>CP136064.1:263560830-264869164 GCA_032622095.1 Siphonodentalium dalli
TGACAACTTTATCAAGTGATCTTTGTAAGCCAGTTTGGCTTTCCGAAACTAGAAGTAGGTCATCGGCAAAAAGTAAGTGTTTTTTTTTTAGATTGTTGTAGAGTGCACGAACCGCAAGATTCATCAAAACATAATTTTTTGTCATCAATAAATATCTTCAACAGGGTAGGGGAAAGCGAACACCCTTGCCTCACCCCTATAGTTGAGGCAAAGGGCTGCGATAGTCCTTGTGATGTTTTGATAATATAGTCGCTTGAACTGTATATTGAGCGCAAAATGTCTAGAATATTTCCCCCTATTTGAATATTCATCATTTTCTCGAATAGCAACTCCCTGTTTATTGAATCAAATGCTTAACAAAAAAATTCAGAAAATATATGGTTAATGACACACATTTCTCACCACTGAAGCGCCAGTCTTAAGAACATGAGTTTGTGACGAATGCGCATGCATATATATATATATATATACCGGATTATTTGTTGAATTCATCTGTTCTTGGAGATGCACGAATACACCACCGGTTACGCTTGTGGTCCTGCTAATTTGCGATGATGCTGGAGAGGCTAAATGATGCAGTTACGAAAACGTATCGTTATAATGTTCTTATGTCATTTTCGTGGTGTTTGGCTAACCCGAGCGATTTGAGACAAAGCCATGTGCATGTATGGATCCTTCAAGAACATCTATATTTGAAATAATTTAAGAACGGCTGCCCTGGTGATTACAAAACGACAGTAAAAGCCATCTTGATTTTGGCCGATATACTAACTAAGGGTCGATCCACACCGGACGCGAGCGCGCGATTATAACGGCCGTTTTCTGTCGTCCGTAGCAGTTCAAAGCGCGCGATTTGCATATTCACACTGTAAGCGACAGAATCGCTGATTACGACGCGATCACAGCAGTGATTTTATGCTTCATCGATTTCTCGCTTTGTGACAAACCAGCGGGATAATTGGGTCGCTGTCAAGTAGGATATTTTACGTGCGATTCCTACTATTTTAAGGCGACTCATGAATTCGTCGTCGCGATAACAAATGTGGTGGGGGACTTTAGCGACATGCTGATAACTAAAGTGCAAGGATAAATGAGAAGAGAAAATGGCTGGCAAGAGCTCGACGTAATAACAGGATCGTCTGGTTAATTTTTGGTTCCAATCTATTCCAAGCTTGTGAAGTCACTTCGCGCACAATTTGCCCCGATAAAAAAAACTCACAAATTTTAAACCGGAATTATATAATTAAATTCAATTAAACGTAATTGCTATGAAATTTAGGAAGCCCGTTCACCATTCCACTTGACATATGTTTCGCAAATTCTGATTAATATGTCCATATACATGTACACAGTATTTGTGAACTGCCTGTAATTGATGCACTCAAACGATTAACTACCCATTAAACCATCGCGCGCGACGAAGCGATCCAGTCGCTTTCGGTGTGAATATAATAATCGTGCGCTTTGAACCGCTACAGACAACAGAAAACGGCCGTAAAAGTCGCGCGCTCGCGCCCGGTGTGGATTGACCCTAACACAGCTACTATTAAAAAAATTACAATATATATTTTTGGAATGTCTTATACACATAATGGCTTTTCCTCGATTCGTTCAGATGGCCGAGAAAATGAAAACTTCAGAAAATATAACGAACGTTTTCTTAACAGCATCAGATTGTACGACCAGCATCATGATAATTCTGCAGGACCCACCAACATAGCATATTAACAGGACCATTAACTAGGGTGGAATATATGCACACCCGGATTATGTCTGAATGTAAGAACCTACACAATATATATATATATATATATATATACTGAATGTAAGAACCTACACAATATATATATATATATATATATATACTGAATGTAAGAACCTACACAATATATATATATATATATATATATATATATATATACTGAATGTAAGAACCTACACAATATATATATATTCTGATCGATGCTGCATGTAAACTGCGATGTCATTGCGTTGATTTGACTTGCGCAATATGTTCTACGTTACTACGTCATTGATAATATCACGATTCCACATTTCAGATCGAATTGTAATATAATGTAAATATGATCGTTTTCTGTCCATCGATTGCCTCAAGTTACAGAAGAACGCATTCATATCACCCAAACTACGAATCCGGTTTCACAGCCAGTCAATCGGCCGACCAATATATACCAAACTATAATCATGCGGCGTTGTGTGATTTATGGAATTCCCGCTACAGTATGATCAGTGATTAAACGTGGCTTGTCTTCCTCCATAAAACATTACTGCCAATTTCTGATCATACAATTATCAATGTTATTTCCGGAAATAGAGGGCCACATATCCCTCCACAGTAGCGTCAATTTTTCACCGCTTCATCCGTGTTACTGTTAAGACACTTGAATCCGGACTTGTTGCGTTAGCCATCATCGTTATGCGCGGAAAGCGGACATTAGTCAACTTCCTACCATGTTTCGACGGAATTCTTGATATTCACCACTTGGGCGATGTTTGTCAAACGACTGGCTATATCTGTACCGGTTAGGGCGTGTTTATATGTACTTCTGAGTTGAGCTGTTTGTGTAGTGTTCGGTTAGCTTTATAAGTTGTGTTATCCTGTCAAACGACGTTAGTCACAACAAAGCCGTCGACGATGGACTATTATGATGTTGACTATGATGTAAATAGTTCCTACGACAACGAAACGTACTTCGACAATGGGACATACAATCATTCTGGACCTAGTGATGGAATTCTGAGATTCAAGGACGCGTATGGGAAAGTTCATGGCTACTTAAGCATGATTGTATGTATTTTCGGGATTGTTGCCAACATCCTTAACGTCATTGTTCTTACCCGCAAGAACATGTCTTCTCCTACTAATACCATTCTAACTGCTCTGGGAATATCTGACATGATTTCGTTGTTCGCATACCTGATGTTTGTCTTCTACGCTTACATATTTCTGAACTCAAAGCCCTATACCCACAACCCGGAGAAAAGCTTGATCGATTACGCAATTGTCTGGCCACACGTGAGCTTTACCTTCGAAGTTTTCAGTATGTGGCTGACAATCACGCTTGTTATATTCCAATATATATCTATATGTCACATGAACCTCGGACCTCGTGTGTGTACCATCAACAATTCTAGGCGGACCATATTCGGTGTGGGTTTACTGTCAATTTTAATGTGCCTTCCTGTGTACATGCTTTACGAAAGCAGAGAGGCTCCGAAACAAATGGGCGGTGGCTGGATGCTGTCAGAAAGTTACATTGTAGACAACGGTCCTGGACTGAAAACCTTCTTCCTCATTTTCTATGGAATTGGATTGAAATTAACGGCAAGTGTTATACTTATAGTAATGAGTGTGCTGTTGGTGAGGGCTTTGAACAAAGCTGCGTCAAACAGAAAGAAGTTGTTGCGCCAAACATCAGAAGATAAGAGGAAAGATGCGCGTTCACGCTCGAGTAGGCGGGTCACAACTATGCTGGTTTCAATTGCAATTTTGTTCGTTCTTATTGAACTCCCAAATGGACTTTTGGCGATGGCTGGTGGGATTGACAATGATTTCTACCACAATGTATTCGTGTATCTGGCGGAGCTATTTGCATTGATGGCACTTATTAATAGCGCGGTAAAATTCATTATGTATTGCGCAATGAGTCAAATGTTCAGGACGACATTCAAGAAGGTCATTCTGCGCAGATTGCTGATTGTTCCAGTCTATCTTGGGATCATGAAGAAGAAAGAATCTCAGACGACCGCTTCCTCAACTGCTACGCCATCGTCAACAGCAAACACGGACGTTACTCACGTTTGAGACTTGATAAATTGTTTTGATCATGTATGCGTTCTGTGTGTAATAACCTTTCGGTTACAATATACAAGGGCTATTCATGCAATCAACGTCCAGTTGGGACACACATGTTTCGCGATGTCATGTATATAAAAATTAACAAAACGCTCGTTATCATATATATTTTATGGTTATTACATGCATGATCCTTTCCTTATTCCATTCAATAAACCCATTCTTTAAATTGTTCGTTGCATAACAGGAAATAGTGCCACGCTAAGTCTAAACATCTCTATTGCTTCCAATATTTTTCCAACAAACTCTAAGGAATGAAGAGTTAGAAAAGATATTTAATTAAATATTCGCCAATAAATACGTCAAAAAGTTTTCATTTATATGGGACTATTTCTTTACGCGGGCAAACAATGCATAGTTACATGAAACCTCATCGCAGCTAGGCCTTTTATGTTAGTTTCACATACCATTTGTTGATTTAAGTATGTTTTATCGAGGTCTTAAATCATGTAACAACAGAGGATATACAACGAGTCCCCAGTTTATAGCAAAATATATAAAACGAGTCCAGTAAATTACTGGACGAGTTTTGTAAAATTCACTATAAACTGGTGACTCGTTGTATAGATCCTAATTATTATTTGATCCAAAACATCCATAAAACATACTTAAATCGACAAATGGCTTCTGTAAGGCATGTGGTGAGCTTTCACGCAACTATGCGCTGTTTGACAGCGTAAATAATTAGTCCCTAGATCAACAAGACTCTTTAACGTATTTTATGGCGTAAATTTAATGAAACTAATTTTAAGACTTACCAATATCAGTTACAGACAACGATTCTTCTTCATTCCTCGCCCCCTGATTCCGAATCACGATTGCGCAACAATAATACATTTGGTTGTACCTGCCACTACATTGTGTATTTCCTGTTATTCAACGAGCGTTGTATATCATTATTATAGAATGAGTTTAATGAATGGAATAAGGGTCGTATCATGTAATAAATAAAATCCACAACTCGACCCTACACTCTTATGACTAATGTGTAATCGTTTCTACACATTAGTTATAAGAGTGTATAGTCTATAGCTGAAAATACAATACTCGCCCAGTAAACTAATTTATTGGACTCGTTTTGTAAATTCCGCTATAAACTCGGGACTTGTAGATCCTCTGTATAACTGATGTTTAGGGCCCGACCAACTTTTAAAAACTGTTCAAACTACCTTTTTTTTTCAATTGAAAACACTGCCATTAATGGCACACATGCATGACGAAGACATACATACACGGGTCGGATCCCATATAAAAATAGCACAGGGTATGTACCATGGTACATGTATAAGTACCAGCATACATGTACACCACCGGATATTGGCCAAATTCCAGCTTACAATTTACGCCGATATATATATATATATATATATCAGGGTACTTGTACCAAGGTATATCATGGTACTTGTTCCGTGATATACCGGGGTGGAAGTACCCCGGGATACCGGCCTAAATTGTACCTGGGATTTGGCCAATACCAGCTGGCATACATATACCCTGGTATATCATGGTACTTGTATATATACCCTGATATATCTGGGTGCGAAAGTACCCCGGTATACCGACCTCAATGGTACCATGGGATTTGGCCAATACCAGCTGGTATACATATACCCTGGTATATCATGGTACTTGTATATATACCCTGATATACCTGGGTGCAAAAGTACCCCGGTATACCGACCTAAATGGTACCATGGGATTTGGCCAATATCCGCTGGTACATGTATGGTTTAGCTTAAATGTATTCTAGTAATGACAATTTCACAATGTCTCTTAGGATCGGATAATATTTTAGTGCACACAATACAATATGTTATACATGACAATATTTATTGTTATGTATTCATGCATTGTGTGGAGCGGAGTGGCTAATGGTGGTCGTCTACCCGGCACTCCTAAATGTTGACAATTTTCATCAATAATGGCAGAATTCCATCAATAATCTTTTTGCCAAATAACATTGATCTGGTAATGGGAAATTTTCTCCAAAAATAATATATTGTTATTATAACAGTGTTGACACTATGATTGGACACATGGTAATACTGGTACATGTAGATACTAGTAGGCCATCGCATTAATCAAGTCTGGCTCTGTCTGAATTCAACTATTATAGTTTAATCGGGACTATAATCTAACGGTATATGTAAACTTCGGATTCGCTCTGTTTTGCTACTTCATAGAATCATCTCACCTTTTTATATATAAGCATAATGAAATGTGTATAACACGTTAACAGAGCAAATTAGTAAAACAGTTAAATTCTTAACTTTTTAGATGCATGTATAAACAGTACCGTACTAGTATCCCGATCATCTGCGCCACACACACACATCATCATTTGTTATATTTCAGGTATGTTATTTCACGCATATATGCATTGAATTTTCAACAGCTAACTTTTCTGGAATCAAATTCCATTCCCCGGTGGCATGTTGTAACATCCAACACGGCAAAACCTAAACTAATATAGTAATTTACATGTAAATTTAGTCATCCAACCTTCATTATGTATCTCAATATACAAGATTGCCGAGATTTCCGAAATGAAAGGGAAAAACTCCGAACGATATTGGTTAACTATATCGCAGAATATCAGCTCATTGTCGGTACGTCGTGTTCCGTCAGCGGTTGGAACAGCAATGAGGTTGTTGTGAACTCGGCCATGTTTTAAGTCAGATAATAGCCTTAAACTGTACATTATTTCAGCGAATGGATCGATATCGGCTTCCGGCCTCGACTGATATATTTGGTGGAATAATGTGCAGTTTGAAGCCAGTGTCCTATACATGAATGACCTCGTGGAATTGTGGCCACCTACATAGCAAATTGATATCAATGTCACACTGTCAAAGCTTATCCCGAAGTCCAGTCCGATAATTAAAACAATTTCATTTCAGTAGAAATATCTCGGAGCCGTCTGTCTGTCTTGAAACGATTCATCTCAAGTTTTGAAAGATAATATTAAACATGAAGGCATCGACGCCAAATTTACTTTACTTTAAACATATTTTATTGTAAATTCATTACAACGGGATTGGGGTACAAGTTTTAACAACTTACAATGTCCCTGCTCCCAGATACAATATATATATATGAATTTAACAAGATGACAGAGAAAATATACATGATAAGGTTGCAAATTTGGTCTACAAAAGAGAAGAAAACTTGTGTAAAGAGTGTGTGATAATCCGGTTCTGTGTTTGTATAATACTAGCGTTCTGCCCGCCCTCTCTCTCTCTCTCCATGGAAATAGAAACTGAGAAATAGTGGCCTTTGTTTTGAAGGGTATTATGTGCTATATGTTTGCATTTGTTTGGTCCGTAGCTTTAATGTAGTCAGACAATTATTTATTCAGTATCAGTATCAGTATTATCCGGTTCAAAACGCTTTGTTGCAGCTATATATGCATGAACAATGCGGAACATCTTTTCATTCCTTGATGGAGTTTCACTTGAGTTTCCCCAAAGTAATTGCTTGTAATTGTTAATTTTAAAGTTGAGGTCGTCCAGTTTACGGTATAGTTCTAACCTTTGTACATTATATAGGGGGCAATTTAGGAAAAAGTGCATATCACTTTCATATTCGTATCCACATTTACAGTTTGGGGTATCTGCTATATAATTTTCGAACATATCTAAGCGGAGATCACTGCAGGAGTTTCTTATCCTACAGTGGAAAATACTATATTTTCGGTTTCCTGATTCAAAATATTTAGGCGGCTTTCGGGTGGGCTCTATCATATTTAGGTTATCCTTAAAATCTAGAAGATTTTCAGCATCCGTTATATATGTGGGTAGTTTGTTCCATGAAGTTGCAACGAAGGGGAAGAATGATTGCTTAAAATGTTCAGTTCTACTATAATATGAATGGAATCTGCCCGGATTTCGCATGTTATAGCTGGAGACTTGTACCGAGCGTGGTGGGAGTAAGCAAGATAAATAATATGGAGTTTCGTTATTTATAATTTTGAACATAGTTTGTAATTGGTGCTTCTCTCTGCGAATGTTCAGAGAAGGCCAGCCAGCTTCGCATAGGACCGCATTATTGGGAACTGAGCGCGTGAGCCCTGTAACTATTCTAGCGGCATCAACGTGAATCCGGTCAAGTTTATTTAGTAAATATGTCGGCGCGTTTTCCCAAATTACGTCCGCATAATCTAGGAGAGGCAAGATATAGGCCTTGTATATCTTATCGAGTGTTCTTCGATCTAGGTTGTACTTGTATCTTCTGAGTATCGATAGTCGCGGGACAACTTTTTTGACTATAGATTCAATTTGGATATTCCAATTTAAATTGCTTTGTATTTCGAGACCAAGGTGTTTATGCGACTCAATTATGTCAATTCTTTTATTTTGGAAGGTTAAATCTAGAGGGACCTCTCGAGGGGTCAGGGAGAACAATATTGCCTTAGTTTTGGTTGGATTAAAGTTTACAAGCCATTTGTTGGCCCAATCTGATATTTTATTAAGGTCTTGGTTTACACTTCTTTCTAGCAGCTTTATGTCATAGTGTTTGGACGTGAGACATGTGTCATCTGCGTACATTCTTGTTTCGGAATTTAAATTATCTGGGAGATCATTTATATATACCAGGAAAAGGAAAGGTCCGAGTATTTATCCTTGGGGAACTCCGGCTGGAATGGGTTGGAAGTTGGAATATGAATTGTTTATTAAGACTCGTTGTTTTCGATTACTGAGGTAATCTTCCAGCCATTTCAATAACGGACCGGATATATGCCGTATTGTTCTAGCTTATATATCAGTCCCCTATGCCAGACTCTTTCAAATGCCTTTGATATATCGCAAAAAACTGAACATGTGTATAAGTCATTATCGAGAGTCTGACAGAGGTTATGATATAGATCTGTTAATTGGAAGGTCGTGCTATGTCCGGGAATAAAACCAGATTGATGTTGGTACATTAGTTTGTTATCTTGGAAAAATGACATAAGATGTTGGGTAATTATTTTTTCAAACACTTTGCCGAGGCTCGGAAGGAGGGAAATAGGACGGTAATTTATACAATCGGCAGGATCATCTTTTTTAAATATGGGGATAACATTTGCTTTTTTCCAGTCTGATGGGAATTGGCCGAGCTCTACTGACTTTTTAAAAATAATTTCTAATGGAACAACAATCGATTCAGCAGTAGCGTGAATCATTTTTGGGCTTATGCCATCAAATCCATGGGCTTTGTTAACTTTGAGTGATTTAATTGCAGTAATGATCTTATCTCGGGTGAAAATAATATTGGATAGCGATTTGGAGCATCTACGGAGAAGGATTGGAATTTCGTGACCTCGATCATCGATATTTGAATTTAAAATGAAGGCCTCGTTTAAACACTTCGCTTTCTTGCGATCATCTGTCACATAGGTTTTTCCATCAATAGTGACATCTCCGTGTTGACTATATAATGGTGGGATGCATGTGGATTTCTTTTTGTTCAGCAAATAATTTATTGTTTGCCAAAAGTCGCGAGGGGATGGGGATTCATTTACTCGTTCTTCAAGTTTAGAGTGAAATTGTGCTTTCGCGTATTTCTTCATGTTGTTTACTTTATTTCTGATATCTTTATAATTTCTCCATGAGACATCTGAATTTCGTTTTATGGCTATTTTTCTCAATCCATCTCTGCGTCTGATCTCCCTTCTTATATCTGAGTTGAACCAAAACTTGTCATTTGTTCGTATCGTGACTGTTGATTTGGGGACTGTCTCTTCCATTACTGAGATGAATAAATTACAGAATCGGGAGACAGCATGGTCTAAATCTTCAACTGTATTTAATTCTTCTTGCCAGTTAATAGCATCTAACATACTGTTAGCCCTGGTATAATCTCCGTGTTTATATTTCCATATAGTTCTCTTAAATGATGTAGTTTCATATTTTTTGAATTTTAGAAATATCTCGGAGCCGTCTGTCTGTCTTGAAACGATTCATCTCAAGTTTTGAAAGATAATATTAAACATGAAGGCATCGACGCCAAATTATATGGTCTACGGGGAATTAGGACGCTTCCCGATAAGTAAACATGTCAAAATAAGAATGGTGGGTTATTGGTGTAAACTTTTATCACCAGAGGGCTGCCTTCTGACTAAAATCATATATAACCAAAATATGGAATTAGCTGATAATGATAATATGTTCACAAAAAGTTTATGTGGCTGAATGGGGTTCGATGTGTGATACAGGGTTAGAAGGAACTAAATAAGTAGAATTACGTCCCTTTCGTTTTTACAGGGTATCTCGAATACGAGTTAAAAGAAATTCTGGCGCGCGATTGGCGTATAATATGTCAAATAATTTTACAAATTCAAGAAATATAATATCCATAGCATGTAAAAACGTGGGCGTTTCCTAGTATGAAATGCGTTCGTGTCCAAACAATGGCGGGATATTGAGGCTGTGTATTGGCTTTCGCCAGACTGTCAAATTCTGTGCAAAAAGTGGGGTAGTGTGGAAAACATATGCTGGTTTTTTAAAAAGGCGTGGCTCGAAAGGTACTGCTATGTGCGAACAGATTCCGAAAGGGTTGGTCTTTCTTTACGAACGCATGCATCGTGCACTTCGGAACTCGAAAATTTAGCGTGGGCGTGGTCAAACGTTAACACTGTGGCCTATGGAAAACATTTAGTTCATTCTAACCACAGGGGTGTGGTATACCTCCATTGTGGGATCGCCAACTATCATTGTCACCATCAGAACGAAAATATTCTTTCAACAATGGATTTTAGTATCTCGGGGTCCAGCAGAGGAACATTTTTATAATGCCTTTCTTATCCAAGTTTCAGTAAATATCTAATCCGCAGAGGGGGGGGGGGGGGGGGGCGAACAAAAAATTTCCGGCACGTATGCCGGGGTGGGTGGGTTGTCAAAGCCACCATCAAGCAATTTATTCCGCAACTAAAAAAGAAATTTCCTGCTTGTTTTTTTGTGTTTTGGCCATGAGTTGGGCTTTAAAACAACTTTGAATGAGAGAAATAATGTAATTCTAACTGGTAAACTGACTGCAGGCAGTTATCGTGTTGTATGTTGTTGCAAATTTTGAAATCCAAGATTTTTTTGTCCGAATGACCTCAAAATGACTCATTCCTATTTACATATCCATGTTAACATCCATGATAAATAGTATGCACAGAAAATCATATTATAATATATATACCCCCCCCCCTGATTCGTATACCATTTTATTTGTCAGAACATTTGTCAAAACTCCGAACATCTAATCATAGGTTACCAAACTAAATGTGCAGATGGAAATCTAACAAAAGTTAAAACAATTGCAAAATATGTGGTGTTTTAGGGAATGAATTTCAGTTTGTTTTAGAATGTGACGTAATTAAAGACATCAGAGAGAAATACATCCCACAATATTATTGGAAATATCCCGTTAGAGAGAATTTTCACGATTTACTCACTATATGTAACGTGACAATACTGAAACGACTTAGCATATTTCTAAAACTTGCATTCAAACTGATAAAATAGTAATCTCACACGAAGAGAGCAGTGAAGCTGGAGGTACAGCACATAATGGAAAGGGCTAGTATTTCCGTTATGTTGTGTAAATCCTGTTTCATTGTTAAAAATGAAAATACTACTGTACTGAAATTATTCATAAAAGTTTATACCCGGTGCCACTTAGCCAGTTCAGTAAATTCATCTTTGTATATATGTAAATATAATATTGACTAATGTATATTATATTCATATTATGTACTATGTCATATACCACGTGTTATTGGTGGAACAATAAATAAATAAATAAATCAGCAATTTTCGTTGCGAACGTTGGCGTATAGCCCGGTTGATGTTCTGGAACGCTGTGCGACTTCGTCAGACTTGTTCTGTCTCCCTTAAGTTAGAGACACGCCCCCAGATGAGGGTCACGTCACACGAAAGTGTAGACATGTTTACGCTATCTCCAATTATCCTTGCCCCATGGGGGTTCCAAAACACTGAGGTATCCAGGGCGGAGCAGGTGGAAAATACATTTTTGTTTTTACCTTTTTAGAGTTTTTGACCTTCAAACTTCGGTATAATCAGGAAAGTCAATAAATTAAGACAAATGTCGAATATAATATATAGAGGATCTGCAACTCGTTATGTTGGGATATAAAATTTTATGAAACGAGTTTGATAAATTTGATTCACAACGAGTCGTAATTCTACAGAAAACAACTGAATGCACATAAGCTCATTGGTGGTGACAGAAGAAATTTGTAAGTAACAAGGAGGAAGCTGGCACAAAATTAATTTTGCATTGCATACATGTCCAATAGAGTTATTTCCTGACAAGAAAATTGTTCTGAGATCACCATTGGCAGATGTACATATACTGGTGATAATGTTAAGTGTGCTGGGGATGGTGGATCAGGTTTGCCTTGATTATCGGAGCGGGTTACATCGCAAGGGTATCAAGCTGGGTCATATATATTTTGAGCAAAGATAAAATGAAAGCTTTGATTGGATGTCATGCATTTATCGGAAATTACTATACATCCCGTCGTTCTGTCGTAAAGGTTAAAGTGTATGTTGGAAGACATTGGAGGAATGTGACAAGTTTATTGGGAGATTTATTACGTTGGGCTATTCCATGACTCTTGTAAGGTTGCAGAAGAGCATGGGGAATACGTATGTGTCGCCACAAAATGGTCGAAAGCATCTATTTGACAGAATGTTTTTGTGCCAAAACAAAGCTATTGACATTTCATTGTTACCACAATGTAATGCATCATTGAAGTTACAGTATCCGTGCAAACATTTTTGCAAGAATATGGCGGTTAGCAGGCACGAAGTAAGTGGAAATCCCCCCTTTGTACAATAATGGCTGGGCGGAATATTTCCAAATTGAATAGTATTTTAATTACGTTCGTTGTTTCTGGCAGAGCAGCATGCACTTATCCCATTCGTTGTATCGTGTCAATATAAGTAAAATGTCGAGGAGATAGGAAGTGGATACCTTCCTGTTTATTCAGGACTTGGTTATGTGTCATAATGACTGCAGATGCACCACCCAATTAACAAAATATAAATTATGGTAAGCAATGGTATATTTGATCAATTTTGATATCAATTTCGGCTGCACAATTTTAATTTGTAGGCATTTATGATAGGAAAACACCCTAAAATGGGCGATTTAAAAAAACATATAAGGCATATATATTCCTAAATTTTGTGCGTTGTGTATACACTTTATATATATACTTACGAAGACGATTGGTAAAATCATACATATTTGTCTAATATGTCACCAACAAAAATAGTTTTTATGTCATTTTTTGAAAAATCTAGAAAAATCGGTAATTGTGGGGTAGGGGAAACATTACGAAATCTCCCACTACTCGAATTGGAATTTCACATTGACTCTTAGTACAACGTATAGCATAGTCATTGTGTCAGTTTTTGAATGCACATTCAGTGCACTCGCCTATTTCGCTTAGCAGCTATCACATGTTATGTGCGGCCAAAATTTAGAAATTTGCAGTATTTTTCATGAAAAAATAATACGTTTTATATAGCAAAAAAATATTTTGCCTGAAATAAAACTATCCGTTCTTTCTTAAACTTATAGACAAGAGTTTTGCAATATAAAAACGCTTGGAATTTATTTCCAAACCCAATTTGTGAATTTATATTTATTTTATAATGAATTAAAATATTTTAGGCAAATTTTGAGAGAGAAAAATGGTAAACAGGCTGTGGTATCTCTTTGCCCCAGCAAATCGCTGATCATTTCCAATGTCATAATGCTCCTGTGGAATACCTATCAGTAAATAGCAGTCGCAATTTCTGCGCTCTCCGGTGGCACCTACCTATACGCCATAGCCTGGTCTACAGTATATGGGGTGGGATACAAACAATGCTTTTGAAAGTCAGTGTAACTAAATACGCTGCACCTTGGAAATGACTATAGATAATGGGGGTGACACTTTTCTGAAATAATGGTGCTTCTTACAGAACCGCTAGTCCTGACTTGGACAGCAAGATTTGAGAACCCCAAACCACAATATTTCACCCATCGTATCATAGAGACCCCTGTATATATGATTTTGTTGTAAAAAAAAATATGCTATCTATTTTGGTGCTCTTCTTCCCTTATCGCTACGCGAGACCCGATTGGAGGGATTTCGGATAAAAATAAACTACCCCATTAGGTATTAATTATAATATAAATGTCAATGAATAGGCTTGGGTTAGTCAAGCAACAACTCCATTAAAGTCACTAACTTTTCACTGGAGTTGAAGACGGGGACCTTGTAGAACAAATATTTATAAAATATACCTGAAATATATATACATAATGGGATAACATTATGCGGTACCGAAAATCGCGGTACAAGCCGGTACCCTTGAATTTCTGACTTACTGCAACGAGTATGGTCGAGTGAACTGTAGTGTCGCGTATATGTCTTCCGAAAGTGATAGAAACCCTTCTTACCCTTTCCAAAAGCAGCGGAATGTCGATATAAAACATTCGTATACTTGGAAATGATAGAATTGCTTCGCGGCGAACCATCGGCATGACCTCGTATCGCCATTTCTCATTGGTCGATAATTATGGAAAGTTAATAATATTTGGAAATTCACCAAACTGATAGATTATATAACAGACACAGCCGTGTTGCTCTCGATTATTAGCGAATCTATAGGTGATGCCGATTGTTCGCCGCGAAGCATTTATATTGCTTCAAAGTATAACAACATTTTATATCGACATTCCACTGCATTAGACAGGGTAAGGAGGTTATTTATCACTTTTGAAAGAAGAAATACATATGACAATGCCGTTTAACCGCTCATAATCGCTGCAGTAAGTCAGAAATTAACGATTTTACGTAATTGGATACCACCAGGTGGCATCCCTTGTATATGAACCTTTAATTTATGTTAGAGCACAATCCCATTGTTGCAATCGTTCCCTGATTTTTGGTAAAGCACACCGATTCCCAAGGCTGGCGAATGAATAGTTCAATGATTACCCCATTGTTAGGCACACGCAACTCACAACAGACAAATCGCACGGGCGCTTCGAAGTAGCGCCAGAGGCCACAGGGGCACGAACAGCGCTCTGCTTCCCCCAAACACACTGCCATTATACGTGTTACTATTTATGCACCTCTAATGGTTACACTGGTGTAAATATTTCCCATAGGCTTCAATGTTAACGTTTGTTGATCTGCATCAGAGGTCAAATGGAAACTGTTCAAACTGCCTTCGGATTGTGTGAGCTCGACATCTGTGGAAACTTTCCCAATAAAAAAAATCAACACCGTCTAGCAGGGAATCCACTTCAAATTTTCGTTTTTTCATAACTAGGGTCAGTTCCGCACTAAAAAAATATTGTCATTTTTTCAATCACACTTAAACTTTCTAAACAGCCACAACAGACTTCACCTTTAATGAATGGGCCACTTGGCAAATGAAGTTTGTGGGAGAATGATTCCTTGAATTTTTGTCAACAGTTTACATTTAATTCATGCAACCAATCACAGCCCAGAGTGTTTTAACTGTGAAACTGTATACCGCAGGGGGGAGCTGCCTATAGTATTTACACCAGTGTAACCTAAAGGGCCATGTGGCCTTTCTTCATATTTTTTGTGCATAACCCATTGTGAACCTTGATATATACCTATAATTATTAAACTGATGTTGTTTTTAAATAATGTGTTTTTAATGCCATGTGTCCCTTTAATTGGAACCCACGCAATAATACACTAATTCAGAATAAAAAGCCAAAATGCAGGTTGGATTTGAGTTTAATTTAATAATATGAGGCATCTAATAAAGCATGAGAAGTTATACCACATTCATTTGATCAGGTTTTCACTTGGCTTTCATCTGTTGTGCCCCATGAATTTAATTTCTCCACAGGACCAGATATGCACAGGTTTCATTTAACCCTATGCAAATCAGCTGCAGATTCACACAAAAAATGCCTTTACTTTGAAAAATAAATAGTGTGGAGGGTTCATTAGTCAGTAAACTTGGCATAATTTTGAAGAACAATTACTACTTCTCCCAAAATCAGAAAAATTAAGTGGAAAATTATTTAAACAATGAGCTCAGACAAGGGTGTTTTAACCCTGGGTCAGGTGAATTTTCCTGATTGAAAATGGTGCTAAAGTTTGTAATGTCTGCTACAATCCCAATTAGAAGGAATCCTTAATATATTGTCTCACCGTATCAAATGTCGTTAACTAACATTGGACAGGGGGTGCCAATGATGATGAGGTAATGACCACATGTTCCTTCAGCTGATAAAGTAGTAATATATCAACAGATAAGATGGCAGACATTTTCAAGCATCATTAATTTCTCGAGACAAATATCATTTCTCATTGTAAAAAGTCTGGAAGTTGTATATTCGCGAGAAGAATTTTCAAAATTAATGCTGTTAATGTGACAGAGTTGTTGAGTGGATTTTGGAATTTGTGAGGACTGTGAGACAATGAAGTTTACATTTGATAATCCCCTTAGATTCAAACCAGGACACAAACAGTTGTATAAAGCCAAGCGACAACCATATGTGGATAACAGAGTAGTGAAACATTTACGCAAAAGAACGATCATTACATCACTGGACATTCTCGAAAAGCCAAACTCTGTGAGAGCACATCAAACTCGGTCTGCTGCAAACAGTCTTAATCCAAGAGGGAAGGGTCAATCTGACAACAAAGAGCCTGAAAGAAAAAAATGAAAGGTAAACATCTCTCACAATATTCCATGCGACAAACAATGTTATATGCATGTTCTTTTCATCATATAGATAAGAAATGGGGGGGGGGTATGAAATTCAGCATTATAATATCAATAAACTAAACATATATTTGATCTTCTGCAATCAAGTGTATGACTTTAAAATCTTTTTTCAAAATCTTGTCTGTGTCCTCCTGCATGACAAAAAAACAGTTAATTTGACATGCCCCATACCTCTGTGTGCAGGAAATGATTTGAAAACTGTACCCTGAGTCAAAACACAGGTTTTCAGCCTAATAATTTGCAGATAGAGTTACTCCCCTTATTCTGTTCATATGAATTGGGTCACTAATTGCAAACAGCACAGGTATAACATTGCTTTGCATGCAGATATATATAAATTAAATTGCAGCACTGTGAGTGCTTTAGTTAACTATTCATTCAAAGGACTGTTTGGAGCAGGCAGTGTTTTTAAAGAAAAAAAAATATCTCACAGTTAGACCGATATGTATGTACCTTTAATATATATGGTTCAAAGAGTAAAATTTAGGATTTTCCTTTTTAATTTTCAGAAATGATAGCCCAGACAAGAGATGTGTCAGTGGTTGGCAACACGAATGCGGATCGAACAGGGTGGTCAATATACGCCGAAATGCGATGATGTGGAACTCTTCCTTCGAAAAACATAAGGCATATAAACCCACGTGTACAGGATTCCTATACTGGGACATGAACGCTGAGGAAATTCGTGGAATTGGATGTAGAGAGAAAATGATTTGCACGTGTTGTGATTTTAGATCTGAAATTTTCAACCTGTATGATGAAATTATAACAGGGAACCGTGGCAGGAGACCAGCAAAACCAAATGTTGGACTTTCAGTCGGATTATCTAAAACACCCATTGCAGCAGGAGGATTCAGACGCATATGTGCAAGTGCTAATATTCCCCCGCCAGCCGAAAAGTCAATTCAGAGCACAGCGAATAAAAGTTTACCAAAAATTGAGGAAATAAATAAAAAGGATCTCCGAGAAAGACGTTCGAAACTCATACATAAACAACAAACTGACGGAAAGAAGAGTCCACATATCATCGACGCACAGGCAGATGGACTTTATAACAATCCGATTTATTCTGGGAGTGGCAGAAACCCATTTCAACCAAGCACTCAAGTTATATACGGTGTTGTTGAAAATCTAACGCCGTCACATGACATTATTGGACTTGTGGTGCCCAACAAGCTTTGTTCGAAACTCAAACACCTGAATAAATGTGATAATCACACATGTGGGAAAGACTGTTTCGCAACGATTCCATTTGATAAGAGCATCGGCGATGAGAGAACATGGGCGAAAGAAGCATTTGGTGAAATGAAAACCAATAGCAATATCGAGATTGGTCACCTTGTTACTGATCCCGATGCAGCGGGCTTCAAAGGCTGTGAGGATCTCTATGACGAAGGAGCAACAGCGACCAGACCAACTCATCAACAGGACTCAGCTCATGTCTCGAGAAACCATCGGAAATTCATCAAAAACCATAAGACGCTGCCAACTCTCATCGCTGGACCTAACCTAAAAAGCAAATCAAAACTGATAAATAAACTCGCAATGAACATTTCTGATCGATGTCAGGGTGAATTGACATCTGCGGGAAAGTATTTCAAAGCCAACGCTGAAGGAATGAAGAAACATTTACTGAATGTGAAAGAAGCAATAGTGAAGTGTTTCCAAAACTCACATGTTATGTGTAAAAAATACTCATATCTGTGCAAGGGACCGAAAAATCCAACTGGATCGTTAAAAATGAAACTGTACTAGGACCCAAATTTACGATCAATAAAACTTCGGACTGTTCGGATATTCTCACGGAGTGTGTTGACTACAGACTGTGTCCACAAATGATTGACAAGACTTTTCTTGGCATGAACACGCAAAAAGCCGAAGCATTCAACAGAGCAATTCGGGTTTCTCTGCCCAAAAATGTGACATTTACCCGAAATGTTAGTGGGCGTGCACATTCAGCTTGCCATTCCACAAATGTAGGCTGTGGGAATTCCATATCTGTGTTGTGTAAAGAACTTGGTTGTGAGATTCACCCAAGATCAAAAGTGTCCAAAAGACTTGCAGCAGTGCAGAAGGCTGGAAATGACTTGAGATCATATAAAATGACAAAAAAGTCCAAACGGGCAAGAGTGGACAGGAGGGCAAATTTATATGCTCTCTACGACAAACATAGTGAGGAACTTTCCTATCAGAAAGATATCATGATTCCACCTGAAGCATGTCCCAAACAGTTAAAGGAACACACATACACTAAGTCATCCAAGTGGAAAAGGGTTAAACCAAGGAGGTGAAATGTACCTTTCTCTTTAACTCAAATCAGACAAAAGGGTCTATGTGCCCTAGTGCAACATTTCTGTCCCTCGCAATGGCGTCGTTCGACATTTTTTTCATGGCTTTCCATAACAATGTGGTCGGGATTTACACATGTCTTCCTATGGCATATGTGACTAAGTTCGAGGCTGCCAGGGTAATAGGTTGGTGGAGACATCGCGAGTCTGTGTTTTATGACGAATGCTATTCGGTGGACACCCCAATCCTTCCTCGGCTCACCGGACTCAGAATTATTACTCGACGGGAACTTGACATATAAATATCCATAACCGTCCTTTCTTGTCCGACCTGTCCAAACGCGACAGCCGAACAACCCCTCAGATCTAGATTTTTCGGATAATTTCGCATTGTAAAAATCATAAAATTGACTCTCCTCCATTTTTATTCACTTGTATGACTTAAATGTGTGTTTAAAAATTGGATTTGGGACATGCTATCAGGAACTGGATAAATACCTTTAGGTTACACTGGTGTAAATATTTCCCATAGACTTCAATGTTAACGTTTGTTGATCTGCATCAGAGGTCAAATGGAAACTGTTCAAACTGCCTTCGGATTGTGTGAGCTCGACATCTGTGGAAACTTTCCCAATAAAAAAATCAACACCGTCTAGCAGGGAATCCACTTCAAATTTTCGTTTTTTCATAACTAGGGTCAGTTCCGCACTAAAAAAATATTGTCATTTTTTCAATCACACTTAAAATTTCTAAACAGCCACAACAGACTTCACCTTTAATGAATGGGCCTCTTGGCAAATGAAGTTTGTGGGAGAATGATTCCTTGAATTTTTGTCAACAGTTTACATTTAATTCATGCAACCAATCACAGCCCAGAGTGTTTTAACTGTGAAACTGTATATTCCTCCCGCAACCAGTGTAACCTAATATACTAATATGGCAATAGCAACACATGCATTGGTTGAATTATTTATTAACTAGTAGCATAATTACATTTATTATAATTATTCCACAAAACTAATCCAGTTCCGAAAATATTCTCAGGACCACTAATCCAACGATGAAACTAAACGAATTAACATTTACATTTAGAACCACTAAATATAGCGATAGATCCAATGATCCAACAGAATCACCGCTTCACAATATAGCGCTCCACATATCCGATATAACTAACAACAGAACTTGTATCTGGAGGAACCAATGGACTATTATGGTAGTAATTTCGAAACAGTTTCTTGAAAAGGAGACACGTTTATCACATAATAATGATGTGCAGCATTACTAGTACCTTTGGCAAAAGTAGTTGGTTGTTGGTTACAGGTCAAATTCCATGTCATCATTCTGGCAGACAGACTTCTTCGGAATTCATGATCCACTTATACAATGTATATAATTATATTTTCCCGCATTTCGCCAAGTATAGCGGGAAAATTATATCTTGTACCGTTGCACGAAATAAACAACTCAGGAGTATTGACCAATGGGGAGTCCCATATATTGGTCACGTGATGTTTTAGTGAACGATCAAGAATATTCTGTGTAGAGTCAGTTTTCAAGCGAAGCGCGTGACGATAGCACACAATTTTACAATGGACGCCGCACATTTGAATGCTGTTATCGATGGTCGTTTAAAAGCCTCAATGACTACTTGCCAAAAGGAAATGTTATCCAGCGTGGAAACTATGATGAAGGCACAGCTTCACACGTTTAAAGGTGATTTGGATCACACACAAAAGCTGAACAATGACTTACAAATCGCCAAAATTCAGGAAACGTGCGCAGATCAGTACGTGTTCAAGCGGAAAGGTTGTGAGGACCAATTTAAGTTTAACACTTCCATTGCAAACAAGATAAAGGAGGCTGATGCGTTATTGGACAATAATTCGATTCAACCCGCACAAGAAAAGTTAGCAGAAGGTATTGCAGATTTAGTATTCCGCCAAAAACTTATCAAAATTGCCGACAGTTCGGAGCACGGGTGGGCTACCGTAGGGGAGTATCTCGCTAATCCTATAGCGGACAATTAGGATGATGAAAGACGCTTATCCAAGTCGATCGTTAAAGCTGGCCAAAAGATTAAGCTGCGAAAGAAGAAAACGCCGAGTCGCAATCACCCCTATGATTCGACAACACCTCGTCAATTAGCACAACCGACTCAGTCTATTCAGCCAATCTATCGTAATCAAGCAGGATTCAGTGGAGCGTGTTGGGGCTGTGGAAAACACGGACACAGAGTTGCCTTTTGTGCACAGAACAGGCAGAGCCAGTTGGCTGATAAGTTAAGTATAAATAATACTTGCCCAAAGGAATGTGAGAATTCCACAACTAGCAATGCTCTACAATTTGGGGTTGGGTGTACTTTAACTCAAAATATTAATTCTCCAGTTGGAAGATTAAAGTCTCATTTAGATAAATGGGAACATATCGGAGCAAGTCCGTATATATTGAGTACTAGCAGGGTTACCCGGCGTTGCCCAGGTTAATGCGATGTGAAACCATCTGTATGCTGTGGATATTTGTTGGTAATAGAAAATGCTCTTGCTTAAAGTGTTATACGTTTTCTCATAAATTGTATATTCAAATAGCATGATCATTACAGTCATGGAATATAAGTAGTGGCGCACCTTGTCAATTGTCATTCTGTTTATCGTGATTAATCCGTTCCACCAATAATGAAGTATTTATTTATTTACAACTGCGTATACATTAGACGTTATAATATGATACATGAACATAATAAACACATTAGTTCGATAAAACATGATAATTGGGTTTTACATATTGAGATGTATCAATCAATCTAGTGGGTTGGACTAAGATCTCGAGGACACCTGGCTAACATATTTCCATGAAGATACAGATGTTTCAAAGAAATTTCCAGGTGCTCCTCTGTTCATGGTGCTATATACTGGCTAAATATTCTCAGTTTAAACGAAATGTTGCTGCGCACATATATCAGCTACATGTGCCAGGCACAGAGCGAGATTTTGAGTTGTTTATGTCAGTCGATGAGTCTGTTCTAAAACCCTTGTCAGATGTCAGTATTGGGGGATCCTGAACAGGCTTGTGCTACTAACTGCATTTACTTGTATATCAGAAGAAACTATATTTGACTGCACACTGACTACTATTTTTGAACAGGCCTTCCATATCTCTTGACAAATTGTAACTTTTTTGTGGAAACTGTATTGAATGGAACAGACTCACTTTTGTAATAATATATATGCAATCCTCTGACGGTTCGATGTCTCTCAGTTTGCACGAATATATGTATCTCTTCAATAGAATGATAAATATACGTTTAATGCTTCTTATATGTATCTCTTTTTGCTAGCTCATTGTGTGAATGCTCTGATTGCCATCCCCATATAAATGAAAGTTAAGAAGATATAATTGTTCAAGTGACTTAAGTAGGTCACCATATGTCGGGATTGTGAATTGTGAACGCCCAAAACTACCTATAAGAGATATGGAGATGGCCTGGGTGACTGTATATAACTTATACAAGATTGCACTCCTGATATCATGGAGATGATTGTTTATAAGTTTGGTTATAATCGGCGACTAAACAATTTTTTTTTTATACAATTTGGTACCAATCCGTCCCCTCCCCATCTCTCACCCAAACAACACCACTATGGCGTCTTTAAATCACACGATTAGATTCCTCGTATCATGGACAAGAACGTGTATCAATTTGGTGGAAATTGGCGGTAAAATAATTGTGCATCAATTTTGGTGCCCCTGTCCCATTCAATGCAAATCTGACTCGAATGATGCCACATTTGACAGATATAAGCCACACCATTAGACTCCTCATACCATAGGGATGATTTTGTATAAGTGTGGTGGCCATCGGCGACTAAACCGATTATTATCAAATTTAGTGCCCACCCCCTCCCAATCTCTCATCCAAAAGACAACAATTTGGCGTTGTTAAATCGCACAATTAGATTCCTTGTATCACGAAGAAGAATATATATCAATTTGGTGGAAATCGGCGCTAAAATTAGTTTTATCAATTTTGGTGCCCCTCTCCCCTTCCGTGCATCCCTGACTCGAACGACGCCAATTTTGACATATTTAAATCGCACCATTTGATTCTTCATATCATGGGGATGATTATATGTAAGTTTAGTGGCAATCGGCGACAGAAAAAAATTCTGCCCCTCCCCCTTCCGGGCACCCCTGACGCGAACAGCGCGACTTTTGCCATATTTAAACCACACCATTAGATTCCTCATATTATGGGGATGATTATATATAAGTTTGGTGGCAATCGGCGACAAATTTTGTTTCTGCCCCTCCCCCTTTTCTGCCCCTGACAACAACGGCGTCACTTTAGAAAATTCTAACCCCGACCATTATCTTTCTCGTAAAAAGCTACTCCTAGTAGACCCCTTTGGCATAATCTAGATGGTCCCCTGTGAATTTCTATAGAACACAGACAGACAGACAGACAGACATTCGCAAATATAGATATAGATACTTAAAGAAGGATACCGAATTCCATTCATTGATTCACCAGATGCAATTTTTCTACTAAATAATCGATCGGCAAGGGAAAATGCGGTTTTTGTAGAGGGTGAAATAGAAAAATTACTTAAAATGGGATGTATTGAATTAATACAAAATCAGTCAAAGGTTAACCCATTGACGGTAGCTTTTGGAAAACGGGGCAAGATGCGATTGGTTTTGGATTGCCGACACATTAATCCTTTTCTTGCAGATTTTGCTTGTAAATACGAAGATGGCAAAGTTGCTTTGGACATGTTTTCCACTGGTGATTGGTGTTTTACGTTTGATTTGAAATCTGCTTATCACCATTTGGTTATTCATCCAGAGTATAGAGACTATTTAGGTTTCTCTTGGTCTTACGTAGACGGTGGTGTTATTTTCTACAGATTTGCTGTTTTACCATTTGGAATTGGGTCGGCCAGTATTATTTTCTCAAAACTAATGAGGGAAGTTGTTAAATACTGGAGGGCCTCTGGATATCGCATAATAATGTTTTTAGACGACGGAATTGGGGCAGACATTGGCGAAATAGAGTCCAATGCATTGGCTTTAAAAGTTAGATCGGATCTTTTGGAATGCGGTTTTTTGATAGCAGAGGAGAAGTCTTGTTGGGTGGCTAAACAATCGGTTCCTTGGATTGGTTTTATCTGGGATACTAGGATTGGTGTTGTGAAGGTTTCGGAAGAAAGAATTAATAAACTGGTTATGTGTATTAATTCAGCTTTGGCTCAGTTGTTAAAAAGTTATTTTTCAATTTTACCGGTCAGGTTTCTAGCTGGTATAGTAGGACAGATAAGTTCATTAAAATTAGTATTTGGGGATTTAGTCCAAAGAAATACAAGGGCGTTATATAGATGCATTGTTTCCATGATGGGCTGGAATTCTTTGGTATTTGTGTCTGTGGAGGCGAGAGATGAGCTAACATATTGGAGAGATAATGTTTTCAGTTTAAACGCGTCGCCTATGGATTTCAAAGACACAGTAGTATTTGATTGTTCATTATATTTTGATGCTTCAGGATTGGGTTACGGTGGTTTTGTCGATAATCATGAGATTAAAGGTCAGTTGACCGATGGTTTAACAGAACGTCAGTTGACAATTGGTGGAGTTGTCGGTCAGTTGATCAGTATGACAACAAATAGTCATTTGACTAATTTAGCTCAATGTCATATGACAGAGACGGCAGTGGATACCGAGACGCAAGTATATTCGTCTTCTAGTAATTTGACTACAACTAAACGCAGTCGCGACGAAAACATGGCTTGCATATATAACGAAAGAACGAATTTTGAGCTAGATATAAATCCCGCTGATGTTTTAAATGTTACAGGCTGTTGGAATGAATCCGAAGCCGACAAGAGTTCAACGTGGCGTGAAATTGAGGCTCTTCATAGAGTATTAAAGAGTTCTGTACCAATATTACAAAATTCAAATGTAAAGATTTTTACGGACAATAAAAATGTGGTCAAAATTCTTAAAATTGGAAGTAGAAAGAAAGAGTTGCACGGTATAGCATCTGAAATTCAAGACACATGTTCTAAGAATAACGTGTTTTTCCGTCCAATTTGGATACCGAGATCGGACAATTGTAAAGCAGACTTGCTCAGTAGAGTTGGAGACTCTGATGATTGGGGAATTTCTCCTCCAATGTTCAATTTTTTGGACGACCCATGGGGTCCTCACACGGTAGATCGATTTGCATCTGTTTACAATGCGAAATGTAATCGGTTTAATAGCCGATGGTGGTGTCCGGGAACCGAGGGTATCGATGCTTTCCAGCAAAATTGGGAAGGCGAAAATAATTGGCTGGTGCCTCCACCAAGATCGGTGATTAAAGTATTTAAGAAAATGTACGCTGAACGAGCGAATGGTACATTGATAATCCCTGAGTGGGTATCGGCTCCTTATTGGCCAATCATTTACGATGCGAAGGCTAATCATTTCGATGAAGCTATCAAACTGTTCATGTTTTTACCGGTGTGTAAGATTGAAACGGGAAGAGGAAATAACGGTATTTTTCAGAAGAAATCTACAAGTTTTCAGTTAATTGCACTGAAAGTAAGATTTGATTAATCATACTGTGACATATCTACTGTGTTTGCTTAATTCGTGTGTATTGATTAATTTTCAGAGCTGAACATGGGGCCTACGATTCGAGAGAAGTTGGCGGCTGCTGGGGTGTGCGATGACGGCGGGAAATATGAGAAACGTCTAATACATCATCTAATCGGGACCAGAAGTGACGGTACCAATAAAACATACTTTAGTTCTTTCATGAAATGGAAAAGATACTGTGCGTCCAAAAACTTTGGCTGTTTGCCAGCAGAACCAATTCATGTCACCATGTTCATATCGGACGCTATGGACTCCGGCTCTTCGTCGAGTTCTGTGAATGCTTTGTTTTATGCGATTAAGTGGGCGCACACCATAAACGGTTTAACAGACCCCACCGGCAACGGCTTGGTGAAAATGATGTTGGAATCAGCAAAGCGCAACTCTTCTAAAGTGGTTAATAAGAAACAGCCAGTTACAGCAGACATGCTAAAGGAACTTTGTTCTCAGTATACTGACAATAATGATTTGGCAGTAATTCGCGATTTATGTATGATTTTGATCAGTTTTGCAGGTTTTTTGAGATACGATGAGCTAAGTAATTTAATGTGTAGTGACATAAAAATTTGTGATGAATATTTAGCAGTTACAATTAAGAAAAGTAAGACAGACCAATATCGAGATGGAAAAGAGGTGTTGATTTCAAAGGGGGATAGTTGTGCTTGTCCCCATAAAATGTTTTTAAAATATTCAAATATAGCCGGTTTGGATTTTTCATCAAATATGTTTGTGTTCCGACCTATAAATAGGTCAGGAAGCAAATGTTCACTCATTTCTAAAAACAAAATATTGAGTTACACTAGGACAAGGGAATGTATTTTACAAAGACTTAAGATGGTTACTGGAAATCTCAATATCGGTCTGCATTCTTTACGATCAGGAGGGGCTTCGGAAGCCGCAAGCAAAAACGTCACAGAAAGATGTTTAAAACGCCATGGGCGTTGGAGGTCTGATGTGTGTAAGGATGGCTATGTTAAAGATACTCTGGAAAATCGTCTCAGTGTGACGAGAGCTCTGAATCTTTGAATGTGTAATTACTATTGTTGTCCATGCTCATTGCAATGTATATATTTAAAGTCATGTCTAACACGTTCGTTACATATGTAAATGTTTACATGCCGCTCTTTGTTCTTTTTCAATGCGCACATCGCTTCGTGGCAGAAGAGTGTTATTGTTGTTTATTTGGGGTTAGGGAAGACTTATATTTTCCCGCGTTTCGCCAAGTATAGCGGGAAATTTATGCCTTATACCGTTGCACGAAATAAACAACTCAGGAGTATTGACCAATGGGGAGTCCCATATATTGGTCACGTGATGTTTTAGTGAACGATCGAGAATATTCTGTGTAGAGTCAGTTTTCAAGCGAAGCGCGTGACGATAGCACACAATTTTACAAACTAAACGAATGTAATTCGGTTTCCCAAAGAGATATATAGAAAATAATTTTGCACTTTATATACAGTGCGCTTATTTTTTATGTTTACAAAAGTACTTTTATTGAGTTTTTTATATTTATTTGTGTGAACTCCGGACACCAATTTTGTTGCGTAGCAGTACATGGCACTTGTACAGTTTTCCGGAGACAGGTTTCCATAGGTTTTTTCCCAAAAACGGTTTTATCTATGGTTTTTCCTGAACGGCTACGGAACATTAGACTAGGTAAATAGAGCAGGGAGAAATAATTTAGTGTTTCGTGTGATTATTATTTTGAATGCGTGAATATATAGTTATAATTTGATATTGTTTTCACAGTGCTTCACATTACAAACAATGTGAGTGAAATATGAATTGCCGTGATTGTGCACACCCTGGATGTAATTATATATATGGCGTCCTCAATAAATGCGCACATCGCTTCGTGGCAGAAGAGTGTTATTGTTGTTTATTTGGGGTTAGGGAAGACTAATAGTAAGACACAATCATGCGACTTCCACATTTGACTTTCCAAACACATCTGCGAGTGACTTGGTTTGTGAAAACGGGTCACACATTAATCCGTGTCGTTTCGGACATATTTATTCACATTCAACGGCGATCACTGCATGGGTAATCACGATGATTGGTGTGGCTAGCGGGTCATTGTGTTCATCTCGGCAAGCGCACGGATTGTACGTCGTGTTCAACGCATGATCAATTGCGTATTTCGAGATAATCGCATTATGTGCGGTCAATTGTGCTCTAAGTCGGTCAGAGCACGCGAATAGTTCTTTACCAGAATAAATCTCGTCTCCGACTCGATTTATTCTGGTAAAGAACTATTCTTGTGCTCTAACCATTACTTAACACTGTTTTCACAAAGATCCCTGTGCAGATGCGCTGGGCCCTTCTGTGATTCACTACAACTAACAATTAAACAACGGAAAATGCCTACGTGATTCCCACTTGACGTTCAATAAAATATAGTTAATTATTCACGCATGATCTCAAACTGACACTCGACAATAAGTTTAGCATATTTCATAAATATAAATAAAGCAGTCGCCATGTTGACGGAAGTTAATACGGATTCATGCTACTCACATGCGGTACACATTGTGTTGTTGTTTTATAATCGGATCACACACGACTGGTCATAGACATGCGTGTACTCCCTACGTTATACGGCCTACTAATGATTTCCCGCATCTATGACGTATGATGGGCCATAAGTACCACGGCAAACAAATTTTCACTCACGGCAAAACAAATTTCTGATCCACGGCAAAACAAATTTCTGATCCACGGCAAAATAAATTTCTGACTCACGGTAAACAGAGACGTGGCGACAGGGGGGGGGGGGGGGGTGGGGTTGTTTCACCCCCCCCCCCAACTTTTGTCAAAATTTTCAACAGTTGGATATTTCATACCTGACACAGCATTAGTTGGAAATTTCACAGCAACAATAGGTTGAAAATGTGCTTGCAGTTTGACTTTCAAACAATTTATTGTGGGGAATTTATTGTTTTTGGACCAATATTTGCATATTTTCCTTCTTTTGGTAAAATGTTTGGACTGAACTGGCCATCAGTTAGAAATTTTCCAACCTTAGCGGGTGTCAGGTTGGAAATTTCCAACACTTGGAAAGCTTGTGTCCTGATCCCTCCCCCCTTGGCCAGTCAAAAACTTCTAGTTAATAATTTAAGAGAACAATATTGTCCTACATTTGGTCAAAATTGTCACTGGAATTGTCATCAGTTGTAAATTTTCCAACCTGAGTCGGCTGTCAGGTTTGAAATTTCCAACTCTATGAATGCTTGAGGCTAGTCCAGATGCTAGGATTTTGCGATTTTCTTATTCAGATTTCAAAATGTTCACACACGGGGCCGAACCATGGTCGGCCCGGTGTGTCCTGGTCCCTCCCCGTGGCCAAAAACAAAACTGATAATGAGTTTAAGAAAACAATATATTATTTGTGTTTATATTCTGTAGATTGCACTTTCTTATAACGGATCCCAATCGACTTTCCCTTTGAAACTATATCGCAATTTACTTCTCCAAATTGTTATATCAGAGAACAATCACATCGTATCATAGCTATTCATTTTGTTATAATATACTCGAAGTTGGTTGAGACTAGACCAGACGATGTGATTGTTCTGGGGTCTAACATTTTGTAGATGTAAATTATATTAGGTAGTACTATAGTTGTGCAAACCAGCCCCACATGGACTGGATGACGGACAAAATTATCGCAAAATGCATCAAAACCGAGGTGGACGTTCGACTCTTTATACCTTTCGAATGATAATGCTTTTTTCATCTCCAAAACAACACCATATATTATATAGTATAGGGACATATAGTGTCAGTTATATTAAATTTGCTAAGCTTTCGAGAATTTATCAGTTTTTAATGTACGATGATTTTGCTACACAAACACTGTCGCCAACCTTCAAAGTGTAAATATATACTACATCGGACATTCACAAGAGTTTTGCATCATTGTTTTTTTTTGCAATCATGTGGTCTTAACCCTTTACCCAACAAACCGGCCAAAACCGGCCAAATAAAGCTTCAACAGCCTAAAATATCTTCGGTCTGTCTCAATAAAACCATACACATATGGATAGCATTGGAACCGGCTCCTTGACCACATTGTGATATTTACAGTTAGCCCTGTGCCAATGCATTCTCTTATATATGCGAGTCGACCATAGGTCGCCTCGCATATATAAGAGAATGCATTGGCCTAAAAAAAATCTTTTTTTAACACTTTTTACCATTTTTTCTTACATTCTTTAACAATTTTATAATTTTTAATGTGTTAAGCCAATGCATTCTCTTATATATGCGAGGCGACCTATGGTCGACTCGCATATATAAGAGAATGCATTGGCACAGGGCCGTTCTGTTGGGTAAAGGGTTAATAACTTGTAAAGAAGGAGCTGCGTTGTCCAGTGGTTAGCGGGTCCGACTTGCATTCATTGTCTACACATCAAGACGAGTTCGCAGCACGTCACTGGTCAAATGCGAGATTCTCATAGCAGTGGCTTGTCCGAATTTATCAGCGTGCCTTTTCTGAGAGCGTACGCTGTTCGAATTACGTGCCAAGTTGTGATCCTTGAGCAAGGTCGCTCGTACTGTGCATTAAAAAAGGTATCTGATTATGTTATGAGCAGTGAAATATCTTGTCAATATGCTAATCACATTGTGGCTACACCTCACCCTTCCCCGGTGAGCAGTAGATATTACTGATTGTTCAGGCTCATCCTGGCTCATCGGTGGTAATAATTGTCCCACACACAGAGACGTGGCGACAGGGGGGTTTGGGTATGTCTCGCCCCCCCAACTTTGGTCAAATTTTTCAACAGTTGGAAATTTCATACCTGCCAAAACATTAGTTGGAAATTTCACACCAACAATAGGTTGAAAATGTTCTTGTAGTTTGATTTTCAAACAATTTGTTAGGGGGAATTAATTGTTTTTGGACCAATATTTGCATATTTTCCTATTTGTTGTCAAAATTTCGGAGTGAAATGGTCATCAGTTGGAAATTTTCCAACCTCAGGGGGGGGGGGGGGGGGTGACAGGTTGGAAATTTCAAAAACTTGGAAAGCTTGTGGTCTGGCCCGCCCCCGTGGCCAGTCAAAAACTGTTGGTTAATTTAAGAAAACAATATTGTCATACATTTGGTCAACATTGTCATTGGAATTGTCATCAGTTGTAAATTTTCCAACCTAAGTGGGTTGTCAGGTTTGAAATTTACAACTCTAGGAATGATTGAGGCTAGTCTAGATGCCAGGATTTTGCGATTTTCTTGTTCAGATTACAAAATTTTCGCACCCCGGGCCGAACCATGGTCGGCCCGGTGTGTCATTGTCTCTCCCCCTGTGTCCAATAGAAAAATGCTAATAAGTTTAACAATATTTTACTACATTTGGACAAACTTGTGGACTGAAATGGTCATCAGTTGGAGAATTTTCCAACCTGAGCGGAAGTATGTGGTTTGAAATTTCCAACACTATAGGAAAGCTTCATTTGAGGCCAGTCTAGATGCGTAGTATTTGCGATTTTCTTGTTCAAATTTCAAAAATTTCTCACACCCGGCCGAACAACCATGGTCAGCCGGTGTGTCGTGGTCTCTTGCCCGTAGTCGTGTGCATTTGTATGGAGTTAGACCACTAGATGTTAGGATTTATGCAATGTTTCAGGTTAAAATATCTGAATGTTCTCATACCGGGAATATAGAACCATGGTTTATGAAGATATACGATATATTAGGCCTAAACACTGAGGTGCAAGGGGGGGGGGGTGCAAATGAATTTATGCAAACTGGAATTTCACAAGGTGGACACCCCCCAACGGAAACCCTCTAGCCACATCCCTGCCCACACATTGAGTGAATATTTACATTGTTGTAGATCTGTATACAGATCTGTGTGAAGTCACGTGTCGCAGATTACTGTGATCACAACATGATTACTGATAGTGAACGAGCGCTCATCAGTACTTCGGTAATTGACAATTCACTATGAGTCGTGTCAGTTTAGGCCTGACAAAAAATAATGAATCAACTATCAGCAGACCAAAGCGATTTGATCTGTGCCGCGTCAGCATCACTCGAGTCTAAGAGAAGCAGGAGATGGTGGACCGGCCGTGGGCTACTGCCACAGAAATATAGCGCACCGGATTTTCTGACAATTGTCTCGATGCTCGTTGTATTCCATATGAAATACATGGGTTGAAATGACAAAGAAAGATTACGCACATTCGCCAAGCCCGGGTAACAATTAATCAAATCAGATTTGCCTGTCGCAATGCCTCGGTGTTGACCGTGAATTATACGAACGAATACCATTTTCTTTCTGTGTGCATTTCTATATCAACCCGTTTACACTAGTATGCAGATAGAACTGTATACAGATCTATAGCAATGTAAATACACCCTGGAACTAATTCGCTGTCGCATGCATGTAATTAAAGAGAGTATATATTGCTGTGTTCTTATTAGTTAAAATGTATGGTTCAAAGTTTAATGTTCCGATTAAAATTAGTTAAAATAAATTGTTCAGAGTTTTACTGCTTGCCTTTCTGAAATCAATAACCTACCCAATTAGTCATAATGTTCAGACGGAAATTTCCTTCTCACTGGTACACAACAACGCAGTAAACTGGACCCGACACGCCTGGTATTAATAAAAGAGACGTGCGTACTAAAGGGCAATATCTCAGTCTGGTGAACTACATGTAAATGGGGGGGGGGGGGGGGGGGGCACTGTTCACAAGTCCATGCACAGTGACTAGCTGTGCTGAGCCATGGTCGTTAATCGATTATTTTTCACCCAAAAATTACTACATATAATCAAGCCAATGAGAATATAAACGCTCTTTATATTATAGACGAACGCTCTTTATATTATTATAACTTTTTAAAGAGGGTTTAAATCTGGCCAAGTAAACATACAGAGGTAAAGCGTATGTGTCAAATCGCATGGGTGTCTCCAAAGATGAATTAATTTTGTCTATGTATATCCAACATATGCTATGTATAAATTCACCCCCCTCATCTTTTTCAAAATATATTTTACAGGCATGGCTCATTTGAACATTGAATAGTATATAATGGGTTTATGTAATATCTGGGTACTATCACCTTTACAACATAAAATTTTAATTTAACACTTGTAACGCTTTGTAACATATCTCTACACTGAGACGGTAGGAAAAACATATGCTGCGGTTTTCTACTGGGGATTTTATATCATTTGTAACATTTGTAACACTTGTAACACCCGTCTACGAGCGGTCTCTCTGGTATCTCAGAACTAATGTAACACTTGCAACGCTTTGTAACATGTCGCTGCACTGAGACGATAGGAACAAAATATATAGTTTTCTACTGGGTACGTTATATCAGCTGTAACATTTGTAACACTTGTAACACTAGTCTATACGAGCGGTCTCTCTTGTATCTCATAAATCATTTGTAACATTTGTAACACTTGTAACACCAGTCTACGAGCGGTCTCTCAGAAATAATGTAAAACTTGTAATGCTTTGTAACATGTCGCTACACTGAGACGGCACGAAAAAAATATGCTGCGCTTTTCTGCCGGGGGTTTGATATCAATTGTAACATTTGTAACACCAGTCTACGAGCGGTCTCTCTGGTATCTCAGAAATAATGTAAAACTTATAATGCTTTTTAACATGTCGCTACACTGAGACGGTAGGAAAAAATATGCTGCGGTTTTCTACTGGGGACTTTATATCATTTGTAACATGTGTAACACTTGTAACACCAGTCAAATGGGCAATGGGATGGACAGACGCAATTTGTTTCACAACTTGTCTAAAACACAGCCCGTAAACATATTTTGATGAAACCCTTGGCTTATGTTCCAATAATATACACTTTAGTGAAAATACTCGGATAAAAACCAGATTGTTTGACCCCATGTTTCCTGATAAAATGATGGCTATTTAACAATCATTCAGTTTAATAATATATCATACAATTAAGAGACATATATTTATAATTCAATAAAACATTCTGGATAAAACTTTTAAATCTTTCTTCAAAAATAGAGGTAATAAAGATCTCAACAAATGTATATAACAACAAACATATTTCAAAATGCACTATTTATCACAACCATGAACCAGGACATTGTGTTTAACCCTTCTATGACTGGAGATTCGTGAATTTTTTTGAAAACCCAGTGCCAATGCATTCTCTTATATATGAGAGTCTCCCATAGGGAGCCTCGCATATTTAAGAGAATACATTGGCCTAACAATATTTGGCTTGACCTTGTAGGCCAGTGCATTCTCTTATATAGGGGAGACTCCCTGTCGGAGACTCGCATATATAAAAGAATGCACTGGCACATGATCTTTAATGCTGCATCAGCGCGATTGGTCACACCATGAACACCTAACGATCCATCGGCAGTGAGTTCCATTGACCTCGGCCGCGTCTCGTGATCGGCAGTCTTCTGGAGGAACTCTGGGAACTCAAATGGAATAACTGAACTAAATTCTCTGAATTGATGCCTACAGGCTATTTCAGTGGTGTTTACCAGCCAGATTGACACCAGTTGATCACGAAAATGCAAGAAAAATCATAGGTCATGTGTTTACTTTTTTAAATAACTCCCCAAGTGTACGACAGGGCTATCCCACAGCCAAATTTGGTCTGGAAATACCCACAACTATACAGCAGCTAGTGAAAGGTACTCAATCCGATCAGAGGGTCCTATATTACTATTTCTTTGGCTTTGGGGGTAAAATATATTTGATTCGAGTCGAGGAACCCACCCATCAAAGCTCAGAGTGATTAGATATCGATTTTTGAAATCTATTAATTTTCGGAGATCTGTCCCAATAGTTAGAAGAAACACGTGATCAAAACAGACAAATTGCGGTGTAAGATGGATAACTCTAAAATCAAGTGGTTATTATTATACTCTGATCGGATTGAGTACCTTTAAATCAATTTCCCACTCACAAAAATCCATTCCCCCATTAATTCACCAGTTTAAATTATTTAGATATGATGTACAAATCAAATAAACACGATGCCATCCTTTAATAACGCGTCACATGTATCAGGTGGAGGTCATTCTTCGGTTACCTTCACCTACGGTGTACTCGCTCCCAGACTCTGGAACACATTTAGCTCCCTGATTCCAAATGCATTCGTGGACAGACCACGTGATCGTCCATTCGCTGACAGCTTCTCATCTATAAATAGAAACATGTGAGATTATTAGTCAATAACCAATAGTATTACCACTTTACAGGGCATTCCCTATAGCTGTTAGTTATTAACAATAATAACCACTTGATTTTAGAGTTATCCTCTTACACCCGCAATTTGTCTGTTTGACCACGAGGCAGACTAAATTACTGGCCCAAATCTCGAGAAATTAACGAACTTCAAAAATCGGTATCTGATCACTCTGAGCTTTTATGTGTGGGTTACTCGACTCGAATCAAATATTTTTTACCCCCAGAGCCAAAGAAATAGTAATTTAGGGGTGCTTAATAGGATTGAGTACCTTTAACAGAGTTTTAAAGGCCCACTTAATTTTTGAACCCCCAGATCACATTGTATACAACATATTCCATGTTATATACCATTTGAAAGAGACAGCTCCAAAACATTGTATTATTAACTGATCCGGTCGAATAAACTGGGAACATTTTGTTTTTGTCGAGGTACCAAGGTGTGTCCTGTATTTAATTTTGATCCGGACTTTACTATAAAGTCTATTATACTCAATGGAAGGGGTTATAACTCTATATCTTAGTTTGAATTATGATGCATTCTGGGTTGACTAGGGGGGAGTCTTGGAATGAATCTCTATCACTTGGTGGACAGTCCTAGGCCACAGCTGCTTCGTATTCTGGTGGAATATATATTTTTGTGTTCCTCTTCCAAATGGTATATAATATGGAATAATGTTATCGGGGCATTCAAAAATTAAGTGGGCCTTTAAAAACAATTTATTTATATGATGAGAAACAGATGTCTGAGTTCTGTAATAAATAAGGCTATTCCTTCACTGTATGTTGGATTCAAGCAATCAGAAATATTGATGCTCACTGAGAAAACTAGGGAAATAAATGGACCCTTTAATCCTTTCATATCGGGAGCTGTGCTGGTGCAGCATTAAAGATCCTGTGCCAGTGCATTCTCTTATATATATATGCGAGCCTCATATAGGGAATCCCAGGTTAATATTGTTAGGCCAATGTATTCTCTTATATATGCGAGGCTCCTTATGGGAAACTCGCATTTATAAGCGAATGCACTGGCACAGGGTTTTTGCAAAATTTCAGTAAGCAAAGAGGAATAGGTTTCATAGACGTACTTACTTTGAATTGGGGTCAGACTGACGACGTTCTTCAATGTTAAACGTCACTTTCTTTTTTGGTTTGGCCAGATTTCCCAACCATTCTCTTCTCGGTAGACAGAATAAATTTGACAATCGATGTTCATAGCTTACTTTTTTGCAAGACTGCAAAGAAATAAAAGAAGACATATAGTTTCACATGTAAATGCGATGAATAAATGTCACTTATAGCTATACATGGAAATTACATTATATTAAGGCCAGAGAAATTAAATGTTTGGTTGGGTTACATTAAGTCAGTGAAAATTAGGGTCGGTAGGTAAGCTTAAAACTATTTATTAGCCCCTAAACCCAGCCTCATATATTTTAGTATGACACACGTGTATTATCGGCACGTGTAGTGACGTGAGAGCTTAGCGCAATGATATCGATGTCAATGTCAGAACTTTATCATTGTGTTAATTAGAATAAAATTATGATATTCAATTTGTGGTGGGCTATTTGGTGTTGATTGCATGTGATAAAACATGGGTGATAAAGGTGGTTGAACAATTTTGTTAACATGAAAAGACACATTTTACGTGGAACTATATTTTTTCTTGAAGGTGTCCTTACTTCCTCTTTGGTTGTGATAAGGAAATAACTATTTATTTTTTGTTAACCCCAGCCTTTTCAAGATTGTTTTTCTTTGCTAAAATGTGATTATGTGATAAAATGGATCTCAAATTCGTCGCAATTCTATAACAAAATTTATTAATCTCCTCCACTAAATTTGATTCCAGCCTCGCTAAAGCTCGGCTCGAATCAAATTTAGTGCACTCGGTTAATAAATATCGTATACAATTACGACTCATTAGAGATCCTCTGTATATCTTCTTTTTTTCAATTAATTTTTTTATTTTGAAATATTCTTATGGATTTTCGTGTCTTATATTTTATCTGAAAGATTTGGCTAAGATTAATTTTATTTGTCTTTGTGTAAGCTGTAATCAATAAATGCTTTGACTGAAATTTCAAATCATTATGAGACATTGAAAAGTGCTTTTTAAGAAAAATTTTACAAAATGAAAACATGAAAATACTAGGATTTGTAACAAAACCCCCAACCATATATATGTATTTCTTTGACCTTATCATAAACAAGTGGTCAGTCAACTATTAACATTCCCATCTAATTACTGAATTTTTTTTTTATAGTGACTTGATATACGATTTAATAACAATCTATGCCATAAACTATGATTAAAATGCTATAATTCACCACTATTTGAAACATCTGTCTCAGAAGATGCCCACAGATAAATAGAAGACTTCCCCCTCTGTCACCCAGAATGCAACAGAATTCACAAACTTTTTCAATGGAAGGGGAAGAACTCTATATTTAATATACAGAGTTATCCCCCCTGCATTGAAAATAATACTGATTTTACTTCATTCTTGATGATAAAACGCGTTGGCAACTCAACAAAAACAACATGACTTACACCGGATAAGTTGATAATACAATCTTTTTGAGCTTCCTCTTTCAAATGGTATATAATATGCCATATATTTTATATAATGTAATCTGGGGGTTCGAAAATTAAATGGGCCTTTAAAATTTGCTAATAAAATCACCACTTATTACACGTATCAACGTTTAATTTTGTTTAATGTAATTAAATAATCACAAAAGTAATCAATAATTAAATTATAGATAATTTCCTCTGTGGTACTATATACTGGTGGTACTGCTATATTTATTGAAAGATGCATCTTCCTGGGATCATATACTTAAATCAGAATTTTTGTTTGCCATAGACAATAAATATGCCATCAATATTAATATTCAAAAATGTCATTCATTGCAATGTAAAATATATTTAAAAATTTCAGCTCCATTTTCAAGATAGACTGAAGAAACTCAAAATACACATTATAAACTCAAAATACGCCAGCAGATGAATTCTAACAATATATTTAACTTTCTTGACTTCAGCAAGAAATATATCACTTTGAAATCTGACTAAGCCGACCTATTCTGAGATGAAAATGAATGACATTTTTGTTCAACTGTTGATTGCCAAGGCATCAAAGTGGCTTCTATTGATTATGTTGTCATTGAGCGGAGCCGAAGCTTGTCAATGTTTTAAGATTTTTTCCTCCAATCCCTGTCTCTGTACCACCTTATGCTGATATCAGATCAATCTTGTCACTGAGTTTTGGGACACACATTGAGATGTCAACTCATTTAATGATACACCTTTTTTCTTACACTCTGGGAGATATATTGAAATGACAACTCACTTCATACACTTCTTTTCTCATTATACCGAGCACGCTGCCCGACCCCGCTGCACGTTTCTTCTGAGTGGCCGCCACTTTCTGTTCATTCTCTGTGACAACAGCTGATTTCAAGTTGTTCTTGTTGCTTTCTACAAATAGACGATTACAGACTTATTATGGACTAATTCGGGTGCGATAAACTGATAAGTTAGTACTCAGGCGCTATGCCAACTGTGTGAATGTAGCATTCCACTAGCATCACCGAAAATCTCAAAGAAATCGACCATACCACTCCATAGATACCAACGTCTAAACTACGCTTAATTGTAAATATTTACATCTCGATTCGGGACGCGGCAATCAAGTATAAACTAACGCAAATTATTTCGCCATCGAGAATCATTCCATTTAATTAATATATAATAATGACCGTGTGTAAATGAGGATTAATATTCGTAAAAATAACTACTTTGAACAAGTTTATTCACCATTTCTATTTGATCACCCAACCTGATTGTTTCACATCACTTTAAACTTAGAAATGATTACCAATCTTCTAAAGATGGTCTATCTCTTCCAGACACCACTTTCAACAACAGCAAAATTTATAGGAAACCCGCTTTCAAGTCACCTTTGCACTGCTGTTCACCCCAAAACACACATGAGAAATATCTGGTGTTAAAGGCACGGGCGGCGTTCGTTGCAGAAATATTTATATATGTTCGAATATCCATCAACAAAAGGAACACCAAAATATATACAGTTCCGCTCATATGGCAAACATAATCAGCGCGTAAACAGTATATTGTCGTCAAGACGTACGATGGTGTACGTAAACAAGAGCCTGCTCGTGTTACAGAATTTGTGCTTCTGTTTACATAACACAGCCCAATTCTATTGGGTAATCACACAAAAATGATATAAACGCTCTTTATTATTTCCATATCAGGAAAACAGTAACAAACAACGCTCTGTATGTTTACCATATCCGGATCTAAACAATAGCCAGGTAACTTAACGTTTTTTGCCTTTGTTTACATAACAAAGGGGGAAAATTTACAATAACATACTGTTTATGCCATATTTCTGATTGGCATACGAACAAAGTATGTCTTGTATCTTACTATTCCTTCTGTTTATGGCGGTTTTTGACGGAGGTGAATATTTTAACAGGATACCCACCGCCAACGCCAACGCCGCCCGACTCAGATTAAATTTCTAAATGCTGAATATTGTGTTGTTCACCCATTGGGAACCTCGATTATGCAATGTTTCGTCTGCAAAATTTGGGGATATAGAGAAACTAAACTAAAAAAAGAAATAGAATCTATGTGAAGAAGTTTCTATAGAAACTTTGCAGAGAAGATCAGGCCTAAGTAGAATGAGGTCCACAGAGGGTGAATTTAGTTATGCTAGCCCGCTATGCAGGATATCGTCATTAAATTCACCCCTGGGGACCTTATTCTGCAAATGACAGGCACACTAAATTCAGGCTTGGAAGTGATACACCATCTTTGTTTCCATTGTAACAAATAAATTGGAATTTCAAGTGATATATAATTCAAAAGCTGAACAGAACAGATGCACATTAATATACTATAAGTTTTTATTAATATTTTACTGAGTTTTTAATAATATTTTACTAAGTTTATTTCCTCTGATAAATGCAATATGAAGCAAATTAGCTATGTACATCAATCAGATACCGGTACTTTGTCATAAAATGAATAGATACAGTCTGGTTCACTCTTGCTGCTAACACAATGTCACAATACTATTTTTGCAACGTGGCACATTCAAGTCTTGTCTCTTAAGCTTATCGGCCTTATCCGCACCATAAAAACAAAACCGTGGCCTCAGATAGAAAAACTTACTCTTCCACGGCATTAGGGACTTTCTTCTCTTTTCATCATTCTCCTTGCCTTTTTGAGACTGAAAGATTTAAAATATAAAGTTAAGTCTCACATTGGATGTACTATTTGTATAACAGCATTGTATTTACTGTTTAATAATGATGAATTCGGGAAAGGGATAGATAAAGTGAGAGAGAGAGAGAGAGAGAGAGAGAGAGAGAGAGAGAGAGAGAGATACAGACAGACAGACAGACAGACAGACATAAACACAGACATAACGAGAGTTATGTAAATTACAAATTGAAGAATATAGAAGAGTAATAGAATTTTGGTGAACTTCATTTTTTGAACTGTTATTTATGCTCTTTTTAAAAAATAGAATCTAAATATACATTACAAACATTTATATTTCTGTTGCGACAAAGTTAGCATCAATTTATCAAAGGTGTGTGAAGTTAGTTAGGCGTTCGGCGTTCGACATTCGTGTGAAGTTAGTTAAGCGTTCGGCGTTCGACGTTCGACATTCGACTTAGATCATTAAAAATCCAATTTCGGGTTTTGGCGGGAGAGGTACTCTATTTGGTCCAATTCGTGCTCCCCCGCTCGAATTTTCTGAAGTTTCCTCGGTTTTCCCATTTTCCAAATGATCGCTGGACTTGGGATATTGCATATAGGCCGCGTTATTGACCGATCGACCTGAAATTTGGCAAGGGAGTGTCTTCCCACCAGCAATGGCCATAACCAAATGCACGAATCTGGTCAAAATTCCATCGTGTCCCCCAATTTCCAGATCCCGCTGGACTTGGGGAAAATTTCGCTTTGATGAATTTATATATACCGCTATAGAGGGCACAGGTCATGCCTATTGACCGATCGACTTCAAATTTGGTGAGGGAGTGTCTCCTCACTAGTAATGATCATATCCAAATGCAAGGATCGCAGACTGTTACCGATTTCACAATTTTAAAGGAAAATGAAATATTTCCGCGTGAAGTTGGTAAGGCGTTCGGCGTTCAACTTAGAAAATTTCGACCAAAAAATTACACGAATGTCAAACGAATGTCGTACGCCGAACGCCTAACTAACTTCACACACCTATTTATCAATGATTTAAAATGTTTTCCAACAACAATGTATAATATCGTGTGTATATAAATACAACGGATCAGACATTTAAATTGGACCTGCCCTTTAAGACAGATTGTATAATATTAATACACACACCTTCTTTTTATCAGCCTTCTTGGTCTCCTCTCTACTCTTTGGCATTCCGAAGTCTATTGGCTTTCCTTCCATTTCTTTCATCACGAAAGATTTGTACATCTCGGATTTCAGGAAACGTGAATAGCTGTCTGTCTTCATCAACTGATATATCTATCCAAATAAATAAAGAACACGACATCAACAAAGAACTAGGACATGGCAAAATACGCCTGTGGTAATTTCAACAAAGGGCCATCAAACTATATAGTACTGCCCCCTCACTGAGAGCTTTCCGATGAATGGCAACAAGCCATATGTCCAACCAAATCCTGAAAAAGTTACCCATGCATAAATCTGCTGTGGTTAAGGAGTCGATTATTTAGAGCATTACTGTACTTTTATCTTGGGCTAGAAAACTCGCATACCAAATTTCATTTTATTCAGTTCAGACTTACTCAAGTTATCATCTGGAAACGCAAAGCGAATGACCAATGACTGGACAGACGGGCGTATAAAATGTTAGATAGGTAAATATTCGAAAATGAATTTTGTATGAACATCTGATATCATGAATAAAAAGGGCAGGTTCTTTTAATTGATAGGTATATTTCACATAAAACAAAACATTATTTCACAATCAACACCTGTATATAAAAATTAGCTTTTGCATCTTTATTCATTTCCAATATCCAAGCAGAAATAAAACAGACACTCTCTAAGGCTATGCGTTCATACGCTGGCAAGTTTGCACGGTATGTTTTTGTGGGCATTTCGTCATAGAAAACCACATGGTGCCAGAATATGAACGGAACCGTGCACATAACATGCATCTCTATCAAAGCGAAATACATGAGAAGTAGCATAATTCCACTTGTCTTGTACCAGTGCTATTGGAATTTGCCTTCAAATACCTGTATATGATTTATTCTTGCGAGATAATTGCATGATATTTACAGGCAAATGCCGGTAGCATCGCTACAGGTGGAGCTACAGAGTTTTTACTTCGCACGTAGTTAGCTGTGGTACAGATGCACTTTATGTGCTTTTTTCCGTTCATATTATGGCACCATACCATTTCTACGACAAAATGCCTGCAAACCATACCGTGCAAACTTTCCAGTGTACGAACGTACCCTAAGGGAAGAAGTGACAAGAAACGAACATGGCATTTGGAACTTATTCCCTATTCCTTATTACTTATTTTCGTCGATTTGACGGCATGGTGGGTTGCCCGCCCCAAATACCCCCTAGAAACACCCGACCCCCAACCCATCACTCCGGGGGTACCACCCGGAGGGGGTTAAAATGGGGTATGGAGCAATTTCGAGAACAGTAAGGGTTTCGGCTGGTTTGACGGCATGAGTGGGTGGCCCGTCCCAAATACCCCCTAGAAACACCCCGACCCCTCCACCCATCACCCCCGGGGGTACCACCCCGAGGGGTGAACATGGGGTATGGGACAATTTCGAGAACGGTAAGGATTTCGGCAGATTTGACGGCATGGGCGGGTAGCCCGCCGTAAATACCCCATATAAATACCCAGACCCCCACCCATAACCCCCGGGGTGCCACCCCGAGGGGGTGAAAATGGGGTATGGACCATTTTCGAGAACGGTAAGGATTTCGACAGATTTGACGGCATGGGTGGGTGGCCCGCCCCAAATACAAAGATTGAAGAAAATGACTTTATCATTCAATGTTTGAGAATTCATAGGTTACATTCAATAGACTTGTTTCATATTGAATAGTTTCTTTTTCATTTGGAATATTTTTAATTTAACATGGGGTGGGGGTTAGTGTACATGTACCTGTTGTTGAGCCATATTGAACATGTCGGATGTTGGATGTTCCAGCTTGCTCTCTGTCTGATTTCTCGTGGTACTGTCGATGTTAACTGGCTCAGATGCTTCGATGGACAAATGTTTGTTGTAAATCTCTCTAGCTCGAGATATTTTCTGGAAAAGAAAATAACGAAACCATCAACAAACAGTACAAGATTTTATATATTATATTATATACTATATTAGTATAAGAAAAGGTTAATTTTGGTTAGCAGTAATCTGTAATGTTACTTTTCTGACTAAGTTTCCTTCTTCTTTCAGGCGTCTATTGATTGTGAACTAATGTTTTGTTTTGTCCCAGAATACGATGTTCTCCTCACTAAACTCTTTCTTAAGTAACTCATGAAAGAAGAAGGAAACTTAGTCATTAATAGTATTAATAATATATTGATATGCATGCAGGTGTTGATTGTGAAATAATGTTTTGTTTTATGTGAAATATACCTACATTTAATAGTTTGATTTTGGTGGGTGATAATGTGGACTGATGGTGCTCCTGCTCGGTGCTGACTGGATTACACATAAACTAGTTCGATTTCAAGGGGTGATAACCTTTTCTTATACTAAATTTATACGCTGCACTATAAAAAGTTATAAAATATTTCTCGAAATGTTCTGAATATTAGAAATTAGCCTGTTGAGGTTTGGAAATTTACTTTGTAACTAAATCCATCTTATTCTGTTTTTAGTTTTTATACCTTTATAACTGAATGGGAGAAACCATTTAGTATAAGAAAAGTTTTAAATTGTTGAACACGCTGCATGATAAGAAACACTCACAAGATCTGGGTCGATGATGTTTTTGTATTTTTCACACACATCCCAGAATACGATGTTCTCCTCACTAAACTCTTTCTTGAGGAACTCCTGAAAGAAGAAGGAAGCTTAGTCAGAAAAGTAACATTACTGCTAACCAAAAGAGTGCCTCGTGTGTGTTATTGGGTGATGGTGCTCCTGTCCGGTGCTGCCCGGTTCACCCTTAACATAGTTTGATTTTGAGGGGTGATAATGTGGAGTGGTGGTGCTCCTGCTCGGTGCTGCCTGGATTACACATAAAATAGTTCGATTTCAAGGGGTGATAATCTCAATCTGAGCATAGGCTCACATTTTGAAGGTTAAGTTTTTAAAATGCGTTACAAGGTATTTTCTTCAAATTTTAAAATTTACTGGAAATATAAACTGGAACTATACACTATCATTGTGCTAATTTGGTTGGCCATTGGTTCTTAATTTTCGAATGAATTCCAAAGTTCATTGCTGGCCTTATTCAAAAGCATCGTTAATGATGTAAATGTTTAAAAGAGAGACAAACAAAGACTTCTAAAATTAAAGTGCTGTGAAACACTCCGGCATGGTTATCAAATAGAAGTGGAGAATAATCTTGCTCAAAGTAGTTATTTTTATGAATATTAAACCAAAGTTAGAACACACACCGTCAGTCTTATATATTTATTAAATGCTATGAGTATCGATGCGAAATCAGTTGCGTTAGTTTATCGCAGATTGTTGCGTCCCGAATCGAGGTGTAAATATTTACAATTGAGCATAGTTCAGACGGTGTTTTCTATGGAGTTTAGTGCGATTTCTTTGAGAATTTGGGCGATGTTAGTAGAATGCTACATTCCCCCCAGTTGGCATAGCGCCTGCGTACTAATTTATCAGTTTCACGCACCCGAACAAGTCCATAAGATGTCTTTAAATTAAAATGAAAACTTGCTCAATATTGAATATGTATTACTTACTGTGAACACAAATACACCAGCGGTATCTTGTAGAAGTTTCTCGAAATTGCATTCCCACCCGGCAACCCTCTGTACTTCACGTTTCTCTTCAACCTTCTTTGCGATGTGGTGAACGATGCTGTTGATACTGTTGGCAAATGACAGTTTATGTAGTGGCACATCCGGTTGTATGGCATTCGAGGACTGAAACAAACAAAATTTTCTATAGTAATTCTAAAGTATATGTAATTCTCTCAAGGAAGAATCGAGAGAGATTTTTGTACACATGTTCTGCACTTGAGGATGTCCATATATAAATGGAGGGATGCTCAGGAAGACGACAGATAATAGATAGTGCAGAAATAATCCTATTCGTCGGTGGGAAATGTTCAAATAATAAGTTCAACAAAACCTCTGCTTATTACATGCATGCGATTACAGATAAATTATGTTCAGGTTCGTACCAAAAACTGACTCCACACCCAAGATTTGCGAAAGCGTGGCTGATTTTGATCGATAGAGCTAGGATAAGAAGATAGCCTCATATAATTGAGTTCAATTGGTATATATGAGTTCCACAGAGGAGATAGTTATCTGGACATTACATATACTGCAAGTTCGTTCCGTGTATGATCCACATCTTCCTGTGAAGAACTGATGCAGGCATCGAGTTTATATTAGATACACCCATTTCATATTTGTCACATGTGTTATCAAAGTTCTTCCATACTTGCGTTATAAGGTCTCATCAAAATGTCACACAAGAAACATGTTCACAACAAATTTTTTTAAAATGCCTGCACTCCTGTAATTGTATCGGTTATCGGCAGCGTTCCAAATAAAACTAATAAGATACAGTTCGACTTGGCTTTAGAGACAATTGAACTCACCGACATGTTGAGATACATGTATTATTAGCGCGCGCCGCGTGTATACTGTTCTCCAAATTTTTGATAGCTGTGGTCCGCTGGGCATTTTATTTATAGATAATGTTTTTTTTTTCCGGTTTAAAAATCGAACTGCGCGACCAGGAGGCCGAGTCCGGTAAAAGGTGTGGTTGGGAATTTCAATTTCGTTTATTGTCCTTTACATTATTATGTCAATAATGTTGATTTTTGGTTTGTGACAAGCTATGTCAATTACCAATAAAAGAAATTTAAAAGATAATTTGTAAGTCTTATATTTCAAGTATTATAGATGTTTTTCGTTCTGCAGCCCACTGATGGTTGTGGTCGAAGATGGCCGAATCGGCCGCCGGTTCGTTAATTAGGTTCTGGTTGTTATTGTTATTTTAACGGAATTCTGAGTTGGTCATTCGCGAAACCAATAAATTTTATATTCTATAATTACGATCATGGGTATATAATATATGATCTTGAGCGCGTTACCATTTCTGACCATTGTTTTCTTGTTATTATTGGGTGGAAAGTTTGTAGTATTCCTTCCAGATGTTTTATACAGGAACGTTTGATATCCCACTGCAATGAATTCAGGTCTGCAGAAAACACAGGTCGTTAAACATTAAAACTCTTATACCTTCCAGAGCAACAGTTGAAGTAAATTTCAGTTATTGACTCTTCAAATAGCTAACAATCCACAATAAATTGGCTGCGGACACAGGTATCACAGTACCGATGGCATAGTCGGTGTGACAATTATATATGGTGGAGTTTGGTGACAATTGGTGACAATTGGTTGTCATAATTAATATGCCGTAGCGAGCAATGTCGGCCGCTGCATATTCGCATAATGAGTCCTCCAAAGTTCGTTAAATCAGTCTTTTTCTTGTTTTTGGTCCTTGTATAATTCGCTTTGTTTATTCCAGATACTGTCTCGCAGCTGCAGTGGCCCCAACGGTTCCGACACAGCTTAATTGAACCATGTGATAATATTAGCGGAATTATGCGGAGAACTAAACGTCGCAAAAATAAAAACCGCAATTGGGGAACTGTCTTTATACGCATGAAATTTATATTAGTGGATAAATATGAATTGAGATCATAGCAACAAAACGTACTGCATGCATGATATGTGAATGAATGAGGGATTGCCACGGTCAAACACAATTCTGGAAGATCGATCGTGCAATTATATACATCGTAGATAACACAATAAATGTAGCAAAACGTAATGAGTAGAGATCAGCCTTGGTGAAACGCCATGGGTTAATTGGTCGAGTCAACTCATTGTGCGGAAACTCAGCGGGCGACGCTAGCTATGGCACAGAAAGATGACGACCAATTGTCACCAAAATTGTACCATAATAAATTGTCACACCAACTATGCCATCGCAACTGTGGTACGTGTATCCCCGCTTGTAACTGGCCTTCTTGTGGATCCAGGGGGGGGGGTCGGAAAAAAATTTCAGGCACGTATGGCATTTTTTCCCTTTCGATCATTTTTTGTACCCACCCACCCCCACCGCCAAATGTTTTTCCGTTTTCGGCAGTTTTTTCCGACCATTTTTTGACACCCACCCCCCCTTTTAACACTAAAACAGAGATTTGCGGGGGGAAATTCACTGTAAACAGCTGTATATGAATTTCTGTGCATACTATTTATCATGGATGTTAACATGGACATGTAAATAGGAATGAGTAATTTTGAGGTCATTCGGCCAAAAAAACATGGCTGCCAGCGGCCATCTTGGATTTCAAAATTTGCAACAAAATACAACACGATAACTGCCTGCAGTCAGTTTACCAGTTAGAATTACATTATTTCTCTCATTCAAACTGATTCAAAGTGGTTTTGAAGCCCAACTCATTGCCAAAACACTAAAAACAAGCAGGACTTTTTTTTTTTAGTTGCGGAAAAAATTGCTTGTTGGTGGCTTTGACCACCCACCCACCCCGGCATACGTGCCGGAAGAAATTTTTTCACCCCCCCCTGTTGGATCCGCCTATTATGGTTGTACGGTTTGCGAGTAAATTATATAAACTAAATGTGTTCGATGGATAATTAAAGGAGTTTGTACCAGATTGCGGGGTTTCTGTGATTCTAAGATATTTACTTTCTGTGAACTAACAGTTGATGTATAATGCTAATGAAAGTCCCCATGGAAGTTTTGCAAGAACTCTTAATAAATGTTCCATTAAATGGTCTTGATGACCCGTCACAATATTGGTTAATGAGTCGATTATTTAGGTCATTACTGTAATAAAATAAAATATATAAATAATTTCAATTTTTTTTGTGTGAATTTAATATAAATAAGTTAGCATACCATGCAAGTATTCCTGAAGATGGAAGACAGAAACATTCTTGTGATTGATCTATACTGTGAGACCCACGTGCCTTATAAACATCAGAGGATGTTAATCCCATTTACAGCTAGACCTCACACGAAGAGTCTTATAACTCTTTATATTACCACCTAATATCAAATGTCGCTGTGCACATGACGTACATCTCACACTATACGAAATGGGAAATCGGTAATCTGTGAATTCCTCTGAGTATAATTCGCGACCTGATTTCCAGGTTGTCTTAAGTGACCTTTTTGGTGAAAATGATATATTGATATCGTTGAAACCAGAATTCCGTAACGCTTCTAATGGTGGAAACGGGAAGTTCGTATTTTCAGTTCTCGCGAAGATATCAGGCATTCTTTTCTGTCCGTTGTAGATGAAATTCAATGTATTTAAATTCCAGGTTGCCACATCTCATTTTAAGCATTATAGCCTTGGTTCCACCTTGAACTGGAATTAATTGAATACTGTACTAGCGACATGGGACATTGTGGAATTGAAGATATGCTTGGAACAAAATAGAATTGTCACAATTGCATGTGATGGCTAAGCACATTGTTACATAATTATAGGACAACATGGAATTGAATTGGGTTGTTATTACCAAATAAGTATATATTTATGTAATATCAACATATGCATGTATATGATTGACATCTGAATAATTATAAATTATCCGTACGGGTCATGGGGCTGGGTTGTAGCCCTCCCAAGATATTTTGCAAGTTTGAAATTCGGGTATTTTCGGAAAAATTACGTAGAAAATCTGGCAATTTGTATGGTGATTCTGCGGGGAAATTGTTGTAATTTCAGGATTTTGTTTTTATATTCCCGCCCGAAATACATCAATGTATTTTAATATGCATGAAATATTGGATATATACCACATATTTAACATGAATCGAACTACATAATAGCGGACCCATAATACAACTTAGTTCGTCGGCAGGGGCGTGGCGAAGGTGTCCTGAATAGGGAGGGGGTTCCCAACTTCCCACGTAAGAAATTCCTATTGCTCCACCAATCATAGCTTCCCAATGTGTACCCCTATATCAGGCCCCAATTTTCATGAATATTTTCATGAGAAATTATATGGATATTGATATTTGGTAGATGTAGGGCACAATAGCATTATATATAATATATACTTGTCTCTGAGACATGTCGAGCGTTGCCCTTTGTGCATACCTGGGACTAAAAAAATGAATCTATACCATGGCCAACGCCCGTAGATATCATATTCCACTGTACAAAACCTGGGAACTTTTTGATGTTCTGACTCGTTCTGACGGGGATCCTTATAACATTGAACAGACGGGAAATATGTCTCTTTGTCAATACTTGTTCCTCAATAATCTACTTCACATTAGGGGTGGTACCAGCTCGAGATTGCATGCATTTTGTTACTTTTGTGAGCCGATATCGTAATAAACATTGCAAATAATAATCCGGGAGAAATTCTGTAATACTATGCGATGCAAAGCAAAATCGGTCACTATTTCACTTAAAATGTGCAATTTGGAGTTCGCAACTTCACCTATACAGTGAAACACATTTATTCAGGAACAGGTTATAACTAAGAAATATATTACCCATACCTATACACTTGCCTGGTGACGGGCCTTCTATTGTTTGCATTCCAGCTTATCGGCCGTCTATAACATTACTTGATGCATCAGATAGTCAAATAATGGAAATAGCGCGGGTAACCTTATTCTACGAAATCGAGAATATAGAAACCCACAGAAATATTTGAGTACAGTATATGTGTACCCATGTGTTTTTCAATGCTATACTCCCTGTCACAACTTAAAAAAGTGCCCGGTTTTTTACTGGTGGAATATGAACTCTACGGATGTTAACCAGAGTAGCGATTCATAGCAAGATCATGTTTCGACTAATCAGGCTAACGGGTGTCTAAAACCACCTTCTTAATAGTATACCAAACCAACCGACGAGCGTCCCAGTCCATAGAACTGGCGTCCCAAATCAGCCAAGTTGTGTCGCAAACCACCTAATAAGTATCCCTATCCACCCAACTGGGGTCCCACACAATCCATATCGTGTCCAAACCCGCCAAATGTGCGTTCCAAACCATCCGATTGTCATATATACATGTATACGTGCCACCACATAGTGTCCCAAATCATTCATGCACGTGGTGTCCCAAACCACACAATCAGTGTCTCAAACCAACCATCAATTGAGTACCCCAAACCACCCAATGGGTGTCACAAACCAACCAATGAGTGTCCATAACCATCCTGTAAGTGCCCCAAGCCACACGACGATTACCTCAAACAAACAGGAGTGTCTAAAAATATTCGAATTGTGTCCCAAACCATATAATGGGGGTCACAAACTAGTGTATAAAACCACCCCTGAATGTCCCAAACCATATAATGGGGGTCACAAACTAGTGTATAAAACCACCCCTGAATGTCCCAAACCATATAATGGGGGTCACAAACTAGTGTATAAAACCACCCCTGAATGTCCCAAACCATATAATGGGGGTCACAAACTAGTGTATAAAACCACCCCTGAATGTCCCAAACCATATAATGGGGGTCACAAACTAGTGTATAAAACCACCCCTGAATGTCCCAAACCATATAATGGGGGTCACAAACTAGTGTATAAAACCACCCCTGAATGTCCCAAACCATATAATGGGGGTCACAAACTAGTGTATGAAACCACCCCTGAATGTCCCAAACCATATAATGGGGGTCACAAACTAGTGTATAAAACCACCCCTGAATGTCCCAAACCATATAATGGGGGTCACAAACTAGTGTATAAAACCACCCCTGAATGTCCCAAACCATATAATGGGGGTCACAAACTAGTGTATAAAACCACCCCTGAATGTCCCAAACCATATAATGGGGGTCACAAACTAGTGTATAAAACCACCCCTGAATGTCCCAAACCATATAATGGGGGTCACAAACTAGTGTATAAAACCACCCGTCGAATATCTCAAACCACCCCTGAATGTCCCAAACCATATAATGGGGGTCACAAACTAGTGTATAAAACCACCCGTCGAATATCTCAAACCACCCCTGAATGTCCCAAACCATATAATGGGGGTCACAAACTAGTGTATAAAACCACCCGTCGAATATCTCAAACCATCCAGCGAGTGTCCCATGGTTTGATAAACTCACTGGATGGTTTGGGACACTCATCTGATGGTCTGGAATACACTATTTGGATGTTTTTAAATGACAGTTAGTAAATGTTTTTTTTTATGTGTTCGGAACTCATTCGATGGTTTGTGATACTAGTTTTATGGTTTGGACCACCATGGTTTGTGGCATCAGTTGGATTGTTTGGGACACCAATTGGTTGGATTTGGGATACTGATTTTATCACTGATTGGGCCATTTGAATCGATTGAAACGACATGTGAGTGGGTTTGGACACCCGTTGTATGACATAGGGCACTACCCAGATGTCTTGGGACACTAGATGTGTGGCATGATAGTACATAATGGATGCCTATTTGACACTCCGTATGTGGTTTCTGACACCCAGACCCACCGTATGGTTTGGGACACTCTTTGTGTTGCTTTGGGCGTTCACTGAATGGTTTGACACACTCGGTGTGCGCACGTTGTATGGTTTTTAGCCCTCGCTGGATGGTTTATAGGGACACTCATTGGTAGTTTGAGATATATGTTGGTGGCTTGGTACACAATCTGTGTTGTTTGGAACACCAACTGTATAGTTTGTGGCAATATCCGTGTGGTTTGAGTTACTTGAATTGATTGGGGTACTAATCGGGTGGATTGAGACATCGTTGGGTGTTAGGGATGCATGGTTTTGGGGTACTATACATGTGGGTTGGATATTATGTGCATATGGTTGTAGGCACTATTACGACGGATGTGGAGATTTTATGTGGTGGGCCCTTTTTCATCTTTCCCCGGAGAGTTATAGCGCGTTGGTTATTTTAGATAAGATCTGCGTTTTTTAATGTGACCGAGCTAACTTTAATACAAATTCACGTAAGTAAAGGTCGAAAAGTTGGTGTTCATAGATGTATGTTTGGTATGGCACGGGTTAGAAACTTGCAACTGGGGAAGATTTTATTGGCTTTGTCTCTTTTTCTTCTCTGGTGATTTCATTTATAAATTATAAATTTTAACTTTTGGGTTTTATTAATTGAGATATTTTTCGAAATTATTTTCCATTTTTTTTTTAAACTGCTTCAGGCCACTGCTATCCACCCTAAATTTATGACAAGTGAACAAGTAATCAGGTATCTGCACAACATTGGGTCACTGTTCTATTTTCTTTTTTATCTTTTTCCCCTATTTTCATAAGCTTTGCAGATTCCCTCTTCTTTCTCTTGTCACACAGTTGGTAGCAACTTCACTTTGTGATAAAATGTTATATGACTAATTTGTTTCAGGCCCAGGGGGGGGGGGGGGGGGCGGAAAAAAACTGCAGGCACAGGGTGGAAAAAACTGTTTTCTTCGGTTTGGGTACCCCCCCCCCCCCAAACAGCAAAAACTGCAGTTTTTTTCCACTGACCATTTGCCCCCCCCCCCCCAGAAGAAAAAAATCAAATCTACCCCAGCCGGACAACAACTCGGTTTGACCGGAAACCGAAAAAAACACCGGAGCATACAATTCACGAGAAGGTGCTTGGTAACTTAGTTTAGATTATTATGACTAAAATGGTCATTGTCTACCAGTAGAACGCAGATTTGTACCTCGTGATGTCATGACATGTACAAACATGTATATTGGTGATCGCAACGCTTTGTATGCACTTTAAAAAATGACAACTAGTCATTACCTCGACTTTTAAAAAGATGCAAATTAGATGAGTGAGATACCAGCATAATAATAACTGTTTTCTGATACCATTGGAGGAGAAATTGTTTAAAACATGGGATAGTTCTGCAGTAAAAATTTGCCAGATAAGCGATCGCAGGGTAGAATTCTGCATTCGACTGGTAGACACTGACATAGTCGGCATTATTAAGAGGGTTAATGGGGTCAATATCACATGTAAACCAAGACAGTGGTTATCCAAAATTGTTTTAGGTGGATTGTACTACTCATGTATATATGATTTGGATATTAAGGTTAATCCATATTCTATAAAATGAGAGAAAATTGAAGTTGTGAGTCTGAAAATACATATTTGGAAAAAAATTACATGCAAATTTTTTCCGACAACCCCCCCCTAAATGAATAAGGAAAAAATTTACGTTTAAATTTTTGACGCCTAGGTACCCCCCCCCCCCCCACCCCCGGTACGTTGTGTCCCGCAGTTCCCCCCCCCTGTCAGGCCATTTTCTTTTAGCTTATCCTCAATTGACATATCAAACAGCCTTCGAGCCATCAGCCAGCATTTCATTATGACTTTTTAGTGTCATCCCGCGGGAAGCTACGTGTGATTTCCGCTAACCCAACATGATGTGCTACCTGGTCAGACACCCTCTTACCACTAATTGGTTACCTATAAAACACGAAGATTCTTAAATCTGTCACACATTTCTTACGTATTTTGACGTGCTAATTATAAAACGGTCCAGGTATATCCACAATAAGTCAAACCAGGTCACCAGGTCAGCCACACCACACCTCCGATGGGGAAATGGTAATCTGTGCATTCCTGTGATTATGACCCAAGAATGTAAAAACAGAAAATTAGGTTCAGTTACATTTACTTTTAAAAATACAACTCCAATACAATGGCAATCAATAATTTTTAACCAGTGTAAGCCTTTTTATTTTTGAATAATTATTATATTCTAAGAACTTATGGTTCTTCAAAATTCTAGATAAAGCCAAACCCCCCTGACCATAGAATATTGGTTATTAATGTGTGATTTTTGTGTGTTTTTATGAGGGATCAGGAGTTTATTAGGATCAGGATTAGATATAGATATAGAGCATAATGTAGGGGTAGGCAAGCGTGATATACCTCCAGCCATTGCGCTTTTTAAATACTAAATAATTAAAAAGATATGGATTATTATAAACTGTATAACTCTCAGTGCCCAAGATCAAGTGCTATCTATTAGATCATATGGCATGGATGCCATCTGTGGAAGCACATAGATTATAGTATATATAGTATATATGATAGGATTATATATAATGGTAGGATAATTTAACAATTAGAAAGCACATTCCAAAGATAACACCTGCTGTGACAGACTCCTATTGTATTTGTATTTGTAATATTGTCACCTGAATAACATGGAAAAGCTCATGGAAAAGCATAACCCAACAGTTATACACTACATGTAAATGGCTCAAATTGTCATTTTATTTGAGAACGATTGAATATGCAGTAAACTAGCATGGAACCATCATACGTTCTCCAAGCAATTATTTACTACAAGAAATCTGGATGTAATTTGTAGATTTCTCATTGACTAACCCTTTCTTGACTTTAGATTTATGAAATTTTGCGAAAAACCCTGTGCCAAATTACTGTCAATCGATGAATTCAATTATATATGCGAGTCTCCCACAGGAAATCTCACATATATACTATAGTAATAGAATAAATTGGCCTAACAATATGTAAGCCAGTGCATTCTCTTATTTAAACAAGGCTCCCTATTGGAGACTCGCATATATAAGAGAATGCACCGACAGAGGATCTTTAATGCTGCACCAGCGCAGCTTCAGTCATGGAGTGGAGATCAAGAGCTATCTATTAGACGCCAGGCAAGACTGAGTTTAGTGTGCCTGTCATTTGCAGAATGATGTCCCCGGGCTAGCATCAGTAAATTCACCGTCTGGGGACCTCATTCTGCTTAGGCCTCATCTTCTCTGGAAAGTTTGTTTTATTATATTAAATTTCAATAAAAACGTCTTCACATAGATTCTATTTCTTCTTTAATTCAGTTTCTCTGTGTCTCCAAATTGGCAGACGACAAAATGCATAATCAAGGTTCCCAATGGCTATATACATCACAATATTCATGCACCATTTGGGAACTTCAATCGAAGTCTATGTCTCCGATAGCAGATGAAGCCATGCAGAATGAGGTCCGGTTCACAGAGGGTGGATTTAGTGATGCTATCCCGCATAGCGGGTTAGCATCACCAAATTCATTCTCTGGGAACCTCATTCTCCAAATGACAGGTACACTAAACTCAGTCTTGATCACAGAGCAGGGGCGCCAGCTACGGAAGGCTGTATACCGCTGAGAATTTAACAGTTATAAACCACAGCCTGAGGAAATCACCTGCTGTTACATAAATAGAGTTGTTGGGCGCGAAGCGCCCGAGATGGTCGAAAAGATCGAGTGATCTTTTCCTTCACCCCACGGTTTGTTGATTTGAGGATATCTGAACATAGAAAATCGTCATGTCCGAACGCTGCAAAATTTGAATTGAATGTTGTATGGGGTAGAGCCCACGAGCTTTAATATGGGGTGTGGGGGTGCCCTCGATGTCCCTTTACGTTGGATGTGTGTGTAGTTGCTGAGCGAGTCATATGGTGCGCTGAAATGAATGTCACGCATCAAAAAATGGACTCGGCCATGTTTTAAGTCAGATAATAGCTTCAAACTTCGATCGATCCATTCCCTGAAATAATGTACAGTTTTCAGCCATTATCCTATACTTACAAGTATACATAAATAAAATACAATGGAAACAATAATTGCATTATCATGTCCGGAATAGAGAAAATTTATTTCGACAGACATATCTATAGATTCTATAAAAGCGAACCAAAAAAAAAAGAAGAAGAAGAAGAGATTACATTAGGTATACATCATGATCAATATTTAGACGCTAAATTGCTGTATACGAAACACAGGGGCCTGTAACGCGCTCCGCTGTCCGCCCCCACCCTTTTGCGCTGCCCATATACGCCGCTTCTATATATAGTCTGGTCGATAAACACAAATTTTAGGGTCAACCTAGAAAAAATTCGGACTAAGTTGGTTTTTATACCGTTTTGAAGAGGAAGCTCTCCTCTATAACATATCCAAAATCCGCTAAAATCCGCTTTGAGCATTTTTTGTAATTCAAGATGGCGTCCAAGATGGCTGCCATTTTCCTATAAGTCAGCTTGATGCAATTATAGTGAGAACAACTTGTCATATGTATACACATGTATACATTTTTATGAAGCTAAGACATAACGCCACCTTTATGTGTCAAAATTGGATCTCTCCGTCCAAGATGGCCGCCAAAATGGCGACCGGAAGTGGATTGTTTACGCTTTTACTAATATCTTTAAGATAAGTTTCTGTGGGTTTGAACTGGTTGAGAATTGTGACTTTATTGTGTATTTAGCATGTTTACTGACCATTGCAGCAAGGAAATATGCTGATCGTTGGGTCCACACCCCTTCAGATCACTCAAAAATTCGATTTTAAAACGCGGTATAACATTTCACAAAAGATCCCCATTGGGATTCTAGTCATATTTCATCAAGAAGAGGGAAGAACTGTGCAATGTAAGTGATGCATTCTATATATTATTGATATTTGAACTCAATGGTACCAAACTTGTCACTTTGGCTCAAAATGGCTGTCAAAATGGCCGCAATAATATGGAAAATGGTAATTATTATCCCAGCGTGCCATACAACCGCTCACAAGTTGTGGTGATGCACACAATTGACTATTCTGTCTTATATACATTGAATACCAACATTTCTTATGCACCTTAATTAATTTTTACTATTTACTATTCTGAAATTACCAGAATTATGGGATTTTTCTATCACAAACAGCATCAAACTCTGCAAAAAATAACTTTTCATGTTTGGACCATATTTTTCAAGTAAAATGGAACTATCTTTGGTATCAAAGGTTCTTTATATTTTGATATGCCTTAAATGTGTCATAGTGTGGTGTTTTAGACAATATTACTCAAGATGACTTGCAAAATGGCAACCAAATGTGGTAAAAAGTTTATATTCCGAACATTATTCTCTGCTGTTCCGAAATGGTAGCAAATTGTCACTACTCACTTGGTTATTAAACATGCTACTTAATCAACTGACAACTAAATCTTATAGTTTGGTTGTCCCAGCACCTTATGAGGCACGACAAATTCATTTTAAGGGATGCAGTACGGATTTTGCCGAACACCTCTTTTGGGATTCTGTCCATGTTTTTTAACGGAAACGGACATAACGTTGAAACTGAACTGAAATGAGTCGTATTATGTGGCTACTCTGGCCCATTAGCATCAATTGATTAACTTATAAACTATTTTGTCACGAAAACCGTTTTTCACATTGCATATAAAACGCAATTAATGTGGAGAACACTGATATTACCTCTATCGATTAACATTTCCTTGAGTTATTGAGGATAGCGATAGTCACCCAAAGGTGCACCAGTACAAACCACAGATGAGCATGCAGTCACTCCATATATACATTGACACCACATACATGACCATGTGCCACTCGCTGTATGGACATACACATCACCCATTACCACACAGCCACACTTGGGTTTACCCATACACCAACGCATGGCCCTATAGTCGTGAATAACCATGCAGACACACCAGTTATACACCTACACCTCACACGACCTGTATGCATATTCACTACATACATGAACACAAAGTAACCTCTTCAGTCTTGTATACCTATTCGCCTCACCATATGCCACACAGTCGTCACTCCATGTATATTTATTTGCCACATGCATAGCTATATAGCCACTAATGATATACATATACACCCACCGATGACCATACAGTCACTCCTGGTATACCTGTTCGCTACATCCATGATCATACATCACTTCTTGCATACCTATTTGCCTCATCAGTGGCCATACAATCTCACTCCCTGCATATATATATATTTGCGACACCCGTAGCCATATAGCCACCCAAGATATACATATACACCAACCCAAAACCATAGAGTCACTCCATGTATATACATATAGACCTCACCAATGACCTTACATCCCTTCTAGATATACCAATGTCCCGTACCGTGCACACGGCCATTCATACACTCCAGACTTGCATATACACATGACCCATGATAATTCAGCCTCTCGCTGTATACGCATAAACCACATTCGTGATCATAGTCACTCATTGTATATCAATTCACCCCACCATTAATTTTGCCATACTGTCAATACCTATATACATATTGGCCGTGCCATGGCCATATAGTCACTCATGATATACATATACACCTCACCCATGACTACAGCCTCACTCCAGGTGTATATATACACCTCATCAATGGCCATACAGCCCTTCTATATATTTCAATACCCCGCACATACGGCCATTCGTACACTTCAGACTTGCATATACAGCTCAACCGTGATAATTCAGCCACTGGCTGTATACTTATACACCGTTTCCATGAGCTTTCATCTAGTCAGTGTGTGCTTGTACACACCACCAATGACAATACAATAGGCCCTACATATAAACATATACATCCCACCCATCACCATGAGGTCACTCTCTATATACACTAACCGCCAATGGCCATCAGAGTGTACTCCAGATATGCATATACACTTCAACAATGGCCGAGCAGCCATTCCATGTACACATATACACATTGCCCTTAGCCATACAACACCATATTTATACATACACCCATCCATTACCATACATCCAACATATGTATACATATACACCCAACCATGACAATACAGCCACCCAATGTACACCTGTGCATCCCACCCTGACCACACACCCACTACATATATACACACAGGACAGTGTAGCTGCTCTCGTATTGCCCATACACCACTTCAATGACCAGACAGCCACACAATGTAAACATGTTCACCTCACACATCACCATACAGCTACTCCTTATATACCTCTACATCTCACCATGGACACCCCATCCATGACCATATAGTCACACATTGTATAACTATTCACATCATTCATGAATACAATAATTCCATGTATACCTACTCACCTCGTCTATGACCAAACAGTCAACAGACATACACACTGTATTAAGTTGATTAATGTTGATGCTAATAGACCAGAATAGCCACATAATATAATCCCTCTCAGCTCCGTTTCAACGTTCTGCCAATTTCCGTTCAAAAACAAGGAATATTTTTGGCAAAATCCATATTGCATTCCTCAAAATTAACTTGTCATGCCTCTTAGGGTACCGGGACAACCAGAATAGAACATTTAGTTGGTTAAGTAGCATGTGAGTCACAATTGATTATGTATACATATACACCACATATATACACATATGTATATGTATATAATAATGTTTACCAAATTTGGTCGCCATTTTGGAAACCATCTGGAGTAATTTTGTCTAAAACACCTCAGTGTGACACATGTAACAACAAACATCTTTGATACCAAACATAGTTCCATTTTACTGTTAAAAAATGGCTCAAACCTGAACAGCGATTTTTTCCCGATTTTGATATCAGGTTTGTGACAGAAAATTTCGAATAATTCTGGTAATTTCAGTGGTTAAAATAGTAACAAATACCCAAGGTGCATCAGAAATGTTAGTGGTCAAGCTATATAAGACAGAATAGTCAAGTGTGTGCATCACCACTACTTGTAAGCGGTTTCATTTAATTACCATTTTCCATATTATGGCGGCCATTTTGGCAGCCATTTTGAGCCAAAATGACAATTTTGGTACCATTGAGTTCAAATATCAATAGGATATAGAATGCATCACTTACATTGCACAGTTCTTCCCACTTCGTTATGAAATATGACTAGAACCCAATGGGGATCCTTTGTGAAATGTTATACCGCGTTTTGTAAAATCGAATTTTTTGAGTGATAGGAAGGGGTGTGGACCCCACGAACAGCATATTTCATTGCTCCAATGGTCAGTTAACATGATAAATACAAAATAAAGTCACAATTCTTAACCAGTTTTAAACCACAGAAACTTATCTTATAGATATTAGTGAAAAATACGTAAAAATACCACTTCCGGTCGCCATTTTGGCGGCCATCTTGGACGGAGAGATCCAATTTTGGCACACAAAGGTGGCATTATGTCTTAGCTTCACATAAATGTATACATGTGTATACATATGACGAGATGTTCTCACTATAATTACATCAAACTGACTTATAGAAAAATGGCAGCCATCTTGGACGCCATCTTGAATTACAAAAAATGCTTCAACCCAAGCCTTTGAATTTGATGTGCATGCCATTCCACAAAATTAATTTATTGAATGTGGACCAATTTAGATTTTGACTCTGTTATTTTGAATTACTTATATTTTTGTATCGCTTCTTTTTTTTCAGGAAATTTGGCCGGCATATAGAAGATAAAGTAATTGGCTCTTTGAAGCAGACATCAATTTTCTACACAATAGGATCAAGGACAGATGATACACTTTATGCAACAAGATTGATATTATAAAATATGCTGCTGCTCTTAGAACATATGGCATATGGGTCTATCAATGTTATCTTATGTATAATAATAAAACAACTTTATTCCTATTATAGGTTTAATTATTTTTTCTGATATAAATTTATAATACCCTGAGCAGCCCTGAGGAGCATTAATTTCTTATTATCTGTTACCTGTCTCCGAAAGTCTTTTTAAAAGGGCAGGTCCAGTTTGAAAGTCTGTGATGTGTGAAATAAAGTACATGTATGATGTATCACTCATCACTCAGAAGCTTATTTATCTAACTGGAATGTGGATCGGACCCAAATATGGTTATATATAGTTATACACCCATTCTTGAGAGTTAATTTTTTATACGCTGCCAAATTTCAAAACAAAATTCTACTCTTTCTTTATTCCTTCAAGTAGACCAAGTATTCAGTCATAGTTTTATTGATAGAAATGTCACTATTGTCACTTGTTTTGTTGTGTAGCATTAATTGTGCCCATACAATTCAACAGTTTTACACCAAACAACTCTGCATAAGTAATACTGACCAAGAGGAACAAATACATGCTCAATTCTACTTTTCTTTGTTTGATGCTGTATGTTTTAGGCATGATTTAATCCAAACAACAATAAACTGATAAAATCTAATAAAAGAAAATAACTGACATTTATTCCAATATTTGATTAGAAATGTCATAGAGGTACACTTATGTGCAAGACATTTTCTCATAAAACATGGGATCTAAGCTCTATTTCTATTGATGTCGCTATGACTGAATAACTGGTCTACATGGTCGTATGAAGATATAATTGAATTACACCAAGAACAGGCATATAACTATTGAAAACTGGATTTGGGACTGAACCACATTTAATTGATTACACAGTGTGTTTTAGAGTTCATTCAATATCACCAAGTCTCTAGGTGGGAAAACGATGAGTTGCTTTACTAAACAAATATTTGTATGTTCTATATACATATATAGATATTTTGTTTTTAGCACATCCCAAAAAACATGGCCACCAGCGTCCATCTTGGATTTTACTATATGCATGACTAATCCTTTAGCACATTCTACAGGTCACTTCTCTCATCCGTTCATCACCAATCTTCACATGGATCTTCATGGTGCCCTCTTGATGGGAGCTTACCATTTTTCTGAACTATATTAAAAATCATGGCCATTTTGGATTTTAGATTTTGAATCCATCGGAACATCCTGCAGCCCACAATTATTGACGAAATGTTTTTTAAGCTTACAGACATGTTTGGGATCACCTCTAGATGGGAGCTATTGAATTTGAAAATTTCCGATGAAAAACATGGCCGTTGGCAGCCTTCATGAAATTATACTCTTGCATTGCTAAATCCTTTGTCACACTGTACAATCCACATCCCTCATCCGGTCATACCAAACTTCATATGGATCTTCAGGGTGAGCTCTAGATGGGATCTTACCATTTTTCTGTGTACCCATACCATAGTATGGTACACATAGTGTCAACATCCAGATTGACCACTCGTCGTCCGTCCGTCTGTCTGTCCGTAGACACTTTACGCATGGTGCGATAACTCGAACATTTTTTTATCCGATCGGAACCAAATTTTGTACATGAGTTTCTCATCTCAAATACAGATCGAGTTTGAATATGGGTTTGATCCGAGTATTTTTTAACTGAGTTATTGGCCTTTTTATGTTTACCCATACCATAGTATGGTAAACATAGTGTCGTCGTCCGGATTAACCACTCGTCGTCTGTCTGTAGACAATTTACGCATGGTGCGATAACTGAAACATGTTCTATCTGATCGGAACCAAATTTTGTATATGAATTTCTCAGCACCAAATACAGATCGAGTTCGAATACGGGTTCGATCCGAGGTTTTTTTTTACGGAGTTATGGCCCTTTTTCGACTTAGAATTCATGCATGCTACCATAACTCAAAAAAAAAATTTATCTGATCAGAATCAAATTTGGTATGCAAGTTTCTCGGATCAAAATACAGATCGAGTTCGAATATGGGTTTGATCCGATATTTTATATCAGAGTTATGGCCCTTTTTCAACTAAGAATTGAACAGATAACCATAGCAGTCAACAACTAATTGATTAGCAGCAGTAAAACTTTAGCTCTGTGAGAGACAAACAGTATCTGAGTTATTGATAATTAGAGTTATTTTTAGACATTAGTGTGAGGTGAAATCAGCTATGTTTTTGAGGGACAGGCAGTAGCTCTATCTAATTAATTTGCACTCTTACTCTGGTTATTGTAAACTCTCTTAACCCAAGTATTCCATGTCCTGGCCATCTTTCACATTTAACCCAAGGCTGTGGTGGTTTAGCTGTACCAGTGCATTCTCTTATATAAATGCTAGTGAACCATAAATTCAAATAATTTGTGTTATGTACATTTGTCTATAATAGTACATAAAAGTATACTCTATAATTCAACACCAAAACTCTCATTTATGATTCTGATCATAGTAATTTACTATCGCCAAGGGATGGGTTAACATCTGCCGATCGTGATTGGCCTCTCGTTTATGACTTAGAATTCACGAATGCTGCAATAACTAATATTTTTTCTATCTGATTGGAGCCAAATTTGGTATGTGAGTTTATCAGCCCAATATACAGATCGAGTTCAAATATGGGTTTTATCCGATTATTTTTAATGGAGTTATGGCCCTTTGATATAGAATTCATGCTTGCTTCGATAACTCAACCAGTTTTCATCTGATAGGAACCAAATTTGGTATGTGAGTTTCTCAATTCAAAATACAGAACGAGTTTGAATATGGGTCAGATCCTGTTTTTATACCAGATATGGCCCCCTTTTAACTAAGAATTGAACAGATTTGAGATTTTTATGCTTGCAATGTATAGCCATAGCCACTTGCAATTAATTACCTGTGATATCAGTTAGCCCTAAGAGAGACGTCTGTAAATCTGTATTATTGGAAATAGAGTTTATATTTTTAGCCATCATATGTTCAGCATAGCAGTGAAAGGTGTATACATTCATCAATCAATGGATTCTGCCCTTCATTTCTAAAAGTATAAATTGGAATAGTCTACTGTTCATTTGCAGGGATGTTCTCAGAATTTGAACAGACAGAGAGATCCGCATTTAGTAGCACTATTTTTATAAAGTTACACAGTCCTGTAATGATATCTGATGCTCACTGCTGCACATATAAAATGACTTTAATAGCCATCTGTTGTTTATTGCATTTCCATAGTATGTGGATAGTGTCTATCAACTCCCACATAGCTCTCTGGTTTAGCCTATCAATGCAGTGTTCAAGTGACATACCTGGTACAGTCCCATATAGAGTTACAAGAGGTGGCATCAGAGATGATGTCTCGTTTTCGGTGGCTTACCGCCGCCCGCCGTCCCTCATCCAATCATCACCAACTGTGCTAAGCTTTTAAAGCTGGGATTATGTTATGGATGTTTTGTGACCTATAACTTTTCTCACCATGCCAATTTGCAATTCCAACAACCAGCGTTACCTTGAAATTCTCAAAATATCAGCTATTTTGAGCAGAATTTTCATCTATGCCATTTGATGTTAACAATTGACATTATTTGTGGTAATGCACAAAAACTAACAGTTCCACTCAATATGAAACATTTGAACTACATGTAACTCATTGTGATGTCAAAGGAAAGTGTTTGATCTTTATAAGAACAAATATAACATTTGACCAATCTGAACAAATGGAGGTAAAGCTCAGTTTATAAAATATTCAAAAATATATTCCTGTCATTTTGCAAACACCAGTGCCACTATTAATTAAATATTGTAATAATAAATATGTATGTTGTTGAATGTTTCATGCAGATACTAGCTTTTTCCCCAGTCAAACACAGCAAAATGACAACTTTAGAAAAGATAATGGTACATTTCCATATCAGTGGCATACAGGGACGTGGTTTGGGGGTGTCTCACCCCTCCCCCAACAGTTTGTCGTAAATCTGATACATTAGTTGGAAATTTCACAATAGGTTGAAAATGTTCTTGCAATTTGATTTTCAAACAATTTATTGGGGAGAGGGGGGCTACCAATATTTGCTTATTTTTCTATTTTGGTCAAAATTTTGGACTGAAATAGCCATCAGTTGGAAATTGTCCAACCTTAGGGGGTGCCAGGTTGAAAATTTCCAACACTTGGAAAGCTTGTGTCATGGTCCCTCTCCTGTGACCAATAGAAAACTACTAATTAGTTTAAGAAAACAATAAATTACTACATTTGTCAGTTTGGTCGGATTCAAGGGGGTGGGTGTAGCCACGTCCCTGGTGCCATAGCAATTCAGTTTTCAGCAGGACCCACCACCATGATGACAAATTAACAGGGTCCATCTGATTAAGTGCTATGATGCTGGTAGGGCAAGTTGGTGCTGTTAAGAAAATGTATCATTTTTTTCTCTCATTGTCAAAAATGGACAAAACAACGTACGATACATGTTTTATATGTCCTACCAGCATCAATAATTCAGTAGGATATACCAGGAAACATAAAAGAGTATAGCAGGACCACTAATTACGTTGACTTAACCAGGTGTGGGACCATTATAATAATATTGCCTCAATTACGCTATATATACTCGGAGTGTTATTATGACTTCAATTCTACAGTTTTGAAATTTTATTTCATTGCGGATCAATCCCATTTTAATAAACCCGATATCTCGATCCCCACGCATTCATCATAAAGGGTAGTAAAGTCCAATCATAAACGCTCTTATATATTCTAAATGTTTGATTCAAACTTTGGTATAATTTAGTTATGTATGCAAGGCACATTGGGTTATTACAGTGATGCTTAGGAGTAAACCATCATCTTTTGCTCCATTTGGGGGTGGATTTAGCTGCAATAAAACTATAGTGAAATTGAGCTAAAATAGTTGCGCTATATATGTGTATGTGTATGGCTATAGTCTGCAGTCGAAAATTGACAAATGGAAAGAATAGTCTAAAAATGAGTTTGCATTACTCCCTAATTGCGCGTGTTTCTACTTTCTCTGAAATTCATGTTCCTATCAAGAACCTATATTTACATATCTTAAATTATTGTTAATTCATAACATGCCATCGCTTTTATCACCTGCCATGCTATGATCGTTGATGTGAGCGTATCTTTCATGGGAAAGCGCATCGGACAGTGTTCTATACTGGCACCGTGGTCTGTATAATGAAAACAACTAAAATTCCCGTTGGCATTAATTTAGCCAACTGATTGGTGGGACTTGCGGAGAAATGCGCGATGTTCAAAGTGGAGTCCCGATATAACTGATTTTCTCAAGGTGGATCATAGGCAGGTCTAATAAATATCTCGCGACACCGCATCTACGGCGTCCAAGGATTCGCGGGTTACTGAATTATTCACCGAGGGTAGTCACCATTTGGGTATATCCGTGTTTGCGATTAACCAATCTCTGTACTATAACAAGGACCCCACCCAACGGAGAAATTGCCACTACTTGATTCTATTCAACAACCCCATAGATAAAATGCAGGTAATGACTCTAGCTCGTCAAATTTATCCAGAGAAAACGCAACACTTTATGTCCCATTTCAATAAAGCTACCAATCAACCATTTGGTTATCTCGTAGTTGACTTAAAAACGAATACTCCAGAAAGTTTGCGACTGCGCAGTAATATAATGTTGACAAAGGCCATTATAAAAGAAGAAAGCATATTACCAAATAACAGTACTGTTGATGAGTCCGTCGATGTGATAACGCATCAAACGAAAGATAACCTCAGTGAAACGACATACCCTAGGCTATTGTCAGAGCAGGAATACGACTCTGAAAGCGAAGACGGTATCATGCCAAGCTGTGACGATTGTGGTGTCGTGTTTGAGACCCAGCATGATGTACAAAGGCACATTAAAAATTGGTGTTCTGATAGGAAGAAAAGAGAAGCAAGTGAAGAAGCACCGGTGAATAATAAAAAACAGAAAATTAACACAAAGAAAATAGAATCAATTCCGGACCAGGACAGACAAATATTAACACTTCCGACTGAAAAAGAAAACGACTATTTCGAAGATGTGTGGTTACGGCCCTAGATGACAATAAAGCAGAATTAGATGAATTAGTTGAACGCTATATGAAGAAAGGGTTGACGGAAGAAGAGGCTGAAGAAAAATCAAATGTGAAGATATGGCCCGAATATGAGAGGCGTTTTTTAAACATATACGTTGCATTTATACAAAATTTACTCGAAGTTAGTGGTGGGAAAACTCATATCAAAATCATGGATCGTGTGTATAAGATGCTAGATGATAGCTATGATATACTCCCTGCCGTTCGGATTTCATTGAGGAGATATAAACCCCTCCTGATGGAGTACATGAAGAATAACAGTAAGGACAAAAACGATAAACATATAGACTCTGAGCAAGATGACGACGATGACAATATGGATAATTAACTGAAATAAACCTGTTATTCTTGGTGTCGAATAAAGCAAATGTTGATACATTAGTTGTTTATTTGGTTGTGTTGGGTTCCATTTATTGTATTTGGACATAAATATAGGGGTGTGGGTGGAGACATACCACTATATCAATATTTGGGTGTGGTAATAGGGATTCTCGGTGAAGTAACACCCCCCCCCATGAGGTGCCGGATAAATATTGAAGAGGTTTCTTTGTTGAACCAGCGAAAGAATTGCCAGACCGTATAGTGCATTAGTATATCCCTGTTATCAGATTTATTAGGCTTACAATGATCACTATTATAATAACTATAACTATAGAATTTGTGCGCGAGAAATTTCTCAGATATAGTCTATTGGAAGTCTTCAATAATGCTTTTACTTCCGTGACAAAAAACAAATACTTATGATTATATACCCGCGTATTAATATATACCTTGATCAAATACTGCGGATAACCTATATCCCTAGTACACACACCCTATTTTATTTCATATTACATTGATAGGCGATAAGCTCTCGGGTTAACGCGATGGATATATCGGTTATCGGAAACGCAGGCGATAAGCGGTAGGGTTAACGCGAGGGATATATCGTTTAGATATACACGCATTGTTTAGTACCCGCGATAATGAGGCGCTATTATCGTGATAACATTCGCCCATATACACCCACGCGGCGTGACATATAACCCCACCCTGATAGCTCAGGATTAGGCGCTTAGGGTTTAGGCAGTCAAACCAATACATATATTATCTACCACTGTGTATAGTACACGCGATCTGGTTTATCGCTACCGCGCGCGACGCTGGCGAGTTATTCTCGTGATTAATATATACCTCTGATAGCAGTCACCCGAGTACATATTTTCTTTCATATTACATGAATAGGCGATAAGCGGCAGGGTTAACGCGAGAGAGATATCATTTAGACATACACGCATTGTTTAGTACCCGCAATAATTAGGCGCTATTCTCGTGATAACCTTCGCCGATTTGTTGCGGAATATTTTGTTTGTCCTTGACCTAGAGATACCCGCCACGATGACGCGTTATTCTGGTGATAACCTTGGCCGATATACACCCACGCGTAGTGACCTGTAACCCCTGTTAGCTCAGGATCAGGCGCTGAGCAAAGTCAAGTCAAACGGTATACTAGAATAGGTAGACTATACTACTGTTGAAAGCAGAATTTCATAGCGCTTCTAATGGTGGAAACGGGAAGTTCGTATTTTCACTTCTCGCGAAGATATCAGGCATTATATTCTGTCCGTTGTACTTGAAATACAATGTATTTAACTTCCAGGTTGTCACATCTCATTTTAAGCATTATAGCCTTATTTCCACTTTGAACTGGAATTAATTGAATACTATTTTAGGACACTGTGGAATTGAAGATATGCTTTGAACAAAATATAATTGTCACAATTGCATGTGATGGGTAAGCACATTATTGCATAATTATAGGACAATATGGAATTGAATTGGGTTGTTAGTACTAACGTATATATTTATATAATATCAGCATATACATGTAGTATGATTGACATCTGCATAATTATAAATTATTCGTATGTGCCATGGGCTGGGATGACTATTGCCCTTCCAAGACATTTTGCAAGTTTGAAATTTTGGATTTGGATTTTGAATTTGGAGGCGATTCCCAACTTACCACGTAATAAATTCCGATTGCACCACCAGTCATAGCTTCCCAATGTGTACCCATAGCATGTCCCTATTTTTCATAAGTATTGAAATTATATGGATATTGATATTAGGTAGATGTAGAGCACAGTAGCATGTTATATATACTTGTCTCCGAGACTTGTCGAGCGTTGCCCTCTGTGAATACCTGGGACTAAAACAAAGATCCGGGAGAAATTGCTCTTTGTAGATACCTGGGACTAACAAGATGAATTTATACTATGGCTAACGCCCGTAGATATCATATTCCACCAGTACAAAACCTGGGAACTTTTTGATGTTCTGACCCGTTCTGACGGGGAACTTTATAACATTGAACAAACATGACGGGAAATATATTCTATGTCAATACCTGTTCCTCAATAATCTACTTCACATTAGGGGGTGGTCCCAGCTCGAGATTGCATGCATTTGTTTTTAATTTTGTGACCCAATGTCGTAATAAACATTGCAAATAATAATCCGGGAGAAATACCGTACTATTTTATGCGATGCAAAGCAAAATCGGTCACAAAGTCACTTACAACGTGTAATTTGGAGTTAGAACTTCCACCTACAGTGAAATACATTATTAATGAACAGGTAATAACTAATAAATATATTATTTGCCTGAAAACTGCACCAAAATATCTCGATGACGGGCCTACTATTTTTTTTTATTCCGGCTTATCGGCCATCTATAACATTACTTCGTACTCATCAGATAGTCAAATAATGGAATTCGGGTAACCTTATTCTACGAAATCGAGAACATAGAAACCAACAACAATATTTGAGTACGGTATATGTGTACCCATGTGTTTTCAATGCTATACAACATCGAAAAGTGCCCGGGTTTTTTACTGGTGGAATATGATCTCCACGCGGGTGTTAAACAGAGTAGAAATTCATAGCATGATCAAGTATCGTCTAATCAGGCTAACGGGTGTCTAAAACCCTTCTTAATAGTATACCAAACCAACCGACGAGTGTCCCAGTCCATATAAATGGCATCCCAAAATCAGCCAAATTGTGTCGCAAACCATCCAATAGGTATCCCTATCAACCCAACTGGGGTCCCAAACCATTCAAATCCTGTCAAAACCCGCCAAATGTGTGTTCCAAACATGGTGTCCCAAACCACCAGATGAGTCTCAAACCAACCATCAATTGAGTACCCCAACGTACCACCCAATGGGTGTCTCAAACCAATCAATGAGTGTCTATTATCATCCAGTAAGTCCCCCAAGCCACATGACGATTGCCTCAAATCAACAGGAGTGTCTAACAATATTCAACTAGTGCCTCAAACTACCCCTGAATGTCCCACTCCATACAATGAGTGTCACAAACTAGTGCAGAAAAATACCCATCGGATATCTCAAACCATCCAGCGAGTGTCCCATGATTTGGTAAACTCATTGGATGGTTTGGAACACTCATTTGATGGTCTGGAATACTCGATGGAGCGTGTGTACATTATATAGGATAATTAGTAGATGTGTTGTGACGCCTGTTGGATGGGATGGGAACTCATGTGATGGTTTGTGATACTCGTTTTATAGTTTGTGTCACCAGCTGGGTGGTTTGTGACACCCGTTGGATAGTTTGGGACAACAGTTGGTTGGATTTGGGACACTGATTTTGTCACTGATTGTGCCATTTGGGAAACAAGTTGAATCGATTGAGACGAAATTTTAGTGGTTTTGGACACCTGTTGTATGACTGGGCACTACCCATATGGCTTGGGACACTATATGTGTGGCATGAGGTACATCATGTATGCCTATTTGTCATTCTTTCTGAGTTTTCTGACATCCAGACCAACTGTATGGTTTGGGACACTCTTTGTGTGACTTTGGGCGTTCATTGAATGTTTTGACAGACTCGTTGTGTGCACGTTGTATGATTTAGAGCACTAATTGGATGGTTATGAACACACATTTGGGTACTTTCAGATACCGGTTGGGTGGTTTGGGACACAACCTGTGTGGGTTGGAACACCAGTTGTATAGTTTGTGGCACTATACCAGTGTGGTTTGGAACATTCATTGAATTCTTTGGGGCACTATAATCGTGTGGATTGTGTCATCATTTGGGTGTTTGGGATGCATGGTTTGGGGTACTTTATGTGTGGGTTGGATACTATTTGCATATGGTTGTAGGTACTATACCTGGCTGGTTAAGGAAACTCTATGGGTGGGTTGCATAGGACACTCTTTCGGAAGTTTGGGACAATATTTGGATTTGGGGTACCCGTCGTATGGATTTGCATGTTGGTTTTGCACACTAGGTGGGTGGTTTGTAACTCTGTATATGGTTTGATACACTCGTTATGTGATTTGGGACACTCATTTGATAGTTAATTTTGGAAACTATAGTATGATGGCATAAATTATATCACAACTGTTTGGCTATCAAGTTATTCGATATGTCACGATTCTTTAATTGTTGACTTCCGTTCGCAATTTTCGCCGTCATTTTGAAACATTTTAAAACACTGAATTGACAAATCGTCGGGCTGTGACTTAATATTAACGGATTAGGATTGTACATCATATATGGTGGCACAATTATAGCCATTTACGCCTACTGTTTTCATATAAATGGAAAATATCTCATGTTACTTTGCTTCAGTTTGCCATTTTGCCCGCCATTTTGGAGCTAAATTTTGCATGAACTGACAGGCATAATTATGCCATGGCAACAAGAATAATGCGTTTCGGATGCATTTTTCTGTCACATTTATAACATTAAAGTGAGCGGGTATATACTCTCGAAAAATTATCTAGGCCACCATAATACCTGTTACATATATATGCACTGACATCTTTCAAAGTCTAAATAGTTTGAGCAAACATCATAGCGATGAGGAAAACCACACTGAGGCCCCATCGTCCCGATCACTCTTCATACATGGATTCGTTTCTGCTGTCTGCAACTTGTTTCTGCTGTCTGCAACTTGATTATGGAATGATTTACGCGGTGAATTGAAAACGGCAAAATCCTTTGAATTATTTAAATCACTACTGGACGCAGGAAAGCGCCTCAACGTAAGAAGAGCGTTTCACAATTTTTGCTCAAATAGGAAAGCCCAAATTATTCATACACAACTCCGACTCAAAAGCAGCAGCCTTAATAAAGACCTCCATGAAAATCATTTAAGAGAAAGTGTACATGTGGTGACATAGAAAGTGCAGATCACTTCCTTTTAGTCTGCCCAAGATACAGTCAAATCAGAAATGAATGATTCATTTCAATAGAAAAGAAATTCATGTACAGTCACATACTCCTGATTGGGTCGAATTATATCCCCCTTAATACGAACTACAACATTTTCAAAGCAACACAAACTTTTATAACCGGGAGTGGTAGGTTTTAGTTGTTTATTATGTATGAAATCTTATACTAATTCTAAATTGTATCCACAAAATTAATGATTACTTGATAACGATCTAGCATAGTTGTTTGATTCAGTGAATTTCCTTCAGTCATAAGTATTCCTAATAATTTAAAAACGAACATACGGCAGTTGTAGCACACACACTCTCTCCCTTTCTTTCTCTCTCTCACTCTCTTTCTCCCTCTCACTCACTCTGTATCTCGCTCTCTGTTTCTCTGACCTCAGCAGATTCATCAATATTCTACGATTATTAAAATCACCATTATCATGTTATACATATCCTGTCATTCATATCCTGTACTCTTCAACTTGGCCTCTTGCCCTCCGCTCTTCTTACATACTCCATGTCTTTTTCTTTTCTGAGGAGATAACTCAACATATAAGCGATGACTCGCTTGTTGTTAAATCCTCTTCACCCTCATCTATTCTAAATCATGTCATAAATAAACTTTTGTAAAAAATATTATATATGTTCTTTGAGGGTAGAATTAAATATTGTTTAAACCAGCGAACAAAACAAAATTTTTAATTAATGTCATCTTGAGGGACCTTGTTCCCGGACTAAAATTAAATTTTCACATTGTTTTTGCATTTGTTTACCTAAATATAATGACTTTCCATCAATGAAACACATTAAAAATTAGGATAAGTTATTTTGTTGTCATATTTAGCAGTCAGGAAACTCAACTCGGCGTTTGCATGTAGTCGGCAGATTTGTTGACTAACAAGATTCCAATTTCACAATTTTTTTCTTTTTACATATTCTTGTCTTTTGACAAAAATTATCAAAAAAGCCATAAATAGTACTTATTTCAAAGAGCTGTAGAAAATGTTTCCCAAGGCGCTTCTCACGCCGAAAACAACTCATTACCTATTTGGTCTATACTAGGTTCACTTCAAAATGGAGTCTAAACAACGACTAGAAGATATACATGTAGTGGCCTCCATTTCGGAGCGAGTGTCAAGTTAGTCGGTTTTAGATTTATAGAGGGTGACATGGTGTCATGTCAACGCTCTAGTTGATCAAATTTCGACATACACACCAAAGTTAGACAATACCTTAGTTGAAATAAAACAAAATATCATCTGGGTTAGCGTATACATAGAACACGTATATGTAATATGCTCTCTGAATTCCAAGATGTCCTATTAAGATTCAGGCCTGTGATATTATATTGTTTGTTCTAAGTGCTAATATCCTAATATTTCTGACACATAGAACAAGGTGGCCATTTTAACTAATTTTAGTTCAATGGTGTCATTTGAACTATATCCATAGTGTAACTAAGTTCCAGTATGTCCTAAGAGCCAAAATATCCACCCTACTTGCTGTATTCTTCAAAAAACAGAATTACATTTAATTTATGAATTATAATGCATATTTATTCTATTAAATTTTAAAGGAATGATTTTCCAATCGGACAGTGTTAGAAGTATAGCCATAGTCTTAATAGTTGACCCGCATCGGAGATTCAAACTTTAAAAATCGATTATCTCAAAACATAAAAAGTGCACTTAGGTCGCGCTATATCCGTATAATTCTTAATTCTAGTGATTTAGTACCCTATATCCGTATAATTCTTATCAGTCATATAGACTACTAGCTGATGTGCCCGACTTCGTCCGGGCTATTTTGGAATTTCTTTGTGATCGCCTCCGTCTGGGTAGAATATACAGCGTCGGGACAAACTATTGCTCGATCGGTCCAGAAACATGCCTATATGTGCGTATATGAGCGAGATTAAGGTCAAGGTCAAGGACACGTTCGCACGTGAAATTGGACCCGCCCACACTGTTCCCGGGATCAAAGTAGCCCTACATACCAAATTTGAGTCGGATCGGTCGAGGTCCAGAAACATGGCAAAATGAGAGTATATGAGTTATGAGTAAGGCCAATGTCAAGGACACGCTCGCACGTGAATTGGACCCGCCCATATTTTCCCCCGGATTAAAGTATTAGAAATAGTTTTCGAGTCTATAACACACATACGTATACAGACAGAAGTTCCAAAATATATAATAGATGATATAGTTCATTGTGCGAAAGGTGTCTCTTGAAACAGAGGCTCCTAATTCAAAGTTCTGGTATAGATGTGGTAGCTAGGTGTGTGTTGTAAATTTGGATTAATATTCATAAAAACTACTTTGAACAAGATTATTCTCCATTTCTATTTGATCACCCAACCGTAGTGTTTCACATCACTTTATTAGTTGCAGCCGCTATTATGCGAAACTTCGATGTATGTTGTCTGTGATTATACTGGCATCTATTACATTCCTATAGTGTAATTAACATTGATTACTCGAGTGATTATAAACGATAATTTCACTTGTGAATAATGTCACTTTAACTAGCGAATTATGTAAGGGATAATAATGATCACCGAGTATTCGAACATTCGTACTCAGAATGCACGAGTGGCCGCAGAATGTTCTAACACGAGGTAAGTATCTCAATTATACCAGACAGCGTGGCTGACGGTTCACTATATAGGGCGTTGATACCCCCCCCCCCCCCCATGGTCGCGCTAATCCGATAATATTGATTAATCGCCTTTATGGAGTGAATCACTGAACGTAACAAAATTTCAGGTTGTTTGTCAACTGGACCGGTATATGTAAACTGTAAACTGACCACGCAGATGAGTCCTATCACAGAACGAGGCAGCGGCAATGTTCTCGATGTGCCCATGCATGTTGCCCCGGTGTCCAGAATACTCAAGGTCGACACGTACAGGAAGGGTTTGTGGTAAGTAATTTCCTGACACAACCACCATTCTTGATTCCAGTCTATATATGGGTCTCACAGACCCCCACTTTTTTTTTGGAGCTTCCGCTGCCTCTGTACATTTCATTTTAATAGTTATCAATGATCCATACAAACTTATTATATCTGTACTTTATTTTAATTATTTCCATCAGTTTCCCTGTGTTCATATTTATTTCTACAATAGACTTATCTCTATTGTACAATACATCGCATTCGTCGTCAATTAAAATATTGTTTCAATTAAAAAATATTTTCACAATAGTGTTCTGTTAACTGTTGACAAGTCTATTATTTGGAACATACGTATATTGATTTTAAAATGACTGTTAAGTCGAAATTTACTTCTTGGTTGTAATTCAACCTTTGTTGTCTTCATTTGATGTCTCATAATTTTAAAATGACTTCTGTTAAGTTGGAATTTACTTATTGGCTATAATTCGACCTTTGTTAATTTACATTTGACGTCTATTAATTTTAAAGTGACTTCTGTTAAGTTGGAATTGACTTGTTGGATGTGATTCAACCTTTATTATGTTTTATTTGATGTCCAGTAAGTTGGCATTGACTTACTGATTATTAGTTAACACATAATGATTTTTATTTGACGTATTTTAGACCAAATGGTCACCTATAATATCATGCACAGTTATTGGTAGATACCAATATTAATTCCAGAGACAAACATTTGTGTGTCTCCTATAAACTTTGAGCTCATGCAGCTGTGGGTTGCCTCATCTAAGTGAATGTGATGGCGATGAATGGATATAGAGAAAACGAAATTATATACAAAAGATGGACAGAAATAACGAAAATTATTTATGTACAAAATATACAGTGACCTCCCAAACGTCTTCATCGTCACCTCCATCTTCATCATCATCAAAATCATCATCGTCGTCGTCGTAGTTGTTGTTGTTGTTGTCATCATCATCATCGTCATCATCATCGTCGCCATTATCATTGAAACATCGTCATCATCGACATAATCACCATTAGCATTACATCACCATCGTCATCATCATAAGCTTCATCATCATAATCATCATCATCATCATCATCATCGTCATCATCGTCGCCCTTCTTGTTAACACTTATCATGTGTTCGCCATCATAATCGCTTCATCGTCATCATCATCACCACCATTCACAACAACAACAACTAAAACAACAAAAACCACAACTATGTACTTTACTCACTGGCATCCAAATTAAGGTTAATCAGTCGGATAAAAGAGCAGAGTCTACGTAAAGAAATTACGTCTTTCAAATTTAGTATGTCGTCTAGAATATCAATAGTCGCGTGTTCTATACTTGTAAATTTCTTAAGCATGAACCGATTTCTAGCCTCATCTAAATATTCACATTCCACCAAATAAAGCATTGCATCTCCAAGTTTACGTTTATGGCACAGGGTAATAATCTACGAAGTATTAGATAAGATAAGATACGTTTTAATGGTCTTTAAGACACATATTGGTATAGGACAACCTACATGTATAGATAAAAATAAACAGGAATACATGGTATATATGTGACTACATGGGTGTTATGTTTGTGTTGGGTCCATTTGTTAAAAAGTTTATGTACTTTTCATGTCAATTCTCTTTTGTCAAACAATGTATGTATATATATACATGTAACCTGTAATTATGTTATTACTGCTCTCCGAAATTGGAGGAAATAAAGGTATATAAAGGTATATATATTAATATGTGATATACATGTAACAAGTAACAGATTAACAGAAATTGGTAAGATGTAGAATATCAAATTATTTGATTTATTACTGGACATAGGTCACCTGCGGAAGGATGTGATATACCATATGGTACATTACCACTTCCGCAGTTGACCAATGCCCAGCATGAGTATGGCGTTTACACAGGGTATGAGATTGTAAAGGAGTTGTCCGGCACTAACAGGACTGGTGACAAAAAACCATCGGGGATAGCATAAGAAAACAGTCCTAAGACCATTTATTTCCGTTATGGTCCCCAATAGATTCAAGCCACATGAGAGACCGGAACACACCCACACGCTTCCTACCACCACAAACCACTGGGTTAAAAATATATTATGTTTTATTTAAAAAATGAAATGCATATGGTCAGTTGAAATTAAAGTCACGATAGGTGACAGTGAGCTAAACAGCAAGTATTCCACAAGAAGTTAAAAAACACTGGAGAGATATATCGAATAAAATAGGAGAGATGGTGTCTTTGACTACTGTGTAGGTTCGGTGGCTATCTGGTGATCTGTTGATAATAAGGTTAGCAAGTTAGCACCTACTTATCGCAGTGTACCATGGACAGTAAGGTGATGGTAATCCCTTCGACCTGGATGACACTGTGCTTATAGATAGAACTTTCAGATTATTTATATCTGTTAAAATACGCTGAGTGAATAGCCTTGGTCCAAACTGTGTTGTTACCTTTGGGATCAATTTTGTTAGAAAAATCATTCCAAAGTACTGTTCCTGTATAACAGGAACTGTCCGAGCCAAAAGGACCTACATGAGGGATTGTGATTTTTTTGTTGCCCTGATCATAATTCATAGCCGCAGTAAGAGCTAACTCTGGTAAAGTGTTCAGAGAGATATTTGGGAGCCTTTGATTCCACAATCTTCTTCATTAGCAACAGCTTTCTTTGGTTAACCCGCTGTTCAACAGTTAACATGTTCATTTTTATATGTTCATTGTACCCCACAGTACAGTTGTTTCGTTCCACCGTTCCACTTGAGTATCACGAAAATTGGCCGTATTTGCCACTTGATTTTAGAGTTATCCATCTTTATCCGCAATTTTGTCCGAGACCGTCCGTTTGATGACGTTTTTCTGGGCCACAAATAATTGCACATCTCGAGAAATAACAGACTTCAAAAATCTATATCTGATCACTCTGAGCTTTGATTGGTGGGTTCAGTGTGACAAGCTGACTGGTACTCATTAACGCACGAGCACATCCCCCACCCTCACTCCCATGTAGTTGTATTTGAACTCTCCATTAACCCAACTGGTATATCAAGCTTCCGAACTGTTGGAAATTTACAACCTGATTGGAAAATTGCCACAGAGGGTCCATTTCAGACCCAAATTTGGACCAAAAGTAGAAAAATATTGGTCTAAGAACAACAAATTACCCAAATAATTACTGGTTGAAAAATTAGAGATGCATATTCCGAATTAACGCTCCCAAATTACTAATTCTTTGGCTTCGGGGGTAAACAATATTTGATTCGAGTCGAGGAAGCCACCCATCAAATCTCAGGGAGATCATATATTGATTTTTGAAGTATGTTATTTCTCGAGATGTGCAATTATTTGTGGCCCAGAAAAAAACGTCATCAAAGGGACGGTCTCGGACAAAATTGCGGATGGATAACTTCAAGTGGTAAATACGGCTAAATTTCGTGATAATCAAGTGATAATACGGCCTTATTTCGTTGAACAAAATGTTGATAAATAACACGTTTTTGGTAAATTTGATACCATTGTTAACAGTGGTTAGCATTATTTTGTTGCAATTAATCGATTCTGATAAATAAAGCGTATTGTGAAGAAATGTTGTCGTAGCTTGATGATGTGGGGACCGTCTGATCGAACTGCATGAGTACCTTTAAACAGTGAGAACATGGAGTTACCATCCATTAGCACTTTCTCTTGTGTGTGACCTATATGCAGCCGACGTGATAGACAAAATAGTGTACCTATAACTTCCTTTTTAACAGAGGAGATGAAATAAAAAAACCCTCACATGTACTTCCTCCCAAAAATACATAAAATTGGCCCCCTTCTAGCGACAATTGACCCTGCATTCAAGGGTAGTGAAATTAAAATCATCCCACCTGGAAGACCGATAATCTCGCAATGTGCAGGGCCCACGGCAAAAGTCGGACGATTTTTATACTTTTTTGTACTCCCTATCACTAAACAACAGGATACCCACCTCAAAGATACTATAGAAATTCTCAACATCTTTAAAGAAATGCCAGTACCGAAGAGCACGCTCCTAGTATGCTATGGCATCACTTCCATTTATACAAACCTGAAATTTGATGAGATCCTGAATGCTCTGAATGAAGCCTTGGAATCAAACTCATCAATTACCTATGATATCACCAGACCTCGACTGAAAAATTAGTCGAAATTGCAAGAATCATCCTGGAAAAGAATGAATTCACATTCAATGGCCACTGCTACCGACAAATAATATTGGTCAAGTGGACGAAAAATAATGTGTACCCTATTTGACCCCTTCTGAGCGGCGACCATTTTGGATCGGGTATGGTTGAAAGGGGTGAATATTTATAAGTTTGTTTTGGGACCACCGAACAAAACCCCTTACTTGACTTGAATCGGTCAATATTATAGGCCGAGAGAAATGTCATTCCCATTCGACCCCTTGCGGTAAAAACTAATGAATATTCAGTTTGTCTTGGAACCACCTAACCCGTGTTTCCCCGTTCATTCTGTGCTAGTTTATATCGGACGTTCATATCCCCATAGAGCCCGGGCCCCACCCACATGGGGTTTATAGTAGCTTCTCTGCGGTTTATGTTTATGGCGGTTTTTGACGGAGGTGAATACGCACATACATACACTCTATCAACGACTTTCTGGTGTTCACTTTATCCACCCAGTTTTGGAAATACACCAGAGCACACATTGGGCGTCACAATAGTGGATATATAATTCAGAATAATTAGAAAGTTATCGTGTGTGTTGGACAGCATACTTATATGCTCAGCCCCAATTACTGACCGCTCATATCAAGGGATTCATAAATTCAGTCGTGCCAACAGAAACGTCAACTTCAGCAATCAACTACCACCCAGCCTAGTCACCCCAAACACATGATCAGCCATTTTGGTTAAGACTGCTATACATGTAGCACACCAACGCCACCCTTCCCCAACGACGTTATATATTGGCTGTTCATAAGCGCACATCAGCCGATTGATCCCATGTTGATCCAGCACACCATGCACATGAGAATAAAGTATTGCAAATGCAGAAACAATCAGCAAACGCGCACATACATCAACGTGATCTGCATGACCAACATACATCACTCGCTCCACCCATGTTAACATTAAGTCATTTCATAATTCCGTTAGGCATCTCCATCCCCATCCATCCCAGTTCTTTCTACATAAGAACGCATCAGGGGATGCCACAATAACCATGCAGCTCCGTAATACGCGGTACATCGGCTATCGGATAGCCCAAAGGAAGGGCAAAAACTTGCTACACTCAGAGGCACTACATAAGCGCATGAGACAGAATGGAGCACATGGAACCAGCACCAAATCATACCCATGGATGTACAATGCTATTCAGAAAGGCAATATTTCACTCTTAACACAACCACAGGACAACAATAAGGCATAAAGCGCAACGAATTTAAAGCCCAACTTGAACATAGCCGACAGAATAAGATCTGGACGGATATGATGTCTGGATTGGATGTCTCGAAACACATCCACCATAGGTCCCGGAGACAGCAAGTACATTCGACCGATGCATCCACAACACAGAAACAGTTGTACACGGTAACTATGTTACAACACTGCAGACAGATGCACAGCTTCGCACATCGATATGACCCAACAATATCCTCTTGCTAAAACGTCGCACACCATCTGTGGCTTGTACATTGGTTTTAAAGACTGGCAAACACAGCATACGAAACAAAATTCCGCTTTGAGACTCTCAACCACAGTACAAAGGCCACAGCACGATACACCCACGGGGCAACATTATTTTGCAACATTGGCGCCTACTATATTCCCTAATACATACAACGTTTATTGGCAAGTAAAATGCTGGTTGCTAAAACGCACCACGGAAGTGAACTTGTGCAGAGAGACCTCAACCGACAACGCAGAGGCTGCATACGTCAGCGTTCATGGGTTAATCTCACGAGGTACCAAACATGAACTATGACCATGACACCCAGCATATATCCACATTGAACGGCGCATCAGCCTACCGAAGACACTCGATTCCGCAGATAAGAAACCGAAATACGCGCCATGTATGTATATGTAACAGCATGGTGGAGTGTTGTGGGTTCTGTGTTTAGCATACACTCTTATACCTATTGTGATAATTCAATAGGATAGTATTTATACGCACGTGACTGATATATAGACCAATGAGTCATACATTTGGCACACGAAATACATGTAACATCCTAGCTCACTTATACGCTGCATTGCCGACCGCCCCAAATACACTTGCAGAGAACAGCTATTTAGACCCACCAAAAAAAACACAGCAAGCGACACATGGACTAATAACTACTGCGGAGCTGTGCAGACGTCGAACACAAGACATGCATAATAACCTAGATGTTTTGTTCCTTTCCCTAACCAGTGCCCATGTTATCCAAGGAGACACATTTCTATGAATAGCTTTCCTTGTGGTATTTGAATTTTGAACTTCACCTAAAACCGCAATAAGTTGGAAGATCCCTGTCAGCAGCCCAGACACCAGCAATACACAGCGTCCCGAGTTAGAAAATACCGAACACTGTTACATGATAATAGAGGCTATGGTCATCTTGAAATTATATGGCAGTTTCCGATAGGCGTTGTTCGTGTATGTTGTATATCAGATGCACGTGAAGTGTCCATAGCCCACAATGATCCACATCATCAACCGCCGACATCGCACAGCGATGTCTCCGCGCCAGTATTCAATGCGAGCATGTTTCCAAACGACTGACTCTACCATTTGCTCATATTCTGGAAACTAATGCACGGATTGCAATTTTAACCAAACACCTACTCAACTATTGTAGCAATACCATGAATTCAGTCAATCAGAGCACACCACCACATTGCAGCGAACACATAGCGGCGCTTCGTCCAGACACCACCCAGTCATTAAAATACCATAAACTGTCCATGACATCAATCAGTCTAATCGTGGGTATGTTCGCCGCAATATGAGGACCCCATGCACGTCCGACACATCGAATGCGAATTTTGTACGGTCCCCATCGATAGTTCTCTACGAAGTCACGTTCCCATGAACCGGCACTTAAGCAAATGTACCACATAACAGCAGCGGTAGGCACACAGGAAGGGCGCGGATCGTCAATATGGAGAGGTATAAACGGTTCACAACATCAATCAATGTGAAACATGTATTGTTCACTACCTTCAATGTGCGTTCAACAGCACATTGCTATTCCTCACAATAAAGTATCAACATTGGTGCACAAACAACATACAAAGCCAACCTGATCATCATACTTTCAAGCCAGGCAATCGGAACGAAAATGAACACCGTACTAATATATAATGAACTGTCGAATCAACAAATAATGGCCCTCTCGCAAAGAAAATACTGTATGAGAAAAATTTCAGATAACGCCCCCGATTGATCTAGACAAAAAAGTAAATTTGAAGATAGATTCTTACTCCAGCTTAAATAGTAGATGCGGTTACCAAGGTGTACATGCATATCCAATGCTGATGTATATGACAGCTATATATACATGAGCGTCTTCATTGGAAGCACTTTTGGCGAAACAAAACCAACGCATGTGCTCTTGGAACAATCATAGCTGCCACCAGTTGTCCATGTTCAAATTGCCATTGATCCAAACAGGGACGCCCGTAGCACAGAAGATTGAGTGAGTGAACATTTCTGGACCATTTGGCCACCTGTCCTTATTAGCAACGTGCATGAATTGCGCTGTGGTAACCACATAGCTGTTCACGCTATTGTTGGAGGTTGTGTGACTGGAAGCTACTAATATGGTGTTCAATGATGAACACATTGATGTTATCCAAATATTAGCATAGTAGCTGAAATGAGTGTGACAAAAGACCAACTTTAATGATGGGGTGATCAATTGAGTTCAAATTAAACCTGGCAATTATATATATTGCTAATTTCCAATACGCAGGTAGGACAGCTCCGTTCATCAGGTAGATTACAAAACTTTGGTGAGTATACGTGAACTAATTTCCTACCAATGTTGACGAAATACATTATTATGGTCTGCACGATGTGTAAATTCCATCTCTCAAGTAGCATTGTATTTACAGTGATGTTGGTACTCATTTAAATGCATCATACTGTAAACCAACATGACCAAAGTAGTGTACTTGGAACAAATGCGGCTTCCAGAAGTGTCGGAAATCAATTTGTTACTCTGGTGAATAGAGTGTATAGTTTAACTCTTAGTTGTCCTAAGTTCCAAAATGACATATTTTTCGGAACATAGGACAACCTGGCCCTAAAATAGTGTTAAGGTCTGAACTGTCATTTGCCTGTTCAACCACAAATATTTAGTTCTATTTTGCTCTAAGTGCTAAATTTCACACCCTAGGTCTACATTTCTCAAAACTTAAGAGATATAACAGACTTATGCGGATATGTCTTGATAAAATTGAATAGCTAAGACATTAAGGAATCCAAAGATGTGAAATTTTCCACTGTAAACCATACATTTCAGTTGTGACGGCAATGCAAACTTTGAAAATCGATTTACTCAAAATCATAAAAAATTCACATATATATATATATATATAAAAGAGTAGGATCATTATGTCTGTTTGTCCGACCGTCTTTCTGTGTCCGGATTTTTCTCCAAGACCCCTGGACCGATTTCAACCAAATCTGGTTTACTTACTTTTTGACGGATGTAACCGGTTAACAGTAATCTTGATTAATCCCCTCCCATGGCGCCTAACGCATGACGATTACTATATACGAGCATCATTTTTAATCGTGCAACAACCCAGTCATTGAAAACAACCCACCACTGTCATCATCACACGACTTCATCTGCCCCTCTCTCCTCTTCTATTTTCTCCTTCCTCTCACTTTCTCTCCCCTATCTCTCTCTCTTTTACACTGATAAAATTTGGTGTGGTGACGTTAGTTTTTCAAAATTTGTCGGTGGCGTTAGTTTTTTAAAATTTCGATTTGAAAATTAAAACAAAACAAAATAAAATGTAAGAGCAAGATGCTCAATCTAACAAAAAAAATAGTAAATTTAAATTTTTATTGAATCAAACTGTTTAAGCGATCAAAATGTGCGCGAAGGGAACGAAGAGGCCGCATCTGCCTAAGATCAGGCCCATAACGCACAAAGAGGCTACAGACCCCCTTGTGCAGGGGCCACAGGCTCATCTGACGCTGAATAAAGGCCCCGAATGGAGCCTGTTTCAGCTAGTTTGTTTCTAAAGGCATGCATAATAAATACAATTTGCAGTGACTGAGTGGTGCTAACACGATAGAGTTCTCCTTCTTGGTATGCTTTTGGTATCCAATCATTTTCGCGCTTATGTATGTTCTAAAAATAGCGCTTAAAATTGTCCCGCAGATGTGATAAGAATTAAATTCTAAATACAATTTATATTAATTGATAGAAATTTTTCCTGACAGGTGTCCTCAATTCATATCTATTATTTCATACCCCGGAATATATATACAAATTTCTGGGATGTGACAGGCCATCTTTAAATGTCTTTCTTGTTCAAATTAATGTGTGATCGAGTGATAGATAGATAGATAGATAGATAGATAACTATTTTATTTGATAACACCTGATAAATACAATGATAGAGTTATAACAGTTTGAATTATCACAACGAACATGCTAAATCGATCCAGATTGCATAAATCATGGTAAAAAGCAAAAACATTGTAAATTTACTTTATATTTTGATAGGATGCATTTAACTTGAAACCAGATACCATCCACCCCCTTACCGAGACTGAGAGGTGGTTTAGCTAGCTTGGCATTGAAGCACATGCTGACCACAGTTGTTTCCTGTAGACACATGCAGCAAAGGGGTGACAAGATGATATCCAGGTACAAGGGCAGACACAAAACAAAATAAAATGTAAGAGCAAGATGCTCAATCTAACAAAAAAAATAGTAAATTTAAATTTTTATTGAATCAAACTGTTTAAGCGATCAAACTGTGCGCGAAGGGAACGAAGAGGCCGCATCTGCCTAAGATCAGGCCCATAACGCACAAAGAGGCTACAGACCCCCTTGTGCAGGGGCCACAGGCTCATCTGACGCTGAATAAAGGCCCCGAATGGAGCCTGTTTCAGCTAGTTTGTTTTCTAAAGGCATGCATAATAAATACAATTTGCAGTGACTGAGTGGTGCTAACACGATAGAGTTCTCCTTCTTGGTATGCTTTTGGTATCCAATCATTTTCGTGCTTATGTATGTTCTAAAAATAGCGCTTAAAATTGTCCCGCAGATGTGATAAGAATTAAATTCTAAATACAATTTATATTAATTGATAGAAATTTTTCCTGACAGGTGTCCTCAATTCATATCTATTATTTCATACCCCGGAATATATATACACATTTCTGGGATGTGACAGGCCATCTTTAAATGTCTTTCTAGTTCAAATTAATGTGTGATCGAGTGATAGATAGATAGATAGATAGATAGATAACTATTTTATTTGATAACACCTGATAAATACAATGATAGAGTTATAACAGTTTGAATTATCACAATGAACATGCTAAATCGATACAGATTGCATAAATCATGGTAAAAAGCAAAAACATTGTAAATTTATATTTTGATAGGATGCATTTAACTTGAAACCAGATACCATCCACCCCCTTACCGAGACTGAGAGGTGGTTTAGCTAGCTTGGCATTGAAGCACGTGCTGACCACAGTTGTTTCCTGTAGACACATGCAGCAAAGGGGTGACAAGATGATATCCAGGTACAAGGGCAGACACATTCACACTGAATTATTTCAGAGATTTGTGGAATCATAAAATAATTAATTTAGGGTTGGTCTATCATGCAATCAGGTGGCACCGGAATGCACAAAAAGCCGACGAGATCCGCTTATTTCCATTGTGGTCCCCCCACCCCGTTGTAACCTTATCACGTGAGAGACAAACCCTGCACGGCATTGTACAAGAGAGAGAGAGAGAGAGAGCGTGAAATTTGTATAATTAAAAACAGTTATTTATTAAATTAAGGAATTTAATAATATTTATAAATATTATCTCCCCCTTCTTTATTCGCATGTACATCTCTTCTTTAATGGTAACTCCGCTATCAGCATTGCATGGACACAGGCCCCTGGGGAAAATTACTAAAATACCAAAATAAAAAAGTAAAAATCACCCGCCGAATTAATAAAAAAGGGTGTAGAAAATTATGAAACAATAAAATTTTATGGACCCTGTACGTCCATACGCTGTCAAATTTACCTGGTAAGTTTACCGGAATTTCGTTGCAGAAGGCTTTATGTGGTTCTTGGTCAGAATTAATGGTGCAACAACTCTTGGCATTTCATAGTTTTCATTTTAGCGATAAAACAATGGAAAATATATAATATGTAATGTTTGTGTCATTTTATCGGGCAGAATCGGGGGAACAACATTTTCAAAATCCGCCTTAGTGGGAATTTTCTAGAGCTCTTTGAGAAAAAAGTCATATATACATGAATGGCTTTATTGTCAGATATTTCATTCCTTGTGATTATAAATTTCAATGAAATTTAAATTTATGTTATAAAGATGGCAGAAACATGTAACAAAAACAGGTGTGTGAAGTTGGTTTGACATTGGACGTTGGACGTTCAACAAAAACGATCTAAACACCGCATATTTGCAGATGAAAATTAGTGTGAAGTTGGTTTGACATTGGACGTTGGACGTTCAACAAGAACGATATAAAAACCGCGTATTTGCAGATGAAAATTACTGTGAAGTTGGTTTGACATTGGACGTTCAATAACAACGATCTTAAAACCGCTTATTTGCAGCTGAATCGAATCGCACATATATAGGCACAGGTAGAACCGCTTTGTTTCGGTCCAAGCGGTATTGCGTGGGAATAATCTATGCTCCATAGGATTTCCCTACCGAAATTTCAAGGTTATTGATCCACTGGTTTTGCCTCTACCCTCTGCACTCACGGCGAACTTTAGACAGAATTTTCTAAGTCGAACGTCCATTTGTTTACCTTTCGAAAGACATTCAAACAGACATTCAAATATATGCTTCTGGCCCAATTATAGGGCCCGTTTCGGGTGCCATGGGCATACCCGGATGTGTAACGAATGAAAATCATCGGCATATCATAATGCTTGCAGTTTGTGAGATAATGGGGGTGATCAAATATTTGGGAATATCGCTGTGAAGTTGGACGGACGTTGGACGTTCGTGGACATTCGCGACACGGTCTGTTTTCAATGAAATACCATAGACTCGCATTTGTTGATATGACTAACAGCTGCCTTGTGCCCACACAACTCTTATTTAAAAAAATCACCCTCCTTGCAAACATATTTCCATGCAAATAATCAAATTGTTGAATGTCCACAAACGTCCAACGTCCGTCTAACTTCACAGCACAATTTCCAAAAAACAAACAAAAACGCAGTTTCCAGTTTGCACAAGGAGACTTCTCTAGACCTAATTCGCGCTCTCCAGTTCACAAATTTTAAACTTTTTTTTTTTAACATAATTTTCCGAATGTTCCTTTCCCCTTTGAAAAACATTCAAACTGAAATTCAAATGTGTACACAGGTAGAAACGCTCTGTTTCGGTCCAAGCGGTATTGCGTGGGAATAATCTATGCTCCATAGGATTTCCCTACCGAAATTTCAAGGTTATTGATCCACTGGTTTTGCCTCTACCCTCTGCACTCACGGCGAACTTTAGACAGAATTTTCTAAGTCGAACGTCCATTTGTTTACCTTTCGAAAGACATTCAAACAGACATTCAAATATATGCTTCTGGCCCAATTATAGGGCCCGTTTCGGGTGCCATGGGCGTACCCGGATGTGTAACTAATGAAAATCATCGGCATATCATAATGCTTGCAGTTTGTGAGATAATGGGGGTGATCAAATATTTGGGAATAGCGCTGTGAAGTTGGACGGACGTTGGACGTTCGTGGACATTCGCGACACGGTCTGTTTTCAATGAAATACCATAGACTCGCATTTGTTGATATGACTAACAGCTGCCGTGTGCCCACACAACTCTTATTTAAAAAAATCACCCTCCTTGCAAACATATTTCCATGCAAATAATCAAATTGTTGAATGTCCACGAACGTCCAACGTCCGTCTAACTTCACAGCACAATTTCCAACAAAAAAAAACCGCAGTTTCCAGTTTGCACCAGAGACTTCTCTTGACCTAATTCGCGCTCTCAAACAGACAAATTTAAAAAACAAATTTAAGGGAATTTTCCGAATGTTTTTTACTTTGAAAAACATTGGACGTTGGACGTTCAACACTGTGGATATAAAAAGGGGTTACCGGCAGGTGACTCGAATCGCACATATATATGCACAGGTAGAACCGCTTTGTTTCGGTCCAAGCGGTATTGCGTGGGAATAATCTATGCTCCATAGGATTTCCCTACCGAAATTTCAAGGTTATTGATCCACTGGTTTTGCCTCTACCCTCTGCACTCACGGCGAACTTTAGACAGAATTTTCTAAGTCGAACGTCCATTTGTTTACCTTTCGAAAGACATTCAAACAGACATTCAAATATATGCTTCTGGCCCAATTATAGGGCCCGTTTCGGGTGCCATGGGCATACCCGGATGTGTAACGAATGAAAATCATCGGCATATCATAATGCTTGCAGTTTGTGAGATAATGGGGGTGATCAAATATTTGGGAATATCGCTGTGAAGTTGGACGGACGTTGGACGTTCGTGGACATTCGCGACACGGTCTGTTTTCAATGAAATACCATAGACTCGCATTTGTTGATATGACTAACAGCTGCCTTGTGCCCACACAACTCTTATTTAAAAAAATCACCCTCCTTGCAAACATATTTCCATGCAAATAATCAAATTGTTGAATGTCCACAAACGTCCAACGTCCGTCTAACTTCACAGCACAATTTCCAAAAAACAAACAAAAACGCAGTTTCCAGTTTGCACAAGGAGACTTCTCTAGACCTAATTCGCGCTCTCCAGTTCACAAATTTTAAACTTTTTTTTTTTAACATAATTTTCCGAATGTTCCTTTCCCCTTTGAAAAACATTCAAACTGAAATTCAAATGTGTACACAGGTAGAACCGCTCTGTTTCGGTCCAAGCGGTATTGCGTGGGAATAATCTATGCTCCATAGGATTTCCCTACCGAAATTTCAAGGTTATTGATCCACTGGTTTTGCCTCTACCCTCTGCACTCACGGCGAACTTTAGACAGAATTTTCTAAGTCGAACGTCCATTTGTTTACCTTTCGAAAGACATTCAAACAGACATTCAAATATATGCTTCTGGCCCAATTATAGGGCCCGTTTCGGGTGCCATGGGCGTACCCGGATGTGTAACTAATGAAAATCATCGGCATATCATAATGCTTGCAGTTTGTGAGATAATGGGGGTGATCAAATATTTGGGAATAGCGCTGTGAAGTTGGACGGACGTTGGACGTTCGTGGACATTCGCGACACGGTCTGTTTTCAATGAAATACCATAGACTCGCATTTGTTGATATGACTAACAGCTGCCTTGTGCCCACACAACTCTTATTTAAAAAAAAATCACCCTCCTTGCAAACATATTTCCATGCAAATAATCAAATTGTTGAATGTCCACGAACGTCCAACGTCCGTCTAACTTCACAGCACAATTTCCAACAAAAAAAAACCGCAGTTTCCAGTTTGCACCAGGAGACTTCTCTTGACCTAATTCGCGCTCTCAAACAGACAAATTTAAAAAACAAATTTAAGAGAATTTTTCGAATGTTTTTTACTTTGAAAAACATTGGACGTTGGACGTTCAACACTGTGGATCTAAAAAGGGGTTACCGGCAGGTGACTCGAATCGCACATATATATGCACAGGTAGAACCGCTTTGTTTCGGTCCAAGCGGTATTGCGTGGGAATAATCTATGCTCCATAGGATTTCCCTACCGAAATTTCAAGGTTATTGATCCACTGGTTTTGCCTCTACCCTCTGCACTCACGGCGAACTTTAGACAGAATTTTCTAAGTCGAACGTCCATTTGTTTACCTTTCGAAAGACATTCAAACAGACATTCAAATATATGCTTCTGGCCCAATTATAGGGCCCGTTTCGGGTGCCATGGGCGTACCCGGATGTGTAACTAATGAAAATCATCGGCATATCATAATGCTTGCAGTTTGTGAGATAATGGGGGTGATCAAATATTTGGGAATAGCGCTGTGAAGTTGGACGGACGTTGGACGTTCGTGGACATTCGCGACACGGTCTGTTTTCAATGAAATACCATAGACTCGCATTTGTTGATATGACTAACAGCTGCCGTGTGCCCACACAACTCTTATTTAAAAAAATCACCCTCCTTGCAAACATATTTCCATGCAAATAATCAAATTGTTGAATGTCCACGAACGTCCAACGTCCGTCTAACTTCACAGCACAATTTCCAACAAAAAAAAACCGCAGTTTCCAGTTTGCACCAGGAGACTTCTCTTGACCTAATTCGCGCTCTCAAACAGACAAATTTAAAAAACAAATTTAAGGGAATTTTCCGAATGTTTTTTACTTTGAAAAACATTGGACGTTGGACGTTCAACACTGTGGATCTAAAAAGGGGTTACCGGCAGGTGACTCGAATCGCACATATATATGCACAGGTAGAACCGCTTTGTTTCGGTCCAAGCGGTATTGCGTGGGAATAATCTATGCTCCATAGGATTTCCCTACCGAAATTTCAAGGTTATTGATCCACTGGTTTTGCCTCTACCCTCTGCACTCACGGCGAACTTTAGACAGAATTTTCTAAGTCGAACGTCCATTTGTTTACCTTTCGAAAGACATTCAAACAGACATTCAAATATATGCTTCTGACCCAATTATAGGGCCCGTTTCGGGTGCCATGGGCGTTACTGGATGTGTAACGAATGAAAATCATCGGCATATCATAATGCTTGCAGTTTGTGAGATAATGGGGGTGATCAAATATTTGGGAATATCGCTGTGAAGTTGGACGGACGTTGGACGTTCGTGGACATTCGCGACACGGTCTGTTTTCAATGAAATACCATAGACTCGCATTTGTTGATATGACTAACAGCTGCCTTGTGCCCACACAACTCTTATTTTAAAAAATCACCCTCCATGCAAACATATTTCCATGCAAATAATCAAATTGTTGAATGTCCACGAACGTCCAACGTCCGTCTAACTTCACAGCACAATTTCCAACAAAAAAAAAAACCGCAGTTTCCAGTTTGCACCAGGAGACTTCTCTTGACCTAATTCGCGCTCTCAAACAGACAAATTTAAAAAAAAAATTTAAGAGAATTTTCCGAATGTTTTTTACTTTGAAAAACATTGGACGTTGGACGTTCAACACTGCACATGTGGATCTAAAAAGGGGTTACCGGTGTGCTACGACATCTCCCCCCCCCTGCGCATCTTCCACCCGGGGGGGGGGGGGGGAATAAACTGGTTTTACCTAGTTTATCTCCCCCCCCCCCCGCCCTGATCATCTCCCCTCCCCCGCCTGAATTTTCCATACCTTAACATCTATTGGCGTGATAGTCTCATTTTATCGTTCACTATGACTATGTGACTAAGAAAAACTATCATAGGTGACAAGGAAGCATGATTTTTCTGTAAAAAGAGACATTATTGTTCAGATTTTTTTTTATTGAAAATCACCCAGTTTATCTTCCCCCACGCCTGAATTATTTTTACCTCAACATCTAATGGCGAGTTAGTCTCATTTTATCGTTCACTATCACTATGTGACTAAGAAAAACTATCATAGGTGACAAGGAAGCATGATTTTTCTGTAAAAAGAGACAATAATTATAGTTCGGAGAATTTTCATTGGAATTTACCTAGTTTATCTCCCCCCCCCGCCTGGATAATATCGACCCTGAGTGGGTTTCCATGACACCCCAGCACTTATGTTGGCCTTAAAATCACCCATATAGTCCATATGGGGGGTCCGGGCTGGACCGGGATGGTCCGGGCTGTCAGCGTCGTTATCTGTAAACATAATCGGCGATGGCGGCATTTTAGGGGTTAATTGCCAGGCATTTGTGGGCGACTCGCCCTTGTATCTTTGTAAGTGTAGTTGAGGGTAGTTCCACAACACATATGTAAGGGGTTATTAGAAGTACGAGGACATTAAGGGGGTCCGGGCTGTGAGTTTGTTTATTGGGGGCGCAATTTTGTAATTCTGGTTGAATCAGGGAATTTTAGGGGTTAATAAGCGGCACTTCCGTTTGACCTTGACCACTCTCCGTGCGTATTTGGGTTTCATTAACACCCTCGCCCAGATATGGATACTAAAATCACACCTGGACTCAGCAGGGGCGGTCCGGGCTGTTAGCTTCATTTCGCTGCGAACATTTTCGCTGATGCCGGCATTTTGAGGGTTAATAGCGACCCTGAGTGGGTTTCCATGACACCCCAGCACTTATATTGGCCTAAAATCACTCATATAGTCCATATGGGGGGTCCGGGATGGTCTGGGGTGGCCCGGGCTGGTCCGGGCGGTGTTTAGGTCACACCCCCCCCCCCTGGATAAACTAGGTAAATTTCAATGAAAATTCTCCGAACTATAATTATTGTCTCTTTTTAGATAAACTGGGTGATTTTCAATAACAAAAAATCTGAACAATAATGTCTCTGCCGAAGAAAAAACATGCTTCCTTGCCACCAATGATAGTTTTTCTAAGTCACATAGTCATATTGAACGATAAAATGAGACTATCTCGCCAATAGATGTTAAGGTATGGAAAATCCAGGTGGGGGGGGGGGAGATAAACTAGGTAAATTCCAATGAAATTCTCCGAACTATAATTATTGTCTCTTTTACAGAAAAATCATGCTTCCTTGTCACCTATGATAGTTTTTCTTAGTCACATAGTGATAGTGAACGATAAAATGAGACTAACTCGCCATTAGATGTTGAGGTAAAAATAATTCAGGCGGGGGGGGGGGGGGGGGGGGGAAGAAACTGGGTGATTTTCAATAAAAAAAAATCTGAACAATAATGTCTCTGCCGAAGAAAAGACATGCTTCCTTGCCACCAATGATAGTTTTTCTAAGTCACATAGTCATAGTGAATGATAAAATGAGACTATCACGCCAATAGATGTTAAGGTATGTAAAATTCAAGCGGGGGGAAGATGATCAGGGCGGGGGGGGGGGGGGGAGATAACCTAGGTCAACTTCCCCCCGGGGGGATGTTGATCAGGGGGGGGGAGATAAACTGTTACACCGGTATGAGAACATTAAGATATTTTAACCTAAAAAATTGTATAAATCCTAACATCTAGTGGTCTAACTCCAGACAAATGCACATGGCACATGCACATTAATTAGAAGGGATTAAATCGACTTTATTTTATTGATGTAGTGTTTATTTAGTTATTTAATTATGTCCCCTACTTAATTTGGTTGATTTAGTGTCATGTTTGTGTAGGCTAAAGTGAAAATTTTCCAACCGATGACCATTTCACTCCACAAGTTGGACCAAATGTAGTAAAATTGTTAATTATTTTTTTAAACTAAATAGCAGTTTTTGTATTGGCCACGGGGGAGGGACAATGACACACTGGGCCGGCCATGGAAATTTGTTGAAATCTGAACAAGAATATCGCAAATCCTAGCATCTAGACTAGCCTTAAGCCTTCCTATAGAGTTGGATATTTCAAACCTGACACACCCACTTAGGTCAGCTTAGGTTGGAAAATTTCCAACTGATGACAATTCCAATGACAATGTTAACCAAATGTATGACAATATTGTTTTCTTAAATTAACAAGCTGGTTTTGACTGGCCACAGGGGAGGGACCAGGACACAAGCTTTCCAAGTGTTATTAATTTCCAACCTGTCACTCCCATAATGTTGGAATATTTCCAACTGATGACCATCTCAGTCCAAAATTTTGAACAAAGGTAGGAAAATATGCAAATATATTGGTCCAAAAAACAATAAATTGTTCGAAAATCAAACTTCAAGAACATTTTCGACCTTTTGTTGGTGTGAAATTTCCAACTAATGTTTTGGCAGGTACCACCCCACCCCCCCCCCAAAACCATGTCTCCACGTCTCTGATTAAACGCAATAATTTTATAAAAGATATATTACAAAAAAGTATTTATACAAGCATTCAAATATATCGAATAAGAACCCTATAAGATACTTCGAAGCACATGTTTGAATCTCGTTCGGAACTTAGAACAATATGTCTAAAGTTCGCCGTGAGTGCAGAGGGTAGAGGCAAAACCAGTGGATCAATAACCTTGAAATTTCGGTAGGGAAATCCTATGGAGCATAGATTATTCCCACGCAATACCGCTTGGACCGAAACAGATCGGTTCTACCTGTGTACATATTTGAATTTCAGTTTGAATGTTTTTCAAAGGGAAAAGGAACATTCGGAAAATTATGTAAAAAAAAAAAAGTTTAAAATTTGTGAATTGGAGAGCGCGAATTAGGTCTAGAGAAGTCTCCTTGTGCAAACTGGAAACTGCGTGTTTTTTTGTTTTTTTGGAGATTGTGCTGTGAAGTTAGACGGACGTTGGACGTTCGTGGACTTTCAACAATTTGATTATTTGCATGGAAATATGTTTGCATGGAGGGTGATTTTTTTAAATAAGAGTTGTGTGGGCACAAGGCAGCTGTTAGTCATATCAACAAATGCGAGTCTATGGTATTTCATTGAAAACAGACCGTGTCGCGAATGTCCACGAACGTCCAACGTCCGTCCAACTTCACAGCGATATTCCCAAATATTTGATCACCCCCATTATCTCACAAACTGCAAGCATTATGCTATGCCGATGATTTTCATTCGTTACACATCCAGTAACGCCCATGGCACCCGAAACGGGCCCTATAATTGGGTCAGAAGCATATATTTGAATGTCTGTTTGAATGTCTTTCGAAAGGTAAACAAATGTACGTTCGACTTGGAAAGTTCTGTCTAAAGTTCGCCGTGAGTGCAGAGGGTAGAGGCAAAACCAGTGGATCAATAACCTTGAAATTTCGGTAGGGAAATCCTATGGAGCATACGGTAGCAACCGCATGTAACATAGTATAGAGTATCCTAGTACAGTTCCATGGTACAATCACCATAATATCATAAGTACCACGGTAGTGCCATATAACTAACAGTACCATGGTAGTATCCATTGTAACATGGTAGAATACCTTAGTACGGTGCCATGATAAAGTACCATGGTAGAGATTTAACGTGGTAGTACCATGGCATACTGCCATGGTAGTATCATGGTATATTATATCCCACGTGGCATTATCGCGTCTGACTGGCTGTACACTGTTATACTATTTTAGGATAGTACCCCAGTAGGATTCCTACTCACCTACTACTCTTTTTCTATATATAGTAACATAATAATTTCGCGCAATCGGATTGCCGCCTGAAGACACGACCAAGCCTGCAAATAGCGTGTTTGTCATTTGCAGAATGAGGTCCCCAGAGGGTGAATTTAGTGATGCTATCCCGCATAGCGGGCTGGCATCACTAAATTTACCCTCTGTGGACCTCATTCTGCTAAGGCCCTCAACTGCTATGGCAGACCTAGAATCAGATTGAAGTTCCCCAGTTGAAGTTGGTGATGGTCACCCATTGGGCACCGCAATTATGAATTTTATCTTCTGAAAATTAGGGGATATAGAAACTTCTCCGAAGGGAAAATGTAACGAAAAACAATTTTAATTTGATACTATAGATACTTCCCAGAAGATGAGGCCTAAGCAGAATGAGGTTCCCAGAGGGTGAATTTGGTGATGCTAGCCCGCTATGCGGGATAGCATCACTAAATTCACCCTCTGTGGACCTCATTCTGCTTGTACGATACTGTTGCAATATCGGTATCTCATTAGACTTATTAGTGAATTTAATGATCTTTCAAATGTCCTATCATAGCTATCCATTGTATTTAATAGTTTGGCCGTTAGTTAGCAAGCGGACAGTCCTAATGATTTAATGCCAGTGAACGTTTTCATCGAAGATAGCAAGATATCTTCTGAAATTTCGCCAAAATGTCTTTGCTAATGACGTATTGATAGAAATAAATGCATGAATGACGACGAAGAGGTGCTGTTAGATGTAACTAATATCATAGTTATATTCCTCTGCAAGGATTGTCGTAAATTGTTAAATCTGAATATATTATATCATCACTAATTCGAATATATGATATCACAAAATAGTAAGTATTTTGTTATATCAATAATTAAATTTTATGTTATCACAAATTCATTTTAGGATATCAATACATATTTTATGATATTACTAAAAAAAAGTCTTATCATCCGAATTATTGATATCACAAAATGAGTATATGAAATCACAAATTCGAATAAGTGATATCACAAATTCATTTTCTGATATCATAAAATCGAATATGTGATATCACTAAATATTTGCTTATTTTTTATATCATATATTAGATTTTATGATATCATATATTCATTTTGTGGCACTTATTCCAATTTGTGATATCACTAAATGAATTATTGATATAAAAAATTAGTAATAAATAGAAGCCTTTGGCACAAGTATTATATAGTAGGTTGTTAATTTATTTCCGAAAAGGAAGCCATAACATGTCACACAGGTTTCGGACATTCATGTTACATACTATATGTTCGAAGTCCGGTTTAATTAAATATCTCTCCTCTATTCAGATTAAGGTCCGAAATGAATCCAGTCATTGGACTTATTGTCAAGAAACCTTAATTAATGACCAGAATCTCAGAATATATGGTCAAACTCATTCATTTAGATGAAATATAATTATATTGATATCGGTTTTCTCTAACCCCACTTCAGTTACTTCAGACCCAATGTTTGGTTGATTTAACCCTTTCAGTGCCAAGTCCGATTTTTATATCAACCCATATACCCTGTGCAATGCATTCTCTTATATATGCGAGTCGACCATAGGTCGACTCGCATATATAAGAGAATGCATTGGCCTAACAATTTTTCATCATTTGTTATTATTTTTTACAATTTTTTACAATTTTAATAATTTTTTCTTATATTCTTTAATTAACTCTTTCAGTGCCATACTTATTTTGTAGGTTTAGTGCCAGGGAATCTTACGTTTTTCATGGGCATCAAAATTATTACTATGAATACTTGGTGATAGTTTTGAGTTATAACATGCCCCTAATGTATTATCCAGTTTGTTTTTAAATTGGCTATAGCATGCTTAAGCATACCCAAAACAAATTCAACCAAAAAAAAATAAACAAACAAATCTAAAAAAATAAATAAAATAATTTTATTTTTTTAGGACCGATTTTACAGACCGTAAATTAGGGCCGATGAGATCGGCCCTGGCACTGAAAGGGTATAACCCAACGTTTAGTTACACAGTATGGGATACCATAACCCAACGTTTGGTTACTTTTTTCTCTTCACAACTAGTTTATTTAACAGCTTCAGATTCGGTTGACTAAACGTTGGGTTGGAGTCTGACTACACTTTAGTTATATATATTTTGAGTATGGATGCGAGCCAGTCTAAATGCGCGGGAATTAACTTCCCATTATAGTGAAACATCGCTGACAAAACATCAAGTTAAATGTTTAACAAAAACGAATTTATTTTACTTCGATCAGCCTCTCCATAGCAACACTGTTAAATTTGAAAAACAAAATCAATCTTATTCAAAATTAAATGATTGAAGTGAATTTAGTTGACATAGGTGCATAGCATTCGGCAAATTTCGTCAGATTCCGAACCGTTTAAGTTTGAAATTACGTCCCCTGGCCCATAGCAACGTTGCGATTGGTGACGTAATTTTCGTTACAAAATTGGGGGCGCCCAGGTGCAAGCAGTTATCGGCGAGTGCATATTCGAAATTCTCCGTTGTTGTTGTTCTCGTGCTGAATTTTATTGGTATAAGCCAATCGATTGAGCATACATTGTTTGTGAAGCCTCCGAACTTGGTTGAACAGTGGAAGTGAAACTCAGTCAGTCGGAAAGTAACTGAATGATGAATCTGTGACTGAAAAAATGATGGTCAGTGGAGACAGTGGAGTGGACTGTGGACGTTGGACTTATCTGTGGTCACCACGGTGATTTGACTTGTTCTGTTAAATTTTAAGTATGTTTTCACCTGGAATGGTTAGAATTTCAAGCGGCAAATTATTAAATTTAATTGTTAATAGCTGACACTGTCAGGTCAAGGAAATCAGAAAATGAACATTTTAGAGCTGACTGATTTACTCATTTACTACTAGTACTACTACTAGTCTATTACTATTAGGATTGTATTAGTGATTACAGATTAGTAAATTTAGTTTTCAACGACTTTTGGCTGAGCCTCACCCACTCACTGTGAGTGTCACTCGGGTCAAAATACAATTCTAACCAGCTACAGTCGACACACACATATGTGACAAACATGTCAAGCCCAGTCAATTGGTGACTGACAAAGTGAGTCAATTAACTTAGTGAGTGAAGGAAAAGAAGAACATCTCCCATTTGGTATCGGCACACTGCAGAGTGTAGTGACTGGTGAGAGGATATGATTTCAACTCTCCATCTATGAATTATGTTTCCTGTGATGGACATATCAAGTTAAATATAATAACTATAATGCACCGTTAATAACGACATTTTAGTTAACGGTGATTTGTTTCTGCATTCTCACATATTAAATATTTCATGATTTTAACACTGTGTTCTCGGTTTAAACCTTAAGCATTAAGCGGGAGCTCGGTCAGCATGGCTAGCATATATACTAGTGGCTATTTGTGGAAAAATTATTAAATATAGCCCTGCGTACTTGCTATTGTCGACTTGACACATTGGGATTGGAATAATCTGTATGCTAAACATAATAATTCCAGGCCAAGCTGTTCGAACTGTCATGACCTTCTAGTTCTACATGACTCATGGGGCAATCGCAGATGGTCACATAAATGTTTTTAATCTGGTAGTATTTTCTTAGACCACGCCATGAATCTCTATGTATCTATGCCTGTCGAGAATGATATATTCCACCAGTACAAAGTTTTTGCTGTTGCGATAGGGAAATTTGTAACAACGAAAAAACAGTACAAGTAATAAATTATGAAATACCTGTTCCTTAATAATGTGTGTCATAGAATGTGAAGGAATTATCAAATTCTCAACGATCAGTAAATTATTTGGCATAGGGACATATATAGAATTAAATTAAAATAGAATTAAATAGAATTAAATTTCCATCACTATTATTAATTTCAGTCTAAGTCTCCACTATCAATATTATTGACCATCACAATGATAGGACACCTGAGAGTACGATATAATATCACAAAAGTCACAAACAAGCATGCAATCTCGAGCTGGGGCCACCCCTACTGTGAAGTAGATTATTGAGGAACAAGTATTAACAATAAAGGGAAATATATTCCCTTCTTGTTTATTCATTGTTATAAATTTCGCTGTCAGAACATAACAAAGTTCCCAGGTTTTTGTACAGTGCAATTGGTGTAATATGGTCTATAGTACGGTAATATCTAGTGTAGAGATTCATGACATGATCTAGTATTTTTTGTGGTTCGATGGTCTTTTAAGGTGAACTCAGTAAACGTGATATATGCACGTTTGATTAATTAGTAGTAACCGTATAGGAAACGCCCCGAACATACCACTATTGCACAATGACATCAGTTTGTTTAATCTAAATTATTTATCCACTCCAGCCCCAAAACAATAGTCATTTTGCAAATTATGTCATTCCTTTTTGAAGTACCTATCATCTACTGAAGGTGGATCCTACCACAGGCCAGAAATTGTGTCCCATTGAGTCATTGTGCCCCACCCGTGTAACTCGCTGAAAGTCAAGCATACATAAACGTCTATAAAAATAAATCAGATGTGGCTATGTGAAATATGTAATACATCCCCGTTTTCCACATCACAAAAATGTATTCAGTATTATATGTAAATTTATCAAATAAAGATATTTGTCCCTTAAAATTTCAAAAATTAAATTAATTAATTTTTCCTCGAAAATTGGTCGCTGGGTCAGATTCAACCTTCACCTGATGATATAATTTTGAACAAATATAGTAACATGTGTTATATGGCTAATATCTCTGGACTGGCGCCATTGATATTGGTCTGGAAATTATAGAAATGTTAGAGGCAATGTCTCACTCTGACCCATGTCTAACTGTGGCCCACATTCCCCTATAACTGGTGCTGCAACATATTCTCGTGCAAATAGGTTTATATTGTACCTAAATATTCACATACGTTCATAATTTTTATTCATTTAAATTTGTTTAACTCAAAATTTAGAAAAACTAACGCCATTATACACTCTGCCAGGGCACCCTGAGTCACCACACCAAATTTCGTTGAAATCCGAGCACCAAAATTAACAAAGACGTGTTGGTCTCAACTTTACTCCAGTCTTATATGTATAACAGTCCCATGAAACATTTATATATTTATTGATGGACGTGTCGTGGGATGTTCATACAGGATCGGGTTCATTATTCCGAAGGTTCCATATTCCGAAGGTTCATTATTCCGAAGGTTCGCTATTCTGCATGAAGGTTTTCTATTAAGGTTTTCTATTCTGGGCGTATTTAACCAGAAATTAATTAAATTTGCAGCTACACCCCCCCCCCCCCACAAAAACCACAAGCTAGTATTCACATATAGTACATTTATACACCCCATTCTAATTCCCAAATTGTCCCAGATGTCGGTTATTAATAGCAAGAAGACAGTATCAGTTTATCGTTTATTATGGAAAGTTGAAAACACGATGACTGCATGACTGACATAAGCTACATGTAAGAGTCTAAGTGATAGAGTCTGTCCGGACTGGCAATCTGTATTTGAAAGAAACATCAACATTAAAGGCCCACTTAATTTTCGAACCCCCAGATCATATATATAAAATATATGCCATATTATATACCAAGCATTTGAAATAGGAACCTCTCTAACATTGGATTATCAACTTATCCATGTGTAATAAACTGTGAACATGTTTTTGTTGAGTTGCCGACGTGTTTTGTGCTAAAGTTTCATCTGGTTTTGTTTTCAATGGAGAGGGAATAACTCTATATTTTAAAGATAGAATTATTCCCTTCCATTGAAAATTCCTTTTTCAAGCTTGAATTATGTTGCATTCTGGGAGCCATACCGGGGGGGGGGGATTTTTTACGATTTCAGCTATTTTATATTTCTCTATGGGCATCTTCTGAGCCGCAGACATTTCAAATGGTGATGGATTATAGTATTTTAATCATATATTATGGCATAGATTGTTGTTAAAACAGAATATCAATGTTATGGCGCTCCATAATATAATAATATAATAATTTTTGTACAGTTTTCAACCAAATGTATCAAATAAAAGTTATATTATATGCATACTAGTCCCATATACTCATTTAAGTTATTGTATCGTCACTAGTCAGTGAGTGGCTTGAGTTTTCTCCCCGTATCACCATAATGTTTTAAACGATCGTGTGTACCATGGGTTTACCAATCCAGTATCCCTCAATTAATTTGATTACGTCTAGTACACGCAAATTCGTAATTTAATTTACGCCATTTTATGGCTCCAGTCATAAATTAAATTTATATCAAATTATTCACTTTGATTTTAAGATAGCCTATTAACCTGAGCGTTTACAGAATACATCTTCAACTCAAATTACTTATGTTTCTATATATTATCCATATTAGATCGTTGTTATCACCGGAAATTTATTGAAAATTATTCTTTTATTATTAATTTAGGTAAACCTCCACGACCCGCATCCCTGCCAGTGACCCAAATAAAAACACTTTTGCTAGTTTTGAATCGCATCGTTATCTTCCTCGTAAAATCTTAACGCTATCTATTACACATCCTTGGCGTCCGACAGATGGCCGGGCCAATTTATATAGCAGACAGGCAGACAGGCAAACATTCGTAAATATAGACGCAAGATGAAACCAACTTCGCCATTACTGTATCCCTTAAAAATATAATGTGACTGCCATCTGAATCATTGTGACTCACTTTCCAACAACTTGTGTTGTTTAGCAAACATTACAGAACTTTGTATCAAACACCATTAATAATGTCACTACTATTATTCTATTCCATGACATACTTCTGTAATGCAAGCAACTCATACAACGTATTTGGTGAGGTTTGTGTAGGAGCATTCGGATTTCGGTGATAGCGAGAAATATATCGAACATTGGTGTCAATTGTCACACAATTTATGTGTATGATTTTGTCACATTTTTATTTATCGTCAATTTCTGAAATTGATCTCAGATTTTACAATGTACGGCAATCTTTTGACGACGACAGCAATGACTATGTTATTAGTTACAACTAACATACTCTCTTCGTGAGTAATGTCTTTATTTCTATAAATACGACATTAGCAAAGACATTTTGGCAAAATTTCAGAAGTTAAAATTGTAGATCTTCAATGAAAACGAAAAAGGAAGTTATAAATAATGTTCACTGTCTTTACAAACATAGAACTGTCACCGCTTGCCAACTAAACGGACAAACTATTAAATACATTAGATAGCTATGCATGCTCGGACGTTTGTTAAGATAATTACAATTCACCAATATGTCTCATGATATACCGATATTGTAACAAGTATATATCGTACAGGGTATAGTATCAGACTGGCCGTGTCTTCAGGCGGCAAACCGAGTTCGCAAAATGAGTCTATTACTATAAATGGAAAAATAATAGTAGGCGAGTAGGAATTATACTGTGGTATTGTCGTAATATATAGTATAGCAGTGTGCAGCCAATCATAATGCGAGAAAGTCACGTGAGATATAATATTGCCCAATAGTACACATCCTCATCCTCTATATGTATATACCTTCCAGTAAAACAAACAACTGTCATACATTCGGGTTCTTTATCAGTCAATAACAAGGTACATGGTCTTCTGAATTTAACACTATGGCCACTCACAAATAACTGCCCTTTTGGTCGTGCAGTATAAATCATTCATAAAATATCCTCCATACTTCATCAGCTCCACACAGAGACCATCTCCAGATGGCGCGCCTCCATGCCAGATGAGGTAAGGATGTGAATTGGGAATCAATCCCTCTTCAGAGACCCAGCCTCCGCTCACGTTCTTTACATTGAGCCAGAATCCCTCTTGGTTCCTTAGACTTGGATTCCCTTTGATATAATTTATTATCTCCAGCCGATGTTCATTGTTTCTCAATGTAAACAAATGTCCACCCTGGTCTCTGCACGATGCATATGCATCCATCTTTTCCACGCTTGTTGTTTGTATACTGATTTTTTCTTTTATTTCAACGCATTTATATCCAGCACCGCTGGTTTCGGTAGGAATACACAATTCATCAGCTCCACATATATTTGGTGTTGTACAGATCAACCCCGATAGGTGTGATTTACGCACCGCCTCACCCCATATAGTGTTAGGGTCAGTTATCATTAAGCATCTCTTATTCTTGAAATAGATCCTCAAGCAGGTCACGTGATATTCACACAGTCTCTTGCATCTCAAGTGGTTCTCTGTCGTTGTTATGAACACATAGTTTGCCTCAGCGTACACAATAATACCAATTAAAGCTGAGCATGATAACACACTTGGCATGTACATGTCTCGATATGTATTGTGTGTATTTCAATGCCACAATCAATAAGATAAGCACTAGCTCAGACAGCAAAAATCCCGATATTTCGGAAAACACATCAGCGTCGTCTTAACGTATTAGTGACCACATCTGGAGTAGATGAACATGTTAGTGACGCCAACGACATTCACTGCAAGAAATAGAAAAGATAATGTACATATATGTTTCACAAATAGACCAGCTTACATGTATATATTTAAGATAAAGAGATCTCGAATTAATACTTCTCTACATCATGGAGAATCTTGACACTTAATAACGGAGCAGCCACAAGAGTTTCAATAGCACCTCAAAATCACGTATCTAAAATCCAATGAGTATTCGGACATGCAAGAGCCTGAGAGTACATAATCAGTAATCATTTAATGCTTTTAATAGAATTGGTGCATACAGTGTGCTTTCTGCTAAGAAAATACTACACATTCGTGTATAATACATATTTATACCATAATTGCCTGTTCTATTGTGTGTATAACTCCTATTTTGTAAATTTCATCTTTACACCCTACTGTGGGTATACAGCTTCCTAATGTGGGTATACATTTCTACTGTGGGCGTAAATGTTCAAACGTAATTTCATGTGTTAAACGTGTATACCCACAGTAGAACTGCATCGTGGTTAGCAAATAGTTATGCTTTAATTGTCAAAGCTGAAAATTAATGCAGAACATGGATATATACATATATACAATGGGGTTCACTTACATCATCGTCATCATCGACGTCCCCATCGTCACCATCGTCCTCGACATTGTCATCATCATCAGTTTCATCATCATTATCATCATCATCACCATCCTCATCATCCTCATCATCATCATCATCAGTATTGTCCATCATCATCACCATCGTTATCATTATCATCATCATTAGCGTCATCATCATCGTCATCATCATCGTCATCGTCATCATTATCATCGTCGCTAATCATCTTCATATTGGCATCTTAGTGATTGTCGTCCTGGCAACGTTTATAACGTCATCATAAATATCGTCGTAATTTGTTTTCTCATTTTGTAGATTAGGTACATAAGACACTACACATGCACAATGACAGCATGTGTACATATGATTAATCGAATCATGTTTTGTCAACCTTTGTTTTTTCGTGAATCTTCATACACGCCTTGACAAATATCGCTAAACTTTTCTGAATTGCTGGGTTTTGGCTACCGAGTAGAATATAAAATCGTGCTCTAGATGGATCTTGCCGAAAGGTAGCCGGAATATATTTTATTCTTAAATCCAGGTATTTTGGACAAATCATCACAACGTGGTACTCATCTTCTATGTGGGTCATGCATTTTTGACAGACTCGGGATTTTCTTTATTTTTACTCCACCTTCCAGACTCAGAACGCAGTTTGTGATTACATGTTCTTAGTCGTAATAGTTCTTGGGCTAGGTCACGCGGTAGATTTTGCAAATATGATTCATATTTCATTGTCCGTTTAAAGTTCATGTATAATTTACCACGAGAGGAGTTGTACATGTCCCACCACCAGGTCTGAATAAAATGATCTTTGAGTGTGCTTTCGGTGGCCATTATTTCTTCGGATGAAATTTTCTGACATGTCCATATGTAACTCATGCCGACGGAACCCAATATGCCTTTAACTGATTGAATCCACGTTTTCAACTTGTTCGTCCTACCCAGCTCCCCCAAGTTGACGAAAAGTAAATAAAGTTCCCGCGCTAGAGGAGAACACTTGCCATTTAATATGCGGTTCCAATATTGAATAATTCTCATCTTACATCTGATACTGATTGGATATCTGCCAATTTCTCCATACACCATGAATGTGGGCGTGCTGATTTTCAGTTTAAGAATATGTTTATAAAATCTCAAAATTACTTTGTCTATTTCTGATGTGTTTCCTATGTCACATTCATTTACAATTGAAGTTGTAATGATATAAATTAGATACGAGGAAAATTGTCTGCAATTCAATTAAATGTATAGCTTGCTAGCGTTATATGACATAGGAAATATATGAATGGTAATTCCAAGTGACTGATCGCTCAGAAACAGGCTGGCGTCATGACATAAATGTATGCATCACTACGCATGACGCACATTCCTTATAGCGTCATGTTTGTGTCTCTCTGTGTGTATACACATTCAAAGTAAACACCCAGGTAGTTCACCGAAGAAATCAAAATGAATAATTATGGCATAAATAAAATACACGCATAGTAGCCGAAAGTACAACTTTTTCACCACTCGTGGTATTGTTGCTTTAACCACTCGGCAAAAGGCTCGTGGTTAAAACCACATTTCCACTCGTGGCGAGCGGCCGCGGTGTGACTAATTACTGCCCGGACAGTACCGGGCAAGTCCGGACACGCCCGGACAAGCCCGGACAGGCCCGGGCGGCCCTATGAGCCCGTGGGCAGTATAATATGATGTCTTATGGTATGGTAGTAGGATACATACATGTGAAAATTGACTTGCTGTGTCATCCACCGGCGGTTTTATTAACCCTTTAAATGCCGAAATTGGCTAAAGGAATCAGGGAGAGTCCTGTCACACCCAGAGACCGCATCAAACTATATATCGATTACTAATGGTTAAGACAATAATAATAATGGTCAGTCGTGGCCATATGCAAAATGGCACAATACACAGACAATATGTGTATTGCTTGAATATCTGGCGTGGATACACGCGTGAGTATATTACACAAGCTTCGTACATCTCGCCGCTGGAGAATACGAGCTCTGGTAGTATCTTAAATGTGTTTCAAAAGATGGATTTATAATAAAAATGACATTGCGAAAACCTACAAATCACCCATAAGTAATACGTCTAAAACGACCACAAAAACTCTTAATTGAGAATACTCTTAAGCTTATGATATAACATAATCATGGACGCTCTTTATAAGAGCCGATCCTTGAATTTGTTTCGTATGCTGATAAACCGCGTCAACCGCCACACTTGGGATGTCGACAGTAATTTAGACCATCTAAATCTCGCATTAATTGGCTCATCGGTCAGATCTTATTATTTTGTGGTATACATGTAGAAAACGAACAGATAGTGGTTTTATGGCGTCAAATTTGACAATGCATCTGTAAAGGCAGAGTACTGCGGATCAACAAGGAGAATATGACGGTAGAATATATTGATTCATAGAGCTTGCTGCTGTGTGTATCATCCTGAAATTGTTCGGTATTATTTATCAACGCTTTCGCTAAATCATGGCCACTGTTTAATTAGCTTCGTCAATTTGGCGATTAATTGGGTAATGCATCGCATAACCGGATGTCTCTGCATTCATTCCGATACCTCTATGTTTTAGGTGCCTTCTTGTCCCCTTGGAGAATATTTTTTTATCTAATTGGGTGCGTTCGTCTTGTTAATGAGAAGATGCATCCTCGTACTGATTCCACTCGATTTACCTCAATTTGCAGTAAACTTTCTTTAGTACTCTCTGGCGTACGTTTCCGCCATATTTCTTTTCGGTTCTACGGCGGTTTACTAATGTTGATCCAAATACCTCATATGGAGACAATGAACGCGATATAACGACCCAATCGTTATATCACTATTGAAAGTGAACCTTTGTTAACCCTTTACCCAACAGAACGGCCCTGTGCCAATGCATTCTCTTATATATGCGAGTCGACCATAGGTCGCCTCGCATATATAAGAGAATGCATTGGCTTAACACATTAATTTTTTTTTTTTAGGCCAATGCATTCTCTTATATATGCGAGGCGACCTATGATCGACTCGCATATATAAGATAATGCATTGGCACAGGGCATAACTGTAACTATCACAATGTGGTCAAGGAGCCGGTTCCAATGATATCCATATTTGTATGGTTCTATTGAGACAGACCGAAGATATTTCATGCTGTTGAAGCTTTATTTGGCCGGTTTTGGCCGGTTTGTTGGGTAAAGGGTTAAATTTGCATTCCGGTAGTACGTGTATAACAGTAAGAATGGCTGAGGACGGAGCTGGTTGCCCAGTTGTAATTAAAATTAGACAATCGAACAAGCTGTAGCGTGTAGCCTTTTCGACAGTATAAGTTTAACCCTTTACCCAACAGAAGGGCCCTGTGCCAATGCATTCTCTTATATATGCGAGTCGACCATAGGTCGCCTCGCATATATAAGAGAATGCATTGGCCTAACACATTGGCACAGGGCATAACTGTAACTATCACAATGTGGTGAAGGAGCCGGTTCCAATGATATCCATATTTGTATGGTTCTATTGAGACAGACCGAAGATATTTTAGGCTGTTGAAGCTTTATTTGGCCGGATTTGGCCGGTTTGTTGGATAAAGGGTTAATTAGAACTGTTGGTTGTGTTGTGTATGTTTATGCCCAGGAATGGAATCGGTTTTAGGCTGTTGGTATGGGTGGAGATCCGTAGACACCGAATGATGTTGAAGTGGGCGGTTCCTTGTAGATATACGTGCTATCTGACTGACCGACACGATTGATCCTAACTATCTGGAAATTAAACTTAGCAAATAAACGAAAAGTGAGATAAGTTCCACGTCAAACCGATTGGTATTAGATATGGAGCCACGCTGAAATTTCACTTTTATTCCCCTATTAATGGGTTTTCCGAATCTAAAGAGCATTTCGTGATTATATCATTTATTAAATGTCACAGTTAATCTTACTATTGATAGAAGTAACATCGTTCCGATGCCCTCCCCCACTACGCTGGCCCTTTGTTGATCAAACTGTAGTGTAATGGCGTTTGTCAACGATGTTCATGATTTCGAAATCTGACGACACCCACGGAGTGTTTCACTATGAACTAACAACGCACGAAGAATGTGAGAGATACCCGTTAAGACCTGTTATACTAGATACCCGTTAAGATATGTTAAACTAGATACCCGTTAAGACCTGTTACACTAGATACCCGTTAAGACCTGTTACACTAGATACCCGTTAAGACATGTTACACTAGATACCCGTTAAGACCTGTTACACTAGATACCCGTTAAGACCTGTTACACTAGATACCCGTTAAGACCTGTTACACTAGATACCCGTTAAGACCTGTTACACTAGATACCCGTTAAGACATGTTACACTAGATACCCGTTAAGACATGTTACACTAGATACCCGTTAAGACCTGTTACACTAGATACCCGTCAAGACATGTTACACTAGATACCCGTTAAGACCTGTTACACTAGATACCCGTTAAGACATGTTACACTAGATACCCTTTAAGACCTGTTAAACTAGATACCCGTTAAGACCTGTTACACTAGATACCCGTTAAGACCTGTTACACTAGATACCCGTTAAGACATGTTACACTAGATACCCGTTAAGACCTGTTACACTAGATACCCGTTAATACATGTTACACTAGATACCCGTTAAGACCTGTTACACTAGATACCCGTTAATACCTATTACACTAGATACCCGTTAAGACCTGTTACATTAGATACCCGTTAAGACCTGTTACACTAGATACCCGTTAAGACCTGTTACACTAGATACTCGTTAAGAACTGTTACACTAGATACCCGTTAAGACGTGTTACACTAGATACCCGTTAAGACCTGTTACACTAGATACCCGTTAAGACCTGTTACACTTGATACCCGTTAAGACCTGTTACACTAGATACCCGTTAAGACACGTTACACTAGATACCCGTTAAGACCTGTTACACCAGATCATACCATGGATCTCTACTCTGACGAACGCCCTTAGAGATCAAATTCCACCAGTTCAAAACCTGGGAGTTTTTTTAAGGTTTAAAGTCAAAACAATAACACGGGAAATAAATCTATTTGTTAATGCCAGTTGATTCATAGCTTATTCATCAGGGGTCCGTACTATCACTTCTCTTACTCGTGTAATTCAGTGACGGAGAACGTGGTCAGTATTATTATCACAGAGAATCTGACAGTGTAGACGACTATGCGTAATTTATCAGTACAGGCCAAAATCGAGTACTATGAACTCAGTTTGTTTGGAGTGTTCAATGTTGCCCATCGCCTATCAGGTAAAGGGGAATCACTCTATAATTATGCAATTGGATGTGAGAACTTTTCTTCGTGCAATGAAAGCTTCGGGTTGCACAAGAGTATTTTAATGTGTTCGACTCATTGTCCGAAGATTGTCTATTTTTCACTTTAATTGACCATGATAAAATATGTGTATATGAGAAAATAGAAATCAAACCATGGGCCTGATAGATGGTTACTGGGGAAGTTCCTATTGGTGCCGAAGCATTGAGGTGGGGGTGTCGAACCACTCCAACTTTGGTTGCATTTGTTGATTTTTGAAAAATTCTGACCCGACATAACATTATTTGGAAATTTTATACAACATTTTATGTTTAAACTGTTCTCACTTTATTTTCCAGCCATGCAGTGATTAGTGTGGAATTTGTTGTTTTTAGACACACTCTAGCATGTGCATTTCCAACAGTTTAAACGCTTTAGGTACCAATGGGAAAGTTCCAACCCATTCAAGGAGGGGTGCAAATGGAATTCTGCAAACCTAGGAATTTGGTCTGGTTGAAGGGGGGGGGGGGGGGGCAACCGCTGCAGTTGGAAATTTTAATATGACCCCCCACCATCTAGCCACGTACCTGAGTGGCAATAATTATTTCCGATTCTGGGAAATTATATTTGCACCCAAAGGATTGAATTTCTCGAATTATTACGCAATATTCCCATATGTTAGCAATGGTCAATCCAACGACCCCATACCGATTGAGACGTTTTGACTGGTTGCTCTACTCCATAATTCGAGCATAAGTCGGAAAATCATGAACTGTGGAAGTTTACAAAGCATTCTAATGCACTTAGGCCAATATACCCCCGGAAACACCACATATTTGCGGGGGGTTATTCATTCAATAACCTGTCGCAATGTATAGTCCGGTTCACCGCTTCAATGTTAGATATTCATACGCGCCAATATTGCCGTTAGCTGAATTCCTAATCTCGGACATGCATGCCCAATCCAGCAGTGCAGCACCGCTCACTGTTCCGTTTCACTCCATGACGTCACCCTTACGCAATACACGCCGGCGACGTTACGGAGTAGATTATAGAGTTGGCGCCCTTGCTACTGACTTCCGTTACTAGCTCGTTGCTATATAAACAAACCAGCGATGCCTCTTTTGTCGAAAATTGACAGTCAGTACATTCGCCCTGTATACATGTACTTTCAGAAAATACAAAACACCACACCGTTATATTCCACCAATGTCAGTGTCTCGATATCATTTTGACCAAATTTCTTGACATGAAACCGCGAGACACGGTGTGAAATACAACGCATTGAGTAAACAATTTCCCATTGTTTCAATTCAACTTCAAGTTCAACTTCAAGTTCGCGATAAAATCAAAACTTCAGTTTGAAAGTGGTAAACATCTGAAAAAGACATCAGGTACATGCAGAAACTAATTGTTGTGCATATTTATTTCTATTTGAAGTGGCAATTTTTCATGTTTATCAGCATTTTTAACGATAAGAGCGATGGTAATTGAGGGACTATATTTTATCTAGCGAATTAAATTTAAAATAAAAAGTCGTGAATTGGTTGAGTGTTTTCTATGGCCGCACATTTCGTTGATAATTACGAGGCATTTGTTTGTCTAAATAACGTTTTAAAGTTCGAAGAGCATTAGAATGGGGATAACAGTGTGGTGTTTTGTGATTTCGGAAAGGTACATGGCGAATATACTGTGGCAAATACCCGTTAATGGGCTCCGGCTCCGCCGTCGCCCATTAACTAAATTTGCCACAGTATATTCGCCATGTACCTTTCCGAAATCACAAAACATCACACTGTTATCCCCTAATTAAGGCCTTGCATGAAATTTGCAACTGCAGTGAAAACTGCCATATCGTCTCTATCTGTGGATATCTTTTATTTATAAAAGGCAACTTCTCTCTGGTTTAAAACAGGGTTTGAACCAAGCACAATATCATAACATGCTATTTCGTCATGTGGAAGTTAGCGTACCGATTCACAGATGAGTGCGAAATCGTACACCCAGCGATAATTCTATAGATCACCATTCACACTTGGATCACAGCGGTGAAAATCAATAAATCAACCTGGTATACTTAAGTTCCCTAAGTTGGTAAATTATCAGACCATCAAGCGAGTTCTATGTTTTTCCCCCAAGGTACATCATTCTAGTACTTTAGAATAACAAAAAGATGGATTATTCGGGCACCCCATTCCCTCTAAAAGCAAGTAGTTCGCTCTCTAAATCGATCCATGATAATGATAACACATGAGAAGATTAAATTGAATGTTTTTTCCCGATATTGGCTCACCAAAGTAACTGAAAATCATGCGATCTTGAAATGGGACCACCCTATACTTTGCAGTCGATTATCGAGGAACAAATATCAACAAAGAAAATAACCTCTGCCTTGTTTTTTCAATGTTATAAATTCCCTGTCAGAGGTGGTCAAAACATCAGAATGTTCCCGGGTTATGTACTGGTTGAATATGATCTCCACGGGCGTTAGCCAGAGTAGAGGTTCATGGCATGATCTACCGTTACACGTGTTTGACATACCCCATCGGTTCCACATTTCTTGCAAACAGTCCAATAACTTCAAATGAAGATGATACATATGACTAAAGCTCATTGTTTTATTGAACAACACCGCAGCCCAGTAAACAGTTAACAATAATATACTGTACTTTGTTCATATTGAGGAGAGGTTTGATGTTATAGAACGTGCTCAATTATGCACAATACCACTGGCCACAGCGGTCGTGATCGAAAGTTAAAAGAATTAAAGAAGAAATGTTCAAACATGACCAGAGACGGAGTTGAACTGTTGAAGACAGTGTGCGTTGATTAGCGGAAACGTGTTTGGCCTGCCACCAAAGGTGTGGTGGTCAGGCCAATCTTATCTAAAGATTTTATTTATCTCGTGGCCTAGTTGATCGTATCGACATGCAGTTGCTACCACATGGTTCTTTTAATTGGATAATGGTGTATCAGGACCATCTAATAACATTATGCATAGTTCGTCCGTTGACATCGAAAAGAGCTTGTGAAGTTGCGTATCAACTTGGATATATTTCTTCTGTTCGGCGCGCCACACATTTTGCAGTGTGACAATGGTTCAGAAGTCACTGCTAAAATAATGTCTGAATTAAAGCAGTTTTGGTCAGATTTTGTGGTAGTGCATGGGAAATCCACAGAGTCAATGATCTATTGATCGTGCAAACTATGACATGAAAGACATGCTTGTTGCATGGATGAGTGATAACATACCCCGGACTGGACTATGGTGTGCGAAATATGTGAGAGTTCTAGCTAGAACGCAGGCATTAAACAATCACCATAATGCAATATTGTTTGGAGGCGAAGCCAGGAATGGTTTCACATCTTCATCGCTACCCCATGTGATCCAAAAGTGTCGACGACAATGTGACGGTGCCCATTCCATCTGTTGACAGAGGACGCGGGGATCAATGAAATATTTTCGGTGCTATATCAGCTGTGGAAAACGGATAATATACGATCGGCTACCATTATGATGTGCTTAGAACATAACATGTAATTGCAGTGGATCTAAGAGATGCAAGATCAAGCGATTTCTTTGCTACAAAAGATGTGTTCTGTAGCAGTAGATGTCACTCAAGTACGAATAATTGAAACAAATGTATTAGTTATATACCGCATACCATTGTGTATTCTGTGTTACTGTATGTTAAAAACATATAATTTCATAAAAAATGTATATCTAATCCTTAATATATGTGTATTAACTAGACATTTGGCACTAAAATTCAGTCAGAAGTTTTAGTCATTTGGTCAAAATGACTGGTTTGACAGATTGACTGCAACATATACAAAACAAAAAATTACGTAAATGCGCTAACATGCAAACGGAGTCTCGGGATCATATATCATAATAATGGTTAACCAACTGTTGTTTGATTATCACGCGCACCGCAGGAGCGACGGATCTTTCTGCAGATTGATCGGCTTAGAGTGCATGAGACTTTATTTTGTCCATTATAGTAATAAATTTGTAGTCGCCAATGCTTCGAAAAGTTCGCTTCGTAGTTGTGTATACGCAGTACATTAAATATGGAAATGTTCCTCATCTTGTATGAAATCATCACAACAAGACACGCACTTAAATTTCTATCTTCTAATGTTACTTGGGGCTGAAGATGTCGCCCCTTCTCTATATCAAGTGAATGGTTACTGATTCTGATTCTGGTGAAAGCTATTCTGTCTTCGATGTGGTTAAAGTCTATATTATTTATTGAAAATACGATGCCTATTGTATGTATGTTCAAAGAATATGATGTTTTTCACCATTATTGTGGATCTGCGTTTGGTGCCAGATATCTTACCAGCGAACAGAACAATACGAGTACACCATATAAGTTGTTCGAATTCAAAAACAATACTAAAAGCAATCTCCCAAATAGTATTGATAGTGGCGGAGATAAACTCGCCATTATTGAGTCGGGACTTCCATTACAAACGTCGACGTATGACCTTTCAAAAGCTTCAACCGCATAGATTTGAGCCGAGTAGCTAAACTGGGAAGTTGATGTAAAGACTGAACAGAAATTTCAGAGTCAGAAAGCCATTTAAAGGTCTATTATATATAGTTTGATAAGAGTATAGAAGATGCATTAGACATTTGTGTTGTAACAATATAGTGCCCTTGATTGCGAGTATGTGACTCCGATTGATACTTTTCCGTCACACATCACCAAAGACACATCAACTGTTCGGGCTTCGTTGTGCACGCAAGTCGACTCTGGTCTTTCTAAAGCTTCAACCATCACACTGGCATATAACTTCTATTCAAAGCAAGTACAAAGATGTACATCATGGCCATTGTCGAGCCGTTGCATCAATCGCTCACGCCAACGTCGGATCGACCTTTCAAAAAACTTTACTGTCAATCTTTGTCGAGAGCCCGATTGTTTACCAGTGGCAGAACACAGGGGGTCCGGGAACTTTAATTTGGTCTATTGTGTATTATAAGAAGGGCCAGGGTCGATTATCGGCGATTTAATTTTTAATTTTCGTAACTTCTTCATCCGATGTTACATTAAATCTTTTCTGATAAATTTCGGGAAGATGGTTTTCAATCCAGCATTCTACAGCTTTTTTTAAAAACCCTGTATCATAACTTTATTCTGAGTCTTGTAAGTATGCAAAATATTTTTAGAAAATTTTGTTTTTGGCACAGTTATGACATCTCCAACATAATTCCTCTCAGTCGATTTATCATATACGCACTTCCAAACTGAACCTTCTTTTTCGACACATTTAGCGGAGTCCCAATATTTATAATCCTTCTGTGTATTTCTCGAACTGTATTGTGTCCAATGTCAAAGTAATACATTTTCCTTTGTCTTTAACGTCAAGTTGATACATTCCAGTTAACATACTTGACTTCCTTGCGACCACTTTATTAATTTTCAGGTTATAGTCCTTAACTACCTCATGTCTGCAATCTGACGGCGCATCTTGATCTTCCCATTCTTCCGGAGATTCCTCATTCAGATCAAATTTCATCTCTATTTTATCATTTAGATCAGATTTCAGCTCTTTCTCATCACCATCCATATGCTTATCCATGTCCATCTCCATTTTGATTTTAATGACTATCCCCGAAGTCCAGATGAAACAGAGCTGAAATTTGATCTGAGTGGGGAATCTCCGGAAGATTTTATGGACAAATTTTTGCATATTGCAAGTTCAGTCTCTGGCCGATTCATGGGTATCAAACTATGTCCGCCGTGAAATTATATATTGTATATAATTAAAGGGGTAATTTATAAATCTCGAATCTGAGTGAGGATTTAGAAATTACCCATTTAATTATATACATTATACAAAATATAGTCGGAAGAACCCCTCTATATAGAGATATTGCGGTAGACAGTTTATTGTCGGACTTTATCATTGCGCACTATAATCGTTTAAGTGAATTTTGTGGGTTTTCTATAAATATTTTTGGCGACAAATTTTTGCATACCCATGAATCGGCCAGAGACTGAACTTGCAACATGCAAAAATTTGTTCTTACTCCTAGTTTGAGTTTATATAGATTAATATGAAAAGGAGTTTTTTATTACGATTGGACATCGGGGACTTTTCATATTAATCGATATAAACCCAAACTAGGATATGAAGCCCAAATAACCCCTCTATATAGAGATATTTCAGTAGACAGTTTATTGTCGGAGTTTATCATTGCGTAGTCCGGGAGCTAATAGGGGTACCCTTGCATCCCACTGGGACTTAACTTCACCCCACATTTTGTTCCTTATTATGTCCTTCGACTGTTAAGCAATGTTAACAAGAAATAAAAGTGGCCTTTTAGACTCCAGACAAGATGGCATCCATCATGGCCGCCGTTTTTCAGACCAGAACCTAAGTCAGTTTTATGCAAATTATAGCGGGAAAATCTTGTAAAATGTATACAAATGTATATATTTTCGTGAAGCTGAGACATAATGACACTTTTTTGGGCCACAATTGAAACTCACCATCCAAGATGGCCGCCAAAATGGCCACCGGAAGTTGAAAATATAATTTTTTTTCACAAATATCTTCTAGATCAATTCATGCTGTTTGGAACTGGTTGAGTAATGCAACTTTATTTTGTGTTTTGTACATTAACTGATCATTGGAGCAACGAAATATACAATTATTGGGGTCCTAACCCCTTCCAATCCCTCAAAAATTCGATTTTACAAAATGCGGTATAAAATTTCACAAAAAATCACAATTGGGATTCTAGTCATATTTCAACAAGAAATGAACACAACTTTGTAATGTAAGTGAGGCATATCATTAACTATTAATATTCCAAATCACTGGAACCACAATTCTTACTTTGGCTCAAAATGGCTGCCAATATGGCCGCCAAAATATGGAAAATGGTAAATATTACACCAGCGTGTCCTGCAATCGCTTACAAGTTGTGGTTGATGTATAAAATTGGCTATTCTGCATTCTATACATTAAATACTAACATGTCTGATGCACCATGGTTAATTGTTACTATTGTCACCCCTGACATCGTCAAAAATATTGGACTTTTCTCTCAAAAACTTGACATAAATATTGTCAAAAATTCACTTTTCAGGTTTGGACCATTTTTTCAGGTAAAATATAACTATCTTTGGATTGAAAGGTGTTTATCGTTTTGGTCTATCTTAAATGTGTCACACTACGGTGTTTATAGACTAAATTGCTCAAGATGGCTTCCAAAATGGCAACCAAATTTGTAGAATGTTAATATTTTTTACATATATCCCGAACATTCTCTGCATTATCCGAAAAGGTCGCATATTGTGACTCACTTGGTTATTATAAATGTTAGTTAATTAACTGACAACTACATGTTTTATTCTGGTTGTCTCAGTTCCGTATGGGGCATGACAAATTCATTTTAAAGTATGCAATTTTGCCGAGAACCTCTTTTGTGATTTTGGCGACATTTATTGAAAGGAAATGGGCAGAACGTTGATACAGAACTGAGATGGACCATAATCTTTGGCTATTCTGGTCCATTATGATAAACAAAATGTCAACAGGATACAGTGTGTATGCCAAGATCATAGCCAGGGAGTTACTCTATGATCATATGTGAGGTGAATAGGTATAAAGGGAGTTATTGTATGTCATGACTGATGTGAGTGGGTATACAATAGTGACTATATGGTTATGAGTGGGTTGTCCATGGTAAGATGCATCTAGGTATAACGGGAGAGGTCATGGTCAGGTGTGAGGTCAATCGGTATGCATGGAGTGACTCTATGGTGTATGATTGTGTATATTCAGTACGGGTGCAACCGGTGTACCTGTATGGTCATTGGTGTGGTGTGTGGATATAGCTACATGGTCATCTATGTGTTGATATATATGGAGTGACTGTAAGGTCATGGGTGGTATGTGCATGTGTTGTCTGTATGATCATGGATGGGGTGTGTGGATAAATAGGGAGTGATTTTATGGTTACGGGTAATGTGTACAGGTATACATGTAATGACTGTACGGTCATGATTGAATATGAATACCTGGAGTAAGCTGGATGGACATTATCGAGGGTGTGGGTATATAGGGAGTGTCCATGTGGTAATGGTGGGATGTATATTTATATATCTCGTGGATGTATTATCATTTGTGGGTGTATAAGGCTTAGCTGTATTATCATGGATGGCGTGCATGATTATGCGGTGAATTGCTGAATTGTCATGTGTGAGGTGTATATGCAAGTATGGAGTGTTTGAGTGGTCGTGTGTGCGGGTTTTTTGTATATCTGGAAGGGCTGAATGGCCATTAGTGATGTTTACATGTATACATGGAGTGAATCTATAGTCTAGGGTGGGCTTCATATGTATATCGAGTGGTTATATGACTATGTGTGTCGAATAGGTATACAAGTAGTGACTGTATGGTTAATGGTGAGATGAGTACATGTAGGTATACAAGTAGTGACTGTATGGTCACAAATGTAATGAACATCTATACATGGGGTGACTAAATGGTCATGTGTAAGGCGTATGTGTATACCTGGTGTTCCTGTTTGGTGAATCGTGGCGGTATGGTCATGTGTAGGTTATACCAGTATACACACGTGTTGCTTTATTGTCATGGGCGACGGATATGAGTATATAGCGAGTGGCTATATGGCCATGGATGAGGTGCATATGCATACATGGAGTGACCACACTGACATGGATGGGGTGTATTAGTATATCTTGAGTGGCTATTCGGCTATGGTGTGACAAATAGGGATACAGGGAGTGACATGGCCAATGTTGAGGTGAATATGTATACAAGGATTGACCATGATCATGTATGAATGTTTTGAATAGGTGCACACGGGGTGACTATATGGCCATAGGTCAGGTGAAGGGGTATACCAGGTGACATGAGTGAGGGTATGTGTATGAAGCGAGTGGCTATATAGCCTTTGGTGAGGTGCATATGTATACCGGAATGACTTTATGGTCATTGTTGTGGTGTTGATGTAGATATTGATTGTCTATTTGACCATGCGTTTGGAGAATAGGTATACAGTATAGGTATTGTGACGCATGGCTGTGTGATCATCCGTGGTCATGGGTCAGGTGTACATGTATACAGTTGGTCACTATATTGTTATGTCTGTGGTGTTTATGTATATATGTAATGACTGTGTGCTAATGGGTGGCTATCGCTTTCCACGCTTAACGCCCCCATCTACATACACATCATCAAGATGGATAACTCTCTGACATGACCTCTCTATTGATTAACATACCCTTGAGTTATTGTGGAAAGCGATAGCCACCCAAGATACACATGTACAACCCACCCATTACCCAAGTCACTCCATATGTACATAAACACCACACAAATGACAACATAGTAACCCACTTTATACATGTACACCTGATCATGCAGCCATACTTGGTTATACCCGTACATACCACAAATGACGATACAGCCACGAGTCACCATGCATGAACACCAGGTATACACCTACATCCGACACATGACCAAAAAGTCACTCTATGTTTACATATTCACTACATTCACGATCATACAGTCACTCATTGTATACATATTCACCTCACCATGGACCATACAGCCACTACATGTATACCTATTCGCCATACACATGACCATATAGCCAATCCAGGTATACATATGCACAATATCAATGGTGAGCCCTTCCAGATATACCAATATCCGCATATACGACCACTCATAAGTTCCATACTTGCCACTCATAAGTTATATACACGCCATCCATGATCATACATCTACTCCTCATACACCACCAATGATAACACATCCACAACATATATAAATATATGTCCCACCGTCACCAACAGGGGACTCCCTATATATCCACACATTATTCATGACCATACAATAACTCCCTGTATACCTATTATCCTCATCTATGATCATATAGTAACTCCCTGGCTGCCATCTTGGCTTCCACCCTGTATCCAGTTGATAAATTTGTATCATAGTGGGCCTGATTACCCACATATCGTGATGGTTCATCTCAGTTCCGTCTCAAAGTTCTGCCCATTTCCTTTCAATAATATGGCCATAATCACAAAAGAGGTTCTCCGCAAAATTCCATACTGCAACTTTAAAATGAATTTGTCATGCTCCATACGGAACTGGGACAAATATAATAGAACGTATTTGTCAGTTAATTAACTAATACGTAAAATAACCAAGTGAGTCACAATTTGCTATCTTTTTCGGATAACGCAGAGAATAATGTTCGGGATATGTAAACTTTTAACTTTTACAAATTTGGTTGCCATTTTGGAAGCCATCTTGAGCATTTTAGTCTTTAAACACCACAGTGTGACACACTTAAGATAGACCAAAACAATAAACACCTTTGATAACAAAGATAGTTGCATTTTACTTGAACAAATGGTCGAACCCTGAAAAGTGAATTTTTGCCGATATTTATGTCAAGTTTGTGAGAGAAAAAAATCCCATATTTCTGGTGATGTCAGTGGTGACAATAGCAAAAATGATCCATGGTGCATCAGACATGTTAGTATGCAATGTATAGAATATATATTAGCCAATTGTATACATCAACCACAACTTGTAAGCGATTGCAGGACACCCTGGGGCAATATTTACCATTTTCCATATTTTGGCGGCCATTTTCGCAGCCATTTTGAGCCAAGGTAAGATTTTTGGTTCCAGAGAGTTGGAATATTCATAGGTAATGATATGCCTCACTTACATTACAATGTTCTTTTCATTTCTTGTTAAAATATGACTAGAATCCCAATTGTGATTTTTTGTAAAATTTTGTACCGCGTTCTGTAAAATCGAATTTTTGAGGGATCAGAAGGGGCTAGGACCCCATTAGTTGCACATTCAATTGCCCCAATGATCAGTTAATATACAAAACACTAAATAAAGTCATATTACTCAACCAGTTCCAAACAGCATGAATTGATCTAGAAGATATTTGTGAAAAAATGTCATATTTACAACTTCCGGCGGCCATTTTGGCGGCCATCTTGGATGCTGAGTTTCAATTTTGGCCCAAAAAAGTGTCATTATGTCTTAGCTTCACGAAAATATATACATTTGTATACATTTTACAAGATTTTCCCGCTATAATTTGCATAAAACTGACCTAGGGTCTGGTCTGAAAAACGGCGGCCATGATGGACGCCATCTTGTCTGGAGTCTAAAAGGCCACTTTGTTTTCTTGTTAACATTGCTTAAAAGTTGAAGGACATAATAAGGAACAAAATTAATTGGGTGAAGTTAAGTCCCAGGGGGGGGGGGTGCAAGGGTACCCCTATTAGCTCCCGGACTAAATATTTTGGCGACAAATATTTGCATGTAGCAAGTTTAGTCTCTGGCCGATTCATGGGTATGAAATTTATTAGGATCGGACATCGGGGACTTTTCATATTAATCGATATAAACCCAAACTAGGAATATATTGGGGAAAAGTTTGTCCGTGTTTGAATGTCTGTTGTCATATTTCTATAAATATTTTAAGGCAACCGTTTGCATGTTGAAAGTTCAGTCTTTTTCCAATTCGTGGATACCAAATTTATTACGATTGGACGTCGGAAACATGTTGTAGTAACTGAAATAATCTCGAGGGGTATAAACCCCAAATATCCCCCTATATGTATAGAGATATTTTGGAAGACAGTTTATTGTCGGAGTTTATCATTGCGCACTATATATGACGGGCTGCGTTTATGTGACTTTTGTGGGTTTTCTATAAATATTTTTAGCGACATATTTTTGCATGTTGCAAGTTTAGTCTCTGGCCGAGTCATGGGTATGAAATATATTACGATCGGACATCGGGAACATTTCATATTAATCGATATAAAGAAAGTCCAATCAATAACGAGGGTCTCCTGAAGCATTTTGAAATTTAACACTGTATATTTTCCACTCTATATGTCAAAACGACGACGAGTATATACTAATACATTGATTAAATTGATTCATTACCTAAGTTCAGACATGAGCTGGCATGTCATGTGACATACCGTTTGTTAGTTGGTTAGCTAGTTGGGGTTTAATGTCACTTTCAACAGCTAAGATCATATCGTGACATAAGATGGGGCCTACATTCAGGCAACGGCGTTTATTTATTACTCTTCCCACTTTTAGAGGACATATTCGTGGTCCTAATATTTGTTCCATGGTGGAACATGTTCCAAGTCTTAGACTATTAACACGTGCCATCACGCTCACCGTGAACCACATTGGGACATGTCCTTGGCATGGCAACCTTCATAGAAAGAAGGTCACAACTTGAGTGAATGAAACATCACTCAAAGACATAAAGGTTTAAGTAAACTGTATCATGCGATGAATTTCTGAAGGAACGCTATTAGTTCACATGGTAGTTGTAATGTATTCAGTTGTAATGTATTCAGTTGTAATGTATTCAGTTGTAATGTATTCAGTTGCCTGACAAGTACATCATTGTTGACTTTGTGTAAAAACATTATTAAAATATCATGCAAGGACCAGCAACTCTCAAAGATAAAACCTCAGTTGATGTGCACAATGTGTAATCATATCATGGGGACGCACAACGGACATGCATACTTTGTGGGTACATCGTGCCTGTATTGTCCATCACAAAGAATTCTACTACAAGGATCTTCTTGATCCATATATTATACAAAAAGGCATCGATTCTGTGCAGATGTGGATAAGGATAGTTTATCGTATGGTCACATACTCTAAATTGGCAATAGAGAAGCCAAGTGTGTATACATTTGTACCTTTAGAATTAGAACACAACCAAACTGTACAATGCAAGACATCTGAGACTTCACTGTCCGTATATTAGCATATTTCTTTTTATTATCCATCCCTTAACTAACACCATTTCCGATTGGGCAAAAGCCGCACGTGATAGTCCTGGAAAAAGTCATATTGGACTCCCGAATGTCACATTGGACTCCCAAGTGTGCAATATGACTTTTTTATCGGGACTCTGTGACGTCACGAATTAACTTTTGCGAAATGAATCGGTGAAATTGTTATGCGCGCGCAACACTGGTGGATTAGCAGATGTTTCACTTCCGCATTGAGTTTTGTTTTTCATTTCCGTGTTTACTGTTCCAAATTATGCTTTCTGATGATCGATACATGCTTTAATAGAGAATTAAGTGTCGACAAATACCAAAAGTAACCACTAAAGTTTTATGCCCAAAATTTGGATAAACATACAGATGGATAATAAAAATGTCATTATACAATGTTATGTTCAGTATGAATTTTTCTTGTACTCGTCCAGGTTGTGGTGAAAAGTCATATTGGACTCGACACTGCGTGTCTCGTCCAATACGACTTTTCACAACCAACCTGGACTCGTACAAGAAAAACACATACTGTACACAACATTGTATAAGAACTTTATAATATTAACCGTTGATGTTAAATTAACTTGATTAATGATATCTACACATGTCCGACTCCGAAAGTATTCCATTCAAATTCAGTCACTTCAAAAGTGTTATAGTTAGTATAATTATGTAGACCTTGATAACAAATATACGGTAACATATCGTCTCACAAGAAGAATCACAGTTGTCAATAAAATGATAGTATCATAATCCTTCTCATGGTTTGTAGGAATTATAAGTTGCCAATTTTCCTCATTTCAGCATACACACCTCATGATTGCAAGGAATTCTGGCAGATATGTGGACAAGTTGCTTACAATTGCTACATAATTAGCACAATAAGAAGTAGTTTGCTTCCTAATATACACGTACTTTTATATTGAAATACATTGTACTACTAGTTCAAAACTTTGTTGAGACTATACATTAGTTCCAATATATATATTGTTAGGTTGGCTCCATATGTTGGTTACAAGCTACACAAGAAAGTTATAATTGTTCTACAAATATATTGTTTCCACCTTATTTAGTAAAACCTGCTAGAGTCTCACCTAGAATATATTGCCCATTTGTTTGCAAAACGCTACGTAATTATGCTGAGATCAAGAAAAGAATCAATCGAGCTTTTTTTGGACAGCATTTTTTATCATGTGCCAATGCATTCTCTTATATATGCGAGTCGACCATAGGTCGCCTCGCATATATAAGAGAATGCATTGGCCTAACAATTTTATATTATTTTTTTTAAATATATGTTTCTTACAATTTTTAGGACATAAAATAAAAAAACATCCATTACCCTGCAGGGAGCCCCACACATATATAGAAGCATATAGAAGAGTGTCGTCTGCTCATGTTTTTCTGGGCTCTGTATGGGTGAAATTATAAAATTTTGATCAATGCAGTCCTAAGTAAGTTTATTGGCATTTCAGGTGATTGGAAGAAACTCGTGGAATGTTGAGGAAAATATACCTTCACCGCATGGGACGTTTTATTTATTCAATAACCTGAACCTCAATCCTAAATTCGCGTGACATATAAATTGATGTGCACAATGTGTAATCATATACATTGGGGACGCGCAACGGACATTCAGACTGTGTGGGTACATCGTGCCTGTATTGTCCACCACAAAGGATCTTCTTGGTCCATATATTGTATAAAAAGGCATCGATTGGATTCGGTGTAGATGTGGATAAGGATAGTTTGTCGTATGGTCAATAGAGAAGCAATATATTGTATAAAAAGGCATGTGATCATGTGCGTATTATGTCTGTTTTATATATTTTTTGTTCGGCATTTTTTTCTGAGAAAAAGAATAAATAGAAACGTTTGTATTAATTATTGAAATTTTACTTAGGCAGTACAAGATACCACCAATAGTAGCTACTATGAACCCACGCAGAGGCAGTTTCCCCGCAATTTCCTGCAACTGAATTAAGTCTAGGCTCAATTTACTGATTCTACGTTAATTTTGAAATGTTTCTGCTCTAAAATTGATTCCCAACAGTCTTCGTGGTTTATTTTGACAACCTAGCGATCATAGGAACAATGTTTCATAGGAAATATCTACATATATATGTTTTTGTGACATTTTTTTCGATTTTGTTCTCAAGATCGGTCATCCAAAAAAAAGAAGTTAATTCTGAGGATTTTGCAATTTATTGTTTCAAGCTAACTGATACTAGCTGGTGGGTATTCGTCGTGGATTTATCAAATATTTTTGATTTAATGATAGGAAACAACAACCACATTCGCTTAATTTTATCATTTGGCATTTTCAATGACGCCAAATTTGTGCAGTTTGGGTGAGAGATGCGGGGTGGGGGACTATATTTGTTTAGTCGCTGATTACCGCCAAACTTATACATAATCATCTTCATTATATCAGAAGTCGAATGGTGTGGCTTAAATCTGCCAAAAGTTGCTCCGTTCGAGTCAGGGGTTTACGGAAGGGGAGAGGAGTACCAAAAACTGATAAAATATTTTTAGCACCGAAAAAAGATTTCCACCAAATTGATACACGTCCTTCGCCAAGATACAAGGACTCTAATCGTGTGATTTAATGACGCCAAATTGGTGCCGCTTTGTGTGAGAGACTGTGGGGGGCACTAAATTTGAGAAGACTTTGTTTAGTCTATGTCATGAATATTGGTAAGATAGACAAACCTGGAAATCACGGAGATCGCAGCAGCGTCGAGCGTTCATTACATTCACCACATATAATGGACACATGACTTTTATTCAGCTCCCAAACAAATTGTTGTATCACACTGTACATGTCAATATATTGGGTTTTGAGTATTGTACATGGACCGGATATAAGGCCCGGCTATTCAAGTTTGTATACGGGATATGGATGTGTTGTGGTCTTGGTCCTATTCAATGTGAAGTTAGCATATTACAAGTGCTCATTTATTCCAAGTTGGAATTAAAATTTTAGAAGAATAGGATTTGTATCCAGGAAGGTAAACTATTATAATGGTATCGTACCACCGATTTTATGGCTGAGAGTGTAAGCGTATATAGTCAATACTTGTGAGATTCTGACAATGATAGTAATCGATGACAGTCAAGACTTGCCACAAGCGCGTACATAGAAACTCCAATCTCTCATAGTGTTGCCACTCATTCCATTGACAGCGATATCAATATGACATTTCTTACGTCTCACTGATGTCGCAATGATTATATTATAATCATATACACACTGGCATGTTTGTCCACTGTTTTGTGGTGAGGCAATATCAAGCTGGTACACCCCCTGTTGAGAGAGAGAGATATATATATATATATATTTACGACTGTCTGTCTGTCTCCCGTATGTCTGTGTTCTATTGAACGTCACGCGTGACCATGTATACGGCACCAAAGGTGTCTAAAAGTAACATTTTCCGAGAAAGTTAATGGTGCGGGTTAGTGTTTTCTAAAATAACGCTGTTGTTGTCAAGGGCAGAAAAGGGCAGGGGCAGAAACACCTTTTATCGCCGATATCCAACAAACTTATACATAATGATCCCCATGATATGACAAATATAATGGTGTGGTTTAAATATGTCATAAGTAACGCCGTTCGAGTCAGGGGAGCACGAAAGTGAGAGGGCACCAAAACTGATAAAATATTTTGAGCAAGGAACGCCACCAAATTGATACACATTCACATATAAGGAATCTCGTGTAATTTAATGACGCCAAATTGGTGCCGTTTTTTGGGGTGAGAGATGGGGGCACTAAATTTGATAAGAATTTGCGTAGTCGTCGATTACCTCCAAACTTATACATAATCATCTGCATGATATCAGGAGTATAAAAAATGGCCTAAAGCCGTCAAATTAATGTGGCGTCATTCGATTCAGGGTTGCACGGAAGGGGAGAGGGGCACCAAAACTGATAAACTATTTTAAGCACCGATTTCCACCAAATTGATACACATTCGTCAATGTAGGAGGAATCTAATCGTCTGACTTAAAGACGCCAAATTGGTGCCATTTGGCCGAAAGATGGGGGGACTAAATTTGATAATAATTTGTTTAGTCCCCGATTACCACCGAGATCAGGAGTCTAATTGTGTCGTTTAATGATGTTAACAGTTCGATTCGGGTACATGGAGGGGAAGAGGGACACCAAAAATTTATAACAACTATTTTAGCGCCGATTTCCACCATATTGTTATATATTCATTTTCGTGATACGAGGAATATAATCGTGTGGTTTAAATACGCCAAATTGGTGCCGTTTGTGTGAGAAATGTGGGCACTAAATTTGATCGCCTATTTCCACAAATTTTATATATAGTCATGTTCATAATGAGTCTAATTGTGTAGTTTAAAGGTGACACAAATGGCGTGGCTTGATGGTCGGGTCACAAAAACTGACAAAAATTATGTTTAGCGCCAAATTCCACCAAATCCACACACGTTCTTCTCCAATGATACCAGGAATCAAATCGTGCGGGTATTTGCGAATGTCCATCTGTTCTATATAACTTCACGGGGACAATCTAGATGGCACAAAATGGGGAAAGATAATGGTGTGGGCTAAAATTTTCTAAAATGACGCTGTTGTTGTCATAGGCAGAAAATGGTAGGGCAGCAAAAATGATGAAATATGTTTGTCGCTGATTTCACCAAATTTATACATAAGCATCTCTATGATATGGCGCCGTTCGAGTCAGCGGTGCACGGAGGGGAGCTATGGTGCCAAAGCTGATACAAATATGTTTAGCACTAATTTCCACCAAATTGATACACGTTCTTCTCCAATGATACGTGGAATCAAATCACGTGGGTTAAAAATACGGCACATTTGGTGCATTTAGGTTAGGGATGAAGAGTTGAGGAGCAATGGCATTGATAAGAATGTTTTAGTCGCCGATATCCACCAAAGTTAAGTATTGTGATATCCATAATTCATTCTAGGCATTTTTGGCGTTCAAATTTCACAACCTTGACAAATGGTGATCGAATTAAGTCAATTGAACAATTTATATGTTCTCAATTGTCACATTTTATATGGGGACGGGATTCAGGGCATTCAGTGAGCCAGCAAAAACAGATACATAGAAGAAAGCATTAAAAGTCATTCTATTTAAGATATATTCTTGCAAAACTTTGAATCAGAGGATGCCACGTTAGAATGGCTCGTGTGTTATAATAAAATTGAGTCTTTCCTGTTCAAGATATTGTCCAAAACTTATATTATACAATTTGTCAAGAGACATGGAAATGTATAGGCCTGTCAAAATAGTGGTCACAGTATGCAGTCAAATTTAGTTTCTTCTGAGATAAAAGAAAACACAGAGTCAGTAGCCATTGACTTTTCACGATTCTCCAATTCTGACATCTGACAAGGGTATATCTACCCGATACAGAGGAATTCTTTAATTTTTTTTAAATATCGCTCAGTGTCGGGCACATGTAGCTGATATATGGAAACATTTATTTTAAGCTGAGAATAATTCGAAAGTATAGCACCATGAACAGAGTCGCACCTGGACATTTCTTTGAAACATCTGTTTCTTCATGGCGGTATGCTAACCATGAGTCCTCAAAATATTAGTCTAACCCACTAGATTGATTTATACATCTCTATGTAAAACCTAATTGTCATGTTTTGAACTAATGTTCATGTTTTGATTCCATTAAAAAATATTTAAAATCAATCACAAAAAATATCAATTCCATCAAATCAAAAAAATAACGTCTCAAGTACGCTCAGTTGTTGATAAATAATGTTTTGTTTATTCGTGGGACGAATTAGTCTCCATGAACAAAATGACAATGGCGTTTTGTGATGCCGTTTGGATATACAATTTTGAGAATACGTGTAACATTTTGAACAAGAGTATTCATGCATAATATCCGTATAGGGAATGTTTTGTCAAATAAACCTATATTATCTTATCAATTCACAAATCTCCTGACAAGGAGGTCAAAGAAAAATAACTTCATGGCTAATTTACTCACTGTGCTGCATGCGACATAAATCACAAGTATTCTCAGCTCTTCACAATGCAATCCACAGTAGAAATGTTCGTATTTCGAGAGATGAATTCGATCACCCTGAATAACCCGCGCGCCGCTGCGCCACATTTGTCACACCCACGTTGGTCTGATAGTTAAATGTGTATCATGTCCAATAGTTAGTTCTGTTTGTGCTACGACCTGTCTTTTTATCAGAGTATATTGCACGTAGTTTATTTGTCTGACGCAGGTTGTATCTATCTTAATCCATATAAGCATCACATTGTTACTAGTGTAAAGCATTCTTAATCACAAGAGGGCTTATAATAGAGGCTCTACAACCCCATCCTGAATCTAAAATAGCCAAGTGAATTGTATATTTTTTGGCGCCATCTTGTCTGTTGACTTCTATTTTGTATGTCTACACACTCCAAGACAACACTACATTTTGTCCCACATATATATAAACAGTGAAGCATTATTAGAACCAATATAGCACCATTTCACAATGTCCATTGAAAGCGCACGACCCCACCCCCTACCAACCCTACATGCCTTTTGTATATTATGCACAATCATATTCTGTATTCTATTGTTTCAATATCATTATAAGTATGACCACATGACTCAATAAATCGTATGCTACCGTATCGTATAGTATAACCAATAACAGTATCCGTTAAATCCGTAGGGTGAATATAGGGCATCAAGCCAACAGCCGTGGCGAAGGTGATTCGATTCCTGATAATCGCCGATGTTGTTATCCACGTAGAAGTTGAATAATTTTAGATATTTAGCGTTCAATCGACCCACAAACAAAGATATATACACAGATAATAAAATCACCTATAAAACAGGCTGAATTATTTTTTTATTCTCAGAACACATATCTTTCCTCGTCGATTTAGCGTGGACATTGAACTCGGATAAGGACTATTCGCTGATTTCTCTGAAACTTGATCTAAATGGTCCCGAGAGGTGTAGAGGATACTGGAAGTTTAACCCTTTGAGTGCCAGGTCCTATTTTTGTATCAACCCATATACCCTGTGCCAATGCATTCTCTTATATATGCGATTCGACCATAGGTCGCCTCGCATATATAAGAGAATGCATTGGCCTAACAATTTTTCATCATTTGTTATTATTTTTTACAATTTTTTACAATTTTAATAATTTTTTCTTATATTCTTTAACATATTTATTTTGTAGGTTTAGTGCCAGGGAATCTTACGTTTTTCATGGGTATCAAAATTATTACTATGAATACTTGGTATAGTTTTGAGTTATAACATGCCCCTAAGTTTTTATCCAGTTTGTTTTTAAATTCGCTATAGCATGCTTAAGCATACCCAACAAAAATTTAACAACAACACCAAAATCTAAATAAATTAAATATTTTTGTTATTTTTTTAGGGCCGATTTTACAGACCGTAAATTAGGGCCGATGAGTTCGGCCCGTGGCACTGAAAGGGTTAAAGAATCTTTACTTTAAAATAGTTATTATATAGATGAAATAAATAACGTTATCAGCTACGATGCGCAAATCGAAATCAACGACCAACTCTTTTTTGACACTTTACTCAGTTCTACTGTGAATACAAACAAAACACCGGAAGAAAATAAGCTTTATTCAGAATTTAAGAAATAGAAAACACAACAATGTTTCACAGTGAGAGACTCCTATCCTCTAGAAAAATGTAGAAAACCTAGAAGATATTCGAAAAATAAAACTTGAAGTTATGCTCATTTGATCGAGTACCAAATGGGCCGCTGGTGATGAAAAGCAAAGTACATAATTCTTAAATCTTGAAAAGAGACATTACACACACAAATAATATTTAAACTATATAAATGTCCAATGGTAAGTTGATCACAAAACCGGATGCAATATTAAAGGAAGCCAGTGATTATTTTAAATCATTATATACCAGAGTATGCTGAAGATATTAAACAGTTTATTGTTCCCGTGTCAGATGATATCACATTCTGCAAAGTCTTTTTGCCAAATATTTAGGAGATAAACATACCCTGTTGAGTTGTACATTCTGGGATTCGAGCATGAAAACAGTTTGTGAACGAGCCGGCTTGCCGGCGAGTTCACAAACTGTTTTCATGCTCGAATCCCAGAATGTACAACTCAACAGGGTATGTTTATCTCTATTGCAATTCAATCTAGCAAGGAATTTGCAAAAAAACTGTATAAAAAGTATCATTTAGTCATTTTCATAACACGAATCGAGACTTTCATTTCGCCGTTGTCACCGTGCACAAATCTTGGGTTTGTTCATTGCGTTACTCGGAACAGTGCTCCGTAACCATTTCCTGCGGGGCGGGTTGTCTCGTATCGCTAGTCCGTTCTGCGCCGATAAAATTGTTCCGTGCGACATTCAGATTTGATGCACGCTGAAGCGGCCGATGAACGGTATCTATAGACAACAACGCGCGGGTGTGTTTGTTTCGCTACTCGTTCTGCGCCGATGCAAATTGACCGTGCTACATTCAGATTTGATGCACGCTGAAGCGGCCGATGTCGGTGAATCGAAAACGAAAGTTAGCCGCTCTCGGCCAATCAGAATGCTTGTTTTTAGTGACAAATACTCAATTGAATTACAATGGAGTATATCTCGTCCGCTCACTCAAACGTGGTCTCTCAATTGGTAACATATCGATAACACAAAAACATGGTCTATTACCAATATGTTGGTGCACAACTCCATGACAAAACATCACAAATTAATGTAAAAAGATTATGTGCTTATTGCTTGGTTGTTTTATTTGTTCAGTCGTTCCTTGTATACGTATTATATAGTTTTTGTGTTGTTATTAAATAACATTTGATATTTTAATTTGATTTATTTCATTATTTCTTCCTATGGGATCAAAATGGTTGGAAACTAAAAATTGTAATCAGATGTAAACGAAAAGTAATCAGTTACATTTTACTAAAGTAATTGTAATCGTAATCAATTACATTTGAGAAAAATCTAATCAATAACCGTAATCATGTAAATCAAAAGTAATTGTAATCGCAATCGATTACATTGGCATGTAATCGCCCCAACCGTGGCTAAAATTGAACACATATCCCACATGGAACTTTCAACCACAGACCTTCATTTATCAAATAAAGTCACTTGGTGGTTTGCGCTCTAAAATACGCGTAATAATAATCGCTTTTTAAGTTTTCCCGATATGGAAATAGCTCGATAAACACTTGAAATACCTTTCAATGAGCAGTATAATAATGTCACAGAAAGACACATTTGAGTCATGAAAAATACAACTTTGAACCGATGTTTGCACGACATGGAAAAGAAAAGAGCGTTCCGTGTTAGTCTATTCTTGATATGGTAGAAATAAAGAGCCTTTGTTTCACTTCTGTACGAAAAACCCCCCAGCTGGAATAGGGCTCTGACCACAGTATGTATTTCTCAGAGCATATGAGGCCGGTATATATACTTATCAACATTACCCGTATTTGCAACCAATCTTATACGTCCTTAGAAATTACTTAGACACAATTTGGAAGCTCGAATGAGCCGTGTCCATTTAAACAGAATATCATGACAGTAGATGTCTAATTTCATTGGGTCAATTAAGCGGGCGTGCACGATTACATATGATCCTATACCCAACATGACTTTCAATATGTTGTAGCTGCCAATCGAAGTGAAGGTAATGCCACTCAATCTTCTGTTATAATAGATAGCTTTACTCTTATTTCTTAATACACTATTTGATTATGTAGGTAACATCCGCTGTAACCATTATCGGGTTTAAAACGTTTGTTACACACAACTAAATGATCCCAAAGTGCAGATATCGTTCGAATAAATATTATGTAAAGAACCGTCACAGCCGTGATTATACCTTGGAATAGAATCGTAACACTCATAACAGTTGTGATTAGGCGTCTAATGCTCCAAACTGCCGACACACATCGGGATATTTTCTCAGCTATTTTACAGAAGAATAACACAGATACAATTTATACTCAGTGTTCGTCTTCAGAATGCGTTTCACAGTCGGTATATCGCGACCTGAGTTCCAAGTTGTCCGATGTGCATTTTTTATGTTTTCAAGATAATCGATTTTTAAAGTTTGGAAAGCAAATGCTACCACACCAGAAGGAATTCAAAGGTCACGCGTATACCTGCATGTAGATAAATATATATTCTTTCGCGCAGTGTTACTGCAACTGTTGCCGAGTTGACGGTATTTCGTCTATTTATAAGATTGTGACTGTGGGGTAGGAATTTTCGCACTTGGAACAATGTGGAACCAAACTGACACATGACGTTTTATTGAAACATTTGTGCTTTTAAAGTATTTGTCAGGGTTAAACTGTTATAAGTGACGCATAAAACACATTGTAACTGAATATATATACATTATTGAGATAATATAAAATGACACTCAGACATATATTATGGTCATATTGTCCCAGATACACATATTTTTCAATCAGTATTCACTTGGAACACTTGGATTCTTTAATACGCCCAGTCACCAACTAGCGGCCATATGGCGACAGGATCCACATGGTCCGGTTCCGCAGTTTCCGAGATTAATCAGCCCCGGTTCCGTGGTTTTAGTGCTACAGCTATCGGTGAAACTTCTGGGGTACCATTTCATGCATATGCGGAGCTTTTGAATATTCATGACTTCCATATATATGGATATGCTACTCCAGAACTTTGAAATGTAGCACTAAAACAACTAAAATGGACGGGAGTTATAGTGACATGGCGTATTACATTGATATCTACCCCAAGCAGTACATTCTTCGCTCTGAAGACAGTGGTCGAAATTTGTATTCCAACTAAGTAAAATTGCAACTGAAGTTATATAGTATGCGCGACTCTCGAACTGTCGAACATTCATGTAAACTGTATCCTAGGCAGTACTGTTAGAACGACGAGGAGCACGCAACATGTGGCCGCTATAGGTCGCCACCCCTCATTGACGTTTTACGAGACGAATTACTCCGATGAACATGTATTCAAACACCACTACATGCATGCATGTTTACACATAATCGGATATTGACAACACGGGGCTGTCAACCGGGATGAAACACATACTGATCATATACCTAGTAAAATATTTACAATATATAATCAAAAATCCCGCTAATGTCATAAATAGATGGACAGATCAGAGCGTATAGACAATAATTATATGGATACTATTTTGATTGTTGTATTGTGGGTGAAAAAATACACAACCAACGATCGATAATTGGCTGGAGGCACGCATGAATTTACTATGGGAGATATAGAGTGGGTCTATAAAACTTATTCATTGTTGTTTATACGTATTTCCTAGCGATATTTTAGACAATATAACGGAACAGATCCTCTACAAGACTATCACAAAACTTTTTGAAATCCCTCCCCCACATTTATTTGAGAAAATTGCAGAAAATTACGTAAATTCCAAGATGTTGGTGGTCTATTAATAACTCAGATAAAAATGGTTCTATTTGGGAACTTTACAAGAGAGAAAATACCGCTAAAAGAATATCGCAAAACGATTGCCGTATACGTTGACATTAATTAACCCACAGACATGGGCGTAGCCAGTTTGTTCCTAAGGCGGGTTCGTCAGCAGACTGCAACGCCATAATTGATGCGGGGAGAGCATTGGATGGGCGATAACAGCACAACACCTCGCATGACCTGCATGGTGACGGACTCATATCACACAACAAAACGTTCAGCCTTCTTGGTGGCGAACGTTATGAAACATTAACTTTAATTTCTCTTCCATATAAGCTGTAATCGAACCACTGCACGGGTGGTTGTTGTACGACATAATTATGGATATAGAATGCAAGTATTGTCTAAGTAGATTAGCGCCATTAGCTCAGTACGAACGTTTCTGGACGCCTGCTGATTATTCAGTTCGAGAACCAAACAAAATATTTAAAATAGCGGGATTCCCTAAGTGTAAGCGTCATAAAAGTAGGCTCTAACTGTATCGAACTGGGATAATATTGTGTCCATTAATTCAGTTCGAAAGGTTCTGGACCCTGCCGATTCTTTAGTTCGAGAAACAAACATAATATTTTAAATAGCGCGACCCCTACTAACCGTAAACGTCATAAGAGTAGACCCCCAACTGGTTATAACTTAGTTTATTTTTATCCAACAGTTCAGTACGAAAGGTTCTGGACGGCTACCGATTCTTCAGCGCGATTCCCTACTAAGCGGAATCGTCATAAGAGTAGACTCCAACAGCTTCGAACTCTGGATGTTTTGTCTCTTCTGTAAATCGAAAATGTGTCACTAGAACGGGTATGGTTCTCTATTCCATTGACAGCGATATCAATATGACATTTCTTACGTCTCACTGATGTCGCAATGATTATATTATAATCATATACACACTGGCATGTTTGTCCACTGTTTTGTGGTGAGGCAATATCAAGCTGGTACACCCCCTGTTGAGAGAGATATATATATATATATATATATTTACGACTGTCTGTCTGTCTCCCGTATGTCTGTGTTCTATTGAACGTCACGCGTGACCATGTATACGGCACCAAAGGTGTCTAAAAGTAACATTTTCCGAGAAAGTTAATGGTGCGGGTTAGTGTTTTCTAAAATAACGCTGTTGTTGTCAAGGGCAGAAAAGGGCAGGGGCAGAAACACCTTTTATCGCCGATATCCAACAGACTTATACATAATGATCCCCATGATATGACAAATATAATGGTGTGGTTTAAATATGTCATAAGTAACGCCGTTCGAGTCAGGGGAGCACGAAAGTGAGAGGGCACCAAAACTGATAAAATATTTTGAGCAAGGAACGCCACCAAATTGATACACATTCACATATAAGGAATCTCGTGTAATTTAATGACGCCAAATTAGTGCCGTTTTTTGGGGTGAGAGATGGGGGCACTAAATTTGATAAGAATTTGCGTAGTCGTCGATTACCTCCAAACTTATACATAATCATCTGCATGATATCAGGAGTATAAAAAATGGCCTAAAGCCGTCAAATTAATGTGGCGTCATTCGATTCAGGGTTGCACGGAAGGGGAGAGGGGCACCAAAACTGATAAACTATTTTAAGCACCGATTTCCACCAAATTGATACACATTCGTCAATGTAGGAGGAATCTAATCGTCTGACTTAAAGACGCCAAATTGGTGCCATTTGGCCGAAAGATGGGGGGACTAAATTTGATAATAATTTGTTTAGTCCCCGATTACCACCGAGATCAGGAGTCTAATTGTGTCGTTTAATGATGTTAACAGTTCGATTCGGGTACATGGAGGGGAAGAGGGACACCAAAAATTTATAACAACTATTTTAGCGCCGATTTCCACCATATTGTTATATATTCATTTTCGTGATACGAGGAATATAATCGTGTGGTTTAAATACGCCAAATTGGTGCCGTTTGTGTGAGAAATGTGGGCACTAAATTTGATCGCCTATTTCCACAAATTTTATATATAGTCATGTTCATAATGAGTCTAATTGTGTAGTTTAAAGGTGACACAAATGGCGTGGCTTGATGGTCGGGTCACAAAAACTGACAAAAATTATGTTTAGCGCCAAATTCCACCAAATCCACACACGTTCTTCTCCAATGATACCAGGAATCAAATCGTGCGGGTATTTGCGAATGTCCATCTGTTCTATATAACTTCACGGGGACAATCTAGATGGCACAAAATGGGGAAAGATAATGGTGTGGGCTAAAATTTTCTAAAATGACGCTGTTGTTGTCATAGGCAGAAAATGGTAGGGCAGCAAAAATGATGAAATATGTTTGTCGCTGATTTCACCAAATTTATACATAAGCATCTCTATGATATGGCGCCGTTCGAGTCAGCGGTGCACGGAGGGGAGCTATGGTGCCAAAGCTGATACAAATATGTTTAGCACTAATTTCCACCAAATTGATACACGTTCTTCTCCAATGATACGTGGAATCAAATCATGTGGGTTAAAAATACGGCACATTTGGTGCATTTAGGTTAGGGATGAAGAGTTGAGGAGCAATGGCATTGATAAGAATGTTTTAGTCGCCGATATCCACCAAAGTTAAGTATTGTGATATCCATAATTCATTCTAAGCATTTTTGGCGTTCAAATTTCACAACCTTGACAAATGGTGATCGAATTAAGTCAATTGAACAATTTATATGTTCTCAATTGTCACATTTTATATGGGGACGGGATTCAGGGCATTCAGTGAGCCAGCAAAAACAGATACATAGAAGAAAGCATTAAAAGTCATTCTATTTAAGATATATTCTTGCAAAACTTTGAATCAGAGGATGCCACGTTAGAATGGCTCGTGTGTTATAATAAAATTGAGTCTTTCCTGTTCAAGATATTGTCCAAAACTTATATTATACAATTTGTCAAGAGACATGGAAATGTATAGGCCTGTCAAAATAGTGGTCACAGTATGCAGTCAAATTTAGTTTCTTCTGAGATAAAAGAAAACACAGAGTCAGTAGCCATTGACTTTTCACGATTCTCCAATTCTGACATCTGACAAGGGTATATCTACCCGATACAGAGGAATTCTTTAATTTTTTTTAAATATCGCTCAGTGTCGGGCACATGTAGCTGATATATGGAAACATTTATTTTAAGCTGAGAATAATTCGAAAGTATAGCACCATGAACAGAGTCGCACCTGGACATTTCTTTGAAACATCTGTTTCTTCATGGCGGTATGCTAACCATGAGTCCTCAAAATATTAGTCTAACCCACTAGATTGATTTATACATCTCTATGTAAAACCTAATTGTCATGTTTTGAACTAATGTTCATGTTTTGATTCCATTAAAAAATATTTAAAATCAATCACAAAAAATATCAATTCCATCAAATCAAAAAAATAACGTCTCAAGTATGCTCAGTTGTTGATAAATAATGTTTTGTTTATTCGTGGGACGAATTAGTCTCCATGAACAAAATGACAATGGCGTTTTGTGATGCCGTTTGGATATACAATTTTGAGAATACGTGTAACATTTTGAACAAGAGTATTCATGCATAATATCCGTATAGGGAATGTTTTGTCAAATAAACCTATATTATCTTATCAATTCACAAATCTCCTGACAAGGAGGTCAAAGAAAAATAACTTCATGGCTAATTTACTCACTGTGCTGCATGCGACATAAATCACAAGTATTCTCAGCTCTTCACAATGCAATCCAAAGTAGAAATGTTCGTATTTCGAGAGATGAATTCTATCACCCTGAATAACCCGCGCGCCGCTGCGCCACATTTGTCACACCCACGTTGGTCTGATAGTTAAATGTGTATCATGTCCAATAGTTAGTTCTGTTTGTGCTACGGCCTGTCTTTTTATCAGAGTATATTGCACGTAGTTTATTTGTCTGACGCAGGTTGTATCTATCTTAATCCATATAAGCATCACATTGTTACTAGTGTAAAGCATTCTTAATCACAAGAGGGCTTATAATAGAGGCTCTACAACCCCATCCTGAATCTAAAATAGCCAAGTGAATTGTATATTTTTTGGCGCCATCTTGTCTGCTGACTTCTATTTTGTATGTCTACACACTGCAAGACAGCACTACATTTTGTCCCATATATATAAACAGTGAAGCATTATTAGACCCAATATAGCACCATTTCACAATTTCCATTGAAAGCGCACGACCCCACCCCCTACCAACCCTTGCATGCCTTTTGTATATTCTGTATTCTATTTTTTCAATATCATTATAAGTATGACCACATGACTCAATAAATCGTATGCTATCGTATCGTATAGTATAACCAATAAAAGTACCCGTTAAATCCGTAGGGTGAATATAGGGCATTAAGCCAACAGCCGTGGCGAAGTTGATTCGATTCCTGATAATCGCCGATGTTGTTATCCACGTAGAAGTTGAATAATTTTAGATATTTAGCGTTCAATCGACCCACAAACAAAGATATATACACAGATAATAAAATCACCTATAAAACAGGCTCAATTATTTTTTTATTCTCGGAACACATATCTTTCCTCGTCGATTTAGCGTGGACATTGAACTCGGATAAGGACTATTCGCTGATTTCTCTGAAACTTGATCTAAATGGTCCCGAGAGGTGTAGAGGATACTGGAAGTTTAACCATTTGAGTGCCAGGTCCTATTTTTGTATCAACCCATATACCCTGTGCCAATGTATTCTCTTATATATGCGAGTCGACCATAGGTCGCCTCGCATATATAAGAGAATGCATTGGCCTAACAATTTTTCATCATTTGTTATTATTTTTTACAATTTTTTTACAATTTTAATAATTTATTCTTATATTCTTTAACAGATTTATTTTGTAGGTTTAGTGCCAGGGAATCTTACGTTTTTCATGGGTATCAAAATTATTACTATGAATACTTGGTATAGTTTTGAGTTATAACATGCACCTAAGTTTTTCTCCAGTTTGTTTTTAAATTCGCTATAGCATGCTTAAGCATACCCAACAAAAATTTAACAACAACAAAAAAATCTAAAAAACATAAATATTTATTTTTATTTTAGGGCCGATTTTACAGACCGTAAATTAGGGCCGATGAGATCGGCCCGTGTCACTGAAAGGGTTAAATACTCTTTACTTTAAAATAGTTATTATATAGATGAAATAAATAACGTTATCAGCTACGATGCGCAAATCTAAATCAACGACCAACTCTTTTTTGACACTTTACTCAGTTCTACTGTGAATACAAACAAAACACCGGAAGAAAATAAGCTTTATTCAGAATTTAAGAAATAGAAAACACAACAATGTTTCACAGTGAGAGACTCCTATCCTCTAGAAAAATGTAGAAAACCTAGAAGATATTCGAAAAATAAAACTTGAAGTTATGCTCATTTGATCGAGTACCAAATGGGCCGCTGGTGATGAAAAGCAAAGTACATAATTCTTAAATCTTGAAAAGAGACATTACACACACAAAAAATATTTAAACTATATAAATGTCCAATGGTAAGTTGATCACAAAACCGGATGCAATATTAAAGGAAGCCAGTGATTATTTTAAATCATTATATACCAGAGTATGCTGAAGATATTAAACAGTTTATTGTTCCCGTGTCAGATGATATCACATTCTGCAAAGTCTTTTTGCCAAATATTTAGGAGATAAACATACCCTGTTGAGTTGTACTTTCTGGGATTCGAGCATGAAAACAGTTTGTGAACGAGCCGGCTTGTTTTCATGCTCGAATCCCAGAATGTACAACTCAACAGGGTATGTTTATCTCCATTGTATTTTTCAATCTAGCAAGGAATTTGCAAAAAAACTGTATAAAAAGTATCATTTAGTCATTTTCATGACACGAATCGAGACTTTCATTTCGCCGTTGTCACCGTGCACAAATCTTGGGTTTGTTCATTGCGTTACTCGGAACAGTGCTCCGTAACCATTTCCTGCGGGGCGGGTTGTCTCGTTTCGCTACTCCGTTCTGCGCCGATAAAATTGTACCGTGCGACATTCAGATTTGATGCACGCTGAAGCGGCCGATGAACGGTATCTATAGACAACAAGGCGCGGGTGTGTTTGTTTCGCTACTCGTTCTGCGCCGATGCAAATTGATCGTGCTACATTCAGATTTGATGCACGCTGAAGCGGCCGATGTCGGTGAATCGAAAACGAAAGTTAGCCGCTCTCGGCCAATCAGAATGCTTGTTTTTAGTGACAAATACTCAATTGAATTACAATGGAGTATATCTCGTCCGCTCACTCAATCGTGGTCTCTCAATTGGTAACATATCGATAACACAAAAACATGGTCTATTACCAATATGTTGGTGCACAACTCCATGACAAAACATCACAAATTAATGTAAAAAGATTATGTGCTTATTGCTTGGTTGTTTTATTTGTTCAGTCGTTCCTTGTTTACGTAATATATAGTTTTTGTGTTGTTATTAAATAACATTTGATATTTTAATTTGATTTATTTCATTATTTCTTCCTATGGGATCAAAATGGTTGGAAACTAAAAATTGTAATCAGATGTAATCGAAAAGTAATCAGTTACATTTTACTAAAGTAATTGTAATCGTAATCAATTACATTTGAGAAAAATCTAATCAATAACCGTAATCATGTAAATCAAAAGTAATTGTAATCGTAATCGCAATCGCTGCCACTCGAAGTGAAGGTAATGCCACTCAATCTTCTGTTATAATAGATAGCTTTACTCTTATTTCTTAATACACTATTTGATTATGTAGGTAACATCCGCTGTAACCATTATCGGGTTTAAAACGTTTGTTACACACAACTAAATGATCCCAAAGTGCAGATATCGTTCGAATAAATATTATGTAAAGAACCGTCACAGCCGTGATTATACCTTGGAATAGAATCGTAACACTCATAAAAGTTGTGATTAGGCGTCTAATGCTCCAAACTGCCGACACACATCGGGATATTTTCTCAGCTATTTTACAGAAGAATAACACAGATACAATTTATACTCAGTGTTCGTCTTCAGAATGCGTTTCACAGTCGGTATATGCTACCGAAAACAAAGAAATTACGTTTACAAGGCTTGATTTTCAGTGATTACATGTTCATAATTACACGTTAACTGGCTATATCCGAGTTAATTGTGATCTAAAGTTCAGGTTTCGGTAAAACGGCACGTAGGCAGTCTATGTTCGTTCAAGGAAGTTTAATGTATTTAAGATATATATATATATATATAACTAGCAGGTGGACCCGACTTCGTCCGGGCTGTTTCCCCTCTGCTTTTCGGCGAATTGCGCGATTTGACCTTGATTTGTCCATTTTGAAGGTCAAGGTCAGGTGGGGTCACGATTTGACCCGTCCAAAACACTGCCCGGACAAAAGTACCCGACAAAAGTACCCGTCGAAATCCATCCGGTTTTACCCGATTTGACCTCGATTTGATCTCGAATTGATCATTTTGAAGGTCAAGGTCAGGTGCTTTTCGGCGAATTGCGCGATTTGACCTTGAATTGTCCATTTTGAAGGTCAAAGTGAGGCGGGGTCACGATTTGACCCGTCGAAAACACTTCCCGGACAAAAGCACCCGACAAAAGTACCCGTCGAAATCCATCCGGTTTTACCCGATTTGACCTCGAATTGATCATTTTGAAGGTCAAGGTCAGGTCGGGGTCACGACTCGACCCGTCCAAAACACTCAGTGGACAAAAGTAACCCTATGAATCAAATTTCGTCGAAATCCCATCAAAATTCGCGATTTGACCTTGAATTGAGCCGATTTCAAGGTCAAGGTCACGTCGCACGGGATGTGACCCGTCCAAAACACTTCTCGGACAAAAGTAATTGTCCATTTTGAAGGTCAAGGTCATGTGGGGTCACGATTTGACCCGTCCAAAACACTGCCCGGACAAAGGTACCCGACAAAAGTACCCGTCGAAATCCATCCGGTTTTACCCGATTTGACATTATTTTTTCATCGAAATCCCGTGATATTTGGGCGTTTGACCTTCGTCCGGGCTGTTTCTCCTCTGCTTTTCGGCGAATTGCGCGATTTGACCTTGAATAGTCCATTTTGAAGGTCAAGGCCAGGTGGTCCAAAACACTGCCCGGACAAAAGTCCCGACAAAAGTACCCGTCGAAATCCATCCGGTTTTACCCGATTTGACCTCCAATTGATCATTTTGAAGGTCAATGTCAGGTCGGGGTCACGACTCGACCCATCCAAAACACTCAGTGGACAAAAGTAACCCACGTATCAAATTTCGTCGAAATCCCATCAAAATTCACATAGCAAATTTCAAGTCGATAGCTCCACCCGTTTCCGAGATCTCGTCAGCGCATGCGCGAAGCGGCGCCGCACGGGCTCGCCAATACGACAACGACGACCGCCTGGTCAAACTACACACACGTACCAAGTTTCGTCCCGATCGGTCGAGAATCGTAGATTTGTATAAATGACATACAGACATACAGACAGATAGAGGTCTTCAAAAACCAAATTTCAAATCGATAGCTCCACCCGTTTCCGAGATCTGGTCTGCGCATGCGCGAAGCTGGCGTCGCACGGGCTCGGCGACCCGATAAAATTCGTATCCGGGGCAAGATACATTCACATAGCAAATTTCAAGTCGATAGCTCCACCCGTTTCCGAGATCTCGTCTGCGCATGCGCTGCACGGGCGTCGCACGGCCTGATGAAATTGTCCTTGTTCTGATGAGTGCCGTTTTTTGTGACTGAGAGTGGAGAATGGGTGCTCTGGGCTTCTCCAAAATGCGACGTCGACTATTCCCGTGGGATAATGGCCCGTATATCTCTCTGCAGATGCTAATAACGTTGAATGATACACAAACGCTCTTTATAGCGATGCGTCAAAAACAAACGCTCATTAAATTATCACTTGATTAACCACCGCAGTGCCGTTATTTGTGTGAGTGAGAATGGAGAATAGGTGCTCTGGGCTTCTCCAAAATGCGACGTCGACGATTCCCGTGGAAAAGACCGGGCTATTCAAAAACCAAATTTCAAATCGATAGATCTACCCGTTTCCGAGATCTGGTCTGCGCATGCGCGAAGCTGGCGTCGCACGGCTCGGCGATCCGATAAAATTCGTATCCGGGGCAAGATACATTCACATAGCAAATTTCAAGTCGATAGCTCCACCCGTTTCCGAGATCTCGTCTGCGAATGCGCGAAGCGGCGCCGCACGGGCTCACCAATACGACAACGACGACCCCCTGGTAAAACTACACACACGTACCAAGTTTCGTCCCGATCGGTCAAGAATCGTAGATTTGTATAAATGACATACAGACATACAGACAGATAGAGGTCTTCAAAATATATAGGAGACTAGCCGATGAGCCCGACGTTGTCCGGGCTATTCAAAAACCAAATTTCAAGTCGATAGCTCCATCTGTTTCCGAGATCTGGTCTGCGCATGCGCGAAGCTGGCGTCGCACGGGCTCGGCGACCCGATAAAATTTGTATCCGTGGCAAGATACATTCACATAGCAAATTTCAAGTCGATAGCTCCACCCGTTTCAGAGATCTCGTCTGCGCATGCGCGAAGCGGGCGCCGCACGGACTCGCCAATACGATAACGACGACCACCTGGTCAAACTACACACACGTACCAAGTTTCGTCCCGATCGGTCGAGAATCGTAGATTTGTATAAATGGCAGACAGACAGACAGACAGACAGACAAACAGAGGTCTTCAAACTACAGAAGAGACTAGCCGATGAGCCCGACGTTGTCCGGGCTATTCACATACCAAATTTCAAGTCGATAGCTCCACCCGTTTCCGAGATCTCGTCTGCTCATGCGCTGCACGGGCGTCGCACGGGCTCGCCAATACGACAACGACGACCACCTGGTCAAACTAAACACACGTACCAAGTTTCGTCCCGATCGATCGAGGTGTTGGTATCTGATGCAAAAGACGAAATTGTGAGTGTTGGTTTGTAACCGGGATTTCTGAGAAGCATTATGCCTATATCCACACTAACTACCCCCCCTAAGCCCTGACCTAAGTGTCATACATACTATAACAATGATGTTGTAAGAGTACTATGGCGTCCAATAAATCTCCCCGCATAGGAAACCACTCAAAAGTATTGTTCCCGTATATCTCTCTGTAGATGCTAATAACGTTGAATGGTAAACAAACGCTCTTTATAGCGATGCGTCTAAAACAAACGCTCATTAAATTATCACTTGATTAACCACCGCAGTGCCGTTATTTGTGTGAGTGAGAGTGGAGAATGGGTGCTCTGGGCTTCTCCAAAATGCGACGTCGACGATTCCCGTGGGATTTTACCTCTGGATAGGAAGTTTGGTCTCGATCGGTCAACACGTTTCCGATTCTATAAAGGACATACAGACAGACAGAGATCTTCAATATATATATGAGACTAGCCGATGAGCCCGACGTTGTCCGGGCTATTCAAAAACCAAATTTCAAGTCGATAGCTCTACCCAGCCCGACGTTGTCCGGGCTATTCAAAAACCAAATTTCAAATCGATAGCTCTACCCGTTTCCGAGATCTGGTCTGCGCATGCGCGAAGCTGGCGTCGCACGGCTCGGCGACCCGATAAAATTCGTATCCGGGGCAAGATACATTCACATAGCAAATTTCAAGTCGATAGCTCCACCCGTTTCCGAGATCTCGTCCGCGCATGCGCGAAACTGGCGTCGCACGGACTCGGCGACCCGATAAAATTCGTATCCGGGGCAAGATACATTCACATAGCAAATATCAAGTCGATAGCTCCACCCGTTTCCGAGATCTCGTCTGCGCATGCGCTGCACGGGCGTCGCACGGGCTCGGCGACCCGATAAAATTCGTATCCGGGGCAAGATACATTCACATAGCAAATTTCAAATCGATAGCTCCACCCGTTTCCGAGATCTCGTCTGCGCATGCGCGAAGCGGGCGCCGCACGGGCACGCCAATACGACAACGACGACCGCCTGGTCAAACTACACACACGTACCACGTTTCGTCCCGATCGGTCGAGAATCGTAGATTTGTATAAATGACATACATACATACAGGCAAACAAACAAACAGAGGTCTTCAAAATATATATGAGACCAGCCGATGAGCCCGACGTTGTCCGGGCTATTCAAAAACCAAATTTCAAGTCGATAGCTCCACCCGTTTCCGATATCTGGTCTGCGCATGCGCGAAGCTTGCGTCGCACGGACTCGGCGACCCGATAAAATTCGTATCCGGGGCAAGATACATTCACATAGCAAATTTCAAGTCAAGTCGATAGCTCCTCCCGTTTCCGAGATCTCGTCTGCGCATGCGCGAAGCTGGCGCCGCACGGGCTCGCCAATACGACAACGACGACCGCCTTGTAAAACTACACACACGTACCAAGTTTCGTCCCGATCGGTCGAGAATCGTAATTTGTATCAATGACATACAAACATACAGACAAACAGAGGTCTTCAAAATATATATGAGACTAGCCGATGAACCCGACGTTGTCCGGGCTATTCAAAAACCAAATTTCAAGTCGATAGCTCTACCCGTTTCCGAGATCTGGTCTGCGCATGCGCGTAACTGGTTTCGCACGGGCTCGGCGACCCGATAAAATTCGTATCCGGGACAAGATACATTCACATACCAAATTTCAAGTCGATAGCTCCACCCGTTTCCGAGATCTCGTCTGCGCATGCGCGAAGCTGGCGTCCCACGGGCTCGGCGACCCGATAAAATTCGTATCCGGGGCAAGATACATTCACATAGCAAATTTCAAGACGATAGCTCCACCCGTTTTCTAGATTTTGTCTGCGCATGCGCGAAGCTGGCGTCGCATGGGCTCGGCGACCCGATAAAATTCGTATCCGGGGCAGGATACATTCAGATAGCAAATTTCAAGTCGATAGCTCCACCCGTTTCCGAGATCTCGTCTGCGCATGCGCGAAGCGGGCGCCGCACGGGCTCGCCAATACGACAACGTCCACCGCCTGGTCAAACTATACACACGTACCAAGTTTCGTCCAGATCTGTCGAGAATTGTAGATTTGTATAAATGACAGACAAACAAACATACAGACAGACAAACAGAGGTCTTCAAAATATATATGAGACTAGCCGATGAGCCCGACGTTGTCCGGGCTTTTCAAAAAACAAATTTCAAGTCGATAGCCCTACCCGTTTCCGAAATCTGGTCTGCGCATGCGCGAGCTGGCGTCGCAAGGGCTCGGCGACCCGATAAAATTCGTATCCGGGGCAAGATACATTCACATAGCAAATTTCAAGTCGATAGCTCCACCCGTTTCCGAGATCTCGTCTGCGCATGCGCGAAGCGGGCGCCGCACGGGCTCGCCAATTCGACAACGTCGACCGCCTGGCCAAACTACACACACGTACCAAGTTTCGTCCCGATCGGTCGAGAATCGTAGATTTGTATTAATGACAGACAAACATACATACAGACAGACAGACAGACAAACAGAGTTCTTCAAAATATATATGAGATTATGCGTGATTTTGTCCCGAATATGATAATTTTTAATCATTATGAACCGTCACAAATCAGTCAAGAACCATCACAATACCGGTGATAGAACGACTTCCGATGTAACAGTTCCTACACAGTGATTGTAAGATAAGAAATTTGTAACTGTTGAACATGTTGACCAAAGTTGGGGATAGACACCAATTAAGCACCCCCTCCCCAAGCCCCACACCACCCCAATCACGTCGTAAACTATCAATGATTTTGTTGAAAGTGATTTCATAAGTTATATTCATGTCTGGGCGACAAACATGTGTACATGTCCCTCAGGCGGACTTCAGAGGAGGAAATATGATGTCGCTGGCATTGAAATATTGTCACACCTGTATCTTTCAATATGCCCAGATTAAGTAAATGAATATAGCATCTCATATTCTCCTATTGGGATACTTTCTCAGCTATTTTACAGAAGAATAACATGGGTATACAATGTTTGTCTTCAGAATGCGTTTCATATTTTATACGCCACGAAAAACAAAGAAATTGCGTCGACGTGGCTTGATTTTCAGTGATACCATGTTGATATTTACGCGTTAACTCGCTAATACCGAGTTAATTGTGGTCTAGAGTTCAGGTTTCGATAACACGGCACTTCTGCAGCCTCTGTTCATTCAGGAAAATATAATATATTCAAGATATCTATAATTATGCGTCACGTGATTTTGTCACAAAAATGATTATTTTCAATCATCAGGAACCGTAACAAATCAGGCAAGAACCATCACAATACCGGCGATAGAACGACTTCCGATGTAACAGTTCCTACACAGTGCGTGTTACATAAGTTGTGCTTCTGTTTACACAACACAGCGCAGTTCTATTGGTTAATCACACAAAAATGATATAAACGCTCTTTATTATTTCCATATCAGGAAAACCGTAACAAATAACGCTCTTTATGTTTACCATATCCGGATCTAAACAAAAGCCATGTAACGTAATGTTTTTTGCTTTTGTTTACATAACAAAGGAAAAACAATTGACAATAACATACTGTTTATGCAATATTTCTGATTGGTATGAGAACAAAGTAAGTCTATATTTTACTATTCTTTCTGTTTATGGCGGTTTTTGACGGAGGTGAATATTTTAACAGCATACCCACCGCCAACACCGCCCGTATCTTTAAGTCATACAAATTACAAATTTTAACACGACGTTTGGGTCCCAAAAACAGAGTGCTCCGTGTTAGTCTGTTACTGATATAGTATAAATAAAGAGCGTTTGTTTCACTTCTATGAGAAAAACTGGAAAATGCCTGTTACCATGGCATGTATTTTTAGAGCATATTAAGCCAGTCAACAAATTACTATTAATTTAATTATACATGTACGTGCATAGTACTGATAATTTTTATTTTACAGTCTTCGAGCCAGGAAATATCCGTGCAGGGATGTTATTCCAGAGTTTCATCATGCTAAAGATGTTCGTAGCTGCCATGGCTTCATGTATGTATAGAATAAAGAGTACACTTCTGAACATTTGTCTTATGTCACAGCAATTGACTTACACATTAATTGCTAAAGTAGAGTCACTTGCTGATATCCGGTTTTGGGCTCCCGTGGGCAAATTATGAATAATTATGGAGACCATGCCCATAAGGCATAAGCCATAAGCCAGTTTTGGTCTCTACTTCAGAAAACAAAACGTTATATCCCCAGAGTCGTTATTCATTGTTTCATCCGCAATTTGGTTTGAGACCATCGGCTCATTGACTTTTTACTGGGCCACTAATAAGTCTCGATGGTGAAAAATAATAGATTTAAATTTATCGAATAACTCTGAGCTTTCTCGACTCGAATCGAATATTTTTACCCCGAATCCAAATAAATAGTAATAAAGGGGCGCTTACGGATGAATTATAATAAAGGGTGCTTACGGAGGGATTATAATAAAGGGGTGCTTACGGAGGGAGTATGCATCTTTAAAGTTTGTTTATTGATGAGGCAAGGATTTATAAACAGCTCTCCTGAATCAAATTCCGAAAACGTTTTGGTGAACCCATAAAACTTGTTAGTTGTACAGGGACGTAACGACAGGGAATGGCCCCCCATCTTTGGTAAATTTCCAACCATTGGAAATTTCATGCCTGACACAACATTAGTTGGAAATTTGACACCAGATATATATGTTGGAATTGTTCTCATTGTATGCTTTTCCGACCATTAACTAGTGGGAAATTTTGGTATGAAATGGTCATCAGTTGGACATTTTCCAACCTTAGGGTGGCAGGTTGGATATTTCCAAGGGGTGGGTTGCAAAGGAATTCTGGGAACATGGGCTTTTGGTGTCTGGTTCAAGGGGGTGCAGTTGGATAATTGAAGGGGAACACCACAATGGGAACCATCTAGCCACGTCCATTGAACGTGTATACGTGTATGCATTCAATGAAATAAATGGACTGACATTTCTACTACATATAGTCCTGCGACCCTACATAATAAGTTTTACGTTTATGTTTGGGCGATTGTGAGATGCAGCAAGAGATCACAAGACTACAACATTAGTGAGTTTGCGATTTCAAACCGGTCGTTATACAGGTATGTGCACCGTGGCTACCCGTACCGGTACACGTTTTGTAATAGCAAACTGTTTCACGGGTATAATTCAGCACATGTACTGGTTATGTAATAATTGGATTGTGAGCAAACTACAAACAAATATATGCTATACAGAGAAAGTGTTATTCGCTTTATTGGTCGACATTATACTTACAGTTATGGATACGACGGACCTCTGGATAATCAGTTGCGTTCACCAGGGACGGGTACAGTACGTTAGTCCGAGCGTTCAATAGTCTGATGGTTCAATAGTCCGAGGGTTGTATAATCCGAGGGTTTAATCGTCCGATTTCGATAGTCCGAGTATTCAATAGTCCGAGGGTGCAATAGTCCGAGGTTCCGAGTGTCGGCCATATACACCTGCATACAGGCCCCAACGTGCAATTATTTGTGGTTGCCTGTTGCAGGTTGCCACGCTTATCCAATTATGAGTGACAAAAGGGAGGCAAAATGACGTCGACAATGAAATGAAATTAATCTTGCTTTGTCATATTAAGCTGATTTTGTTTAGCGCCAAGTTGAACAATAATAATACCTTTGAAGCGCGAGTTTAACAACGGGACAATAATGTTGGTTTCCTCGATAGGAATGCGGTACCACTAGAAAGCGACATGTTTTAACAATTTGAAATGTCTTTATGTTCTTATAATACACACACGCACAAAGGTGCAATGAATGATCACTGCAATATGTATTTGAGTTTTGTGGTTCTACATCCCTGATATATTGCCTTCCGGCTGCTGAAAATGTTGACCAAAGTTGGAAGTGTGACCAAATTCCCGCTGCCCATTCTATAGAACCCTCGGACTATCGAAACCTCAGACAATTAAACCATCGGACTCTCTAAATTTTGAACCCTCGGACTATTGAACCTTCGGATTATTGAACCCTCGGACTAACGCACTGCCCCCAGGGACGAGGAGACAGTGCATGGACAGGTGTTGGGGGGGGGTTCTTTTACTCATCGTGGTGGTAACATTTTCAATTGGATTTCACAAATGATTTCATAGACTGACTCAAATAATTGTGTTTTTTTTCAGCCTGAGTAAATAGGTTAATATAGATCTAATATACAATAACATTCGGTGTATAAAGTGTATTGTTTTTAGACCCAGGATCGAATAACGTCCTAGGCCTATACGTAAAATATAGTACCGAATTTTCCCGTTATATTGGTTGAAGAATATATTTAGTCATATTAAGTGTTTGGTTGGAATTTACATTGACATAACTTCAACGGATTTTTCTACTACATCGCCTTTTGTCCAAGCCTTGAAATGGGGTGTCTGTCATTTGCAGAATGAGGTCCCCAGAGGGTGAATTTAGTGATGCTACCCCGCACAGCGGGCCAGCATCACCAAATTCACACTATGGGGACCTCATTCTGCTTACACCTCAGCAGAATGAGGTCCACAGAGGGTGAATTTGGTGATGCTAGCCCGCTATTTATTATTATTATTATTATATATTCATTTAAGAAACGCATTCTACAGCAATTAGTTTCAATGCGCAATTACATACACAAATATACACAAACAAGATAACATCGCGCATATTTACACATAAAAAGCAATACAAGCTTCACCGATATATATGGCAGATAACTCGGAAAGATGACTGAAATTGGACCTACAATTAACAATAAAATATCCAGTATATTAAAAGACCTGATTAAAATATTAAGTTAAATATTAATTTCCAACTATAACGGATAATCGTAAAAAAAAAGTTAAAATAACAGATGGTGCACTTATAACGAATAACACATTCTGAACAGGTGAGTTTTAAGAGCTGTTTTAAAAGATGATACTGAGTCAATCTTCCTCATATCAACGGGTATACTGTTCCAAATAGAAACTGAGACATTTTGGAATGAGCACTTTCCATAGTTCACATTTAGTTTATCTGGTATATGAGACAATTGAACTCCACTTCGGCCATTTCGAGTAACTGAGCTGTGTTTGGTAAACATTTCAGAAATGTAAGATGGTGTATCTCCGTGCAGAGACTTGAAAACGGCATGTTTCTTCTCACTTTGGCTTAGATGACATTTCACTCGCCTCAATGCTCTCAACTTCATGTAGCTCGAGCGTAAAATATTCGAGACCATAGCATCCATTTCCATAGTACTATCAAAGTACGCTCCTAGGTTACGTAAGGAGGAACACGATGTTACATGACTATTCGCGAGCAGAATTTTGAAAGATCCATCCGAATCACTGCACCCATTGTCGTGAGAGACTGAGACTGAGAGAATATTTGGAACCAATAACAATGTATTCAGATTTATTATCGTTTAGTTTCAACTTATTGCATTGCATCCATTCTTTGACATCCGTGAAACAGTTCTCCAATTTCGACCTCGCTGTTTTATAACCGGCTGAGTCATTTCGAGGAAAATCTATATAAATTTGAGTGTCGTCAGCGTACATATGGTATCGCACGGAGTGTCTGTTTAAAATATCTGCCAGTGGTAATGTGTAAATTAGAAAAAGTAGAGGACCCAATATTTATCCCTGTGGCACCCCAACGTCAAGCTTAGTCCAAACAGAACAAAAATCTCATATCGACACCTTCTGAGATCTGTTGCTCAGGTATGATCTGAACCACCCAAGAGCACTTTCTCGCCAGCCAGTTATGTTGTGTAGACGCGCCAGTAATATGTTGTGGTCGCGCAGGTGTCGAATGCTGCACTGAGATCAAGCATCAAGAGCAGCACGATGTTGCGGGGTAGCATCACTAAATTCACCCTCTGGGGACCTCATTCTGCAAATGACAGACACCCTATTTCAAGGCTTGATTTTGTCGTAGATAATTTCGAGGGCTAGTTACGGACAATGGAATCTCGATTTTCAAATGCGTCACAAGTGATTGAAAAGAGTCAGCAGACCATGGTCACCAGTGTGCATCATGTTGTTGTAAAGATACCTCTTCTAGTAGATATGCGTGACTTTCTGGTCACATAATATAATCCAATCAGATGAGAGGTCGGTTGCCTGTATCAGGCAGACTAATCTAATCAAGATAACCCATGTGTTGTGATCTGCCTGTTATCTGTGGTCTGGTTGTAAGATATTCATGAAATGTTTTATTGGGCCAATTTGTGTAACATGTTTAAAATGAATTTGAGAAACACGAAATTTATATATATATATATATATATATTTATTTATTTATTTATATATTTAGAAATTTGAGATTTCATATTCCACAATAGCCACAAATTTCTATGAATATATGACTTCCAGTCCTTGTGCCATCTACGATATTGATGACTAAATGAAGTAATTTTTCAACTATTGCAGCAATGCTGTTTCTATCAATCATGTTAATGTTGCCCTCCACTCAAAGAACAAGCTCAAGAGTCATAACAGAATTTCGTTCATGTGTCAAAACAAGAACTATTGCACATGCATCATTTGGGGGGTTCACCCTGAGCAATGGGATGTTCATTTGTTCATTTCATTTGTTCATTTCATTTGTTCATTTCATTTGTTCATTTCATTTGTTCATTTCATTTGTTCATTTCAAATTTCTATGAATATATGACTTGCATTACTTGTGCCATCCACGATATTGATGACTAACTGACGTAATTTTGTCAACCTTTGCAGCAATGCTGTTTCTATCAATCATGTCAATGCTGCCCTCCACTCAAAGAACAGTGTTAAGAGTCAGAACAGAATTTCATTCGTGTGTCAAAACAAGAACTATTGGATTTGCATCAATTGGTGGATTCATCCTGGGCAGTGGGATGTTCATTTGTGGCGGGGTGAGTAATACATGTATAATATGCAGGACACAATGCGCATCTTAACGCTTAATAATAAAGGCACGGATGGCCTTCGGGGCGGCTATTGCTGATACAGTATTGGCATTTTCAAGATCCCACGCGTTGTTATGTACACAAAAACAATACAGAACCTGGCAGTTGTTTACATAACACATGCAGCGTACGAACTTGACAATAACATACTATTTCCGCGACAATTATGATTGGTATATGAACAAAATATGTCTATATTTTAATATTATTTCTGTTTATGGCAGTTTTAACGGGTGTGGCTATTTTAACAGCATACCCACCGTGAAAGCCACCCGTGCCTAATTGGTAATATTCATTGAATGAGTTGCGCCAGGGAATATCTCACCAGAACAGATCTCAAGTGAAATGTAGCAATTAATGTGTCGTCTCCAATGTGATCAGTAAAGATTTCAGTTTATTATGCAAGTTATTTGCTGTATTTAATATACCATACCATTATGTCAGTAAGTCCAATAATACACTGCGGCATATATTGATACTATATAACTACCATAATTGTGATATAAGTTTGATGAAAAACCGGTAATGTTTGGGGCATCATTGGATGCGGTTCATTGACAGTATTGCCCTTGGCAACAATGTCACCCCAAAGCACTTCCTTCTTTTATTATACATATGGTATACAAATACCTGTATATATGCAGTGGTTCTGATTCCATTGCATATATGTTCCTCATGCCAACGGGTGTGGAATAAAAAAAATGGATTTATTGGTTATTGCACGATAACTCCAGCTTGCTTGATCAGTACCACGCTAGGCGTATTACTCGGAATACATATGTGCTGTGTCATTGCTCAATGATTTTTTTTCAAACTCTACGGGTCTTTTTAACCCTTTGGCATGTATAACGTCATTTATGTTTTACGAATAGCCGGTGCACAAGGAAAGACGTGTATGTCGTCATGTCATGTCATGTTATCGTGTCACCCTGTATAGGAAACATCGTAAAATCGTCTCCTAAAGTGATTTTTTTTTTCAAAGATATTGTACCGATGAATACATATGTATATTATGTTGTTCTAATTTATGAAATGCAGATTTTGATCACAATTTAAATAACAAGATTAGGTCTATCGATAGAAAAGCTTGCATCTAGCCACTATGCCGTCAGAGTCTTTGAACTTTTTTAACTATTTACTTGAGGAATGATCTGTTCTAAGAAGAAATGTATGGAGGAATAGATATGGCTTGAAGTGTTTTATGAAGAGAATGACAGCAAGAAGTATTTCGGTACCATTTTGCAAAATAAAGTCACTTTTCATATCTGGTAGAACTAGAATTGGTGGAGTTATGAGACATTTCTTTAAACATAAAAATGAATTTTGGCACTCAGCATTCCATTGCAATATACTTTTGTTTTTAGTGAGATATGTTAGAGGATTTGCAATTTTGGCAAAGTCAAGTATAAATATACGGTAATATGAGCAAAAACACAAGAAGCTTTTTACTTCCTTCTTATTTTGAGGTTTAGGTCAATCTTGAACATTGGAGGTTTTAGAGAGGATCACAGCTAACCCCTTGCTCGGAATTTACATGGCCAAGGAATTTGATTTACTTGTGGAACAACTGACATTTAGACAGTTTTAATTTTAAATCAGCTGCGCGGAGCCTATCAAAGACTAAAGACAATTTTTTCAAAGTTTCATCAGAATTTGTTTTCGAATATGATGACGTCATCGGGTAGCATAGACATTTTTCGCCATTGACAGTTGCACCCAACTCTATCGATCAGTCGTTTAAACCTTGCAGGTTATTTCAGAAGCCAAATGTCATGAGTTTAAAAAACGGAATAAACAGGGGGGGGGGGTCTGCAAAATAATTCCGTATATAGGACCGGGGTGGGTGGGTGTTCCAGAGGCGGAAAAAATGGTGCTTGTAATTTTTTTCCAAAATGGGTTTTTTTCAAACAATTTACAAGTACTGACCATGTAATGTTGTTTGTAAGCATGTTACTACCATGCTTGTTGGTATAGGGCTATATTGGCAGCTAAAGTGACTCTTTATCCTCAGATTTAGCAACATTCTGGATTCACAGTATCCCGGACCACTTCACAGTGGACCACCGTATTAACGTTCAGGAAACTTATGATCAACGGAAGAAATATTTAGTAACAAAATTAATATATTAACCCAGTTGTATTATCTGAATAAACGTAATAAAACAAAAAAACTCTTATCACAAATTGGATACTACATGTACATGGTGAATACTCAATGATGACTACTAGTAGATATCATTAACCTGATTGTTGCATAACATGAAATTGAAAAGGGTATCTCATAAATTTATAATGTCTGAAATACTGTCTTGTTCTGGCATGTAATCAAATAAATTTATTCTGGTTATTTCTCATCTTGAATGATTGCTAGTAATGTTAATTTGCAACAATTATCAAAATAAAACTGAATTGGTTATGATGAATGACATTACTGTTTACTGCTCAGACAATCCCAAATGAAGGTGACGCTATTCTCATTGAATTTCCGAACTTCATCTGGGAGCTTTACTGCTCAACAAGACGAAAATACTAATTGTATACTGTTATCACTTACAAATAGATGAACTGAAATAATGTGATGCATTCAGATGCATTGAGAAATGACATTCAATTCTTCATTCTAGTCTACCACCATACCAAACCACATCAAAATTTGACAACCGACACTTAACTTATATTGCAAAATCTTTGTATGGACTGAATTTCATAAAGTCGAACAGGGCCCATAACTCTGGTATGCATTGGTGGTCACAACCCGCGATATTATGCATATTAGTCCCCCATTTCTGGTCCGTCACCATGCCATAGGGCATCAAATATGACAACTGACTCTTGAGTTAAAATTCAAAATGTTTGTACGGACAGACGGCTCGAGACGTCAACTATATACCCGCCGACTAATATCGGGCAGTATAATAACCATATATCTATGTGTATACCTAACCAAAAAAACAATTCCCCTCCCCACCCCATCCCGTTGGATAAGACTAAAGAGTTCTTTGATCATGCACATATAATTGTGGAACCCCTGACCTGTTTACCACTATCTACACTGGCCAGTGTTCTCTGTCAGACACAACACACTCGATATATTAAGGCTATAATGGGGCAATTTGTGACATATATATACACAATGCTTAATTAATATTGTTGTTAGATACTGAAAACACCAGGAAACACATGGAAATACAGTATATTTTTCATTTTTCTGATCTGTGTTTACCAATTAGTAAGGCAGTTAACACAGTTATTGAAGAATGGCTAAAAAAAGCCTCTGAAATTTTGATAAAAACATGAGAAACTGGGGGTGGGTCCCCAAAATCTTGGAGGAAAAAAATATTTTTTTTGCAAAAATGAGGTGGTGGGTCCCTCGAGGTCGGAAAAAACTTTTTGGGCCCTATATGTGCATTTTTTCCAGACCCCCCCCCCCTGGAAAAACGCGAGATAAATGCGGTTTATTTTTATTTTTATTTAGTTTCTATTCATCGGAAAATGCCAATATCCGCTCGCTAAATCTAGCGTGCAAAACCATTATTGCCCGGTTAAATTATCAAGTGTTTCATCTATGCGAGGAAGTGGATAGCATGCTTTACAACATTGGAATGGAGAAGTCTAAAATCAGTGCAAAACCTCGGATTTCCAGCAGACACTATCACAATGCATATCGGCGAAGACCATTACTAGGATTTATTACACTATTATGTCACATCCTGTGGTAATTTTATTCAGGATTGTTTTTATTTTCTGATTTAAAATCCAAAGATTTAGGTTGTCATGTACATTACCTAGGCTATTATCATATTCATATTGAACTTTGACCCATGAATGTATTTGTTCTCCATTGAAATTATTGTTGTCATTAGTCAAAACATCTAGATTTCACGAATTTTCTTCAACCACAGAAAGAGTTTGAGTATCAACATCATATTTTAGCTTTGGAGGTGGATCGTTATCAGAAAATGTTGTTTCCATTTTCAAAACAATTCGGCTTGGAACACAATTCATATTGATAGTTTCATCCTGGTTCCCGCCATTGTTTTCATTTTGCGGTCGTTATTTATCATTTGAGAACAATTTATCGACCTTGAAATTGGCCCTTAACTGTTTCCCAGCTGTTGTGCAACTGGGAGACGACACTGAAATTTAACATGACCATATCTACCACAATCATAACACCGAACTTTACTCAAATCTCTGTTTCCATTGAAATTATGACTGTCCCTATGAACTTGCTCTCGTTCCCATTTTAATTTAATTCCTGCCTATCAGAATGTGAATTATCAGGGTTGGTTATACGGGAATGGCCAAATGACCTTCAACAGCCTCATATTCAAGAGCTAATCTGATAGCACGATCTAGTGTAGTATGGTGATTCAATGTGAGGTGTCATTGTTAATGTTTCCACTTGCAATTGGAAAAATTCAGGATATGACTCCCGGGCCAATTTAGCTGTGGCTCTGCTAAAATCTTGAACACTGACCAGGTTATTATTATACCATGGAGAAGTCCTTTGGACAGAGAGTGGGTGAGATTGATAAAACTCTTACAGTAATGTCAGCTTAATGTATTCAAAATCTTCCAATCGAAATGGGGTATTGTCTTCAAAATAGCTTGAACTTTACCACGCAAATTAGCCAGAAGCCAGGATGCTTTTTGTGCATTATTACCCCAATGGTTAGTTTCTGCCACCATTCCAACATGAGCTAAATAGATAGTTATGTCCCATTCATGTGGTTGAAATATAGCCAACTCAATACATTTCTGCATAACTGAATTTGAGGCTGAATGACCAATTTGGGTATTTATATCAGACTGAGATGTAGATGTATGTATTTGGTAAAATTGGTGCTGTAATTTCGGGTTGGGATTTGTGGAAAACAGGTCATGTGCTGGCCCCCAATCACTACGAGTCTGAACCTGAGTCAATCAAGTCTTTACCATTATCTATCAAACTATATCGCATCCCAGCTAGAGTTTGTGGCATACCAAAATGGTTACTGCCACTGGGTATTTGCCCAGAACTAGCATTCCAAAATGTATTGGAAGAGCTGGGTGTTGAGTGACAAAAACCCATCGTATGAGATCTCCATGGGCCATTTTTGTTTGCAGCTGGGTTTCCCTGAAATGTCACCATGTGAAACGCCATAACGATGGGCATATCCAAGAACAAAATTAAGGGTTAGAGTTAAGTCCTCTTATACAAAGTAACAAGGTAGATTACTGAAATTTTCCAAGTTAGGTAACTCAAAACTGATCAAGAGAAAGATATCACCCTGAACACAGAACTACTGGGGAAAATTAAATTCCCTCAGGGTGTAATACAAAACTGAATTAATATTTATTGTGGTTTTATACAATTTCTCCAAGAATAGTAATATGCCCTCTCAGTGAAAAGAAACAAAGCCTTATTAATATGGTTTTGATAAATAAATCATGTTCAGTTATAAACCGAATTAAGATATGGGTTCGTTCCAGTCCTGGGTTTGGTATGATGTTTTACCAATGGGAAACTCAGACTGCACCGACGTTTAAGAGAGAAAAAAGAGTCCTATCCGTGAAATGCGGTGGCATTCTGGGATAGAACAGGGTAACTGACCAGTGAGAACCCGCCAACACACGAGACCACCTTGGTATATCCTGGTCGATGTGTGGGAACCTCAAAACAAGTCATTACAACGATACCAGCCGAGAGGAAATGAACCTCGAAAATGAGAAAAAGAACATACGATTTGCATCTTATAACAACTGTAAGTGTCCTAACACCCACCCTCCCCTTTGTGGTTGCCTATCTTTTATTTGCTGTTAATAACTCATAGGATGTTCAAGACGAACTATTGTTTTGCTTTTCTTCATTTCAGTGTCCAGGCATGGCACTTGTACAACTTGGTTCTCAAGTTCCCAATTCAGGTATGTTATCTAAATAATTTGAAACTTCTAGTTATATGTGTATTGTGACATTTCTTAATTAACTATTCCCTTTCTGAATGGATTATTCAATCACATTGGTATGGATTATTATTGTCACCCGAAAAATGGACTAGTTAAATAAACAGCATGTCCGTGCACCAGTACATGTTGTCAAGATAATAACTTTGACAATATCAATCAGAATTCCATAGGATTTGTTATATGGTTGATATTTGAGAAATTATGTTTGTGTTTGGATGATAACTTGAACAGTATTCTATAGAGTATTTTGAATTTTGGTATATGCTTCGCATTTGAGAAGACGCAGTAAGGAGATGGTCATGATCCGGTATTTTTGACAGTCAAGGTCATTTGAAATCAAAGTTTGTTAAAATATTTATTTATTTATTTATCCTCGATGTATGTTATCATTGCGATTGCTGTTGTGGGACATGATCAATATTATTTTGTTGGTTAACCCTTGACCCAACAAACCGGCAAAAAACCGGCCAAATAAAGCTTCAACAGCCTAAAATATCTTCGGTCTGTCTCAATAGAACCATACAAATATGGATATCATTGGAACCGGCTGCTTGACCACATTGTGATAGTACAGTTATGCCCTGTGCCAATGCATTCTCTTATATATGCGAGTCGACCATAGGTCGCCTCGCATATATAAGAGAATGCATTGGCCTAAAAAAAAACGTTTTTTAACACTTTTTACCATTTTTTCTTACATTCTTTAACAATTTTATAATTTTTAATGTGTTAAGCCAATGCATTCTCTTATATATGCGAGGCGACCTATGGTCGACTCGCATATATAAGAGAATGCATTGGCACAGGGCCGTTCTGTTGGGTAAAGGGTTAAATCTGCTTGTTTATGTAGATTTCTTCACTCAGCAGCCACTGCCAGCCAGACGCTCATTATGCTAGCCCGACATATTAACTCTGTATTCTTATGTTGTGGTATGTACTCGGCATTTTGTGGGCACCCAGTAATTATATTGTAACATACTATGCTCAGGTGATGCGCTTTCAAAATGCAGTGTTAGAATGGTGAATGAATTATTTATTTATTATAGTGACGTTATGTCAGCAAACTGTGAGCTTCATTAAGTTCATTAAGTTTGATTGTTAATTATGTTATCTCACATTTATTCAGATAGTCATATTTCACACATGCTGCATTTTGAGAACATATCCCTACCCCACCCTTCACTAGTTGTCCATGGAGACGGAAAAGAACTCTACAACATAAACACATGTTTTGCCCATCGAGAATGATCCACCAAGAACCTTTAGATCTGTTAAACTAACCGGTCAGCAGGGTTTTCGTGGATATTTTTGTGATTGCCTACATGTTTTAGTATATCTCAATAGAGAACAGCGAGGGGAATGGGTAATTTCTGCAGGCTCTGAGCCGCACTTCTGAAAACCCTGGCTATATTGTATTTGAGGTTTTTCTATCTCCGTCATGTGTATATATATAAAATTTCCTTTTTTAGGTTTGACGGTTCTGGGAGGATTAACTGGGGTATTTACCTACGGAATTGTAGATAAAAAAGTTAAAAAAAATATTTAAAAAAGGAACATATTTAAAACAACACTAGTAAGTATTTAATTTTTCTATTTGCTTATTTTATACTAATTTAATTTTAAAGTAAGTAAGACCAGTTTGAACATTCATGCCTGAGGATAAAAATAGTGATTTCTTTTGTGTGTCACATTTCCTCAGATGAAATTATCTTGATAGGTACATGAAATATTTAATGGCGACCTGTATTTACTCTTAAAAGATGTGAACCGATCGTTTTACCTGAGTTACAGCCCTTCGTGCATATGTTGTAGCAATTTTAAGACCGTTAGTGAACTTGAACATATGTCAACCAATATCAATCATAGTTGGTGTATGGATCTTTCAAAACAATCTCGAACCAGATTTGTCTGCATAGTTGGTCTATTATTAGCAATTTTATTACCGCAAAAACAAAAACAAATGTCAACCGATTACATTAATATTTTATATGTGGACGCTTCACAAAAATATCACGATCGAGTTCGAAAACCAGCTTAGTCTGATTAACTTACGTGAGGTAAGGACCTTAGTCTGATTAATTTACGTGAGGTAAGGACCTTAGTCTGATTAATTTACGTGAGGTAAGGACCTTAGTCTGATTAACTTACGTGAGGTAAGGACCTTAGTCTGATTAACTTACGTGAGGTAAGGACCTTAGTCTGATTAACTTACGTGAGGTAAGGACCTTAGTCTGATTAATTTACGTGAGGTAAGGACCTTAGTCTGATTAATTTACGTGAGGTAAGGACCTTAGTCTGATTAACTTACGTGAGGTAAGGACCTTAGTCTGATTAACTTACGTGAGGTAAGGACCTTAGTCTGATTAATTTACGTGAGGTAAGGACCTTAGTCTGATTAATTTACGTGAGGTAAGGACCTTAGTCTGATTAACTTACGTGAGGTAAGGACCTTAGTCTGATTAATTTACGTGAGGTAAGGACCTTAGTCTGATTAATTTACGTGAGGTAAGGACCTTAGTCTGATTAATTTACGTGAGGTAAGGACCTTAGTCTGATTAATTTACGTGAGGTAAGGACCTTAGTCTGATTAATTTACGTGAGGTAAGGACCTTAGTCTGATTAATTTACGTGAGGTAAGGACCTTAGTCTGATTTATATTACGTGAGGTAAGGACCTTAGTCTGATTAATTAACGTGAGGTAAGGACCTTAGTCTGATTAATTTACGTGAGGTAAGGACCTTAGTCTGATTAATTTACGTGAGGTAAGGACCTTAGTCTGATTAATTTACGTGAGGTAAGGACCTTAGTCTGATTAATTTACGTGAGGTAAGGCCCTTAGTCTGATTAATTTACGTGAGGTAAGGACCTTAGTCTGATTAATTTACGTGAGGTAAGGACCTTAGTCTGATTAATTTACGTGAGGTAAGGACCTTAGTCTGATTAATTTACGTGAGATAAGGACCTTAGTCTGATTAATTTACGTGAGGTAAGGACCTTAGTCTGATTAATTTACGTGAGGTAAGGACCTTAGTCTGATTAATTTACGTGAGGTAAGGACCTTAGTCTGATTAATTTACGTGAGGTAAGGACCTTAGTCTGATTAACTTACGTGAGGTAAGGACCTTAGTCTGATTAACTTACGTGAGGTAAGGACCTTAGTCTGATTAATTTACGTGAGGTAAGGACCTTAGTCTGATTAATTTACGTGAGGTAAGGACCTTAGTCTGATTAATTTACGTGAGGTAAGGACCTTAGTCTGATTAATTTACGTGAGGTAAGGACCTTAGTCTGATTAATTTACGTGAGGTAAGGACCTTAGTCTGATTAATTTACGTGAGGTAAGGACCTTAGTCTGATTAATTTACGTGAGGTAAGGACCTTAGTCTGATTAATTTACGTGAGGTAAGGACCTTAGTCTGATTAATTTACGTGAGGTAAGGACCTTAGTCTGATTAATTTACGTGAGGTAAGGACCTTAGTCTGATTAATTTACGTGAGGTAAGGACCTTAGTCTGATTAATTTACGTGAGGTAAGGACCTTAGTCTGATTAATTTACGTGAGGTAAGGACCTTAGTCTGATTAATTTACGTGAGGTAAGGACCTTAGTCTGATTAATTTACGTGAGGTAAGGACCTTAGTCTGATTAATTTACGTGAGGTAAGGACCTTAGTTTGTCTATTTTTGGCACGTTTGTGACCATCTGTGCGAAAACATGAAAAATTGCCAAACGATTCATTCATATTGGGTATATATGGATCTTTCACAACAAATTTCTAATTGAGTTCAAATAACATGTTTGTCTGATATTTTTTTACCTGAGTTATGGCCCTTAGTTCTGAGTCATCGTTCTTTAGTTCGTCCATTTTTAGTGATTATCGGTCGAACAGATTCACTCTTATGGGCAAAAAAAGTCGACCAGAGCCATCTTTGATACACAGCCTTTGTTTATTTCTAGGTTACATGCCAAGAAAACATTCAAACCCTGGATTGGTTAGGTCGGGGTGTTATTTCAGTTGCCCGAGGCCATTATTACCCACAATATATATCAACGTAAAATGTTTGCTGATAGATTCCATGTGATTTATTGTGAAAAACATTCCACCAGTAAAGTATCACGACACATCGTATTATTGAGTTTACATACACTATTCAACATGACAGTCGTTTATATGAGTCGGAAATGGGCATGGGTATGTTCTTTGTATAAAAATTATTTGTACCGATTATATTTTTTTCTCCAAAATATTGCAATCATTGGGACCATACACGTGGGCCTAAAAAACAGGAAATTGATATCTTGTTAAGATATTTCTAACGAGTACTCATTATTGCTGCGTTCTTATGAAAATAAGTGTGTTTGTTTTCTTTCTAATGCGAACATTTCTATCTAATAAAATATAGTTTGTATATGCCTGTCATGTATTTGTCAGCCTAGGCTGATCCCTGTTAACAAGATATAAGAAACATCTATGCCAAAAAAGGCGCTACAATTTGTTACCCGACACGCTGCAGTGTCACAAAAATTGAACATATAGTAGGAATAACTGTCTAAATAACACACAAGAAAGAACAAATGGTATAGATAATTATATAAATTAAAATATATAATTAATATATATAATTAAAACATTAAAAAAATCGAAATAAAACGTCCAATGCCATTTATTTCAATGCGGCGGTGTCTGAGACTCTAATTTAAAAGACATAACAAGAAAAAGGTCAAGTTAAAACAAAACAGTTGTTATTCAAACGTGCATGTGATAATTGTTATTTTATTTCTGGATCAATGAGGCAGGGAGGACTTTATTTTAATTGTTTTAATTTTTGTTGTGCATATCGTGAGCATGGATCATGATTGTTTTGCATGTACACTCATTTAATGTGATTATAAATGACATTGTGCTACTAGTATACCTGTATGACATATACAGGGATTACCAATAATGTTCTAATGTCCCTGACTATTCACAATTTGTATTGTTATCTATAAATTGGCAGCTCTTCATTATAACACATTATCCTAAATATCCTGCTTCAATTGTTCTGGAGTTACAATTAGTACACCATACTATGATGATCAGCTAAATATTTTCTTCAATGTAATCATCTAATTAATGTTCTATGTGACAATATGTGTATACATGATAGTCAATATTTCAACCGCAGATATATGTTAAGAGTTCATGTATGTTGCTATCAACGTTCAGTGCATATGGACATGTTGGTAAAATCATACCAAAATAATTTTAAAATAGAAACCAATATATATAATTTATTTCGTCATAATATAAAAAAATCGAAATAAAACGTCCAATGCCATTTATTTCAATGCGGCGGTGTCTGGGACTCAGATAATATTTTGTATTTGGCCAAACTTACAATCTATGGTTCATGTTTTATTGGATTTCCAATTTTGAAATATTGTCTTGCAACTTGTCTATTTTCTATTTAGCATTAATGACGTTCTTGGTACTCCAATGGCCAATCTCGCTTTACCGCTGGTTGCTGTAATGGGCGTGGCGCTCTTTGCATCTGAGCTTATTCTGCCATGGACAGAAGAAACCACGGTTTGTTTAATTTACAATAGCACAAACAGCTATCTTTAATGAGCCTCTGATGTATTGGTAATAGTTCAGCGTGTTATTACGCAAGCGTATTTTGCCGTGTCGTAGGAGGTGATGGAGTAAATGTGATTATAAACGTACTCGGTATTTTTGTACTTGTTTTTATGTCCTTCATATTAAAGTAGAAGGTAAATACGTGCCCTGTTTACGCTAGAAGACAAACACTTGCCTCGTTTGTGTCAGGTAGATGCCAACGGTGCCGTTCGTTTAGGTAACTGCACATAGCGAGGAATTGTGGTCACTAGTTTCAGTGCGATCTTACAATCTACTTGTATTGGCAGTTACTGTAGGCTAAACGTACTTTTACTGCATCGTAACAATGGGACCTGTTATCATGAACTTGGCGATAGGGTGTCTCATTACTAGAGCATGCCACGAACCTTTACTCCAGCTACGTAGAGATCATACTCCAATAATTCAAAACATTTTTTTATGATGTGACAGGGATTCTGTAAGTTTGTAACATTGCAACAACAGTGCAGATAATATGCACACGTACGAAACAAATACATATTAAAGCTCCAATATATTTTAGATATGCATAATAATATGATATTGAGGGCATTACAATTTCTTACTATGGTTTTCGTGTAACATACGGTCTTGGTATGTTCGAGAAGAAGTGTTCAGGCGAATCCTTTTCATTAGAGACCTTTCGCAATATCACGAATACGATTATGGATATGGAAATATCCTGCCTGTATACAGCCAAAATAATATTTTTACGCACGAGGGTTCTTTTGAGAGTCGAAATATAACCCACGCAGTTTAATGATGTGCAGATGTGTCAAGAAGGTTCCACAGGTCCTGCTTGTGGACGCTCTAACATTATCCGTGTGGTGTTTTACACACGGATAAGAACATGGGATCTGAAAGGGACTCACATTTATGTTTCCATCAAATCTATGTGTAACTTAATATAGTGGGTGATATGCCGTCTCACCAATTAGCCATCGTAGGTAAATTGTGATGGTGTCATCCTAACTAGGACAATAGATCCTATCCGTAATCGTAATAGTGATGTTTTGCGAAAGGTCTCTATTGTGGGTTGGCGTCTACATGCAATACCGCTAAGTCATTTAGACGGCGGCGGTGCATCTGTTACAATTATGCTTCAAAGCATAAAATAAAGAGATTATATTTTCAATGCAAAGCAAGTCCATATGCACACCTTATGTGGCAATCATGATATTTCTTATTTTCATTCATCGACATCGATCACATGATTTGCATGAAAAACTTATCTGTGAACGAGTCAGATTGCCGATGAATAAACAACTTGGTTTCATGCTCGATTCCCCAAATATCCAACGAAACAGCAGGTACTTGTATCTCCATTGTAATTCAGTCGACCAAATTACAAACAAATAAAAGAACCTGCACAGAAATCACTTTCTATTGTCAAAACATGCTACGAAATGAGAATCGATTGAACTGAAGATGGCAGCTCTCGGCCAATCATAATTTGTTTAGTAACACAAATTATAACAAAAAAATATATCAACAACCATTCATTTCCAAACTATGGAATAAATAGATAGAACCGCATGAGTGTCTGGATTTTGACGAAATTATTGCACAAGATTTGTTGGCGGAGCGATACCTCGAGTGCGCAGTCCCGCACGAGGTGTATCGCGTTCCGCCAACGAATCGAGTGCGATAATTCGTCAAAATCCAGACACTCACGCGGTTCTATTTTTATTACATATCTCCGTATCATAGTAAGTTGACTCACAATCGTACATCTCCGGTACAAACAAATGTGAATTTAATTGAGTTTTAACGGCATTTTAGTGTTAACGCAACAATCAGACATGGAGCCTGTCTATCCGCGAGTGACCTTGACCCATCTTTAATGATGCGTTTGAAATTAAATTATGTGCCCCAACAAACATATTCTTGAAATGAAACTACTTGAATGAATCATCTCATCGATTGATCGCTTATTGTTTCTTTATTGTCGTGATTGAAAAAGTAAAAATAGTAAAGGCGAGAACCAGTATAACAACACTGAATGAAATAGTTCTGTCGACAGATTGCACTAGTGCGATTCTGAGAATTATCACACGCCTGGAAACTCGTGCGATCATGCGAATTACGTTGATAGATATGTAATAGTATGTGCTCTCTATATTTCAGGTTACGCTTTCAGTAGTACCGCTGATGGGGTGGTCCGCATGGCCTCCGATTATTACAGGAGTTATCATTGGTCTCGGGCAGATTCCTCTTGCTTTAACTGTCAATGAAACCATTGGTATCTTGCAATCAAGCCTTGAAATAGGATGTCTGTCATTTGCAGAATGAGGTCCCCAGAGGGTGAATTTAGTGATGCTACCTAGCATAGTGGGCTAGCATCACCAAATTCACCCTCTGGGGACCTCAATCTGCTGAGGTGTAAGCAGAATTAGGTCCCCAGATGGTGAATTTGGTGATGCTAGCCCGCAATGCGGGGTAGCATCACTAAATTCACCCTCTGAGGTCCTCATTCTGCAAATGACAGACACCCTATTTCAAGGCTTGGTTGTAATATTGTAGTTCCTTTTGAAACGTTTTCTATACCGCAAATAGGGATTAAGAGTCGACTACAGATTTCCAAGGATGTAGAATATTGAAAATTAGATTAGGCCATGCAAAGTCAGTCAAATTCCCGTTTCTCAGGCATGTGCACATGGTCCCGAATCCCTGTGTGTGCAGACTTTTTAACTCACTTGAAAAAAGTCAAGTTGATCTATTACCATGGGTTGATATCCGTCGTCCTTCCATACATGTATACGTGCGTGCGTGCGCGCGTCAACAATTTTCTTTATCACATCTCTCATCCGAGCATCACAAAACTTCATATGGATCGCAGCTATTTGCATGACTAAATCATTTGGCACACCGTACAGACCACATTGATCCCTCATCTTATCGTCACCAAACTTCATATTGATCTTCGAGGCGACCTCTAGATTTGAATAATCGATTTTATTCGAAATTCGTTAATAAGCGTGGCAGACAGCAGCCATCTTGAATTTTAAATTTGAATCCATTCTGCACACCATGCAGCCAGCATGAGAACTGTTTTGAAAGTTAATCACATGGAATCCATCTGAACACCGTGCAGCCGACGTTTACTATAGTCTATAGAGCAAATGTTTAAAATTTACAGACATGTTCAGGATCACTTCTCGATGGGAGTTACCGAATTTTAACGATATTCGATCAGAAGCATTATTGCCAGCAGCCACCTTGGATTTTGCTCTTTGCATCACTATCGGCACGACCTACACCCCAACATTTTTATCCAATTGACCCCAAACTTCAAATGGCTCTTCGCGTTGAGCTGGTATTACTTAAACATTTAAACTGTCCGCATCCATTATTGGTCTTTTGACAGTATCGTATCTCCAAATTGAGCTACAGTGTCAATGACAATTTCATTTTTACAACCATGCATTGAAGTATGATCGAACAAACCCGTTTTCAGATTCAGATTAAACGATGTTAACCCTTTACCCAACAAACCGGCCAAACCCGGCCAAATAAAGCTTCAACAGCCTAAAATATCTTGGGTCTGTCTCAATAAAACCATACAAATATGGATATCATTGGAACCGGCTCATTGACCACATTGTGATAGTTACAGTTAGCCCTGTGCCAATGCATTCTCTTATATAAGAGAATGCATTGGCCTAAAAAAAATCTTTTTTTAACACTTTTTACCATTTTTTCTTACATTCTTTAACAATTTTATAATTTTTAATGTGTTAAGCCAATGCATTCTCTTATATATGCGAGGCGACCTATGGTCGACTCGCATATATAAGAGAATGCATTGGCACAGGGCCATTCTGTTGGGTAAAGGGTTAAACCATTTATGAAACCTGTGATGTATTGCGTCTAAAATGTGTCCATGAATTTATTGACTAACTATAATGTGCTTCTGTTAAAGATGCATAATCCGATTAACCCTTTCAGTGTCAAGTCCGATTTTTGTATCAACCCATATTTCCTTGATCATTTTTCAAATTTATTGATTATAATAATGTGATGCATTGATGGAAAGAGATCTAAGAGCTCTTTCCGTCAATGTATCACATTATTATAATCAATAATTTGAAAAATGATCAAGGAAATATGGGTTGCTACAAAAATCGGACTTGGCACTGAAAGGGTTAAGAGCCCCTCAATTACTATTTATTCAACTAGCAATCAACTAACATCGTCCAAAAATTCAAAGAAATCGACCGTACCACTCCAGAGAAAACATCATCTGAACTATGCTCAATTGTAAATATTTACATCTCTATTCGGGACGTTAATATCAGCTATAAACTAACACAAATGATTTCGCCATCGAGAGTCATTGTGTTAATTAATATATAACTATGTCGGTGTTTGTTGTCAATATGAATTAATATTCATAAAAAGTAACTACTTTGAGCGAGATTATTCTCAATTTATATTTGACTAGCAGGTGGACCAGACTTCGTCCGGGCTGTTTCCCCTTTCCCCTCTGCTTTTCGGCGAATTGCGCGATTTGACCTTGAATTGTCCATTTTTAAGGTGAAGGTCAGGTGGGGTCACGATTTGACCCGTCCTAAACACTGCCCGGACAAAAGTACCCGACAAAAGTACCCGTCGAAATCCATCCGGTTTTACCCGATTTGACCTCGAATTGATCATTTTGAAGGTCAATGTCATGTCGGGGTCATGACTCGATCCGTCCAAAACACCCAGTGGACAAAAGTAACCCCACGTATCAAATTTCGTCGAAATCCCATAAAAAAATGGCGATTTGACCTTGAATTGACCCGATTTCAAGGTCAAGGTCACGTCGCACGGGCACACGAATAGGTTTACGACACTCCCCATACGAAAGTATCCCCAGACACTAATTTTCATCGAAATCCCGTGATACTCGGGCGTTCGACCTTGAAATGATCCGATTTCAAGGTCAAGGTCACGTCGCACGGGCAAATTAACAGGCTCATGCCAGTCCACGACCGAAAGTACCCCCACATATCAAGTTTCATCGAAATTGGCTCGGCCGTTTTCGAGTCCATCGCGAACAGACAGACAGACACACACACGCACACGCCCTCACCCCCCCCCCCCCACACACACAGCCTCACACATATCTCCCAAAATATATAATAGATCACCCTACCGGATTGTTTCACATCACTTTAAGGCATTTTGTTATTATTAATAGTGGAACTCCGAAATTGTACTTGACATGTGGTTACCTTTGGTAAATAAGCCATTTATATTCATATTCATGTTGCTGTTTATATTCTGACACCATAGTATATGGTTTTCTATGAGAAAATGTCGTGCAAACTTGCCTGTGTATGAACGTACAATGTAAGACGTCACTATGTCTCGATTTATGCATCAAGACATGGAAGAACTGAAATGTCAATCTAACTCTGTGACAATATGCAGCAAATATCAAAGCAAGCGCTATCCCTGTTTACTCGCTGTTAAAGATGAATAATCCGATTAACGCCCCTAAATTACTACTTCGTCGGCTTCGGGGGAAAACATATTTGATTCGAGTCGAGGAACCCGCCCGTCAAAGGTCAAAGTTATCAGATTTCGATTTTTTAAATGTGTTACTTTTCACCACATCGAATATTTGACCGCCAAGCATATATTCCAATGGACTTCTCCCAGAAATATACGGACATGCGCAGACGATCAATGCTATCGCAAATTAACTTCGGAATAAAACACGATAAAAAGTAACGCCATCAACAACAAATTAGGTTAATTATGATAGTTGACAATCAGTTGACGTTTGGATACATATATTCTTATTTTCCAATCAGTAAGGATGTTTTAGTCATCAAACAGACATGTTATATAACATCATTCCAGTTACTCATGGAAATATGTTTATTTACATTTGTGATGACATGTGACGAAAACTATGGGCATCACATTAATTTTATGGAAATTGCAAACCACACTCGCTCGTCGTACAAAACGTCAAGAAAAACGGTATTATAGGACTTTTTGGCAAATATGATAACGTGCTTGGTTTCGTTGTGAATATTTATTGGTAGTAAACTAATTTTGATAACTTAATCGGCTTTTGTTGAAATTCCGTTGTTGTTGTTGTTGTTGTTGTTGTTGTTGTTGTAACTGGATGATACAGGGACCATTGAATCAGATTGTGATTCTTTAAATTTCGAAGGAAGCCACGCCCATGGAGAGACATCCAGCATCTGATCATAACTGTTGAAAACTGATGAATAACTTAGAACATAGTACTGCAAATACATGGCCTCCAGCACAATTATCGTAGTAATATTACACGATGATAAGAAACGTGATAATATCGTTAACCATGATTATTTTCGAAAAAAAATATCGCTTGTTATTCTCATTGATATAGCCCAGCACTATAGCTATTCATGATTCATCTTTAACCCTTTCTTTACTAAGTGGATTCTCCCACCCAGTTCTAAAAGTACACATTGAATGGTCTATTATTTTCTGGCGGGATGTTTAGCAAATATAAGCAGGCGACAGGCAGATCAACAGGTAATTCATGGGAGGGGACCATTCAGATATAACAAGTAATAATCTGTGAACATTTCCTACGGTAACTTCTCCTAAGTGAATATTCAATAAAAAAGGACAACGTTTAGTAAGTGCATCATTAAGCAAGAGTGTGATGTGGAGCACAATTATGATGATGAAGCTAATGATGATGATGATGATAAAATGGTGCTGATGATTGTGACGACGATGATGATGTTTTAATGATAGTGTCGACGACGATAATGACGATGCTAGTTAAAATGATGATGATGATGATGATGATGATTATGCTGCTGATGATTATGACGACAACGACGACGACAACTACGACGTCGAAGACGACGACGGTTGATGGTAATCAAGCGTATAAAATAATAATTGCCATGCAGTCTCTAATTGCAGGTGGTTCCAGCAGTTACTGTACGGTGGTCTCACAACTTTTAGTCACAGATTATTTGAGGAAGAAGTTCTCATACCTAGCTGAATGTAAAACTGGGATCGAGAACTGGTGGCAGGTAAGAATACCTAGTATATAGTATGTGTTCAAGACCTACTGGCCATTGCTTGGAGTGGAGGAGGCGGAGGATATAAAATTATGAACAGATCGATAGCTGCCAATGACGAAGCTAACTATAATTTATGATGACCTAGATGTAAACCGGAAGTGGTGTAGACCGCTGTTGACTTAAGCCGGTAGTTGTTTACGGTTACACTGGTGTAAATGTTTCACATAGGCCTCATGCAAACGTTTTAGCGTATACTGTTTATAAATGTAGGTCCAAACTTTTCTCTAAATCTGAAATATTGACATTTGCGGAAACTGTTTATTCACAAAATTCATGTCCGTCTGGCAGGGAATTCGCCTTTAATCTTGTGTTTTCGTAACTAGACTAGTGTCAGAACCGCTCTAAAAAAAATGTCATATTTTAGACAACACCACAAAATGTATACTTCACTACAAAGGGTTAATTTTAATACTGAAAACAGGGGAAAAAATATACCCACTTGTAAAATCCCCTATGACGCGGACCCAACATCCCAAGACTAGAATTGTCTACATCTTGTTTTTGGAAATCGTAAGATTGGAATTTGGAATATATTGGACGCAAATTTCCAATTAAATACAGGTTAGAACTGGTTAGAATCAAACTATCAGAACATTTAGCACACATATCCCTTCTAAAATTTCCAGTTGATAATGTCAGGCGTGAATTTCCCTGAGAGTCCCTCTCACCCCCCAAAGCCCCGAACCACATGGCGTCAAGTTGGTTTGTAAACATGATCCCATTTATACATATATTATCTTATTTCGGCCAATTTGGCCGGTTACTTCATGTGACTTTTTCATCTGACGTGTGTGTCGGATAATTGATCTGGAGGATTTATGTAAATGTTAGCCCAAACTACATTTCCAAGTAACGATGGTTTTGTTGTTTATTTTGAGGAATAATACCGCGTCAGATGAATTCAGCCCAAATATGTTAACAGTTGTCGTGTCAAACATTCGGCAGTAGGTTAGCGTTATTTAGTATTTGTGGATGTCCTTTAACATGGGGAAAATAGACTACTGCGCTTGAACGAGCATGTGAATTTGTCGTTTTTAATGTACAGCAACTTGATAATCAATAACAGAGGCATTCTCTGTCAAATAAGGTCGCTCTATTTACGGTATTAATTGCGGAACTTTCTAAAGTAAACTACGCGTAAACGGATACATACGGTAAATTATAGAATGTGCCGGAATCGGCCTAATCGCCCCATGGCCAACTCGCCCAGTCGACGTGTGTCAATTCGGTACCTACTATAACATGTACCCGAGTCCGATTCGGAATAAAAGATGTATACGGGTGTTATATAGCGTTTGGTCCGTTGTTTCTCAATGAATATTATTGAAATTTGGTGTATATGTCCGGGCTGGGACATGGAATACAACAACGTTTGAATTGTTTTTAAATTTACAAATTTGTTGATTTTATTCAATTTTTTTTCGTTCTGAAAACACACTATAAAGTGTATATAATATAATAAAGAACACGAGACATACATAATTTATAAACTGTTAACAAAAGATATCAAATTCAATACATGACAAAGATGACTCAGTGGAGTTTATAAAGTGAACATAAAAACATTGAGGTAAGAATCTTTTTAAGGAATGCAACTTTATTTAATGATAATAAACACATAAATTAAAATAACAAACATGAGACATACATGATTTATAAACTGTTAACAAAAGATATCAAACTCAATACATGACAAAGATGACTCAGTGAAGTTTATAAAGTGAACATAAAAATATTAAGGTAAGAATCTTTTTAAGCATTACTAAACCGTTTAGCACAGACCACAGTCCACTTCACTCATCCGATCATCACCAAACTTCATATTTATCTTGATATTGATCTATCAGATGAGAGCTATCAAATATTTTTTTAATTTCATAGGAAAAAATGGTCGCCAGCGGCCATATTGCATTTACGTTATATTTTATCGCGTCATGTCGATATCTAGTATTACTTAGAAATTTCACCTTTCCAGATTCATAATTGCTCCATTGACTGTAACAGATGAAATTATTCCCCTCTTCGGATAGAGTGTCACTGAAACTTTATTTTGTCAGACTGTCTGTATAATCACTGATTATATTTGGCAATAATCTGTAATAAGATGTAGCACTATTTTATTTTATATTTACATGCAGTGCTGTTTTTATACATCAATTCTAATCCCCCTAGATCATCATGTGATCGATCATACATCGCGCGAGGACCTGGTTGAATTAAGGGGGGTTTTATGGATCACTTCTGTCCTCAAGCTAGATTATACTTATGACATTTAATGGCATGTTTCTAACGTGGAGGGTTAGATATGCTTGAGAAACCACCACTCTTTAATTCACACCAAGTTCTCAGCTGTCATGTTCGGATATTAGAACCCATAGCCATGATATATGGTTTATTTTGTGTATACTAGTAATATAGTTATTTTCAGTACCTTTCTATACCAGTACTGTGTATAACAATGCATATAAATTAATCCATGTATACATGTATATTGATTCAACGGATTCAGTGGTTTTGTCCATCAGTCTATCAAATTTGCGGGGAAAACATGGCCACAAGCAGTACACCCTGCTAAATTTCGAATTTGAATCAATTGGCGCACCCTGCAGCCAGCTTTTATTGGAGAACTTTTTCTTATGTGGATATTTTGGGTCACCGCTAGATGTGAGCCATATTTTGTTCTCAAACTGTCCTTGTGAAGACATCACTGCCAGCGGTGATCTTCAATTTTACTATTTTTATGGCTAAATAATTTGGTGATCCTACAGACGACACCCTTGTCCGATCGTCATCAGATTCCACAATTATCTTCTGGATAACCAGGGTGAGAGTAATCTAATTTTCCCGAATTTCGTTAAAAAACATTACCACAGGCAGCAATTTGGTATCTTACTCTTTGATCCTCTTTTGCATGACTGAATTGTTTAGCAACTGTACAGACATATCCCTCATCTGGTTTTTATATACATGTATATCTCTTCATGCGGATAGCCAGTATTACGTAGGTACTTCAACTTTCTGCATTCCTGTCATCATTTGAAATATAAAAATTTACCTGATACATGCACCCTTCAAAATTTGTTTCGTCGTATCTATTTTAATGACCCGTATGGTAATATTGATACAGATATATTTGTCAAACATTTCTTTGTACAATATACAGGTATTTAGTTTGTAACTAAATCTAGAAATATATAATAGTAGCTCGTGGACCCCACTTCGTCCGGGATGTTCCCCTCTGATTTTCGGAGAAATGCGCGATTTAACCTTGAATTGACTATTTTAAAGGTGAAGGTCATGTCGGGGTCACGATTTGACCCGTCCAAAACATTCCCCGGACAAAAGTCACGACAAAAGTACCCGTCGAAATCCGCCCGGCTTTATACCCGATTTGACCTTGAATTGACAATTTTGAATGTCAAGATCAGGTCAGGGTCATGATTTGACCCACCCGAAACACTCCTGGGACAAAAGTAACAGTAGGTATCAAATTTCGTTGAAATACTTCCGTTTTACCAGATTTGACCTTGAATTGATCTTTTTGAATGTCAAAGTCAGGTCGGGATCAAGATTTGACCCGTCCAAAATACTCCCTGGAAATAATTACCCCTAGGTATCAAATTTCGTCAAATCTGTCCGGCAGTTTTCCCGGCCATAGCTAACAGACAAACAGACAGACAAATGTCCAAAATATATATTAAACTAGCTGATGTACTCGACTTCGTTCGGGCTAGTTAGGGATTTTTTTTGTGATCGCCTCCATCTGGACAGTACCCAGTATATACAGCGTCCGGCCAAACTATTGTTCAATTGGTCCAGAAACATGCCTATATCAGCACGTTCGAGAACATGGTCCCACGTGAAATTGGACCCGTCCATATTGCTCCCGGGATCGAAGTAGTCCTACACACACATTTTTAGTCGGATCGGTCAAGGTCCAGAAACATGCCTATGAGCGAGGTCAAGTTGACACGTTAAATACCAAATTCGAGCAGTGTTAGAGTCTATAACACATACACACATGCATTCACGCATACATACATACATACAGACAGGTGTTTCAAAATGTATAATCGATAGCTACAACAATTCTATGGTAGATAGTTCACGGCCGACCTGATGCATGCATCTTAGTTTTCTTGTTCATTCTTGGCGAATGAACAGTGCCCATTCTCTGTGGCTGTTGTGTTTTATCGCCAAGATACATCATACGCAAATGTGTGAGAACCCGTACACGTTCAGCCGGTAACCGTCTTCAAAACATTGTCTAAAAATTCGTCATGTTTTGACCGATCAATACGAGTGATACATCAATGGACGTGGGCATGTTTACTCTTTCCAAACGCTGCTAACACGCGGTCTATCAATTCCCGCCCAAGCGGGTGTCGTTGTTAATTTTCGACTTTCAATATACTACCCACACACCTTTTAAATTTAATTATTTCACGAATCATTCCATGCTACAGATGTTTTGTAAAAGCTTCAAACCTTTACCCAACAAAGCGGCCAAAAACGCCCAAATAAGGCTTCAACAGCCTAAAATATCTTCGATCTGTCTCAATAACACCTTACACATATGGATATCATTGGAACCGGTTCATTTACCACATTGTGATGGTTACAGTTATGCCCTGTGCCAATGCATTCTCTTATATAATATATAAGAGAATGAATTGGCCTAAAATTAAAAATCTAAAATCTTTTTTAACACTTTTTACCATTTTTTCTCACATTCTTTAACAATTTTATAATTTTTTCTTACATTTTTTAACATTTTTTATAATATTTTTCTACATTCTTTGACAATTTAATCATTTTTAATATGTGTTAAGCCAATGCATTCTCTTTTATATGCGAGGCGACCTATGGTCGACTCGCATATATAAGAGAATGCAATGGCACAGGGCCGTTCTGTTGGGTAAAGGGTTAAAAGATTCGGTTATTACATGCATTCACGTTTAGTAGCTGATGTGGCAGTTAAATACAATCGCGGACTTCCAAGAGTATAGGGTGTATGGCGCGTGAATGATGTATTAAAGTAGATAGGGTGATGTATGTAATAATTGTTGTTTATATATTGACATAATTCGATTTACCAAGGTGTATATTAATAATCAACAACAAATATTGTTCTGCCAAAATAGTGCTTTGCGCCATTTATGATTATGATGATTAATTTGATTCATAATCATTCCCATTGCTATAGTGTCTAAGCATAGGCGAGGGTAATTTAAATAAATTCCCGGTAATAACAACGATTTAATGTCGATAATACATAGAAACGACACTAATTTGAATTGAAGATTTATGTAAATGTTCAGGTTAACAGGTTATCTTAATATCAAAGTTAATAATTTGATACTAATTTCATTTAATGGCTCGAGCCATAAATTAAATTCGATTTTCCGTGTACAAGACGTAATCAAATTAATTGAAGGAAAGTGGATTGTTCATCGCGTGGCACACATGATCGTGTAAAAAGTTATATTGACACTGGGTGTAAACTCAAGCCACTCACTGACTAGTGACTATACAATAACTTAAATGAGTATACGGGACTAGTTTGCATATAATATAACATCTATTTGATACATTGCTTGAAACTCTAGAAAAAGTACTCGACGGCGATGGTTCTATTCTCTCATTCCGGCTAATCTGGCATCCGTAACATTACTTCGTACTCAACTGACTTTCAAATAATTGAAATATGGTTACCTTATTTTACGAAGCAGAAACTATAGAAACCAACAACATTGGTACAGTATATATTTAACTGTACACCTTTAGTAATGCTGTTGTCAATTTAAATTTTAGGTTTCATACGTCGCCTCAGCTATACTTGGAGGCTTTGTATCCTCTACACTTTCTGCAACACGAGGCACCGTTCCGGGAGTGACTGCTCCATTTGCGTTTGTTGGTTGTTTTCTCATGCTGTTTGGTGGACGAATGGCAGCTGGTTGTACAAGGTAGTTATATCACCAGTCAATTTTGAGTTTGTACATCGAAACAGTTTCATAATTGTTTTCCTTTTTACACCCATGACTCTGATAGCGACATTTTAGAAAAACTTTGCCTGCACCATTATCTTCCTCGTATCCCCATAAAAGGCACAACTGCGTGTTAGAACCGCCTTGGGGCCATGTAGTGTGTCCAGGGTTCGCGCTGCCACTTGCCAAATTTGCCAGTGGCAAAAATAATTCACATTTGGCAAATATATATTTTCATTTGGCAACAGTTTTGGCAAGTAACTTTTTAATTCCGCAAGAAAGTTAAACAATATTGGTCAATCAATACCATTCATTGCAGGAAACTTCTACAACATAATTATATTAGTGGTTATCTCATAGCATTAGTACCGATGGTTGGAGTGATTTCTAGTATTTAGTATGGTGGTGGTGTTTACATTGCTAATCCTTTGCCCTTCTAATGCAGCAACCCTTCTACCATTGCATTGTTCGGTGATTGGTTCATTGGTGTATGATAAACCGCAATAGAGATGCGAGTATAATTAATTATTTACAAATTAACTGCGTTTCTATCGATATCAAGTCGTTCAAACAGCGAGCGTCGAAATATAAGACTTAAGGTTGCAGAAATGATACTATCGGCGATAGCATTTGGCAAATGGTAAAATAATTTGACAAAAATATGTTCATTTGGCAAATTATTTGGCAAAGTAAATTTGGGTCCAGCGGATACCGAGATACCCTATGCATCAAATTTCCTCCGTAAAAATCCGCCAGTTTAACCCGATTTGATTTCCACTCAAGTATATAAACGCGCCTCATATACACACGCTCAAAAATTATCAAGTTTCAACGTAAAGATAAATTACCATCGGTGCCCGAGATATCGCCAAGACGTCTGAAACAGTCAAATGCATCGGCCGGTTAAGCGTTAACGTGATCTAACTTTATGACCTCTAACGACGTCATAGCAGTTACGCATTGTTTTTATCCTGATGGAAGATAGTACCACTTCTTCTTGATAATTGAGGCAGATAACTAAAACGGATATATACGCATTATATATCGTTGGAAAGAGGAAACACGAAAGATTCTCACAGTGTCATTATTATGACTGGCATTTTATTATTCGCGCTGTTTCGAATCGATTTGTAAGCACCGAACTCAAATGAAAGTCCCGTAACACAGCGTAAATACAGATTTGACCTCGGCACGTGAAAAGTTTACCTCTGATCTGAAAATCAATAGGCCTATGTCACCCGGGGACTCACCCCCGTCCGAATTTGACCCGTCCAAAACACCCAGTGGACAAAAGTAACCCCACGTATCAAATTTCGTCGAAATCCCATCAAAATTGGCGATTTGACCTTGAATTTACCAGATTTCAAGGTCAAGGTCACATCGCACGGGCAAATGAATATGCTTATGAGACTCGCCATAAGAAAGTACCCCCATATACCAAGTTTCATCGAAATCCCGTGATATTCGGGCGTTTGACCTTGAAATAACCCGATTTCAAGGTCAATGTGACGTCGCACGGACAAATTAATATGCCTATGTTCGTCCCCGGCCGAAAATACCCCCACATACCAAGTTTCATCGAAATCGGCTCGGCCGTTTTCGAGTCCATCGATTACAGACACACACACAGACAGACACACACACAGACAGATCTTCCAAAATATATAATAGACTAGCCGATGAGCCCGACGTTGTCCGGGCTACGTTGTCCGGGCTATTCAAAGAATAAATTTCAAGTCGATAGCTCTACCCGTTTCTGAGATCTGGTCAGCGCATGCGCGAAGCTGGCGTCGCACGGGCTCGTCGACCCGATAAAATTCGTATCCGGGGCAAGATACATTCACATACAAAATGTCAAGTCGTTAGCTCCACCCGTTTCCGAGATATCGTCTGCGCATGCGCGAAGCTGGCGTCGCACGGGCTCGGCGACCCGATAAAATTCGTATCCGGGGCAAGATACATTCACATACCAAATTTCAAGTTGATAGCTCCACCCGTTTCCGAGATCTCGTCTGCGCATGCGCGAAGCTGGCGTCGCACGGGCTCGGCGACTCGATAAAATTCGTATCCGGGGCAAGATACATTCACATAGCAAATTTCACGTCGATAGCTCCACCCGTTTCCGAGATCTCGTCTGCGCATGCACGAAGCTGGCGTCGCACGGGCTCGGCGACCCGATAAAATTCGTATTCGGGGCAAGATACATTCACATACCAAATTTCAAGTCGATAGCTCCACCCGTTTCCGAGATCTCGTCTGCGCATGCGCTGCACGGGCGTCGCACGGGCTCGCCAATACGACAACGCCCACCGCCTGGTCAAACTACACACACGTACCAAGTTTCGTCCCGATCGGTCGAGAATCGTAGATTTGTATTAATGACAGACAGACAGACAGACAGACAGACGAACAGACAGACAGACAGACAGACAGAGGTCATCAAAATATATATGAGATATCAAACAGATGCTAATACATAAGTTTGGAGGAAATCTGCGATAAAAATGTTTTATTGATATTGGCGCTATTCCCTCAACCGTCATCCTTGACTTTGGCGACGCCAATTCGGTAAGTTTGAATCATACTATAGAGTATCTGTATACAATGGCGATTACTGTAAGTTTGGTGGAAATCGGTGACGAAAATGTTTTCATCTATATTTGTGTACCTCCCAAACCCGATCCATGACATGGCCTACGCCACCGAAGAAGCTTACCTATGTCATTGTGATGACTATATATAAGTTTAATAGAAATCGGCTGTAAATACGTTCTATTAATGTTGGCGCCCTTCTTGCAACCACATCCCTGACTCTAGCGGCACAATTTAGGCGACTTTAAACCATAACATTATTCATCTTTAAACCTTTCTATACCAAATACTCATTGTTCAGATAATAAGTTCATAAGTTCATAATAAGACCACAACTTATTATCTGAACATTTCCCACCAATAAATAGGATTATTTCTGCACTTTCTATTATCTGCCGTCTGCTCATATATCATGGGCATCCCCCAGATGACCAATAGACTATTCCAATATATATTGTTATAACGTACTGAATGGAATAATCCATTTAGTATAGAATGGGTTAGACCATACCATTCGAGTCCCTATATCATGAAGATGACTATATTAGTTTGATGGAATTCGGCGACAAAATATTTTCATTTAATTCGTACCCCTCGTATTGTTTCCATCCCTGACTCTGACAGGATAATTTTATAACCTGCATCTATATCTTCCCCGTCTAACATTCTACCTGTTAGACCCATTTGGATCATCTGGTTGGTCTCCTGTGAATTTCTACAGTACACAGAGAGACATTTTTTCGCAAATATAGATATACGATTTTGATCACCAAAACGGACATGTATGAAACAATAACTAACATAATTTCATGTATCAAACCATCACGAGACTTATATAGAGCTTGAGTTATACTTTGGTATTAGAGACCTTTCGCAAAACTCACGTTTACGTTTACGGATACGGATAGGGTACTACGTCACCAACCTTTGTGTACTTTCTAATCGTTCTCGTATTTTACTATCCGTAATAACGGTTACGATTTCATGGTTTCTAATAACCTCAAATAACACCTGAAATTTATTTTCTGCAATATATCACTTTACTCCGTTCGAGACTGTATATGTACATCATGTAAACCATCCAGTTGTATTGAGCTACGACCTCGATATGCTGTTTAGATTGTCAATCACTGTACTCGTCGTCGCTATTCACAACGGATAGTCATCGCTGGCTGCGACAGAAAACTTTATAGTAAGGGTAGTGCACTATGAAACCAGTCGCCAAAAATACAGTTTATAGTGTGCGATGCATGAGGAGTTTTGAGTAATTATTATGTGCAAGATAGTACACAATATATAGTGAAATTCAACAATAATTTAATTCAACAACCCATGGTCGTGTCCTAACGTGTGCAGTTATAGAATGCCTCAGGGGAGCCTAAAGAATGGCATAACCCTATTAATGAAAAGTGAAAGATTTTGTGTTCTCTTCCCCTTTCCCGAATTGAATAGTTCATTCAATTAAATAATATTCGGTTTTCGGTAGAAGTTGGGTTTTATATATCTCTCTCGTAGAGTCTGAAATGCAGGGCATTTAAAATTACATGGAATTCATAACCGATTTTAAAATTACATGGAATTCATAACCGAGTTCTAAGTTACATAAAGTACTCTGTCTGAGTAATCTGAACCTACCCTGGATCCCGATTCAACTGGTAAGTAGTAATTTCTGCTCCTGAACCGTAACTAAAACAATATTTGGCACACCCACCGACATCACCAGAGCTCAGCAGTCTATGTCAGGTTTGTTCTTTGCATTTATTTTTAATTTAAAAAACACGCACAAATGCGGCATTTAAAGGTACTCAATCCGATTAGATGTCCCCATATCATCAGATTCCAACAACAATATGTTTTTGAAATGCCGCTTCTGTTATCAGAATCGAGTAATTGCTCAACATTAATGCTAACCACAGTCAACTATATTATAAAATTGCCCAAAACCTGTTATTTATCAACATTTTGTTCAACGAAATTTTGCCGGTTTGTCAAATATCTGACAAAAAAGCAAAATGATGCACATCGCTTCTACCTAAACTTTGTTTCGATTTGGTAGTAACAAATCAGAAGTGATGCACATCAGCGAGCTCACAAACCTTATGTCGGATTTCCTAAACCCAAAGAGGTGAAGCCGAAATCGCATTGAAATCAAATCGCGGACATGAAGGGGCTTGAACGATGGCGTCGTGGTTGATGTGAGGTCCAAATTCAGGAACCCATCTTCCTCATCAGCATAACGTCTATCTGGTCATCCATGCTAACAACGAACTGTATTTCCACCACATATGACCTGGCATTTATACCTGTATTGCCACAATATATCACGAGAATCCCGGGTCGTACGTTGTGACTTGTCGAATTATTGACAATATTAACAGGTCATGATTATCGCAATGTTGCAAATGAGACGATAAATGAAGTATTAAGGGACTGTATACCAAACACACGCTTTGAGTTGTAAAAGTGGTACGAAATAATGATCGTACGTGTTCGTCAAAACTCTTGCGCGTAATCGTTTTGCGAAATGACTTTTTGGCCATACGGATAGACTTACGACTACGAATAGCTATCCGTATTCGTGATCGTAAACGTGAGGATGCGAAAGGTCTCTAATATCTGGTCCACACGTTGGTTTATTGTTTATGTTGACTATATTTATTGTTTCTTTTATCAAACAAATTATTGTAACAAATAAGTATCTTCATTTATTCATCTCAAAGTAATCAGATGTAATACAAAACTATTTGATTTAGTGATTCAGTGTCTATGTTTCCGAATGTTCTATTATTTCTGGCGCTAAGAGCTAACCAGTTTTTGGTTCCCCGTGTGTGTGTGCGTATTGTGATCGTACGATATAACTAATTCCGAAGAAAAAATATAGCATCATGTGTTATGCAGGATAAATCCGATTACAATTCATGGAAAACCTCGCCCAAAGAATCGGAGTGTAAAACTATGCCATAGAAGAGCAATGTGACAGATATTTGACGTAAGCCACAATCTAGAATAACCGACAGAACAAGCTAGTGTATGGTACAGTGAAGTAATTCGATTGGTTGCGAGAGATGCAGGAGAGAATTAAAAAAATTATTTGATCTAGTTGGTAATATGTCTTGATATTTAAACATATAAAATAAATGCAATCACTCCTCTTGAAATTTCAGACACCAAACAAAACATTGGCACTTTGTAAAGCACGTGGTTCCTAGTTTGAATTTTTTTTTTTTGTGAGGTAAAAATTGTCAATATTTATTTCATGCAATTCTGACTCTGGATCATAAATCCGAAATTTAAAGGTGCATTCCGTGTCCGACGATATTATTTTTCATGCAAAAACTTTGCGCAGATGACAATCCTGGTGACCATGTACTCATTTGTGACAATTCGTGGATACTCAGGGCTGCAGGCCATTACGTGTTAAAGGTACGGGAGGCCTTGGCGGTGGGTATCCTGTGAAAATATTTCCACCCGTCAAAAACCGCCACAAACAGAAAAAAACATTAAAATGTAGACAGACTTTGTCCGTATACAAATAAGAAATATCGCATAAACAGTAAGTTATTGTCATATGTTTGACCATTGTTAGGTAAACAAAAGTATAAAAAGTTACTTTCCTGGTGTTTGTTTATATTATGATAGTAAACATAAAGAGCGTTCTTTGTTGGTGAATTCCTGATATGGAAATAATAAAGAGCGTTTATGCCATTTGTGTGTGATTAGCCAGCAGCATTGTGCTGTCTTCTGTAACACACTCAGGCTCTTGCTTAGGTAAAATATAGTAGGTCTTTATGATAACATGCTGTTTACGCGATGGTCATGGCATATATGGACGAAACTGTATGCGTTTTAATGTTTTTCTGTTTACGGTGATTGGAACAAATATGAATATTTTCGACAACTAAGGCCTCACGTGCCTTTAACACTGAGACCTATGGGAAATAATTACTTCACTGTAACCTGTGTGGCGAAGGAAACTTGGACTAATTTAGGGTTTAACCCTTTACCCAACAAACCGGCCATAACCGGCCAAATAAAGCTTCAACAGCCTAAAATATCTTCGGTCTGTCTCAATAGAACCATACAAATATGGATATCATTGGAACCGGCTCCTTGACCACATTGTGATAGTTACAGTTATACCCTGTGCCAATGCATTCTCTTATATATGCGAGTCGACCATAGGTCGCCTCGCATATATAAGAGAATGCATTGGCCTAAAAAAAATCTTTTTTTAACACTTTTTACCATTTTTTCTTACATTCTTTAACAATTTTATAATTTTTAATGTGTTAAGCCTATGCATTCTCTTATATATGCGAGGCGACCTATGGTCGACTCGCATATATAAGAGAATGCATTGGCACAGGGCCCTTCTGTTGGGTAAATGGTTAATTCTCTTTTCAGCGGCCACGGTATATCTGGGTCGGCACTTCTGTCTGGGCTCTCGTGGATCGCAATGCCTTCTATGTATGCGGGCGGCGTCAGTACTGGACTCATCACCAAGGCTCTTGGGTGGTTGTGAATTTATCAGACCTCAAAATTTGCTCAACCTTATCATCAGAGGACCATATGCATATTCGCTCCCTATGTTTTAACCTAACCTCTTACTATAAAGTTAAAGGGAATTAAAGGCCCACTTAATTTTTCGAACCCCAGATCACATTATATATTATATATGTCATGAGCTCCAAAATATTGTATTATCAACTTAACCAGTGTAATAAAATATGAACGTGTTGTTTTTGTTGAGGTGCCGATGTGGTTTTTGTGCTTAAGTTTCTGCAAAGTCTATTATTTTCAATGGAAGAGGAATATAACTCTATATCTCAGTCATTCTGGGAGCGAGACGGGGGAAATGTTTCTATGATGTCAGCTATGTTTTATTACTCTATGTGCACCTTCTGAGACACAGACGTTCCTAATGGTGATGAAATATAATATTATTTTAATCATATTTTATGTCATACATATATCATGACACTATTAGAAAAACAAAATAGGTGATTAGAAAATTAAATGGGCCTTTAAGGCCTTTGAAGTTGGTTCACAATAATCATCATTATCACGAATACCATAAGAAAACAAGAGGTCAATGGTCGAAGAGTCCAGAAAGCTAGACTCAGATTTAAGTTTCCAGGTGGTAAAGTTGCTGATGTGCACCATTTGGGCACCTCGATTATGCATTGTTTCGTTTAGGCTAATTTTTGGGAGATACTAAACTTAAAAAAGAATAAGGAACTTTCTAAATAAGTTCCTAAAGAAACTAAAAACAGGTTAATTTTATAATAAAGATACTTTCCAGAGAATATGAGGCCTAGGCAAAATGAGGTCCTCAGAAAGTGAATTTAGTGATGCTAGCCCGCTGTACAGGGTATCGTCACTAAATTCACCCTCAAGGTACCTCAGTCGGCAAATCAATTTCCAGCATCATATTTTACAGAACGTGATTACTTTTTATTTATATTTTAGTTGTGCATAAATCACATATCTGGAACAATTGCCACATGAAAGATACTATCTTGTGTGAGCGACATCTAAATCACCATTCTGGTCATAACATGTCAGTCTGTTCTCAAAATCCCGCACATTATCTGCTTATAATAGAACTTGTTTTGGGTAGATAATATGCTTAGAACTGCCTCATTATGAGTCGATAATGTGCTGAAAATGAGAGCGTTTTAGTCACATTATCGATAATGAGGCGATTCTAAGCAGATTGTGCGCTGAAAGTTACAATGACACTCACGAATTTTCAGGTGTACGCTCTTTAACATGTGTTTTCACTGTGGCCCGCGCCATAAAAACGAAATAATGTGTATGCATCCATTATCTGCTTATTTCAGAATTAAAAAATCACAGTATGTATCCATTTGATATTATAGGTCGATTATATGCGTATTTGAGCGAGGATATGTTGAACATTGCATTTCGATAATAAATAATAATTTGTTCACGACAAGTAATGGACACATCATACTCAACCAGTGCCGCCACCCATTATGATGTATCTATTTTATATAGTTGATGTGATTCAGAAGGACAGATATAATTCTTTGTGTTCATTTTTCAATTGCCAGTTATTAGTCTAGTTTATGTACGACTTTTTCGTTTTCATCATTTTTTTCCGTGGAGCAAAAAGCTATGTTAAATAAGATTTTGTATTGTGGTTGTATACTTAACTGGATATCTGGTATCTTGAAAAAATCTTTAAATACTATTTATTTTCCAGAATATTAAAGTAACGTTTATATTAATGCTATGCTTTGGATATATTGTTATGACATGCTTAATTGCCATAGAATGTTTGCTTTGATATTTACGTTACATTGAAAATAGAATCTCGCCATCTCTCAATTGGGTGCGTAACGGATGCAATTCAACGGGATGCCTTAGTGGTATTGCAAGTGTTCCAATTCCAATGCAACGCACCAACACACAACTTAACACACTCGTCTATGAACTCCTTAACATGACAAATACGAGAAAAAAAGGTTTAATTTTATGAAGTTATATTATAGAGGATGAGTTCTTTTACATTCACCTTTATACAGATTGTCAGCTTGCCAGTCTAATGCTTATCAATAAAATCAGAAATAATTCAATACACGTAGAAATTGAATAGCCTGGTTTTTAACAGTTTTCCCCCATATGGTAAAAATTTCTTTCTTTCCGTCATTCAAACTCTTTTACTGGAAGAAATGTCAGCAGCGTGAATTCAAGTTTTTTTTCTTTTTCAAGTTCAATAAAGTTTATTCCGTTACTTATTCGAAAAAATTGGGAAAATGTGTCAAATGGTCACGGTAACGACTTTATTAAGGTGAGACGAAATGAAACGGAAATTGTCCGAACAACTTCAGGGTTACAAATGGCCACTTTGGCCAAACTTTTCGGGAAGAAAATTGTTTGGGTCGAGTCCAATAAAGTGGGTCGAATTTCAGCTTTCGCTCTGCTCGGTTTTCGCGGGAAATGTTGCGGGACAATTCTTTGAAAACAGATGCGTTTGGATTATTCTATCAACTGGAGGAACAAAACGTATCGATTTTTCACAAATTGGAATAGACAATAACCCATATATAGGGCTGATTCTTTTGCAATTTCTTTAACATTGTTTAGGGACAATTTTCACTGGTCATGTTTCGGAACTATCACAGATTCGTTTGGTTTATTGTGTCGAACTTGTCGAATGTTATCTCTATAAATTGAAGATAGATTGTTTAGAACCATTATGGTTGGTTAATAGATTGTTTAGAACCATTAATGTTGGTTATGTGAAGATAGATTGTTTAGAACCATTACGGTTGAAGATAGATTGTTTAGAACCATTATGGTTGGTTATGCGAAGATAGATTGTTTAGAACCATTACGGTTGGTTAATAGATTGTTTAGAACCATTATGGTTGGTTATGTGAAGATAGATTGTTTAGAACCATTATGGTTGGTTAATAGATTGTTTAGAACCATTACGGTTGGTTATGTGAAGATAGATTGTTTAGAACCATTACGGTTGAAGATAGATTGTTTAGAACCATTATGGTTGGTTATGTGAAGACAGATTGTTTAGAACCATTACGGTTGGTTAATAGATTGTTTAGAACCATTATGGTTGGTTATGTGAAGATAGATTGTTTAGAACCATTACGGTTGGTTAATAGATTGTTTAGAACCATTATGGTTGGTTATGTGAAGATAGATTGTTTAGAACCATTACGGTTGGTTAATAGATTGTTTAGAACCATTATGGTTGGTTATGTGAAGATAGATTGTTTAGAACCATTACGGTTGGTTAATAGATTGTTTAGAACCATTATGGTTGGTTATGTGAAGATAGATTGTTTAGAACCATTATGGTTGGTTAATAGATTGTTTAGAACCATTATGGTTGGTTATGTGAAGATAGATTGTTTAGAACCATTACGGTTGGTTATGTGAAGATAGATTGTTTAGAACCATTACGGTTGGTTATGTGAAGATAGATTGTTTAGAACCATTACGGTTGGTTATGTGAAGATAGATTGTTTAGAACCATTACGGTTGGTTATGTGAAGATAGATTGTTTAGAACCATTATGGTTGGTTATGTGAAGATAGATTGTTTAGAACCATTACGGTTTGTTATGTGAAGATAGATTGTTTAGAACCATTACGGTTGGTTAATAGATTGTTTAGAACCATTACGGTTGGTTATGTGAAGATAGATTGTTTAGAACCATTATGGTTGGTTATGTGAAGATAGATTGTTTAGAACCATTACGGTTGGTTATGTGAAGATAGATTGTTTAGAACCATTACGGTTGGTTAATAGATTGTTTAGAACCATTACGGTTGGTTATGTGAAGATAGATTGTTTAGAACCATTATGGTTGGTTATGTGAAGATAGATTGTTTAGAACCATTACGGTTGGTTATGATTGAAGATAGATTGTTTAGAACCATCACGGTTGGTTATGTTGAAGATAGATTGTTTAGAACCATTACGGTTGGTTATGTTGAAGATATATTGTTTAGAACCATTATGGTTGGTTATGTGAAGATATATTGTTTAGAACCATTATGGTTGGTTAATAGATTGTTTAGAACCATCACGGTTGGTTCTGTTGTCATTTGGTTAAAGATACATAATCCAATTAACGCTTCTAAACTACTATTTATTTGGCTTCGGCGATAAAAAATATTTGATTCGTACGGCGGACTGGAACCGCCACATCCTCTTCAGTTAGTATCCTGATATATCAGGTTACGTATCCTGATATATCAGGTTATTATCCTGATATATCAGCTTACGTATCCTCATATATCAGGATACGTAACCTGATATATCAGGATACGTAACCTGATATATCAGGATACTAACCTGATATATCAGCTTACGTATCCTGATATATCAGGATACGTAACCTGATATATCAGGATACGTAACCTGATATATCAGGATAATAACCTGATATATCAGGATACGTAACCTGATATATCAGGATACTAACCTGATATATCAGGATACTAAACTGATATATCAGGATACGTAACCTGATATATCAGGATACTAACTGAAGAGGAGGTGGCGGTTCCAGGCCGCCGTAGATTCGAGTCGATGAAATCGCCCATCAAATCTCAGAGTTATCAGATAACGATTTTTTAAATCTATTATTTTTCAACACCTGGAATAATTGACGGCCTAGCAAATATTCGACGAGCCGACCGACATATATTCTCGACACCACATTTCGTTGAATAAAATGTTGATATGTAACACGTTTTGGAAAATTGCATACTAGAGTTGAGAGTGGTTAGCATTATTTTTTGGCAACTAATCGATTCTGATAACTAAAGCGTCTTTTAAAGAAATGTTGTTGTTGTTGTTGTTGTTGGAATCTTATTATACGGGGACCATCGAATCAGATTGTGTACCTTTAACAGTGTAGTGTGATTATTTTCGCATGCCATGTTTCGGGACAATCACTCATCACTCTGAATTTTAAACAAACATAGGTTTAGTTTTGGTTTGTTCTTTCGACTGCATAAACAAAACGTGTCGAAAGTAGCTGACTAGAGCCAATATGGTTGGTTACCTGTTAATTTCTTTAATAGCGTATTCCGATTATTTTCACTGTTTCTGAACAATCGCTGTGAATCTTTGAACGGAGACGCTTGGTATTGGCCACCGTAGAAAGATGATTCTGGTAAAAATATTTTATTATGTGCTATTGAATCGCAACAGAATATTATGTCCTCATATTATCACCGTTAAAACATCCCAAATTATGTTATCACTGTAGCTTTCCTGTGTTTTTGTTCGAAGATACCACTGCTGAAAATCATTCACTGCACTGAAGAAAAAAGTTAGTCAATATGACTAACTTAGGTTAGTCAAACGATTGTCCCCATGATGACTAACGTAGCTTAGTCAAAATGACTAAGGCAGAAAATATGTCATAATTACTAGGGTGTGGTAATCATAACGACTAAGAAATGGTTAGTCAAAATATGGCCGGGATTGAGTCACGAAAATGTAATTTTGTGGACATGTGCAAATAATTCAAATATTCAACGATATGATATATTATCATGAATCAAAGACCAAGTTGAAAGCAGGACACAGATTCAAATACTGGTGTTAGGGAGAACCTTTTGTCCAAATAATGTAGCCTTTGGTGTGGGAGTGAAGTTCTGACATGATATATATATTTCCATTGAATCGCAATTTTTGTAGAGAGAGATATATATATTTATCCCACAGGGTTACAGTGAAAGACAACAACTGGAATGCGTTTATAGCTACCTGTTCAGAAAATCATAATTATTTACAGAAAGCCGATACAATAAATGTAGTAGTAACCAATACAAACAAGTGGATGACAATTTGTTGAGGCACAATAACCGCCTACACAAATGTAAGCCAAAATGGGGAGACGCCAATCGAACGCGTATGTCCCAAAACAAAACAAAAACAGGGAGGGAGGGAGGGTTGTCAACACAAGCGACTGTCCTCAGCAAATAAATTATTGGAAAGAATGTTTAACGCAGTATAACTGCGCGCATCCCCCGGCCAAAGATATAATTCCCATTATTCTGCTCTTCAAATTATCCCCGTTCGCCAACTAAATAGCAATACTGCCAAAAATACTTGTACTTTATAATTATGTTTTATTTTCGTCTAAGTACTCCGCAATATCAGTGTATAGCTTACTTATCTGAACTATCATGCGGTATGGTGTAGTGATAGATACGAGTGAAAGATTTCGTGATCAAACATGATTATGTTTGTACCAAATTTTTGGTTTAAGGTTACGCATCTAAAACCCGGTGCGATAAAACACGTCGTTTTGTACGACAATGTTATATATGTGTGTGTAATATATAATTAAACGTTTTTGTTGTGTTGGTCTCTTTTTAAATGTATTCGGTTGCATGGACGTGAATCGATGGTCTCCGTCAACTGATTTTCAACAACACACCCCTTCACCGATGGCCATCTCAGTCCAAACTTTTGACCGAAAATTGTATATTTTTTAGAAATTTGGTACAAAAACAACACATTTCACAGTGAATTCTGGTTGGAAAATCAGACTATCAAAAACAATTTCAACCATTTTTGGTCAGAAATTCCCAACATGATTGTGTCTGTCGGAATGGAATTTCCAACTTTTGAAAATATTGATCAGACTTTAGAGATGAGACACCCTCCCCAAACCTTGTTGCCACGTCCCGGCTGTTGGGACGATATTTATTTTGTGCATAAGTCTGATTGGGACATCACTGGATTCGTCTGTCCCAGTGTAGTCATATGCGGTGGTAGCGATTCATATGCTGGTGGTGGTTGGTTGTACGGTTGTGATGGTTGTGATGGATTCGTCTGTCCCAGTGTAGTCATATGCGGTGGTAGCGATTCATATGCTGGTGGTGGTTGGTTGTACGGTTGTGATGATTGGTTGTACGGCTGGAATTGAGCAACCGGAATGTGAGATACGGCTGACTGCGGACGCTGGACTGTGACGGCGAATGTCTGGAATATATAGGAAAGTCCTCTAGAAATGGACCTACGGGCATGTTTCTTTCAGAAGGTTTTGAGCATTGCCTCTAATTGTATTTTTTCTCGCTGAATTCAAAATCCATGGGCAAGTTGGCAAGTGACTATTTTCCGCATAAAGTGGCACCCATACATGGTCGCCGTCTACAAATGAATGGAAACTGCCATTCGGTTGCCTAATGAGGTTTAGATGAACAGCTATCCCAAACTTAAACGAAATATTATTAAAGAGATTTCTAAACGGATGTAGACATCAACAACGCAACATTTTTAAGTGGATGGTTTATATAATTGAACAAATTTGTTGCTGAAAATTGATTGTATAATCCCTTTAACGTGGTTGGTAATTCAAGAACAATGAATTATGCTAAAATATTTCTTTCCAAAGGTTTCGAATAATATTTTTAAATTTATTTGTTCTTGAATGTTTCATAGACACTGGTTTTTGCTCAAATCGCTGTGATTAGCAAAATACCGCAAAAATGACAACGTTTTCTTTACAGCATCTTTTTGTCCTGTCAGCATCATATATAATATAGCAACACTTATCCAGCTGTGAACCAATTACCTGAGGTCTTGAAGCAGTAGTCCGGCGGTTCGAGCATATCAACCGGATGACGATCGACACAATCAAGAAAAACATGGCACCTCCCACTGACGCTCCAATTATAGCAGCTGTTGATATACCACCCCCGATACCACCATAATCATCACACCACATTTCGTCGTCGGCTGAACTAGCATCGCAATTGTTTGTACCGTCGCATTTCAGAGAAGAGTCGATACATTCATTGCACATATATTCAGTACAGCTGTACCCAGACCAATAACTGTTATCTGTGATCGAAACAAACGTGAAATCAGTAAGGACAGGTATATATGGCGAGAATGTCTCTGCGAGGGAGGGGGTGGTGTCCACATAGGAATTCCCACTGCAGCACACCGCCTTTGAGGCAGACCCAAATTCTCAATTCCACGTGCACCCCCACCTTTGGGTTGGACTTTCAACTGGCATCGAAAGCTCTCCAAGTGTTTGAAAATTCCAGCTTTAATGTAGGAATTTTTCGACTTTTGGCATAAAAACAACAATTTTCTCATTGAATACTGATTGGAAAGTCAAACTAACAGAAGAAATTCAACCTACAGTTGGTCTGCATTATCAACTAATGTTGTGTCGGACTTGAAATGTCCATGTTGTTGGCCAAAGTTTGGTGTGAGATTGTAATGGCGCAACTTGCGCCTCTTCACACGGGTCATATACATGTAATGTCAATGATGATATATTAAGTGGTTGTCCGTGAACTAAAGTCGGCATATCATTGGACAGTCATATATGCATAGCACTTTACTGGCGGGTCGGCTTAGGAAATTATAAATTTGTTGCTATAAATTTATTTTTGAGAATTATTTTTTAGAATTACAACACTTTACCTACTTTTGAAAATTTAACATAAAATTCAAAAATAAATATTATATACACCAACTTCTAATGGAACAGGTCCCAAGCCGCCCCGCCAAATAAGTATCTACTGTTTTCAATAACGCATCAAATCACACCCATATATATGTTCAACTTGGTAACGTTTGCTCCGGAGATTTCCATGGAACTACCGCATTCAAAAATGATCACTTGATCTCCCCATTGAGATCGATCATTGGTTTTCCATGACCTGTTTATGTACACGTACTGACCTGATGTGAACGCCGTGAAAATCAATGTGAATCCGTCCATAGTGACAGAACTGTCACTTACGAACTTCAGTGTTGCGTATCTCTGTGAGGTCATTATATTACCATATCTATCGTGACGGGAGTCTCCGCTCAGTGTTGCTGCAATGCACATGACAATATTTATCAGATATAATATCTTTAATATTTCGATCAACTATAATGGGGCTCATCTGTTCCACGCATTATTGTTCGTTTGTGATTTTTTGGCGTGGTTCGTTCCGATGCGGCTCCCTCACTGTATGAAGGTGCGGCAGTTAATTTAAGTTTTCCTGCTTGGATTCCTTCGTTCATGATTTTATAGGAAGTTTCGCCAGCAAACAATTGAAAAATGGCCCCCAGGTCAGTATAGCACGGATTTCTTCCCTCGGGAAGTCTTCCTTAAACCAAAATTTATAATTACACGAAGTAATACTAATGTTTTTATTAGTAACAAGCAATTATTTTCACACAATAAGCCATTCTATCATATGTTAGTACTGTTTAACCCTCCCATGACTTGAGCTTCCTGAAATTTTGAGAAAACCCTGTGCCAATCCATTCTCTTATATTTACGAGTCTCCCGCATGGAGCCCCGCATATATAAGAGAATGCATTGGCCTAACAATACTTGCCTTGACCTTGTAAGCCAGTGCATTCTCTTACATATCTGCGGGGATCACTATGGTATATACTCGCATATATATGATAATGCAATGGAACCGGGAACTGGCGTGCACCGGGATGGGCAATTCCAAAAGAGTCCACAACAATAGGGAAATATTGGATTTGACTCGGCAAAATTCAACTATAATAGTTGAATATAACAATAGTAGTTGAATGCAAGATGTGCCTGACATTTTTTATGTATTTCCCAAAAATAACTTGCTGTACAAAAACAAAACTTTGGATAATCTATTCAGTTTACCTTTATCAGAAAAAGGTGTAGTCAGCACATGTGAGCTGTCGTAGATATACAACTTATCAGTATCGTCTTCGGTGTCCAGAAAGGGATTGTTGAACATCAGCATTTTGCCAATTGGTGCCTTTATCTGCATAACGCAGTCCATACCATCACTGTATGAAGGTGCGGCAGTTAATTTAAGTATTCCTGCTTGGATCCCTTCTAATGTCATGTCGATCTCTCCTCCGCACCTCTGGTCCATATAATCTGTAGATATATACAAAGAGTGTCGATATCACCACCATAAATGATACCTCCCTGTGGGTCTCCGTTTGGGGTGTCCATCTTGAGAGCTGCACCCCCATTGAAACAGACCGAAATGGCTGCATTGAAAATTCTGCTGCTATCTTTCTTCACCCTAATTTTGATATCCATGCATACATTCAGTGTTAAATTCATTATTTATTTGTTCAACAGCAGAATTGTTCAATCAGAATTCAATCTAAAAAAATGAATTTAAATATTTTTTAAAACCAAACTGTTTAAATGATAAACAATTGCACGAATCATATACATGAGTCTGTTTCAGCTACCTGACATAAGGGCAAGTGTTGGTGTGTTCACATCGGACGTCGATCTCAGAAACAGACAATATTTATATGGATAAAGTCTTATTACCAGTGGGCGGTACTACCGCTGTGGGTGTGGCCTCTGTGGAAAGTTCCATTCTGGTACATGTATACGTATGTGATCTATACCTGGGTTAATGCACTGTGTGTGCTTGGAGATGTTCTTGCCTGATAACGCCAGGCGGGCGACAAAACATTAAGGTTAGAAGGAACTAAATAAGTAGAATTACGTCCCTTTCGTTTTTACAGGGTATCTCGAATACGAGTTTAAAAAATTCTGGCGCGCGATTGGGGTATAATATGTCAAATAATTTTACAAATTCAAGAAATATAATACCCATAGCATGTAAAAACGTGGGCGTTTCCTAGTCTGAAATGCGTTCGTGTCCAAACAATGGCGGGATATGGAGGCTGTGTATTGGCTTTTGTCAGACTGTCAAATTCTGTGCAAAAAGTGGGGTAGTGTGGAAAACATATGCTGGTTTTCGAAAAAGGCGTGGCTCGAAAGGTACTCCTATGTGCGAACAGATGCCGAAAGGGTTGGTCTTTACGAACGCATGCATCGTGCACTTCGGAACTCGAAAATTTAGCGTGGGCGTGGTCAAACGTTAACACTATGGCCTATGGAAAACATTTAGTTCCTTCTAACCTGAAGCAGAACAATCGAATTTTTCGTATTTCGGCCTATGATGGACAAACGTGGTGAAAAATCACATAATTGTGATCTGATTTGCGAAGCATACATAGTTAGACATTACATTACACCAGAATTTGGATTTTATTGCCATTTTTCAGGAAGTGGGGAATATTTGCACCTGATAACCTTTGTGAGATTTTCACTTATTTATCGTTATTCTGTATCTGGTGTGCCACTTTAAGAGAGAAATCACCTCACATCGATATCTTTATCTATTTGTGGACATCTGACCATCAGCATAAACTTGACGTCTCGAGTATTTTTAACCATGCAGCTGCCAACTTGTCGACCGTGTAGAAATTCCTATTTTTTCTGGTGCAGGGGGGTGGGGTGTAAAAATCTAACTATTTATTCAGAAACCCGTCAATTTTGGTCAACTAAGCATATCATCTGAAACATGATTTGCACGTATTGTCTGTGCCGCTATATACATGCGCGTCATGCCCATTAAAGGCATATTCTGTTAGTTTAATTACCAAATTTTACCAAAATTTCCACATATTTTGAGAATTTTCCCAAATATGGCAAATCTCGGCATGACATGACCCCGAGGCACCCATAATTTTTTATGTTGAACTGCAGACGGTACTGATCAATTCCCAACTATTAGTTCTTTTATTTAGGAAGGGACGTTCCCATCATTGGCAACGACATGGACACATTTCCACAAAAATTTCCCCAGTAGATGAACCATCTTCAGATACAGTGGGGTTAAAATAACCATGATTGCTGGGGAACGAGAACAAAGAAATGTGTAAAATCAGTTTTATTTAGCATAGATATGACACAGCTTCACGCAGAGGAAGTAGGGATTACATAGGGTCATGTTTGCACATCTCTGAAGCAGAACAATCGAATTTTTCGTATTTCGGCATATGATGGACAAACGTGGTGAAAAATCACATAATTGTGATCTGATTTGCGAAGCATACATAGTTAGACATTACATTACACCAGAATTTGGATTTTATTGCCATTTTTCAGGAATGGGGAATATTTGCACCTGATAACCTTTGTGAGATTTTCACTTATTTATCGTTATTCTGTATCTGGTGTGCCACTTTAAGAGAGAAATCACCTCACATCGATATCTTTATCTATTTGTGGACATCTGACCATCAGCATAAACTTGACGTCTCGAGTATTTTTAACCATGCAGCTGCCAACTTGTCGACCGTGTAGAAATTCCTATCTTTTCTGGTGCAGGGGGGTGGGGTGTAAAAATCTAACTATTTATTCAGAAACCCGTCAATTTTGGTCAACTAAGCATATCATCTGAAACATGATTTGCACGTATTGTCTGTGCCGCTATATACATGCGCGTCATGCCCATTAAAGGCATATTCTGTTAGTTTAATTACCAAATTTTACCAAAATTTCCACATATTTTGAGAATTTTCCCAAATATGGCAAATCTCGGCATGACATGACCCCGAGGCACCCATAATTTTTTATGTTGAACTGCAGACGGTACTGATCAATTCCCAACTATTAGTTCTTTTATTTAGGAAGGGACGTTCCCATCATTGGCAACGACATGGACACATTTCCACAAAAATTTCCCCAGTAGATGAACCATCTTCAGATACAGTGGGGTTAAAATAACCATGATTGCTGGGGAACGAGAACAAAGAAATGTGTAAAATCAGTTTTATTTAGCATAGATATGACACAGCTTCACGCAGAGGAAGTAGGGATTACATAGGGTCATGTTTGCACATCTCTGAAGCAGAAAAATCGAATTTTTCGTATTTCGGCCTATGATGGACAAACGTGGTGAAAAATCACATAATTGTGATCTGATTTGCGAAGCATACATAGTTAGACATTACATTACACCAGAATTTGGATTTTATTGCCATTTTTCAGGAAGTGGGGAATATTTGCACCTGATAACCTTTGTGAGATTTTCACTTATTTATCGTTATTCTGTATCTGGTGTGCCACTTTAAGAGAGAAATCACCTCACATCGATATCTTTATCTATTTGTGGACATCTGACCATCAGCATAAACTTGACGTCTCGAGTATTTTTAACCATGCAGCTGCCAACTTGTCGACCGTGTAGAAATTCCTATCTTTTCTGGTGCAGGGGGGTGGGGTGTAAAAATCTAACTATTTATTCAGAAACCCGTCAATTTTGGTCAACTAAGCATATCATCTGAAACATGATTTGCACGTATTGTCTGTGCCGCTATATACATGCGCGTCATGCCCATTAAAGGCATATTCTGTTAGTTTAATTACCAAATTTTACCAAAATTTCCACATATTTTGAGAATTTTCCCAAATATGGCAAATCTCGGCATGACATGACCCCGAGGCACCCATAATTTTTTATGTTGAACTGCAGACGGTACTGATCAATTCCCAACTATTAGTTCTTTTATTTAGGAAGGGACGTTCCCATCATTGGCAACGACATGGACACATTTCCACAAAAATTTCCCCAGTAGATGAACCATCTTCAGATACAGTGGGGTTAAAATAACCATGATTGCTGGGGAACGAGAACAAAGAAATGTGTAAAATCAGTTTTATTTAGCATAGATATGACACAGCTTCACGCAGAGGAAGTAGGGATTACATAGGGTCATGTTTGCACATCTCTGAAGCAGAAAAATCGAATTTTTCGTATTTCGGCCTATGATGGACAAACGTGGTGAAAAATCACATAATTGTGATCTGATTTGCGAAGCATACATAGTTAGACATTACATTACACCAGAATTGGATTTTATTGCCATTTTTCAGGAAGTGGGGAATATTTGCACCTGATAACCTTTGTGAGATTTTCACTTATTTATCGTTATTCTGTATCTGGTGTGCCACTTTAAGAGAGAAATCACCTCACATCGATATCTTTATCTATTTGTGGACATCTGACCATCAGCATAAACTTGACGTCTCGAGTATTTTTAACCATGCAGCTGCCAACTTGTCGACCGTGTAGAAATTCCTATCTTTTCTGGTGCAGGGGGGTGGGGTGTAAAAATCTAACTATTTATTCAGAAACCCGTCAATTTTGGTCAACTAAGCATATTATCTGAAACATGATTTGCACGTATTGTCTGTGCCGCTATATACATGCGCGTCATGCCCATTAAAGGCATATTCTGTTAGTTTAATTACCAAATTTTACCAAAATTTCCACATATTTTGAGAATTTTCCCAAATATGGCAAATCTCGGCATGACATGACCCCGAGGCACCCATAATTTTTTATGTTGAACTGCAGACGGTACTGATCAATTCCCAACTATTAGTTCTTTTATTTAGGAAGGGACGTTCCCATCATTGGCAACGACATGGACACATTTCCACAAAAATTTCCCCAGTAGATGAACCATCTTCAGATACAGTGGGGTTAAAATAACCATGATTGCTGGGGAACGAGAACAAAGAAATGTGTAAAATCAGTTTTATTTAGCATAGATATGACACAGCTTCACGCAGAGGAAGTAGGGATTACATAGGGTCATGTTTGCACATCTCTGAAGCAGAAAAATCGAATTTTTCGTATTTCGGCCTATGATGGACAAACGTGGTGAAAAATCACATAATTGTGATCTGATTTGCGAAGCATACATAGTTAGACATTACATTACACCAGAATTTGGATTTTATTGCCATTTTTCAGGAAGTGGGGAATATTTGCACCTGATAACCTTTGTGAGATTTTCACTTATTTATCGTTATTCTGTATCTGGTGTGCCACTTTAAGAGAGAAATCACCTCACATCGATATCTTTATCTATTTGTGGACATCTGACCATCAGCATAAACTTGACGTCTCGAGTATTTTTAACCATGCAGCTGCCAACTTGTCGACCGTGTAGAAATTCCTATCTTTTCTGGTGCAGGGGGGTGGGGTGTAAAAATCTAACTATTTATTCAGAAACCCGGACAATTTTGGTCAACTAAGCATATCATCTGAAACATGATTTGCACGTATTGTCTGTGCCGCTATATACATGCGCGTCATGCCCATTAAAGGCATATTATGTTAGTTTAATTACCAAATTTTACCAAAATTTCCACATATTTTGAGAATTTTCCCAAATATGGCAAATCTCGGCATGACATGACCCCGAGGCACCCATAATTTTTTATGTTGAACTGCAGACGGTACTGATCAATTCCCAACTATTAGTTCTTTTATTTAGGAAGGGACGTTCCCATCATTGGCAACGACATGGACACATTTCCACAAAAATTTCCCCAGTAGATGAACCATCTTCAGATACAGTGGGGTTAAAATAACCATGATTGCTGGGGAACGAGAACAAAGAAATGTGTAAAATCAGTTTTATTTAGCATATATATGACACAGCTTCACGCAGAGGAAGTAGGGATTACATAGGGTCATGTTTGCACATCTCTTAAGGTTAGAAGGAACTAAATAAGTAGAATTACGTCCCTTTCGTTTTTACAGGGTATCTCGAATACGAGTTTAAAAAATTCTGGCGCGCGATTGGGGTATAATATGTCAAATAATTTTACAAATTCAAGAAATATAATACCCATAGCATGTAAAAACGTGGGCGTTTCCTAGTCTGAAATGCGTTCGTGTCCAAACAATGGCGGGATATGGAGGCTGTGTATTGGCTTTTGTCAGACTGTCAAATTCTGTGCAAAAAGTGGGGTAGTGTGGAAAACATATGCTGGTTTTCGAAAAAGGCGTGGCTCGAAAGGTACTCCTATGTGCGAACAGATGCCGAAAGGGTTGGTCTTTACGAACGCATGCATCGTGCACTTCGGAACTCGAAAATTTAGCGTGGGCGTGGTCAAACGTTAACACTATGGCCTATGGAAAACATTTAGTTCCTTCTAACCTGAAGCAGAAAAATCGAATTTTTCGTATTTCGGCCTATGATGGACAAACGTGGTGAAAAATCACATAATTGTGATCTGATTTGCGAAGCATACATAGTTAGACATTACATTACACCAGAATTTGGATTTTATTGCCATTTTTCAGGAAGTGGGGAATATTTGCACCTGATAACCTTTGTGAGATTTTCACTTATTTATCGTTATTCTGTATCTGGTGTGCCACTTTAAGAGAGAAATCACCTCACATCGATATCTTTATCTATTTGTGGACATCTGACCATCAGCATAAACTTGACGTCTCGAGTATTTTTAACCATGCAGCTGCCAACTTGTCGACCGTGTAGAAATTCCTATCTTTTCTGGTGCAGGGGGGTGGGGTGTAAAAATCTAACTATTTATTCAGAAACCCGTCAATTTTGGTCAACTAAGCATATCATCTGAAACATGATTTGCACGTATTGTCTGTGCCGCTATATACATGCGCGTCATGCCCATTAAAGGCATATTCTGTTAGTTTAATTACCAAATTTTACCAAAATTTCCACATATTTTGAGAATTTTCCCAAATATGGCAAATCTCGGCATGACATGACCCCGAGGCACCCATAATTTTTTATGTTGAACTGCAGACGATACTGATCAATTCCCAACTATTAGTTCTTTTATTTAGGAAGGGACGTTCCCATCATTGGCAACGACATGGACACATTTCCACAAAAATTTCCCCAGTAGATGAACCATCTTCAGATACAGTGGGGTTAAAATAACCATGATTGCTGGGGAACGAGAACAAAGAAATGTGTAAAATCACTTTTATTTAGCATATATATGACACAGCTTCACGCAGAGGAAGTAGGGATTACATAGGGTCATGTTTGCACATCTCTTAAGGTTAGAAGGAACTAAATAAGTAGAATTACGTCCCTTTCGTTTTTACAGGGTATCTCGAATACGAGTTTAAAAAATTCTGGCGCGCGATTGGGGTATAATATGTCAAATAATTTTACAAATTCAAGAAATATAATACCCATAGCATGTAAAAACGTGGGCGTTTCCTAGTCTGAAATGCGTTCGTGTCCAAACAATGGCGGGATATGGAGGCTGTGTATTGGCTTTTGTCAGACTGTCAAATTCTGTGCAAAAAGTGGGGTAGTGTGGAAAACATATGCTGGTTTTCGAAAAAGGCGTGGCTCGAAAGGTACTCCTATGTGCGAACAGATGCCGAAAGGGTTGGTCTTTACGAACGCATGCATCGTGCACTTCGGAACTCGAAAATTTAGCGTGGGCGTGGTCAAACGTTAACACTATGGCCTATGGAAAACAATTAGTTCCTTCAAACCTGAAGCAGAAAAATCGAATTTTTCGTATTTCGGCCTATGATGGACAAACGTGGTGAAAAATCACATAATTGTGATCTGATTTGCGAAGCATACATAGTTAGACATTACATTACACCAGAATTTGGATTTTATTGCCATTTTTCAGGAAGTGGGGAATATTTGCACCTGATAACCTTTGTGAGATTTTCACTTATTTATCGTTATTCTGTATCTGGTGTGCCACTTTAAGAGAGAAATCACCTCACATCGATATCTTTATCTATTTGTGGACATCTGACCATCAGCATAAACTTGACGTCTCGAGTATTTTTAACCATGCAGCTGCCAACTTGTCGACCGTGTAGAAATTCCTATCTTTTCTGGTGCAGGGGGGTGGGGTGTAAAAATCTAACTATTTATTCAGAAACCCGTCAATTTTGGTCAACTAAGCATATCATCTGAAACATGATTTGCACGTATTGTCTGTGCCGCTATATACATGCGCGTCATGCCCATTAAAGGCATATTCTGTTAGTTTAATTACCAAATTTTACCAAAATTTCCACATATTTTGAGAATTTTCCCAAATATGGCAAATCTCGGCATGACATGACCCCGAGGCACCCATAATTTTTTATGTTGAACTGCAGACGGTACTGATCAATTCCCAACTATTAGTTCTTTTATTTAGGAAGGGACGTTCCCATCATTGGCAACGACATGGACACATTTCCACAAAAAATTCCCCAGTAGATGAACCATCTTCAGATACAGTGGGGTTAAAATAACCATGATTGCTGGGGAACGAGAACAAAGAAATGTGTAAAATCAGTTTTATTTAGCATAGATATGACACAGCTTCACGCAGAGGAAGTAGGGATTACATAGGGTCATGTTTGCACATCTCTGAAGCAGAAAAATCGAATTTTTCGTATTTCGGCCTATGATGGACAAACGTGGTGAAAAATCACATAATTGTGATCTGATTTGCGAAGCATACATAGTTAGACATTACATTACACCAGAATTTGGATTTTATTGCCATTTTTCAGGAAGTGGGGAATATTTGCACCTGATAACCTTTGTGAGATTTTCACTTATTTATCGTTATTCTGTATCTGGTGTGCCACTTTAAGAGAGAAATCACCTCACATCGATATCTTTATCTATTTGTGGACATCTGACCATCAGCATAAACTTGACGTCTCGAGTATTTTTAACCATGCAGCTGCCAACTTGTCGACCGTGTAGAAATTCCTATCTTTTCTGGTGCAGGGGGGTGGGGTGTAAAAATCTAACTATTTATTCAGAAACCCGTCAATTTTGGTCAACTAAGCATATCATCTGAAACATGATTTGCACGTATTGTCTGTGCCGCTATATACATGCGCGTCATGCCCATTAAAGGCATATTCTGTTAGTTTAATTACCAAATTTTACCAAAATTTCCACATATTTTGAGAATTTTCCCAAATATGGCAAATCTCGGCATGACATGACCCCGAGGCACCCATAATTTTTTATGTTGAACTGCAGACGATACTGATCAATTCCCAACTATTAGTTCTTTTATTTAGGAAGGGACGTTCCCATCATTGGCAACGACATGGACACATTTCCACAAAAATTTCCCCAGTAGATGAACCATCTTCAGATACAGTGGGGTTAAAATAACCATGATTGCTGGGGAACGAGAACAAAGAAATGTGTAAAATCACTTTTATTTAGCATATATATGACACAGCTTCACGCAGAGGAAGTAGGGATTACATAGGGTCATGTTTGCACATCTCTTAAGGTTAGAAGGAACTAAATAAGTAGAATTACGTCCCTTTCGTTTTTACAGGGTATCTCGAATACGAGTTTAAAAAATTCTGGCGCGCGATTGGGGTATAATATGTCAAATAATTTTACAAATTCAAGAAATATAATACCCATAGCATGTAAAAACGTGGGCGTTTCCTAGTCTGAAATGCGTTCGTGTCCAAACAATGGCGGGATATGGAGGCTGTGTATTGGCTTTTGTCAGACTGTCAAATTCTGTGCAAAAAGTGGGGTAGTGTGGAAAACATATGCTGGTTTTCGAAAAAGGCGTGGCTCGAAAGGTACTCCTATGTGCGAACAGATGCCGAAAGGGTTGGTCTTTACGAACGCATGCATCGTGCACTTCGGAACTCGAAAATTTAGCGTGGGCGTGGTCAAACGTTAACACTATGGCCTATGGAAAACAATTAGTTCCTTCAAACCTGAAGCAGAAAAATCGAATTTTTCGTATTTCGGCCTATGATGGACAAACGTGGTGAAAAATCACATAATTGTGATCTGATTTGCGAAGCATACATAGTTAGACATTACATTACACCAGAATTTGGATTTTATTGCCATTTTTCAGGAAGTGGGGAATATTTGCACCTGATAACCTTTGTGAGATTTTCACTTATTTATCGTTATTCTGTATCTGGTGTGCCACTTTAAGAGAGAAATCACCTCACATCGATATCTTTATCTATTTGTGGACATCTGACCATCAGCATAAACTTGACGTCTCGAGTATTTTTAACCATGCAGCTGCCAACTTGTCGACCGTGTAGAAATTCCTATCTTTTCTGGTGCAGGGGGGTGGGGTGTAAAAATCTAACTATTTATTCAGAAACCCGTCAATTTTGGTCAACTAAGCATATCATCTGAAACATGATTTGCACGTATTGTCTGTGCCGCTATATACATGCGCGTCATGCCCATTAAAGGCATATTCTGTTAGTTTAATTACCAAATTTTACCAAAATTTCCACATATTTTGAGAATTTTCCCAAATATGGCAAATCTCGGCATGACATGACCCCGAGGCACCCATAATTTTTTATGTTGAACTGCAGACGATACTGATCAATTCCCAACTATTAGTTCTTTTATTTAGGAAGGGACGTTCCCATCATTGGCAACGACATGGACACATTTCCACAAAAATTTCCCCAGTAGATGAACCATCTTCAGATACAGTGGGGTTAAAATAACCATGATTGCTGGGGAACGAGAACAAAGAAATGTGTAAAATCACTTTTATTTAGCATATATATGACACAGCTTCACGCAGAGGAAGTAGGGATTACATAGGGTCATGTTTGCACATCTCTTAAGGTTAGAAGGAACTAAATAAGTAGAATTACGTCCCTTTCGTTTTTACAGGGTATCTCGAATACGAGTTTAAAAAATTCTGGCGCGCGATTGGGGTATAATATGTCAAATAATTTTACAAATTCAAGAAATATAATACCCATAGCATGTAAAAACGTGGGCGTTTCCTAGTCTGAAATGCGTTCGTGTCCAAACAATGGCGGGATATGGAGGCTGTGTATTGGCTTTTGTCAGACTGTCAAATTCTGTGCAAAAAGTGGGGTAGTGTGGAAAACATATGCTGGTTTTCGAAAAAGGCGTGGCTCGAAAGGTACTCCTATGTGCGAACAGATGCCGAAAGGGTTGGTCTTTACGAACGCATGCATCGTGCACTTCGGAACTCGAAAATTTAGCGTGGGCGTGGTCAAACGTTAACACTATGGCCTATGGAAAACAATTAGTTCCTTCAAACCTGAAGCAGAAAAATCGAATTTTTCGTATTTCGGCCTATGATGGACAAACGTGGTGAAAAATCACATAATTGTGATCTGATTTGCGAAGCATACATAGTTAGACATTACATTACACCAGAATTTGGATTTTATTGCCATTTTTCAGGAAGTGGGGAATATTTGCACCTGATAACCTTTGTGAGATTTTCACTTATTTATCGTTATTCTGTATCTGGTGTGCCACTTTAAGAGAGAAATCACCTCACATCGATATCTTTATCTATTTGTGGACATCTGACCATCAGCATAAACTTGACGTCTCGAGTATTTTTAACCATGCAGCTGCCAACTTGTCGACCGTGTAGAAATTCCTATCTTTTCTGGTGCAGGGGGGTGGGGTGTAAAAATCTAACTATTTATTCAGAAACCCGTCAATTTTGGTCAACTAAGCATATCATCTGAAACATGATTTGCACGTATTGTCTGTGCCGCTATATACATGCGCGTCATGCCCATTAAAGGCATATTCTGTTAGTTTAATTACCAAATTTTACCAAAATTTCCACATATTTTGAGAATTTTCCCAAATATGGCAAATCTCGGCATGACATGACCCCGAGGCACCCATAATTTTTTATGTTGAACTGCAGACGGTACTGATCAATTCCCAACTATTAGTTCTTTTATTTAGGAAGGGACGTTCCCATCATTGGCAACGACATGGACACATTTCCACAAAAATTTCCCCAGTAGATGAACCATCTTCAGATACAGTGGGGTTAAAATAACCATGATTGCTGGGGAACGAGAACAAAGAAATGTGTAAAATCAGTTTTATTTAGCATATATATGACACAGCTTCACGCAGAGGAAGTAGGGATTACATAGGGTCATGTTTGCACATCTCTGAAGCAGAAAAATCGAATTTTTCGTATTTCGGCCTATGATGGACAAACGTGGTGAAAAATCACATAATTGTGATCTGATTTGCGAAGCATACATAGTTAGACATTACATTACACCAGAATTTGGATTTTATTGCCATTTTTCAGGAAGTGGGGAATATTTGCACCTGATAACCTTTGTGAGATTTTCACTTATTTATCGTTATTCTGTATCTGGTGTGCCACTTTAAGAGAGAAATCACCTCACATCGATATCTTTATCTATTTGTGGACATCTGACCATCAGCATAAACTTGACGTCTCGAGTATTTTTAACCATGCAGCTGCCAACTTGTCGACCGTGTAGAAATTCCTATCTTTTCTGGTGCAGGGGGGTGGGGTGTAAAAATCTAACTATTTATTCAGAAACCCGTCAATTTTGGTCAACTAAGCATATCATCTGAAACATGATTTGCACGTATTGTCTGTGCCGCTATATACATGCGCGTCATGCCCATTAAAGGCATATTCTGTTAGTTTAATTACCAAATTTTACCAAAATTTCCACATATTTTGAGAATTTTCCCAAATATGGCAAATCTCGGCATGACATGACCCCGAGGCACCCATAATTTTTTATGTTGAACTGCAGACGGTACTGATCAATTCCCAACTATTAGTTCTTTTATTTAGGAAGGGACGTTCCCATCATTGGCAACGACATGGACACATTTCCACAAAAATTTCCCCAGTAGATGAACCATCTTCAGATACAGTGGGGTTAAAATAACCATGATTGCTGGGGAACGAGAACAAAGAAATGTGTAAAATCAGTTTTATTTAGCATAGATATGACACAGCTTCACGCAGAGGAAGTAGGGATTACATAGGGTCATGTTTGCACATCTCTGAAGCAGAAAAATCGAATTTTTCGTATTTCGGCCTATGATGGACAAACGTGGTGAAAAATCACATAATTGTGATCTGATTTGCGAAGCATACATAGTTAGACATTACATTACACCAGAATTTGGATTTTATTGCCATTTTTCAGGAAGTGGGGAATATTTGCACCTGATAACCTTTGTGAGATTTTCACTTATTTATCGTTATTCTGTATCTGGTGTGCCACTTTAAGAGAGAAATCACCTCACATCGATATCTTTATCTATTTGTGGACATCTGACCATCAGCATAAACTTGACGTCTCGAGTATTTTTAACCATGCAGCTGCCAACTTGTCGACCGTGTAGAAATTCCTATCTTTTCTGGTGCAGGGGGGTGGGGTGTAAAAATCTAACTATTTATTCAGAAACCCGTCAATTTTGGTCAACTAAGCATATCATCTGAAACATGATTTGCACGTATTGTCTGTGCCGCTATATACATGCGCGTCATGCCCATTAAAGGCATATTCTGTTAGTTTAATTACCAAATTTTACCAAAATTTCCACATATTTTGAGAATTTTCCCAAATATGGCAAATCTCGGCATGACATGACCCCGAGGCACCCATAATTTTTTATGTTGAACTGCAGACGATACTGATCAATTCCCAACTATTAGTTCTTTTATTTAGGAAGGGACGTTCCCATCATTGGCAACGACATGGACACATTTCCACAAAAATTTCCCCAGTAGATGAACCATCTTCAGATACAGTGGGGTTAAAATAACCATGATTGCTGGGGAACGAGAACAAAGAAATGTGTAAAATCACTTTTATTTAGCATATATATGACACAGCTTCACGCAGAGGAAGTAGGGATTACATAGGGTCATGTTTGCACATCTCTTAAGATTAGAAGGAACTAAATAAGTAGAATTACGTCCCTTTCGTTTTTACAGGGTATCTCGAATACGAGTTTAAAAAATTCTGGCGCGCGATTGGGGTATAATATGTCAAATAATTTTATAAATTCAAGAAATATAATACCCATAGCATGTAAAAACGTGGGCGTTTCCTAGTCTGAAATGCGTTCGTGTCCAAACAATGGCGGGATATGGAGGCTGTGTATTGGCTTTTGTCAGACTGTCAAATTCTGTGCAAAAAGTGGGGTAGTGTGGAAAACATATGCTGGTTTTCGAAAAAGGCGTGGCTCGAAAGGTACTCCTATGTGCGAACAGATGCCGAAAGGGTTGGTCTTTACGAACGCATGCATCGTGCACTTCGGAACTCGAAAATTTAGCGTGGGCGTGGTCAAACGTTAACACTATGGCCTATGGAAAACAATTAGTTCCTTCAAACCTGAAGCAGAAAAATCGAATTTTTCGTATTTCGGCCTATGATGGACAAACGTGGTGAAAAATCACATAATTGTGATCTGATTTGCGAAGCATACATAGTTAGACATTACATTACACCAGAATTTGGATTTTATTGCCATTTTTCAGGAAGTGGGGAATATTTGCACCTGATAACCTTTGTGAGATTTTCACTTATTTATCGTTATTCTGTATCTGGTGTGCCACTTTAAGAGAGAAATCACCTCACATCGATATCTTTATCTATTTGTGGACATCTGACCATCAGCATAAACTTGACGTCTCGAGTATTTTTAACCATGCAGCTGCCAACTTGTCGACCGTGTAGAAATTCCTATCTTTTCTGGTGCAGGGGGGTGGGGTGTAAAAATCTAACTATTTATTCAGAAACCCGTCAATTTTGGTCAACTAAGCATATCATCTGAAACATGATTTGCACGTATTGTCTGTGCCGCTATATACATGCGCGTCATGCCCATTAAAGGCATATTCTGTTAGTTTAATTACCAAATTTTACCAAAATTTCCACATATTTTGAGAATTTTCCCAAATATGGCAAATCTCGGCATGACATGACCCCGAGGCACCCATAATTTTTTATGTTGAACTGCAGACGGTACTGATCAATTCCCAACTATTAGTTCTTTTATTTAGGAAGGGACGTTCCCATCATTGGCAACGACATGGACACATTTCCACAAAAATTTCCCCAGTAGATGAACCATCTTCAGATACAGTGGGGTTAAAATAACCATGATTGCTGGGGAACGAGAACAAAGAAATGTGTAAAATCAGTTTTATTTAGCATAGATATGACACAGCTTCACGCAGAGGAAGTAGGGATTACATAGGGTCATGTTTGCACATCTCTGAAGCAGAAAAATCGAATTTTTCGTATTTCGGCCTATGATGGACAAACGTGGTGAAAAATCACATAATTGTGATCTGATTTGCGAAGCATACATAGTTAGACATTACATTACACCAGAATTTGGATTTTATTGCCATTTTTCAGGAAGTGGGGAATATTTGCACCTGATAACCTTTGTGAGATTTTCACTTATTTATCGTTATTCTGTATCTGGTGTGCCACTTTAAGAGAGAAATCACCTCACATCGATATCTTTATCTATTTGTGGACATCTGACCATCAGCATAAACTTGACGTCTCGAGTATTTTTAACCATGCAGCTGCCAACTTGTCGACCGTGTAGAAATTCCTATCTTTTCTGGTGCAGGGGGGTGGGGTGTAAAAATCTAACTATTTATTCAGAAACCCGTCAATTTTGGTCAACTAAGCATATCATCTGAAACATGATTTGCACGTATTGTCTGTGCCGCTATATACATGCGCGTCATGCCCATTAAAGGCATATTCTGTTAGTTTAATTACCAAATTTTACCAAAATTTCCACATATTTTGAGAATTTTCCCAAATATGGCAAATCTCGGCATGACATGACCCCGAGGCACCCATAATTTTTTATGTTGAACTGCAGACGATACTGATCAATTCCCAACTATTAGTTCTTTTATTTAGGAAGGGACGTTCCCATCATTGGCAACGACATGGACACATTTCCACAAAAATTTCCCCAGTAGATGAACCATCTTCAGATACAGTGGGGTTAAAATAACCATGATTGCTGGGGAACGAGAACAAAGAAATGTGTAAAATCACTTTTATTTAGCATATATATGACACAGCTTCACGCAGAGGAAGTAGGGATTACATAGGGTCATGTTTGCACATCTCTTAAGATTAGAAGGAACTAAATAAGTAGAATTACGTCCCTTTCGTTTTTACAGGGTATCTCGAATACGAGTTTAAAAAATTCTGGCGCGCGATTGGGGTATAATATGTCAAATAATTTTACAAATTCAAGAAATATAATACCCATAGCATGTAAAAACGTGGGCGTTTCCTAGTCTGAAATGCGTTCGTGTCCAAACAATGGCGGGATATGGAGGCTGTGTATTGGCTTTTGTCAGACTGTCAAATTCTGTGCAAAAAGTGGGGTAGTGTGGAAAACATATGCTGGTTTTCGAAAAAGGCGTGGCTCGAAAGGTACTCCTATGTGCGAACAGATACCGAAAGGGTTGGTCTTTACGAACGCATGCATCGTGCACTTCGGAACTCGAAAATTTAGCGTGGGCGTGGTCAAACGTTAACACTATGGCCTATGGAAAACAATTAGTTCCTTCAAACCTGAAGCAGAAAAATCGAATTTTTCGTATTTCGGCCTATGATGGACAAACGTGGTGAAAAATCACATAATTGTGATCTGATTTGCGAAGCATACATAGTTAGACATTACATTACACCAGAATTTGGATTTTATTGCCATTTTTCAGGAAGTGGGGAATATTTGCACCTGATAACCTTTGTGAGATTTTCACTTATTTATCGTTATTCTGTATCTGGTGTGCCACTTTAAGAGAGAAATCACCTCACATCGATATCTTTATCTATTTGTGGACATCTGACCATCAGCATAAACTTGACGTCTCGAGTATTTTTAACCATGCAGCTGCCAACTTGTCGACCGTGTAGAAATTCCTATCTTTTCTGGTGCAGGGGGGTGGGGTGTAAAAATCTAACTATTTATTCAGAAACCCGTCAATTTTGGTCAACTAAGCATATCATCTGAAACATGATTTGCACGTATTGTCTGTGCCGCTATATACATGCGCGTCATGCCCATTAAAGGCATATTCTGTTAGTTTAATTACCAAATTTTACCAAAATTTCCACATATTTTGAGAATTTTCCCAAATATGGCAAATCTCGGCATGACATGACCCCGAGGCACCCATAATTTTTTATGTTGAACTGCAGACGGTACTGATCAATTCCCAACTATTAGTTCTTTTATTTAGGAAGGGACGTTCCCATCATTGGCAACGACATGGACACATTTCCACAAAAATTTCCCCAGTAGATGAACCATCTTCAGATACAGTGGGGTTAAAATAACCATGATTGCTGGGGAACGAGAACAAAGAAATGTGTAAAATCAGTTTTATTTAGCATAGATATGACACAGCTTCACGCAGAGGAAGTAGGGATTACATAGGGTCATGTTTGCACATCTCTGAAGCAGAAAAATCGAATTTTTCGTATTTCGGCCTATGATGGACAAACGTGGTGAAAAATCACATAATTGTGATCTGATTTGCGAAGCATACATAGTTAGACATTACATTACACCAGAATTTGGATTTTATTGCCATTTTTCAGGAAGTGGGGAATATTTGCACCTGATAACCTTTGTGAGATTTTCACTTATTTATCGTTATTCTGTATCTGGTGTGCCACTTTAAGAGAGAAATCACCTCACATCGATATCTTTATCTATTTGTGGACATCTGACCATCAGCATAAACTTGACGTCTCGAGTATTTTTAACCATGCAGCTGCCAACTTGTCGACCGTGTAGAAATTCCTATCTTTTCTGGTGCAGGGGGGTGGGGTGTAAAAATCTAACTATTTATTCAGAAACCCGTCAATTTTGGTCAACTAAGCATATCATCTGAAACATGATTTGCACGTATTGTCTGTGCCGCTATATACATGCGCGTCATGCCCATTAAAGGCATATTCTGTTAGTTTAATTACCAAATTTTACCAAAATTTCCACATATTTTGAGAATTTTCCCAAATATGGCAAATCTCGGCATGACATGACCCCGAGGCACCCATAATTTTTTATGTTGAACTGCAGACGGTACTGATCAATTCCCAACTATTAGTTCTTTTATTTAGGAAGGGACGTTCCCATCATTGGCAACGACATGGACACATTTCCACAAAAATTTCCCCAGTAGATGAACCATCTTCAGATACAGTGGGGTTAAAATAACCATGATTGCTGGGGAACGAGAACAAAGAAATGTGTAAAATCAGTTTTATTTAGCATAGATATGACACAGCTTCACGCAGAGGAAGTAGGGATTACATAGGGTCATGTTTGCACATCTCTGAAGCAGAAAAATCGAATTTTTCGTATTTCGGCCTATGATGGACAAACGTGGTGAAAAATCACATAATTGTGATCTGATTTGCGAAGCATACATAGTTAGACATTACATTACACCAGAATTTGGATTTTATTGCCATTTTTCAGGAAGTGGGGAATATTTGCACCTGATAACCTTTGTGAGATTTTCACTTATTTATCGTTATTCTGTATCTGGTGTGCCACTTTAAGAGAGAAATCACCTCACATCGATATCTTTATCTATTTGTGGACATCTGACCATCAGCATAAACTTGACGTCTCGAGTATTTTTAACCATGCAGCTGCCAACTTGTCGACCGTGTAGAAATTCCTATCTTTTCTGGTGCAGGGGGGTGGGGTGTAAAAATCTAACTATTTATTCAGAAACCCGTCAATTTTGGTCAACTAAGCATATCATCTGAAACATGATTTGCACGTATTGTCTGTGCCGCTATATACATGCGCGTCATGCCCATTAAAGGCATATTCTGTTAGTTTAATTACCAAATTTTACCAAAATTTCCACATATTTTGAGAATTTTCCCAAATATGGCAAATCTCGGCATGACATGACCCCGAGGCACCCATAATTTTTTATGTTGAACTGCAGACGATACTGATCAATTCCCAACTATTAGTTCTTTTATTTAGGAAGGGACGTTCCCATCATTGGCAACGACATGGACACATTTCCACAAAAATTTCCCCAGTAGATGAACCATCTTCAGATACAGTGGGGTTAAAATAACCATGATTGCTGGGGAACGAGAACAAAGAAATGTGTAAAATCACTTTTATTTAGCATATATATGACACAGCTTCACGCAGAGGAAGTAGGGATTACATAGGGTCATGTTTGCACATCTCTTAAGATTAGAAGGAACTAAATAAGTAGAATTACGTCCCTTTCGTTTTTACAGGGTATCTCGAATACGAGTTTAAAAAATTCTGGCGCGCGATTGGGGTATAATATGTCAAATAATTTTACAAATTCAAGAAATATAATACCCATAGCATGTAAAAACGTGGGCGTTTCCTAGTCTGAAATGCGTTCGTGTCCAAACAATGGCGGGATATGGAGGCTGTGTATTGGCTTTTGTCAGACTGTCAAATTCTGTGCAAAAAGTGGGGTAGTGTGGAAAACATATGCTGGTTTTCGAAAAAGGCGTGGCTCGAAAGGTACTCCTATGTGCGAACAGATGCCGAAAGGGTTGGTCTTTACGAACGCATGCATCGTGCACTTCGGAACTCGAAAATTTAGCGTGGGCGTGGTCAAACGTTAACACTATGGCCTATGGAAAACAATTAGTTCCTTCAAACCTGAAGCAGAAAAATCGAATTTTTCGTATTTCGGCCTATGATGGACAAACGTGGTGAAAAATCACATAATTGTGATCTGATTTGCGAAGCATACATAGTTAGACATTACATTACACCAGAATTTGGATTTTATTGCCATTTTTCAGGAAGTGGGGAATATTTGCACCTGATAACCTTTGTGAGATTTTCACTTATTTATCGTTATTCTGTATCTGGTGTGCCACTTTAAGAGAGAAATCACCTCACATCGATATCTTTATCTATTTGTGGACATCTGACCATCAGCATAAACTTGACGTCTCGAGTATTTTTAACCATGCAGCTGCCAACTTGTCGACCGTGTAGAAATTCCTATCTTTTCTGGTGCAGGGGGGTGGGGTGTAAAAATCTAACTATTTATTCAGAAACCCGTCAATTTTGGTCAACTAAGCATATCATCTGAAACATGATTTGCACGTATTGTCTGTGCCGCTATATACATGCGCGTCATGCCCATTAAAGGCATATTCTGTTAGTTTAATTACCAAATTTTACCAAAATTTCCACATATTTTGAGAATTTTCCCAAATATGGCAAATCTCGGCATGACATGACCCCGAGGCACCCATAATTTTTTATGTTGAACTGCAGACGGTACTGATCAATTCCCAACTATTAGTTCTTTTATTTAGGAAGGGACGTTCCCATCATTGGCAACGACATGGACACATTTCCACAAAAATTTCCCCAGTAGATGAACCATCTTCAGATACAGTGGGGTTAAAATAACCATGATTGCTGGGGAACGAGAACAAAGAAATGTGTAAAATCAGTTTTATTTAGCATAGATATGACACAGCTTCACGCAGAGGAAGTAGGGATTACATAGGGTCATGTTTGCACATCTCTGAAGCAGAAAAATCGAATTTTTCGTATTTCGGCCTATGATGGACAAACGTGGTGAAAAATCACATAATTGTGATCTGATTTGCGAAGCATACATAGTTAGACATTACATTACACCAGAATTTGGATTTTATTGCCATTTTTCAGGAAGTGGGGAATATTTGCACCTGATAACCTTTGTGAGATTTTCACTTATTTATCGTTATTCTGTATCTGGTGTGCCACTTTAAGAGAGAAATCACCTCACATCGATATCTTTATCTATTTGTGGACATCTGACCATCAGCATAAACTTGACGTCTCGAGTATTTTTAACCATGCAGCTGCCAACTTGTCGACCGTGTAGAAATTCCTATCTTTTCTGGTGCAGGGGGGTGGGGTGTAAAAATCTAACTATTTATTCAGAAACCCGTCAATTTTGGTCAACTAAGCATATCATCTGAAACATGATTTGCACGTATTGTCTGTGCCGCTATATACATGCGCGTCATGCCCATTAAAGGCATATTCTGTTAGTTTAATTACCAAATTTTACCAAAATTTCCACATATTTTGAGAATTTTCCCAAATATGGCAAATCTCGGCATGACATGACCCCGAGGCACCCATAATTTTTTATGTTGAACTGCAGACGATACTGATCAATTCCCAACTATTAGTTCTTTTATTTAGGAAGGGACGTTCCCATCATTGGCAACGACATGGACACATTTCCACAAAAATTTCCCCAGTAGATGAACCATCTTCAGATACAGTGGGGTTAAAATAACCATGATTGCTGGGGAACGAGAACAAAGAAATGTGTAAAATCACTTTTATTTAGCATATATATGACACAGCTTCACGCAGAGGAAGTAGGGATTACATAGGGTCATGTTTGCACATCTCTTAAGATTAGAAGGAACTAAATAAGTAGAATTACGTCCCTTTCGTTTTTACAGGGTATCTCGAATACGAGTTTAAAAAATTCTGGCGCGCGATTGGGGTATAATATGTCAAATAATTTTACAAATTCAAGAAATATAATACCCATAGCATGTAAAAACGTGGGCGTTTCCTAGTCTGAAATGCGTTCGTGTCCAAACAATGGCGGGATATGGAGGCTGTGTATTGGCTTTTGTCAGACTGTCAAATTCTGTGCAAAAAGTGGGGTAGTGTGGAAAACATATGCTGGTTTTCGAAAAAGGCGTGGCTCGAAAGGTACTCCTATGTGCGAACAGATGCCGAAAGGGTTGGTCTTTACGAACGCATGCATCGTGCACTTCGGAACTCGAAAATTTAGCGTGGGCGTGGTCAAACGTTAACACTATGGCCTATGGAAAACAATTAGTTCCTTCAAACCTGAAGCAGAAAAATCGAATTTTTCGTATTTCGGCCTATGATGGACAAACGTGGTGAAAAATCACATAATTGTGATCTGATTTGCGAAGCATACATAGTTAGACATTACATTACACCAGAATTTGGATTTTATTGCCATTTTTCAGGAAGTGGGGAATATTTGCACCTGATAACCTTTGTGAGATTTTCACTTATTTATCGTTATTCTGTATCTGGTGTGCCACTTTAAGAGAGAAATCACCTCACATCGATATCTTTATCTATTTGTGGACATCTGACCATCAGCATAAACTTGACGTCTCGAGTATTTTTAACCATGCAGCTGCCAACTTGTCGACCGTGTAGAAATTCCTATCTTTTCTGGTGCAGGGGGGTGGGGTGTAAAAATCTAACTATTTATTCAGAAACCCGTCAATTTTGGTCAACTAAGCATATCATCTGAAACATGATTTGCACGTATTGTCTGTGCCGCTATATACATGCGCGTCATGCCCATTAAAGGCATATTCTGTTAGTTTAATTACCAAATTTTACCAAAATTTCCACATATTTTGAGAATTTTCCCAAATATGGCAAATCTCGGCATGACATGACCCCGAGGCACCCATAATTTTTTATGTTGAACTGCAGACGGTACTGATCAATTCCCAACTATTAGTTCTTTTATTTAGGAATGGACGTTCCCATCATTGGCAACGACATGGACACATTTCCACAAAAATTTCCCCAGTAGATGAACCATCTTCAGATACAGTGGGGTTAAAATAACCATGATTGCTGGGGAACGAGAACAAAGAAATGTGTAAAATCAGTTTTATTTAGCATAGATATGACACAGCTTCACGCAGAGGAAGTAGGGATTACATAGGGTCATGTTTGCACATCTCTGAAGCAGAAAAATCGAATTTTTCGTATTTCGGCCTATGATGGACAAACGTGGTGAAAAATCACATAATTGTGATCTGATTTGCGAAGCATACATAGTTAGACATTACATTACACCAGAATTTGGATTTTATTGCCATTTTTCAGGAAGTGGGGAATATTTGCACCTGATAACCTTTGTGAGATTTTCACTTATTTATCGTTATTCTGTATCTGGTGTGCCACTTTAAGAGAGAAATCACCTCACATCGATATCTTTATCTATTTGTGGACATCTGACCATCAGCATAAACTTGACGTCTCGAGTATTTTTAACCATGCAGCTGCCAACTTGTCGACCGTGTAGAAATTCCTATCTTTTCTGGTGCAGGGGGGTGGGGTGTAAAAATCTAACTATTTATTCAGAAACCCGGACAATTTTGGTCAACTAAGCATATCATCTGAAACATGATTTGCACGTATTGTCTGTGCCGCTATATACATGCGCGTCATGCCCATTAAAGGCATATTCTGTTAGTTTAATTACCAAATTTTACCAAAATTTCCAAATATTTTGAGAATTTTCCCAAATATGGCAAATCTCGGCATGACATGACCCCGAGGCACCCATAATTTTTTATGTTGAACTGCAGACGGTACTGATCAATTCCCAACTATTAGTTCTTTTATTTAGGAAGGGACGTTCCCATCATTGGCAACGACATGGACACATTTCCACAAAAATTTCCCCAGTAGATGAACCATCTTCAGATACAGTGGGGTTAAAATAACCATGATTGCTGGGGAACGAGAACAAAGAAATGTGTAAAATCAGTTTTATTTAGCATAGATATGACACAGCTTCACGCAGAGGAAGTAGGGATTACATAGGGTCATGTTTGCACATCTCTGAAGCAGAAAAATCGAATTTTTCGTATTTCGGCCTATGATGGACAAACGTGGTGAAAAATCACATAATTGTGATCTGATTTGCGAAGCATACATAGTTAGACATTACATTACACCAGAATTTGGATTTTATTGCCATTTTTCAGGAAGTGGGGAATATTTGCACCTGATAACCTTTGTGAGATTTTCACTTATTTATCGTTATTCTGTATCTGGTGTGCCACTTTAAGAGAGAAATCACCTCACATCGATATCTTTATCTATTTGTGGACATCTGACCATCAGCATAAACTTGACGTCTCGAGTATTTTTAACCATGCAGCTGCCAACTTGTCGACCGTGTAGAAATTCCTATCTTTTCTGGTGCAGGGGGGTGGGGTGTAAAAATCTAACTATTTATTCAGAAACCCGTCAATTTTGGTCAACTAAGCATATCATCTGAAACATGATTTGCACGTATTGTCTGTGCCGCTATATACATGCGCGTCATGCCCATTAAAGGCATATTCTGTTAGTTTAATTACCAAATTTTACCAAAATTTCCACATATTTTGAGAATTTTCCCAAATATGGCAAATCTCGGCATGACATGACCCCGAGGCACCCATAATTTTTTATGTTGAACTGCAGACGGTACTGATCAATTCCCAACTATTAGTTCTTTTATTTAGGAAGGGACGTTCCCATCATTGGCAACGACATGGACACATTTCCACAAAAATTTCCCCAGTAGATGAACCATCTTCAGATACAGTGGGGTTAAAATAACCATGATTGCTGGGGAACGAGAACAAAGAAATGTGTAAAATCAGTTTTATTTAGCATAGATATGACACAGCTTCACGCAGAGGAAGTAGGGATTACATAGGGTCATGTTTGCACATCTCTGAAGCAGAAAAATCGAATTTTTCGTATTTCGGCCTATGATGGACAAACGTGGTGGAAAATCACATAATTGTGATCTGATTTGCGAAGCATACATAGTTAGACATTACATTACACCAGAATTTGGATTTTATTGCCATTTTTCAGGAAGTGGGGAATATTTGCACCTGATAACCTTTGTGAGATTTTCACTTATTTATCGTTATTCTGTATCTGGTGTGCCACTTTAAGAGAGAAATCACCTCACATCGATATCTTTATCTATTTGTGGACATCTGACCATCAGCATAAACTTGACGTCTCGAGTATTTTTAACCATGCAGCTGCCAACTTGTCGACCGTGTAGAAATTCCTATCTTTTCTGGTACAGGGGGGTGGGGTGTAAAAATCTAACTATTTATTCAGAAACCCGTTAATTTTGGTCAACTAAGCATATCATCTGAAACATGATTTGCACGTATTGTCTGTGCCGCTATATACATGCGCGTCATGCCCATTAAAGGCATATTCTGTTAGTTTAATTACCAAATTTTACCAAAATTTCCACATATTTTGAGAATTTTCCCAAATATGGCAAATCTCGGCATGACATGACCCCGAGGCACCCATAATTTTTTATGTTGAACTGCAGACGGTACTGATCAATTCCCAACTATTAGTTCTTTTATTTAGGAAGGGACGTTCCCATCATTGGCAACGACATGGACACATTTCCACAAAAAATTCCCCAGTAGATGAACCATCTTCAGATACAGTGGGGTTAAAATAACCATGATTGCTGGGGAACGAGAACAAAGAAATGTGTAAAATCAGTTTTATTTAGCATAGATATGACACAGCTTCACGCAGAGGAAGTAGGGATTACATAGGGTCATGTTTGCACATCTCTTAAGGTTAGAAGGAACTAAATAAGTAGAATTACGTCCCTTTCGTTTTTACAGGGTATCTCGAATACGAGTCTAAAAAATTCTGGCGCGCGATTGGGGTATAATATGTCAAATAATTTTACAAATTCAAGAAATATAATACCCATAGCATGTAAAAACGTGGGCGTTTCCTAGTCTGAAATGCGTTCGTGTCCAAACAATGGCGGGATATGGAGGCTGTGTATTGGCTTTTGTCAGACTGTCAAATTCTGTGCAAAAAGTGGGGTAGTGTGGAAAACATATGCTGGTTTTCGAAAAAGGCGTGGCTCGAAAGGTACTCCTATGTGCGAACAGATGCCGAAAGGGTTGGTCTTTACGAACGCATGCATCGTGCACTTCGGAACTCGAAAATTTAGTGTGGGCGTGGTCAAACGTTAACACTATGGCCTATGGAAAACATTTAGTTCCTTCTAACCAACAATGCCCTCCCGGTCAGCGGGAGACAGATTACAGTTGTCGCCCGCGATTGAGTGAGACACGGGGATTTGGATAAGTACGCGCGTATATTCATTAATCCAGCTCGAAGAGTTAATTTTATGTTGGAATCCTCGCTTTTTAGAAAATAAAACGTTCACGTTTGGATCAATTGATACACCCTTCATTTGCGGAGCTATTGTTCGGTTAGTTTGCTGATCGCATGGTGAGAATCGGTTCACGGAAGGAGGAGTAAAGCAATTTCGAAATAGAGTAGCCATGCGGCGAACTGTTCGGTGTCGTTTTAAATGAGCGCATAGACGCAGGTATACGTGTTAATTTCGAGAACGCTAAAATGTGAAACATCAAGTTGTAGTGGTGGCAAAATAATTTGACAACTGTTACAGACTGTCACGCAACATAAAGGGTATTCCTGTGAAGTCGGATGAATGTATAACCGAAGAAAATTGTCGATTGATAAATAGTAAAGAGTGGCTATTTGATATTTAGAGCTTAGTACAGAAACGTATTTGTGACGTATGTACATCGTGTGTGCAATTGTCTACAGTACATACCAACTGCTGAATAAGGTTTATCTATTTGTTCCACAGTAATCATTAATGATATAAAAAGGTGCAATAGGAACATCACACCTTATAAGGGATTTATGTCCGTGATAACACCATTTGTATATAGCGTGCTTTAATTGCAAATTAAAGACAACAATTATGCTAATTAGCAAACACCATAGTTCGCGGTTGTTAAGAAACAGTGGGTTTTATAAAATGTGTGTTTTCGAAATTATTAGAGAGCTGTGATGTATTCTCTGCGCGTTGAGTTCTTCATAGTTCTATGTTTACTGGTAACAGCTGAGCGGTCAACAACAGTTACTGCCGAAATGTTACCCTCGAGGGTAACAAGTGATTTGCGGCCCGACATGTAACGCAACCCCAGCCAATCATAAGAGAGGAAAATGGGATGAAAATAACAATGTGATTTGTTGCCCGGCACGTAACAGGACTTGGACCAATCAGAAGCTGGTGAAATAGGGCGGACGGTAACAACCAACTCAAATTTTGCGCAAAGCGTGAACGTCCCCACGACCATCATTTGGTACGGATACAATGGCGATATACATATATAATTCAACTACTTTAGTTTTGGTCGAAATGCGGGCATTTGATTGGTCGAGAGGCTACCGCGTGACCTGATATATCAGGGCATAGACTTTGCAGTAGACGAGTGACATCGCGTAGTGACACTTTAAGTAAAATGGGCGAGTCTATAACCGTCGCCGCACACGACGTCCCTGGATGACGCGAAAGCGCGGAACGAGAATTCCATTAGAATTTCAGTGAAAAAACAACTCGAAAACTCAATGCTAGAAACATTTGAACAAGTAGTTGATGTCTATGTTGCTTGTTTCTGCTTCTTACGTACAATATACTATACTTATGTCTGTTCATTTCAGCTGTATTCATGTTTTTGTAACCCTCGACTGAACACTAAAAGTTTGTGCCGCGTTTTTCATTTGTCCAATTTTCGAAAAAGCGTCTATGACAACGTGTATAGTTACTGCTGTGAACACAACTTATCATGAATCAGGCTGATGAACATGGCAAATTTTATTGGAAATAAATAAAATGTGTTACCCGATTACAACCCTTTTAACACTTTTCAGCTTCATAACAATGCTGATGACATTAATTTTGCCACGAGTACATTAGATATGATCAGGGCATTTGTTTACAAATTACATCGGTCATCGGACTGGAGTCTGGACTGGTCTGGAGTTCATAATTTTACCGGAGATCGCGAATTCGACTCTGTGTGTGTTGATAATTATTGGGTTGTTAATGAGTCATTTTAAACGTAAATCGTAGCCAAACAAGTAATTCTTTTGATCATGGATAGTTCATTGCTGAAAATTGAAGTTGAAGTGTAAATATTTATTTTCTGAAAGTTTGCTTGGCGAAGTTGCTCGTTGACAATTTCGGCCAATTTATTTTCGGCCCATCAACCAAATTCAGAGATCGTCCAACGGAAAATCATGTTTTGGCAATTAATTTTCTGAGATGGATTAATAGTAGACAGTTGAAAATAAAGTGTTAAAGTTGTAATTATAAGCCATCAACGTCGTTTTTCGGTTGATCTATGAGCGTATAGACCGATCAGTAGATAATACTTAGTATAATCCGCTTCGCGGAATTATACAGTATGTTATTCGTCTACTGATCGGTCTATACGCTCATAGATCAACCGAAAAACGACGTTAATGGCATATATAACTTTCGCTTTGAACCCCCTCCCCCAAAAATAATTAATTCTGCAACAAAAGCAACACCTGTTTGACACAAAGATCCGATGCTGATCAGCGGATCAGCAATCAAGTGATGACATCATTCGGCAAGCTACAGTGAAATAACAAAAAGCTACAGTGAAATAACAAAACCGTATTTCACTGTAACTTCCGGAGATGCATACGACGATTTTCCGTTATTTTATAGGCAAGCATATTATCAAGTAAATTATTTCTTGTTGAAATGGTGTGTATTCTGCTTTGAAGATGATAATGGCTATTTGTATAATACAAGAGGTCAATTATCTCCGTGTGTCAGGCGACCAGGCCGAGTCCAGTCCCCTACTACGGTGGGCTCAACGCTGCCACCACGTACACATAACTAGAGGAAATCACGAATTTGTTTTATTTAAGACATTTGACAGTTACAATTCATTCTACATTATTTTGAGAAACCGAACTTCCATGATTGGCTAGAGCAAGCCAGAATGAATTGTAACTGACAAAACATTTAAATAGAACATGTTAGATTTAATAACGAAAATATGCAGTCCATGGTTCTCCGCCAATTTAGCACATTGCTATAAAAATGAATTTGCAACCAAAAAAAGTCCGCTTTGGAACAAAAATTGACAACTAGCTTTTGTTTGCTTTTGGCAAAATAAATACAGAATGAATTGTAACTGACAAAACATTTAAATAAAAACATGTTAGATTTAATTGCGAAAATATACATGACGGCAGCGGTCAGACCAGCGTGGCGAAGGGACCCAACTCTGTATTGCAGCTTGCAGGCGACGTTCGGGCAATGATTGGGTGATCATTCAAGGGTTTTGTAATTGGATTCTAATGGTTGTTGGTTTCTTCAGAATTTCCGTCTCCAGTGACATGGCGACAGAAATTTGTGTCATGTCGTTCTGTGTCGATGGCTCTCAGCACCGCACACAATGGAAGCATGACCACACATCAAACATATGTCGAAACTTATCAGGGGGACTCTAACTACCCAACTTTTGTCATACTTTTCAACAGTTAGAAGAACTTTCATGCCTGACACAACATTTGATGGAAATCTTACACCAGATATAGTTTGGAAAGGTACCAATTGTTTGATTTTCCAACCAGTAATTAGTGAGAAACGTGTTTTTAGACCAACAGTAACATATTTTTCGACTTTTTGTCAAAATTTCGGTCTGAAATGGACAATAATTTAAATTTTCCAACCTTATGGGGTGGCTAGGTTGGAAATTTAACCCTTCCAGTGCCAAGTCCGCTTTTGTATCAACCAATATTTCCTTGCTCATTTTTCAAATTTATTGATTACAATAATGTGATACATTGATGGAAAGAGCTCTTAGATCCCTTTCCATCAATGTATCACATTATTATAATCAATAGCGCTCTTTCCATCAATGTATCACGTTATTATAATCAATAAATTTTAAAAATTATCAAGGAAATATGGGTTGAAACCGGCAAAAATCGGACTTGGCACTGAAAGGGCTAAGAGCTAAGACAGTTGGAAAGCTTGAGGTACCATGCAGTTGGACAGTTCGAACCAAAGGGGGGCAGGGTGCAAGTGGAATTTTGTGAATCTGGGAGTTTGATCTGGTCCAAGAGAGTGGGGTGTAAATGGAAATTTAAGGTGGCCATCCCACCCTCTAGCTACGTCCACGAAACTTATTAAAATTATGTATCTCTTTCAGGGCATAACATAATAGATATGGATATGTCCTACCTGTCCGTAAAGTCTTCCACTAACTAATATCGATATCATTTAGTATGTTATCATATAATAACGGCACAGTAAATTGGGATATTTTTATGAACATAAATATCACGGAAAGGTTCGGAGCATATCAAGAGGAGGAACTCTATCTTGTTAGCATTATCAATTAATGCAGATTCAACTGAGAGCTATCAACACGAATTACGCTTGGCTGCATCAGAAATGAATCACTGTATTATCTTTATGAACAAATAAATATACCCAAACTTCAGTTTCATCTGTATTTTATTGATAAGATAGCAATGTGTATTCTTGAAATAGGGTTTCATAAAAATGTATGCCGTTGAAATTGTCTCCGGAAAAGATACACAAGCTTTAGCAGTTCAGAAATAGTTGTTCAATTGTGATTTTGTTGCCCCTATCCATCTCCTGAATAACGGATACCAGTTAATAGATAATCCCATGAATCTCTATACTCGGTCTACTGCCGTACATCATATCCCCCTTTCAAATCATGGGAACTTTTTGATGTTCTGACTTATTCTGCGCGGGAAATTTTATAACATTGAGCAAACTACGCAAAGAAATATATTTCTTTCTTAATACGTGTCTCTTAAGAATCTATTCCGCAATATGTGGGGGGCGGAGCTCGAAATTTAATGAGTTTGGTGACTATGGAGTCGATATCGCAATAAACAGTGAATTGATTACTCGGGAGATATTTCATGATTGTAAGCGACGCAAATCAAAATAGGCTCAACAAAGTCACCTCATTCATGCAATCTCGAGCACAGGTGACAGGCCTTCATCTACTGTTAAATAAAGTATTAAGTTCCCATCAGAACATCAAAGCGTTGAGAAAGAGGGAACAAAATATGTAGATTTTACTTTAATGTGCTAATTTTCATTGATATTATTTATTGATAGTATTAACAACTTTAACATATCAAGAGGTTGTGACATAATTCACCAAAAGTTGTATTGGACTAAAAAGCATTTAACTAATTTTGTGCTATATGAAAGCTACAACAAGACTTCTCGGCCCACAACACGCAATGCATTGTCTAGTCTATATAAATACAAGATAATCTATCTCTAAATGTATGCGCTCAGTCTACTATCCGAAATCGTGACTGTCTGTGAGAAATTGAATCAAACAGCTTTCATTGCATATTTATTTTTTAGCAGCCATTGACGGAACTATTTTCTTTTTGTCGTGTGAAGGGCCAAATCAACATAAAACAACATAAATATTATTCAACCACGTTTTCAATAATCTGGCACAGACATAAAAACTCAATACTGATTCATCTGTTTAGACATTATGTAGGTTTAAGTTGATTTTTCCTAAAAAATGAAAATAGTTCTGAAAAGTTGCCAAAAAAAACAACTTTTCATGTAGTCATGATTTCAGATGGTAGACTAAGCGCCTACCCTAGTTGGGTACATAGTCTAGATAATTAAATGTGTTTCTTGCAAATATTTCCTGTCAAAGTCGCTATCGACATAGTGGGGTTTTTTCAAACCACTTTTTTATATGTAGTCATGATTTCAGATGGTAGACTAAGCGCCTACCCTAGTTGGGTACATAGTCTAGATAATTAAATGTGTTTCTTGCAAATATTTCCTGTCAAAGTCGCTATCGACATAGTGGGGTTTTTTCAAACCACTTTTTTATATGAATTTCTCTTATTCGTCTTCATACTGAACAACCTAAGATATTATAAATGCACACCATTCAGCTGTCATATTTTTTCAGGCCATTCTTATAAAAGTCGATCAGAGGGGTGATTATATATTGTTTAATATCTTATCCCAACCACAGGGGACACACATGCAGGATAACCATATTAGATCCAGATATATTAAGATTGATATTATAATTAATCGAGGGTTAATATATTACTCATCGATTCATTATGTTGACTATATAATGGAGATATTGAATGTAAAGAATTTAATTTTTGAACGACTAAAGTTAATCCACTTATGGTTTTGTAAATTAATCTCCGGTATTTAGTCAAAGTACGTTGTCTATAGAGTTAACTCCCTTCCGGATTAGCGTGGATATGCGAGTTTTTATATACAATCGCACACACGTGTCCCCGGGAGTCCAATTAGTATATCACTCAGGGGGGGGGGGGGGTGAAAAAAAAATCCGGTACGTATGCCGGGGTGGGTTGGTGGTCAAAGCCACCAACAAGCAATTTTTTCCGCAACTAAAAAAAATATTTCCTGCTTGTTTTTTAGTGTTTTGGCAATGAGTTGGGCTTCAAAACCACTTTGAATGAGAGAAATAATGTAATTCTAACTGTAAACTGACTGCAGGCAGTTATCGTGTTGTATTTTGTTGCAAATTTTGAAATCCAAGATGGCCGCTGGCAGCCATGTTTTTTTGGCCGAATGACCTCAAAATGACTCATTCCTATTTACATGTCCATGTTAACATCCATGATAAATAGCATGCATATAAATTCATATACAGCTGTTTACAGTGAATTTCCCCCCGCAAATCTCTGTTTTAGTGTTAAAATGGGGGGTGGGTGTCAAAAAATGGTCGGAAAAAACTGCCGAAAACGGAAATAAATTTGGCGGTGTTGGTGGGTGGGTACAAAAAATGATCGAAAGGGAAAAAATGCCATACGTGCCTGAAATGTTTTCCGACCCCCCCCCCCTGTATCACTTAATATTTAATCTAGGCCGGATTAGATATATTGTTTTATATCTGACGCGATGCGATTCAGGTGTATGTTTTATAATGACTGGAGACTTTCTATATTATGCACAAATTTCAATGGGCATAACTTCAATTATTTAGTTGCTTATAAAATCACAAGTTTTACGTATACATGTAAGAGAAAGAGGGATGAGACCATCAAATGTAAATATTTCTATAACTCAGGGACGTTGCCAACTTTAAATCATAGTATTTTGTGTTTTGTTTTTGCGCGGATGGTCATCGACCCTCGATCTGAGGGTTATTCTTCAAGTAATAGGTTATACTGATTATTATTATAGTAAACTTACATGTGTTGGTTCCCAAAACGCACACGACGGTTGACAAAAACACTAACAATCCAGTCATTTCACCCATATTCGCGTTGTTGTATATATAACATATAAGGACAGGGTATGTTTTCTATTTTAGTGCTGTTATCAGAAGGCCGCGATAGGGTATGACGAGTGAGGACACAAACGTATCACCGCGTGGACAAACAAAAATCAACTTCCTTCTCCAAGTGCACATAATATGCGAGAACAGGATATTAGGATAGTGATGTCAATTTGAATCATTGAGAGGTAGATTATTTAATTATACAATATGCGCAAACATGTGTTAACAATGATAGAAGAGCGGTATTGGCTGCGGACACACGTACCACAGTAGCGATTGCAGAGCAGGGTTCAATACTATGAAGCGTTTTCTTTGTAATAATCTACAATTGTTTATAAGAAATAACAATTTATCATTCAGGGGTCAATACTATGAACAATTTTATACCTGCAAATACAAATTGTATTTATTAATTTGTAATTACAAATTTGTGTTAACTATCACAGTGGTTTCATAGTACAGGGACAATTTAGCCGTAGTATTGTAATACCTTAGACTGGTCGAGAGGTGAAACCTCTAGAAAAAACTAACTCACCACTCTGATCCCATGCACCCGTTATCAGTGTTATCTGAATACCTGTTCAAATTAGACGGACATGAATATAGAGCTAAAGTAACTGACAACAATTTATATGGGGAAGTTACAATGCGTCTACCATATTGTGATTAGTGATAACGCCGATATACTATGAAACGATGAGCTAACAAAATCTCGCAAATTTCACAAAGATCTACTGTTGATTATTGTAGATTGCTTACGGGCAAACCTTTGCATGTGAGTGATTCACAATATATTGAATCACGACAAGCCAAAGTTACAAAAGAAATAACCAATCATAACTTAAGAGGTGATCGCTTATCAGAGCTATCCAATCGGTTCACGGGTTGCTAAGTTGATGACCACTTCTCTGCGCAAAGTTAACAAATAAACTGTTCGTTCATTGTGTGTGTGTGTATGTAAGTACAAGTCAGTGTAATAACGAGTACTACAACCAATTTGGTATCATTGTTTTTACAAATTACAAATTTATAACCATTCAGTTTGTGAAAACAAAATATTATTTTGATGGTATAGCATTATATATATTGTGACCATCATATGATTTCAAACTGATCTGCTACTCTTATCTTAACAAATCGAGGCTCCATTTTATCGGGGGGTGTATCGAAGCAGGAACGTGCTAATGGTCTCGGTTATGGGAGTGGTGGGGGGGGGGGCGGTGGTCCAGTCGGTAGAGTGCCAGGTGGATTACACCGTCACAGGGCGTCCAGCGATGACGAAGCTGGTTCTAACCCCGTCATAGGGAGGGTGACCGGAATCGTGTATCTGGGCAAGTTTGTCAGTTGCTTTCCGGGGGTTGGTGGTTTATACACGCAGTGGGACGATTCTCGGTGAAACCAAGCCTCTGCGTGGTCTTTCCCCCACCTGTAAAATTGACAACGGCGTGTGTGGCCTAGCGGCTAGAACGACGATAAACCATAATAAACCAAACCAAACCAATAGGAGTGGTGGTCATTTTATAATTTCAAACTGCTCCGATATCTTAAAATATATTTAGATGGGACGTGGCTATATGGGCTCAGTTTGGCGATGGGGTGTCCATCCTATTATTTCCATATGCACCCTTTGAATAAAAAAATGCCTATAAACGACTTGAACGCATTAAGAGCGTTTACGGCGTGGAGGAAACGCAGTGAGAGCGCGCGAGAGCGTGAAAATTGACGTGACAAAGCAGGAACGCAATGGGTCGTACAAAGAGCGCGACGAAAACGTGATAAGCGGGATAGGAGCATAGCTTGTCACGCGCGCCGCATGTATAACTGGTGGGGGAGTTTCTCGTTTCGCGTGCAGGCTGACATTACCAATGGGTATTTTATTAGTTTTATTTATAGAATGGGAATTTTTGGGATGATTAAAAGTCAAACTGCAAGCAGGAGGCCGAGTCCCGTATAAGGTGCATGTAGTTGGGGAAATTCACTTTCGTTTATTGTTTTAATCAACGTTGATTAATGTTGATTTTTGGTTTGTGATAAACTATATATGTCAATTACAAATAAAATAAATTTCTGCAGCCCACTGGGGGTTGTGGTCGGAATCGGTCGAGTCGCACCGGTTCGTTAATTAGGTGCTGGTTGTTATTGTTATTTAACGGAATTCTGAGTTGGTCATTCGCAAAACCAATATATTTTATATTCTACAATTACATTCTTGGGTTTATAATATATGATCTTGAGCGCGTTACCATTTCTGACATTGGTTCTCTTGTTTTAACAGATTGAAAATTTCTGACAATTTTCCGCGCTTCCACTGTGCGTTACTCGTATTTTGATACTTTTTCAACTCAAACCAAACGCCAGCCTGATCGCAAAGACACACGCAATACAACTATATAATTCAGACATAACATATATCTACCAAAGACACACGCAATACAACTATATAATTCAGACATAAAAGATACCTACCAAAGACACACACAATACAAATATATAATTCATACATAACAGATACCTACCAAAGACACACGCAATACAACTATATAATTCAGATATAACAGATACCTACCAAAGACACACGCAATACAACAGTTGGTGTGAGCAGACCGCATTTCGAAGTGGGATCGTACTGTAAACCTGCTGTAAACGCCGGAAGAACGCCATGTATAACGCTTGGGCGTAAAGCGAGCGCCAGAGTCGCAGTGGCAGCACAATGTGGACGTTCTATGAGCGGGAACCAGTCCATAACACCCCATGACAGCGCAGAAAGAGCGCAATAAGTCTTGGACAGAGCCTCATTGAGCGTATTAAGGACGGGAAAGGCACGTAGTGAGAATTTGATTAAGCTTACTGTAGTCGCAAAAGACAAGATTAATTCCTTGCTGCGACCACGAGAAGCTAATATGCGCTTTTGCTACGTCCACATAACGCTCACGTCGCTCGCTTGGCGCTTTGCTTTGCGCTGTCACGGCGACAGTACTACGTCCTGGTCAGAACGCCGAGCCTCTGCGCTTGTTTTGTGCATGCATAAAACAAGCGCGGCGCTCTGGCACCTATGGGCGACCATGGAGATCCTCGCCCGTTGTAGCCAGTGTCCACTGCGTCACCAATCGGTTCTCGGAGACCTTAGTGCGTTTAGGTGGGCGCTTTGATACTTTTGCAGCGCAATAAGAGCGCCGGCCTGAGTGTGACAGGGGCTTAAAGCATAAATGAAAACTTGCCAGTGTGAAAGTACACAAATCTACCTTTTAGCAAAGGATTGGCAACTCTAGAATCGAGTTATGCTACTGGTTATTGTATATTACCAATACAGTTTAGAGCTATCTCCCTTCACTGGTAGCTTGTCTATGGCAGCGATACCATCAATTATCAACGATCAGAATTGACGCCATGCAACTACCATTGGTATATTTTCTATATATGCCATAACATAACTTTATTGTGCTAGCGGTCCCATAATAGGAGATTCTGATGTTGACTTTGGGATATCGAAATTAACATGTTGAAGTTTTAAAGTAACATGGAAGACTGCGCTGGGTTGATAGAGTTGGAATAATCTGCTTGTAAATTATCGACAGTATATACCAATTAGACACCTACTGTGTGGAGTCCGAGAGGTGTGATATACAATCAATCTCCCCATTTACCTGACTGTCATTGATGTGTGCGTTGTAACCTTCAGTCAACATTATATAAACTTAAAGGAACCATACCAAACCTAAACATGGATAATATTTTTACTGAAACCGACAAAATACTCAACGACTCGTTCTATGTGGATTCACTTGAACCACCAACAGACCCTTCTACTAAGCAAGACAATCAACCCGTGCGTCCAGACCGTGTCATGTGCGCTTTTGACTGCTTCATGGAAAGTATCCAGACAACTTCTCTCAAATTCTATGTCATGCTAATAATGGAATTCATCCACACCACACCAAAAGATGCCTTCATAGCCAAACTGATGTACTCAACAAAAGACAATGAAGCTACTATAGAGAGTGTGAGGCAAACCCTGTTCAAGGAAGTGAAGAATCTCAACATTGTTAACATCGCCCCAATGCCATTCTTAAACGTCGAATTCAGACCAATTTTACATGGGTTACATGTCGTACCTTTACCATGGGTTACATGGCGTACCTTTAACATGGGTTACATGGCGTACCTTTAACATGGGTTACATGTCGTACCTTTAACATGGGCTACATGTCGTACCTTTATCATGGGTTACATGCCGTACCTTTATCATGGGTTACATGCACGTACCTTTAGCATGGGTTACATGCCGTACCTTTAGTACGTCATTTAAAAATAATTTAAAAAATATGTCACCACCTCAACGACAGAAGAATATTGGAAATATACATGTTTTACACTAGATATTTTATTTAAAAATCATCGACCGCAAGCGGTTGGAAAAGCAATAGGGATACTACCAGTCCATTAAGTTGATAATGGGTTTATGCTGTAACGCCATCAGTTTAGCCAATGAGTGTGTGGATAGGGCCGACCAATGAGTGTGTGGATAGGGTCGACCAATGAGGGTGTGGATAGGGTCGACCAATGAGTATGTGGATAGGGTCGACCACATGGTAAAGATCAGGTGTCATGATCCAATTTCGGGTTTATCCATTCTAATCAGAGGTGATGCTTTGGATACGGCCATGTTTTAAGTCGGATAATAGCTTTAAACTGTACAATATTTCAGCGAATTGATCGATCTGGGCCTCCGGCCTCGACTGATAAATTCGGTGGAATAATGTGCAGTTTGAAGCCAGTGTCCTATACATGAATGACCTCTTGGAATTGTGGCCACCTACATGGCAAATTGATATCAATGTCACACTGTCCAAAGCTTATCCCGAAGTCCGATAATTAAAACAATTTCATTTCAGTAGAAATATCTCGGAGCCGTCTGTCTGTCTTGAAACGATTCATCTCAAGTTTTGTAAGATAATATTAAACATGAAGGCATCGACGCCAACTTATATGGTCTACGGGGAATTAGGACGCTTCCCGATAAGTAAACATGTCAAAATGAGAATGGTGAGTTATTGGTGTAAACTTTTATCACCAGAGGGCTGCCTTCTGGCTAAAATCATATATAGCCAAAATATGGAATTAGCTGATAATGATAATATGTTCACAAAAAAGTTTATGTGGCTGAATGGGGTTCGAGGTGTGATGCAGGGGTGCGGTATACCTCCAGTGTGGGATCGCCAACTACCATTGTCACCATCAGAACGAAATTATTCTTTCAACAATGGATTTTAGTATCTCGGGGTCCAGCAGAGAAATTTTTTATAATGCAATTCTTATCCAAGTTTCAGTAAATATCTAATTCGCATACCATTTTATTTGTCAGAACATTTGTCAAAACTCCGAACATCTAATCATAGGTTACCAAACTAAATGTGCAGATGGAAATCTAACAAAAGTTAAAACAATTGCAAAATATGTGGTGTTTTAGGGAATGAATTTCAGTTTGTTTTAGAATGTGACGTAATTAAAGACCTCAGAGAGAAATACATCCCACAATATTATTGGAAATATCCCGTTAGAGAGAAATTCCACGATTTACTCACTATATGTAACGTGACAATACTGAAACGACTTAGCATATTTCTAAAACTTGCATTCAAACTGATAAAATAGTAATCTCACACGAAGGAAGCAGTGAAGCTGGAGGTACAGCACATAATGGAAAGAGCTAGTATTTCCGTTATGTTGTGTAAATCCTGTTTCATTGTTAAAAATGAAAATACTACTGCACTGAAATTATTCATAAAAGTTTATACCCGGTGCCACTTAGCCAGTTCAGTAAATCATCTTGTATATATGTATATATAATATTGAGTAATGTATGTTATATTCATATGATGTACTATATGTCATATATACCATGTGTTATTGGTGGAACAATAAATAAATCAATCAATCAGCAATTTTCGTTGCGAACGTTGACGTGCTGTGAATATAGCCCGGCTGATGTTCTGGAACGCTGTGCGACTTCGTCAGACTTGTTCTGTCTCCATTGAGTTAGAGACACGCCCCCAGATGAGGGTCACGTCACACGAAAGGGTAGACATGTTTACGCTATCTCCAATTATCCTTGCCCCATGGGGGTTCCAAAACACTGAGGTATCCAGGGCGGAGCAGGTGGAATATACATTTTTTGACCTTTTTAGTGTTTTTGACCTTCAAATTTCGGTATAATCAGGAAAGTCAATAAATTAAGACAAATGTCGAATATAATATATAGAGGATCTCCAACGAGTTATGCTGTGATATATAGAGGATCTCACATGAGTTTCTATTTAATACGGAATTTATCAACCGAGTTCACTAAATTCGATTTGAGCCGAGGTTTACCGAGGCTCAAATAGAATTTAGAGGACGAGGTTGATAAATTACGTATAAAATAGGACGAGTGTGAGATACCTTTTATCACATGATCAAATAAACCCGAAGCAACGCGAAATATTCATCGAAAACAACAATCATAAACTACAGCGATCGCAAGTTATTTGAAGAACGCCGTGACGTCATCGCACGCGCTGATATTAAACGTGTCTATTACCGATAATTATGAAACTGCTTTTATGGCCAAATTATTTGATAAAACATATTATGAAACTCGTTTGATAAATTTGATTCACAACGAGTCGCAGACGAGTTTCATAAAATCTTAACTCCCAACATACCGAGTTTTAAAATCTTAACTCCCAACATAACGAGTTTTAAAATCTTAACTCCCAACATAACGAGTTTTAAGATCTTGTATTTCATATGAACAAGACTAGAGCTTTGTGCCTTTCTAACAAATCAAACTTCCTAAAAGAAGCTGAAAAATACATACATTTACACAACCGTTTACGACAATTGCGAGCTCTGTGGCACCATCAATTTGCCTCTTTGTTTTGTGTCTATTTTCGTTAGTGCAACGAAGTTGGACAATAATTAAACTTCAATGAACAAAGCAATAATTGTGCATTGTCTGGTTTTGGTATCATGTCCGGGTTTTCGAAAGAGTATTAATCCACATCATTAAACATAAAGAAGCGGTGCGGTCATTTTGTTGGTGCGCTACCAAGTTATATGTAGCACGCTCATATTCATCACTGGTGACATCTAAGGAAATATGTAATGGTTTTTAGTGATATAATATGGGTTTCATGTGATATAATAAAATATCACATTGAACCACTTAAGATAAACCACAACATATTAAGTGGTTAAATATGATATTTAATACAGGGTATGTATATATGTACATACAAGTCACATAAATGAAATCGTCCACAGTGAAATAACCTCCATTAGTTCGATATTTTGAGCATCCTTTACTAAAATAATGGATCGTTGTTTGTAAAATAATGTACGATCCATTATCAAACATGTATTAACCGAATGTGGCGAACAAAGGAGTGATTCCATCCTCATATTGTAATTCCATGATATCCTAATGCATATATATGCAATGGTCGATACTGAATCTCGCATCATCTATTCGCACTCTCTTAACGATCAGTTTTCTTTGCTGGAGAGAGAACACAGTTGTCGGTGAAACGATTGGGTTTCCGTACTTAGCTAATTGCTAGAAACTGCCTCGAGAGTTTGAACATAAAACGTGGCTTAAATGACAACTTTATCAATACGATTTGCGGACGATATCTTGCTATTGCATATAATTCAAATTTATTCATGTACTTATGGGTGAGAATACCTCAGAGAAAGATTACCGATCAATGGGACACATATACATGCTCCAGATCACTATTGTATGTGCTGGATTGAAAGTAGGCAAGTCAACATGACGAAGTTCACCAATTAACCGTACACGTTCCCCTCGGACTGGTATCGCAAACTCGCTATTAAATGATTTTCCCTATCTCCCTTTCTCGTTCATCGACTCATAGGAATGTTTGCTAGTTGCAATATACAATGATATCTTGATGCCATGTTTTGTATATTGTAATGAAGTCACATTCAACTAATTTATCTATATTATACCTGTATATTCATTCATGAATCATTGTTATACGAGGTGAACGCAACCCTGCGTCGCGATGGATACGCTATCATTACCGTATTTTACGCCCATCATATATGAGAGCAAACACTGATTATGTACATGTATCATCATTTTTGTCTGTGTTTAGAGTTATGTTTCGAAAAAGAGCCTTACTACTGTTGTTACATACAGTAAATTAACGCATCGATGTTGCAACGCGTGGTTTATAATGAAAATAAGACCAAATTCGTTATATCTTTAAAGATGTTCTATCTCTGCCTACCCCGTGTGGCTCCGGGGCAGAATAGGCTTACCGCCCCACTGCGAGGGATAAAATACCCTAATGTGGCACCATGTTTGCCGTGGTGTGCATCCCGTGAGGTGAGGTGTGTGGTGTAGGTGTCCTGGGGGTACTAGGGTATCAGCAATCGTGTCTACTAACAAGTGTTCTGATGCCAGCACCCAGAACGAGAATCAAACCAAACTCGTTAGTATAACACTACATGTAGCAACACAAGTTGAGGAGACTGATATTATTCCTGTTCCAGAACATGTAAGGCAGGCAATGGATACGGCTTCTGTCCTTAAGTAATTTCCTCCGAAACAATATATCCAACTTGATCCTATTGTTCCAAAAGAAAAATCGCCTGTTGCTTCGAAACAACGATCGCCAAAGTCACTCAAACGTTACGACACTCAGAAAGAGAGGTACCTCTTTGAGCTTTCAAAATTTGACCGCATGATTGAAGAGAAACGGCAAACCCCCCAAAGACAAGAAATAGTGTTTGTGGATCGAAGCTGTCGGTTCGGTGAAGGATGACATCCTGTCTCACCCACCCGACAATCAGCTTGATGCATTGGATGATAACGGTTCGTGCGCGATTAATCAAATATTATAAGTACCTTCTCACTGCAAATTCTGATTTTGAAAGATACTTTAAATATTTCGATGTGGATCCTTGGTAATTTCGTGTTCTTTAGTTTCTATTTATTATCTAGTCTTGTGCTACTTTTATACGTTTTAGTATGATTGCACACTAGTCAGTTCCTGAATGTATAGTCTTGACTCCAAGTGGAAACATTCGTCTTGGGTGCTTTTATTTTTACATAGCTCATCATTGCATTGTTTTAATCTAATCCACTGTCTGATTTATCTACACATTTGCTTCGCTAAGATCTTTTTTATACCGTATTCTGTTCTTGGTCGTGATATGACCTAGCGGCTAAAACGACGTTAAAGCCCCAAATCAATCAATCTATTTCTCCCTATAATCAGTTTTATATAGTTTCCTGGGTATAACAAATTAAATATGAACCGAAGACTCCTGTCCGGAGCACAGGTTCTTGACAGAAAATTGGTCATAATACTAAAAGTACCTATATATAAGACAACTTAGAAAAGGTTCCAGACTCTTCGAATTTATAATTTTAATATGTTACTAACATGTTGCCAGCAATACAATAATACAAATACAATAAACCATAAAGGTAGGCCATCGTATTCCTATAACAATTCCCTACCTTTGTTATATATGGGTCAATCATTTTCGGTTAGCGAAAGCAGAAATATCTTCCAGGAAACCATCGAGACCATTTAAAACTTGTCGAACAGGACTTTGTGCGGTCTCATGGCATTATTAGTAGCCTCCATATATATGTAACAAAAATGGGTTTCGTAAATTTTTTGGGGGGCATTTTTGGCAACATATCTTTTCTTAAACTCGATTGAAACTAGATCACAGCCGTTGGACATCGATCCGCGCCGACGTAATTGCTTCCCCGCCGGTACTTGATTCCATAGTGTGATATATTGATATTTTGTTAGGCGCTGGAGATCAACACCTTTATTTTTTAGCTATATATCATAGCCATGGGGTGATTATTACTCATGTGAGAGATTTTCTGAAACATGTGACATGGGCAATGACCACCCCTAAAATGAGAAATTGTTCTTCACTGTAAACAATGGCCACACTATTTGTGGGGCGGGTAGAGGACACAATCGTCAATGATATGGTAAACACATCACACTGGTATAGTTTATATTGGTATTTAATAACCCCCCCCCCCCCGAGGGCCTGTTGTACTGACTATACTGTATAGTGACAATGGCCCTTATTATACAAGTTTCAACTGTTTCTTACAGATTGGGGTATCGGACTTTAACTTCGTCGTCATATTATCCCCAATCAAACACCCATTCCGAATCTAGTGTAAGCCACGGGGTACCTCATGCACGCATGTTTCGACCTGGCAACAAATTGACATGGACAAGTGGACAAAGGGGTTGCTTCAAAGACGCAACATGACCCACGCAGAGGGTCGATCACCAGCGTAAATCGTTTTTGGTCACCCGACCCGTGACACCTTGCCAGTGCATAAGCGCGCTTTTGTCCCAGAGTGGCAGGCAGTGTTAAGAAATGCAGACAGAAGAACGAACGATCGTTTAAAGATAGTTTTCGCCATATATGAATATAAATACATACATTCGGCAACGGGGTTGAAGAACAAGCGAGGGCACGTGTATGCTACTTCTCTCCCGATTACCAGATACTCAAGTGAAAAATTGACATGACATTAATCAATTATATATGGTATTTAAGTGTACAATGGTATAGGTTGTTGTTGTTGCTGCTGCTAGACCCTCCCAATTTATTCGAAATCGTATGAATCGAAAGTATCTGGCTGCGCTAAAATATACTGTAAGGTGAAAAGGCAGTGGCTAAGTTATTAATGCGTTTTATTTACTTTTGTCACCTATACTCAGAATTATCATTTTTATTATATATATATATATATGTTTTGTATTCCTAATAGTCATCTACTGTTGAAACCCGTATGTTCTCATCCTGGGATGTGTCTCTTATAAAGATTTGGACAACCTTGAAAATGTATTCATTATTCGAATTTGACAAGCTTGGATCTGCAAAATAAAGAACGATGGCATGGAGAAACTTCAACGCAGATACAACTTATCCGCACGTGTATTACCACGCCTCACTCGTGGGACCAAAGATGCCACCAAGGAACCATCGCTATAAGAAATGTGACGTTTATGGTACGATAGTTGAAGTCGTTACAAATAGAGACTTCCATCATGTCGCGATTGGAGGAGAAATCCCCGCTTCCTGAGAAAGTGATATCACATAGGGCCAGTTGACGGAGCATCACACATGTGGACCAACACCAGACAAGAAAATCAATGTCAGAAATGGCAACGAGCTCAAGATCATATATTATGTACCCATGATTGTAATTATAGAATATAAAATATATTGGTTTCGCAAATTACCAACTCAGAATTCCGTTAAAATAACAATAACAACCAGCACCTAATTAACGAACCGGTGGCCGACTCGGCCGTCTCCGACCACAACCCTCCGGGCTGCAGAACGAAAAATGTCTATTAAAGTTGAAATATAAGACTTACAAATTATCTTTTTCATTGCATTTATTTGTAATTGACATATCTTGTCACAAACCAAAAAATCAACAGTATTGACATAATAATGTAAAGAACAATAAACGAAATTGAAATTCCCAACTACACCTTTTACCAGACTCATCCTCTAATTAAGTCGGGCAGTTCGATTTTTAAAATTCCCAATATCTATAAATAATACCCCAAGCGCAAACTCCAGCGCCCAGCCGAAACAATAATTTGGACCCCAGTATACACGCGGCGTGCGTAATAAACGAAGCCCGATCGATTGTTGACTCAGTGGTTTAGCAACAGTCGTCTGACTCTGAAGTACCGGTAACGGACCAGGTTTAACCTTTCGCTTCCGTTCCGCGACTATGCACAAACAGCGTCTTATCCGGCGAAGAGATGTAAATTGTTTCCATTTCCGATGCGTCATATGAAGAACCCCAATAGGGAAGACCAATTATTTTAGTTCCAAAATAAATCTAGTTCTTTGTTCCTAATATGTGATCGATATTATCTACCTTGCACCCAAATTGAACAGCAACACTTAACCAGCTGTGAGTCAATTACCTGATGTCTTGAAACAGGGCTATGTAGCGGATTAGCACCTGTCGCATTATAAGCTTGACACAATCAATTGAACCATACACTCATGAATATATAGTTCCACTTAGCATAATATTAACAATAGGGAAGTGGAAAACAGTATATAATATATAGAGAGGATATGAAATGAGTGTTACTCTCATATGAATTTTCAGTTTTCTCGAGCCCCCGGCGAGAGAAAACTGAAAATTCGTGACGAGTTTCATAAATATCATATGAGAGAAACACGAATTACATATTCTATTTATCATATGATACCTATAAATTGATTATGATGTCCAAAACGCACACGGATCACTAAATAGCTATATGACATCGGCAGCAAAAGGTTAATGTGACGTCACTTCATTGCACCGGAAGCCCAATTACACCTGGTGAACTAGCAGAAATAATATGCACGCGAAGATATAGTGCGCTATTCTGTTCTCAGTTTGTGACATTATATCGTATGTTTATTAGATAATACGAATTACATATTCTATTTATCGTATAACAATGTCCAAAACTATATATTTCAAGATTATAATTGCGAGAATTTCGGCATCGCGTTGAATGACGCGCACGAATTTGACCTGCATTTAGTTAGAGATGCGGCTCGGCCCAGGCTGCCATTCAGCCAATCAGAACACACTTTTTGTCAACAAACCAATCAAATTATCGGAAGGTGATATGAACTAGTAGTTCATATGAAATTGATTTATGACATACTTTCCAACGTAAATAATGATTGAGTCATATGATAAATATAATTTATTGAGACAAATCCAATTTTGATTTATGATTTCAATTTTACAAATAAATAAATGATTAATAGAGGATACTAAATTTCTATGTCTTTGGATCGCACTGGAGTCTTCAGATGCATAGTGGTGGATTATTCGTCTAGGTCGTGGGTAAATAATCTATATTCGGATAGATGAAAGTCCAAAGTTTCGGTGAAATGGGTCAGTGTTGGTGATTCAACTACATAGTTAGGTAGTTTGTTCCATTCGGTACACACTCGTTGTGAGAATGTCAATTTCCTTACGTTTTTAGTTTTCTGACTAACTTGCAGTTTGAAACCGTGACCCCGAGTTCCTCCGTAGGTAGTGTATGTGGAAAATTGTGTAGAAGCCATGTTGTATAAGCCCCTCAGAATGTTATGTTTCCACCAGGTCGGCTCGCATCAGCCTGTATTTTATCGAAGGTAGATTTAGTATTAAGAGTCTCGTGCCATAGCTATGGTTCTTTAGACTGGGTATCATTCTAGATGCTCTTCTCTGTAACCTCTCCAGCTTATTTAGTAATCCGACAAAGTGTGGCTTCCACGCTACGTTACAGTATTCTATGATCGGTCTAACCATAGTTATGTAGAGTTTCTTAAAACGGATGAGTCGATATCGCTGAATGTCCTATTTATGATTCCCAGTCTCTGATTTGCCTTTGCGACAATGTTTTCAACTTGAAAATTAAATTTTAATTTATTGTCAAACATAACACCAAGATCACGTTCACACTCAGATTTCACGACATGTGGTCTATGCACACTGTCCGTCATTGGTAAGGAATCTCCGGGTTGTTGTATCCAAAGTGTAGCACATGGATTTTTGCAGAATTGAAATGTATTTGCCATTTAGCAGACAACTGACATACAGAATATATGCAATTGTGCATATCCGATCGTAGTGGATTTACAATTAACTTTGTATCATCTGCAAATATGTTTCATAGACAATCAACGTTTTCTGGTAAGTCGTTGATGAAAATTAAAAATAAAGCAGGCCCTAAAACACTTCCTACATGTGCCACGACGAAGATGTTGAGTTTATGCGCACACACTGCTTTCTATCTGACAAGAAACAATTTATCCATGCCAACATTGTCCCTTCAGATTCAGATTCAGATGTTTATTACGCCTTTCGTCGCATTTGACATAACAGGCGATTCAATTTCAAACAGTGTACATATTACATAATATAAATGTGAGGTGACATAATATACATACACAATATAGGTTGGAGTTATTAGTGTACTACATGTACATGGTATATTGATTGAGGGTATACTATCTTATAATGTGATAATGTTATCTTATAATTATTGGGGGTATATAATGTATGTGGGGCGAGTCCCGTACATATGTTGTATGAGGGTGGGCATTTGTTGTTGTTGTTGTTTTTTTGTTTTGTTTTTGTTTTTGTTTTTCCTTTGACTCCGTGTGATGACAACCTTTGAATCAGGCGCTGATGTGGGACCGAGTCAAACGCATATTTGAAGTCCAAATACAATACGTACACTTGGGTTGTTCTTATCCATGCTCTTCACAACATTACAAATATGCCAAAGCTTGTTGTGAGTATACCATCGAGGAGACGTGCGTAAAACGTGCGTAAAACATGAACGATGTTATCACACGCTGATTGCTTTGTTGTAAATATGTATCTTTATTCCCCCATGTAATGAAGAGCATATATATATATAAACATTACAAATAAATTGAAAACATAAGTACATCAGGAATTTAGCTATGTACTATAAATAGGATTATATAATTAGACTGACGAAGAGACAAACATTTTAGTGCATATAATTAAGAATGCGTATCTTCACGACATATGCATGCATGCATACACATATATAAACATGATTATAAACATGTATGCATGTATGACCTTACATACAACAAAGCATCATATGGGACATGGGTGTATGGCGAACTATAGAGTATGGAACACTTGAGGTTGTGCTGAAATGGGATGTTCGCCGAACTCGTGACAAATAATGTGTTAAAGGTTATCTAAGTACAAGCGAGTTAACTCCAACTGCTTGCGAAGGTTGTATAAGTTGTAAATGTGAGTTCTACGTGTACATTGTTTTCCAAACATCTGGTATATTTTATATACGGGAATGGCCTTAAACTTGTGTTGGAGTGGCGGGTGTCCTGGACCCGAAAGGAATAAAAACTTGCGTTCCCGGGGTTGTCGGTCCCAAATATTAAAAAACAAAACATTTCAACCTTATATCCTAGAGTTGTCCCCCCCCCCGACGACAGCCATTATTTCGACAAAGAAAGTTGACACTAACACACACAGAAACCATCAAACACACGCACCCCTGCACACACACACTCTCTCTCTCTATTTCTTTCTATTCTAAACTCGTCTGGATAATCACATTTCTTAAACCTACTGTTCCTCGAGCTCGGCCACTTGCCATTCGTGCTATCTTTAAATCTACAACCTTTCTACTTTCCCAAAGAGATAGCTAAACAAAAGCGGATATCTGCTTGCTGCTAGATCCCCTCCTTCTTTTCAATTCTACTCATGTTTTCGTCATCATAATATTGTTCATCATAATTGTAAACATTAATTGAGGCAAATAAATAGTGCTTAAATTAAAGTTACAGCCATTGTACTGATATCTCGTGAAATTTCCAAGAATATAACCAATGCATTGCTGTTCTTCCATTTATATTACACATATTAAGACTTGCATAGCACGATGATATGACCATCGAATTATTAAACATGTGCATCATCTACTGTATAGTCTATTGGTGAAGGGATATATTTATCACAGTCACCTGCAACAAAGTCCACCATCTTGGCCTTGTTATGTGACCTGATCACAGGGGACCTTGATGGAAATAAATGGACCTTGGTTCGCTTTTCGTGTTATCCCCGGTAACATCTGATCACATGTCAGTATCAGTCCACCGGTACTAAATATATAACAAATACCAGCTGGCTCCGAATGGAGCAAACTAATTTATATAATTTATGGAGTTGCGGCCATTTGACAGCCATTTCATGGCCGCGATTGTATTATTTTCTATGCCACAACATATCGTATAATGACTTATTTGGATTTGGATATGTTGTTCCTTGGACATTTGCGCATGTTTTGATACCAACATCGCCTTACTAACTATTTTTCTAGGCTGACCCTGCATTTTGACATCAACGACTAGACTATTAGTCAGTCTACCAATTGAAATCATTATATCACTCTGCTAGAAAACAATCAAACATTTTTCATTGCATATTTTAGCTTTTGACAGCCATCTGCAGAACAATTGTTTTGGAGGAAAAATCACCATAAAACAACTTAGTGTATAAAAAGATGAATCAGTATTGAGTGTTTATGTCTGCCAGATTATTGCAAACGAGGTTGAATAATATTTATGTAGTTTAATGTTGTTTTTGATTTATATCAGTTTATTGCAAAGCTATGATTGAACACAGAACATGCAAATATATATAGATATATGTACAATAGCAGGAAACTATATATTGGCTATAATCTTAAGGTGCATTTACACTGATACAGAACTGTATACATATCTGTATAAAGTCACGTGTCGCGCATTACTGTGATCACAATATGATTACTAATAGTGAACGCGCGCTGATCAGTACTCTTGTAATTGACAATTCACTACGAGTCGTTTCAGTATAGGCCAGACATAAAAAATGGATCTACCATCAGCAGACAACAGCGATATGGTATGTGCCGCATGTATTTAAAGTGTATCCTTATACCACTTGATAATGGTTCGAAGAAAGAATGAAAATCGCATAGGAATACACAATAAACAACAGTATACACAAATAGAGGCTAGAGAGCACACATATAGCTTTAGATGGAGATTCCACCAATATTTAGGATTTCAGGTGATCAACTATATATATATATATATAGGTCTCCTGTTTGACACCATCTGGGCGGTGGCCATTTTGGATCTGTATGGAATGGGTATCCACCCTACAACACCCTTTATTTGACCAAATGTAGTAAAAATTTCCAACTGATGACAATTCCAATGACAATGTTGACCAAATGTAGGACAATATTGTTTTATTAAATTAACTAGCAGTTTTTGACTGGCCACGGGGAGGGATCAGGACACAATCTTTCCAAGTGTCTGAAATTTCAAACCTGACACCCGCCCCCATGATAAGGTTGGAAAATTTCCAGCTGATGGCCATTCCAGCCCAAAATTTTGATAAAAAGTAGGAGATTATGCAAATATTGGTCCGAAAACAATACCCCCCCCCCCAATAAAATGTTTGAAAATCAAACTACAAGATCATTTTCAACCTATTGTTGGTTTGGAAATTACAGCTAATGTCGTGTCAGGTATGAAATTTCCAACTGTTGAAAATTTTGACCAAAGTTTCCACGTTCCTGTCCGTGTTCAATATTCGAAATACACGGGTTGAAATGACAACGAAACACTAAAACACATTCGCCAAGCCCGATTAATCAAAACAGATTTGCCTGTCGCAGCAGGTCGCAGTGCTTCGGCGTTGACCGTGACGTATAGCGGACACGATTTTTGCTCACACGAACTAATACCGTTTTCTTTCTGTGTGCATTTCTATATCAACCCGTTTACACTAGTCTGCGTGTAGATCTATGTGCAGTTCTATAGCAATGTAAATGCACCCTTATACTCATGCCACAGTCATCATACCATATCATATTTATATATCTTAATCCCGCTGGGTGAAGGCACGCCCATTCCCATTTTGTCACCCACATCGAATAATGCAGGGGGAACAGCAGTTATATTTACCCCCGGTCTCAACAAATGGGATGTGTTTTGAAATGGGGAGTTTTTGCCCAGGCGGATGGGGTCTTCAGTGTCTCAGAGTTTGGGCAGTTCCTTAAATTCACACTTAAGATATAATGACAATCTCCGCAATATACTAATGTTTTCAATCGACAGAAGTCTATAAAACTTTTCTTCGCTGTGATATTTCCAGTAATAGTCCGGGATATATTTGATTCGGATATCATTAAGGTGTGAACATTTAATTACAAAGTGGTATTCATCTCCTATTCCGTCATTACATAATGTAAAAACTCTGTCATTCCGTTTTGATTTTTCCCACCGTCCACTTTCAATGGGTAATCGATGATTTGATGTCCTAATCTTAACAATGCATTCGGCTAAATACCATGGAAGTTCAGTTAGATATCTTCTGATCTCCGGACGTACAGAAATACCGCCATATAAACCACCCCTTGATGATCTAGCTACATTTCCCAACCATTCCTGGTTAAACTGATCAATAAGTATGACCTTTATTCGTTTTATATCCGAGTGTGTCAGATCCCTTCTGCTCATGAACATGGAGTTATTTCCAGTATCTTGGAATGTCTGCTCTATAAACCGGAGCCATTTGAGGTCTCCACTGCTAGGCTGATTTCGATAAACGGTCAGTATTAATGTACACATATTTTTGGCGATAATCGAGCCCTCATTCGACATTAATTTCGACCAATACGTTAAGATTCTACATTTTATTTCAATTATTAGGATGGCGACCTAATTCTCCGTATACCATATAGTTTGGTGTACTTTATTTCATACCCATGATTATCTTGCAGAATTTGAGATGTACACTTTCGATTGATTTACAGGGTTCAAACCCCCAAACTTCACTGCCATATAATAATATGGGTGCTACCATCGTATCAAAAAGATGAAGCATGATATCCACAGGTAGTTCTAATTTCCTTACTTTATTCAACTGTGCATACATCGCCTTCGTGCCAAGTTTGCACGTTTTCTTAATAGATCTACAAAATCTTCTATTAAAGAAAAAATTCACACCCAGATACACAAATTCCTTTACCGTTTGCAAAGGTTTACCATTGAATATAAATGTCGGTACAATCTTAGTAATCTTTTACAGAAAATCACAACTTTTGTTTTTGATGCATTAACTTCTAGACCCCATGCGTCCGCATAATCACTAAATGCCTGAATCGCTCTGTGCATAGTTGCCTCGTCGTCTGTCATTAGTACGGTATAATCCGCATATAACAAACATAATATACCCACAAAGCATTTCAAATTGTCAAAAAATAGTTCATCGAGATACTTTAAATTTTCGACCGCACAGTTACTGATAAATTCTTGCAAGTCATTCACAAATAAGGAGAACAAAAAAGGAGACATTAATTCTCCTTGAAAAAAGGCCTATGTTGCTGGCAAAAATTCAGAACGTTCTTGTTCTTTTTTCACACATGTTTTTATCTTGCTATACAGATGCTTCACTACCCTAAACAATTTACCATTTATTCCATTTTGCAGCATTTTAAGAAATAATCCCTCTCTCCACACACTATCGTATGCTTTTTTTAAATCTACAAATGCACAATAAAGTTTGCGCCCACTTACAAGATACATGTTAATGATATTGTGCAGAATAAATACATTATCAACAGTTGAGTGCTTTTTCTTGAACCCCGTTTGGTTTGTACCAATGAGACCAGTTTCATCAGACAATTTGGAAAGTCTTCTATTCAAGATTGATGTAAACATCGTAGCGAAACAACTCAATAAAGTCATCCCCCTGAACGAATCGGGGCTCTCACGATCACCGCTTTTCTTATATATGGGCTGTATCATTCCAATGGCCCAATCTTCCGGGAAGAACCCGGTGTCCAATATCAAATTGAACATACCAATATACACTTCAATTAATTCATCGACTGAGTATTTTAAGTACTCATTATATACATTATCTACACATGCCGCTTTATTGTGTTTAAGATTTGAGACCGCTTCCCGTATTTCCGCTTCGGTGATTTCGTCGTTTAATATATATATATATATTTATTTCTATCCTCCATCATATGAAGAGTTACATGTAACACAAATACATAAAATACATATAGAACAAAGAACAATTCAGTAGAAAAGAACATATTTACACATTTGTCACGCGACCACCGAGATGGCCCCACTTCCCAAGCCTAGTCCTACAAAACATGCACCATAGATAAAAGGTCACTTAAACATTGAACATGCCTTGATCTACAAGTATGCAATAGAGATCAGAGTTTGAGGGTCCATGCTGTGAACCCACTCATTGACTCTGGCTGAGCGAGCAGCGACCCAGGCGACAAAGAAATTAGCTGTCCTCCGGGACAGACGCCCACACATACCAAGAGTCCCTCAGTAGATCCACAGAACGAAACCGCAAACTGTGGCACAAGTTTGAACCCTGTACACGACAATCAGGGCTGTCCGGTTATGATTTATTGAGAATTCAAATTAGGCATTTTCATAGATATTGTACAGCTGAAATTTATTAGGTATAAGTGATAAGATCTTGGGATGACCGTGCAAGATACATATTCCACAAGGAATTTGTTGATTTTGCCAAGAATCTAATCCATTGATGAGAATGTAAGCAAGGTGGAAGGAAATCTGGCTTTTTCCCTAGAAATAATAGTAGCTGTTGGTCAGGTTGAAGATTATCAATGTGTACAAAGCAATCGATACCGAAACAATCAATAAATGTGTACCATATTCTATTTCGTACACTGGCCAGCTCTGGGCACTCAATAATAATGTGAGCTATCAAATCATGGCATCTTGTTATACATAGAGTGCACACACCTTTAGACAAACTGGGCAGAGTACAGATAATCTGAGCTACTAAGATAAATGATGTTTTCTCAGCAGGATATTTCGCACAAGTTTTCCATAGGTCGGACATGGAATATCTATCGTGAACCAGCATGAATCTGCTTAACTCGGAATTTGAAGTAACACGAGAAGTCCACTCATGTTTGTAATGAAAGATGGAGGCTTGTTTGCAGGCTTGCTTCCATGCTAGTTTCTCTGGAAAATGAGAAGTGTGAATAAAGGTTTCGGTGTAATGAGAGAGCTGTCGATCGCTAATAATTTGAATTAATTCAGAAGAAAATGAAGTTGCGTTCGAGCCACCGAAAGTAGCATCTAACAAACGCATCTCGAAAATTTCCAGGACTGTTTTTGCAAGGTGAGACTGCATAACGATCGAAACATTGAAAGTTTTCTCTTTTCGATGTACGCCATAAGAGGTGGGATACCAACTAAAGAAAGTGCCATATCGGTTTTGGTCCTTGTTGGAAGTTCTTGAATATTTTTTATGCACATTCTATGAACACGCTCAAGGCGAACAACATTGTGAGAGCTAATATTGAACAGTAATTCTGCACCGTACAAACCACGGGGAAGGACAATGCATTCATAAATTTTGACCGAACTAATAGGTGATATCCCTCCTGCGTAGAGGCCAGCATTACTGAGCATAAAGTACGTCGATCGGATTTTTTCTATTATGATGTCAACAAAGTGATTACTGAAATTTTGGGAGCTCAATGGTATACCAAGATGGGTAACTCTATCTGTTTCGGAAATCGATTCGTTACCCAGTTTCCATGTTCTGGTCGCGTTGCGAGCTGCGTGTAATGTCTCATTATTATTATTATTATTATTATTATTATATACATTTAAAAACGCATTATACAATAAAGTTTCAATGCGCTTTACAACAAAGCGCGACAAAAATAACATTGAAATGTCAAATTTAAAAAGCATAGTAATAAGGTAAAGGAAGTTAAGATGATGACTAAGAACTAGATTTAAACTTAACGATTAACTTGCGGGAAACATTGTCTAAAAAGTAAAGTTTTGAGATCGGTTTTGAAATCCTTCAATGTAGAACATCGTCGAACAGTTTGTGGCAGACCGTTCCATACCTGCGTAGCCAATTCCTGAAAACATTTTTTACCGTAATTCACGTTGGGTTTCGCTATTGTCCTAATGTCTAAACCGCTTGTCGTTGAACGCGTAACTCTGCCGGATTTTAGGACAAACATATCAGATATGTACTCAGGCGTTGTCTTTCTCAATGATTTGTATATAGTCACCGCACATTTGAACTTAAGTCTGAATTCGAATGTCATAATGTGCTCCCGTATTAGCGTCTGTGTGATATGGTCGAATTTGGCGACATTTTTTATCAGTCGGGCGCAGCTATTTATCACAAGATCAATACGCCGAATATTCTCTTGCGTGATGTTCGTCAAAACAGTGTTTAAATTATCGATCCGAGACAATACAAGTGAGATAACTGCATGCTTCATGACATCATCACTTAAGTATCCTCGAATGCGTCGGAGGCAGCGAAGGTGGTAATAACAAACTCGGATCAAGTTCGAAACCATTTTGTCCATGGACATCGTTCAGTCAAAATGGGCTCCAAGATTGCGTAGATCTATGCATGATGTTATCACACTTTGGCCCAGGTGTATATCGAAACGGCACTCGTCGTTGTTGTTGACAAATTGCGAAAGGGCACTCGGTGAATATTTTGACCCAATAACGAGAAATTCTGACTTGTCGTCGTTAAGTTTGAGTTTGTTTTCCAACATCCAGTTTTTGATATCGACATAGCAGTCCTCGAGATGTTTTTTAGCTTGATGATACGAATTTAAATCCTTTCTAGAAAATTCTAAATACACCTGAGTGTCGTCGGCGTAGAGATGATATTTGACTGCATATTTTTATAGAATACGTCCCAAAGGCAGAGTATAAATCAAAAACAGCAGAGGCCCTAATATGGATCCCTGAGGGACACCAACATCCAGGCATACTTGCTCTGACAGAGTCTCGCCAACTTGCATTAACTTGTTGAACACAACAACATTTGTTTTCTTTGCATTGAATCTATATCTCCATTTTGTACTATAACGATAACATATATCAATTAATGATTGAAGCCCAGACCTATAGTGAGAGAAAGCAGCATCATATCGTCCAATACGTTAAGATTCTACATTTTATTTCAATTATTAGGATGGCGACCTAATTCTCCGTATACCATATAGTTTGGTGTACTTTATTTCATACCCATGATTATCTTGCAGAATTTGAGATGTACACTTACGATTGATTTACAGGGTTCAAACCCCCAAACTTCACTGCCATATAATAATATGGGTGCTACCATCGTATCAAAAAGATGAAGCATGATATCCACAGGTAGTTCTAATTTCCTTACTTTATTCAACTGTGCATACATCGCCTTCGTGCCAAGTTTGCACGTTTTCTTAATAGATCTACAAAATCTTCCATTAAAGAAAAAATTCACACCCAGATACACAAATTCCTTTACCGTTTGCAAAGGTTTACCATTGAATATAAATGTCGGTACAATCTTAGGTAATCTTTTACAGAAAATCACAACTTTTGTTTTTGATGCATTAACTTCTAGACCCCATGCGTCCGCATAATCACTAAATGCCTGAATCGCTCTGTGCATAGTTGCCTTGTCGTCTGTCATTAGTACGGTATCATCCGCATATAACAAACATAATATACACACAAAGCATTTCAAATTGTCAAAAAATAGTTCATCGAGATACTTTAAATTTTCGACCGCACAGTTACTGATAAATTCTTGCAAGTCATTCACAAATAAGGAGAACAAAAAAGGAGACATTAATTCTCCTTGAAAAAAGGCCTATGTTGCTGGCAAAAAATTCAGAACGTTCTTGTTCTTTTTTCACACATGTTTTTATCTTGCTATACAGATGCCTCACTACCCTAAACAATTTACCATTTATTCCATTTTGCAGCATTTTAAGAAATAATCCCTCTCTCCACACACTATCGTATGCTTTTTTTAAATCTACAAATGCACAATAAAGTTTGCGCCCACTTACAAGATACATGTTAATGATATTGTGCAGAATAAATACATTATCAACAGTTGAGTGCTTTTTCTTGAACCCCGTTTGGTTTGTACCAATGAGACCAGTTTCATCAGACAATTTGGAAAGTCTTCTATTCAAGATTGATGTAAACATCTTAGCGAAACAACTCAATAAAGTTATCCCCCTATACGAATCGGGGCTCTCACGATCACCGCTTTTCTTATATACGGGCTGTATCATTCCAATGGCCCAATCTTCCGGGAAGAACCCGGTGTCCAATATCAAATTGAACATACCAATATACACTTCAATTAATTCATCGACTGAGTATTTTAAGTACTCATTATATACATTATCTACACCTGCCGCCTTATTGTGTTTAAGATTTGAGACCGCTTCCCGTATTTCCGCTTCGGTGATTTCGTCGTTTAATATACTCATGTGTGATTCAGTAAATAGCTCATCTATATGTTCACCCAAATCTGCGTTCTCGACATCGCCCTCGTTTAATTTTTTAAAATGCTCGGCAAAACACTTTATATCGGGACCGGATCTATTATCGCCCTTGTTGCCGACATCGCTCACTAAAGTATTGAGCTTTTTCCAAAAGTCTGCGGTAGATCGACCATGGAAATTTCTCAAATTAGAGATTTCAGACTCCCTTTTCTCTTTCATTTTCTTGTCCATCGTTTTTCTATAGTCGGTAGCCGCCTTACGGAATAATAATTTATTTGATTCTGTCTTGTCTGAATTATACCCTCGTTTAGTTTTATTAAACAACTTTCGCTTTGTTCCACACTCGGAATCAGACCATGTCTTCCCCTGTCGGTCTCCATTGCGCGCCCCAGTACCAACACTGGTCACACCCGGTCCTACTAAAACCCGACCGCACCCGACCGCACCCGACCGGACCGCCCCTAGGGATCCGAACGAGATGGGGTTTGCACTATCGTGTAGAATGGACCCGAATGTACCAAAGTTCCAATCCCCAAATCGATAGCTCGAGCGGACACGACACTGTTAACCCGTGACTGATGGCCGTTTCCGCCAGGTACGGGAAATCCAAAAAGGCGCCGACCGCACCTCCCCTGACTTCCTGACCACGGAAATGGACATTATATCATGAGGTGAATACCCATATGCATCCATGGGCGATCGGACAAGTCGCTAGCTGCAGCGGAAGTGAATACATTAACCCATTCGCTGCTGCCAAATTCGCTATAAATGTACGCAAAAACGCCGAAATTAACACCAGCCGACCGGACCGCCCCTAGGGGTCAGAGCGGGATGGGGTTTGCACTATCGTGTAGAATAGATCCGAATGTACCAAAGTTCCAAACCCAAAGTCGATAGCTCGAGCGGACACGGCACTGTTTAACCCTGACTGGCGGCCGTTTCCGCCAGGTACGGGTTAAAGGCAAGTGCGGCCGTAATTGTCGATAATATTCATATTTGTTCCAAACACCGTAAACAGAAAAACATTAAAACGCATACAGTTCCGTTCATACCATGACCATCGCGTAAACAGCATGTTATCATAAAGACCTACTATATTTTACCTAAGCAAGAGCCTGATTGTGTTACAGAAGACAGCACAATTCTACTGGCTAATCACACACAAATGACATCAACGCTCTTTATTAGTTCCATATCAGGTATTCACCAACAAAGAACGCTCTTTATGTTTACCATCATAATATAAACAAACACCAGAAAAGTAACTTTTTATGCTTTTGTTTAGATAACAATGGTCAAACATATGACCATAACATACTGTTTATGCGATATTTCTTATTTGTATACGGACAATGTCTATCTACATTTTGACGTTCTTTCTGTTTGTGGCGGTTTTTAACGGGTTGAGATATTTTCACAGGATACCCACCGCCAAGGCCAACCGTGTCTTTAACAGTGCCGTGTCCGCTCGAGCTATCGACTTGGGGATTGGAACTTTGGTACATTCGGGTCCATTCTACACGATAGTGCAAACCCCATCTTGCTCGCACCCCTAGGGGCGGTCCGGTTGGAGGGTGTTAATTTCGGCGTTTTTGCGTACATTTATAGCGAATTCGGCAGCAACGTATGGGTTAATTTATTCACTTCCGCTGCAGCTAGCGACTTGTCCGATCGCCCATGGATGCATATGGGTATTCACTTCATTATATAATGTCCATTTCCGTGGTCAGGCAGTCAGGGGAGGTGCGGTCGGCGCCTTTTTGGATTTCCCGTACCTGGCGGAAACGGCCGTCAGTCAGGGGTTAACAGTGCCGTGTCCGCTCGAGCTATCGACTTGGGGATTGGAACTTTGGTACATTCGGGTCCATTCTACACGATAGTGCAAACCCCATCTCGCTCGGACCCCTAGGGGCGGTCCGGTAGGCGGGTGTTAATTTCGGCGTTTTTGCGTACATTTATAGCTAATTCGGCAGCAGCGTATGTGTTAATTTATTCACGTCCGCTGCAGCTAGCGACTTATCCGATCGCCCATGGATGCATATGGGTATTCACTTCATGATATAATGTCCATTTCCGTGGTCAGGCAGTCAGGGGAGGTGCGGTCGGCGCCTTTTTGGATTTTCCGTACCTGACGGAAACGGCCGCCAGTCAGGGGTTAACAGTGCCGTGTCCGCTCGAGCTATCGACTTGGGGATTGGAACTTTGGTACATTCGGGTCCATTCTACACGATAGTGCAAACCCCATCTCGCTCGGACCCCTGGGGGCGGTCCGGTCGGGTGCGGTCGGGTCCGGTCGGGTGCGGTCGGGTTTTAGTAGGACCCGTCACACCGCATGTATTGGTCGCGGATTCAATTATGATTGCCGTTATTTCTCCGCAAATCTCATTTATTGCTTCGCTATTTGTACCGTTGACACTCATGTCTCTAATTGCATGTTTGACACCAATTACACGTTGACTATTTATATTTCCTGCGTAATTCTGGCAGTGTTCGGATTTCCACCTCTTCGGTTTAGCTATAATTAAATTCTTATTATAATAATCCCGCGTGTCATTCTTACTCGGTCTTGTGACCCCAGAAATACATAAATCAAGTTCTATGTGTATACCTATGTGGTCCCTCACACGATAACAAAAATAGTTATGCAAATTGCCACCAAAAAAACTAAAATATGCAATGAATTTATGAATATTTATTTTCTCCCATATAATTATGCAGCTATAAATCAACCAGCAAACTCATTCACGCCAAGGAAATTTGTAACGATAATATCAGTGTCATAGTATCGGGCAATTAAATATAATCATAAGAAACCAACAGCAGAGCATGCGATAACTCAAACGCGAGCCACCAGTATACTGTTATACATTTATTCTGATTAATGATAATTGAGCGACTTATGTGCGCAAAAGGTTTATTCGGGTGGATCCCAGTTCCACATGTCTTCACACCCTATCCGCTAATGGGTAAACGAAACACCAATTAAGAACATTAAGCTTTAAGTGCTACGCCAGGCGACCGGACCAAGATAGCGTTTATTAATACATATTTTTATGGGTTCGTCTGGAAACCTGTATCGGAAAAATGCTGAATATTCCGGGATGAAAACGTCAGATTTGTTTTCTTAGCCGTCATCCGATGAACTAATAAGATAGTATCTCACGTTTTGTGTATGGAAGCTTTTAAAACTATTTCCTTAAGAAAACCAAACCAAACAGGCACAGAAAACCGTGTCCGACCGCGACGACAGCTGACACCAGATTGACCATTTGCTATTCAGGCTTTCTGCCCATACCTGGTCAATCAATGACAACCATATATATATATATATACTTTACACCATCGACTGAATGCCATTCGCGCTTATCGATAATCATTGACCAGTCAATACACACGGTACAAAGTGTACTTTACCCATTAACTCTGCCAGTGCCGCGAAGACAGTATAATTGTCCTCTATACTCCGTAACGCGGAAAATATTATATATACAATTATACATGTACACATATACCATAGCTATGGGGTATACATATACTGCATGCACGGGTTGACTAGTTGTTACTAAAGTTATCAATCAAATTGAATCGGATTCCACGACACTGCAAAAAATTCCCAGGTTTTGAAAACAAACATTATTGAGTCACAGGAGTCTAACAAGTTACCAACTAACTTTCTTAAGAACAAATACGGCTGAAAAGAAAAACTCTTTTTATGGAAACAATCATCGAACGGAACCAACCACCTGCATGGATGACATGGACAGCGAATTTTTAAAACATCGACGACAACAACATTAACAGCCTAGAGCCAAACCAAGGCTTATACATCGAGCAATATACAGATACAGATATAGATCTACATGTATGGGCATAGTGAATAATATATTTGTCTCTATTGGTTCGTTCCGTTCTCAGTTTTTAATATATGAGCTATAAACGGGCGAGTTATTATCCAGATATATTGCAGACACAGGCCTATACATTGAGGGCTGGGCTATATGTCCATAACATAAGATGTATAAATATTCCGGTAGCTCTAATTAAGATCCTTGAAAGAAAATATTAGACTGTGCCTTTGGAACAACCATCATTGATTTTTCACACTGCCAGTTATACAGATAAACTTCATTTTCATGATTCTCGTTAATTCGTCAGAAAGCAACAAGGCTGGCGTCCATCTCCCCAAACACGTTTACCGGGACTAAACATGTAGGCCTATATAATGTCTGAAAACTAGTTCGTTATCGCATTGTTCGTACACAACCGATATCATCGACTTGTATATAAAAAATAACCCGAATGGCTAACCAAGACGTGAATAAGTGACATAAAATGTATGTATATGTAGGAATGTGCGCGGTCCACTAGCTGACCACGTCAGACGTATAGATTCCGTCAATTTTATATTAATGTGAAAACGCGGCCTCCCATATACAATTAAAATTCAATTAAAATTAAAATTCATGTCAAAGATCACAATCTAGATGCATGACCTCGCCCTTCTTACGGGCCATGCTTTTGTGTTTACACACCGGTTCTTGACTTAGAAAGCTGTGTTTTAGTTGCTCGTGTGGACCTCAACTTTTATAGGATATTGTCGTGTTGATTTGCAGTTATGCCTGCCTCCACTATGGGTGAGACCACACATAGAGAAGCAGTTAAACGAGCTAAATCTTCCATGGGGAACAGCAGCGAGGAAATATCACGAAGAATGAAGTTTCCAAAGAAAATCTGGAAGCTCCAGTTATGAATAAAATTATAAAGCTTTGTGTATGTGGCTTTGCTGGTTTCTGGCTCGGTGTTGCTTTGGAAAAGGGAAGAGGTGAGTGTGCCTGATATATAGGCCTATATTACTCTAGTTCACACCAAATCGGCGGTCATGGAATAAAAACAAAATGCAAAGAAACGTTTAAAGATGTATTATCCGAATTAACGCTCCTAAATTACTATGATGTTGTTGTTGTATCTTGATGATATGGTGACAATCTGATCGGATTGAGTACCTTTAATATGTTTATAGCTATTGCATTACTACGGAGACCTACGCGTAATTGAAGGACGTACACAGAGACCTACGCGATGCATCCACCTACTGTATAATGCGCCAGCGGCAACAAAGAGGACAAGCTGCAAAACAGGGCAGGCCGCTCGCTACGCTATGTCTGACCTCTGTCGGCATGTGCATTTTCTTAAGTGAATTTAACATATTTTTATTGAAGTGTTTTGTCAGTTACCATTCATTCTGGCTTGATCTAGACAATTTTCAAATGAATATGGACTGTTCAGTTTTTCAGAATAATGCAGGGGGGGGGGGGGGGGGTCGGAATTTTTTTTCAGGCACGTATGGCATTTTTTCCCTTTCGATCATTTTTTGTACCCACCCACCCCAACCGCCAATTTTTTTTTTTTCCGTTTTCGGCAGTTTTTTCCGACCATTTTTTGACAACCAACCCCCTTTTCTAGATTTGCGGGGGGAAATTCACTGTAAACAGCTGTATATGAATTTATGTGCATACTATTTATCATGGATGTTAACATGGACATGTAAATAGGAATGAGTCATTTTGAGGTCATTCGGCCAAAAAAACATGGCTGCCAGCAGCCATCTTGGATTTCAAAATTTGCAACAAAATACAACACGATAACTGCCTGCAGTCAGTTTACTAGTTAGAATTACATTATTTCTCTCATTCAAAGTGGTTTTGAAGCCCAACTCATTGCCAAAACACTAAAAAACAAGCAGGAATTTTTTTTTTAGTTGCGAAAAAAATTGCTTGTTGGTGGCTTTGACCACCCACCCACCCCTGAATAATGCGGAATGAATTGTAACCAACAAAAGTCGCACATAAATAAATGAGTGATTTCTTCACATTATGTGTAGGGCTGGCAGCGGTAAGTCCTGCGTAACAGGGGACTGAACTATGCATGGAGCGTGCAAATAGGAATGGGGGTTGCTGGTGATCCTGCATGGTGCCACTGGTGTGGTAATTCACAACGAACGCAGTAGTCATTATAAAGATGTATACACATTCAGCATGGAATCATGTAGTACTGACTTCATAGTATGATTATTGAAGCTGAATGTGTGGATCAACCCGGTATAAATTGGATACAAGCTGAATTTGGTGTCATTCGACGCGGAAAAGCGTCAGGAACAGTATATCCAAAAGCCGCAAAAATTCGCTTTAGGGAAACTTTGTTATCCAAGATGGCGTCAAATGTGGTTGTATATGTTACATCAGTTCTCGAAATAAGTCATAATACGCTATATTGTATATCAGATTTACGAATAGAGTGACACTGACATAAAATAATACAATCACGGCCATTAAATGGCTGTCAAAACGGCCGCAACTCCAGCCATACCACGAAGAACGGTGGGAGGTGGGGAAAAATATTTGTTCAAAACATCTCTGCGTCTGTCATCCAGAATTGCTAAACCGAGAATGACAAAATTCGCAAATAGTAATAAACTGGTCATAGTTAACGACGACCAAAATAGAGCGGTAAACACACCCGTAAATTTGTTTTTTTGTAAAAATCAATCCAATTGTCAAGGGAGGGCTTGTAAATGGGTGAACACTCCTACACATAATTATTATGTTAATAGGGGTGGCAAGAGTTATGCCCCTTGGCTCTATGCCAGAAAAATTAAATTTTGATGCAAAATTGGCCAAAGATAACCCATTTTTTGACTCACGGGTCACAAAAACAAGATTGTTTCGAGCATAGCCGCCTATGTTGTCTAGAAGAACACTGTTTTCTCACAATAATATTAAAAAAAAGTTCTAACTTCTCACCTCAGGGATTTAAAAAAAACAACTTGTTTTCATGCAGATGACAACTTTTAGGTGCCAAAAAGACACGCTGGTGTCTGGGTAATTTTTTCGCAGAACTCGCTACTACTTGACACTAAAAATACACAAACTCACAACTAACCTTCTCTCAATAAACATGGCCACACCCATGGTGTCTGAAAACACTGGTAATCTGTTCTAAGAAATTTACCCCTACTGATCATTCGAAACTGAGGAGTGTCACCTTTTTGTGAGCGAGAATCGGGGGGGGGGGTGTAAAATTTCACAGACGAGTAATGGATTCAGGCTAGCTAGCGTGAAGAAGACAGCGATCTTCGGCGAGCATACATATATAAAGGTGAGCTCTGCTACTATATCAAATGGTAGCAGAGCGAGGTTTTGTGCGGAAAACGGTTTAACAGCGAAAGCTTTCATGAATAATTAAAATGGGAAATCTGGAAATTACAAAACTCCACCGGCGTTCTCGAGGTCTAACCAGTACGGTAGATGGGTAGACGAGTTAAAAGTATGGCAGATATTGAATGAATTATCGGCCGAAAAACAGGCCCCAGCCATAGCTATATCTTGGAGTGAAATACTTGAGTTGAAAAGAGGGTGTTGCTAAATTGCTAAATTTCTTGGATGGCATATATAAAAAAGGGCGAACTGTCTGCATCATATATATGACGAATTAACATATTTGGATAGGTATATAAGAAGCATCAAGGTATTGACATGGAACATTTCATACAAGACAAAGAAATATAACATGACATTGCCTAAATCTGTTTTGGCAGTCAAACTTCTGAATGATTCAGGTTTACAACATAAAGACGGACAGTTTGTGTTTACTGGAGTAAATTACAAGGAATGTAAAACTTTGTTCAGTCAAATGAAATGTGTTCAGCTTTAAGTTTTTATTTTGGAAAACAATCCATGACGCATCAGTACTATGGAAATGCTTCGACAACTGTGCCCTTTCAGCACCGCAACATAAAAAGAAGCATGTATGGTGACATGGGCAGTTTCCAGCAATGATCTTTCGACAAATGAAGGAATGATAGATTCGGAATGAAGGTGATGTAAAAAGAGTTACGTGCCCTTTGTCGAGGGACAGAAACCCTCACATGTGTAAAATTTGTGAATCAATCTTTCACTTAGCCAGATGTTGCCCGGATTCTTTGAAAATATGAACAGTCAGGCTAACGCAAATTACAGCGAAAACATGACGTTAACGTGCAGTGCCATTCAGTTACAAGCCATTAGCCAACCCACTGTTAGCACTCGGATCACGGGTTGGTCACCCCACCAAGAAAAGGGCAGTGGTAAATTCATGGAAATTAGACACGATACTTCATATATATCGATTGAATGGTACTGTGTTTTGCTTTGACAATGAATTACTTTAATACATTTTAAAGTCGATTATTCCACCATTAACCACGCTGACATAATCACTCGGATGGAGGTTGGACACCCCACATAGAAAAAATCCAGTGATGAGTGCTTGACAATTACACTGAGGATAGATTGTAACTCCTTCACCGCCTCCCCGTTGCTGTACTAATGCATGTGGAGTAGATACCCAGTTTTTTGCTAATTATCAGCGTTGTGTGATTGTCTGACATAATAATGGAGTCTGTTCACTCCTCATAGTACAGTTCCGATATATTCAAGACCGGGAGAACTCATCAATTGCCACCGATGGGGTCATTGTCACACGGCATCGATCACCTTCATAGCCAGCTTTTCAAATCGATCACAAATGTAGCCAGCTTTTCACATGGGATCACAATTGTAGTTAGCTTTTCACATGGGATCACAATTGTAGTTAGCTTTTCAAATTCTATCGTTTATGACGCAATTTATGACCTCATCGCGTGAACACACGATCAAACTGGCGACGTTATGCTCCAAAACTGGGTTCTTTTACTAAAGGAACGGGCGACGTTCGTTGCAGAAATATTCATTGTTTTCATATCGCCATCAACAGAAGGAATATTAAAATATATATTTAGTTTTGTTCATATGCCAAACATAATCAGCGCGTAAATAGTATATTGTCGCCAAGATATACGATGGTGTACGTAAACAAGAGCCTGCTCGTGTTAGAGATGTTCTGCTTCTGTTTACATAACACAGCGAAATTATATTGGTTAATCACACACAAATGATATATACGCTCTTTATTATTTCCATAACAGGAAAACAGTAACAAACAACGCTCTTTATGTTTACCATATCCGGATCTAAACAAAATCCAGGTAACGTAACGTTTTTTGCTTTTGTTTACATAACAAATGAAAACAAATTGACAATAACATACTGTTTATGCCATATTTCTGATTGGTATAAGAACAGAGCCTGTCTATATTTTACTATTTCTGATTATGGCGGTTTTTAACGGAGGTGAATATTTTAACAGCATACCCACCGCCAACGTCGTCCGTATCTTTAAGTTATAGGAATATAACTCGAGCAATTCCATGACATTTAGACATAGACATGAATAACTAATATTGAATTTATTTCCTCCCTTATAAATGTAAGTTGTTTTTCTTTCATCTACTCAAGAATGTGATTAGCAAAACACATAGTCTTGTTCATTAGACCTACATGAATATGAAAAGCTGGCTACGAATTTGATCGCCCTTGAACATTTGTGATCAATTTGAAAAGCTGGCTACATTTGTGATCGATGCCTTGTGACAATGACTGTGAATGACACCATCACCCCAATTGCCACACAAAATCTAGGAAATAATATGCGATAAAATTAAAATAATAACCTGCCATCTTCGCATTAAGATACCATTCAGATTGGTACATAAGTATTATTCAGTACATAATTCAATATCACATGGTCGGTCCGGTGTGTCCTGCCCCCCCCCCCCCCACCGTGCATGACCAGTCAAAACTGCTAATTAATGTAAGAAAAACAAATCGGTGAGTGAATTTTCCTGGATGTTATCAGTGGTCGATCCAGTAGATTCTGCCCCCCCCCGTTAGTGGCCACAATTAGACTACATTCAGAAATGCGAGTATGTTACGCACGGCGCGTACACCTTTCACATAATTGCGTTAAACTATCTGTTAACTGTCCGTTTAACGTAAGCGTTTGACACTCATGCAATAAATTTATCTCCATTTGCTTGTTCAAAGTGGATTCATCGAAAGATGTAACCCTAGTTTGTAGAGTCAATATGACAAGCTGGTGTGGGCCGAGAAGACTTGGTCTACATATATAGTATAATAATCTAGTCTAACATAACAAAAGACACGGTATCAACCGCATGTAACATAGTAGAGTATCCTAGTACAGTTCCATGGTACACTCACCATGATATCATAAGTACCACGGTAGTGCCATATAACTAACAGTACCATGGTAGTATCCATTGTAACATGGTAGAATACCTTAGTACGGTGCCATGATAAAGTACCATGGTAGAGATTTAACGTGGTAGTACCATGGCATACTGCCATGGTAGTATCATGGTATATTATATCCCACGTGGCATTATCGAGTCTGACTGGCTGTACACTGTTATATTATTTTAGGATAGTACCCCAGTAGGATTCCTACTCACCTACTACTCTTTTTCTATATATAGTAACATAATAATTTCGCGCAATCGTATTGCCGCCTGAAGACACGACCAAGTCTGCAAATAGCGTGTTTGTCATTTGCAGAATGAGGTCCCCAGAGGGTGAATTTAGTGATGCTATCCCGCATAGCGGGCTGGCATCACTAAATTTACCCTCTGTGGACCTCATTCTGCTAAGGCCCTCAACTGCTATGGTAGACCTAGAATCAGATTGAAGTTCCCCAGTTGAAGTTGGTGATGTTCACCCATTGGGCACCGCAATTATGAATTTTATCTTCTGAAAATTAGGGGATATAGAAACTTCTCCGAAGGGAAAATGTAACGAAAAACAATGTTAATTTGATACTATAGATACTTCCCAGAATGAGGCCTAAGCAGAATGAGGTTCCCAGAGGGTGAATTTGGTGATGCTAGCCCGCTATGCGGGATAGCATCACTAAATTCACCCTCTGTGGACCTCATTCTGCTTGTACGATACTGTTGCAATATCGGTATCTCATTAGACTTATTAGTGAAATTAATGATCTTTCAAATGTCCTATCATAGCTATCCATTGTATTTAATAGTTTGGCCGTTAGTTAGCAAGCGGACAGTCCTAATGATTTAATGCCAGTGAACGTTTTCATCGAAGATATCAAGATATCTTCTGAAATTTCGCCAAAATGTCTTTGCTAATGACGTATTGATAGAAATAAATGCATGAATGACGACGAAGAGGTGCTGTTAGATGTAACTAATATCATAGTTATATTCCTCTGCAAGGATTGTCGTAAATTGTTAAATCTGAATATATTATATCACTAATTCGAATATATGATATCACAAAATAGTAAGTATTTTGTTATATCAATAATTAGATTTTATGATATCATATATTCATTTTGTGGCACTTATTCCAATTTGTGATATCACTAAATGAATTATTGATATAAAAAATAGGTAATAAATAGAAGCCTTTGGCACAAGTATTATATAGTAGGTTGTTAATTTATTTCCGAAAAGGAAGCCATAACATGCCACACAGGTTTCGGACATTCATGTTACATACTATATGTTCGAAGTCCGGTTTAATTAAATATCTCTCCTCTATTCAGATTAAGGTCCGAAATGAATCCAGTCATTGGACTTATTGTCAAGAAACCTTAATTAATGACCAGAATCTCAGAATATATGGTCAAACTCATTCATTTAGATGAAATATAATAATATTGATATCGGTTTTCTCTAACCCCACTTCAGTTACTTCAGACCCAATGTTTGGTTGATTTAACCGTTTCAGTGCCAAGTCTGATTTTTATATCAACCCATATACCCTGTGCAATGCATTCTCTTATATATGCGAGTCGACCATAGGTCGACTCGCATATATAAGAGAATGCATTGGCCTAACAATTTTTCATCATTTGTTATTATTTTTTACAATTTTTTACAATTTTAATAATTTGTTCTTATATTCTTTAATTAACTCTTTCAGTGCCATACTTATTTTGTAGGTTTAGTGCCAGGGAATCTTACGTTTTTCATGGGCATCAAAATTATTACTATGAATACTTGGTGATAGTTTTGAGTTATAACATGCCCCTAATGTATTATCCAGTTTGTTTTTAAATTGGCTATAGCATGCTTAAGCATACCCAAAACAAATTCAACCAAAAAAAAATAAACAAACAAATCTAAAAAAATAAATTAAATAATTTTTATTTTTTTTTATTTTTTTAGGACCGATTTTACAGACCGTAAATTAGGGCCGATGAGATCGGCCCTGGCACTGAAAGGGTATAACCCAACGTTTGGTTACACAGTATGGGATACCATAACCCAACGTTTGGTTACTTTTTTCTCTTCACAACTAGTTTATTTAACAGCTTCAGATTCGGTTGACTAAACGTTGGGTTGGAGTCTGACTACACTTTAGTTATATATATTTTGAGTATGGATGCGAGCCAGTCTAAATGCGCCGGAATTAACTTCCCATTATAGTGAAACATCGCTGACAAAACATCAAGTTAAATGTTTAACAAAAACGAATTTATTTTACTTCTTCGATCAGCCTCTCCATAGCAACACTGTTAAATTTGAAAAACAAAATCAATCTTATTCAAAATTAAATGATTGAAGTGAATTTAGTTGACATAGGTGCATAGCATTCGGCAAATTTCGTCAGATATTCCGAACCGTTTAAGTTTGAAATTACGTCCCCTGGCCCATAGCAACGTTGCGATTGGTGACGTAATTTTCGTTACAAAATGGGGGCGCCCAGGTGCAAGCAGTTATCGGCGAGTGCATATTCGAAATTCTCCGTTGTTGTTGTTCTCGTGCTGAATTTTATTGGTATAAGCCAATCGATTGAGCATACATTGTTTGTGAAGCCTCCGAACTTGGTTGAACAGTGGAAGTGAAACTCAGTCAGTCGGAAAGAAACTGAATGATGAATCTGTGACTGAAAAAATGATGGTCAGTGGAGATAGTGGAGTGGACTGTGGACGTTGGACTTATCTGTGGTCACCACGGTGATTTGACTTGTTCTGTTAAATTTTAAGTATGTTTTCACCTGGAATGGTTAGAATTTCAAGCGGCAAATTATTAAATTTAATTGTTAATAGCTGACACTGTCAGGTCAAGGAAATCAGAAAATGAACATTTTAGAGCTGACTGATTTACTCATTTACTACTAGTACTACTACTAGTCTATTACTATTAGGATTGTATTAGTGATTACAGATTAGTAAATTTAGTTTTCAACGACTTTTGGCTGAGCCTCACCCACTCACTGTGAGTGTCACTCGGGTCAAAATACAATTCTAACCAGCTACAGTCGACACACACTTATGTGACAAACATGTCAAGCCCAGTCAATTGGTGACTGACAAAGTGGGTCAATTAACTTGGTGAGTGAAGGAAAAGAAGAACATCTCCCATTTGGTATCGGCACACTGCAGAGTGTAGTGACTGGTGAGAGGATATGCTTTCAACTCGACATCTATGAATTATGTTTCCTGTGATGGACATATAAAGTTAAATATATTAACTATAATGCACCGTTAATAACGACATTTTAGTTAACGGTGATTTGTTTCTGCATTCTCACATATTAAATATATTCATGATTTTAACACTGTGTTCTCGGTTTAAACCTTAAGCATTAAGCGGGAGCTCGGTCAGCATGGCTAGCATATATACTAGTGGCTATTTGTGGAAAAATTATTAAATATAGCCCTGCGTACTTGCTATTGTCGACTTGACACATTGGGATTGGAATAATCTGTATGCTAAACATAATAATTCCAGGCCAAGCTGTTCGAACTGTCATGACCTTCTAGTTCTACATGACTCATGGGGCAATCGCAGATGGTCACATAAATGTTTGTAATCTGGTAGTATTTTCTTAGACCACGCCATGAATCTCTATGTATCTATGCCTGTCGAGAATGATATATTCCACCAGTACAAAGTTTTTGCTGTTGCGATAGGGAAATTTGTAACAACGAAAAAACAGTACAAGTAATAAATTATGAAATACCTGTTCCTTAATAATGTGTGTCATAGAATGTGAAGGAATTATCAAATTCTCAACGATCAGTAAATTATTTGGCATAGGGACATATATAGAATTAAATTAAAATAGAATTAAATAGAATTAAATAGAATTAAATTTCCATCACTATTATTAATTTCAGTCTAAGTCTCCACTATCAATATTATTGACCATCACAATGATAGGACACCTGAGAGTACGACATAATATCACAAAAGTCACAAACAAGCATGCAATCTCGAGCTGGGGCCACCCCTACTGTGAAGTAGATTATTGAGGAACAAGTATTAACAATAAAGGGAAATATATTCCCTTCTTGTTTATTCATTGTTATAAATTTCGCTGTCAGAACATAACAAAGTTCCCAGGTTTTTGTACAGTGCAATTGGTGTAATATGGTCTATAGTGCGGTAATATCTAGTGTAGAGATTCATGACATGATCTAGTATTTTTTGTGGTTCGATGGTATTTTAAGGTGAACTCAGTAAACGTGATATATGCACGTTTGATTAATTAGTAGTAACCGTATAGGAAACGCCCCGAACATACCACTATTGCACAATGACATCAGTTTGTTTGATCTAAATTATTTATCCACTCCAGCCCCAAAACAATAGTCATTTTGCAAATTATGTCATTCCTTTTTGAAGTGCCTATCATCTGCTGAAGGTGGATCCTACCACAGGCCAGACATTGTGTCCCATTGAGTCACTGTGCCCCACCGTGTAACTCTCTGAAAGTCAAGCATACATAAACGTCTATAAATAAATCAGATGTGGCTATGAGAAATATGTGATAAATCCCCGTTTTCCACATCACAAAAATGTATTCAGTATTATATGTAAATTTATCAAATAAAGATATTTTTCCCTTAAAATCAGGGGGGGGGGGGGGTCGGAAAAAAGTTCCAGGCACGTATGATGAATTTTTTTTTTCCGGCCTCGGACCACCCACCCACCCAATTTCTTCCGTTTCCGGCCTTTTTTCCAGGCAATTTTGGACACCCACCCTTTTTTTTCCGTTTCAGGAAGTTTTTTCCGGTCAGTTTTGGACACCCACCCCCCTTAAATTTGAGAAAAATTATCAATTGAGCAACCAAATAGCTGATTATCCTGCATTATCATAATTTATTGCGCTATATTTGAATAGAACAGTGCATAATGAGATAACTATACTATTTGAATTTATCATATAAGTGTCAATAATCAAGAAATGTGTCAACATAATCACATTTCTAGGGATATATAGGCAGAGTGCCAAGGTTTTTATTAACATTCATTTTCATAATATATAGTCACATGCTCTAGTCACATAATCACATTTGAGTATTCTACAGAATACATGGTACCGGTACAACAAATTTCAGATTATTTGATATTTTTGATATTTGCTATGTGATATACAGTAATGCCCTAATTAATCGACTCCATAACCACAGCAGAATAATGGGTACTTTAATTTTAATTTCCGACTAAATCCTGAAAATTACCCATTATTCTGCTGTGGTTATGGAGTCGTTTAATTAGGGCATTACTGTATTGCTGGAATCAAATTGTTTATCAAAACATGTGGAAATACAACTGTTCATCCCAGTTCATCCCAGTTTGAAGAATAATGCTAATACCAAACATAACCATGATATACATGCGTGACTCTTCTTGGGGCATCTCAGAAACCAGAACTGAGGAAACATGTTATAGCATGTAATGGCAGGCTGGTAGCCACTGCCTGAAGTAATTGGCTTCGTAATAATTGGGAATAATATGGATGGGTAGCCCAATTTTACTTCTTTTTTGCTCACGATATCAGTGACGATAAAATCTTCGTTACTGTGATTAACATTACAAGCTGATCCACATTAACATGGAAAACAATGTGAAATTGTTCAAGCTGGCCCGGTTGGCCTTCAATTTATTTGTTAAGATTTTGTTTTACGTTGTCAAAAGTCTATTTTATTCCATTATTTATTATATCTTTATTTCCAAGTCACATATGGTCAAGTGTGCTTTCATTTTATTGCTTATTTTCAGCTGAGTTCTGCATAGTTATTCTTATTTTGTTGTATCAGTAGATGGAATCCTGATTAAATTTTATTTTCCCAATAGCGCAGTGTCTAGTTCTATCAAGTTGAATTTGGGTTATTGTTGGCCATTGTGCAACTGATCCAACTTCTGATAACCTCTATATGTAGTATAGCATTAGTATTAACTATATATGACCTGTTTCTGTTCAAAACACATCAAAATAAGACTCAATAGCAGGAATGGAAAAAAAATTTGGCATATGGAAAAAACAGTTTTTTGGACCCAAGAGACACCCACCCACCCCATCATACGTGCCTGGAAATTTTGTCCGACCCCCCCACCCCCTGTTAAAATTGCAAAAATTAATTTGTCCTTGAAAATTGGTCGCTGGGTCAGATTCAACCTTCACCTGATGATAGCATTTCGAACAAATATAGTAACATGTGTTATATGGCTAATATCTCTGGACTGGCGCCATTGATATTGGTCTGGAAATTATAGAAATGTTAGAGGCAATGTCTCACTCTGACCCATGTCTAACTGTGGCCCACATTCCCCTATATCTGGTGCTGCAACATATTCTCGTGCAAATAGGTTTATACTGTACCTAAATATTCACATAGGTTCATATTTTGTATTCATTTAAATTTGTTTAAATCAAAATTTAGAAAAACTAACGCCATTATACACTCTGCCAGGGCACCCTGAGTCACCACACCAAATTTCGTTGAAATATCCGGGCACCAAAATTAACAAAGACGTGTTGGTCTCAACTTTACTCCAGTCTTATATGTATAACAGTCCCATAAAACATTTATACATTTATTGATGGACGTGTCGTGGGATGTTCATACAGGATCGGGTTCATTATTCCGAAGGTTCCATATTCCGAAGGTACATTATTCCGAAGGTTCGCTATTCCAAATGTTCGTTATTCCGAAGATTCGCTATTCTGAAGGTTTTCTATTAAGGTTTTCTATTCTGGGCGTATTTAACCAGAAATGAATTAAAATTTGCAGCTACACCCCCCCCCCACAAAACCCGCACGAGGATTGAAAAATGCTATTACGCTAGTATTCACATATAGTACATTTATACACCCCATTCTAATTCCCAAATTGTCCCAGATGTCGGTTATTAATAGCATGAAGACATTATCAGTTTATCGTTTATTATGGAAAGTTGAAAACACGATGACTACATGACTGAAATAAGCTACATGTAAGAGTCTAAGTGATAGAGTCTGCCCGGACTGGCAATCTGTATTTGAAAGAAACATCAACATTAAAGGCCCACTTATTTTTCGAACCCCCATATCATATATATAAAATATATGCCATATTATATACCATGCATTTGAAATAGGAAGCTCTCTAACATTGTATTTTAAACTTATCCATGTGTAATAAACTGTGAACATGTTTTTGTTGAGTTGCCGAATTGTTTTGTGCTAAAGTTTCATCTGGTTTTGTTGTGCAAAGTGTATTATTTTCAATGGAGAGGGAATAACTCTATATTTTAAAGATAGAGTTATTCCCCATTCCATTGAAAATTCCTTTTTCAAGCTTGAATTCTGTTGCATTCTGGGAGCCATAACGGGGGGGGGGATTTTTTATGAGTTCAGCTATTTTATATTTCTCTATGGGCATCTTCTGAGACACAGACATTTCAAATGGTGATGAATTATAGTATTTTAATCATATATTATGGCATAGATTGTTATTAAAACAGAATATCAATGTTATGGCGCTCCAGTATTCATTAAGTGTTATAGCCCCACTGTTATAAAGTTGTCGAATAATTTGTGTACAGTTTTCAACCAAATGTATCAAATAAAAGTTATATTATATGCATACTAGTCCCATATACTCATTTAAGTTATTATATCGTCACTAGTCAGTGAGTGGCTTGAGTTTTCTCCCTGTATCACCATAATGTTTTAAAAGATCGTGTGTACCATCGGTTTACCAATCCAGTATCCCTCAATTAATTTGATTACGTCTATAGTACACGCAAATTCGTAATTTAATTTACGCCATTTTATGGCTCCAGTCATAAATTAAATTTATATCAAATTATTAACTTTGATTTTAAGATAGCCTATTTTTAACCTGAGCGTTTACAGAATACATCTTCAACTCAAATTACTTATGTTTCTATATATTATCGACATTAGATCGTTGTTATCACCGGAAATTTATTGAAAATGGCGTACAGTACCCCTTTAAGATGATCTGAAGTTAAGTTTTATGAAACTAACGTGTTCCTGAAACGGCATAGTATAGCAATATCATAAGATCTACCGTACATCTTATAGCTTCAGTCCATCTTAAGATCATCATAGACCTTGTTTCATGAATCTGGGCCCTGGTATCATGGAAATATATATATATAAATATATATATATATATAAGAAGAAAAACATTACCAACATTGCTGTCCTCGTCTAACCCCACCCAATACTTTACCCAGAAGGCATCAGTTTGGCACTTTAATCCTTAAAGGTGTATTCATTGTATCGCAGACATGAGTATACACATAGATTTTTTGTGTAAACCGACATATAATTATTCTTTTATTATTAATTTAGGTAAACCTCCACGACCCGCATCCCTGCCAGTGACCCAGATAAAGACACTTTTGCTAGTTTTGAATCGCATCGTTATCTTATCTAATCGCATTATTACACATCATTGGCGTCCGACAGATGGCCGGGCCAATTTATATAGCAGACAGGCAGACAGGCAAACATTCTTAAATATAGACGCAAGATGAAACCAACTTCGCCATTACTGTATCCCTTAAAAATATAATGTGACTGCCATCTGAATCATTGTGACTCACTTTCCAACAACTTGTGTTGTTTAGCAAACATTACAGAACTTTGTATCAAACACCATTAATAATGCCACTACTATTATTCTATTCCATGCCATACTTCTGTAATGCAAGCAACTCATACAACGTATTTGGTGAGGTTTGTGTAGGAGCATTCGGATTTCGGTGATAGCGAGAAATATATCGAACATTGGTGTCAATTGTCACACAATTTATGTGTATGATTTTGTCACATTTTTATTTATCGTCAATTTCTGAAATTGATCTCAGATTTTACAATGTACGGCAATCTTTTGACGACGACAGCAATGACTATGTTATTAGTTACAACTAACATACTCTCTTCGTGAGTAATGTCTTTATTTCTATAAATACGACATTAGCAAAGACATTTTGGCAAAATTTCAGAAGTTAAAATTGTAGATCTTCAATGAAAACGAAAAAGGAAGTTATAAATAATGTTCACTGTCTTTACAAACATAGAACTGTCACCGCTTGCCAACTAAACGGACAAACTATTAAATACATTAGATAGCTATACATGCTCGGACGTTTGTTAAGATAATTACAATTCACCAATATGTCTCATGATATACCGATATTGTAACAAGTATATATCGTACAGGGTATAGTATCAGACTGGCCGTGTCTCCAGGCGGCAAACCGAGTTCGCAAAATGAGTCTATTACTATAAATGGAAAAATAATAGTAGGCGAGTAGGAATTATACTGTGGTATTGTCGTAATATATAGTATAGCAGTGTGCAGCCAATCATAATGCGAGAAAGTCACGTGAGATATAATATTGCCCAATAGTACACATCCTCAACCTCTATATGTATATACCTTCCAGTAAAACAAACAACTGTCATACATTCGGGTTCTTTATCAGTCAATAATAAGGTACATGGCCTTCTGAATTTAACACTATGGCCACTCACAAATAACTGCCCTTTTGGTCGTGCAGTATAAATCATTCATAAAATATCCTCCATACTTCATCAGTTCCACACAGAGACCATCTCCAGATGGCGCGCCTCCATGCCAGATGAGGTAAGGATGTGAATTGGGAATCAATCCCTCTTCAGAGACCCAGCCTCCGCTCACGTTCTTTACATTGAGCCAGAATCCCGCTTGGTTCCTTAGACTTGGATTCCCTTTGATATAATTTATTATCTCCAGCCGATGTTCATTGTTTCTCAATGTAAACAAATGTCCACCCTGGTCTCTGCACGATGTATATGCATCCATCTTTTCCACGCTTGTTGTTTGTATACTGATTTTTTCTTTTATTTCAACGCATTTATATCCAGCACCGCTGGTTTCGGTAGGAATACACAATTCATCAGCTCCACATATATTTGGTGTTGTACAGATCAACCCCGATAGGTGTGATTTACGCACCGCCTCACCCCATATAGTGTTAGGGTCAGTTATCATTAAGCATCTCTTATTCTTGAAATAGATCCTCAAGCAGGTCACGTGATATTCACACAGTCTCTTGCATCTCAAGTGGTTCTCTGTCGTTGTTATGAACACATAGTTTGCCTCAGCGTACACAATAATACCAATTAAAGCTGAGCATGATAACACACTTGGCATGTACATGTCTCGATATGTATTGTGTGTATTTCAATGCCACAATCAATAAGATAAGCACTAGCTCAGACAGCAAAAATCCCGATATTTCGGAAAACACATCAGCGTCGTCTTAACGTATTAGTGACCACATCTGGAGTAGGTGAACATGTTAGTGACGCCAACGACATTCACTGCAAGAAATAGAAAAGATAATGTACATATATGTTTCACAAATAGACCAGCTTACATGTATATATTTAAGATAAAGAGATATCGAATTAATACTTCTCTACATATTTATCATGGAGAATCTTGACACTTAATAACGGAGCAGCCACAAGAGTTTCAATAGCACCTAAAAATCACGTATCTAAAATCCAATGAGTATTCCGCCATGCAAGAGCCCGAGAGTACATAATCAGTAATCATTTAATGCTTTTAATTGAATTGGTGCATACAGTGTGCTTTCTGCTAAGAAAATACTACACATTTGTGTATAATACATATTTATACCATAATTGCCTGTTCTATTGTGTGTATAACTCCGATTTTGTAAATTTCATCTTTACACCCTACTGTGGGTATACAGCTTCCTACTGTGGGTATAGATTTCTACTGTGGGCGTAAATGTTCAAACATAATTTCATTTGTTAAACGTGTATACCCACAGTAGAACTACATCGTGGTTAGCAAAATAGTTATGCTTTAATTGTCAAAGCTGAAAATTAATGCAGAACATGGATATATACATATATACAATGGGGTTCACTTACATCATCGTCATCGTCATCATCGACGTCCCCATCGTCACCATCGTCCTCGACATTGTCATCATCATCAGTTTCATCATCATCATCATCATCATCATCATCATCATCATCACCATCCTCATCATCCTCATCATCATCATCATCATCATTATTGTCCATCATCATCACCATCGTTATCATTATCATCATCATTAGCGTCATCATCATCGTCATCACCGTCGTCATCATCATCGTCATCGTCATCATTATCATCGTCGCTAATCATCTTCATATTGGCATCTTAGTGATTGTCGTCCTGGCAACGTTTATAACGTCATCATAAATATCGTCGTAATTTGTTTTCTCATTTTGTAGATTAGGTACATAAGACACTACACATGCACAATGACAGCATGTGTACATATGATTAATCGAATCATGTTTTGTCATCTCTTGTTTTTTCGTGAATCTTCATACACGCCTTGACAAATATCGCTAAACTTTTCTGAATTGCTGGGTTTTGGCTACCGAGTAGAATATAAAATCGTGCTCTAGATGGATCTTGCCGAAAGGTAGCCGGAATATATTTTATTCTTAAATCCAGGTATTTTGGACAAATCATCACAACGTGGTACTCATCTTCTATGTGGGTCATGCATTTTTGACAGGCTCGGGATTTTCTTTATTTTTACTCCACCTTCCAGACTCAGAACGCAGTTTGTGATTACATGTTCTTAGTCGTAATAGTTCTTGGGCTAGGTCACGCGGTAGATTTTGCAAATATGATTCATATTTCATTGTCCGTTTAAAGTTCATGTATAATTTACCACGAGAGGAGTTGTACATGTCCCACCACCAGGTCTGAATAAAATGATCTTTGAGTGTGCTTTCGGTGGCCATTATTTCTTCGGATGAAATTTTCTGACATGTCCATATGTAACTCATGCCGACGGAATCCAATATGCCTTTAACTGATTGAATCCACGTTTTCAACTTGTTCGTCCTACCCAGCTCCCCCAAGTTGACGAAAAGTAAATAAAGTTCCCGCGCTAGAGGAGAACACTTGCCATTTAATATGCGGTTCCAATATTGAGTAATTCTCATCTTACATCTGATACTGATTGGATATCTGCCAATTTCTCCATACACCATGAATGTGGGCGTGCTGATTTTCAGTTTAAGAATATGTTTATAAAATCTCAAAATTACTTTGTCTGTTTCTGATGTGTTTCCTATGTCACATTCATTTACAATTGAAGTTGTAATGATATAAATTAGATACGAGGAAAATTGTCTGCAATTCAATTAAATGTATAGCTTGCTAGCGTTATATGACATAGGAAATATATGAATGGTAATTCCATGTGACTGATCGCTCAGAAACAGGCTGGCGTCATGACATAAATGTATGCATCACTACGCATGACGCACATTACTTATAGCGTCATGTTTGTGTCTCTCGGTGTGTATACACATTCAAAGTAAACACCCAGGTAGTTCACCGAAGAAATCAAAATTAATAATTATGGCATAAATAAAATACACGCATAGTAGCCGAAAGTACAACCTTTTCACCACTCGTGGTATTGTTGCTTTAACCACTCGGCAAAAGGCTCGTGGTTAAAACCACATTTCCTCTCGTGGCGAGCGGTGTGACTAATTACTGCCCGGACAAGCCCGGGCAAGTCCGGACACGCCCGGACAAGCCCGGACACGCCCGGGCGGCCCTATGAGCCCGTGGGCAGTATAATGAGCCCGTGGGCAGTATAATATGATGTCTTATGGTAGTAGGATACATACATGTGAAAATTGACTTGCTGTGTCATCCACCGGCGGTTTTATTAACCCTTTAAATGCCGAAATTGGCTAAAGGAATCAGGGAGAGTCCTGTCACACCCAGAGACCGCATCAAACTATATATCGATTACTAATGGTTAAGACAATAATAATAATGGTCAGTCGTGGCCACATGCAAAATGGCACAATACACAGACAATATGTGTATTGCTTGAATATCTGGCGTGGATACACGCGTGAGTATAACGCACACGCTTCGTACATCTCGCCGCTGGAGAATACGATCTCTTGTAGTTCACTTAAATGTGTTTCAAAAGATGGATTTATTATAAAAATGACATTGCGAAAACCTACAAATCACCCATAAGTAATACGTCTAAAACGACCACAAAAACTCTTAATTGAGAACACTCTTAAGCTTATGATCTAACATAATCATGGACGCTCTTTATAAGAGCCGATCCTTGAATTTGTTTCGTATGCTGATAAACCGCGTCAACCGCCACACTTGGGATGTCGACAGTAATTTAGACCATCTAAATATCGCATTAATTGGCTCATCGGTCAGATCTTATTATTTTGTGGTCTACATGTAGAAAACGAACAGATAGTGGTTTTATGGCGTCACATTTGACAATGCATCTGTAAAGGCAGAGTACTGCGGATCAACAAGGAGAATATGACGGTAGAATATATTGATTCATAGAGCTTGCTGCTGTGTGTATCATCCTGAAATTGTTCGGTATTATTTATCAACGCTTTCGCTAAATCATGGCCACTGTTTAATTAGCTTCGTCAATTTGGCGATTAATTGGGTAATGCATCGCATAACCGGATGTCTCTGCATTCATTCCGATACCTCTATTTTTTAGGTGCCTTCTTGTCCCCTTGGAGAATATTTTTTATCTAATTGGGTGCGTTCGTCTTGTTAATGAGAAGATGCATCCTCGTACTGATTCCACTCGATTTACCTCAATTTGCAGTAAACTTTCTTTAGTACTCTCTGGCGTACGTTTCCGCCATATTTTTTTTTCGGTTCTACGGCGGTTTACTAATGTTGATCCAAATACGTCATATGGAGACAATGAACGCGATATTGAAAGTGAACCTGTGTTAACCCTTTACCCAACAGAACGGCCCTGTGCCAATGCATTCTCTTATATATGCGAGTCGACCATAGGTCGCCTCGCATATATAAGAGAATGCATTGGCTTAACACATTAAAAAAATTTGTTTTAGGCCAATGCATTCTGTTATATATGCGAGTCGACCTATGGTCGACTCGCATATATAAGAGAATGCATTGGCACAGGGCATAACTGTAACTATCACAATGTGGTCAAGGAGCCGGTTCCAATGATATCCATATTTGTATGGTTCTATTGAGACAGACCGAAGATATTTCAGGCTGTTGAAGCTTTATTTGGCCGGTTTTGGCCGGTTTGTTGGGTAAAGGGTTAAATTTACATTCCGGTAGTACGTGTATAACCGTAAGAATGGCTGAGGACGGAGCTGGTTGCCCAGTTGTAATTAAAATTAGACAATCGAACAAGCTATAGCGTGTAGCCTTTTCGACAGTATAAGTTTAATTAGAACTGTCGGTTGCCTTGTGTATGTTTATTCCCAGGAATGGAATCGGTTTTAGGCTGTTGGTATGGGTGGAGATCCGTAGACACCGAATGATGTTGAAGTGGGCGGTTCCTTGTAGATATACGTGCTATCTAATTGACCGACACGATTGATCATAACTATCTGGAAATTAAACTTAGCATATAAACGAAGAGTGAGATAAGTTCCACGTCATACCGATTGGTATTAGATATGGAGCCACGCTGAAATTTCACTTTTATTCCCCTATTAATGGGTTTTCCGAATCTAAAGAGCGTTTCGTGATTATATCATTTATTAAATGTCACAGTTAATCTTACTATTGATAGAAGTAACATCGTTCCGATGCCCTCCCCCACTACGCTGGCCCTTTGTTGATCAAACTGTAGTGTAATGGCGTTTGTCAACGATGTTCATGATTTCGAAATCTGACGACACCCACGGAGTGTTTCACTATGAACTAACAACGCACGAAGAATGTGAGAGATACCCGTTAAGACCTGTTACACTAGATACCCGTTAAGATATGTTACACTAGATACCCGTTAAGACCTGTTACACCAGATACCCGTTAAGACCTGTTACACTAGATACCCGTTAAGACATGTTACACTAGATACCCGTTAAGACCTGTTACACTAGATACCCGTTAAGACCTGTTACACTAGATACCCGTTAAGACCTGTTACACTAGATACCCGTTAAGACCTGTTACACTAGATACCCGTTAAGACATGTTACACTAGATACCCGTTAAGACCTGTTACACTAGATACCCGTCAAGACATGTTTCACTAGATACCCGTTAAGACCTGTTACACTAGATACCCGTTAATACCTGTTACACTAGATACCCTTTAAGACCTGTTACACTAGATACCCGTTAAGACCTGTTACAATAGATACCCGTTAAGACCTGTTACACTATATACCCGTTAAGACTTGTTACACTAGATACCCGTTAAGACCTGTTACACTAGATACCCGTTAAGACCTGTTACACTAGATACCCGTTAAGACCTGTTACACTAGATACCCGTTAATACCTATTACACTAGATACCCGTTAAGACCTGTTACATTAGATACCCGTTAAGACCTGTTACACTAGATACCCGTTAAGACCTGTTACACTAGATACTCGTTAAGACCTGTTACACTAGATACCCGTTAAGACGTGTTACACTAGATACCCGTTAAGACCTGTTACACTAGATACCCGTTAAGACCTGTTACACTAGATACCCGTTAAGACCTGTTACACTAGATACCCGTTAAGACATGTTATACCAGATCATACCATGGATCTCTACTCTGACGAACGCCCTTATAGATCAAATTCCACCAGTTCAAAACCTGGGAGTTTTTTTAAGTTTTAAAGTCAAAACAATAACACGGGAAATAAATATATTTGTTAATGCCAGTTGCTTCATAGCTTATTCATCAGGGGTCCGTACTATCACTTCTCTTACTCGTGTAATTCAGTGACGGAGAACGTGGTCAGTATCATTATCACTGAGAATCTGACAGTGTAGACGACTATGCGTAATTTATCAGTACAGGCCAAAATCGAGTACTATGAACTCAGTTTGTTTGGAGTGTTCAATGTTGCCCATCGCCTATCAGGTAAAGGGGAATCACTCTATAATTATGCAATTGGATGTGAGAACTTTTCTTCGTGCAATGAAAGCTTCGGGTTGCACAAGAGTATTTTAATGTGTTCGACTCATTGTCCGAAGATTGTCAGAAGTTTTAGTCATTTGGTCAAAATGACTGGTTTGACAGATTGACTGCAACATATACAAAACAAAAAATTACGTAAATGCGCTAACATGCAAACGGAGTCTCGGGATCATATATCATAATAATGGTTAACCAACTGTTGTTTGATTATCACGCGCACCGCACCGGATCTTTCTGCAGATTGATCGGCTTAGAGTGCATGAGACTTTATTTTGTCCATTATAGTAATAAATTTGTAGTCGCCAATGCTTCGCAAATTCTGGACAATCATCGATTCGAAAAGTTCGCTTCGTAGTTGTGTATACGCAGTACATTAAATAAGGAAATGTTCCTCATCGTGTATGAAATCATCACAACAAAACACGCACTTAAATTTCTATCTTCTAATGTTACTTGGGGCTGAAGATGTCGCTCCTTCTCTATATCAAGTGAATGGTTACTGATTCTGAATCTGGTGAAAGCTATTCTGTCTTCGATGTGGTTAAAGTCTATATTATTCATTGAAAATACGATGCCTATTGTATGTATGTTCAAAGAATATGATGTTTTTCACCATTATTGTGGATCTGCGTTTGGTGCCAGATATCTTACCCGCGAACAGAACAATACGAGTACACCATATAAATTATTCGAATTCAAAAACAATACACAAAGCAATCTCCCAAATAGTATTGATAGTGGCGGAGATAAACTCGCCATTATTGAGTCGGGACTTCCATTACAAACGTCGACGTATGACCTTTCAAAAGCTTCAACCGCATAGATTTGAGCCGAGTCGCTAAACTGGGAAGTTGATGTAAAGACTGAAAAGAAATTTCAGAGTCAGAAAGGCATTTAAAGGTTTATTATATATAGTTTGATAAGAGTATAGAAGATGCATTAGACATTTGTGTTGTAACAATATAGTGCCCTTGATTGCGAGTATGTGACTCCGATTGATACTTTTCCGTCACACATCACCAAAGACACATCAACTGTTCGGGCTTCTTTGTGCACGCAAGTCGACTCTGGTCTTTCTAAAGCTTCAACCATCACACTGGCATATAACTTCTATTCAAAGCAAATACAAAGTTGTACATCATGGCCATTGTCGAGCCGTTGCACCAATCGCTCACGCAACGTCGGATCGACCTTTCAAAAAACTTTACTGTCAATCTTTGTCGAGAGCCCGATTGTTTACCAGTGGCTGAACACAGGGGGTCCGGGAACTTTAATTTGGTCTATTGTGTATTATAAGAAGGGCCAGGGTCGATTATCGGCGATTTATTTTTTAATTTTCGTAACTTCTTCATCCGATGTTACATTAAATCCTTTCTGATAAATTTCGGGAAGATGGTTTTCAATCCAGCATTCTACAGCTTTTTAAAAAAACCCTGTATCATAACTTTATTATGAGTTATGACATCTCCAACATAATTCCTCTCAGTCGATTTATCATATACGCACTTCCAAACTGAACCTTCTTTTTCGACACATTTAGCGGAGTCCCAATATTTATAATCCTTCTGTGTATTTCTCGAACTGTATTGTGTCCAATGTCAAAGTAATACATTTTCCTTTGTCTTTAACGTCAAGTTGATACATTCCAGTTAACATACTTGACTTCCTTGCGACCACTTTATTAATTTTCAGGTTATAGTCCTTAACTACCTCATGTCTGCAATCTGAGATTATGTGACGGCGCATCTTGATCTTCCCATTCTTCCGGAGATTCCTCATTCAGATCAAATTTCATCTCTATTTTATCATTTCGATCAGATTTCAGCTCTTTCTCATCACCATCCATATGCTTATCCATGTCCATCTCCATTTTGATTTTAATGACTATCCCCGAAGTCCAGATGAAACAGAGCTGAAATTTGATCTGAGTGAGGAATCTCCGGAAGATTTTATGGACAATTTTTTGCATATTGCAAGTTCAGTCTCTGGCCGATTCATGGGTATCAAACTATGTCCGCCGTGAAATTATATATTGTATATAATTAAAGGGGTAATTTCTAAATCTCGAATCTGAGTGAGGATTTAGAAATTACCCATTTAATTATATACATTATACAAAATATAGTCGGAAGAACCCCTCTATATAGAGATATTTCGGTAGACAGTTTATTGTCGGAGTTTATCATTGCGCACTATAATCGTTTAAGTGAATTTTGTGGGTTTTCTTTAAATATTTTTGGCGACAAATTTTTGCATACCCATGAATCGGCCAGAGACTGAACTTGCAACATGCACAAATTTGTTCCTACTCCTAGTTTGAGTTTATATAGATTAATATGAAAAGGAGTTTTTTATTACGATTGGACATCGGGGACTTTTCATATTAATCGATATAAACCCAAACTAGGATATGAACCCCAAATAACCCGTCTATATAGAGATATTTCAGTAGACAGTTTATTGTCGGAGTTTATCATTGCGTAGTCCGGGAGCTAATAGGGGTACCCTTGCACCCCACTGGGACTTAACTTCACCCCACATTTTGTTCCTTATTATGTCCTTCAACTGTTAAGCAATGTTAACAAGAAATAAAAGTGGCCTTTTAGACTCCAGACAAGATGGCATCCATCATGGCCGCCGTTTTTCAGACCAGAACCTAAGTCAGTTTTATGCAAATTATAGCGGGAAAATCTTGTAAAAATTTTACAAATGTATATATTTTCGTGAAGCTGAGACATAATGACACTTTTTTCGGCCACAATTGAAACTCACCATCCAAGATGGCCGCCAAAATGGCCACCGGAAGTTGAAAATATAACATTTTTTCACAAATATCTTCTAGATCAATTCATGCTGTTTGGAACTGGTTGAGTAATGCAACTTTATTTTGTGTTTTGTATATTAACTGATCATTGGAGCAACGAAATATGCAATTATTGGGGTCCTAACATCTTCCAATCCTTCAAAAATTCGATTTTACAAAATGCGGTATAAAATTTCACAAAAAATCACAATTGGGATTCTAGTCATATTTAAACAAGAAATGAACAGAACTTTGTAATGTAAGTGAGGCATATCATTAACTATTAATATTCCAAATCACTGGAACCACAATTCTTACTTTGGCTCCAAATGGCTGCCAATATGGCCGCCAAAATATGGAAAATGGTAAATATTACACCAGCGTGTCCTGCAATCGCTTACAAGTTGTGGTTGATGTATAAAATTGGCTATTCTGCATTCTATACATTGAATACTAACATGTCTGATGCACCATGGTTAATTGTTACTATTGTCACCCCTGACATCGTCAAAAATATTGGACTTTTCTCTCAAAAACTTGACAAAAATATTGTCAAAAATTCAGTTTTCAGGTTTGGACCATTTTTTCTGGTAAAATATAACTATCTTTGGATTGAAAGGTGTTTATCGTTTTGGTCTATCTTAAATGTGTCACACTACGGTGTTTATAGACTAAATTGCTCAAGATGGCTTCCAAAATGGCAACCAAATTTGTAGAATGTGAATTTTTTACATATATCCCGAACATTCTCTGCATTATCCGAAAAGGTCGCATATTGTGACTCACTTGGTTATTATACATGTTAGTTAATTAACTGACAACTACATGTTCTATTCTGGTTGTCTCAGTTCCGTATGGGGCATGACAAATTCATTTTAAAGTATGCAATTTTGCCGAGAACCTCTTTTGTGATTTTGGCGACATTTATTGAAAGGAAATGGGCAGAACTTTGATACAGAACTGAGATGGACCATAATCTTTGGCTATTCTGGTCCATTATGATAAACAAAATGTCAACAGGATACAGTGTGGATGCCAAGATCATAGCCAGGGAGTTACGCTATGATCATATGTGAGGTGAATAGGTATAAAGGGAGTTATTGTATGTCATGACTGATGTGAGTAGGTATACAATAGTGACTATATGGTTATGAGTGGGTTGTCCATGGTAAGATGCATCTAGGTATAACGGGAGAGGTCATGGTCAGGTGTGATGTCAATCGGTATGCATGGAGTGACTCTATGGTGTATGATTGTGTATATTCAGTACGGGTGCAACCGGTGTACCTGTATGTGTGTGTGGATATAGCTACATGGTCAGCTATGTGTTGATATATATGGAGTGACTGTACGGTCATGGGTGGTATGTGCATGTGTTGTCTGTATGATCATGGATGGGGTGTGTGGATAAATAGGGAGTGATTTTATGGTTACGGGTAATGTGTACAGGTATACATGTAATGACTGTACGGTCATGATTGAATATGAATACCTGGAGTAAGCTGGATGGACATTATCGAGGGTGTGGGTATATAGGGAGTGTCCATGTGGTAATGGTGGGATGTATATTTATATATCTCGTGGATGTATTATCATTTGTGGGTGTATAAGGCTTAGCTGTATTATCATGGATGGCGTGTATGATTATGCGGTGAATTGCTGAATTGGCATGTGTGAGGTGTATATGCAAGTATGGAGTGTTTGAGTGGTCGTGTGTGCGGGTTTTTTGTATATCTGGAAGGGCTGAATGGCCATTAGTGAGGTTTACATGTATACATGGAGTGAATCTATAGTCTAGGGTGGGCTTCATATGTATATCGAGTGGTTATATGACTATGTGTGTCGAATAGGTATACAAGTAGTGACTGTATGGTTAATGGTGAGATGAGTACATGTAGGTATACAAGTAGTGACTGTATGGTCACAAATGTAATGAACATCTATACATGGGGTGACTAAATGGTCATGTGTAAGGCGTATGTGTATACTTTTTTTTTTTTTTTTTTTTTTTTTAATAATTTTTATTGAAATCAAAACAAGCATAATATTACATGTGTTATACAAAATGACATCAACAAAAAAACAGGGACAATCATATTTTAAAGCCAAGGAGGGGATGTCAGTATAGCATGTTTAATTTCGTTTTTTTTTTTTAGGGAGAGGTTTCCCTTTATGAAAAGTGATAGAGTTGTGAGAGAGAAGAGAGGGGAGAGAGAAAATGTATAGTTCAAGTTTGTTTTGTAAATTAATGTCATGTGGCATAATAGTTAAGTAGTGTTTGAGTCAGTGCGTTAATGTATTGTCAATATGTGGTACAGTAGATGGTTAGTTGGTTGCTTTTTTAGGTATTGGCTTTTCTTTTCTTACATATGAATAGTAGTGTACTACAATAATCTTTATTAAAAAGTGCTTAATTTAATTTAAAGTTATTTTTAATTTTTTGTTTAATTAATTTTAACTTTAATTTTGCGGCGTGGAATGGGTTTATTGCTTTTACATATTTATGCTTATTCAAGTAACAAGGTTGATCCAGGATAACCAGCGGTTGTTAAATGATTTGTACCGACATAGAGTATAAAACGCAAGTTTTTCTGAGGCATAATATGTTTTTAATTCCTGTTGTATGCTCTCCATTGTTGGAAGTTTTCCCATCATTTTTGATCTATAAATATTAAATTTGATTAATATTAATAAGAATCTAAGAAGATTGTCTTCTGGAATATCGCGTTTATGTCCAAGCAAAACCATAGATAAATTTAAATTTAATCTCGTTGAGGTTTTTCTGAATATCCAGTTTTGTATTTGTTGCCATAATTTATTTATTATCTCGCATTCCCAAAATATGTGTTTAATAGTTTCAGTTTCGCTTCCACAGAAAGTGCATGCATCGTTATCAATTTGTTTCATTTTTTTCATTAATGACTTAGTTCCCAGAATTCTAGTATTAATACGGTATTGAAACCATCGGTATTTCGTACTTGTGCAACATTTGAAAGGATTTTCTAAGATTCTTGACCACTCATCATCCCCCATTGTTTCCATCAGATCTGATGACCATTTGTCTTTATATTTGTGGGAAATAGTTTCGTTGTTAGTAAATATACTATATGTATCTTTCGTTTCCAAATTAGATATCCTGAATAATTGAAAAGGCATAATAGGTCTTGGTAGAGGTTTGAATGGCCCGCTTTCTATGCGTTCGTTAAGAAACTTTTTTACATGTCTGAATATTCTGCTATATGATAAAAAGTCTATTTTAATTTGATTTTTTCGTTCGTATTCATCTCTTGTTAGTAAAACTCCATCGTCATTTATTATATCGTTGACCAGATAAATGCCCTTCTTTTCTAATCCGCTACATTGTATTGTTTTTCCATTCAAACTAATATTTGGGTTATCGTTAATTATATTGCTGTAGCACTGCGATGGGTTTGTGGGAGATATTATGGTGCAAAATTTGGCCCACGATTCTATTACTTCTATCCAGAAAGGATCGGAAATATTCTTAATGTAGTTTCTTAGTTGTTTTGGATTTGATAGAAACCATCTTTCAGGTAGATGTTGATTATTTTCATTAAAAATATTCGCCCAGTTACATGTTTTAAAAATAAGTTTCTTTATCCAAGATAATTTCATTGAACACATAAAATTCACTATGTCAACCATTTTACACCCACCAACTGAATATGACCCTCGTAGTTGTTTCCTGGAGATTCTGTCCACTTTGCTGTTCCAAATGAAGTTATATAGTTTTGTGGTTAACGATTTAATGAATTCACCACTGGGATTAGGAATTGTTTGAAAAAGGAAAGATAATTTTGATAAAATCAGTGACTTTATAACAGTAATACGACCAAGAGGAGTTAAGTTCCGTTTAGACCACATATTTAGCATGTTGTCTATCTTAACCATAGTTGTTTCATAATTATTGATAAACATATTGTGTTCCTTCAGACAGAATGTAATGCCTAGTAATCTGAAAGAAGTTGGATTCCACTGAATTTTCCATCTATCGCATATGACTTCAGTACAATCATGTTTACTACCAATCCACACCGCAAACGTTTTGTTATAATTAATCTTTAAACCTGAAATAGACCAAAACCTTTCTAGCAACTGAAATGTACTGTCAAGAGACAGGGGATCGCCATCTAAAAGCAAAGTTGAGTCATCCGCGTATTGTGTTATCTTGATTTCCGCATCACCAATTTTGATGCCCTTAATAGTTTTGCAATTCCTTACAGACATACTTAATATTTCTGCACATAATAAAAAAATATACGGAGATATTGGATCTCCTTGGCGACAGCCTCTCTGGATGCAAAACGCTGGAGATATATTTCCATTAATATTCAAATTTGAATTGATACCATTGTATAACGTTTGGATATAGCCGATAAATTTTGGACTGAATTTGAAAAATTTTAGCACACTTGACATGAATGACCAAGAAATTGAATCAAACGCTTTCTCAAAGTCTAAAAGAAGCAAAAGGCCTGGAATATTCTTTTCTCTGGTAAAATTGATCACGTCTGAAATTAATCTAATATTTTCTCCAATGTACCTCCCGGCCATAAAACCTTTTTGATCTTCGTGTATAACTTGCGGTAAAACTGTCTTCAGACGATTGGCCAACACACCAGATAGAATTTTATAACTAACATTTAGTAAGGAAATTGGTCTCCAGTTTGATAAAAATTGTCGAGGTTTATTGTCTTTTGGTATCAAAGTGACCACTCCATGTTTCTGTGACAACGATAATTTACCGTTGGATAAACCATAATTTAGAGAACGTATCAAGTAGATTCCAATGTTTTTCCAAAACATTTTATAAAATTCAACCGTAAACCCAGATGAGCCTGGACTTTTGTTATTTTTCATTGTTTTTAAGTAAGATAAAGTTTCAGAATATGTAATAGGCTGTTCCAATTGACTAGCCGCGTTACTGGAAATATGATTTGAAATCGGGTTTTTATTTACTGGATCAATTAATTTTTTAATATCCTGTATTGTTACTACTTCGTTTCTATTTTTGTATAACTGTTCGTAATATTTGCTGGCTTCCAACAATATATCATCTTGCTTTGAAACGATTTTTCCATCAGATGTTTCTAATATCTTTATCGCTTTGTTTATGTAATGTCTCTGTTCTAAGTTTAAAAAATATTTACTAGGTTTTTCACCTTCACTAAGCCAGTTCGCTCGTGATCTTACCAACATACCTTCTAATTTGTGTTTACGAATTTCTTCCAATTTTTTCTTGCATTGTTCAATGTGCATTTCCATTTGAGTTGTCATCTCATTTAGTTGTTCGTGTTTTTCTATTTCAGCCCTCAAAGTTCTTTCTTCCTTGTTTCTATGTTTATTAAGTTTAGCACTGAATGAGATTGTAGTTTTTCTTATTTCCATCAAAAGAGTTTCAAAAAACAGTTGATCACTTATTTCAGAATTATTGTTTTCTCCATTATTTTCAGTTTTAATGGCATATTGGTTTACAATTTTTTCAATAACTATATTTATTTCTTTAATATATTCTGCATTTTTAAGTAGAGAATTGTTAAATTTCCAGTAACCCCGGCCGCGTTTGGTCTCGTTTAAATTGATTTCCAGCCAGGTAATAGAGTGGTCAGTTCGATATCCAGGATCGATACCTGTTTTGTCAATTAAAGATAAAATATGTTTCGACACAAGAAAATAGTCCAGTCTGGCTTGTTTAACAGGTGTCTTTTTTCGCCACGTATAACGTTTAATGTTCTGATTGAGTAATCTCCAAACGTCGATTAAACTCCTTTCTTCAACTGTCTTTAAAAGAACTTTACGTGCATTTCGATTATTTACGTGTAAATAGTTATATGAATCAAGTTCCTGATTTGGCACAATATTAAAATCACCACATATAATGTAATTGGCATCATCTTTCTCTTTAAGGTATGTGTTTAAATCAACATAAAAATTTGGAGTATCTGAATTGGGCCCATATACCGTTATCAATATAAATTCTGTACCATTAATAATAACTTCTATCGCTAAAAAGTTACCGTTTTTATCTCGTTTCACATTTTGAACTTTACTTTCAAAAGTATTCCTTAAAAATATGGCCACACCGCGAGATGACGTGTTATAATTGCAAAAATGGCATTCATAACCCCATTCTGATCTAATAAAATTTTCCTGTTTTGTATCAAAATGAGTATCTTGTAAACATAATATATCGACATTTTTACTTTTTAAGTACTCAAAAACATCTCTTCGTTTGTGGCGATCTCCCAGACCTTGACAGTTCATTGACATAACTTTAATTGACATAGTTTTAAACAATTGACATACGACACTGACCATGAAACTTGAAAATTGTAATTCACCAGGATTAAACAGAATATAGATGGGTTAAAAGTGAAAGCAGACAGATTGAAAGATAAAGTATAGAGTAGAGTATATTGTAGAATCATACTACCAGTTAATATGATCGGGAATATTTCAAGAAACATTGAGAACCTTAAATTAGAACATAGAACATAGAGAACCTTAAATTATAATCACACACGTATATAGGCATAACATACCAAGAGCATCGCTAGGGCGTGGCAAAATACGCCCTTTAGCCATTTCGAATTGTACTGCCGCAAAATAAAATAATACTTTGAGCTTACATTTGAAGAAAATCTGATATACCCCTAATTTCAATGCCAAAATAAGGTCAAATTCTAGTCGAAAAATGATCGTAACTCATGTAAAAATAATTAGACAAAACCTAATTCGAACTTGTTCTGTAGTTTTAACTGGGAACTACACATAGCAGCTTTGGTTCAGATCAAATAATCAAAACTGGAGTTATCGATCAGAAACCGAATTATTATGAAATTGGTCAAATTCTAAGTCGAAAAAGGGCCGTAACTCATGTAAAAATAACTGGACGGAACCCATATTGGCATATTCAAACTTGGTCTGTATCTTTATCTGGGAAATACATATACCAACTTTGGTTCAGATCACATAATCCGAACTGGAGTTATCGGTCGGAAACCAAAAATGCTAACAGATAGTCAAATTCTAAGTCGAAAGAGGTCCGTAACTCATGTAAAAATAATTGGATGAAACACATATTCGAACTTGGCCTGTGTCTTTAGCTGGGAAATACACATACCAACTTTGGTTCAGATCAAATAATCCAAACTGGTGTTATTGGTCGAAAACCAAAAATGTTAACAGACGGACAGACAGACGGTACGACGGATGTATAGACAGACGGACGGACACACTGATAACATAATACGACCTTTTTTCAAATAGGGCGTATAAAAGCGACAGCGTGCACGTATCACCAATCACCAAACGTATCGCACCCGCTCCATGACGCAATACTGTCGCGAGAGACCGAAAGTTAACGGTTCATTATAAACGAGAAGTTCGTTTACGTTATAGAGTGCATGTTTTATGCTTGTAATCTCGGACTGAGCAATGTCCGCCGTGCGATCTGACCATATATGCGTCGTGTTACGCGAAGCGTGTAATGCGTTGACGTCACAAATATTCCTTGATAACTCAGTTGCAGTTAGGCCACGCATAGTTCATAGTTGGCACGGTGTATCTCGGTATCTATGTAATATAGTTAAAAGTTATTATATTTATATTTGATGATATAATAGCGCGATTTATCTTATGCAAACTGTTCAAATTAAATAAGGATAATAGTTATGTGTAGTAATATTGTGTGTACAATTGGAGTATGGACATGTATATAACAACATTACATTGAAATTCCAAAATAAAATATGTTACAATACTTTAGGAAATGTCTTGATTGATTTCTTTTTTGAAGAACGGGGAATAGTTTATAAAGTTAACGAGCTTTGTGAGTGTCTTTAGCAATTACATCGTCGATGTTGTCGTAGATGTCGAATTTCATCTTCCTGCCATCATTAAGTCTCGCCCATATGTGTCCATTCTTGTGATAGCCGAATTTGATCGCTCGATGATCAAATAACCTGTTCATGAGATCCATATTGTCCTTTGTTAGCTCGTCTCTGATTTTGACTGACGTTTTGTTGACAACTGACTTTCTAGCATCAAATACCTTATTCCGTGCTTCATTTCTGAGGAATTTAATAATACACGGTGGAGGCAAATCCTTGTTACGAGATGGTAATCTGTGAGCCGCGATAATGTCTGCTGGTGTTATCTTGGTCTCGGTTTGCGAAGAATTTACTATTTCACAAAAACGGGAGGTCAGCGTTTCGTCGTCATCTCCTGTTACTTTTATGTTGAGCACTCTCACACATGTTTTTCGGGAGTACTGTTCGGCCCTGTTAACATCGGCTCTGATTTTATTGAGATCGGTGTTGTGTGTTGAAACTTTCACTTTCAGGGTGTTAACTTCCTTTTTAAGTTTTCCAACATCTTCAACTAGGGTTTCATTTTCAAATTTATAATGGTCTATTTCTTCCCTCATTTTATCATTTTCTATTTCGGCTTCCTCAACTCGTTTTTCCCATTTTCCAAATGCCTCTTTCATTTCTTGCTGAAACTCTTTTTTCCATAAGTCGAATTTATCTGAAACTACCGTTTCTACAGTTTTATCGATGTCAGCTTTGGTTGCAAGATTCGTTAACTTTTCTTCGATGCCACTCATTTTAGTCATAAGTTCCTGTAAACAACTATCCTGTCCATTCATTGAATCATTACCGAAACTTTCTTCAAGCGGTCTTTTCTTCTCTGGGTTCCTAGAACGGTCACGGGATGGGTTTCTTGTCTTATCCTTTGGAGCTACTTTATCTTGTGAAATCCTTCCACCGCCTCCTCGTCCTTTCCTATCATTTTTATCGGCCATGGTAACAAATAGTTAATTTCTAGTGGCCTAATTGTGATTTTGAGCGCGAATCCGATACGCCTATATTGAATGCACAAATATCAATTCACAAGGAATTTTTAAACATTGATAGTCATACCATAATATACTATGAATAACAGTTTATATCCAAGTCATTATCCAATATGAAAAGGTCCTTCCATTTATCCAAAAAGTTTCTTGAAATAAGAGCTTTGTTTACATTGTCATATCGTACAGATCACCAAACCGGAAGTCTCGCGTATGTGTATACCTGGTGTTCCTGTTTGGTGACTCGTGGCGGTATGGTCATGTGTAGGTTATACCAGTATACACACGTGTTGCTTTATTGTCATGGGCGACGGATATGAGTATATAGCGAGTGGCTATATGGCCATGTATGAGGTGCATATGCATACATGGAGTGACTATACTGACATGGACGGGGTGTATTAGTATATCTTGAGTGGCTATTCGGCTATGGTGTGACAAATAGGGATACAGGGAGTGACATGGCCAATGTTGAGGTGAATATGTATACAAGGATTGACCATGATCATGTATGAATGTTTTGAATAGGTGCACACGGGGTGACTATATGGCCATAGGTCAGGTGAAGGAGTATACCAGGTGACATGGGTGAGGGTATGTGTATGAAGCGAGTGGCTATATGGCCTTTGGTGAGGTGCATATGTATACCGGAATGACTTTATGGTCATTGTTGTGGTGTTGATGTAGATATTGATTGTCTATTTGACCATGCGTTTGGAGAATAGGTATACAGTATAGGTATTGTGACGCATGGCTGTGTGATCATCCGTGGTCATGGGTCAGGTGTACATGTATACAGTTGGTCACTATATTGTTATGCCTGTGGTGTTTATGTATATATGTAATGACTGTGTGCCAATGGGTGGCTATCGCTTTCCGCGCTTTCCGCCCCCCATCTACATAAACATCATCAAGATGGAGAACTCTCTGACATGACCTCTCTATTGATTAACACACCCTTGAGTTATTGTGGAAAGCGATAGCCACACAAGATACACATGTACAACCACCCATTACCCAAGTCACTCCATATGTACATAAACACCACACAAATGACAACATAGTAACACACTTTATACATGTACACCTGATCATGCAGCCATACTTGGTTATACCCGTACATACCACAAATGACGATACAGCCACGAGTCACCATGCATGAACACCAGGTATACACCTACACCCGACACATGACCAAAAAGTCACTCTATGTTTACATATTCACTACATTCACGATCATACAGTCACTCATTGGTTACATATTCACCTCACCATGGACCATACAGCCACTACATGTATACCTATTCGCCATACACATGACCATATAGTCAATCCAGGTATACATATGCACAATATCAATGGTGAGCCCTTCCAGATTTACCAATATCCGCACATACGACCACTCATAAGTTCCATACTTGCCACTCATAAGTTATATACACGCCATCCATGATCATACATCTACTCCTCATACACCACCAATGATAACACATCCACAACATATATAAATATATGTCCCACCGTCACCAACAGGGGACTCCCTATATATCCACACATTATTCATGACCATACAATAACTCCCTGTATACCTATTATCCTCATCTATGATCATAGAGTAACTCCCTGGCTGCCATCTTGGCTTCCACCCTGTATCCAGTTGATAAATTTGTATCATAGTGGGCCTGATTACCCACATATCGTGATGGTTCATCTCAGTTCCGTCTCAAAGTTCTGCCCATTTCCTTTCAATAATATGGCCATAATCACAAAAGAGGTTCTCCGCAAAATTCCATACTGCAACTTTAAAATGAATTTGTCATGCTCCATACGGAACTGGGACAAATATAATAGAACGTATTTGTCAGTTAATTAACTAATACGTAAAATAACCAAGTGAGTCACAATTTGCTATCTTTTTCGGATAACGCAGAGAATAATGTTCGGGATATGTTAACTTTTAACTTTTTACAAATTTGGTTGCCATTTTGGAAGCCATCTTGAGCATTTTAGTCTTTAAACACAACAGTGTGAGAAACTTAAGATAGACCAAAACAATAAACACCTTTGATAACAAAGATTGTTGCATTTTACTTGAACAAATGGTCGAACCCTGAAAAGTGAATTTTTGCCGATATTTATGTCAAGTTTGTGAGAGAAAAATCCCATATTTCTGGTGATGTCAGTGGTGACAATAGCAAAAATGATCCATGGTGCATCAGACATGTTAGTATGCAATGTATAGAATATAGATTAGCCAATTGTATACATCAACCACAACTTGTAAGCGATTGCAGGACACCCTGGGGCAATATTTACCATTTTCCATATTTTGGCGGCCATTTTCGCAGCCATTTTGAGCCAAGGTAAGATTTTTGGTTCCAGAGAGTTGGAATATTCATAGGTAATGATATGCCTCACTTACATTACAATGTTCTTTTCATTTCTTGTTAAAATATGACTAGAATCCCAATTGTGATTTTTTGTAAAATTTTGTACCGCGTTCTGTAAAATCGAATTTTTGAGGGATCAGAAGGGGCTAGGACCCCATTAGTTGCACATTTAATTGCCCCAATGATCAGTTAATATATAAAACACTAAATAAAGTCATATTACTCAACCAGTTCCAAACAGCATGAATTGATCTAGAAGATATTTGTGAAAAAATGTCATATTTTCAACTTCCGGAAGCCATTTTGGCGGCCATCTTGGATGCTGAGTTTCAATTTTGGCCCAAAAAAGTGTCATTATGTCTTAGCTTCACGAAAATATATACATTTGTATACATTTTACAAGATTTTTCCGCTATAATTTGCATAAAACTGACCTAGGGTCTGGTCTGAAAAACGGCGGCCATGATGGACGCCATCTTGTCTGGAGTCTAAAAGGCCACTTTGTTTTCTTGTTAACATTGCTTAAAAGTTGAAGGACATAATAAGGAACAAAATGAATGGGGTGAAGTTAAGTCCCAGGGGGGGGGGGGGTGCAAGGGTACCCCTATTAGCTCCCGGACTAAATATTTTGGCGACAAATATTTGCATGTAGCAAGTTCAGTCTCTGGCCGATTCATGGGTATGAAATTTATTAGGATCGGACATCGGGGACTTTTCATATTAATCGATATAAACCCAAACTAGGAATATATTGGTGAAAAGTTTGTCCGTGTTTGAATGTCTTGTGTCGTATTTCTATAAATATTTTAAGGCAACCGTTTGCATATTGAAAGTTGTCTTTTTCCAATTCGTGAATACCAAATTTATTACGATTGAACGTCGGAAACATGTTGTAGTAACTGAAATAATCTCGAGGGGTATAAACCCCAAATATCCCCCTATATGTATAGAGATATTTTGGAAGACAGTTTATTGTCGGAGTTTATCATTGCGCACTATATATGACGGGCTGCGTTTATGTGACTTTTGTGGGTTTTCTATAAATATTTTTAGCGACATATTTTTGCATGTTGCAAGTTTAGTCTCTGGCCGATTCATGGGTATGAAATATATTACGATCGGACATCGGGAACTTTTTATATTAATCGATATAAAGAAACTCCAATCAATAACGAGGGTCTCCTGAAGCATTTTGAAATTTAACACTGTATATTTTCCACTCTATATGTCAAAACGACGACGAGTATATACTAATAAATTGATTAAATTGATTGATTACCTAAGTTCAGACATGAGCTGGCATGTCATGTGACATACCGTTTGTTAGTTGGTTAGCTAGTTGGGGTTTAATGTCACTTTCAACAGCTAAGATCATATCGTGACATAAGATGGGGCCTACATTCAGGCAACGGCGTTTATTTATTACTCTTCCCACTTTTAGAGGACATATTCGTGGTCCTAATATTTGTTCCATGGTGGAACATGTTCCAAGTCTTAGACTATTAACACGTGCCATCACGCTCACCGTGAACCACATTGGGACATGTCCTTGGCATGGCAACCTTCATAGATAGTACAGCGGCCAAATCGAAAAAGAGCTCTAGTTTTCGAGATACCCCTACCCACGGTAGAACAAGTTAAAACTAACTTTTTTTAAAGGAGAAATATATACTCTTTACGAAAATGGTAGTGAAAAATAACGGAATTGGTGGTGGCTATTCTCAAATCGACGATGAACGATACCCACCAGTGACTTTTCCCAGAAATTAACGATATTGGTAAAGTGAGCCCTGCGGCTATGTCCTAAGTTATTTGCCCGCATTGTTGGTGTTAAAATGACTACAGCATACCATATATGTACCTGATATGCAAGAAGTGTCGGTTAATTTGGATTTTCGTGCCATTTGGAGCCAAAACATTTATTTTTTGTTGAAAAATCGCTCTTTTTCAAAATAAAGTTATTTTTCGAACATTATCCTTCAAACGGATATTGCAATAATATTGAAATATTTAGTCCATATGGTGTATTGGTTATCTGACAAGCATATGAAGAAAGAAGTTTACAAAATTTTTGAACGGTTTGCGAGATATTGGATTTTAGCTACCCCTCCCCCAAACACGTTTTTGGTCGAAAAAAAATACATATTTTTGATAATGACATTACAAACATTTTCGAATTGATCTGAATGGGACCCAATATGAATCTTGTACTGAAAGTGTTGTCCAGAGATGCCGTTTAATCGATTACAGATGTGTTCAGGCTTTCAGACCCCCAGTTACAACAACAACAATTATTTTATTGATAACAGGTAATTTTGCATGCATTAACATCGATGTTAAGTACTAAAATCTTTGTTATAAACAACACGTGACCAATTATATAATTCATATGGCTCAGTAGTTATATGGACATCACAATTAGAAAGAATTTGACAGAAATTGAAAAATAACGGAATTGGTGGTGGCTATTGACAAATCGACGATGAGGATAACCTCCAGTGACTTTTTCCAGAAATTAACGATATTGGTAAAGCGAGCCCTGTGGCTATTTCCTAGCCTATTTGCCCATATTGTTGGGGTTAAAATTAATACATCATACCATACCTCTACCTGATATGAAAAAAAGTGTTGGTTAATTTAGATTTTCCTGCCATTTGGAGCCAAAACTTTTATTTTTTGCTGAAAATCGCACTTTTTCACACAAATATTATTTTTCGAACATTATTATTCAAATGGATATTGTTACAATGCCAAAATATTTAATTCTTATGGTGAAGCAGTTATCTGCCAAGCATATGAAGAAAGAAGTTAACAGAAATTTAAAACAATTTGCGAAATAATGGATTTTAGCTACCCCTCCCCAAACACGTTTTTGGTAAACAAAATTACATATTTTTGTTCAGAACTTTACCAAATTTCCCAATTGATCATACTGGGACCCAACATAATTATTTTGCTGAAAATGGAGCCCGGGGACATTGCGTACGTGATTAAAGACGTGTTCGGGCTTCCAGACCCCAAATTACAACAACAACGCATGTAATTGCTATTACACACAGTAAGTGTCGCATATCACAAGTACTCCATTCTCGTTTAAGATTGAAATGCAGTATGCACTATGGCCAATTGAGTAATCACATTAAAACGTCCCCTCTGTCATTGTGGCAAATAGAAAAAGCATATCATTACTTATTGGAATACAGTGGTCCTAAGACTGAACTTCTATTCACCATACTGAATTTAATTTTATCACAAATACTCTTTTGTCTGTACAGCAACTCAGTCATCGCGAAAATATTAAAATAGTTGATGGCGTTCAGACATTTATCTCGAAAACAAAGCGATTTCCATAACGCTGCCATTTGTTAAAACGTCGTGAAAAGCATTGAAACCCTGCTGAGCGCGAAATTTACCACCACCAGGGGTCAATACTATGAACAATTTTATACCTGTAAATACAAATTGTATTTATTAATTTGTAATTACAAATTTGTGTTAACTATCACAGTGGTTTCATAGTACAGGGAAAATTTAGCCGTATTATTGTAATACCTTAGACTGGACGAGAGGTGAAACCCTAAAAGGCAGCTGTAAAACTTAGAAAAAACTAACTCCCCACTCTGCTCCCATGCACCTGTTATCAGTGTTATCTGAATACCAGTTCAAATTACAAGGACATGCATATAGAGCTAAAATAACTGACAACAATTTATATGGGGAAGTTACAATGCGTGCTATCATATTGTGATTATCACTAACGCCGGTACTATGAAACGATGAGCTAACAAAATCTCGCAAATTTCACAAAGATCTACTGCTGATTATTGTAGATTGCTTACGGACAAACCTTTGCTTGTGAGTGATTCACAATATATTGAATCACGGCGGGCCAAAGTTACAAAAGAAATAACCAATCATAAGTTGAGAGGTGATCGCTTCTCAGAGCTATTCAATCGGTTCACGGATTGCTAAGTTGATGACCACTTGTCTGTGCAAGTTAACAATTAAACGGTTCGTTTGTAGTGTGTGTTTGTAAGTACAAGTCAGTGTAATAATGAGTACTACAAACAATTTGGTATCATTGTTTTTACAAATTACAAATTTACAATCATTCAGTTTGTGAAAATAAAATATTATTTTGATGGTATAGCATTATATATATTGTGACCATCCTATTATTTCAAACTGATCCGCTACTCTTATCATAACACATCGAGGCAGTAACGTGGCTCCATTTTATCGAGAGGGGGTGTATCGAAACAGGGACGTGCTAATGGTCTCGGTTATAGGAGCGGTGCGGGGGCCCCGGGGTCCAGTCGGTAGTGCCAGGTGCATTACACCGTCACAGGCCGTCCATCGCTGACGAAGCTGGTCCAACCCCGTCATATGGAGGGTGACCGGAATCGTGTATCTGGGCAAGTTTGTCAGTTGCTTTCCGGGGGTCGGTGGTTTCTACACGCAGTGGGACGATTCCTCGGTGAAATCAAGCCTCTGCATGGTCTTTCCTCCACCAGTAAAATTCACAACGTCGTGTGTGGCCTAGCGATAAACGATAGTGAACACGGGAATCATGCACACTGCCAGGTAAGCGTGTACTGGCGAAATAAATGTACAGGTCTGGACCACAAACAATTGCACTGTTAATGGAATGGACATGGTGCCTATTCACATAACACCGTTCGTCGGGATAACTCTGATGTGTGAACCGTCTACCAATCCACACACTCCCGGAATACCGCTGATGTCGAAAAAGTTCTCTGCAATTTGAACTGGGTTCCTTGGCCAGCGAATAACATCCGGTGCTAAATCCACTACGAGTGGTGCCACCTTATGCACAACTCGTTTCACGGTGTCTCTTCCAATGCCATGGCAGTCTTTCACCATATGGTAAAAACCATTCGTTCCCAAAAAATGAAGGAAAACTAAGATCTGCTGCCGTGGTGTCAGTGGTCTGCTACGACCGGTCATTGGCAATAGATAATCGCCAATCTTCTCCACCAATAACTCCACCACACTTTCGGGCACCCTGTACCTCTCCCGGAATTCGTACAGCAATGAAGTTTCGAACCTTCTTTCTAAAAAGATACGTTCTCGTCTAGGAGGACGCCCGCCAATAACCACCAAATCGATATCCTCATCGGAAGAATACGCCATTGTAAATGAATAGTTCAAAACAGCTAAATGCAGTATATATATACCCGGCGTAAAAATAAATAGGACAAACTTCACTCACCGTTAACATTCTTGGATATATCATTGATTATGGAAATACATGTTACATGATAATGTTGGCTATAATCCGCAAGTATCACTCACTATTTGTATTAATCAACAACTTTTGTCAGAGATGTTGTGACTCATACGATTTGGCGGCTACTCGCCCCTTCCTATTCTGAACAGCTGTAATGTGCCAGGCATCGTGTTCCCAAGACCACTATCGCATGTCCCTGTTTATGAGATTTCCATTGATAAAACATTTTCATAAGGGGGGGGGGGCTACATCCCTGCGAATCAGATGGTTATATGCTCTGGTTTAAGGATGTGAAAATCGACAATTTATGTTTGACACCCTATATAGACATTCTACACAAGTTCTTTAACGTTGTAACTTTCAATAAATTGGGTAATTTCAGTAGTTACAAGGAACACATACTGCTACCTCACATCCAAGCTGACACCCCATAAGGTTTGACAATTTATAAATATAGGCCATTTCAATCCAAACTTTTGACCAAAGGAGGTAAATATGCAAATGTTGGTCTAAAACAAAACATATCCCTTTATAAATTGTTGGAAAAAACAAAATAACAGAACAAGTTCAACCTATTGTTGTTGTAAAATTTCCAATTCATGTTGTTTCAGGTATCAAATTTCCAGCTGTTGAACGTGTTGATAAAATGTTTGGAGCGAGAAACATAACCCAACCCCCTTGTCGCGACGTCCCTGTGCGTTGTACTTGAGATTTCCAGCTGACAAAATATTTTCACGAGGGGGTGAATCGACCCCTTGTCGCCACGTCCCTGCGTATCATAGATATATATATTATCCGGGTTAAGGGTGCGAAAACTGAAAAAATATGTTTCATAGTACTCGAACATTCTTTGTGATTGGAGATATTTGTAAATACAAAGAACACGTACTATTTGTGATTTATGTTTGTAATCGTAGGTTCATAGTATTGGCGGAATGATAAATTGTTATTTCTTACAAACAATTGTAGATTCTTACAAAGAAAAAGTTTCATAGTATTGACCCCTGATCGTCTGCAATCTCACGGCGACGGACGTATCAATGACGAAAACAACATTATCTGTGTATCATTGCGTCCAATCACCTCCAACGAAACTATGTGTATATCATTGTATCCAATCAGTTCCAACTGGATTACATCCTAATTTTCCCCATACAATCTCTCTCCCAGATAAATTGTTCACCTCCGGATAGAACTACCATATCTCCACAGACTGAGTTAAAACTGGGGGAATTTTCATCAAGTTCGTGGTGTTTCCGTGATTTAAAATAGCGTAATTGTCACATAAACAGTTTAAAATTGAATTTTTGTTATTTGCCAGCCGCTTTTTGTAAAGTGCCACATGCGGTCGGAAACCAATACAGCCTTATATATCGCATAGTTTCGGCCACAATATATGTTGATATTGAATTCATAATCCCTCCAGTACATGATGTGTGCAAGACTTCAAATAGGGTAGGGGTACATAAAACAGTGAACATTTTTCAGCCGCTTGTTGTGATAAAAAATAACCTTTGGTCAAGCCCTCGGTTAATATTGAGGTCATATCATTTCACCATGTGGTGTCATCCAAGACTTCAAATAAAGTAGGGGTCCTCAAAATTTTGCCTTTCTTATTTTCCAGCCACTTTTCGTTAAGTGCTCATTCTTTCAGTACCCAAATCCATCTATTTACATTGTGTACGTCCTTGTACAACTAACTCGCCATTGTCCATACACGCAGTCAATGAAGATATATCGTTCCAGTCCGTGGTGTGTTCTAGTCTTCAAATTGGGAAGGGAGTAATACAAACATTGAAACATTGCATTATTTATTTTTCAGTCGCTTTTTGTAAAGTGTCCCTGACTGTCGGGTATTAACCCATCTATAACAATTGTGTATTTCTTAATAGAATAGTCATTTGTCCAGATCGTCGTTTGACCCTGAGGGCACATTCATTCAGTTCGTTGTAGGTTTAATGGTTTACATGGGGTAGGGGTCCCTTACAATTCGCCTTCATCGTTTGCCATCTGCTTTGTGTAAGGTGCCACGGTGTTTTCGCGAACGGTGGGCTCACGAGACCATTGCATCTTTTCTGACAGAACAGCCATTCGGCCACAATCTCGGGTAATATGGATAGCTTATGCCTTGAGCTAGTGGTATGTTCAATACTTCAAATAGGGATGGAGTCCCCTGAGAGTGAAATTTAGCCCTTTCGTTTGCCGACCACTTGTTGTAAAGTGCCATAGGCTTTCGGGAACCATCTCATCCATAACAGATTCGTATATCCCGATAATAATCCCATTTATCCAAAACTTCAGTTAAAATTGAGAGCATATAAATTTTGTAAGACTTCAAGTTGGATAGTGGGGTCCTCAACACATAGAAAATTCGCCTTTCTTGTTTGCCGCCGCTTTTTGCAAAGTGTTCCAGGATTTCGGGGGAACTAGATCACCCATATATCAATTAATAATTCCATGATAGCAATACCTTTCGATCACACACTCAGCTAAGTATGAGAGAATATAACTTCAGTTCTGGTCAAGATATTAAATGGGTTAATGAGGTCCCCCCCCCCCCCAAACCAACAACTTTTTGTAAAGTGACCCAGGCATTCAAGACCCTGGTATACTATACTCTTTATATATCGTCCATTTCTCTGCACACGCAGTTAATAATGGGAGCACATCCTTTCGGTTCATTGTGTATTCAAAGACTGCAAATGGGGTAGTGCGGCCTAACAAATCACATTTCGTATTTGCCAGCCGCCTTTTGTAAAGTGTTCCAGGATTTCGAGAACCAAACCACCCATACACATTGTAAATAATACATAGAGCATATAGATTCGGTTCAGTGTGTGCTAAATAGCTTAGAAGGGTTATGGGTACCCAAAACAGTGAAATTTCGCCTTCTCTTTGCTAGCCACTTTGTGTAAAGTGTCCCAGACATTGGGAAGCCAACCCACCCATCATGCACTGAAGAGGTATATTTCCTGAATTACATACCATTTGTCCACACCCCAGTTAATATTGAGAACATATCCATCCATTAGTGTATTTATGACTTTAAATGGGTTAGGGTGCTCAAAGAAAATATTCAGCTTTGGTTTTTGCCAGCCGCCTTTTGTAAAGTACCCTAGGATTTTGGGAACCAAACTACCCATATAACATGTATATTCCTAGTCCAAGTCTTCTTGTACTAAAACCAGCTAAGATATTGGGATGGCGATGCTGGTGTTTAGTCCAAGCCCGCTTGTATACCAATCCTATCACACGAGTTACGCCCACGATCTGTGGCGGGAATTTGTGGTGTATTTTACTCGATTTACCTAGCAAATCAATACATGATGCTATATACATCGGAAAGGCTTACATCTTATGGTCATAATGGTGTATAATAATCTAACTTTAATGTTAAATTACACATAGAATATTCCGGTTGATTGCCACAAACATCGATTTGTTTCTCTGTTTGTTTACGTTTTAACCGAAAGCCGAAGTGGTCCGAATAAGTTCGGCATAATCCGCTGTTTGTTCTGGGAATTCTACTTTCCGTTTCTATATATAGCGCGGGTTTTCCGAACAAAAATGGCGAAAACCGATCGCCCGAAAGTCCAGTTTTCTATGTGCTTTCAGAACAATTCCCGCACTAAAAACTTAATGACATAATGGAGGATCAGAACGGTAGTTTTGTTGACAATTTTCGCAAGCAACTTGTCAAAATTGGAGCAAATTAGAACTCTTGTGTCTGACTTGCCATGCGTGTGATTTTCATCCATGTGCATTTTGACTTTTGTGTTGATAAAATAATCGGAGAACCGAATCACACAGTTTCGAAATATAGTTCTTCCGTTTTAGTGGGACTTTTCAAACTTAAGGTTAAAAATTTATACAAATTTTGTTTGATTTTTTGTGTGCTTAACAAGAGCAGTATATTGCTCTGTTCGCTTAGTATATATCTTAATTTCGCCGAAGTCCACCAAATGTGGGAAATGTAGCACCATATTATTTATTCTAATACTCGTTGTGTTTACACTGTTTTAAACTTTGAGAGGGTTGTAATTCCCCGTAATTTATTTAATGTATTACAGTTATATCTTCAATGTTTAATTAATCTATTTATTATTTTATTTATTGACACACATAATTACGATTACAATGGAGAATTCTTCGTAATTTGCGTTGTTGTCCAAAATCTACGGAATATTTTCAACGGAAAATGCCGAACACAGTTCGCGAGGTTAACCGAGATAGCATACTTTTAAAAAATTGTAAACATTGAGGTAAATGTCTCTTTTCGCATTAAATTACCGTTTTAAATTCACAACTGATGTGGGTTTCAGATAAAATAGCATGTCTTCTGCGGAAAATATCCGTTTATTGTCGCAATTGTGATATTTTATTTCATATAATTGTGGTTTTATTTGAGCGGGTCACTAACGCTTAAGCCGTGTCATAAGCGAGCATATAGGGCGGTCTTGGACTAAACACCAGCATCGCCATCCCAATATCTTAGCTGGTTTTAGTACAAGAAGACTTGGACTAGTATATTCCCTGATAACACTACCTTTCGTTCACACTGTGATTTAATAATAAAAGCATGAATATTCGGCGCATGGTGTGTTCAAGAGTTTAAATGGGCATATAAAGGGGTCCAACAAAACAAAAAATATTCACCTTTGGCGTTTGCCATCCGATTTTCGTAAAGTGCTAAAGGCTTTCGGGATCCAACCAACCCATCCATCAACATCATGTATGCGCCCCGATATTACTATTTTTGCCCACATCCTCAGTTAACATTTACAGCATTCATTTCAGTTCGTGAGTTGTTCAACTTTAACACTACAATTGTGTAGGAGGATCCTAAAACAGCAAATTCGTCTTTCTTATTTATCAGCCACTTTGTGTAAATCGACACATGCACAACCCATCCATACAAATTATGTATTCTCTGATAGTACAACATTCCCGTCACACTTAGTTAATATAGAGAATTAGAGATCATATAGCTTAATTTCGTGTTGCGTTGAAGTCTTTAAATTGGGTAGAGTGTTCTCGAAAAATATAGCAAATTCGCCCTTCATATTTGCCAAGCAAAGTGCCACACTGTTTCGGGAACAAACCCATCCATAAACATTGTATATTTCCTTATGTAACTGTCCTTTATAGTTACATGATTCTTAATATTGAGATCATATTTTTTCAGTTCGTGGTGTGTTCAGGACATCTAACAGGGCGGGGGAGCAACAATGATTTTGTTCTGTATGAGTATGTTAGTCTATATTATGTGTCGTTTAGAACAATACTTTAGTTTCTCAAAGTCAATATGTGTTAATATAAAATTACATGTCATAAATCAAATCTTTTGTTGTTGTTGTTGTTGTTGTAACTGGAGTTTAATGGGAAACCTGAGGTCATCTCAAATAACGCTCGCTGTGTCTACGGATCAGGTTTCCATCACACGAATAATGATTAGATGCCCATTAGAATAATTTAGAAAGGTCTGTTGTTATCATAAATATGTAGTTTTTCTACCAAATCGCGTCCGGGGGAGCGGGACATAATTCCAATATCTTGAAAACCGTTGACAATTTCTGTCAAATTCTTTCTACTTGTGATGCCCAGATAACTACTGAGCCATATGAAATATATAGTTGGTCACGTGTTGTTTATAACAAAGGTTTTAGTACTTAACATCGATGTTAATGCATGCAAAATTACCTGTTATCAATAAAATAATTATTGTTTTTGTAACTGGGGGTCTGAAAGCCTGAACACATCTGTAATCGATTAAACGGCATCTCTGGACAACGCTTTCAGTGCAAGATTCATATTGGGTCCTTTCAGATCAATTCGAAAATGTTTGTACTGTCATTATCAAAAATATGTATTTTTTTCGACCAAAAACGTGTTTGGGGGAGGGGTAGCTAAAATCCAATATCTCGCAAACCGTTCAAAATTTCTGTTAACTTCTTTCTTCATATGCTTGCCAGATAACTACTACACCATATGGACTTAATATTTCAATATTATTGTAATATCCGTTTGAATGATAATGTTCGAAAAATATTTTTTTTTTGAAAAAGAGCGATTTTTCAACAAAAAATAAATGTTTCGGCTCCAAATGGCACGAAAATCCAAATTAACTAACACTTCTTGCATATCAGGTACAGATATGGTATGTTGTAGTCATTTTAACAACAACAATGTGGGCAAATAACTTAGGACATAGCCGCAGGGCTCACTTTACCAAAATCGTTAATTTCTGGGAAAAGTCACTGGTGGGTATCGTTCATCGTCGATTTGAGAATAGCCACCACCATTCCGTTATTTTTCACTAACATTTTCATCAACAGTATGTATTTCTCCTTCAAAAAAAGTTGGTTTTAACTTGTTCTACCGTGGGTAGGGGTACCCGACCACTTTTGGCTTTTGGCCGCTATACTAAGAAAGAAGGTCACAACTTGAGTGAATGAAACATCACTCAAAGACATAAAGTTTGAAGTAAACTGTATCATGCGATGAATTTCTGAAGCAACGCTAATATTTCACATGGTAGTTGTAATGTATTCAGTTGTTATGTGTTCAGTTGTTATGTGTTCAGTTGTTATGTGTTCAGTTGTTATGTGTTCAGTTGCCTGACAAGTACATCATTGTTGACTTTGTGTAGAAACATTATTAAAATATCATGCAAGGACCAGCAACTCTCAAAGACAAAACCCCAGTTGATGTGCACAATGTGTAATCATATCATGGGGACGCACAACGGACATGCATACTTTGTGGGTACATCGTGCCTGTATTGTCCATCACACAGAATTCTACTACAAGCATCTTCATGATCCATATATTGTACAAAAAGGCATCGATTCTGTGCAGATGTGGATAAGGATAGTTTATCGTATGGTCACATACTCTAAATTGCCAATAGAGAAGCCAAGTGTGTATCCACTCAAAAAACACCAGATATTCTTTTTATTATACGCATTTCCAAAGAAATTCACCATTTACGACGTCGAATGATCTCACAATCGTCTTCAATCATTTTTGAAGCCATCAGCTAATTGATGCCTGTTCACGCAATGCTACATCACCATCCACAGAATATACAAATATAGTTCCCGTATTTTTCTCTTTACCCCCCCCTAAATTAAAACAGATTTGAATTATAACTCTAATGTCAGTGAATATAATATAAATTAGAATACCACAATGGTTTCTTTCACTTCTTTAACAGTACAAACCGGAACAGTATTGGTACACGCAAGCGAATCAGTCGCACGCGCGAGCTAGTGTGAAATTATATTCTTCTATATCCCCTTCTGGGTGATAACGATGTTTATCTAAACGCGTTTTGTTCTATAATTCACTGTTGAGCGTATAATAAGGATAGTTTATCGTATGGTCACATACTCTAAATTGGCAACAGAGAAGTCAAGTGTGTATACATTTGTACCTTTGCCTCGTGTGACATAACCAACTGCATATTGATAAGTGTTTAGAAATAGAACACAATCAAACTGTACAATGCATGACATCTGAGACTTCACTGTCCGTATATGTGACCCGCCATATCAAATCCAGACGTAAGTCGGGATTCTTTTACCCTGTGGCAATGCATTCTCTTATATATGCGAGTCGACCATAGGTCGCCTCGCATATATAAGAGAATGCATTGGCCTAACAATTTTTTATTATTGTTTTTAAATAAATGTTTCTTACAATTTTTAGGACATAAAATAAAAAAACATCCATTACCCTGCAGGGAGCCCCACACATATATAGAAGCTCATGTTTGTCTGGGCCTCTGTATGGGTGAAATTATAAAAAAATTGTTAAAGAATACATGAACAAATTATTAAAATTGTAAAAAATTCTTAGGCCAATGCATTCTCTTATATATGCGAGGCGACGTATGGTCGACTCGCATATATAAGAGAATGCATTGGCACAGGGTAAAAAAATCCCGACTTACGACTGGATTTGATATGGTGGGTCACATATTAGCATATTTCTTTATATTAACCGCTGATATTAAATTAACTTGATTAATGGTATCTACACTTGTCCGACTCCGAAAGTATTCCATTCAAATTCAGTCACTTCAAAGGTGTTACAGTTAGTAATAATTATGTAGACCTTGATAACAAATATACGGTAACATATCGTGTCACAAGAAGAATCACAGTCGTCAATATAATGATAGAATCATGATCCTTCTCATGGTTTGTAGGAATTATGACAGATGTTGTACAAGTTACTCTAAGTTGCCAATTTTCCTCATACCAGCATACCCACCTCATGATTGCAAGGAATTCTGGCAGATATGTGGACAAGTTGCTTAAAATTGCTACATAATTAGCACAATAAGAAGTAGTTTGCTTCCTAATATATACGTACTTTTATATTGAAATACATTGTACTACTAGTTCAAAACCTTGTTGAGACTATACATTAGTTCCAATATATATATTTTTAGGTTGGCTCCATATGTTGGTTACAAGCTACACAAGAAAGTTATAATTGTTCTACAAATATATTGTTTCCACCTTATTTAGTAAAACCTGCTAGAGTCTCACCTAGAATATATTGCCCATTTGTTTGCAAAACGCTACGTAATAAGGCTGAGATCAAGAAAAGAATCAATGAAGCTTTTTTTGGACAGCATTTTTTACCATGTGCCAATGCATTCTCTTATATATGCGAGTCGACCATAGGTCGCCTCGCATATAAAAGAGAATGCATTGGCCTAACAATTTTTTATTATTTTTTTTAAATATATGTTTCTTACAATTTTTAGGACATAAAATAAAAAAACATCCATTACCCTGCAGGGAGCCCCACACATATATAGAAGCATATAGAAGAGTGTCGTCTGCTCATGTTTGTCTGGGGCTCTGTATGGGTGAAATTATAAAATTTTGATCAATGCAGTCCTAAGTAAGTTTATTGGCATTTCAGGTGATTGGAAGAAACTCGTGGAATGTTGAGGAAAATATACCTTCACCACATGGGACGTTTTATTTATTCAATAACCTGAACCTCGATCCTAAATTCGCGTGGCATATAAATTGATGTGCACAATGTGTAATCATATACATTGGGGACGCGCAACGGACATTCAGACTTTGTGGGTACATCGTGCCTGTATTGTCCATCACAAAGGATCCTACAAAGGATCTTCTTGGTCCATATATTGTATAATAAGGCATCGATTGGATTCGGTGCAGATGTGGTTAAGGATAGTTTGTCGTATGGTCAATAGAGAAGCAGTATATTGTATAAAAAAGGCGTCTGATCATGTGCGTATTATTGTCGTGGATTTATCAAATATTTTTGATTTAATGATAGGAAACAACAACCACATTCGCTTAATTTTATCATTTAAAATAATATTTTTTTAAATGGCATTTTCAATGACGCCAAATTTGTGCCGTTTGGGCGAGAGATGCGGGGTGGGGGACTATATTTGTTTAGTCGCTGATTACCGCCAAACTTATACATAATCATCTTCATTATATCAGAAGTCGAATGGTGTGGCTTAAATATGCCAAAAGTTGCTCCGTTCGAGTCAGGGGTTTGCGGAAGGGGAGAGGAGTACCAAAAACTGATAAAATATTTTTAGCACCGAAAAAGATTTCCACCAAATTGATACACGTCCTTCCCTAAGATACAAGGACTCTAATCGTGTGATTTAATGACGCCAAATTGGTGCCGCTTTGGGTGAGAGACTGGGGGGGGGCACTAAATGTGAGAAGACTTTGTTTAGTCTATGTCATGAATATTGGTAAGATAGACAAACCTGGATATCACGGAGATCGCAGCAGCGTCGAGCGTTCATTACATTCACCACATAAAATGGACACATGACTTTTATTCAGCTCCCAAACAACGTGTTGTATCACACTGTACATGTCAATATATTGGGTTTTGAGTATTGTACATGGACCGGATATAAGGCCCGGCTATTCAAGTTTGTATACGGGATATGGATGTGTTGTGGTCTTGGTCCTATTCAATGTGAAGTTAGCATATTACAAGTGCTCATTTATTCCAAGTTGGAATTAAAATTTAAGAAGAATAGGATTTGTATCCAGGAAGGTAAACTATTATAATGGTATCGTACCACCGATTTTATGGCTGAGAGTGTAAGCGTATATAGTCAATACTTGTGAGATTCTGACAATGATAGTAATCGATGACAGTCAAGACTTGCCACAAGCGCGTACATAGAAACTCCAATCTCGCATAGTGTTGCCACTCATTCCATTGACAGCGATATCAATATGACCTTTCTTACGTCTCACTGATGTCGCAATGATTATATTATAATCACATACACACTGGCATGTTTGTCCACTGTTTTGTGGTGAGGCAATATCAAGCTGGTACACCCCCTGTTGAGAAATATATATATATATATATATATATATATATATATATATATATATTTACGACTGTCTGTCTGTCTGTCTCCCGTATGTCTGTGTTCTATTGAACGTCACGCGTGACCATGTATACGGCACCAAAGGTGTCTAAAAGTAACATTTTCCGAGAAAGATAATGGTGCGGGTTAGTGTTTTCTAAAATAACGCTGTTGTTGTCAAGGGCAGAAAAGGGGAGGGTCAGAAACACTTTTTATCGCCGATATCCAACAAACTTATACACAATGATCCCCATGATATGACAAATATAATGGTGTGGTTTAAATATGTCATAAGTAACGCCGTTCGAGTCAGGGGAGCACGAAAGTGAGAGGGCACCAAAACTGATTAAATATTTTGAGCAAGGATCGCCACCAAATTGATACACATTCACATATAAGGAATCTCGTGTAATTTAATGACGCCAAATTGGTGCCGTTTTTTGGGGTAAGAGATGGGGGCACTAAATTTGATAAGAATTTGCGTAGTCGTCGATTACCTCCAAACTTATACATAATCATCTGCATGATATCAGGAGTATAAAAAATGGCCTAAAGCCGTCAAATGTGGCGTCATTCGAGTCAGGGGTGCACGGAAGGGGAGAGGGGCACCATAACTGATAAACTATTTTAAGCACCGATTTCCACCAAATTGATACACATTCGTCAATGTAGGAGGAATTTAATCGTCTGACTTAAAGACGCCAAATTGGTGCCATTTGGGCGAAAGATGGGGGGACTAAATTTTATAATAATTTGTTTAGTCCCCGATTACCACCGATATCAGGAGTCTAATTGTGTCGTTTAATGATGTTAACAGTTCGATTCGGGTACATGGAGGGGAAGAGGGACACCAAAAATTGATAACAACTATTTTAGCGCCGATTTCCACCATATTGTTATATATTCATTTTGGTGATACGAGGAATATAATCGTGTGGTTTAAATACGCCAAATTGGTGCCGTTTGTGTGAGAAATGTGGGCACTAAATTTGATCGCCTATTTCCACAAATTTTATATATAGTCATGTTCATAATGAGTCTAATTGTGTAGTTTAAAGGTGACACAAATGGCGTGGCTTGATTCGGGTATGGGGATGGTCGGGTCACAAAAACTGACAAAAATTATGTTTAGCGCCAAATTCCACCAAATCCACACACGTTCTTCTCCAATGATACCAGGAATCAAATCGTGCGGGTATTTGCGAATGTCCATCTGTTCTATATAACTTTACGGGGACCATCTAGATGGCACAAAATGGGGAAAGATAATGGTGTGGGCTAAAATTTTCTAAAATGACGCTGTTGTTGTCATAGGCAGAAAATGGTAGGGCAGCAAAAATGATGAAATATGTTTGTCGCTGATTTCACCAAATTTATACATAAGCATCTCTATGATATGGCGCCGTTCGAGTCAGCGGTGCACGGAGGGGAGCTATGGTGCCAAAGCTGATACAAATATGTTTAGCACTAATTTCCACCAAATTGATACACGTTCTTCTCCAATGATACGTGGAATCAAATCACGTGGGTTAAAAATACGGCACATTTGGTGCATTTAGGTTAGGGATGAAGAGTTGAGGAGCAACAACATTGATAAGAATGTTTTAGTCGCCGATATCCACCAAAGTTAAGTATTGTGATCTCCATAATTCATTCTAAGCATTTTTGGCGTTCAAATTTCACAACCTTGACAAATGGTGATCGAATTAAGTCAATTGAACAATTTATATGTTCTCAATTGTCACATTTTATATGGGGACGGGATTCGGGGCATTCAGTGAGCCAGCAAAAACAGATACATAGAAGAAAGCATTAAAAGTCATTCTATTTAAGATATATTCTTGCAAAACTTTGAATCAGAGGATGCCACGTTAGAATGGCTCGTGTGTTATAATAAAATTGAGTCTTTCCTGTTCAAGATATTGTCCAAAACTTATATTATACAATTTGTCAAGAGACATGGAAATGTATAGGCCTGTAAAAATAGTGGTCACAGTATGCAGTCAAATTTAGTTTCTTCTGAGATAAAAGAAAACACAGAGTCAGTAGCCATTGACTTTTCACGATTCTCCAATTCTGACATCTGACAAGGGTATATCTACCCGATACAGAGGAATTCTTTAATTTTTTTTAAATATCGCTCAGTGTCGGGCACATGTAGCTGATATATAGAAACATTTATTTTAAGCTGAGAATAATTTGAAAGTATAGCACCATGAACAGAGTCGCACCTGGACATTTCTTTGAAACATCTGTTTCTTCATGGCGGTATGCTAACCATGAGTCCTCAAAATATTAGTCTAACCCACTAGATTGATTTATACATCTCTGTGTAAAACCTAATTGTCGTATTTTGAACGAATGTTCATGTTTTGATTCCATTAAAAAATATTTAAAATCAATCACAAAAAATATCAATTCCATCAAATCAAAAAAATAACGTCTCAAGTACGCTCAGTTGTTGATAAATAATGTTTTGTTTATTCGTGGGACGAATTAGTCGCCATGAACAAAATGACAATGGCGTTTTGTGATGCCGTTTGGATATACAATTTTGAGAATACGTGTAACACTTTGAACAAGAGTATTCATGCATAATATCCGTATAGGGAATGTTTTGTCAAATAAACCTATCTTATCTTATCTTATCTTATCTTATCAATTCACAAATCTCCTGACAAGGAGGTCAAAGAAAAATAACTTCATGGCTAATTTACTCACTGTGCTGCATGCGACATAAATCACAAGTATTCTCAGCTCTTCACAATGCAATCCAAAGTAGAAATGTTCGTATTTCGAGAGATGAATTCGATCACCCTGAATAACCCGCGCGCCGCTGCGCCACATTTGTCACACCCACGTTGGTCTGCTAGTTAAATGTGTATCATGTCCAATAGTTAGTTCTGTTTGTGCTACGACCTGTCTTTTTATCAGAGTATATTGCACGTAGTTTATTTGTCTGACGCAGGTTGTATCTATCTTAATCCATATAAGCATCACATTGTTACTAGTGTAAAGCATTCTTAATCACAAGAGGGCTTATAATAGAGGCACTACAACCCCATCCTGAATCTAAAATAGCCAAGTGAATTGTATATTTTTTGGCGCCATCTTGTCTGTTGACTTCTATTTTGTATGTCTACACACTCCAAGACAACACTACATTTTGTCCCATATATATAAACAGTGAAGCATTATTAGAACCAATATAGCACCATTTCACAATTTCCATTGAAAGCGCACGACCCCACCCCTACCAACCCTTGCATGCCTTTTGTATATTATGCACAATCATATTCTGTATTCTATTGTTTCAATATCATTATAAGTATGACCACATGACTCAATAAATCGTATGCTACCGTATCGTATAGTATAACCAATAACAGTATCCGTTAAATCCGTAGGGTGAATATAGGGCATTAAGCCATCAGCCGTGGCGAAGTTGATTCGATTCCTGATAATCGCCGATGTTGTTATCCACGTAGAAGTTGAATAATTTTAGATGTTTAGCGTTCAATCGACCCACAAACAAAGATATATACACAGATAATAAAATCACCTATAAAACAGGCTGAATTATTTTTTTATTCTCAGAACACAGTGATTGTAAGATAAGAAATTTGTAACTGTTGAACATGTTGACCAAAGTTGGGGATAGACACCAATTAAGCACCCCCTCCCCAAGCCCCCCACCACCCCAATCACGTCGTAAACTATCAATGATTTTGTTGAAAGTGATTTCATAAGTTATATTCATGTCTGGGCGACAAACATGTGTACATGTCCCTCAGGCGGACTTCAGAGGAGGAAATATGATGTCGCTGGCATTGAAATATTGTCACACCTGGATCTTTCAATATGCCCAGATTAAGTAAATGAATATAGCATCTCATATTCTCCTATTGGGATACTTTCTCAGCTAGTTTACAGAAGAATAACATGGGTATACAATGTTTGTCTTCAGAATGCGTTTCATATTTTATACGCCACGAAAAACAAAGAAATTGCGTCGACGTGGCTTGATTTTCAGTGATACCATGTTGATATTTACGCGTTAACTCGCTAATACCGAGTTAATTGTGGTCTAGAGTTCAGGTTTCGATAACACGGCACTTCTGCAGCCTCTGTTCATTCAGGAAAATATAATATATTCAAGATATCTATAATTATGCGTCACGTGATTTTGTCACAAAAATGATTATTTTCAATCATCAGGAACCGTAACAAATCAGGCAAGAACCATCACAATACCGGCGATAGAAAGACTTCCGATGTAACAGTTCCTACACAGTGCGTGTTACATAAGTTGTGCTTCTGTTTACACAACACAGCGCAGTTCTATTGGTTAATCACACAAAAATGATATAAACGATCTTTATTATTTCCATATCAGGAAAACAGTAACAAATAACGCTCTTTATGTTTACCATATCCGGATCTAAACAAAAGCCAGGTAACGTAATGTTTTTTGCTTTTGTTTACATAACAAAGGAAAAACAATTGACAATAACATACTGTTTATGCAATATTTCTGATTGGTTTGAGAACAAAGTATGTCTATATTTTACTATTCTTTCTGTTTATGGCGGTTTTTGACGGAGGTGAATATTTTAACAGCATACCCACCGCCAACACCGCCCGTATCTTTAAGTCATACAAATTAAAATTTGAACACGACGTTTGGGTCCCAAAAACAGAGTGCTCCGTGTTAGTCTGTTACTGATATAGTATAAATAAAGAGCGTTTGTTTCACTTCTATGAGAAAAACTGGAAAATGCCTGTTACCATGGCATTTATTTTTAGAGCATATTAAGCCAGTCAACAAATTACTATTAATTTAATTATACATGTACGTTCATAGTACTGATAATTTTATTTTACAGTCTTCGAGCCAGGAAATATCCGTGCAGGGATGTTATTCCAGAGTTTCATCATGCTCAAGATGTTCGTAGCTGCCATGGCTTCATGTATGCATAGAATAAAGAGTACACTTCTGAACATTTGTCTTATGTCACAGCAATTGACTTACACATTAATTACTAAAGTAGAGTCACTTGCTGATATCCGGTTTTGGGCTCCCGTGGGCAAATTATGAATAATTATGGAGACCATGCCCATAAGGCATAAGCCATAAGCCAGTTTTGGTCTCTACTTCAGAAAACAAAACGTTATATCCCCAGAGTCGTTATTCATTGTTTCATCCGCAATTTGGTTTGAGACCATCGGCTCGTTGACTTTTTACTGGGCCACTAATAAGTCTCGATGGTGAAAAATAATAGATTTAAATTTATCGAATAACTCTGAGCTTTCTCGACTCGAATCGAATATTTTTACCCCGAATCCAAATAAATAGTAATAAAGGGGCGCTTACGGATGGATTATAACAAAGGGTGCTTACGGAGGGATTATAATAAAGGGGTGCTTACGGAGGGAGTATGCATCTTTAAAGTTTGTTTATTGATGAGGCAAGAATTTCTAAACAGCTCTCCTGAATCAAATCCCGAATACGTTTTGGAGAACCCATAAAACTTGTTAGTTGTACAGGGACGTAGCGACAGGGAATGGCCCCCCATCTTTGGTAAATTTCAAACCATTGGAAATGTCATGCCTGACACAACATTAGTTGGAAATTTGACACCAGATATATATGTTGGAGTTGTTCTCATTGTATGCTTTTCCAACCATTAACTAGTGGGAAATTTTGGTATGAAATGGTCATCAGTTGGACATTTTCCAACCTTAGGGTGGCAGGTTGGATATTTCCAAGGGGTGGGTTGCAAAGGAATTCTGGGAACATGGGCTTTTGGTGTCTGGTTCAAGTGGGTGCAGTTGGATAATTGAAGGGGAACACCACAATGGGAACCATCTAGCCACGTCCATTGAACGTGCATACGTGTATGCATTCAATGAAATAAATGGACTGACATTTCTACTACATATAGTCCTGCGACCCTACATAATAAGTTTTACGTTTATGTTTGCGCGATTGTGAGATGCAGCAAGAGATCACAAGACTACAACATTAGTGAGTTTGCGATTTCAAACCGGTCGTTATACGGGTATGTGCACCGTGGCTACCCATACCGGTACACGTTTTGTAATAGCAAACTGTTTCACGGGTATAATTCAGCACATCTACTGGTTATGTAATAATTGGATTGTGAGCAAACTACAAACAAATATATGCTATACAGAGAAAGTGTTATTCGCTTTATTGGTCGACATTATACTTACAGTTATGGATACGACGGACCTCTGGATAATCAGTTGCGTTCACCAGGGACGGGTACAGTACGTTAGTCCGAGCGTTCAATAGACCGGGGGTTCAATAGTCTGATGGTTCAATAGTCCGAGGGTTGTATAATCCGAGGTTTTAATCGTCCGATTTCGATAGTCCGAGTGTTCAATAGTCCGAGGGTGCAATAGTCCGAGGTTCCGAGTGTCGGCCATATACACCTGCATACAGGCCCCAACGTGCAATTATTTGTGGTTGCCTGTTGCAGGTTGCCACGCTTATCCAATTATGAGTGACAAAAGGGAGGCAAAATGACGTCGACAATGAAATGAAATTAATCTTGCTTTGTCATATTAAGCTGATTTTGTTTAGCGCCAAGTTGAATAATAATAATACCTTTGAAGCGCGAGTTTAACAACGGGACAATAATGTTGGTTTCCTCGATAGGAATGCGGTACCACTAGAAAGCGATATGTTTTAACAATTTGAAATGTCTTTATGTTCTTATAATACACACACGCACAAAGGTGCAATGAATGATCACTGCAATATGTATTTGAGTTTTGTGGTTCTACATCCCTGATATATTGCCTTCCGGCTGCTGAAAATGTTGACCAAAGTTGGAAGTGTGACCAAATTCCCGCTGCCCATTCTATAGAACCCTCGGACTATCGAAACCTCAGACAATTAAACCATCGGACTCTCTAAATTTTGAACCCTCGGACTATTGAACCTTCGGATTATTGAACCCTCGGACTAACGCACTGCCCCCAGGGACGAGGAGACAGTGCATGGGCAGGTGTTGGGGGGGTGGGGGGGGGGGTTCTTTTACTCATCGTGGTGGTAACATTTTCAATTGGATTTCACAAATGATTTCATAGACTGACTCAAATAATTGTGTTTTTTTTTCAGCCTGAGTAAATAGGTTAATATAGATCTTATATACAATAACATTCGGTGTATAAAGTGTATTGTTTTTAGACCCAGGATCGAATAACGTCCTAGGCCTATATGTAAAATATAGTACCGAATTTTCCCGTTATATTGGTTGAAGAATATATTTAGTCATATTAAGTGTTTGGTTGGAATTTACATTGACATAACTTCAACGGATTTTTCTACTACATCGCCTTTTGTCCAAGCCTTGAAATGGGGTGTCTGTCATTTGCAGAATGAGGTCCCCAGAGGGTGAATTTAGTGATGCTACCCCGCACAGCGGGCCAGCATCACAAAATTCACACTATGGGGACCTCATTCTGCTTACACCTCAGCAGAATGAGGTCCACAGAGGGTGAATTTGGTGATGCTAGCCCGCTATTTATTATTATTATTATTATTATTATATATTCATTTAAGAAACGCATTCTACAGCAATTAGTTTCAATGCGCAATTACATACACAAATATACACAAACAAGATAACATCGCGCATATTTACACTTAAAAAGCAATACAAGCTTCACCGATATATATGGCAGATAACTCGGAAAGATGACTGAAATTGGACCTACAATTAACAATAAAATATCCAGTATATTAAAAGACCTGATTAAAATATTAAGTTAAATATTAATTTCCAACTATAACGGATAATCGTAAAAAAAAGTTAAAATAGCAGATGGTGCACTTATTTCGAATAACACATTCTGAACAGGTGAGTTTTAAGAGCTGTTTTAAAAGATGATACTGAGTCAATCTTCCTCATATCAACGGGTAGGCTGTTCCAAATAGAAACTGAGACATTTTGGAATGAGCACTTTCCATAGTTCACATTTAGTTTATCTGGTATATGAGACAATTGAACTCCACTTCGGCCATTTCGAGTAACTGAGCTGTGTTTGGTAAACATTTCAGAAATGTAAGATGGTGTATCTCCGTGCAGAGACTTGAAAACAATTAGGGCACATCTGTATTTGACACGGTACTCAAACTTCAACATGTGTAGTTCTTTCATGACGTGTGTTATTCTGCTGTATCTTGGTACATTAGAAACGAGACGAGCGCAACTTTTCAATAAAATATCAATCCTCCGGACACTTCCCGTTGTAAGGTGTGTTAACAATGGATTAAAAGTGTCAACTTTAGAAACAACCAGAGATAGAACGGCATGTTTCTTCTCACTTTGGCTTAGATGACATTTCACTCGCCTCAATGCTCTCAACTTCATGTAGCTCGAGCGTAAAATATTCGAGACCATAGCATCCATTTCCATAGTACTATCAAAGTACGCTCCTAGGTTACGTAAGGAGGAACACGATGTTACATGACTATTCGCAAGCAGAATTTTGAAAGATCCATCCGAATCACTGCACCCATTGTCGTGAAGTAGACTGAAAGAATATTTGGAACCAATAACAATGTATTCAGATTTATTATCGTTTAGTTTCAACTTATTGCATTGCATTCATTCTTTGACATCCGTGAAACAGTTCTCCAATTTCGACCTCGCTGTTTTATAACCGGCTGAGTCATTTCGAGGAAAATCTAAATAAATTTGAGTGTCGTCAGCGTACATATGGTATCGCACGGAGTGTCTATTTAAAATATCTGCCAGCGGAATGGTGTAAATTAGAAAAAGTAGAGGACCCAATATCTATCCCTGTGGCACCCCAACGTCAAGCTTAGTCCAAACAGAACAAGAATCTCATATCGACACCTTCTGAGATCTGTTGCTCAGGTATGATCTGAACCACCCAAGAGCACTTTCTCGCAAGCCAGTTATGTTGTGTAGACGCGCCAGTAATATGTTGTGGTCGCGCAGGTGTCGAATGCTGCACTGAGATCAAGCATCAAGAGCAGCACGATGTTGCGGGGTAGCATCACTAAATTCACCCTCTGGGGACCTCATTCTGCAAATGACAGACACCCTATTTCAAGGCTTGCTTTTGTCGTAGATAATTTCGAGGGCTAGTTACGGACAATGGAATCTCGATTTTCAAATGCGTCACAAGTGATTGAAAAGAGTCAGAAGACCATGGTCACCAGTGTGCATCATGTTGTTGTAAAGATACCTCTTCTAGTAGACATGCGTGACTTTCTGGTCACATAATATAATCCAATCAGATGAGAGGTCGGTTGTCTGTGTCAGGCAGACTAATCTAATCAAGATAACCCATGTGTTGTGATCTGCCTGCCATCTGTGGTCTGGTTGTAAGATATTCATGAAATGTTTTATTGGGCCAATTTGTGTCACATGTTTAAAATGAATTTGAGAAACACGAAATTTCATATATATAAATATATATATATATATATATATATATATATTTATATATTTATAAATTTGAGATTCCATATTCCACAATAGCCACATATTTCTATGAATATATGACTTCCAGTCCTTGTGCCATCTACGATATTGATGACTAACTGAAGTAATTTTACAACTATTGCAGCAATGCTGTTTCTATCAATCATGTTAATGTTGCCCTCCACTCAAAGAACAAGCTCAAGAGTCATAACATAATTTCTTTCATGTGTCAAAACAAGAACTATTGCATATGCATCATTTGGGGGGTTCACCCTGGGCAATGGGATGTTCATTTGTTCATTTCATTTGTTCATTTCATTTGTTCATTTCAAATTTCTATGAATATATGACTTGCATTACTTGTGCCATCCACGATAATGATGACTAACTGACGTACTTTTTTCAACCTTTGCAGCAATGCTGTTTCTATCAATCATGTCAATGCTGCCCTCCACTCAAAGAACAATGTTAAGAGTCAGAACAGAATTTCATTCATGTGTCAAAACAAGAACTATTGGATTTGCATCAATTGGTGGATTCATCCTGGGCAGTGGGATGTTCATTTGTGGCGGGGTGAGTAATACATGTATAATGACACAATGCGCATCTTAAAGCTTAATAATAAAGGCACGGATGGCCTTCGGGCGGCTATTGCTGTTACAGTATTGGCATTTTCAAGATCCCACGCTTTGTTATGTAAACAAAAGCCCAAAAAAATACAAAACCTGGCAGTTGTTTACATAACACATGCAGCGTACGAACTTGACAATAACATACTATTTCCGCGACAATTATGATTGGTATATGAACAAAATATGTCTATATTTTAATATTATTTCTGTTTATGGCTGTTTTAACGGGTGAGGCTATTTTAACAGCATACCCACCGTGAAAGCCACCCGTGCCTAATTGGGAATATTCATTGAATGAGTTGCGCCAGGGAATAGCTCACCAGAACAGACCTCAAGTGAAATGTAGCAATTAATGCGTCGTCTCCAATATGATCGGTAAAGATTTGAGTAACTTTATTATGCAAGTTATTTTCTGTATTTAATATAGCATACCATTGTTTCAGTAAGTCCAATCATACACGGCGGCATATATTGATCCTATATAACTACCATCATTGTGATATAAGTTAGATGAAAAACCGGTAATGTTTGGGGCATCATTGGATGCGGTTCATTGACAGTATTGTCCTTCGCAACAATGTCAATGCAAGACCTTCTTTTACAATACCTATGGTATACAAATACATGTATGTATGTATGCAGTGGTTGTTATTTCATTGCATGTATGTTCATCAGGCCAACGGGTGTGGAATAAAAATATGGATTTATTGGTTATTGCACGATAACTCCAGCTTGCTTGATCAGTACCACACAAGGCTTATTATTCGGAATAAATATGTGCTATGTCATTGCTCAATGGTTTTTTTTAAACCCTAAAGGGCTTTTAACCCTTTGGATAACCCTTTGATTGGCACATGGAAAGACGTGTATGTCGTTGTCAGTAGTTCTATAGTATGGTAATATCATGTTACCCTGTATATGAAACGTCGTAATATCGTCTCCTAAAGGGATTTTTTTCAAAGATATTGTAACGATGAATACACATGCATATTGTGTTTTTCTAATTTATGAAATGCAGATTTTGAGCACAATTTAAATAACATGATTAGGTCTATCGATAGAAAAGCTTGCATCTAGCAATCATGCCGTCAGAGTCTTTGAAATGTTTTAACCATTTATGTGAGGAATGATCTGTTCTAAGAAGAAAAGTATGGAGGAATATGTATAGCTTGAAGTGTTTTATGAAGAGAACCGCAGCAAGCAGTATTTCGGTACCATTTTGCAGAATAAAGTCACATTTCATATCTGGTAGAACTAGAATTGGTGGAGTTATGAGACATTTCTTTTAAACTTAAAAATTAATTTTGGCACTCAGTATTCCATTGCAGTCTAATTATCTTTGAGTGAGAGATATGTTAGAGGATTTGCAATTTTGGCAAAATCAAGTATAAATCTACGGTAATATGAGCAAAAATCCAAGAAGCTTTTTACTTCCTTCTTATTTTGAGGTGTAGTTCAATCTTGAACAGCGGAGGTTTTAGAGAGGATCACAGTTAACACCTTGCTCGAAATCTACATGGCCAAGGAATTTGATTTACTTGTGGAACAACTGACATTTAGACAGTTTTAATTTTAAATCGGCTGCGAGGAACCTATCAAAGACAATTTGTCAAAGTTTCATCAAAATGTTTTTCGAATACGATGACGTCATTGGGGTAGCATAGACACTTTCCCCATTAATAATTGCACACAAATCTTTGGATCAGTCGTTCAAACCTTGCATGTTATTTGAGAAACCAAATGTCATAAGTTTAAAAATGGAATAAATGCGAGACAAATGCGGTTTATATTTTAGAGTTTCTATCCATCGGAATATGCCAATATCCGCTCGCTAAATCTAGCAAAATCATTATTGTCCGGTTAAATTATCAAGTGTTTCGTCTATGTGAGGAAGTTGGTAAGCATGATATGCAACCTTGGAATGGAGAAGTCTAAAATCAGTGCAAAACCTCGGACTTCCAGCAGATATAGTCACAATGCATATCGGCGAAGACCATTACTAGATTTTTTACACTATTATGTCACATTTTGTCCATTTCATCATTAGTAAATTTCTTTTGAATGAAAGGTATTCTCTGTGGTGGTACTTTATGTGGTTTACTACTTCCTATGTTAATTTCATTCAGGATATTTTTTATTTCTGATTTAATATCCAAAGATTTATGTTGTTTGTCATGCACATTAGCTAGGCTATTATCAAATTCATATTTAACTTTATCCCATGAATGTGTTTGTTCTCCATTGAAATTATTGTTTTCATTAGACACAACATCTATATTTCGCGACTTTTCTTCAACCACAGAAAGAGTTTGAGTATCAACATCATATTTTAGCTTTGGAGGTGGGTCATTATCAGAAAATGTTTCCATTTTCAAAACAATTCGGCTTGGAACACATAATATATTGATTGTTTCATCCTGGTTCCCGCCATTTTTTTTCATTTAGCGGTCGTTATTTTTCATTTGAGACCAATTTATCGACGTTGAAATTGGTCCTTAACTGTTTCCCATCTATGGTGCAACTCTGGGAGACGACACTGAAATTTAACATGACCATATCTACCAAAATCATAACACGGAACTTCAATCAAATCTCGTTCCCATTTAAATTTAATTCATGCTTATCAGAATGTGGATTATCAGGGTTGATTATATGGGGATGACCAAATGACCTTAAACAGCCTCATATTCAACAGCTGGTCTGATAGCACCATCTAATGGAGTGTGGGGATTCAATGTGACTTGTCGTTGTTAATGTTTCCACTTGAAATTGGAAAATTCCAGGATATGACTCCCGGGCCAATTTAGCTATGGCTCTGCTAAAATCTTGAACACTCTGACCAGGTTATTATTATACCACGGAGAAGTCCTTTGGACAGAGACTGGGTGAGACTGATAAAACTCGTATACAGTAATGTCAGTTTAATATATTCAAAAGTGGGTATTATCTTCAAAATAACTTGAGCTTTACCACGCAAAGTAGCAAGAAGGCTTTTTGTGCATTATCCCAATGGTTAGTTTCTGCCACCATTCCAAAATTAGCTAAATAGATACATATGTCCCATTCATGTGGTTTAAATATGGCCAACTCAATACATTTCTTCATAGTTGAATTTTAGGCTAAATGACCAATTTGGGTATTTATATTAGACTGAGATGTAAATGTATGTATTTGGTAAAATTTGGTGTTGTAATTTTGGGTTGGGATTTGTGGAAAACACGTCATGTGCTGCCCTCCTAATCACTACTAGTCTGAACCTGAGTGGATTTCCTATCTTGACTAACAATGTCATGAAAATTAATAAAGTCTTTGCCAGTATATATCATACTATATCACGTCCCAGCTAGAGTTTGGGGTATACCAAAATGGTTACTGCGACTGGGTATTTGCCCAGAACTAGCATTCCAAAATGTATTGGAAGAGCTCGGTGTTGAGTGACAAAAACCCATGGTATGAGATGTCCATGTGCCATTTTTGTTTGCAGTTGTTTTCCCCTGAAATGTCACTATATAAAACGCCATAACGATGGGCAGATCCAAGAAAAACAATTCGAAGTTATAAATTAAGGGTTGAGTTAAGTCCCCTTATACAAAGTAACAAGGTAGATTACTGTAATTTTCCAAATTAGGTAACTCAAAACTGATTCAAGAGAAAGACCATGAACACAGATCTACTGGGGAAAATTAAATCATCTCACGATAGAATGACGTCATCCAGTCGACAGCACCAAAATGTAATAGGACTGGATTTTCCTCAGGGTGTAATAAAAAACTGAATTCATATTTATTGTGGTTTTATACAATTTCTCCAAGAATAGTAACATTCCCTCTCAGTAAAAAGAAACAAAGCCTTATTAATATGGTTTTGATAAATAAATCATGTTAAGTAATAAACCGAATTAAGATATAGTATCGTTTTTGGGATCCGAATGGATTCGTTCGAGTCCTGGGTTTGGTACGATGTTTTACCAACGGGCAACTCAGACTGCACCGAAGTTTAAGAGAGATAAAAAGGCCTTATCCGTGAAATGCGGTGGCATTCTGGGATAGAACATGGTAACTGACCAATGAGAACCCACCAACAGACGGGACCACCTTGGTCTATCCTGATCGATCTGTGGAAACCTCAAAACCGGTCATTTCAAAGATACCAGCCGAGAGGAAATGATAGCTCGAAAATGAGAAAAAGAACATACGACTTGCATCATACTGTAAGTGTCCTAACGACCACCCTATCCGTGTTGCCTCTCTTTTGTTTGGTGTTAATTAATCATAGAATGTTCAATACTAATTACTGTTTTGCTTCTCTTCATTTCAGTGTCCAGGCATGGCACTTGTACAACTTGGTTCTCAAGTTCCCAATTCAGGTATGCTATCTAAATAATTTAAACGTCTAGATGCACATATATTGCGACATTTCTCAATTAAACCTTTCCTAACTGAACGGTTAATCTTTCGGTTGTAAAAGTAAACATTGGCGTGGATTATTATTGTCACCCGAAAAAGGGACTAGTTAAATAAATAGCATGTCCGTGCATCCGTCCTTGTTGTCTGGATCATAACTTTGACGAAATCAATCAGAATTCCATAGGATTTGTTATATCATTGATATTTGAGAAATTATGTTTGTGTTGTCTGGGTGATAACTTGAACAGTATTCAATAGAGTATTTTGATATTTGGTATATGCTTCGCATTTGAGAAGACGCAGGCCAAGTATATTATAAGGAGATGGTCATGATCCGGTATATTTTACAGTCAAGGTCATTTGAAATCAAAGTTTGTTAAAATATTTGGACTCTTTATGGGGCCAGCGACGTTTTTCTTCACTCAGCAGCCAGACGTTCATTATGCTAGCCCGACAAATTAACTCTGTATTCTTATGCTGTGCTACGTTCTCGGCGTTGTGTGGGCACCCAGCAATTATGTTGTAACATACTATGCTCAGTTGATGCGCTTTCAAAATTCAGTGTTAGAATGGTGAATGAATTATTTATTTATTATAGTGACGTATGTTAACAAACATCCTGCCCATAGGGCATATAAGTCACTTTGTACACAAATACAATATTATTATTAATATGTTGTTTGGCTATACAGATGGTTTTGATTGTCTGATTGAATATGCCTGAGATAGCAACCGAGCATTATTTACAACACAATTATTTACAAGGCGAGCCATGATACCTACATTAGAATGAAACCAGAAAATATGTGACCCGCCATACCAAATCCAGTCGTAAGTCGGGATTTTTTTTACCCTGGGCCAATGCATTCTCTTATATATGCGAGTCGACCATAGGTCACCTCGCATATATAAGAGAATGCATTGGCCTAACAATTTTTTACAATTTTAATAATTTTTTCTTGTATTCTTTAACAATTTTATAATTTCACCCATACAGAGCCCCGGACAAACATGAGCAGACGACACTCTTCTATATGCTTCTATATATGTGTGGGGCTCCCTGCATGGTAATGGATGTTTTATTTATTTATTTATTTAAAAAAAAAATTAAAAAAAATTGTTAGGCCAATGCATTCTCTTATATATGCGAGGCGACATATGGTCGACTAACATATATAAGAGAATGCATTGGCACAGGGTTTGATATGGCGAGTCAAATATGACATGGGACAATAGGCACTGGATTTGATATGGCGAGTCAAATATGACATGGGACAATAGGTTCCAACGTTCCTGTCTGAGCTGAACAACGAATGAGATAGTTCAGTTTCCAACTGGCCTGTTTCACACGAGACACAAATTCTATCCTCCACATCCTCATTTTGGAAACGACCCGTTTCTATTCTTAGAGGCAATATGCCACAACCACGGAACTAAGCCATCAGCGAACGTTCTCTGTGCGATATCTGTGAAAGCACGTAAGGTTTGTATGTATAGAGCTTGCCGAGGCAGCTAATATCAGCATGACTGTGAGCTTCATTAAGTTCATTCAGTTTGATTGTTAATTTTGTTATGTCACATTTATTTAGATAGTCATATTTCACACATGTTACATTTTGAGAACATATCCCTACCCCCCCCCCCCCCCACCTTCACCAGTTATCTCTGGAGACGAAAAAGAACTCTACAACATTAACACAATTTTTGCCCATCGAGAATGATCCATCAAGAACCTTTAGAACTGTTTAACCACCCAATCAGCAGGATTTTCGTGGATATTTTTTGCGATTTCCTACATGTTTTAGTATGTCTCAATAGAGAACAACAGCGAGGGGAATGGGTAATTTCGGCAGGCTCTGAGCCGCACTTTTGAAAGCCCTGGCTATATTGTAGTTGAGGTTTTGCGATCTCAGTCATGTATATATGTATATAGATATACTAGCAGGTGGACCCGACTTCGTCCGGGCTGTTTCCCCTCTGCTTTTCGGCGAATTGCGCGATTTGACATTGAATTGTCCATTTTGAAGGTCAAGGTCATGTGAGGTCACGATTTGACCCGTCCAAAACACTGCCCGGACAAAAGTACCCGTCGAAATCCATCCGGTTTTACCAGATTTGACCGAATTGATCATTTTGAAGGTAAAGGTCAGGTCGGAGTCACGATTTGACCCGTCCAAAACACTCAGTGTAACCCTATGTATCAAATTTCGTGGAAATCCCATCAAAATTCGCGATTTGACCTTGAATTGACCCGATTTCAAGGTCAAGGTCACGTCGCACGGGCAAATGAATAGGCTTATGAGACTCCCCATACAAAAGTATTCCTAGACACTAATTTTCATCGAAATCCCGTGATATTCTGGCGTTTGATCTTGAAATGACCCGATTTCAAGGTCAAGGTCACGTCACACGGGCAAATTAATAGGCCTATCAGGTTATGCCTCTCCCCCGGCCGAAAGTACCCCCACATACCAAGTTTCATCGAAATCCAGTGATACGCGGGCGTTTGACCTTGAAATGACCCGATTTCAAGGTCAAGGTCACATCGCACGGGCAAATTAATAGGCCTATGCCACTTCCCGGCCGAAAGTACCCCCACATACCAAGTTTCATCGAAATCGGCTCGGCCGTTTTCGAGTTTATCGCGAACTCACACATACACACCCTCACATACACACACACACTCACCATCCCTCTCCCACACACACATAGACACACACACACAGATCTTCCAAAATATATAATAGATAGCTATATATATATATATATATAATGAATTTCCTTTTTTAGGTTTGACGGTTCTGGGAGGATTAACTGGGGTATTTACCTACGGAATTGTAGATTAAAAAATGAAACAAATATTTGAAAAAGGAACATATTTAAAACAACACTAGTAAGTATTTAATTTTTCTATTTGCTTATTTTATACTAATTTTAACGTAAGTAAGACCTGTTTGACCATTCATGCCTGAGGATAAAACTAGTAATTTATTTTGTGTGCCACATTTCTTTAGATGAAATTATCTTGACAGGTACATGAAATATTTAATATATAATTTATATCCTCTTAAAAGATGTGAACCGATCGTTTTACCTGAGTTACAGCCCTTAGTGCATTTGCTTTAGCAATTTTAAGACCGTTAGTGAACTTGAACTTGAACATATGGCAACCAATATCAATCATAGTTAGTGTATGGGTCTTTCAAAACAATATCTGGAACCAGATTTGTCTGCATAGTTTGTCTATTATTAGCAAATTTATGACCGCAAAAACAAAAACAAATGTCAACCGATTACATTAATATTTGATATGTGGACGCTTCACAAAAATATCACGATCGAGTTAGAAAATCAGCTTAGTCTGATTAATTTACGTGAGGTAAGGACCTTAGTCTGATTAATTTACGTGAGGTAAGGACCTTAGTCTGATTAATTTACGTGAGGTAAGGACCTTAGTCTGATTAATTTACGTGAGGTAAGGACCTTAGTCTGATTAATTTACGTGAGGTAAGGACCTTAGTCTGATTAATTTACGTGAGGTAAGGACCTTAGTCTGATTAATTTACGTGAGGTAAGGACCTTAGTCTGATTAATTTACGTGAGTTAAGGCCCTTAGTCTGATTAATTTACGTGAGGTAAGGACCTTAGTCTGATTAATTTACGTGAGGTAAGGACCTTAGTCTGATTAATTTACGTGAGGTAAGGACCTTAGTCTGATTAATTTACGTGAGTTAAGGACCTTAGTCTGATTAATTTACGTGAGGTAAGGACCTTAGTCTGATTAATTTACGTGAGATAAGGACCTTAGTCTGATTAATTTACGTGAGTTAAGGACCTTAGTCTGATTAATTTACGTGAGTTAAGGACCTTAGTCTGATTAATTTACGTGAGATAAGGACCTTAGTCTGATGTATTTACGTGAGGTAAGGACCTTAGTCTGATTAATTAACGTGAGGTAAGGACCTTAGTCTGATTAATTTACGTGAGGTAAGGACCTTAGTCTGATGTATTTACGTGAGGTAAGGACCTTAGTCTGATTAATTTACGTGAGGTAAGGACCTTAGTCTGATTAATTTACGTGAGATAAGGACCTTAGTCTGATGTATTTACGTGAGGTAAGGACCTTAGTCTGATTAATTAACGTGAGGTAAGGACCTTAGTCTGATTAATTTACGTGAGGTAAGGACCTTAGTCTGATTAATTTACGTGAGTTAAGGCCCTTAGTCTGATTAATTTACGTGAGGTAAGGACCTTAGTCTGATTAATTTACGTGAGGTAAGGACCTTAGTCTGATTAATTTACGTGAGGTAAGGACCTTAGTCTGATTAATTTACGTGAGGTAAGGACCTTAGTCTGATTAATTTACGTGAGGTAAGGACCTTAGTCTGATTAATTTACGTGAGGTAAGGACCTTAGTCTGATTAATTTACGTGAGGTAAGGACCTTAGTCTGATTAATTTACGTGAGGTAAGGACCTTAGTCTGATTAATTTACGTGAGGTAAGGACCTTAGTCTGATTAATTTACGTGAGGTAAGGACCTTAGTCTGATTAATTTACGTGAGTTAAGGCCCTTAGTCTGATTAATTTACGTGAGGTAAGGACCTTAGTCTGATTAATTTACGTGAGGTAAGGACCTTAGTCTGATTAATTTACGTGAGGTAAGGACCTTAGTCTGATTAATTTACGTGAGTTAAGGACCTTAGTCTGATTAATTTACGTGAGGTAAGGACCTTAGTCTGATTAATTTACGTGAGATAAGGACCTTAGTCTGATTAATTTACGTGAGTTAAGGACCTTAGTCTGATTAATTTACGTGAGTTAAGGACCTTAGTCTGATTAATTTACGTGAGATAAGGACCTTAGTCTGATGTATTTACGTGAGGTAAGGACCTTAGTCTGATTAATTAACGTGAGGTAAGGACCTTAGTCTGATTAATTTACGTGAGGTAAGGACCTTAGTCTGATGTATTTACGTGAGGTAAGGACCTTAGTCTGATTAATTTACGTGAGGTAAGGACCTTAGTCTGATTAATTTACGTGAGATAAGGACCTTAGTCTGATGTATTTACGTGAGGTAAGGACCTTAGTCTGATTAATTTACGTGAGTTAAGGCCCTTAGTCTGATTAATTTACGTGAGGTAAGGACCTTAGTCTGATTAATTTACGTGAGGTAAGGACCTTAGTCTGATTAATTTACGTGAGTTAAGGCCCTTAGTCTGATTAATTTACGTGAGGTAAGGACCTTAGTCTGATTAATTTACGTGAGGTAAGGACCTTAGTCTGATTAATTTACGTGAGGTAAGGACCTTAGTCTGATTAATTTACGTGAGTTAAGGACCTTAGTCTGATTAATTTACGTGAGGTAAGGACCTTAGTCTGATTAATTTACGTGAGATAAGGACCTTAGTCTGATTAATTTACGTGAGTTAAGGACCTTAGTCTGATTAATTTACGTGAGTTAAGGACCTTAGTCTGATTAATTTACGTGAGATAAGGACCTTAGTCTGATGTATTTACGTGAGGTAAGGACCTTAGTCTGATTAATTAACGTGAGGTAAGGACCTTAGTCTGATTAATTTACGTGAGGTAAGGACCTTAGTCTGATGTATTTACGTGAGGTAAGGACCTTAGTCTGATTAATTTACGTGAGGTAAGGACCTTAGTCTGATTAATTTACGTGAGATAAGGACCTTAGTCTGATGTATTTACGTGAGGTAAGGACCTTAGTCTGATTAATTAACGTGAGGTAAGGACCTTAGTCTGATTAATTTACGTGAGGTAAGGACCTTAGTCTGATTAATTTACGTGAGTTAAGGCCCTTAGTCTGATTAATTTACGTGAGGTAAGGACCTTAGTCTGATTAATTTACGTGAGGTAAGGACCTTAGTCTGATTAATTTACGTGAGGTAAGGACCTTAGTCTGATTAATTTACGTGAGGTAAGGACCTTAGTCTGATTAATTTACGTGAGGTAAGGACCTTAGTCTGATTAATTTACGTGAGGTAAGGACCTTAGTCTGATTAATTTACGTGAGGTAAGGACCTTAGTCTGATTAATTTACGTGAGGTAAGGACCTTAGTCTGATTAATTTACGTGAGGTAAGGACCTTAGTCTGATTAATTTACGTGAGGTAAGGACCTTAGTCTGATTAATATACGTGAGTTAAGGCCCTTAGTCTGATTAATTTACGTGAGGTAAGGACCTTAGTCTGATTAATTTACGTGAGGTAAGGACCTTAGTCTGATTAATTTACGTGAGGTAAGGACCTTAGTCTGATTAATTTACGTGAGGTAAGGACCTTAGTCTGATTAATTTACGTGAGGTAAGGACCTTAGTCTGATTAATTTACGTGAGGTAAGGACCTTAGTCTGATTAATTTACGTGAGTTAAGGCCCTTAGTCTGATTAATTTACGTGAGGTAAGGACCTTAGTCTGATTAATTTACGTGAGATAAGGACCTTAGTCTGATTAATTTACGTGAGGTAAGGACCTTAGTCTGATTAATTTACGTGAGGTAAGGACCTTAGTCTGATTAATTTACGTGAGTTAAGGCCCTTAGTCTGATTAATTTACGTGAGGTAAGGACCTTAGTCTGATTAATTTACGTGAGATAAGGACCTTAGTCTGATTAATTTACGTGAGGTAAGGACCTTAGTCTGATTAATTTACGTGAGGTAAGGACCTTAGTCTGATTAATTTACGTGAGGTAAGGACCTTAGTCTGATTAATTTACGTGAGGTAAGGACCTTAGTCTGATTAATTTACGTGAGTTAAGGACCTTAGTCTGATTAATTTACGTGAGGTAAGGACCTTAGTCTGATTAATTTACGTGAGGTAAGGACCTTAGTCTGATTAATTTACGTGAGGTAAGGACCTTAGTCTGATTAATTTACGTGAGGTAAGATCCTTAGTCTGATTAATTTACGTGAGGTAAGGACCTTAGTCTGATTAATTTACGTGAGGTAAGATCCTTAGTCTGATTAATTTACGTGAGGTAAGATCCTTAGTCTGATTAATTTACGTGAGGTAAGGACCTTAGTCTGATTAATTTACGTGAGGTAAGATCCTTAGTCTGATTAATTTACGTGAGGTAAGATCCTTAGTCTGATTAATTTACGTGAGGTAAGATCCTTAGTCTGATTAATTTACGTGAGGTAAGGACCTTAGTTTGTCTATTTTTGGCACGTTTATGACCATCTGTGCGAAAACATGAAAAATTGCCAAACGATTCCATTCATATTGGGTATATATGGATCTTTCACAACAAATTTCTAATTGAGTTCAAATAACATGTTTGTCTGATATTTTTTTACCTGAGTTATGGCCCTTAGTTCTGAGTCATCGTTCTTTAGTTCGTCCATTTTTAGTGATTATCGGTCGAACAGATTCACTCTTATGGGCAAAAAAGTCGACCAGAGCCATCTTTGATACACAACCCTTGTTTATTTCTAGGGTACATGCCAAGAAAACATTCAAACCCTGGATTGGTTAGGTCGGGGTGTTATTTCAGTTGCCCGAGGCCATTATTACCCAAAATATATATCAACATAAAATGTTAGCTGACAGATTCCATGTGATTTATTCGGGAAAACATTCCACCAGTAAAGTATCACGACACATCGTATTATTGTGTTTACATACACATTCAACATGACAATCGTTTATATGAGTCGGAAATGGGCATGGGTATGTTCTTTGTATAAAAATTATTTTGTACCGATTATATTTTTTTCTCCAAAATGTTGCAAGCATTGGGTTTCGGGACCATACACGTGGGCCTAAAAAACAGGAAATTGATATCTTGTTAAGATATTTCTAACGAGTACTCATTATTGCTGCGTTCTTTAGAAAATAAGTGTGTTTGTTTTCTTTCTGATGCGAACATTTCTATCTAATAACTTCTTCTGGGGCATAAAATATAGTTTGTATATGCCTGTCATGTATTTGTCAGCCTAGGCTGATCCCTGTTAACAAGATATAAGAAACATCTATGCCAAACAAGGCGCTACAATTTGTTACCCGACACGCTGCAGTGTCACAAAAATTGAACATATAGTAGGAATAACTGTCTAAATAACACACAAGAAAGAACAAATGGTATAGATAATTATATTAATTAATATATATAATTAATATATATAATTAAAACATTAAAAAAATCGAAATAAAACGTTCAATGCCATTTATTTCAATGCGGCGGTGTCTGAGACTCTAATTTAAAAGACATAACAAGAAAAAGGTCAAGTTAAAACAAAACAGTTGTTATTGTTATTTTATTTCTGGATCAATGAGGCAGGGAGGACTTTATTTTAATTTTTTAATTTTTGTTGTGCATATCGTGAGCATGGATCATGATTGTTTTGCATGTACACTCATTTAATGTGATTTAAAATGACATTGTGCTACTAGTATACCTGTATGACATATACAGAGATTACCAATAATGTTCTAATGTCCCTGACTATTCACAATTTGTATTGTTATCTATAAATTGGCAGCTCTTCATTATAACACATTATCCTAAATTTCCTGCTTCAATTGTTCTGGAGTTACAATTAGTACACCATACTATGATGATCAGCTAAATATTTTCTTCAATGTAATCATCTAATTAATGTTCTATGTGACAATATGTGTATACATGATAGTCAATATTTCAACCGCAGATATATGTTAAGAGTTCATGTATGTTGCTATCAACGTTCAGTGCATATGGACATGTTGGTAAAATCATACCAAAATAATTTTAAAATAGAAACAAATATATATAATTTATTTCGTCATAATATAAAAAAATCGAAATAAAACGTCCAATGCCATTTATTTCAATGCGGCTGTGTCTGGGACTCAGATAATATTTTGTATTTGGCCAAACTTACAATCTATGGTTCATGTTTTATTGGATTTCCAATTTTGAAATATTGTCTTGCAACTTGTCTATTTGCTATTTAGCGTTAATGACGTTCTTGGTACTCCAATGGCCAATCTCGCTTTACCGCTGGTTGCTGTAATGGGCGTGGCGCTCTTTGCATCTGAGCTTATTCTGCCATGGACAGAAGAAACCACGGTTTGTTTAACTTACAATAGCACAAACAGATATCTTTAATGAGCCTCTGATGTATTGGTAATAGTTCAGCGTGTTATTACGCAAGCGTATTTTGCCGTGTCGTAGGAGGTGATGGAGTAAATGTGATTATAAACGTACTCGGTATTTTTGTACTTGTTTTTATGTCCTTCATATTAAAGTAGAAGGTAAATACGTGCCCTGTTTACGCTAGAAGACAAACACTTGCCTCGTTTGTGTCAGGTAGATGCCAACGGTGCCGTTCGTTTAGTTAACTGGACATAGCGAGGAATTGTGGTCACTAGTTTCAGTGCGATCTTACAATCTACTTGTATTGGCAGTTACTGTAGGCTAAACGTACTTTTACTGCATCGTAACAATGGGACCTGTTATCATGAACTTGGCGATAGGGTGTCTCATTACTAGAGCATGCCACGAACCTTTACTCCAGCTACGTAGAGATCATACTCCAATAATTCAAAACCTGGACATTTTTTTATGATGTGACAGGGATTCTGTAAGTTTCTAACATTGCAACAACAGTGCAGATAATATGCACACGTACGAAACAAATACATATTAAAGCTCCAATATATTTGATATATGCATAATAATATGATATTGAGGGCATTACAATTTCTTACTATGGTTTTCGTGTAACATACGGTCTTGGTATGTTCGAGAAGAAGTGTTCAGGCGAATCCTTTTCATTAGAGACCTTTCGCAATATCACGAATACGATTATGGATATGGAAATATCCTGCCTGTATACAGCCAAAATAATATTTTTACGCACGAGGGTTCTTTTGAGAGTCGAAATATACCCCACGCAGTTTAATGATGTGCAGATGTGTCAAGAAGGTTCCACCGGTCCTGCTTGTGGACGCTCTAACATTATCCGTGTGGTGTTTTACACACGGATAAGAACATGGGATCTGAAAGGGACTCACATTTATGTTTCCATCAAATCTATGTGTAACTTAATATAGTGGGTGATATGCCGTCTCACCAATTAGCCATCGTAGGTAAATTGTGATGGTGTCGCCCTAACTAGGACAATAGATCCTATCCGTAATCGTAATAGTGATGTTTTGCGAAAGGTCTCTATTGTGGGTTGGCGTCTACATGCAATACCGCTAAGTCATTTAGACGGCGGCGGTGCATCTGTTACAATGTATGCTTCAAAGCATAAAATAAAGAGATTATATTTTCAATGCAAAGCAAGTCCATATGCACACCTTATGTGGCAATCATGATATTTCTTATTTTCATTCATCGACACTGAAAACTATCACATGATTTGCATGAAAAACTTATCTGTGAACGAGTCAGATTGCCGACTAATAAACAACTTGGTTTCATGCTCGATTCCCCAAATATCCAACGAAACAGCAGGTACTTGTATCTCCATTGTAATTCAGTCGACCAAATTACAAACAAATAAAAGAACCTGCACAGAAATCACTTTCTATTGTCAAAACATGCTACGAAATGAGATATCATTGTGCTTGTGAATCGATTGAACTGAATATGGCAGCTCTCGGCCAATCATAATTTGTTTAGTAACACAAATTATAACGAAAAAATATATCAACAACCATTCATTTCCAAACTATGGAATAAATAGATAGAACCGCATGAGTGTCTGGATTTTAACGAAATTATCGCACAAGATTTGTTGGCGGAGCGATACCTTGAGTGCGGGACGCAGTCCCGCACGAGGTGTATCGCGTTCCGCCAACGAATCGAGTGCGATAATTCGTCAAAATCCAGACACTCATGCGGTTCTATTTTTATTACATATCTCCGTATCATATAGTAAGTTGGCTCACAATCGTACATCTCCGGTACAAAAAAATGTGAATTAATTGAGTTTTAACGGCATTTTAGTGTTAACGCAACAATCAGACATGGAGCCCGTCTATCCGCGAGTGACCTTGACCCATCTTTAATGATGCGTTTGGAATTAAATTATGTGCCCCGACAAACATATTCTTGAAATGAAACTACTTGAATGAATCATCTCATCGATTGATCGCTTATTGTTTCTTTATTGTCGTGATTGAAAAAGTAAAAATAGTAAATAGTCTAAGCTGTGCTGGGGGGTGATCGTCGCACATCGGGGGAATTTATGCGACCATCATTTTCTTATGGGAAAATTACTCTAGTTTTCGAATTCAGAGGGCGCCGAGCCGAGATAGGTGACAAAATATAACTTTTCACTATGTTTCATAGGGTACCCTACCTAAAAAATGACATATTTTCAGAGGTTAACAGGCATTAGCCAACTGGTTAACACGGCATCAACATCGGAAAGATTGTAAACATATTTGCAAATTATGGAACGAATATAGACACTCAATCAGATTCAACATCGTTTTCATGCTTTCGTTCTGATTTCGTGACGTCATGGTAAAATATGTAGCGTGACGCGTCAAACCTTCATGGCGATTCAGACAAAGTGTTGTGCGTCAACTCTGTGCAAAGATAGCATATCTGTCAAATTCTTCCAAGTTATATATTTTTGGAAATGGAAGGGTACCCCCTATATAATGATGTTCATACTTACATTATATCTTTCCAAGTATTGACATAATAGACAAAAACTTAACCCTCCCCCCAATTTCACAAATAACCACATATATGTGCCCATGCAGTTTGTGTCCACCAAATAAATTGACAATGCACAGTTTACCTTTTCATGTTGTGTAGAATCGTACGGCGACACTGATAATGTAAAACATCGTTCAAATCCTAGATTAGGAAGGTAATAAAATCCAAGATGGCGTCCAAGATGGCCGCCAATTTTTATATTGACACTCAATACACCAGATGTATGGTAACCGGACTAGATCATCGCGAGTGCTTTATGTAATATGGCCTTGTCTTGGATGGAGTCTGTATCTTAATATGTATAAGACAATTGGCGACGTAAAACCGATGATGAATACCAAAATGGCCGCCAAAATAAACAGAACTGTTCCGATAAAACGACCAACTTCTGAGTTGCAATAAAATCACATGGTATGACTGTTCTAGCTTTTTTGTTCGTACATATATGTCATTGTGTCCAACATGATCCGTATCTGAAGAAACTAGGGACATTAAGATAGTAACTGTTCATTAATGTCTCGAAAATAACGACATCATATAATGTCAAATTGCCTAATTAGGACCGAATTTCCAACTTACATCCAATCATTTGATGGTATATATGTCAATGTTCTGCTACACGATGCAACAACTGCAAACATCCACATTAGTATAGCAATAATGGAAGCCACAATGCCGATTAAAACATGCCTATGCAGTGTATGCACTAATAGTTATATATTCAATTATCAATAAATAAAGGAGTTTTTCCATGCTAGTAGCACATTAGACCCGTAATCGTAAACCGTCTGGAGATAACGGACCTACAATAATTGCGGATATTTTGTTTATACGAAAATGTTGGCCAACTGTGTTCACATTACCCCGCTAATGTCGTCAACTGCTTACCATGGCAGTTGGTTTCTACGTTCAAAGAAGCGATGTTCCAATGTAATAACGGACAATAATCACCAGCAATTTAGACCGAACTAAAACTGTTTTCTACATTTCCTCGGGATGCCACCCCGCACGGAAATGGGTGTTTACATAAGCAGTTCTAATTCGTATTTGTTTAGTACTTCTCAACTCTCAAGATTTAGATAACAATAAACGGTTACATGTTCGTTGCAAATATTAATTTTATGAACTATTCGCAGTTGCAACCGATAGTTTAAATCAATTTCCCACCAACGTACTATAGTCATGGGTGGTTGACGAGTTAATTCACAGGTTTATGCCCTCACTTCCATATCATTTTATTTCACACCTGCAGTTCAGGTTTCACGTCGCTGTCGCAATATATTAATACATCTATTGAGCGTTTTGTTATGATGATCATTCATTTCGTCAAGAGACGAAGAAATTATAAGTTTCTGCCATATTTTATATTGGATACGGCCTATCCACTCGTAGACAATTTCGTTAGACATTTAACCACCGATAACATGCCTTCATCGTGCTGGTACTTATCAGCAATGAGTAACATACATCTATCGGATCTACACAGCCGGTGACACGATTAAGTTGATGTTCTGGTCTTATGTGAACCTAATTTAATCATTAGCTGTCAACTCGGGGAACACTATAAAAAAGTTGGTTGGCACATGTGCGCGGGCATTTCTGCCAAGTACGATAAGCCGAGAAGTTGCAATAGTTAATTCACTGTGACAGTATTGTTGGATTAAATTGACCTGACCAATCATATGATGCAATCCAATTACTCTTCAGCTGGATACGTGATTGTTCCCAACAAGTAATTGTTTATCATAAGTAATTCATAAATGGTACTGAATGGCATGGGTATATATAATAGAAAAATGGACGAATTTTATTAATGTTGGGACTAAATTCAAATTATAAGACATATTTCTTTTTTCGATTTAATAAGGTGGCGAGTTAGAATCGACAATTTTGAAGACAAATTAACTTCAATCGCATAACCTTAGTCGAGACTAGATCCATTTATTAAATGTAACACTTAACTTGTTTTCAAAGGGCAAATATGTTTGCATTATTTGTGTGCAATTTTACACGTACATTACCATAACTCAAAGCATGAAGTATCTCGATCTAAATTCCTACCAGGTGTACAAATAAGAAAGTAGAGAGATTACTAATTTAATATGCTGGAAGCAAAGGGTGTTGCTACTTTCGAACTTTCATATGTGTGGGATACGATGTGTAAGTTTACTATATGCCTTGCCCCATGTCGCAGAAGAATCCATATTATGAGCAAATAGGTCCAACAGCCATCAAATGTCCGACTGCGATTGTCTATATATGTCATACATTCAATCCAACATTCAAACAAGAACGTGTGTCATTGTCGAATATAGGACCGTCGCCACATGCAACGATGGAACCTGGTTTGATTGTATGGCGCTCACAATATACTCAAAATTTACCGACCCATTACGGCTTCAAATTCCTCAATATTAAGCTAAAATAAGGATTTAAATCAATTGTTTTCTGGGACGTCTACTTAGATGAATGCACGCAATAACTACCACACCTATGTACATTATCTGATATTTGTGATAATCGCATGCTTGCATATATGCTTTCGGTCAGATACATATAACGCATATCGTAAAATGTATCCTGGGGACAATTACCACAATCATGAATATTTGACATATATCAGATACGTAGGTTGTTCCATTGCTGAAAATTGGCGATCGTGCAAAGGAGCTGCTAATTATTGTTTGTGTTAAAAGTACTCCACGGCTACTATATTTCTTGAGAATGTCCTACCTGTAGCGGTTATACTCTATTTTGATTAAAAACTAATTCCGCGGCTATGGCTGGTAACATGTGACCAACGAGTTGTCATCCCGTTGGTTGAAATGGATCAGCATCAGTGAAAGGGACACATTTAGCATGACAAGCATCATTCTAATGCTGAGCAACTGAGTATATGACATTTTGAGCACGTCTTCTAACTGTGTGGCTTTCTAATCCTTGTACTTTTCATCTTTGGTTAATTGCCGAGATTGCTCCATACTGATATATAAATTGGATGATATAGTTTTATCCCATTCGAGTACTGTACGTGATTATCATAGTTGGGTACGTGTGACGGAGAGTCGTGTGATACCTACAGTGTGAGACCAACTTTCATGGATCCAAATTTCATAGGACTTAGCACAATCAATACCACGGCCTCACGTTTACCGTTATCATTCAAAGCATTGGTATTTACAAATGAGGGGTCAGTTTTGATAATATTCTACCTGTTCCAACCAAACCTGAAAGTTGGTTCTGTGCAACATTCTTGGGGTAAGCTCCAAGTAACTTGATATTATTTAAAATGACCAATGCCTTGTATGAAGTTAAATACTGAATGCATATAATGTGTTTAAATATATTGTGATAGCAACGCGAATTCTGGACAGTCGGGAAGATTAAAATAATATGGAAGCGAATGCATATATATAACTCGTCGAAGGCATCAGCCACTACTCAGACATACAAGATCTATAGTACATTAGCAGGACAACAATTATACTATTGGTCGTCAATGTGTATTCAATAAAATAATTAATACACCTGCAACCACGTATATCAAGCGGCATAGAATTAAGTACAGATAAGCAAATACTCAAATGAACTGCTTAAGTAAATAAGCATAAATCCACGTCTGATGGGACCATAGCGAGAATATAACGATACAGATACGTATTTTGTCAGATTTGTTTGAGATTTGTTTCGGTTATTTCAATAGAACATCACTCCAATGAACGTGAAAATCAATTACCCCAGTAAGCATTGACAACATTGATGAGATATATAAAATAAATTGTCCATTCTTTGTATACCCGCACTTATCAGGATTCTAAATTGGTTGTTATTGCTTGACGGTTTGTGTAAGCGGGTCTAATGAGTCATTACCGTGGACACCTACATTGGTTATTGAGGATTGAATATGTATATTTAGTCGGCATTATAGCTTCAATTCTTATTGTACTAATATAAAAGTCAGCAGTTTCACCACCAAGCAGAACAAAATGGATGTCAGGTTGAAACACTATCCCATTGTGGCAAATTGGCATTGCATGTCGATTTTGATAAATAAAATGAACATTTACTTTCTCAATGCCAACAGTTTTATTGGATTCTGATCACATTATCAAGAGACATATTTGCACGAACGAATAAGCTACAAAACTCATAACATGCAGATGACATAATATTGCAACTCGGAAGCAGGTAATTTTATCGGAACATTTTTTAGTTTTATGGCGGCCATTTTGGTCTCCATCATTGGTTTTACGTAACCAGTTGACTTATACATATTACAATACAGCCTCTATGAAATAAAGATCAGTTACAACCGGTGTGCACACTCAGTGTGCACAGAGTGCCGATATTAAACTTGGCAGCCATCTTGGACGCCATCTTGGATTTTATTACCTTCATAATCTAGGATTTGAACGGAATCTTACATTCTCCATGTCCCCGGATGGTTCTGCCCTATATGACACTACAAAATGTGTATTGTCGATGTTTTATTGGAAACAACCTGCATGGGTGCATTTAAGTGGCTATTTGTGAAATTGGGGTGAGGGTTAAGCTTTTCTCGGTTTGTTTACCATTTGGAGATATATAATAAAGATAGGAACATCATTTTGTGGGCAATACCCTTCCATTTGCAAAAATATTTAACTTGGAAGAATTTGACAGATATGCTATATTTGCACAGAGTTGATGATCTAGTGCGGTTACCAAACATCTGGTGTATAGAGTGTCAATATAAAAATTGGCGGCCATCTTGGACGCCATCTTGGATTTTATATTACCTTCCTAATCTAGGATTTGAACGATGTTTTACATTATCAGTGGCGCCGTACGATTCTACACAATATGGAAAGGTAAACTGTGTATTGTCAATTTATTTGGTGGACACAAACTGCATGGACACACATATGTGGTTATTTGTGAAATTGGGGGGAGGGTTAAGTTTTTGTCTATTATGTCAATACTTGGAAAGATATACTGTAAGTATGAACATCATTATATAGGGGGTATCCTTCCATTTCCAAAAATATATAACTTGGAAGAATTCGACAGATATGCTATATTTGCACAGAGTTGACGCACAACACTTTGTCTGAATCGCCATGAATGTTTGACGCGTCACGCTACATATTTTACCATGACGTCACGAAATCAGAACGAAAGCAGAAAAACGATGTTGAATCTGATTAAGTGTCCATATTCGTTCCATATTTTGCATATATGTTTACAATCTTTCCGATGTTGCTGCCCTGTTAACCAGTTGGCTAATGCCTGTTAACCTTTGAAAATATGTCATTTTTTTAGGTAGGGTACCCTATGAAACATAGTGAAACGTTATATTTTGTCACCTATCTCGGCTCGGCGCCCTCTGAATTCGAAAACTAGAGTAATTTTCCCATAAGAAAATGATGGTCGCATAAATTCCCCCGATGTGCGACGATCACCCCCCAGCACAGCCTAGACTAAAAGGCGAGAACCAGTATAACAACACTGAATGAAATAGTTCTGTCGACAGATTGCACTAGTGCGATTCTGAGAATTATCACACGCCTGGAAACTCGTGCGATCATGCGAATTACGTTGATAGATATATATTTACACACTAAGTGTTGTCATCACTAAATCCAGCATTCTGATTGGTCGGCGCCCACGTGGCTAGTTGCAGTTATTTCTCGGTGAATGCGTAACGCCTCATAACACCAAGCTAATAACACCATCGATACGTCATTAGGTTTGGAAAGACGAACGCGTAATGCTTTGGGCGCATTTTGACTCGCGCAGGATTGACTTAATACATCATCGGGTTTCAACATGAAGAGAAATTGTTCCTATTAACTTTTGCCAAGGGTGCTATTGGGTATTTTGGGCTGATCTTGTCACGATACACTTGTCGATTTAAATATATTTACAAAAGTGGCTTTTTCGCTAAATGTATATAAATATAAGGATTAACTGTCATGTGGACTATTTTTATGGAGATGTAACGGTGAGGTAAGTGGACATAACTTGTATGTAAAACCCTTCGGGTTTTACACAAGTTATGTCCACTTACCTCACCGTTACATCTCCATAAAAACAGTCCACATGACAGTTAATCCTTATGTAATAACATGTGTGCTCTATATTTCAGGTTACGCATTCAGTAGTACCGCTGATGGGGTGGTCCGCATGGCCTCCGATTATTACAGGAGTTATCATTGGTCTCGGGCAGATTCCTCTTGCTTTAACTGTCAATGAAACCATTGGTATGTTGTAATCAAGCCTTGAAATAGAGTGTCTGTCATTTGCAGAATGAGGTCCCCAGAGGGTGAATTTAGTGATGCTACCTCGCATAGTGGGCTAGCATCACCAAATTCACCCTCTGGGGACCTCAATCTGCTGAGGTGTAAGCAGAATTAGGTCCCCAGATGGTGAATTTGGTGATGCTAGCCCGCAATGCGGGGTAGCATCACTAAATTCACCCTCTGAGGTCCGCATTCTGCAAATGACAGACACCCTATTTCAAGGCTTGGTTGTAATATTGTAGTTCCTTTTGAAACGTTTTCTATACCGCAAATAGGGATTAAGAGTCGACTACAGATTTCCAAGGATGTAGAATATTGAAAATTAGATTAGGCCATGCAAAGTCAGTCAAATTCCCGTTTCTCAGGCATGTGCACATGGTCCCGAATCCCTGTGTGTGCAGACTTTTTAACTCACTTGAAAAAGTCAAGTTGATCTATTACCATGGGTTGATATCCGTCATCCTTCCATACATGTACGTGCGTGCGTGCGCCCGTCAACAATTTCCTTTATCACATCCTACATGTCACATCTCTCATCCGAGCATCACAAAACTTCATATGGATCGCAGCTATTTGCATGACTAAATCATTTGGCACACCGTACAGACCACATTGATCCCTCATCTTATCGTCACCAAACTTCATATTGATCTTCGAGGCGACGTCTAGATATGAATAATCGATTTTATTTTAGACAGCAGCCATCTTGAATTTTAAATTTGAATCCATTCTGCACACCATGCAGCCAGCATGAGAACTGTTTTGAAAATTAATCACATGGAATCCATCTGAGCACCTTGCAGCCGACGTTTACTATAGTCTATAGAGCAAATGTTTTAAAATTTACAGACATGTTCAGGATCACTTCTCGATGGGAGTTACCGAATTTTAACGATATTCGATCAGAAGCATTATTGCCAGCAGCCACCTTGGATTTTGCTCTTTGCATCACTATCGGCACGACCTACACCCCAACATTTTTATCCAATTGACCCCAAACTTCAAATGGCTCTTCGCGTTGAGCTGGTATTACTTAAACATTTAAACTGTCCGCATCCATTATTGGTCTTTTGACAGTATCGTATCTCCAAATTGAGCTACAGTGTCAATGACAATTTCATTTTTACAACCATGCATTGAAGTATGATCGAACAAACCCGTTTTCAGATTCAGATTAAACGATGTTAAACCATTTATGAAACCTGTGATGTATTGCGTCTAAAATGTGTCCATGAATTTATTGACTAACTATAATGTGCTTCTGTTAAAGATGCAGAATCCGATTAACCCTTTCAGTGTCAAGTCCGATTTTTGTATCAACCCATATTTCCTTGATCATTTTTCAAATTTATTGATTATAATAATGTGATGCATTGATGGAAAGAGATCTTAGAGCTCTTTCCGTCAATGTATCACATTATTATAATCAATAATTTGAAAAATGATCAAGGAAATATGGGTTGCTACAAAAATCGGAGTTGGCACTGAAAGGGTTAAGAGCCCCTCAATTACTATTTATTCAACTAGCAATCAACTAACATCGTCCAAAAATTCAAAGAAATCGACCGTACCACTCCAGAGAAATAGAGGATCTCTAATGAGTCGCAATTCTATATGAAATTTATTAACCGAGTGCACTAAATTCGATTCGATCCGAGCTTTAGCGAGGATCGAATCGAATTTAGTGCACGAGGTTAATAAATTTCATATAGAATTGTGACGAATTTGAGATCCTTTTTATCACATAATCGTATTTTAAAGAGGAAAAATGATATCAAAACGGCAGGGGTTAAAACAATAATACTGATTTCCTTATCACAACTAAAGAAGAAGTACAGACACCTTCGAGCAAAAATATAGTTCCATTTTAAATGTGTCTTTTCATGTTGACAAAAGTGTTCAACTACCCTTATCACCCATGCGTTTATCATAGTCGACCCAAATTAACACAACACAACTTTAATATCCCAATTAAATTGTAATTAACACAACAATAACATTGATAAGTTCATGAACTGTGTCATCCCCGTCGGTGCCCCTGGCGGGAAGTTGAGTCATGACGTCACTGGCTATTCTCAGAATCGCTGTCAATCACACGAATTCTCCTTCGTTTTGGTTCAGTTGCACTTTTATCTTGGTTATAGATGTTGACATTTATGGTTCCTCCGGATATGGCACCTCCAAAAACTGTTATAGATTTGCTGTACAGCTGTGCATTTAGTTGTTTTGATAGTCCCACCGATTCGGGAACGACCAATGAAGGAGTGGGCGAACTGTTATTTACATCAACAGTCATTTCCTGTGAAGTCGAAGGTCGACAGGTTGGGAAATCACCGTGTTTCAAACTTTCATTCGTGGAGATATCGTTGCTCAGAATTTTGGATATGTTACGGTGTTGTTCGTCATTTAGGTGACTGTAATTATTTATTGATGCCAGGTTTTTGTGTCCAGTGATCTGTATTATTTGAGTTGGAGGAATATTTGATTCACTGAGTTTCTGGACAAGATGTTTTCGGGCACTGTGATTTGTGAGCCTTTTCTCGGAAGACAGACCAGCTGCTTTTGCCATTCTTTTCATGATCGATGTGAGTTTATTTACACCCACTGGCTGTCGTTTAAACCATTGGTCATTTGCACCAAGCTTGCCTTGATATGTATGTGTTGCTATGTAGAATGGGTCGGTAGGTTTACAGTAGTTCTTTGGTCTGAGTTCTGCAAATTTCTTGTAGACAGAAACAGGGCAACGATCTACATTTGATATTGCCCACATTTTTGGCTTCACTGCCCTTACATCTCTGGGATTTTGTCCGGAACGAGTTTTTGTCTGTCGTTCTTCAAAATCTAGATATTCTTGCCCCAAAGAATCCTTGCAAAGCGTTACATCACCCCAACACATATCTCGATGCTCGTCGGACCCCCTCAAACCGAATTGTTGGGTGTTATAAAACCAAAGTGTGTTTAATATCGATTCTGGTGATGATGTACCGAAACACGAAGACTCCCACAGTTTCTCTATTTCATCATCATTAATTGGGTCAGATTTCCTGGCAAGGTTACCTAGACCTTGACCTTTTAAGCTTTTCTGTTTAGCCTTTAACACTTCGCGAACTTTCATGAATTCTGTGCTTGTAGCTATTTGAAAACCATAATCACACCGTTTCAACTCTCTGTCAAAACTGGACATAAATCCACGTAATGTTGATGGTTCATATTCAGCCCCTCCTTGTTTCCTGACCCCGAGAAAGAACATGCTTAAAATAAGGCACAGCTGATCTGGCGAAATTTCATGGATGGGTCTGTCAACATTAATCTGAGGACTATGCATGAACGATTTAAGGAGTTTCATGTCATAATATGTTTTTGAGAGAGTACTTTTATTGACCTGGGCGTCTACATAATCTTGAATTTCTGTAGTAGGCACAAATATAAATCTTTCATCATCAGTGTTTACGTTTTGCGAGTTCACACGTGTCGTCTGATTCTGAATGAGTGACAGCCTTTCTTGTTTCAAATTCACCGTGAAGTCAATTCCATCCAATTTCACAACGAAAATGGCCCCGTGTGTTGATTGAATAACACGTTCTATCTTCCCAACGCCTTCATTGTCTATTTTGACTGACGATCCTACAGGGTACATATTAACATCGGAATTCGGATCACATGTCGACATTTTTATTTTGTAAACAGAGCAGAAATAGTTCCGGTATTGACATCGATATGATGATATCATTGCGCTAAGCACCGCGCGTGCGTCATCTCACGTGGCGATAATACACGTGTGTCTTACTCAAAATTATTAAACCGGATATAGTGGCTAATTATGTGATAAAACATCATCTGAACTACGCTCAATTGTAAATATTTACATCTCTATTCGGGACCTTAATATCAGCTATAAACTAACACAAATGATTTCGCCATCGAGAGTCATTGTGTTAATTAATATATAACTATGTCGGTGTTTGTTGTCAATATGAATTAATATTCATAAAAAATAACCACTTTGAGCGAGATTATTCTCAATTTATATTTGACTAGCAGGTGGACCCGACTTCGTCCGGGCTGTTTCCCCTTTCCCCTCTGCTTTTCGGCGAATTGCGCGATTTGACCTTGAATTGTCCATTTTGAAGGTGAAGGTCAGGTGGGGTCACGATTTGACCCGTCCTAAACACTGCCCGGACAAAATTTCCCGTCGAAATCCATCCGGTTTTACCCGATTTGACCTCGAATTGATCATTTTGAAGGTCAAGGTCATGTCGGGGTCACGACTCGATCCGTCCAAAACATCCATTGGACAAAAGTAACCCCACGTATCAAATTTCGTCGAAATCCCATAAAAAAATGGCGATTTGACCTTGAATTGACCCGATTTCAAGGTCAAGGTCACGTCGCACGGGCAAACGAATAGGTTTACGACACTCCCCATACGAAAGTATCCCCAGACACTAATTTTCATCGAAATCCCGTGATACTCGGGCGTTCGACCTTGAAATGACCCGATTTCAAGGTCAAGGTCACGTCGCACGGGCAAATTAACAGGCCCATGCCAGTCCACGACCGAAAGTACCCCCACATATCAAGTTTCATCGAAATTGGCTCAGCCGTTTTCGAGTCCATCGCGAACAGACAGACAGACACACACACGCACCCTCACCCCCCCCCCCCCCCCCCCCCCCCCCCCCACACACACACAGCCTCACACAGATCTCCCAAAATATATAATAGATCACCCTACCGGATTGTTTCACATCACTTTAAGGCATTTTGTTATTAGAACAGTTATATATGCATAGTGGAACTCCGAAATTGTACTTGACATGTGGTTACCTTTGGTAAATAAGCCATTTATATTCATATTCATGTTGCTGTTTATATTCTGACACCATAGTATATGGTTTTCTATGAGAAAATGTCGTGCAAACTTGCCTGTGTATGAACGTACAATGTAAGACGTCACTATGTCTCGAGTTATGCATCAAGACATGGAAGAACTGAAATGTCAATCTAACTCTGTGACAATATGCGGCAAATATCAAAGCAAGCGCTATCCCTGTTTACTCGCTGTTAAAGATGAATAATCCGATTAACGCCCCTAAATTACTACTTCGTCGGCTTCGGGGGAAAACATATTTGATTCGAGTCGAGGAACCCGCCCGTCAAAGGTCAAAGTTATCAGATTTCGATTTTTTAAATGTGTTACTTTTCACCACATCGAATATTTGACCGCCAAGCAAATATTCCAATGGACTTCTCCCAGAAATATACGGACATGCGCAGACGATCAATGCTATCGCAAATTAACTTCGGAATAAAACACGATAAAAAGTAACGCCATCAACAACAAATTAGGTTAATTGTGATATATAGTTGACGTTTGGATACATATATTCTTATTTTCCAATCAGTAAGGATGTTTTAGTCATCAAATAGACATGTTATATAACATCATTCCAGTTACTCATGGAAATATGTTTATTTCGCCCGAAGGGGGGAATATCATAGTGGAAAATTGGATTCCGCTGTGTCTCATGTGCCAATTGGTTTACCAATATGAGTAAATGTTAGCCCGAAATTACGATTGCTTTTCTTTGTTATCATATGAAATCGGAGTAAACCAGCTTCGAACCGGATCAAACCAGCCCAATATATCTTGGCCTGTGTCAATGGTACAACTGTTTACCGAAAACAATTAGCAAAAAGAAAATGAAGATGCATGCATCAGATCGTCCATGAATTATTTTTACAAAGAATTACTTTTTAAATGTGATACAATGTTTGGTGCATTAAATAACGTATTCTACTAAAGTATGGTGTATATACTATACATATTAGCTATGCATATCTCTCTTTTAAACGAGGCAATGTACAGTTTACACGTAATGATTATTTTAAATTAATGGCCTGTGTCAATGGTACAACTGTTTACCGAAAACAATTAGCAAAAAGAAAATGAAGATGCATGCATCAGATCGTCCATGTATTATTTTACAAAGAATTACTTTTTAAATGTGATACAATGTTTGGTGCATTAAATTACGTCTTCTACTAAAGTATGATGTATATACTATACATATTAGCTATGCATATCTCTCTTTTAAACGAGGTTATGTACAGTTTACACGTAATGATTATTTTAAATTAAGATTATTAATTGCTACGATATTAAATCATATTTTGTACATGGACGGAAACGTTGTAGTTGAATATTTACGATACGGTGAGAACAAGCAAATAGAAGTGGCGTATTTACGATGAGAAGACGCAAATAGTTAATTAAATCTAAAACAGTGAATATTATTACTGACCTTTAGTAAAGTAAATAGGTTTTATAAAATGTGAATTAAAACAAACTCCACTTTACAGACCATTTTACAGATAATCATTTTGACTGTTGCATGCCGGGACAGAAACTATGCAAACACAGACCCATGCATTTACTATGGGAGATTTAGAGTGGGTCTATTAAACTAATTATATCCTTGTCATCTTTTATAGTTTTTGCGTGAATTTTAAACATATATCAGGGACATATACCCCTTCTAGAATGTTCAAAAACATGTTCAGTTGCTCATCGTATTTTTATTGATTTATGCGACGAAAATTCAGAAAATTGCGCAATGTTTTAAGGTGTTACAAAACGTCGGATTAAAATAGTTCTATCGAGAATATTCACACCATTTTTTTTAGAGAACATAGAGTAAACATAGTCCTATCGGAATATCGTAAATGAGTTCCGTGTATTTTGGGATTAATTAACTACTCAGACTGCCGAAACTGCCAACAATAAATTCGCTTTTTCGTGTCCCACGAAAATGAAACTTGTCTGTTTAAAGATCCCAGTTTCGTGTCGAATGGTGATAGAATCTCCATATTCATGTTCATGGATAAATTACATCACACTTAATCGGCTTCTGTCCGCGGTCATAAACCTGTGTTTTTAGAACAATTTTTTTTAGACAAACTGTTGAGCGCGTATCAGTATTTTTCCGCCCACTGGGTACCCACCACCACCTATTATTTATTTTTTTCCGATTCTGGGATAGGGACCCACCTCCTTCAAACTGCTTCAAATGACTATTTTACTTAGTTGTCCTGATCTTATCTGATCTATGTTCCATATCATGATTATAGAAGCATTGTATGCGACACTATCGGGTATAATTGAAAATTTCATGTGCATGTTTTCACGTCTGGCCACCACACGTATGGACCATGGGGGCGGCGAGGGGCTATTTGGGTGCACGTATATGTACTGCTTTTCCAATATTGATTGTGGCACTTCCGGGTCTGTTTGACAATTTCATTGCATGTTCTCACGACTGGTTATATGTAGGGACGCGGCGACTTGGGATTGACGTGTACGCACTTATATTGCACTAGCTGGTGGACACGACTTCGTCCGGGCTGTTTTCCCTCTGCTTTTCGGCGAATTGCGCGATTTGACATTAAATTGACCATTTTCAAGATCAAGGTCAGGTCGGGGTCACGATTTGACCCGACCAAAACACTCCCGGACAAACGTACACGTCGAAATCCATCAGGTTTTACCCGATTTGACTTTGATTTGACAATTTTGAAGGTCAATGTCAGGTTGGGGTCACGATTTGACGCATCGAAAACACTCCCCTGACAAAAGTAACCCTAGGTATCGAATGTTGTCGAAATCCCGTCAAAATTCGCGATTTGACATTGAATTGACAATTTTGAAGGACAAGGTCCAGTCGGGGTCACGATTTGTACCGTCCAAAACACTCCCCGGACAAAAGTACCCCATTTTACCCGATTTGATCTTGAATTGACATTTTTGAAGGCCAAGGTCAGGTTGGGGTAACGATTTGACCCGTCCAGAACACTCCCTGGACAAAATTTCCCCCTAGGTATAAAAGTTTGTCGAAATCCGTCCCGTTTTACCCGACTTGACCATGAATTGACCTTTTTGAAGGTCAAGGTCAGGTCGGAGTCACGATTTGACCCGTCCAAAACACTCCCTAGACAAAATTACCCCTAGGTATCAAATTTCGTCAAAATCCGTCTGACACACAACCAAAGAGACAGACAGAAGTCCCAAAATATATCTTAGATGGGACCTTGTATGTTTGAACATTTCATGTGCATATTTTCACATGTCACAATATGTCCCGTGTAGAGACATGGGGTTAGGGTGTGCGTACTTATATTGCAGGGGGCATTGTCTGGTCTATTTGATTATTTCATGTGTACGTCATCAGTGCTGATCACATCGTCACAGAGGGGTGGCACAGTGTTGGGGTGTACGTATATATATTGCATTAAACGCTGCCTGCATGGTCGGTTTGAACATGTCATGTGTATGTTATCATGGCTGGTCATAGCGGCGTGGTACAAGGTGGTTGGTTTACATACGTTTATTGCATTTGATTATAACGACTATATCTGTTATTACATGTGCATGTTTTCACGTCCGGTCATCACGTGTGTGGACACGGCGACATGCGGTTGGGGAGCAGTATGTACTTTTTTATTATATCGATTGTGACACTGTCGGATATGTTTTACATTTTCATGTGCACGTTCTCACGACTGGTTACATAGAGTGACGCGGCGAAATGGGATTGGCGTGTGCGCACTTATATTGCATGGGACCATGTCTGTTTGAACCATTCATGTGCATGTTTCACATGTCATAATGTGTCCCATGCATGTTGAGGCGTGGCGACATGGGGTTAGGGTGTGCGTACTTATATTTCATTGTACGTTGTCTGGTCTATTTTATATTTCGTGTCTATGTCATCAAGGCTGATCACTTCGTCACAGAGGGGTGACACAGGGGGTGGGGTTAAGTATACTTATATTACATGCAACACTGTCCGGTCGGTTTGAATATTTCATGTGTATGTCCTCATAGCTGGTCACAGCGGCGTAGTCGATGGGTTGGGTATACATACTTTTATTGCATTTCATTATATAGGTAGCATGTTCTATTTGATATATCTTAAATTGCATATGTGTATTTGTGGTGACAACTTGATAAGCTGACGTTTATTTTCTCAGCATCCGTCTTGGATTTTACTCTTTGCATCAGTCAAGTCTTCGGAATACGGTACAGCCCTCATGCATATCTGTCCGACTGCATATTGGATGTCATGATTTGAATCTATCGGCAAACCATATAGCCCACGTTTATGAGCATGTAATTGTCAAATTGTAGATGGACGATCACGCTTCATATCTAGGGGTAATTTGACCATGCAAGCATAGTGTGCTTGGTCGTGAGTACATCAGATATCTCGTTCTGATAGATGCATAAATATGGATTTATAATATTAACTTTATAACATTTCCCCAATGTATATATGTGACTATTTTTTTGTAAAATAATTCATGGGCGATCTGATGCATGCATCTTCTTTTCTTGTTTCGGCCAATTTGGCCGGTTACTTCATGTGAGTTTTTCATCTGACGTGTGTGTCGGAATAATGATATGGAGGATTTATGTAAATGTTAGCCCAAACTACATTTCCAAGTAACGATGGTTTTGTTGTTTATTTTGAGGAATAATACCGCGTCAGATGAATTCAGCCCAAATATGTTAACAGTTGTCGTGTAAAACATTCGGCAGTAAGTTAGCGTTATTTAGTATTTGTGGATGTCCTTTAACATGGGGAAAATAGACTACTGCGCTTGAACGAGCATGTGAATTGTCGTATTTAATGTATAGCAACTTTATAATCAATAACAGAGGCATTCTCTGTCAAATAAGGTCGCTCTATTTACGATACCAATTGGGGAACTTTGTGAATTAAATTACGCGTAAACTTAACCTGCTGCAAATAGAAAAGGTGCCGGAATAGGCGTACTCACCTCAGGGCTAACTCGCCCCAATCGGCGAGTGCCAACTCGGAATAAAAGGCCAACTCGGAATAAAAGATGCATACGGGGTGTTATATGGCGTTTGGTCCGTTGTTTCTCAATGAATATTATTGAAATTTGGTGTATATGTCCGGGCTAGGACATGAAATACAACAACGTTTGAATTGTTTTTAAATTTACAAATTTGTTGATTTTATTCATTTTGTTTTCGTTCTGAAACACACTATAAAGTGTATATAATATAATAACGAACACGAGACATACATAATTTATAAACTGTTAACAAAAGATATCAAATTCAATACATGACAAAGATGACTCAGTGGAGTTTATAAAGTGAACATAAAAACATTGAGGTAAGAATCTTTTTAAGGAATGCAACTTTATTTAATGATAATAAACACATAAATTAAAATAACAAACATGAGACATACATGATTTATAAACTGTTAACAAAAGATATCAAACTCAATACATGACAAAGATGACTCAGTGAAGTTTATAAAGTGAACATAAAAATATTAAGGTAAAAATCTTTTTAAGCATTACTAAACCGTTTAGCACAGTCCACTTCACTCATCCGATCATCACTAAACTTCATATTTATCTTGATATTGATCTATCAGATGAGAGCTATCAAATATTTTTTTAATTTTATAGGAAAAAATGGTCGCCAGCGGCCATATTGCATTTACGTTATATGTTATCGCGTCATGTCGATATCTAGTATTAGTTAGAAATTTCACCTTTTCAGATTCATAATTGCTCCATTGACTGTAACAGATGGAATTATTCCCCTCTTCGGATAGAGTGTCACCGAAACTTTATTTTGTCAGACTGTCTGTATAGTCACTGATTATATATGGCAATAATCTGTAATAAGATGTAGCACTATTTTATTTTATATTTACATGCAGTGCTGTTTTTATACAACAATTCTAATCCCCCCTAGATCATCATGTGATCGACCATACATCGCGCGAGGACCTGGTTGAATTAAGGGGGGTTTTATGGATAACTTCTGTCCTCAAGCTAGATTATACTTATGACATTTAATGGCATGTTACTAACGTGGAGGGTTAGATATGCTTGCGACACCACCACTCTTCAATTCACACCAAGTTATCAGCTGTCATATTCGGATATTAGAACCCATAGCCATGATATATGGTTTATTTTGTGTATACTAGTAATATTGTTATTTTCAGTACCTTTATATACCAGTACTGTGTATAACAATGCATATAAATTAATCCATGTATACATGTATATTGATTCAACGGATTCAGTGGTTTTGTCCATAAGTCTATCAAATATGCGGGGAAAACATGGCCACAAGCAGTACACCCTGTTAAATTTCGAATTTGAATCAATTGGCGCACCCTGCAGCCAGCTTTTATTGGAGAACTTTTTCTCACGTGGATAGTTTGGGTCACCGCTAGATGTGAGCCATGTTTTGTTCTCAAGCTGTCCTTGTGAAGACATCACTGCCAGCGGTGATCTGGAATTTTACTATTTTTATGGCTAAATAATTTGGTTGATCCTACAGACGACACCCCTTGTCCGATCGTCACCAGATTCCACAATGATCTTCTGGATAACCAGGGTGAGAGTAATCTAATTTTCCCGAATTTCGTTAAAAAACATTACCACAGGCAGCAATTTGGTATCTTACTGTTTGATCCTCTTTTGCGTGACTGAATTGTTTAGCAACTGTACAGTCATATCCCTCATCTGATAGTCACCACACTGTATATTGATCTTCGGGCTGACAACTAGATGGGAGCTATCGAATGCTTTGAATTTTTTTGGAAAACATTGTCGCCAGCAGTCATCTTCTATTTTGGTTTTTATATACATGTATATCTCTTCATTCGGATAGTCAGTATTACGTAGGTACTTCAACTTTCCGCATTCCTGTCATCATTTGAAATATAAAAATTTACCTGATACCATGCACCCTTCAAAATTTGTTTCGTCGTATCTATTTTAATGACCCGTATGGTAATATTGATACAGATATATTTGTCAAACATTTCTTTGTACAATATACAGGTATTTAACCTTGAATTGACCATTTTAAAGGTGAACGTCATGTCGGGTCACGATTTGACCCGTCCAAAACACTCCCCGAACAAAAGTCACGACAAAAATACCCATCGAAATCCGCCCGGCTTTACCCGATTTGACCTTGAATTGACAATTTTGAATGTCAAGATCAGGTCAGGGTCATAATTTGACCCACCCGAAACACTCCTGGGACAAAAGTAACAGTAGGTATTATATTTCGTTGAAATACTTCCGTTTTACCAGATTTGACCTTGAATTGATCTTTTTGAATGTCAAAGTCAGGTCGGGATCAAGATTTGACCCGTCCAAATAGTCCAGAAACATGCCTACATCAGCACGTTCGAGAACATGGTCCCACGTGAAATTGGACCCGTCCATATTGCTCCCGGGATCGAAGTAGTCCTACACACAATTTTTTAGTCGGATCGGTCAAGGTCCAGAAACATGCCTATGAGCGAGGTCAAGTTGACACGTTAAATACCAAATCCGAGTTGGATCAGTCGAGCAGTGTTAGAGTCTATAACACATACACACATGCATTCATGCATACACACATACATACAGACAGGTGTTCCAAAATGTATAATCGATAGCTACAACAATTCTATGGTAGATAGTTCACGGCCGACCTGATGCATGCATCTTAGTTTTCTTGTTTACATTTGTGATGACATGTGACGAAAACTATGGGCTTCACCATTAATTTTATGGAAATTGCAAACCACACTCGCTCGTCGTTCAAAACGTCAAGAAAAACGGTATTATAGGACTTTTTGGCAAATATGATAACGTGCTTGGTTTCGTTGTGAATATTTATTGGTAGTAAACTAATTTTGATAACTTAATCGTCTTTTGTTGAAATTCCGTTGTTGTTGTTATTGTTGTTGTAACTGGATGATACAGGGACCATTGAATCGGATTGTGATTCTTTAAATTTCGAAGGAAGCCACGCCCATGGAGAGACATCAAGCATCTGATCATAACTGTTGTAAACTGATGAATAACTTAGAACATAGTACTGCAAATACATGGCCTCCAGCACAATTATCTTAGTAATATTACACGATGATAAGAAACGTGATAATATCGTTAACCATGATTATTTTCGAAAACAAAAAAATATCGCTTATTATTTTCATTGATATCGCCCAGCACTATAGCTATTCATGATTCATCTTTAACCCTTTCTTTACTAAGTGGATTCTCCCACCCAGTTCTAAAAGTACACTTTGAATGGTCTATTATTTTCTGGCGGGATGTTTAGCAAATATAAGCAGGCGACAGGCAGATCAACAGGTAATTCATGGGAGGGGACCATTCAGATATAACAAGTAATAATCTGTGAACATTTCCTACGGTAACTTCTCCTAAGTGAATATTCAATAAAGAAAGGACAACGTTTAGTAAGTGCATCATTAAGCAAGAGTGTGATGTGGAGCACAATTATGATGATGAAGCTAATGATGATGATTATGATAAAATGGTGCTGATGATTGTGACGACGATGATGATGTTTTAATGATAGTGTCGACGACGATAATGACGATGCTAGTTAAAATGATGATGATGATGATGATGATGATGATGATTATGCTGCTGATGATTATGACGACAACGACGACGACAACTACGACGTCGAAGACGACGACGGTTGATGGTAATCAAGCGTATAAAATAATAATTGCCATGCAGTCTCTCATTGCAGGTGATTCCAGCAGTTACTGTACGGTGGTCTCACAACTTTTAGTCACAGATTATTTGAGGAAGAAGTTCTCATACCTAGCTGAATGTAAAACTGGGATCGAGAACTGGTGGCAGGTAAGAATACCTAGTATATAGTATGTGTTCAAGACCTACTGGCCATTGTTTTGAGTGGAGGAGGCGGAGGATATAAAATTATGAACAGATCGATAGATAAAGATCGCAGCTGCCAATGACGAAGCTAACTATAATTTACGATGACCTAGATGTAAACCGGAAGTGGTGTAGACCGCTGTTGACTTAAGCCGGTAGTTGTTTACGGTTACACTGGTGTAAATGTTTCCCATAGGCCTCATGCAAACGTTTTAGCGTATACTGTTTATAAATTTAGGTCCAAACTTTTCTCTAAATCTGAAATATTGACATTTGCGGAAACTTTTTATTCACAAAATTCATGTCCGTCTGGCAGGGAATTCGCCTTTAATCTTGTGTTTTCGTAACTAGACTAGTGTCAGAACCGCTCTAAAAAAAAATGTCATATTTAGACAACACCACAAAATTTATACTTCACTACAAAGGGTTAATTTTAATACTGAAAACAGGGGAAAAAATATACCCACTTGTAAAATCCCCTATGACGCGGACCCAACATCCCAAGACTAAAATTGTCTACATCTTGTTTTTGGAAATCGTAAGATTGGAATTTGGAATATATTGGACGCAAATTTCCAATTAAATACAGGTTAGAACTGGTTAGAATCAAACTATCAGAACATTTAGCACACATATCCCTTCTAAAATTTCCAGTTGATAATGTCAGGCGTGAATTTCCCTGAGAGTCCCTCTCACCTCCCAAAGCCCCGAACCACATGGCGTCAAGTTGGTTTGTAAACATGATCCCATTTATACATATATTATCTTATTCATTCTTGGCGAATGAACAGTGCCCATTCTCTGTGGCTGTTGTGTTTTATCGCCAAGATACATCATACGCAAATGTGTGAGAACCCGTACACGTTCAGCCGGTAACCGTCTTCAAAACATTGTCTAAAAATTCGTAATGTTTTGACCGATCAATACGAGTGATACATCAATGGACGTGGGCATGTTTACTCTTTCCAAACGCTGCTAACACGCGGTCTATCAATTCCCGCCCAAGCGGGTGTCGTTGTTAATTTTCGACTTTCAATATACTACCCACACACCTTTTAAATTTAATTATTTCACGAATCATTCCATGCTACAGATGTTTTGTAAAAGCTTCAACCCTTTACCCAACAAAGCGGCCAAAAACGCCCAAATAAGGCTTCAACAGCCTAAAATATCTTCGGTCTGTCTCAATAACACCTTACACATATGGATATCATTGGAACCGGTTCATTTACCACATTGTGATGGTTACAGTTATGCCCTGTGCCAATGCATTCTCTTATCTATTATATATTTTGGAAGATCTGTCTGTGTGTCTGTGTGTCTGTGTGTCTGTGTGTGTGTTCCCAACCGATTTCGATGAAACTTGGTATGTGGGGGTATTTTCGGCCGGGGACGAACATAGGCATATTAATTTGTCCGTGCGACATGACCTTGACCTTGAAATCGGGTCATTTCAAGGTCAAACGCCCGAATATCACGGAATTTCGATGAAACTTTGTATGTGGGGGTACTTTCTTATGGCGAGTCTCATAAGCATATTCATTTGCCCGTGCGACGTGACCTTGACCTTGAAATCTGGTAACTTCAAGGTCAAATCGCCAATTTTGATGGGATTTCGACGAAATTTGATACGTGGGGTTACTTTTGTCCACTGGGTGTTTTGGACGGGTCAAATCGTGACCCCGACCTGACCTTGACCTTCAAAATGATCAATTCAAGGTCAAATCGGGTAAAACCGGATGGATTTCGACGGGCACGTTTGTCGGGTACTTTTGTCCGGGCAGTGTTTTTGGACTGGTCAAATCGTGACCCCACTTGACCTTGACCTTCAAAATGGACAATTCAAGGTCAAAGCCCGGACGAAGTCGGGTCACCTTCTAGTCTATTATATATTTTGGAAGATCTGTGTGTCTGTGTGTGTGTGTGTCTGTGTGTTCGCGATGAACTCGAAAACGGCCGACCCGATTTCGATGAAACTTGGTATGTGAGGGTATTTTCGGCCAGGGACGAACATAGGCATATTAATTTGTCCGTGCGACGTCACCTTGACCTTGAAATCGGGTCATTTCAAGGTCAAACGCCCGAATATCACGGGATTACGATGAAACTTGGTATGCGGGGGTACTTTCTTATGGCGAGTCTCATAAGCATATTCATTTGCCCGTGCGACGTGACCTTGACCTTGAAATCGGGTAACTTCAAGGTCAAATCGCCAATTTTGATGGGATTTCGACGAAATTTGATACGTGGGGTTAGTTTTGTCCACTGATTGTTTTGGACGGGTCCAATCGTGACCCCGACCAGACCTTGACCTTCAAAATGATCAATTCAAGGTCAAATCGGGTAAAACCGGATGGATTTCGACGGGCACGTTTGTCGGGTACTTTTGTCCGGGCAGTGTTTTTGGACTGGTCAAATCGTGACCCCACTTGACCTTGACCTTCAAAATGGACAATTCAAGGTCAAAGCCCGGACGAAGTCGGGTCACCTTCTAGTCTATTATATATTTTGGAAGATCTGTGTGTGTGTGTGTGTGTGTCTGTAATCGATGGACTCGAAAATGGCCCAGCCGATTTCGATGAAACTTGGTATGTGGGGGTATTTTCGGGTCAGGACTAACATAGGCCTATTAATTTGTCCGTGCGAGGTCAACTTTTCACGTGCCGAGGTCAAATCTGTTTTTACGCCGTTTTGCGCTAATATATTTCAGTTCGGTGCTTACAAATCGATTCGAAACAGCGCGAATAATAACATGCCAGTCATAATAATGACACTATGAGAATCTTTCGTGTATCCTCTTTCCAACGATGTATAATATGTATGTATCCGTTTTAGTTATCTGCCTCAATTATTAAGAAGAAGTGGTACGATCTTCTATCAGGGTAAAAACAATGCGTAACTTCTATGACGTCGTTAGAGGTCATAAAGTTAGATCACGTTAACTCTTAACAGGCCGATGCATTTGACTGTTTCAGACGTCTTGGCGATATCTCGGGCACCGATGGTAATTTATCTTTACGTTGAAACTTGATAATTAATGAGCGTGTGTATATGAGGCGCGTTTATATACTTCAGTGGAAATCAAATCGGGTTAAACTGGCGGATTTTTACGGACGAAATTTGATGCATAGGGTATCTTGGTATCCGCTGGAAAACCCGGATGGATTTCGACGGGTACTTTTGTTCGGGCAGTGTTTTGGACGGGTCAAATCGTGACCCCACTTGACCTTGGCCTTCAAAATAGACAATTCAAGGTCAAAGCCCGAACGAAGTCGGGTCACCTTCTAGTCTATTATATATTTTGAAAGATCTGTGTGTGTGTGTGTGTGTATCTGTCTGTGTGTGTGTAATCGATGGACTCGAAAATGGCCCAGCCGATTTCGATGAAACTTGGTATGTGGGGGTATTTTCGGTCGGGGACGAACATAGGCATATTAATTTGTCCGTGCGACGTGACCTTGACCTTGAAATCGGGTCATTTCAAGGTCAAACGCCCGAATATCACGGGATTTCGAGGAAACTTGGTATGTGGGGGTACTTTCTTATGGCGAGTCTCTTAAGCATATTCATTTGCCCGTGCGACGTGACCTTGACCTTGAAATCGGGTAACTTCAAGGTCAAATCGCCAATTTTTATGGGATTTCGACGAAATTTGATACGTGGGGTTACTTTTGTCCACCGATTGTTTTGGACCGGTCAACTCGTAACCCCGACCTGACCTTGACCTTCAAAATGATCAATTCAAGGTCAAAATCGGGTAAAACCGGATGGATTTCGACGGGCACGTTTGTAAGGTACTTTTGTCCGGGCAGTGTTTTTGGACTGGTCAAATCGTGACCCCACTTGACCTTGACCTTCAAAATGGACAATTCAAGGTCAAAGCCCGGACGAAGTCGGGTCACCTTCTAGTCTATTATATATTTTGAAAGATCTGTGTGTGTGTGTATCTGTCTGTGTGTGTGTGTGTGTAATCGATGGACTCGAAAATGGCCCAGCCGATTTCGATGAAACTTGGTATGTGGGGGTATTTTCGGCCGGGGACGAACATAGGCATATTAATTTGTCCGTGCGACGTGACCTTGACCTTGACCTTGAAATCGGGTCAGTTCAAGGTCAAACGCCCGAATATCACGGGATTTCGACGAAACTTGGTATGTGGGGGTACTTTCTTATGGCGAGTCTCATAAGCATATTCATTTGCCCGTGCGACGTGACCTTGACCTTGAAATCGGGTAACTTCAAGGTCAAATCGCCAATTTTGATGGGATTTCGACGAAATTTGATACGTGGGGTTACTTTTGTCCACTGATTGTTTTGGACGGGTACAATCGTGACCCCGACCAGACCTTGACCTTCAAAATTATCAATTCAAGGTCAAATCGGGTAAAACCGGATGGATTTCGATGGGCACGTTTGTCGGGTACTTTTGTCCGGGCAGTGTTTTTGGACTGGTCAAATCGTGACCCCACTTGACCTTGACCTTCAAAATGGCCAATTCAAGGTCAAAGCCCGGACGAAGTCGGGTCACCTTCTAGTATAATATATAAGAGAATGAATTGGCCTAAAATTTAAAATCTAAAATCTTTTTTAACACTTTTTACCATTTTTTCTTACATTCTTTAACAATTTTATAATTTTGTCTTACATTTTTTAACATTTTTTATAATATTTTTCTACATTCTTTGACAATTTTATCATATTTAATATGTGTTAAGCCAATGCATTCTCTTTTATATGCGAGGCGACCTATGGTCGACTCGCATATATAAGAGAATGCAATGGCACAGGGCCGTTCTGTTGGGTAAAGGGTTAAAAGATTCGGTTATTACATGCATTCACGTTTAGTAGCTGATGTGGCAGTTAAATACAATCGCGGACTTCCAAGAGTATAGGGTGTATGGCGCGTGAATGATGTATTAAAGTAGATAGGGTGATGTATGTAATAATTGTTGTTTATATATTGACATAATTCGATTTACCAAGGTGTATATTAATAATCAACAACAAATATTGTTCTGCCAAAATAGTGCTTTGCGCCATTTATGATTATGATGATTAATTTGATTCATAATCATTCCCATTGCTATAGTGTCTAAGCATAGGCGAGGGTAATTTAAATAAATTCCCGGTAATAACAACGATTTAATGTCGATAATACATAGAAACGACACTAATTTGAATAGAAGATTTATGTAAATGTTCAGGTTAACAGGTTATCTTAATATCAAAGTTAATAATTTGATACTAATTTCATTTAATGGCTCGAGCCATAAATTAAATTCGATTTTCCGTGTACAAGACGTAATCAAATTAATTGAAGGAAAGTGGAGTGTTCATCGCGTGGCACACATGATCGTGTAAAAAGTTATATTGACACTGGGTGTAAACTCAAGCCACTCACTGACTAGTGACTATACAATAACTTAAATGAGTATATGGGACTAGTTTGCATATAATATAACATGTATTTGATACATTGCTTGAAACTCTAGAAAAAGTACTCGACGGCGATGGTTCTATTCTCTCATTCCGGCTAATCTGGCATCCGTAACATTACTTCGTACTCAACTGACTTTCAAATAATTGAAATATGGTTACCTTATTTTACGAAGCAGAAACTATGGAAACCAACAACATTGGTACAGTATATATTTAACTGTACACCTTTAGTAATGCTGTTGTCAATTTAAATTTTAGGTTTCATACGTCGCCTCAGCTATACTTGGAGGCTTTGTATCCTCTACACTTTCTGCAACACGAGGCACCGTTCCGGGAGTGACTGCTCCATTTGCGTTTGTTGGTGGTTTTCTCATGCTGTTTGGTGGACGAATGGCAGCTGGTTGTACAAGGTAGTTATATCACCAGTCAATTTTGAGTTTGTACATCGAAACAGTTTCATAATTTTTTTCCTTTTTACACCCATGACTCTGATAGCGACATTTTAGAAAAACTTTGCCTGCACCATTATCTTCCTCGTATCCCCATAAAAGGCACAACTGCGTGTTAGAACCGCCTTGGGGCCATGTATTGTGTCCAGGGTTCGCGCTGCCACTTGCCAAATTTGCCAGTGGCAAAAATAATTCACATTTGGCAAATATATATTTTTATTTGGCAACAGTTTTGGCAAGTAACTTATTAATTCCGCAAGAAAGTTAAACAATATTGGTCAATCAATACCATTCATTGCAGGAAACTTCTACAACATAATTATATTAGTGGTTATCTCATAGCATTAGTACCGATGGTTGGAGTGATTTCTAGTATTTAGTATGGTGGTGGTCTTTACATTGTCTAATCCTGTGCCCTTCTAATGCAGCAACCCTTCTACCATTGCATTGTTCGGTGATTGGTTCATTGGTGTATGATAAACCGCAATAGAGATGCGAGGTTAATTAATTATTTACAAATTAACTGCCTTTCTATCGATATCAAGTCGTTCAAACAGCGAGCGTCGAAATATAAGACTTAAGGTTGCAGAAATGATACTATCGGCGATAGCATTTGGCAAATGGTAAAATAATTTGGCAAAAATATTTTCATTTGGCAAATTATTTGGCAAAGTAAATTTCGGTCCAGCGCTGACCCCCCCCCCCCCCCCCCCCCCCCGAGTGTGTCCCCATGAAGTTGTATAGTGTACATACTGACACATAGGAATTCGCAAATATATTTAATACTAGAAGGTGACCCGACCCGACCATTTTGAAGTTCAAGGTCAGGTGGGGTCAAACACCAACACCCCAAAAATGGTGGAAATCGGCCCAGTGGATACCGGGAAATCGGCCCAGCGGATACCGAGATACCCTATGCATCAAATTTCCTCCGTAAAAATCCGCCAGTTTAACCCGATTTGATTTCCACTCAAGTATATAAACGCGCCTCATATACACACGCTCATTAATTATCAAGTTTCAACGTAAAGATAAATTACCATCGGTGCCCGAGATATCGCCAAGACGTCTGAAACAGTCAAATGCATCGGCCGGTTAAGCGTTAACGTGATCTAACTTTATGACCTCTAACGACGTCATAGAAGTTACGCATTGTTTTTATCCTGATGGAAGATAGTACCACTTCTTCTTGATAATTGAGGCAGATAACTAAAACGGATATATACGCATTATATATCGTTGGAAAGAGGAAACACGAAAGATTCTCACAGTGTCATAATTATGACTGGTATTTTATTATTCGCGCTGTTTCGAATCGATTTGTAAGCACCGAACTCAAATTAAAGTCCCGTAACACAGCGTAAAAACAGATTTGACCTCGGCACGTGAAAAGTTTACCTCGGATCTGAAAATCAATAGGCCTATGTCATCCCCGGCCGAAAATACCCCCACATACCAAGTTTCATCGAAATCAGGTCGGCCGTTTTCGAGTTCATCGATTACACACACACACACAAACACACACACAAACAGATCTTCCAAAATATATAATAGACTAGAAGGTGACCCGACTTCGTCCGGGCTTTGACCTTGTATTGTCTATTTTGAAGGCCAAGGTGAAGTGGGGTCACGATTTGACCTGTCCAAAACACTGCCCGAACAAAAGTACCCGACAAAAGTACCCGTCGAAATCCATCCGGTTTTACCCGATTTGACCTTGAATTGATCATTTTGAAGGTCAAGGTCAGGTCGGGGTCACGATTTGACCCGTCCAAAACACCCAGTGGACAAAAGTAACCCCACGTATCAAATTTCGTCGAAATCCCATCAAAATTGGCGATTTGACCTTGAAGTTACCCGATTTCAAGGTCAAGGTCACGTCGCACGGGCAAATGAATATGCTTATGAGACTCGCCATAAGAAACTACCCCCATATACCAAGTTTCATCGAAATCCCGTGATATTCGGGCGTTTGACCTTGAAATGACCCGATTTCAAGGTCAATGTGACGTCACACGGACAAATTAATATGCCTATGTTCGTCCCCGGCCGAAAATACCCCCACATACCAAGTTTCATCGAAATCGGGTCGGCCGTTTTCGAGTCCATCGATTACAGACACACACACAGACAGATCTTCCAAAATATATAATAGACTAGCCGATAAGCCCGACGTTGTCCGGGCTACGTTGTCCGGGCTATTCAAAAACCAAATTTCAAGTCGATAGCTCTACCCGTTTCCGAGATCTGGTCTGCGCATGCGCGAAGCTGGCGTCGCACGGGCTCGGCGACCCGATAAAATTCGTATCCGGGGCAAGATACATTCACATACAAAATGTCAAGTCGATAGCTCCACCCGTTTCCGAGATATCGTCTGCGCATGCGCGAAGCTGGCGTCGCACGGGCTCGGCGACCCGATAAAATTCGTATCCGGGGCAAGATACATTCACATACCAAATTTCAAGTCGATAGCTCCACCCGTTTCCGATATCTCGTCTGCGCATGCGCGAAGCTGGCGTCGCACGGACTCGGCGACCCGATAAAATTCGTATCCGGGGCAAGATACATTCACATACCAAATTTCAAGTCGATAGCTCCACCCGTTTCCGAGATCTCGTCTGCGCATGCACGAAGCTGGCGTCGCACGGGCTCGGCGACCCGATAAAATTCGTATTCGGGGCAAGATACATTCACATACCAAATTTCAAGTCGATAGCTCCACCCGTTTCCGAGATCTCGTCTGCGCATGCGCTGCACGGGCGTCGCACGGGCTCGCCAATACGACAACGACCACCGCCTGGTCAAACTACACACACGTACCAAGTTTCGTCCCGATCGGTCGAGAATCGTAGATTTGTATTAATGACAGACGGACAGACAGACAAACAAACAGACAGACAGACAGACAGACAGACAGAGGTCTTCAAAATATATATGAGATATCAAACAGATGCTAATACATAAGTTTGGAGGAAATCTGCGATAAAAATGTTTTATTGATATTGGCGCTATTCCCTCAACCGTCATCCTTGACTTTGGCGACGCCAATTCGGTAAGTTTGAATCATACTATAGAGTATCTGTATACAATGGCGATTACTGTAAGTTTGGTGGAAATCGGTGACGAAAATGTTTTCATCTATATTTGTGTACCTCCCAAACCCGATCCATGACATGGCCTACGCCACCGAAGAAGCTTACCTATATCATTGTGATGACTATATATAAGTTTAATAGAAATCGGCTGTAAATACGTTCTATTAATGTTGGCGCCCTTCTTGCAACCACATCCCTGACTCTAGCGGCACAATTTAGGCGACTTTAAACCATAACATTATTCATCTTTAAACCTTTCTATACCAAATACTCATTGTTCAGATAATAAGTTCATAAGTTCATAATAAGACCACAACTTATTATCTGAACATTTCCCACCAATAAATAGGATTATTTCTGCACTTTCTATTATCTGCCGTCTGCTCATATATCATGGGCATCCCCCAGATGACCAATAGACTATTCCAATATATATTGTTATAACGTACTGAATGGAATAATCCATTTAGTATAGAATGGGTTAGACCATACCATTCGAGTCCCTATATCATGAAGATGACTATATTAGTTTGATGGAATTCGGCGACAAAATATTTTCATTTAATTCGTACCCCTCGTATTGTTTCCATCCCTGACTCTGACAGGATAATTTTAGAACCTGCATCTATATCTTCCCCGTCTAACATTCTACCTGTTAGACCCATTTGGATCATCTGGTTGGTCTCCTGTGAATTTCTACAGTACACAGAGAGACATTTTTTCGCAAATATAGATATACGATTTTGATCACCAAAACGGACATGTATGAAACAATAACTAACATAATTTCATTTATCAAACCATCACGAGACTTATATAGAGCTTGAGTTATACTTTGGTATTAGAGACCTTTCGCAAAACTCACGTTTACGTTTGCGGATACGGATAGGGTACTACGTCACCAACCTTTGTGTACTTTCTAATCGTTCTCGTATTTTACTATCCGTAATAACGGTTACGATTTCATGGTTTCTAATAACCTCAAATAACACCTGAAATTTATTTTCTGCAATATATCACTTTACTCCGTTCGAGACTGTATATGTACATCATGTGAACCATCCAGTTGTATTGAGCTACGACCTCGATATGCTGTTTAGATTGTCAATCACTGTACTCGTCGTCGTGAATCACGAGCTTCCCGCGAAATAAGATCGCTATTCACAACGGATAGTCATCGCTGGCTGCGACAGAAAACTTTATAGTAAGAGTAGTGCACTATGAAACCAGTCGCCAAAAATACAGTTTATAGTGTGCGATGCATGAGGAGTTTTGAGTAATTATTATGTGCAAGATAGTACACAATATATAGTGAAATTCAACAATAATTTAATTCAACAACCCATGGTCGTGTCCTAACGTGTGCAGTTATAGAATGCCTCAGGAGAGCCTAAAGAATGGCATAACCCTATTAACGAAAAGTGAAAGATTTTGTGTTCTCTTCCCCTTTCCCGAATTGAATAGTTCATTCAATTAAATAATATTCGGTTTTCGGTAGAAGTTGGGTTTTATATATCTCTCTCGTAGAGTCTGAAATGCAGGGCATTTAAAATTACATGGAATTCATAACCGATTTTAAAATTACATGGAATTCATAACCGAGTTCTAAGTTACATAAAGTACTCTGTCTGAGTAATCTGAACCTAACATGGATCGCGATTCAACTGGTAAGTAGTAATTTCTGCTCCTGAACCAAAAGAATATTTGGCACAGCCACCGACATCACCAGAGCTCAGCAGTCTATGTCAGGTTTGTTCTTTGCATTTATTTTTAATTTAAAAAACACGCACAAATGCGGCATTTAAAGGTACTCAATCCGATTAGATGTCCCCATATCATCAGATTCCAACAACAATATTTTTTTTGAAATGCCGCTTTTGTTATCAGAATCGAGTAATTGCTCAACATTAATGCTAACCACAGTCAACTATATTATAAAATTGCCCAAAACCTGTTATTTATCAACATTTTATTCAACGAAATTTTGCCGGTTTGTCAAATATCTGACAAAAAAGCAAAATGATGCGCATCGCTTCTACCTAAACTTTGTTTCGATTTGGTAGTAACAAATCAGAAGTGATGCACATCAGCGAGCTCACAAACCTTATGTCGGATTTCCTAAACCCAAAGAGGTGAAGCCGAAATCGCATTGAAATAAAATCGCGGACATGAAGGGGCTTGAACGATGGCGTCGTGGTTGATGTGAGGTCCAAATTCAGGAACCCCTCTTCCTCATCAGCATAACGTCTATCTGGTCATCCATGCTAACAACGAACTGTATTTCCACCACATATGACCTGGCATTTATACCTGTATTGCCATAATATATCACGAGAATCCCGGGTCGTACGTTGTGACTGGTCGAATTATTGACAATATTAACAGGTCATGATTATCGCAATGTTGCAAATGAGACGATAAATGAAGTATTAAGGGACTGTATACCAAACACACGCTTTGAGTTGTAAAAGTGGTACGAAATAATGATCGTACATGTTCGTCAAAACTCTTGCGCGTAATCGTTTTGCGAAATGACTTTTTGGCCATACGGATAGACTTACGACTACGAATAGCTATCCGTATTCGTGATCGTAAACGTGAGGATGCGAAAGGTCTCTAATATCTGGTCCACACGTTGGTTTATTGTTTATGTTGACTATATTTATTGTTTCTTTTATCAAACAAATTATTGTAACAAATAAGTATCTTCATTTATTCATCTCAAAGTAATCAGATGTAATACAAAACTATTTGATTTAGTGATTCAGTGTCTATGTTTCCGAATGTTCTATTATTTCTTTTTGTGAGGTAAAAAATGTCAATATTTATTTCATGCAATTCTGACTCTGGATCATAAATCCGAAATTTAAAGGTGCATTCCGTGTCCGACGATATTATTTTTCATGCAAAAACTTTGCGCAGATGACAATCCTGGTGACCATGTACTCATTTGTGACAATTCGTGGATACTCAGGGCTGCGGGCCATTACGTGTTAAAGGTACGGGAGGCCTTGGCGGTGGGTATCCTGTGAAAATATTTCCACCCGTCAAAAACCGCCACAAACAGAAAAAACATTAAAATGTAGACAGACTTTGTCCGTATACAAATAAGAAATATCGCATAAACAGTAAGTTATTGTCATATGTTTGACCATTGTTAGGTAAACAAAAGTATAAAAAGTTACTTTCCTGGTGTTTGTTTATATTATGATAGTAAACATAAAGAGCGTTCTTTGTTGGTGAATTCCTGATATGGAAATAATAAAGAGCGTTTATGCCATTTGTGTGTGATTAGCCAGCAGCATTGTGCTGTCTTCTGTAACACACTCGGGCTCTTGCTTAGGTAAAATATAGTAGGTCTTTATGATAACATGCTGTTTACGCGATGGTCATGGTATATATGGACGAAACTGTATGCGTTTTAATGTTTTTCTGTTTACGGTGATTGGAACAAATATGAATATTTTCGACAACTAAGGCCTCACGTGCCTTTAACACTGAGACCTATGGGAAATAATTACTTCACTGTAACCTGTGTGGCGAAGGAAACTTGGACTAATTTAGGGTTTAACCCTTTACCCAACAAACCGGCCATAACCGGCCAAATAAAGCTGCAACAGCCTAAATTATCTTGGGTCTGTCTCAATAAAACCATACAAATATGGATATCATTGGAACCGGCTCATTGACCACATTGTGATGGTTACAGTTATGCCCTGTGCCAATGCATTCTCTTATATATGCGAGTCGACCATAGGTCGCCTCGCATACTATATAAGAGAATGCATTGGCCTAAAAAAAATCTTTTTTTAACACTTTTTACCATTTTCTTACATTCTTTAACAATTTTATAATTTTTAATGTGTTAAGCCAATGCATTCTCTTATATATGCGAGGCGACCTATGGTCGACTCGCATATATAAGAGAATGCATTGGCACAGGGCCCTTCTGTTGGGTAAAGGGTTTATTCTCTTTTCAGCGGCCACGGTATATCTGGGTCGGCACTTCTGTCTGGGCTCTCATGGATCGCAATGCCTTCTATGTATGCGGGCGGCGTCAGTACTGGACTCATCACCAAGGCTCTTGGGTGGTTGTGAATTTATCAGACCTCAAAATTTGCTCAACCTTATCATCAGAGGACCATATGCATATTCGCTCCCTATGTTTTAACCTAACCTCTTACTATAAAGTTAAAGGGAATTAAAGGCCCACTTAATTTTTCGAACCCCAGATCACATTATATATTATATATGTCATGAGCTCCAAAACATTGTATTATCAACTTAACCAGTGTAATAAAATATGAACGTGTTGTTTTTGTTGAGGTGCCGATGTGGTTTTTGTGCTTAAGTTTCTGCAAAGTCTATTATTTTCAATGGAAGAGGAATATAACTCTATATCTCAGTCATTCTGGGAGCGAGACGGGGGAAATGTTTCTATGATGTCAGCTATGTTTTATTACTCTATGGGCACATTCTGAGACACAGACGTTCCTTATGGTGATGAAATATAATATTATTTTAATCATATTTTATGTCATACATATATCATGACACTATTAGAAAAACAAAATAGGTGATTAGAAAATTAAATGGGCCTTTAAGGCATTTGAAGTTGGTTCACAATAATCATCATTATCACGAATACCATAAGAAAACAAGAGGTAAATGGTCGAAGAGTCCAGAAAGCTAGACTCAGATTTAAGTTTCCAGGTGGTAAAGTTGCTGATGTGCACCATTTGGGCACCTCGATCATGCATTGTTTCGTTTAGGCCAATTTTTGGGAGATACTAAACTTAAAAAAGAATAAGGAACTTTCTAAATAAGTTCCTAAAGAAACTAAAAACAGGTTAATTTTATAATAAAGATACTTTCCAGAGAATATGAGGCCTAGGCAAAATGAGGTCCTCAGAAAGTGAATTTAGTGATGCTAGCCCGCTGTACAGGGTATCGTCACTAAATTCACCCTCAAGGTACCTCAGTCGGCAAATCAATTTCCAGCATCATATTTTACAGAACGTGATTACTTTTTATTTATATTTTAGTTGTGCATAAATCACATATCTGGAACAATTGCCACATGAAAGATACTATCTTGTGTGAGCGACATCTAAATCACCATTCTGGTCATAACATGTCAGTCTGTTCTCAAAATCCCGCACATTATCTGCTTATAATAGAACTTGTTTTGGGTAGATAATATGCTTAGAACTGCCTCATTATGAGTCGATAATGTGCTGAAAATGAGAGCGTTTTAGTCACATTATCGATAATGAGGCGATTCTAAGCAGATTGTGCGCTGAAAGTTACAATGACACTCACGAATTTTCAGGTGTACGCTCTTTATCATGTGTTTTCACTGTGGCTCGCGCCATAAAAACGAAATAACGTGTATGCATCCATTATCTGCTTATTTCAGAATAAAAAAATCACAGTATGTATCCATTTGATATTATAGGTCGATTATATGCGTATTTGAGCGAGGATATGTTGAACATTGCATTTCGATAATAAATAATAATTTGTTCACGACAAGTAATGGACACATCATACCCAACCAGTGCCGCCACCCATTATGATGTATCTATTTTATATAGTTGATGTGATTCAGAAGGACAGATATAATTCTTTGTGTTCATTTTTCAATTGCCAGTTATTAGTCTAGTTTATGTACGACTTTTTCGTTTTCATCAATTTTTTCCGTGGAGCAAAAAGCTATGTTAAATAAGATTTTGTATTGTGGTTGTATACTTAACTGGATATCTGGTATCTTGAAAAAATCTTTAAATACTATTTATTTTCCAGAATATTAAAGTAACGTTTATATTAATGCTATGCTTTGCTTTGCTTTGATATTTACGTTGCATTGAAAATAGAATCTCGCCATCTCTCAATTGGGTGCGTAACGGATGCAATTCAACGGGATGCCTTAGTGGTATTGCAAGTGTTCCAATTCCAATGCAACGCACCAACACACAACTTAACACACTCGTCTATGAACTCCTTAACATGACAAATACGAGAAAAACAGGTTTAATTTTATGAAGTTATATTATAGAGGATGAGTTCTTTTATATTCACCTTTATACAGATTGTCAGCTTGCCAGTCTAATGCTTATCAATAAAATCAGAAATAATTAAATACACGTAGAAATTGAATAGCCTGGTTTTTAACAGTTTTCCCCCATATGGTAAAAATTTCTTTCTTTCCGTCATTCAAACTCTTTTACTGGAAGAAATGTCAGCAGCGTGAATTCAAGTTTTTTTTCTTTTTCAAGTTCAATAAAGTTTATTCCGTTACTTATTCGAAAAAATTGGGAAAATGTGTCAAATGGCAACGGTAACGACTTTATTAAGGTGAGACGAAATGAAACGGAAATTGTCCGAACAACTTCAGGGTTACAAATGGCCACTTTGGCCAAACTTTTCGGGAAGAAAATTGTTTGGGTCGAGTCAAATAAAGTGGGTCGAATTTCAGCTTTCGCTCTGATCGATTTTCGCGGGAAATGTTGCGGGACAATTCTTTGAAAACAGATGCGTTTGGATTATTCTATCAACTGGAGGAACAAAACGTATCGATTTTTCACAAATTGGAATAGACAATAACCCATATATAGGGCTGATTCTTTTGCAATTCCTTTAACATTGTTTAGGGGCAATTTTCACTGGTCATGTTTCGGAACTATCACAGATTCGTTTGGTTTATTGTGTCGAACTTGTCGAATGTTATCTCTACAAATTGAAGTTAGATTGTTTAGAACCATTACGGTTGGTTATGTGAAGATAGATTGTTTAGAACCGTTACGGTTGGTTATGGTTGAAGATAGATTGTTTAGAACCATTATGGTTGGTTATGTGAAGATAGATTGTTTAGAACCATTACGGTTGGTTATGTGAAGATAGATTGTTTAGAACCATTATGGTTGGTTATGTGAAGATAGATTGTTTAGAACCATTACGGTTGGTTATGGTTGAAGATAGATTGTTTAGAACCATTATGGTTGGTTATGTGAAGATAGATTGTTTAGAACCATTACCGTTGGTTATGGTTGAAGATAGATTGTTTAGAACCATTATGGTTGGTTATGTGAAGATAGATTGTTTAGAACCATTACGGTTGGTTATGGTTGAAGATAGATTGTTTAGAACCATTATGGTTGGTTATGTGAAGATAGATTGTTTAGAACCATTACGGTTGGTTATGTGAAGATAGATTGTTTAGAACCATTATGGTTGGTTATGTGAAGATAGATTGTTTAGAACCATTACGGTTGGTTAATATATTGTTTAGAACCATTATGGTTGGTTATGTGAAGATAGATTGTTTAGAACCATTATGGTTGGTTATGTGAAGATATATTGTTTAGAACCATTACGGTTGGTTAATAGATTGTTTAGAACCATTATGGTTGGTTATGTGAAGATAGATTGTTTAGAACCATTATGGTTGGTTATGTGAAGATAGATTGTTTAGAACCATTATGGTTGGTTATGTGAAGATAGATTGTTTAGAACCATTATGGTTGGTTATGTGAAGATAGATTGTTTAGAACCATTACGGTTGGTTAATAGATTGTTTGAACCATTATAGTTGGTTATGTGAAGATAGATTGTTTAGAACCATTATGGTTGGTTATGTGAAGATAGATTGTTTAGAACCATTACGGTTGGTTATGTGAAGATAGATTGTTTAGAACCATTACTGTTGGTTAATAGATTGTTTAGAACCATTACGGTTGGTTAATAGATTGTTTAGAACCATTACGGTTGGTTATGTGAAGATAGATTGTTTAGAACCATTACGGTTGGTTAATAGATTGTTTAGAACCGTTACGGTTGGTTATGTGAAGATAGATTGTTTAGAACCATTACGGTTGGTTAATAGATTGTTTAGAACCATTACGGTTGGTTAATAGATTGTTTAGAACCATTACGGTTGGTTATGTGAAGATAGATTGTTTAGAACAATTACGGTTGGTTAATAGATTGTTTAGAACCATTACGGTTGGTTAATAGATTGTTTAGAACCATTACGGTTGGTTATGTGAAGATAGATTGTTTAGAACCATTACGGTTGGTTAATAGATTGTTTAGAACCATTACGGTTGGTTCTGTGAAGATAGATTGTTTAGAACCATTACGGTTGGTTCTGTGAAGATAGATTGTTTAGAACCATTATGGTTGGTTATGTGAAGATAGATTGTTTAGAACCATTATGGTTGGTTATGTGAAGATATATTGTTTAGAACCATTATGGTTGGTTATGTGAAGATAGATTGTTTAGAACCATTATGGTTGGTTATGTGAAGATAGATTGTTTAGAACCATTACGGTTGGTTAATAGATTGTTTAGAACCATTACGGTTGGTTCTGTTGTCATTTGGTTAAAGATACATACTCCAATTAACGCTTCTAAACTACTATTTATTTGGATTCGGGGGTAACAAATATTTGATTCGTACGGCGGACTGGAACCGCCACATCCTCTTCAGTTAGTATCCTGATATATCAGGTTACGTATCCTGATATATCAGGTTAGTATCCTGATATATCAGGTTACGTATCCTGATATATCAGGTTATTATCCTGATATATCAGGTTACGTATCCTGATATATTAGGTTATTATTCTGATATATCAGGTTACGTATCCTGATATATCAGGTTAGTATCCTGATATATCAGGTTATTATCCTGATATATCAGGTTAGTATCCTGATATATCAGGTTAGTATCCTGATATATCAGGTTACGTATCCTGATATATCAGGTTATTATCCTGATATATCAGGTTACGTATCCTGATATATCAGGTTATTATCCTGATATATCAGGTTACGTGTCATGATATATCAGGTTATTACCCTGATATATCAGGATACGTAACCTGATATATCAGGGTACTAACTGAAGAGGAGGTGGCGGTTCCAGGCCGCCGTAGATTCGAGTCGATGAAATCGCCCATCAAATCTCAGAGATATCAGATAACGATTTTTTAATTCTATTATTTTTCACCACCTGGAATATTTGGCGGCCTAGCAAATATTCGACGAGCCGGCCGACATATACTCTCGACACCACATTTCGTTGAATAAAATGTTGATATGTAACACGTTTTGGAAAATTGCATACTAGAGTTGAGAGTGGTTAGCATTATTTTTTGGCAACTAATCGATTCTGATAACTAAAGCGTCTTTTAAAGAAATGTTGCTGTTGTTGTTGGAATTTTATTATACGGGGACCATCGAATCGATTGTGTACCTTTAACAGTGTAGTGTAATTATTTTCGCATGCCAGATTTAGGGACAAACACTCATCGCTCTGACTTTTTAAACAAACATAGGTTTAGTTTTGGTTTGTTCTTTCGACTGCATAAACAAAACGTGTCGAAAGTAGCTGACTAGAGCCAATATGGTTGGTTACCTGTTACATTTCTTTAATAGCGTATTGCGATTATTTTCACTGTTTCTGAACAATTGCTGTGAATCTTTGAACGGAGACGCTTGGTATTGGCCATCGTAGAAAAGGTGATTCTGGTAACACTATTTTATTATGTGCTATTAAATCGCAGCAGAATACATGTCCTCATAGTATCACTGTTAAAACATCCCAAATTATGTGATCGCTGTAGCTGTCCTGTGTTTTTGTTCGAAGATACCACTGCTGAAAATCATTCACTGCACTGAAGAAAAAAGTTAGTCAATATGACTAACTTAGGTTAGTCAAACTATTGTCCCCATGATGACTAACTTACTTAGTCAAAATGACTAAGGTAGAAAAATAGTCATAATTACTAGGGTGTGGTAGTCATAACGACTAAGAAATGGTTAGTCAAAATGATAGACAGGATTGAGTCACGAAAATGTAATTTTGTGGACATGTGCAAATAATTCCAATATTCAACGAGATGATATATTATCATGAATCAAAGACCAAGTTGAAAGCAGGACACATATTCAAATACTGGTGTTAAGGAGAACTTTTTGTCCAAGTAATGTAGCCTTTGGTGTGGGAGTGAAGTTCTGACATGATATATATATTTCCATTGAAACGCAATTCTATTAGAGATATATATATATATATATATATATATATATATATATATATATATATATATATATATATATATATTGTTTTTTTTGTGTTTTTTTTTGGGGACTTCTGTCTGTCTGTTTGCAGTTTATTTGTTAGCAATGGCCGGGGAAGCTGCAGGACGGATTTCGACGAAATTTTATACCTATGGGTACTTTTGTCCGGGGAGTGTTTTGGACGGGTCAAATAGTGACCCCGACCTGAACTTGATCTTCAAAATGGTCAATTCAAGGTCAAATCGGGTAAAACTGGCGGATTTCGACGAAATTTGATACCTAGGTGTACTTTTGTCCGGGAGTGTTTTGGACGGGTCAAATCGTGACCCTACATGACCTTGACCTTCAAAATGGTCAATTCAAGGTCAAATCGGGTCCAATTTCGCATGCGACCGTGTCCTTGCTCATATACGCTCATATAGTCATGTTTCTGGCAAAAAAATCCGTAAATAACCCGGACGAATAGCCCGGACGAAGTCGGGCCCACCAGCTAGTATATATATACATAGATCTAATAGAATTGCGATTCAATGGAAATTGAACATTTATCAATGAATATTAAGCATAATTTAAGGCAGTGTTGAAATTAGAGTTATTCTTCATGTAACTTAGTAACTATGACTAAGGCATAGTTATTCATAGTCTCAGTGACTCACTGAAAGGTGTGGGTTAGTCCAAGTAATTCACTCCAAATTCTTGTGACTAACCCTAATTTAGCCACATTGGCCCGCTTTGTTGCTCAGTGTAATATATAATGAAACGTTTTTGTTGTATTGGTCTCTTTTTAAATGTATTCGGTTGCATGGACGTGGCTCGAGGGTCTCCGTTAGGGGCGTCCAACTCATTTCCAACAACATACCCTTCACCGATGGCCATCCCAGTCCAAACATTTGACAGAAAATTGGATATTATTAGAAATTTTGTATAAAAACAACACATTTCACAGTGAATTCTGGTTGGAAAATCAGACTATCAAAAACAATTTCAACCATTTTTGGTAAGAAATTCCCAACATGTGTTCTGTCGGAATGGAATTTCCAACTTTTGAAAATATTGATCAGACTTGAGAGATGAGACACCCTCCCCAAACCTTGTTGCCACGTCCCGGCTGTTGTGACGATATTTATTTTGTGCATAAGTCTGATTGGGACATCACTGGATTCGTCTGTCCCAGTGTAGTCATATGCGGTGGTAGCGATTCATATGCTGGTGGTGGTTGGTTGTACGGCTGTGATGGTTGGTTGTACGGCTGGAACTGAGCAACCGGAATGTGGGATACGGCTGGCTGCGGGCGCTGGACTGTGACGGCGAATGTCTGGAAGATATAGGAATGTCATCTAGAAATGGACATACGGGCATGTTTCTTTCAGATCGTTTTGAGCATTGCCTCTAATGGTATTTTTTCCCGCTGAATTCAAAATCCATGGACAAGTTGGCAAGTGACTATTTTCCGCATAAAGTGGCAACCATACATGGTCGCCGTCTAGAAATGAATGGAAACTGCCATTGTTTGTTTGTTTGTTTGAACATATTTTATTTGACCCTTATTACATAATACATTTAACAAATTAGAAACTGAAATAAGATATGAGTTAATCAAAAGGGATGGGAGCACAAGTTATTCAACTTAGAATATTGCTCCTCTCCCTTAAAAATATTGAGACGCAAATTATTGATTGTATATGGAATTATGTAGGACTCAATATTAGCTTATAATTGGAATGTAGTACCTAAAACGAGGAGGGTCGAGAATGAGGGTGAGGTATACAGTGAGTAGACATATATCAAGGATGGGATGTAGGTCCTATGGCGAGCTGAGCCGAGTATTTTGATGGCAATATGGGGAATGTATGAAGATATAGGCTTATTTGGATTTTGAAGATTTCCGTCAATACAATCTACCCGATGATGCAATGAAAGTTTGCGTTTTGCGAAACAATTTATCATTTAAAGTATTGGATAGGTTGCTTTGACCAAAGAGGATATCTTCAACCCTATCAACGAAAATTCCATTTAGTCAAAGGCGTTGGATGAACATTAAGCGACTCTCTTCAAATAACGGGCACTGGAAGAAAAAATGTGAGGCGTCTTCAATATAAAACCTACATTGACAGTGAGCTGTTATAGAAATATAGTTTTCAAGTTTATCAAAATTTAAATCGCTGCAGTTATGGCTTAGCTTGGTGTGCACGATGTTCCATTTGCAAGAGCCTGAATTGAAGTATGGCGGCGGTTTTGGGGGAAATATAGGCAATTTGTCATACATTAATTTCAATATGTCGGTTTTGGTGCGATCAGATGAACCATTTATTACCACTGCATTCCATTTAATTACCATCTCAGGCAGAAAGGTCGATTTAAAATGTTCTGTGTTGTTGCGTTTCTGTAAGAATAATAATGGGTATCGATGTGAGTAGGTAGATTGATCTTTAACACCTCGGCAAAAGTGTACTCAGGTAATTGGGAGCTTTACCAAGAATTATTTTCTGCCAAGTATTAAATTTATGGTGTTCGCGTCTGGTGTAAAGTGTAGGCCATCCTAGTTCAGTGAGGAGTTTTTCATTCGAAACAGATTTATTTAACCCACTAACAATTCGAGCGGCATCATAATGTATCCGATCAAGCAGTACAAGAAGAGTGTTCGGTGCGTGAGCCCAAATTACATCTCCGTAATCCATAAGCGGCAAAATAAAGGTTTTGTACATACATTCCAAGGTTCGCCGATTAACTGTGAATTTCAATCGTCTCAATTGCGATAGGCGAGATCTTAAGCGTCCACACAAATTTTCCATTTGCTTGTCCCAATTGAGGTTAGACTGAAGAAACACACCAAGATGTCTATGTGTGTCCACCTGCTATATTAACTGAAAAATTATTTTTTTTTGTCTTGGAAGAGTTGAATTGTACCAGCCATTGTTTGGACCACACATATATAATTTCTATGTCTGTTTGCAGGTTATGTTCACATAAGGTACTAGCGTCTTCGAATGAGGTAAAACACGTGTCGTCGGCGTACATACGCGTGAAAGATATTAAATTCTCATGTATATCATTTATAAAAACTAGGAAGAAGAATGGGCCAAGGATATATCCTTGGGGTACTCCTGCTTTCAGTTGCAGGGGACTCGAAAATGTTTGTCCAACTATTACTCTTTGTGTCCTGTTAGATAAATAAATTTTTAATCCAGGCCAGAAGTCGTCCATTGACTCCGCATTGTTCAAGCTTAAATAACAGCCCCTCGTGCCAGACTCGTTCAAAAGCCTTGGAAATATCGCAAAAAATAGCACATGTGCACAATTTCTGATCGAGAGCCTGGCACAAGGAGTGTTGTATTTCCAGCAGCTGGTATAGTGTGCTGTGGCCAGGAATGAAACCGGACTGATAATCATATATTAATCCGTTATTAAAGAAATGTTTGGAAAGGTATTTCAATGCCACTTTTTCAACAATCTTTTCAAGAACGGGTAACAGTGAGATTGGTCCGTAATTGTCAGTAGCGGATCGGTCGTTTTTTTTATGAATTGGAATAACATTCGCCTGTTTCCAAGAATCTGGAAAGCATCCCGATTCAAATGACATTAAAAATAAAATGCGAAGAGGGACTACCACTCGGTCAATCGTTCCTAGTAACATGCGAACGGTAATTCCGTCGTGACCGTGTGCCTTATTTGCTTTGGTCGATTGTATGGCTTCAGTTATATCATCGATCGTGACAGTTAAATCTAATATATTATTATCACATTTGTTTCGGAAAATAGGAAGGTTGCATTTAGAATTGTCGATATCTGAATTAGCAACAAATTTTTCATTAAGGAGACAGGCTTTGGAATCGTCAGGGGTGGAATGCAGGAATTCGGTGCATTATCAAGAAGCTCTTTGACAATGTGCCAAAAATTTTTTACTGATGAATCAGGGGGGGGGGGTCGGAAAAAAAAATTCCAGGCACGTATGATGATTTTTTTTTTCCGGCCTCGGACCACCCACCCACCCAATTTCTTCCGTTTCCGGCCTTTTTTTCCAGGCAATTTTGGACACCCACCTTTTTTTCCGTTTCAGGAAGTTTTTTCTGGTCAGTTTTGGACACCCACCCCCCTTAAATTTGAGAAAAATTTTCAATTGAGCAACCAAATAGCTGATTATCCTGCATTATCATAATTTATTGCGCTATATTTGAATAGAACAGTGCATAATGAGATAACTATACTATTTGAATTTATCATATAAGTGTCAATAATCAAGAAATGTGTCAACATAATCACATTTCTAGGGATATATAGGCAGAGTGCCAAGGTTTTTATTAACATTCATTTTCATAATATATAGTCACATGATCTAGTCACATAATCACATTTGAGTATTCTACAGAATACATGGTACCGGTACAACAAATTTCAGATTATTTGATATTTTTGATATTTGCTATGTGATATACAGTAATGCCCTAATTAATCGACTCCATAACCACAGCAGAATAATGGGTACTTTAATTTTAATTTCCGACTAAATCCTGAAAATTACCCATTATTCTGCTGTGGTTATGGAGTCGTTTAATTAGGGCATTACTGTATTGCTGAAATCAAATTGTTTATCAAAATATGTGGAAATACAACTGTTCATCCCAGTTCATCCCAGTTTGAAGAATAATGCTAATACCAAACATAACCATGATATACATGCGTGACTCTTCTTGGGGCATCTCAGAAACCAGAACTGAGGAAACATGTTATAGCATGTAATGGCAGGCTGGTAGCCACTGCCTGAAGTAATAGGCTTCGTAATAATTGGGAATAATATGGATGGATAGCCCAATTTTACTTCTTTTTTGCTCACGATATCAGTGACGATAAAATCTTCGTTACTGTGATTAACATTACAAGCTGATCCACATTAACATGGAAAACAATGTGAAATTGTTCAAGCTGGCCCGGTTGGCCTTCAATTTATTTGTTAAGATTTTGTTTTACGTTGTCAAAAGTCTATTTTATTCCATTATTTATTATATCTTTATTTCCAAGTCACATATGGTCAAGTGTGCTTTCATTTTATTGCTTATTTTCAGCTGAGTTCTGCATAGTTATTCTTATTTTGTTGTATCAGTAGATGGAATCCTAATTAAATTTTATTTTCCCAATAGCGCAGTGTCTAGTTCTATCAAGTTGAATTTGGGTTATTGTTGGCCATTGTGCAACTGATCCAACTTCTGATAACCTCTATATGTAGTATAGCATTAGTATTAACTATATATGACCTGTTTCTGTTCAAAACACATCAAAATAAAGGAATGGAAAAAAAATTTGGCATATGGAAAAAACTGTTTTTTGGACCCAAGAGACACCCACCCACCCCATCATACGTGCCTGGAAATTTTTTCCGACCCCCCCCCCCTGGATGAATCGGACTTTATTGAAGTCTCGAGATCTTGATCAAATTTAGCTTTTGAATACTTTTTCATGTTATTCACAGAATTTCGACTCTTTTTGTACCTGATCCAATCTTTCGGTTTCCCCGATTTTTGGGCTATGTGGCGTAAACGATTTCTACTACGGATGACAGATCTTAGTTCAGTATTGAACCAACACTTGTCGTTTTTTCGGATAAGAACTTTCTTTCTGGGAACTGTTTCTCTCATTATTGAGAGAAATTTTCTAGAGAATACACAAGTCGCCGAGTTTATGTCTTCAGTACCTTTCAGAATGTTATTCCAATCTAGTTCAAAAATCAGTGACCGAGCTCGTTCAAAATAAGCATTTCGGTACTGCCAAACAGTACGATAAAATGACTTTTGTGGACTATACTCAACGGCAACGTATGCATATACTGCATATTGGTCTGATATACCGAAACTGCCATTCGGTTGCCTATAGAGGTTTAAATGAACAGGTATTTTTTCCCGCTGAATTCAAAATACATGGGCAAGTTGGCAAGTGACTATTTTCCGCATAAAGTGGCACCCATACATGGTCGCCGTCTAGAAATGAATGGAAACTGCCACTCGGTTGCATAATGAGGTTTAGATGAACAGCTATCACAAACTTAAACGAAATATTATTAAAGAGATTTCCAAACATATGTAGACATCAACAACGCAACATTTTGAAGTGGATTGTTTATATATTTGAACAAATTTGTTGCTGAAAATTGATTGTATAAGCCCTTTAACGTGGTTGGTAATTCAACAACAATGAATTATGCTAAAATATCTCTTTCCAAAGGTTTCGAACAATATTTTTAAATATATTTGTTCTTGAATGTTTCATAGACACTGGTTTTTGCTCAAATCGCTGTGATTAGCAAAATACCGCAAAAATGACAACGTTTTCTTTACAGCATCTTTTTGTCCTGTCAGCATCATATATTATATAGCAACACTTATCCAGCTGTGAACCAATTACCTGAGGTCTTGAAGCAGTAGTCCGGCGGTTCGAGCATATCAACCGGATGACGATCGACACAATCAAGAAAAACATGGCACCTCCCACTGACGCTCCAATTATAGCAGCTGTTGATATACCACCCCCGATACCACCATAATCATCACACCACATTTCGTCGTCGGCTGAACTAGCATCGCAATTGTTTGTACCGTCGCATTTCAGAGAAGAGTCGATACATTCATTGGCACCGATATATTCAGTACAGCTGTAGCCAGAACAATAACCGTTACCTGTGATCGAAACAAACGTGAAATAAGTATAAGTTCATGTACGTGTCTTGAAACAGTTTTACCCGTAGTCCGACGGGTAACGCATATGAACCGGATGACGAATCCCAAAATAACCATAAAAATGAAACCGCCCACAGACGCTCCTATAATATCAGCTGTCGTTATAAAATCACCCAAATCATCATCATCATCATCATCATCACACCACTCCTCGTCGTCGGCTGAATCAGCATCACAGTTGTTTGTACCGTCGCATTTAAGAGAAGAGTCGATACATTCATTGGCACCGATATATTCAGTACAGCTGTACCCAGAACAATAACCGTTATCTGTGATCGAAACAAACGTGAAATCAGTAGGGTCAGGTATATATGGCTAGAATGTCTCTGTGAGGGAGGGGTGGTGTCCACATAGGAATTCCCAACTGCAGCACACCACCTTTGAGGCAGACCACAATTCTCAAGTCCACGTGCACCCCCGCCTTTGGGTTGGAATTTTTCAACTGGTATCGAAAGCTCTCCAAATGTTTGAAAATTCCAGCTTTAATGTAGGAATTATTTCGACTTTTGGCCTAAAAACAATAATTTTCTCATTAAATACTGATTGGAAAGTCAAACTAACAGAACAAATTCAACCTACAGTTGGTATGCATTATCAACTAATGTTGTGTCGGACTTGAAATTTCCATGTGGTGGCCAAAGTTTGGTGTGATGTGGTAATGGAGAAACTTACGCCTCTTCACACGGGCTGTATACTGTCAAAGGTGATATATTAAGTGGTTGTCCGTGAACTAAAGTCGGCATATCATTGGACAGTCATACATGCATAGCACTTTACTGGCGAGTCGGCTTAGTAACTTATAAATTTGTTGCTATAAATTTATTTTTGAGAATGATTTTTTAGAATTACAACACTTGACCTACTTTTGAAAATTTAACATAAAATTCAAAAATAAATATTATATACACCAACTTCTAATGGAACAGGTCCCAAGCCGCCCCGCCAAATAAGTATCTACTGTTTTAAATAACGCATCAAATCACACCCATATATATGTTCAACTTGGTAACGTTTGCTCCGGAGATTTGCATGGAAATACCGCATTCAAAAATGGTCACTTGATCTCCGCATTGAGATCGATCAGTGGTTTTCCCTGAACTGTTTATCTACACGTACTGACCTGATGTGAACGCCGTGAAAATCAATGTGAATCCGTCCATAGTGACAGAACTGTCACTTACGAACTTCAGTGTTGCGTATCTCTGTGAGGTCACTATATTACCATAGTGACTGGAGTCTCCGCTCAGTGTTGCTGCAATGCAAATGACAATATTTATCAAATATAATATCTTTAATATTTCGATCAACTATAATGGGGCTCATCTGTTCCACACATTATTGTTCGTTTGTGATTTTTGGCGTGGTTAGTTCCGATGCGGCTCCGGGTCGTTCATGATTTTATAGGAACTTTTCCCAGCAAACAATTGAAAAATGGCCGCCAGGTCAGTATAACACGGAATTCTTCCCTCGGGAAGTCTTCCTTGAACCAAAATGTACAATTACACTAAGTAATATTAATGTTTTTATTAGTAACAAGCAATTATTTTCACACAATAAGCCCAGCATATATAAGAGAATGCATTGACCTAACAATATTTACCGTGACTTTGTAAGCCAGTGCATTCTCTTACAAATCTGCGGGGATCCCTATGGTATATACTCGCATATATATATATATATATATATATATATATATATACTATAAGGTGACCCGACTTCGTCCGGGCTTTGACCTTGAATTGTCTATTTTGAAGCCCAAGGTCAAGTGGGGTCACGATTTGACCCGTCCAAAACACTGCCCGAACAAAAGTACCCGACAAAAGTACCCGTCGAAATCCATCCGGTTTTACCCGATTTGACCTTGAATTGATCATTTTGAAGGTCAAGGTCAGATCGGGGTCACGATTTGACCCGTCCAAAACGCACAGTGGACAAAAGTAACCCTATGTACCAAAGCTCCAACGTACAAGTTTATATATATTATGTTTATTTTTGTTATACAATTTTCTTTGTTACACCACCATTCACCAGTCGTTTCAAACCCATCGATGTCATGTTCTATCATTTCATGAAAGTCCGTTCACGACCAGTCACGATCGCAAGCCTATACTACATGTCTAAATTACTATATTATCGATGAATGTACCACTAATGCAGTATAGGCAGGCGATCGGTCTATTCAAAATACGCTGGCGTTCTGGTAACATCAAACTCAACTTTTCAAAACCAACTAATCTGGCATTCGACCCTCGTCGCTGTAGACACCTTGCTGTATTCCTCCTTCTCTCCCTCCTCATCATATTATCAAATGACACAGAAAAGAACCCTGGACCTTTTGAACAAGAAACTCTTTCAGTTTTTCACTACAATATACGAAGTATCAGAAACAAAATATCACACATTGCAGAGGAGATAGATGATTTTGATATCATCTGCTTTAGCGAAACACATCTAAATGCAAACTTTCCCAGTGAAAACATTACCTTATCTAACTGTCAACCTCCAATTCGACTTGATAGGAATGAACGTGGTGGCGGACTCGCCGTATATTTCTCGACTCATATCACCTTTAAATTGCTAGACTTTTTATGTTTTGAAGATGAGATTTTATGGTTTGAGGTGGGAACCAAGCACAAATTTATTCTTTGCGTAACTTACCGTTCAGATAACGAATGTATTGAGACATATTGGAAAAAACTAGATGAAGCGATCGAACGTGCCTTGTCCATAAATTCTTCGCTGGTGATAGTAGGCGATTTAAATTGCGATTTGCTGAAAAGATCAGGTCCTCTTCAGTCAATCATGACAAAATTTACTCTAAAAAATGTCATAAGCGGACCAACTAGAATAGCAGGAAACTCGGAAACTTTATTAGACCCGATCATAATAAGTGACACCATTAAATCAACGAACCCCTCTACTTATGATCTCGGAGTATCAGACCACCTTGCAACGTCGGTTGAAGTGTGTGTCCCAATATATAAACCAAAATCCTACAAACGTTCTGTTTGGAATTATTCAAAGGGCAACTATGAGAGATTAAACATGGAACTCTTCAATATCGACTGGAAACAAATGTTACATACCGAAGCCGACTCGACGCATATAGATAAAATGGTTGACAAATTCACTGAAACCTTCTTAGAGGTCTCCAAAAAACATATCCCATACCATGAGATAACAATCCGAAATCGTGATAAACCCTGGTTTGACGGTATCATCAGAAAACATATCCGAAAACGCGACCGACTGAAAAAACTGGCAGTTCGTAGAAATATGGAGTCTGATTGGAACAAATACAAGTGTGTTCGAAACAAAGTTAACAATTTAAAAAAAGCAGCAAAGGAAAGATACATGAGCGATCTAGACGAAAACTTAAGTGTGAATACTAAACCAAAACAATTCTGGCACACTGTAAAACAACTTCTCAGCAATTTTTCGACCGACAATACAATACCTATACTGAAATCAGGTAATACGGATATTGAAGATGAGATTCAAAAGGCAGAACTCCTCAATGAGATATTCACTAAACATGGCACACTAGAAACCAATAAAATGGAGCCCCCGACCTTTGCAGATAGAACCAATAAGTTTTTAAAAGAAATTAAAACAAATGAGAAAGAAATATTTGACATTCTAAAATGCCTTCCTGTTAAGAAGGCAAACGGTCCTGATGGGATAAACAATAAATTGCTCAGGGAAACATGCAGCTCCATCAGTAAACCCTTATATTATATTTTTAATAAATCTTTTAAGAGCTGTTGTTTCCCTGTGGCATGGAAAAGAGCAAACATAATACCAATATTTAAAAATGATGACCGCAGTGATCCAAATAACTATCGCCCCATCTCACTAATAAGCTGTATTGGTAAAATATTAGAAAAAGTGGTATTCAACAAAGTCTTTAATCATTTAAATACAAACAACTTACTATATAAATACCAATCCGGTTTTATACCAGGCCACAGTACCGAACTCCAACTTGTTGAAATTTTTCATAGAATACACCACGCTGTAGACAATGAACAAAGCACGTGTGCTGTTTTCTGTGACATCTCGAAAGCGTTTGACAAAGTATGGCACCAAGGTCTGTTACTCAAATTAAAACACTATGGAATAACAGACAACTTGCATAAATGGTTCACAAATTATCTTGACGGACGGCAACAAAGGGTGCAAATAAATTCTAGCTTTTCTAAATATTCGCCAGTAACAGCAGGGGTCCCCCAGGGGTCCGTAGTCGGCCCGCTGCTATTTTTAATCTATATAAACGATATTGCTGACAACATAGAATCACAAACCAGACTATACGCCGATGACACATGCCTCATAAAATCCGATAGGGACTTACAAAGCCTTGAACATAGTGTAAATAACGACATGGAGAAAATAAGAAAGTGGGCGGACACATGGATAGTTAAATTTAATAATTCTAAGACAAAATTACTATTTTTCACAAGTTCTCAAAACCTTGAGAGACCGCTCATAACCTTTGATGGATTGAGACTTGATTACTCTAAACAGCACAGGCATCTAGGCATGGAAATAGATGACGACTTAACATGGGACAGTTATATAGAAAATGTATGTGCCAGAGCTTATGCTAAATTATCCCAACTACGAAGACTCAAGTATCTTTTAAACCGCAAAACTCTTGAAATCCTCTATTTGTCACACGTACGCCCAATCATGGAATATGCAAGTAGTGTCTGGGCTGGAGCACCAGACAAGTTACTCAAACAACTAGATGATGTAGAATATGAAGCCGCACGCATTATAAGTGGCTGTACGAGATCTGTACCTCGCAAACGAATACTAACCGAAATGGGTTGGGAAACACTTTCAGAAAGAAGACAAACAAAAAGACTTTCACTTTTTCATAACATTGTCAATCACAAAGTGCCCAAATATTTAGTTGACTTACTTCCCCCAAAATTCTCCGATATAAGCGACCACGATACTAGATTTGCATCAAACTTTATACATTTTAAACCTAATACAAAAAGAATGGAGTCAACATTCATGCCCACGTGTGTAAAAAATTGGAATGCAACCAAAACTAAGACTCGAGATCTTAACCTACAATGTTATCAAAACACATTTAAACCAGAAATACCCAAACCCCCCAAATATTACAATGTAGGAAAGCGGACTGAAAATATATATCACTGCAGATTACGATGTGAATGTAGCAACCTCCTATCAGATAAGGTTCAAAATTACATTGCAAGTTGCAAAGACTGCTCATGTGGAAATGGAGAAGAAATGCCTTCCATTATTTCTTTGATTGTTGCCTACATTCGATCCCAAGAATTCGCCTATTGAATAAATTACTTCCTTATAATATTTACTCACTAAAAATTCTGCTATTTGGAGACCCTGCTCTACCCGATTGCGACAATGAAAAAATTTTCTTAGCTGTACAATCATTCATCCGTGAGACAAAACTAGATGCTATTGACCAAGTCTAGCAAATACATATACAAGCCAGCAAATGACTCAATCAAAGACGACTTCCAAGTAATTCATGTATAAACAAAAGACTGACTCGGGGGCGGGAAACGACCGGTGATATGTACATGTATATAAGTTCAACTTGCCTTTGGTAGTCATGTTGCAATACCATTATTCTTGATTTATTTTTCAGTGTAATAGCAAATGGGAGAGGAGGTACTCATAAGTGAGTAAGCACTTGTCCTCCAATCCCATTGTCTATATAAAAATGTATGTATCATTTCCTATATGTGTTATTGAAATCAGACAAATAAATATGTTTAAACTATGTATAAAATTTCGTCGAAATCCCATCAAAATTGGCGATTTGACCTTGAATTGACCCGATTTCAAGGTCAATGTCACGTCGCACGGGCAAAGGAATATGCTTATGAGACTCCGCACACGAAAGTATCCCCACATACCAAGTTTCATCGAAATCCCGTGATATTCGGGCGTTTGACCTTGGAATGACCCGATTTCCAGGTCAATGTCACGTTGCACGGACAAATTAATAGGCCCATTCCACCCCCCCCCCCCCCGGCCGAAAATACCCCCACATACCAAGTTTCATCGAAATCGGATCGGCCGTTTTCGAGTTCATCGCGAACACACACACACACACACACACACACAAACAGATCTTCCAAAATATATAATCTATTATATATTTTGGAAGATCTGTCTGTCTGTGTATCTGTGGTCTGTGTGTGTGTTCGCGATGAACTCGAAAACGGCCGACCCGATTTCGATGAAACTTCGTATGTGAGGATACTATCGGTCGGGAAGTGGCATAGGCACATTTTCAGATCCGATGTCAACTTTTCACGTGCCGAGGTCAAATCTGGTTTTACGCCGTTTTGCGCTAATATATTTCAGTTCGGTGCTCACAAATCGATTCGATATAGCGCGAATAATAAATTGCCAGTCATATAATTTGCACGGTTAGAATCTGTGGCGCTTCATCTTTCCAATGATGTATCACACGCCTGTGTACGTTTAAAGTTTCTACCTTAATTATCGGGAAGAACGCAGGACCATGCTTCGCTCATCGAAAAACATTCCGTAAATATATTACGCCGTCAACAGATCGTGACGTGATCGCGTTTAACTCTTAACCGGCCGATGTCGCGTTAACTCATCACCGGCCGAGGTATCCGCAAATGACATTGGGCAATATATATATCTCGGAAACGGGTGGAGCTATCGACTTGAAATTTGGTATGTGAATGTATCTTGCCCCGGATACGAATTTTATCGGGTCGCCGAGCCCGTGCAACGCCAGCTTCGTGCATGCGCAGACCAGATCTCGGAAACGGGTGGAGCTATCGACTTGAAATTTGGTTTTTGAATAGCCCAGACGAAGTCGGGTCACCTTCTAGTCTTCTATTATATATTTTGGAAGATCTGTCTGTGTGTCTGTGTGTCTGTGTGTGTGTTCGCGATGAACTCGAAAACGGCCGACCCGATTTCGATGAAACTTTGTATGTGGGGGTATTTTCGGCCGGGAACGGGCCTATTAATTTGCCCGTGCGACGTGACCTTGACCTTGAAATCGGGTACTTTCAAGGTCAAACGCCCGAATATCACGGGATTTCCATGAAACTTGGTATGTGGGGGTATCTTCGGTCGGGGAGTGGCATAAACCTATTAATTTGCCCGTGCGACGTGACCTTGACCTTGAAATCGGGTCAATTCAAGGTCATATCGCCAATTTTGATGGGATTTCGACAAAATTTGATACGTGGGGTTACTTTTGTCCACTGAATGTTTTGGACGGGTCATATCGTGACCCCGACCTGACCTTGACCTTCAAAATGATCAATTCAAGGTCAAATCGGGTAAAACCGGATGGATTCGACGGGCACGTTTGTCGGGTACCTTTGTCCGGGCAGTGTTTTGGACTGGTCAAATCGTTACCCCACTTGACCTTGACCTTCAAAATGGACATTTCAAGGTGAAAGCCCGGACGAAGTCGGGTCACCTTCTAGTCTATTATATATTTTGGAAGATCTGTCTGTCTGTGTGGCTGTGTGTCTGTGTGTGTGTTCGCGATGAACTCGAAAACGGCCGACCCGATTTCGATGAAACTTGGTATGTGGGGATATTTTCGGCCGGGAACGGGCATAGGCCTATTAATTTGCCCGTGCGACGTGACCTTGAAATCGGGTCATTTCAAGGTCAAACCTCCGAATATCACGGGATTTCGATGAAACTTGGTATGTGGGGGGTATCTTCGGCCGGGGAGTGGCATAAGTCGATTAATTTGCCCGTGCGATGTGACCTTGACCTTGAAATCGGGTCATTTCAAGGTCAAACGCCCGAATATCACGGGATTTCGATGAAACTTGGTATGTGGGGGGTACATTCGTACGGGGAGTCTCATAAGCATATTCATTTGCCCGTGCGACGTGACATTGACCTTGAAATCGGGTCAATTCAAGGTCAAATCGCCAATTTTGATGGGATTTCGACGAAATTTGATACATGGGGTTACTGTTGTCCACTGTGTGTTTTGGACTGGTCATATCGTGACTCCGACCTCACCTTGACCTTCAAAATGATCAATTCGAGGTAAAATCGGGTAAAACCGGATGGATTTCGACGGGCACGTTTGTCGGGTACTTTTTTCCGGGCAATGTTTTGGACTGGTCAAATCGTTACCCCACTTGACCTTGACCTTCAAAATGGACAATTCAAGGTCAAAGCCCGGACGAAGTCGGGTCACCTTCTAGTATATATATATATCTATTATATATTTTGGAAGATCTGTTTGTGTGTCTGGGTGTCTGTGTGTGTGTTCGCGATGAACTCGAAAACGGCCGACCCGATTTCGATGAAACTTGGTATGTGGGGGTATTTTCGGCCGGGGGGTAGCATAGGCATATTAATTTGTCCGTGCGACGTGACCTTGACCTTGAAATAGGGTCAGTTCAAGGTCAAACGCCCGAATATCACGGGATTTCGATGAAACTTGGTATGTGGGGGTATTTTCGGTCGAGAAGTGGCATAGGCCTATTAATTTGCCCGTGCGACGTGACCTTGAAATCGGGTCATTTCTACTTTTCAAGGTCAAACGCCCGAATATCACGGGATTTCGATTAAACTTGGTATGTGAGGGTATTTTCGGCCGAGAAGTGGCATAGGCCTATTAATTTGCCCGTGCGACGTGACCTTGACCTTGAAATCGGGTCAATTCAAGGTCAAATCGCGAATTTTGATGGGATTTCCACGAAATTTGATACAAAGGGTTACTTTTGTCAACTGAGTGTTTTGGACGGGTCAAATCGTGACCCCGACCTGACCTTGACCTTCAAAATTATCAATTCAAGGTCAAATCGGGTAAAGTTTCGACGGGTACTTTTGTCCGGTACTTTTTTCCGGGCAGTGTTTTGGACGGGTCAAATCGTTACCCCAACTGGCCTTGACCTTCAAAATGGTCAATTCAAGGTCAAAGCCCGGACGAAGTCGGGTCACCTTCTAGTATATATATATATATATATATGATAATGCAATGGAACCGGAAACTGGCTGTGCACCGGGATGGGCAATTCCAAAAGAGTTCATAGCAATAGGGAGATAGTGGATTTGACTCTGCAAAATTCAACTATAATAGTTGAATATAACAATAGTAGTTGAATGCAAGATGTGCCTGACATTTTTATGTATTTCCCAAAAATAACTTGCTGTACAAACAAAACTTTGGATGATCTGTTCAGTTTACCTTTTGCAGGTAAAAAAGGTGTCGTCAACACATGTGATCTGTCGTAGATATACAACTTATCAGTATCATCCTCGGTGAACAGAAAGGGATTGTTGAACATCAGCATTTTGCCAGTCGGTGCCTTTATCTGTAAAACGCAGTCCATATCATCACTGTATGAAGGTGCGGCAGTTAATTTAAGTTTTCCTGCTTGGATCCCTTCTAATGCCATGTCGATCACTCCTCCGCACCTCTGGTCCATATAATCTGTAGATATATACAAAGAGTGTCGATATCACCACCATAAATAATACCGCCCTGGAGGATCCCGGTTGGGGTGTCCATCTTGAGAGCTGCACCCGTATTGAAACAGACCGAAATGGCTGCATTGAAAATTCTGCTGCCATCTTTCTTCACCCTAATTTTGATATCCATGCATACATTCAGTGTTAAATTCATTATTTATTTGTTCAACAGCAGAGTTGTTAAATCAGAATTCAATCTAAAAAAATGAATTTAAATACAAAAATTTAAACCAAACTGTTTAAACGATAAAAAATTGCACGAATCATATACATGAGTCTGTTTCAGCGACCTAACATAATGGCAAGTGTTGGTGTGTTCACTTCGGACGTCGATCTCGGAAACAGACAACATTTATATGGATAAAGTCTTATTACCAGTGGGCGGTACTACCGCTGTGGATGTGGCCTCTGTGGAAAGTTCCATTCTGGTACATGAGTATACGTACATGTATGTGACCTACCTGGGTTAATGCACTGTGCGTGCTTTGAAATAAAAACAATGCCCTCCTGGTCAGCGGGAGACAATATATATATACAGTTGTCGCCCGCGATTGAGGGAGACACGGGGATTTGTCTCCCGCTTGAGACCTGGAATGTGACATTCCAGGTCGAGAGCGGCGACAAATCCCCGTGTCTCACGAAAACAAGGGTGACAACTGTTTTGTTATCTGACAAAGGAATTAACACGAACCTTCTTAATGGCATGCCTAAGTACGTGCGTATATTCATTAATCCAGCTCGAAGAGTTAATTTTATGTTGGAATCCTCGCTTTTTAGAAAATAAAACGTTCACGTTTGGATCAATTGCGGAGCTATTGTTCGGTTAGTTTGCTGATCGAATGGTGAGAATCGGTTCACGGAAGGAGGAGTAAAGCAATTTCTAAATAGAGTAGCCATGCGGCGAAATGTTCGGTGTCGTTTTAAATGAGCGTAAAGACGCAGGTATCCGTGTTAATTTCGAGAACGCTAAAATGTGAAACATCACGTTGTAGTGGTGGCAAAAAAAATTGACAACTGTTACAGACTGTCACGCAACATAAAGGGTATTCCTGTGAAGTCGGATGAATGTATAACCGAAGAAAATGGATAAATAGTAAAGAGTGGCTATTTGATATTTAGAGCTTAGTTCAGAAACGTATTTGTGACGTATGTACATCGTGTGTGCAATTGTCTACAGTACATAACAACTGCTGAATATGGTTTATCTTTTTGTTCCACGGTAATCATTATTGATATAAAAAGGTCCAATAGGAACATTACACCTTATAAGGGATTTATGTCCGTGATAACACCATTTGTATATAGCGTGCTTTAATTGCAAATTAAAGACAACAATTATGCAAATTAGCAAACACCACAATTCGCGTTTGTTAAGAAACAGTGGGTTTTATAAAATGCGTGTTTTCGGAAATTATTAGAGAGCTGTGATGTAATCTCTACGCGTTGAGTTCTTCCACGGGGCCCTGTAACGCGCTCCGCTGTCCGCCCCCTTTTGCGCTGCCCATATACGCCGCTTCTATATACGCGCCTGCTTCGCGTTAATGGCAGTATCTCTATGAAGCAGGCGCGTATATAGAAGCGGCGTATATAATATAATATGGGAAGCGCAAAGGGGGGGCGGACAACGGAGCGCGTTACAAGCCCCTGTGGTTCTTCGTAGTTCTATGTTTACTGGTAACAGTTGGGCGGTCAACAACAGTTTACTGCCGAAATGTTACCCTCGAGGGTAACAAGTGATTTGCGGCCCGCCATGTGACGCAACCTCAGACAATCATAAGAGAAGAAAATGGGATGAAGATAACAATGTGATTTGTTGCCAGGCACGTAACAGGACTTGGACCAACCAGAAGCCGGTAAAATAGGGAGGAGGGTAACAACCAACTATCCCCCAAAAATAATTAAATTCTGCAACAAAAGCAACACCTGTTTGACACAAAGATCCGATACCGATCAGCTGATCAGCTATCAAGTGATGACATCATTCGGCAAGCTACAGTGAAATAACAAAAAGCTACAGTGAAATAACAAAACCGTATTTCACTGTAACTTCTGGAGATGCATACGACGATTTTCCGTTATTTTATAGGCAAGCATATTATCAAGTAAATTATTTCTTGTTGAAATGGTGTGTATTCTGCTTTGAAGATGATAATGGCTATTTGTATAATACAAGAGGTCAATTCTCTCCGTGTGTCAGGCGACCAGGCCAGTCCAGTCCCCTACTACGGTTGGCTCAGTGCCGCGCAACGCTGCCACCACGTACACATAACTAGAGCAAATCACGAATTTGTTTTATTTAAGACATTTGACGGTTACAATTCATTCTACATTATTTTGAGAAACCGAACTTCGATGATCATTTGAAAATTGGCTAGAGCAAGCCAGAATTAATTGTAAGTGACAAAACATTTAAATAGAACATGTTAGATTTAATAACGAACATATGCAGTCCAGGGTTCTCCGCCAATTTAGCACATTGCTATTAAAAATGAATTTGCAACAAAACAAAGTCCGCTTTGGAATAAAAATTGACAACCAGCTTTTTTTTGCTTTTGGCTAAATATTTACAGAATGAATTGTAACTGACAAAACATTTAAATAAAAACATGTTAGATTTAATTACGAAAATATACATGACGGCAGCGGTCAGATCAGCGTGGCGAAGGGACCGAGCTCTGTATTGCAGCTTGCAGGCTACGTTCGGGCAATGATTGGGTGATCATTCAAGGGGTTTGTGATTGGATTCTAATGGTTGTTGTTTTCTTCAGAGTTTCCGTCTCCATTGGCATGGCGACAGCAGGTTGGTGTCTTGTCGTTCTGTGTCGATGGCTCTCAGCATCTCACATTATGGAAGCATGACCACACATCAAACATTTGTCGAAACTTATCAGGGGGACTCTAACTACCCAACTTTTGTCATACTTTTCAACAGTTAGAAGAACTTTCATGCCTGACACAACATTTGATGGAACTCTTACACCAATTATAGTTAGGAATGGTACCAATTGTTTGATTTTCCAACCAGTAATTAGTGAGGAACGTGTTATTAGACCAACAGTAACATATTTTTCGACTTTTTGTCAAAATTTCGGTCTGAAATGGACAATAATTGAAATTTTCCATCCTTATGGGGTTGCTAGGTTGGAAATTTAACACTTTCAGTGCCAAGTCTGCTTTTGTATCAACCCATATTTCCTTGATCATTTTTCAAATGTATTGATTATAATAATGTGATACATTGATGGAAAGAGCTCTTAGAAATATGGGTTGATACAAAAATCGGACTTGGCACTGAAAGGGCTATATAAGACAGTTGGAAAGCTTGAGGTACCATGCAGTTGGACAGTTCGAACGAAAGGGGTGCAGGGTGCAAATGGATTTTTTTTTTAATCTGGGAGTTTGGTCTGGTCCAAGAGGGTGGGGTGTAAATGGAATTTAAGGTTGCATCCCACCCTCTAGCTACGTCCACGAAACTTATTAAAATTATGTATCTCTTTCAGGGCATAACATAATAGTTATGGATATGTCCCACCTGTCCGTAAAGTCTTCCACAAACTAATATCGATTTCATTTAGTATGTTATCATATAATAACGGCACAGTAAATTGGGATATTTTTATGAACATAAATCTCACGGAAAGGTTCGGAGCATATCAAGAGGAGGAACTCTATCTTGTTATTAAGGCAGATTCAGCTGAGAGCTATCACCACGAATTACGCTTGGCTGCATCAGAAATAAATCATTTTATTATCTTTATGAACAAATAAATATGCCCAAACTTCAGTTTCATCTGTATTTTATTGATAAGATAGCTATGTGTATTCTTGAAATAGGGTTTCATAAAAATTTATGCCGTTGAAATTGTGTCCGGATAAGATACACCGGCTTTAGCAGTTCAGAAATAGTTGTTCAATTGTGATTTTGTTGCCCCCTATCCATCTCCTGAATAAGGGAAACCAGTTATAGATAATCCCATGAATCTCTATACTCGGTCTACTGCCGTACATCATACTCCCCTTTCAAATCATGGGAACTTTTTGATGTTCTGACGTATTCTGCGCGGGAAATTTGAGCAAACTACGCAATTAATATATTTCTTTCTTAATACGTTTCTCTTAATAATCTATTCGGCAATATGTGGGGGCCGGAGCTCGAAATTTAATGAGTTTGGTGACTATGTAGTCGATATCGCAATAAACAGTGAATTGATTACCCGGGAGATAGTTCATGATTGTAGGCTCAACAAAGTCACCTCATTCATGCAATCTCGAGCACAGGCGACAGGCCTTCATCTACTGTTAAATAAAGTATTAAGTTCCCATCAGAACATCAAAGCGTTGAGAAAGAGGGAACAAAATATGTAGATTTTAGGTTAATATGCTAATTTTCATTGATATTATGTATTGATAGTATTAATAACTTTAACATATCAAGAGGTTGTGACATAATTCACCAAAAGTTGTATTGGACTAAAAAGCATTAAACTAATTTTGTGCTATATGAAAGCTACAACAAGACTTCTCGGTCCACAACAGCTTGTGATGTCAGTTGGTTTGCAGCTGGTTTGGTCAGAGTCACACCCGTTGCTCTTCTACGTGTATAACGGACTTTCATTCAAAAGACGTACTGCATGCACACTTGAAGCACGGGCATTTACATAAACTCCTGAGTGTGATTGTTGGTCTGACATGTCTGCAATTAATCTGTCTTCAAAATGGTATATCATTTACCGCCACCATCACCAAGCGCATTATCCCAACCGATATCCATATAGCTGTTGTTGACCGAGAAGTCTTGGTCTATATGAAAGCATGTTTGATGAATCGTTAAAGTGATGGGAAACACTGCGTTAGGGTGATCAAATAGAAATTGAGAATAATCTTGCTCAAAGTTTTTGTTTTACATATATGATATCCAAATTGGCAACACACATCGTCATTCTTATATATTCATTAATTGCAGTTATTCTCAAAGGTGAAATCGTTTTTGTTAGTTTATCGCAGAAAGTTGCGCCCCGAATCGAGAAGTAAATATTTACAATTGAGGGTAGTTCATACGATGATTTCTATGGAAAGGCACGTCGATTTGCTTGAAATTTTCGGCGATGTTACTAAAATGCTACATTCCTCAAGTTGACTGAATAACCCGAACAAATCCATAATATGTCTTTAATATCGGTTAATCTAACATACGAACCCCGAGGTTCAACTTACAAATATAATTTCACATAAACATGTATAGGTTACAGTGTTGTGGTTAAGGAGGCGCCTCATTCTTGAATTTTCCAAAAATATCAATTTCAAACTATCAATCTGACAACAACTGTTCACCCTCACAATATGATAGATATGTTCAAATTATGTAAAAAAAAAGTGGGTTTAAAAAAAACCCATATCGTTTGAGGTAAGTCGATAGAGAGTTTAACAGGAAGTGGTTTTTAAAACGCAATGCATTGTCTAGTCTATATAAATACAAGATATTCTATCTCTAAATGTATGCGCTCAGTCTACCATCCGAAATCGTGACTGTCTGTGAGAAAATAAATCAACATAAAACAACATAATATTATTCAACCACGTTTTCAATAATCTGGCAGACATAAAAACTCAATACTTATTCATCTGTTCAGACATTATGTAGTTTTAAGTTGATTTTTCCTAAAATGAAAATAGTTCTGAAAAGTTGCCAAAAAAAAATAAAAAAATAAATATGCAATGAAAAATGTTTGATTTATTTTCACGTAGTCATGATTTCAGATGGTAGACTAAGCACCTACCCTAGTTGGGTACATAGTCTAGATAACTAAATGTGTTTCTTGCAAATATTTCCTGTCGAAGTCTCTATCGACCTAGTGGGTTTGTTTCAAACCACTTTTTTATTTGAATTTCTCTTATTCGTCTTCATACTGAACAACCTAAGATATTATAAATGCACACCATCCAACTGTCATATTTGTTCAGGTCATTCTTATAAAAGTCGATCAGAGGGGTGATTATATATTGTTTAATATCTTATCCCAACCACAGGGGACACACATGCAGGATAACCATATTAAATCTAGATATATTAAGATTGATATTATAATTAAACTAGGGTTAATATATTAATCCTCGATTCATTTTGTTGATTATATAACGGAGATATTGAATGTACAGAATTTAATTATTTGAACGACTAAAGTTAATCCACTTATGGTTTTGTAAATTAATCTCCGGTATTTAGTCACGTTGTATATAGAGTTACATCCCTTCCGGATTAGCGTGGATGTGCGCGTTTTTATATACAATCGCACACACGTGTCCCCGGGTGTCCAATTACAATATCAATTAATATTTAATCTAGGCCGGATTAGATATATTGTTTTATATCTGACGCGATGCGAATCAGGTGTATTTTTTATAATGACTGGAGAGTTTCCATATTATACACAGATTTCAAGGGGCATAATTTTAATTATTTAGTTGCCAACTTTAAATCATAGTATTTTTTGTTTTGTTTTTGCGCGGATGATTATCGACCCTCGATCTGAGGGTTATTCTTCAAGTAATAGGTTATATACTGCTTATTATTATAGTAAACTTACATGTGTTGGTTCCCAAAACGCACACGACCAGTGACAAAAACACTAACAATCCAGTCATTTCACCCATATTCGCGTTGTTGTTTATAACATATAAGGACAGTGTATGTTTTCTATTTTAGTGCTGTTATCAGAAGGCCGCGATAAAGTATGACGAGTGAGGGCACAACCGTATCACCGTGAACAAACAAAAATCAATGCCATTCTCCAAGTGCAAATAATATGCGAGAACAGGATATTAGGATAGTGATGTCGATTTGAATCATTGAGAGGTAGATTATTTAATTATACAATATGCGCAAACATGTGTTAACAATTATAGAGGAGCGGTATTGGCTGCGGACACACGCACCACAGTAGCGATGGCAGAGCAGGGTTCAATACTATGAAGTGTTTTCTTTGTAATAATCTACAATTGTTTGTAAGAAATAACAATTTATCATTCCGCTCATACTATGAACCTACTATTACAAACATAAATCACAAATAATACGTGTTCTTTGTATTAACAAACATCTCCTAATCACAAAGAATGTTCGAGTACTATGAAAGTTAATTGATAGTTATAACGTTAAGGAGCGTGATTAGAAGGTCTTCATATTGTGTGTCCAACATAATAGTTCAATGTTCGCACCCTTAACCCGGATAATATACCCATCTACGATACACAGTGACGTGGCGACAAGGGGTCGATCCACCCCCTTGTGAAAATGTTTTGTCAGCTGGAAATCTCAAGTACAACCAATAGGGACGTCGCGACAAGGGGTTGGGTTATATTTCTCGCCCCCAAACATTTTATCAACATGTTCAACAGTTTTAAATTTGATACCCGAAACAACATCAATTGGAAATGTTACAACAACAATAGGTTGAACTTGTTCTCTTATTTTGTTTTTCGAACAATTTATTAGAGAGTGTGTGTTTGTGTTAGGCAACATCTGCATATTTACCTCCTTTGATCACAAGTTTGTATTGAAATGGCCTATATTTAGAATTGTCAAACCTTAGGGGGTGTCAGCTTGGATGTGAGGTAGCAGTAGGTGTTCATTGTAACTACTAAAATTACCCAATTTATTGAAAGTTACAACGTTAAGCAACTTGTCTAGAAGGTCTATATAGGGTGTCAAACATAAATTGTTGATGTCCACACCCTTAAACCGGATCATATAACCATCTCTGATTCGCAGGGACGTAGCGCCCCACCCCCCCCTTATGAAAATGTTTTTATCAATGAAAACCTCATAAAAAGGAACATATGGTTATAGTATGTTAGTCATATTGACTAACTTTTGTTATCAGCGTAGAAAAATACTCGCCTCTTGATATACGATTCCATCGATATGTTGAATTTATAGGCAATTTTGTTTATTCAAAGGTTGCATATTGAAATTATTGGATGGATGCCCCATCACCAAACAGATCCCACATAGCCACGTCCCTATCTCGATATATTATAAGATACCGGATCAGTTTGAAAATATAAAATGACCACCCCTCCTATAACCGAGAGCCTTAGCACGTCCCTGCTTCGATACTGTGATGGACATCCCCTGATAAAATGGAGCCACGTTACTGCCTCGATGTGTTATAATAAGAGTAGCGGATCAGTTTGAAATCATATGATGGGCACAATATATATGTTATGCCATCAAAATAATATTTTGTTTTCACAAACTGAATGATTGTAATTTGTGAAAACAATGATGCGGAATTGGTTGTAGTACTCGATATTACACTGACTTGTACTTACATACACACTCTACAAACGAACAGTTATTAGTTAACTTAGTGTAGACAAGTGGTCATAGACTTAACAATCTGTGTACCGATTGGATAGTCTGATAAGCTATCAAACACTCAACTTATGATTGGTTAATTCTTTTGTAACTTTGGCTTACCGTGATTCAATATGTTGTGAATCACTCACAGGTGACGGTTTACCTGTAAGTAATCTACAATCATCAACAGTTTATCTTTGTGAAATTGGTGAGATTTTGTTAGCTCATCGTTTCATAGTACCGGCGATATCATTAATCACAAAATAATAGCACGCATTGTAACTTTCCCATAGAAATTGTTGTCAGTTATTTTAGCTCTATACATGTCCGTCTAATTTGAACTAGATATTCAGATAACACTGATAACGGGTGAATGGGAGCAGAGTGGTGAGTTAGTTTTTTCTACGTTTTAGGGGTTTCACCCCTCGCCCAGTGTAAGGTGTATATTCATAATCTAGTGTAAAAATAATACAGCTAAATTGTCCCTGTAATATGAAACCACTGTGATAGTTAACACAAATTTGTAATTACAAATTAATAAATACTATTTGTATTTACAGGTACAAAATTGATCATAGTATTGACCCCAGGTGTGACAATTTATTATGGTGGAGTTTGGTGACCATTGGTAGCAAGCCATGCCGCCCTCTGCAAATTCGCACAATGAGTCTACCAAGCTCTGCCAGCGACGGTCGATCTCTCAAGGATGTATCTAGCTGAATGTCTTGTCGCTGTTGATCTTTACTCAACACGCAGTGTTATATTTTGCTTGCTAACACACAAGTCCACTTGCTAACTTGATGAAGAACCCATTTCTGTCAACAGCCATGATTGTTCTTACTAAGAACAAAACTCCCTTGTAATTTCTCAGCAAATGTAAGTGCGTCAAACCTTGTGCGTAGAACTAAACGTCGCAAAATTAAAAACGCAATTGGGAACTGTGTTAATACGCAATTTGGGAACTGTCTTAATACTCATGAAATTAATAAAAGTAGATAAACATGCATGCATTGAGATCATATACAAACGTACAATATGCATGATATGTGAGTCAGTGAGGAATTGCCACCAGGCCACGGTCAAACACAATTCTGGACGATCGATCGTGCAATTATATATACCATAGCGAATACAATTTAGCAAAACGCAGTGAGTAGAGATCAACCTTGATAAAACGCAATGGTTTAATTGGTCCAGTCGACTCATTGTGCGGGAACTCAGCGGGTTACGTGGCTGGCTATGGCATATTACTTATGACGACCAATTGTTACCAAACTCCACCATAATAAATTGTCATACCTACTATGCTACTGTGGTATGTGCGTCCGCAGTCTTTGGCCCCAGCGTGCTTGAAAAACTTATATTTGGCTGACTTTATGTGCTGCATGTGCTAGTCTCAATAATAAATAATAAATAAGAATACACTCAGCTTGTTGATGGGAATAAATCATCAAAAAGCTATATACATGTAAGAAATGGATGTAGTGGATGTGTGTTATGTCAGGGTTAATGGACGAGCTACTGGACATTCGTAAACTACTTGACTTGAAACATATTTTATTTGCATAATATACAAAAGGGATTGGGGCACAAGTTTTTACAACTTATGAAGCCCCTCTCCCGATACAATAATAACATATATGTAATCAAGATGACGGTATAAACGTATTTACATGACGATCAGTTTTGAGATACAATGTATATAATTTGTATTGCCTTCCAGAGGTTGTGGATATTTTTGTGTTTAAAAAATGTGGCTATACATTATGAATATTTGGCACGATAAACGAGTGCTAATATAATATATTGGTGTATGTCCGGAGGTTAGAAAAAAATAAATGTAGACAGTCATGTACTCGGTTTTGGTTGTTTATAGCGCGCTGGAAGACAGTACTGACAATTAATAAGAACGTGCATGTTTGTGGGGGAGGTTGGTCCATTTGTGAGATAACTGCCACCTAAATTATTTCGGAAGCACCTTTAAGTGTATTCTAAAGTAATATACATATGTATATATGTGTACATACATACACATATACACACATACACACATATGTACACATACATATACACATACATGTAATGTATAATATTTTAGGGGTCGAAACGCTTAGTCGCCGCAATATGTTGCTGTGTGATGTGTAAAATAGTCTCCTATTTTTTGGGACGAGATATGAGGTACTACACACATGAGTTCTGCAATGTTGCTTATTATGAGATGTTCACGGGTTAGTTTCTCAGAAAACTCTGAGCGCTCTCTTTGGTACAATGGGCACATGGAGAAATAATGATATGCGCTGAGCTGTCAGCGATAGAGTTGTTGAACATATCAGATCGGAGTTCACTACACAAATTACGTAGGCGACAATGAAAAATGTTGTATTTTCGGAGTCCAACGTAGAAATGTTGAGGGGGACTGGGCGTGGGATCTATATGTTGCAAGTTGTTTTAAAGGTAGAAAATTGATCAGCGTTAGTGATTAATTTGGGAAGTTTATTCCATTCCATGACCATCTTTGGGAAAAATGACTGTTTGAAGTGTTCAGTATTGCAGTAATATGAATAAAATTTACTGGGGCGATAGATATGATGGTGGATAGATATGATGGTGCTAAATTGTTGACTATTTTATAGAGTGCCTGCAATTTATGTATTTGGCGTCTTTTATTGAGTGAAGGCCATCCAACTTCCTGCAATACCGTGTTGTCCGAAGCAGAACGGGTGATACCGCTGACTATCCGGCCTGCATCGATATGAAGCCGGTCAAGTAAAATGTATGTTTTGTAAATAATTTCGATGGTTTTCCTGTTTAGTTGATATTTGATCCGAAGGAGTTGAGATAGGCGCGAGTCAATCTTTTTGACAGAGCCTTCAATGTGGGCGTTCCATTTGAGATTTGATTGGAGTCCCAGACCTAAATGTTTATGCTTGTCCACAAAGTCGATTGAATTTCCCACGAAATTGAGGTTCGGATTCTCTGTAGATGGAGCAACTAATGAGAAGGACATTCCAACTGTTTTAATTGGATTAAAGCTGACCAGCCAGTTTTGGACCACGGTGTAATTTTGTCTAAGTCGCTGTTCATAGTATGTTCAAGTATATTAAGATCAAAGTGGCTGTTCGTGAGGCAAGTGTCATCAGCGTACATTCTCGTTACCGATTCAATTCGTAAACTAGATGGTCGAGGGCGTAGCGTGCAGTATAGCGAGTTCATTAACCAACTTAAAATACAGTTTTATAATATACAAGGAGAAATTACATTGATACAGATGAAAAATTCCGATAAATATCGATAAATAAGACGTTTACGAATGTTTTTCTGGGGAAAATAGTCCTTGAAAGACAGCAAAACCACACCATTGGCACGGCTCGTGTGAGTGGAAATTGCAAGTGAATTTTGTCGCGGTAACAATTGTCCAGGCATATACATATGTCCATGGCCCTATAATATAGCAAACAATGTTTGTAATATCAGCGTTAATTTGTGATATACTAATTTGTAATACATATTTTGTGTTATATAGTATTCGACTGAATATATATCAGTATATTTCTTTCATTGTAGTTTGAAACTCAATTTATACCCATAACTCTTTTTGTGCAGAATATATTGATACACAAAGACGTATATGCTCTTTTTGGTGAACCATCTATATGCCGGGATTCACTTGACCTGAAAATCTGGTTGAGAAATTGGGGGGGGGCTGAAAGTTTCATCTTCTCATGTTTCATAGTACTCGAACGCTACAGTTTGTAATAATTATGTAAGAACTCGCATTGGGGATTGATAAAGTACTGTCTATGCTAGTTCTTTTGAGTACGGCAATAATACACATTTTGTAAAAGTTCAGTTCAGTTTGTGTGGTCGCTCACCAGACTGCAAAGACTGACAAGACTGGGACTCTGGATACCACAACAGTCAGAACTTTTCATAATCACTTTAAAAGAAGTAGATCTAAACAGGATATGTGGCCAAATTACCAACTGTACACTACTGATTACATATGCATAGGCTACATTATTTGATGTTTACGCCGTGATCACGACGTTTGTCCGTGCGGTAATGGTGAGTGGGATTAGCTGGGTAGTGGATACATGTTATTTGCAATGCGGTACCGGAATCTCATTTGTTTACACATTGTCAGTGGTATACGCTCAATGGAGTTGAAATGAGATAGCCATGAAGCGGCCTAGAATAGGATTATAGATGTACAGTTGTCGGATTGAGGCTTAAAACGTATAGATAAACGATCTTTGTGCGGGGCTACACATATACGCGGTGAATCGGTAGTGGGTGGCATTTCGTGCTGAAACAACAACAGTTACTGATAATTTCAGGCTAATTTGCAGTAAGAATCAGTGGACCTAAATATTCCCCATGAAGATATGTAACATATATGGACCACATAGATTTGTTTTGTGTTCAAGAAGATTGCGGTCACCTTGTGGTCTGAACAATATAATTTAGCCAATATATAGTGCGCTGAGAATTGCATATGGAAACTATTTGACGAATGTTCCATGAGCGAATTCTTAGGAAAAAAATCGGGGTCCACTGATCCTTAGCTTACCAATGTTGTAGTGCGTGTTGGTTTTAAACCAAACATCATATTTTACCTAAATTCAGCCGCTTAGTTAAGTATAAATGGAAGGTACCGAGAATTAGGTGTAGTTTAAGTAGATGGTGCGATTTATAAATCGATGTTGGATTCACCTGAGACCTGGACGAGGAGGAGTCTGTCCACATTGTAAATCGATGTTGGATGTCCCCGGAGACCTGGACGAGGAGGAGTCTGTCCACATTGGAATTTCCATATGAACGCCCATCCGTGAAACAGATTGAAAATACCAAATCCGATAAAGCCATCGAATCTCCACCATACAGAGACGGGGTAAGCTGACAACCATTGAATCCCCACCATACAGAGGCGGGGTAAGCTGACAGCCATAGGCATGTGCACTGTTAGAAATTACCGTCGGTTCGACGGTTTCGGGCCGTCGTAATCAACGGTCCCATACCGTTTCATCAGTTTGACGGTCCCATACCGTTATTTTATTTGCCCATGAAAATTATCTAAATTAAATAGTTTCGTGATTCAAAGTCATGTCGTTCAAGTTCAATAGTATATTTATCGGCGACCATATTATATACGGCAATTACTTCATACAGTATGACTGAATCTTACTCTGCTGATATTTAATATATTTAATATATATTATTTATCCGGCACTCATTATGCGTTATTATGTGTATGAATTATCATGAGTACGGTACGTTATTCTCATTCCGGGGTTAAATTACCGCTTTAGCACAGCTCATTTCTTCGCCATTTTTTCTTTGGCAATGCATATTTGATCGTAAACTATTGTTTTTGGGAAATTATTACCTTTTTCGATTGTGGACAGTTGTTAAGACGGTCTGATTTCGGTTCCTTTGATAACAGGACAAGTTTCAATTCTTCTAAATTCGGATTAATGGCTTTGAGGACCCAATTTTTCAAAAATTAGATAGAGTCCAAATACAGGATTCTGTTCATGTATGTTAGTAATCACAGAAACCATGCCCATTGATGCAACGTTTTATGACATGAGTACACTTCATGGTGGATTATGTTAGAAATACAAAATGTGAACTTTATTGTGATTTAAAAATAAAATTTACAGGCAATGGTCCAAGAAAAACAAAGTCCATATCTAAGAATCAAATATGGGAATATGTACTGAACACTGTGATGAATGATGTACTCCAAAAGATTATTATATTTCTTGAGCGTTTTTTGAAAAAATTACTCTGAACCGGTTGTTGACAAATTATATTATTAACTTTACAATATGGTTGACTGAGACCCAACAGTTTATGGGTCATATTTGCATGGCTTATGTCCAGTCCAGTGTGAATGACTTTTACCAGTGTCAACTTCCACATGAGTGATTATCCTATGATTGAGTGGTGACCTACTTAATAGAAATAGTGTGGTGGTCTGGTAGGGTTTGATTGGGGATTAGCATTCTATTGTCAACAGAGTCCACAGCGGTTACAATGGCCAGCTGCTAACACATGCCTGCTGTCATCCACACAGCCAATGTTTAAGCAAGCATATATCATTTGTCAAAAACTGGTTCAAAGTAATTTTTTCAAAGAACACTCAAGAAATATAATATGTTTTTGTAGTACATCATTCATCACAGTGTTCAGTACATATTTCCATATTTGATTCTTAGATATGGACTTTGTTTTTCTTGGACCATTGCCTGTAAATTTCACATAATTTTATTATTATACCGTGGAACATGCTACGGCCTGACCGTATGTTTAACGGTCAAATGTTGACAGCGATGTTGCGCGGTTTCAGACCGTTAAAGCGACGGTATTTTTTCTAACAGTGTGGTGCAATTATGAATTGGTTTAGGTCACGGAGTGGGTCAAAAATAACCCCATGCAAGCATCGGAAACTAGTCACACATAATTTACCTTTATACATCAACTTATTCACTCACCAATTGATACAAATAGGCATTGCCATATCATTCGCATATATCATTAGAGTAATTTCCCTTGACAAAGTCACAAATGTTTCAGATGTGAGTGAAATGAACGGTGGTCGAGCGTTCTCGCTTTGCCGTCTTTTGTGATTTATAAGAAATCGCCCCCGTTATTAGATTACAGTGGTCTATAGTACTCGACACCTTCTGTTCTGCTCAAATAATCCTGTTATTACAAAAATTGTAGGTAAGGGTTAGAGCACAAGATTGTACTTTATCAGAATCAAACGAGTCGAAGACGAAATTTATTCTGGTAAAGAACTATTCGCGTGCTCTGACCGACTTAGAGCACAACTGATCCCAGGTACTACAATCAACTTGAAATGTGCCATTGAGTGTGTTTTGACCACGACGCACAATCCGTGCGCTGGCCGCGATTGGACACAATAGCCGATTAGCCACGCACAACAACGTGATTAACATGAACTGATCGCCGTTGAATGTGAATAGATATGTCCGAAACAATACGGACTGGTCCCACTTTGAAGCACCCGTGCGATTTGTCTGTTATGAGTTGTGTGTGCCGACCAATGGGATAATCACTGAACTATTCCTTCGCCAGCCTTGGAGAATTGACGTGCTTTACCTAAAATCAGGGAACCATTGTAACAATGGGATTGTGCTCTAATGAAAACTATAGGCTCGGGCCCTGTAGTACAGATTCCTAATACCCGTGATTTGAGTCGCGGAGAACGTTCCTCGGTAATTTCCTTATCTTGTAAAAACGATACTTGTGTTCCATAGTAATTGCAATTGCATTCTTGTAAATTACTTGCATTGTTTATTGAAATTTAGCAATAGTCGATTACTCTTTGTTCACATCATAAGTGGTTGTGAGATTACTTATATGATCTTCTCAGTGAGGCATCTTTAACTGGGATCCATTTCATCAGCGAGCTGCTCGGTTTAGTTTTCGGAGTTCCCATTGTTGTGTGGACCACTTCCAACTATACCGGAATGTCCGTATGTTTCTATTGTAAAAATAAATGCTAATTCTCCAGAAAGACTCAACCTTCATTCAACCCGAAATCAGCTCTACTAAACATGGATTAGTGACTATCACCGCAGTGAAAAGCGCGCGAATGTCAATATCTAGAATTATCGCTGGGTGTATTGTGCATTCATCCATTAAAGGAACGGGCGGCGTTCGTTGCAGAAATATTCATATTTGTTCAAATCGCCATCAACAGAAGAAATATTAAAATATATAGTTTTGTTCATATGCCAAACATAATCAGCGCGTAAATAGTATATTTTCGTCAAGACGTACGATTGGGCACGTAAACAAGAGCCTGCTCGTGTTACATAAGTGTTGCTTCTGTTTACACAACACAACGCAATTATATTGGTTAATCACACACAAATGATACAAACGCTCTTTATTATTTCCATATCAGGAAAACAGTAACAATTAACGCTCTCTATGTTTACCATATCCGGATCTAAACAAAAGCCAGGTTCCGTAACGTTTTTTGCCTTTGTTTACATAACAAAGGAAAAACATTTGACAATAACATACTATTTATGCATTATTTTTGATTGGTATAAGAACAAGGTCTGTCTATATTTTACTATTCTTTCTGTTTATGACGGTTTTTGACGGAGTTGAATATTTTAACAGCATACCCACCGGCAACGCCACCCGTATCTTCAGCCCTTTGTCAGCGTGCTAAGTTTCACTGGGCCAATAAATGTCATCATATTAGGGTGCTGGATTCAAATTGTGCACGGGCGTATAAATAGATATATTTTGGGATGGGGTTCGTAAATAGAGAGAATTTGTCTTTGACAATTACAGGGTTAACACAGACGCATTGTGACAGGGGCGATATTCTCACCAAATTATTCAACAATTGCGTATTTCACGAAGGGACGTGTCGATTGGGGTTGGGTGCATCACCATGATCCTACATGTGATTGAAGAATGGGGTTAAATGGCAATCAGTTGAGAAGTCTAGATCGATCTATAGGAGTTGTTGGGTTGCAGATTTCTAACAGTTGGAAATATTGAGTATATTTTATGGGTCCCTGGACGGTTCTACACATTACGACACCATAACATGTGCACTGTTCATTTATTTTTGGATACAACCTACATGGACCCCTCTGTTTGGATAATTATAAATTTTGGGAGAGGGTTAAGTTTTTATCGATTATTTCGCCAGTTGGGAAGATGTAATACTTGTTTGAAAAATATGATGTAGGGTGTATCCTATGCCATTTCTAATTATTAAATAGAGCATGGCTTGGAGTAAAATACGCCGATATAGTGCATAGTGAGGTTGTGTAGTTCACGACGCGAAGCGGAGTGAACTACACAACCGCACTATGCACTATATCGGCGTATTTCACGACAAGTCATGCTCTAATTATTATATTGTATCGAACAAATGCAGAAATTAAAGGCAAACCAGTAGGCAAACACCATTTGTTTTAAAAGAAAAAGAAATAATATGTAAAAAAAAAAAAAAAAAAATTTAAATTCCTCTTTGTTCAGGTTTTTTTTTTTTTTTTTTTTAATTAATTCTTTGTAATTTTGATTTAGCAGTAGGAAACTACTATTTTCAACTTTTACTAAGTTCAGACAATTGATGTTCGCCTTACTGAAGCTTTAATTTGGATCAGCGGCGAAATAACAAGTAGTTTCAGAACAAAGTTTGATGTAGTGTTCGTTACTATTTTTAGTAGTCAAAACTACATATGCATAGTGCACGATGGGAGAGACTTAAAGGCGTAGTATACAACTACGACTAATAGAGTCGAGTAGCCAACCAATCGGAAAGCTTGATTTCAATAACAAAGTCACGTGAGATACAATATCAATATATAGTATGGAAGAACATGGGATATGTGTTATATAATGAATTGAGTTGATGCCCGACACTTTGTCTGAATTGTCATTAATTTTTTACGCGTAACGTTACATTCTTTACCATGACGTCACACAATCAGAAGGATATCAGAAAAACAATGTTGAATCTGATTAAGTGTCAATATTTGCTCCATAAATGTGCACAGACGTTTTCATTGATTCCCATTTTGTTGCCCGGTTAGCCAGTTGTCTATTGCCAGTCAAGCACTGAAAACATGTCAATTTTTCGGTAGCGTACCCTATGAAACACAGCAAAAATCGAAATATTTTCACCTGTCTCGACAGGTGACAACTGAATTCGTAAACTAGGGTAATTTTCCCACAAGAAAATGATGGTCGCACAAATTTCCCCGATGTGTGACACCTACCCCCAGCACCGCCTAGACTATTGCAACCACATTACTAATGGCAGTAAGCTACATCAGATTAAACCATTATACCTGAGTAAGATATCTGAAGAACCCAATTACGATTAAGCGTAATTGAATTACACTTACGTATTAAGCGTAAAAGAATTATGCTTAAGCGTCAATGTATTACACTAAAGCGTAAATAACTTAATGTAGTTCTCACTAAATGTGCCACAATGACCATATCCCCCATTAAAACCCAGCTCCTTTGTTCTAACTCGACTTTCCGTAGATAAATGAAAGTGGCTGCCCAAGTGAAGCTCCAGCCCATGAACCAGATAATATTTCCGAGTCCGTTGGGTTGAGATTCTTGAGATTTAGCTAAAATACTAGATTAGGAAGGTATAAAATATCAAGATGGCGTCCAATATGGCAGCCATTTTTTATATTGGCATTCTGCACGGTCACACGAGGTATGCAAACTGGATAAATATATCGCCATTGCTTCATATGTTGCGGTATTGTGTCTAGAGTCTGCATCGTAATATTTATAATGCAACTGTTTACGCAAACGTGATGATGGAGATCAAAATGGCGGCCAAAGTGACAAAAAAAAATTCTGATAAAACGATCAGCTTCTGAGATGCAAGAAGATAAATAAACAGTGTACAGTTTATGGTGTCATAATGCGTAGAACCCACCAGAGACACAGTCAATATAAAATTCAGTTCAAATGCTAGAATAAGTAGGTGATCAAATCCAAGATGGCGTCTAATATGGCCTCCAATTGTGATATTGACACTTTTTACACAACATTTGACAAAACGTATTCAAACCGGACTGGAACATCGATAGCGCTTTATATGTTACGGAATTTTATTTCATAGAGTGTATCTCAATATTTATAAGGTAACATGTGGCGTAAAAGCGATGATGGACAACAAAATCGCAGCCAAAATCGCAACTATGTTCCGATTAAACTTCCAACGTCTGAGTTGCAAGATAATCTGCATGTTATGTGGTGTATGTGGTTTGTAGCTTTCTCTCACTCGCGTATATGTTTTACAGCTAACGTGATACGAATCCAATAAATTATATTGGTATTAAGATATTAAATGTCAATAATTTCTCGGAAAACGACGCCATGCAATGTCAAATTGCCGCACTAGGACCGAGTTTTAATGGCGGTAGTGTGTTCGTGTATTTGCTCTGCTGCACCATGCAACTGTTGACATCCATATACATATAGCAGGCCACAATACTTTTAAAATGTATCTGTATTAGTATTTATCTATTCAATCACCAATAACAAAGGTATGTACCCCAGTACTAATATCACATTATGCCCGCACACATGTATTATAAGCCGTCTATAGCGATGACTAACCTATTTTGAAACCCGATTAGTGTATTGATTGTGATTTATATTTAAATGATGTGCAACTTCGTTGACATATCTCTATATTTTATCAACTGTTTACTAAAGTCATTGGTTTCTATGTTCAATTAGGTGGTACTCCAGTGAAACAACCCACTACTAAAATTGTTTCTCTATATTTCCGCAGGGTCCCATCACGAATGTAATTATGCATATTTTATCAACTGTTTAGTAGAGTCATTGGTTTCTATGTTCAGTTAGGTGGTACTCCAGTGAAACAACCCACTACTCAAATTGTTTCTCTATATTTCCGCAGGGTCCCATCACGAATGTAATTATGCATATTTTATTGAGCGTTGTGCATTTTTGTGTTTAGAATTGCTCAATTGAATTGGTATAAATTACACGATTACACAGACTATCATCGCATGTGAAAATAGTATCATGGGTGTGCTACAGACATTGTTGAATTTGGTGGTTACCAAACGGACCATTGCTCATAAAATAGGTATATCAATTCTGACTTTTTGTTTGTTGCAAATATTCATTTATGTATTACATGTTCACATTGGTGAATACTAGTTTAATCATTTTCTGCCACCGTACACGTACTATTGATAATGGATGTCTGAGTAGTGGTTAATTAGTAAGATTACAGCTTATGCCTTCACGTCGATATTATTTTATATTATGCCGACTGTCCCAATATTCACAATGCTATCACCGTACATGTATAGTTGAACTCATGTGCATTCAATCTCTATAACTTTATACACGGTGTTGGTCGGTTGAAATAGTAGTAGCCGACCCCAGACAACAGAGACTGCATCGAGCTTATCGAATCACAGAGGAGCACATCCGCTACACAGTGTAGAAAATATATCGCTTTCACAAATTTCACCGATATGTGACGCCTCCCCCCAAGCACCGCCTAAACTATAGATGCAGCACATATGCTATAATTCCCGCGGCCACTGTAGTCTGTAGTAGCACTACAGCATAAAAGTGAAATGACTTTGTTCTTTTTTCGCCCACGATAAATTGCTCCATATGAACGAAAATGCTGAAAACAATTGGTATTTTGCCCATAATTTTCGTTTAATTCTGGAGAACTTGAAGTCATAATTGGTCGGGATTGTTTCACTAGACACTGCCTGAATACACAATAATCAAACCAGGTTCCACAGGTCCATGGGGGAGACGGTCCTATATTCGGCAATGAAATAAATAAACAATCGAATTTAGAAACTGGCATATATTCTTTGGCCAGTTCTTTAACATTGTTTTGGGATCATTTTCACAAGTCGTGTTTCGGAACTATCACTGACATTTTGAACAGATTCGTTTGGTTTATTCTGTCGATTTGAAAACCAAACTTGTCGAATGTTATCTCTACAATTGGCGATAGCTGTATTGTACCAATATGTTTGGTGCTGTTGCCAATTGGTTAAAGATACATAATCAGTATTAACGCCCCTAAATGACTATTTCTTTGGCTTCGGGAATACAAAAATAGTGGATTCGTATATTCGACGAGCCGACCGACATATACTCTCGACACAAAATTACGCTGAACAAAATGTAAATAATGTAACACGTTTTGAAATATTTTATACCAGAGTTGACAGTGGTTAGCATGATTTTTTTGGTAATTAATCGATTCTGATAAACCAAAGCGTCTTTTGAAGAAATTGTTGTTGTTGGAATCTGATGATACGAGGACCATCTAATCGGATTGTGTACCTTTAACAGTGTAATGTGATTATGTTTTGCATGCCAGATTTAGGGACAATCACTCATCGCTCTGACCTTTTAAACAAACATAGGTTCAGTTTGGTTTATTCCATCGAATGCATGAACAAAACGTGTCGAATGTTAGATCTACAAATTGGAAGTATCTGACCATAGCCAATAGGGATGGTTACTTATTAATTTATTTAACAGCGTATTGCGATTATTTTCACTGTTTCTGAACAATCGCTGTGAATCTTTGAACGGAGACGCTTGGTATTGGCCATCGTAGAAAGGTGATTCTGGTAACACTATTTTATTATGTGCTATTAAATCGCAGCAGAATACATGTCCTCATAGTATCACTGTTAAAACATCCCAAATTATGTGATCACTGTCGCTGTCCTGTGTTTTTGTTCGAAGATACCACTGCTAAAAATCATTCACTACACTGAAGAAAAAAGTTAGTTAATATGACTAACTTAGGTTAGTCAAACGATTGTCCCCATTATGACTAACTTAGCTTAGTAAAAAATAACTAAGGTAGAAAAATAGTCATAACTAGAGGTCAGATTCCATGGAATCAGATATACTTCCATGGTATCCCATTCCATGTGTGTTATGCGTATAGGTGTGTTCATATTCACGCGAATGTATATTGGTGTTTTGTCATCCGATGGTGGACTTGCATTGACATTTCTAAATAAGATAAATATTCCAAAGGTTTATGTCATTTGGTTCGACCATCGTGGATGCTTAATGACAGTCTATTGCATCATGGACGTGACCAACTGAGCCATCATTCACCCCAGTCAATCAGTTCATTTTTATTCGGTGGGGATACATTTTAGAGCTAATTATAACCCCCCCCCCCCCCCCCCCCCCAAGACGCCCATATCAATTTCAACGGTCACGAAATTTGGCATGTCTGATTATATCGTAATCGACATGTAGATCAAAACGGTGTAAACATATTAATGTACCATAACTCTTGTTTCACATTTATTGGATAGTTCTTTCAGTTTCGGATTCAGAATCTTTTCATTTTAATGGCGGAGGAAAGACCGCTTGGTTAATTAATTAATTAGTATTTCAGTGCGTCATCGCTACACTATAGTCCTATCGTCATTAACGTCTTTGTAATAGAGTTAGCTGTAATCGAGAGATAACTATAATTTCAATCGATAATGCTAGCTGAGTGCCAACCCGTCCGCTCTGAAACCAATGTTGTCCTTATATACTACCAAACACATGCAGTGTTCAAAATATAATACTCTTGATTCTCGAATTGCCATTTTTTCACGTTTCCCCATTTGATTTTCGGTGGAATTTGCCAAATCTGAACCCACCCCGAAACAAACACTCCATTGAGCAGGTTGCGTTTATAGTAGAGAGGTAAAATTTTGGAGGCGTACCTACAGTATACCGGCTTACATGCCACTGCATTAAACTCGCTTCTTCATTAGCCCGTTTGGACTTGGGGTTAAAAATAGATTAGTGATAGACTACTTAAGTTTACATATTTATGTTATATAGCGTTGTCACGAGTAAACAGTTCCATCTGAAAATTAGAAAATCGCACTGTAGATGCACGTGAACACTACCCATAGATGTACTCGTTAAAATAAATTTATCTCGATGTTTGAATTTCCCCCCTTTGCAATTTTCGTGAAATTTTCCTGAAGTCTCAACCCATCCCGACTCGCATTCTCCGTTGGGCAGGTTACTTTTAAAGTATAGCGGTCAAACTTTTGGGACGTACATACAGCATGTCAACGTGCCTGCTATGACATTATCTTGCTCTTTAATTAGCCGGCTTGTATTTGGCGGGAAAAATAGGTGCAATATTTCCGTTCCCCGTAACGCGGAAAGTCCTAGGAAAAAACATTTTTAAGTGGTATATTCGGGTCCGGATCACTTATAAAAAACAAAAACAAAAAAAACCTCGGTTTGTTCATACTGGTGTATAGTGTGTGCCTATTTATGGGCGGTAACTCCGCAGGGAAAGCGCGGACACAAGTTGTGATGCCCATGTGCAGTAGGGCATATCGAGGTGTGCATACGGTCCAATTGTCGATGCTCTGCTCCTTATAATTTCCGAGATTTTTCATATAAAGGGAGATAACTTAGCTGGGTAAACGCGGACAATATTCGCTATACAACAATTAGTTAGATCTCATTACCCCCAAGATACATACCAAATATTAGTTCTGTACTCATCATACTTTCGGAGATTAAGGCGCCAAACAATGGTTCAGTATAATAATAATAATAATGAAAAATAATCGAAAAAGGGCCATAACTCCGTCAAAAAACATTGCGCCGAATTCCGGATACCATTATATTTAGTAGACCTCCGATGCCTACATTCGCTAGAGATTTCGCGTTCCTACTGCAATTAGTTTCTGAGTATTTCCAAATAAACGGAAAACGACCCCAGTAGAAAAACAATTTACTTCCTTGGTTACACCATGGAAGTATAATTACTAGGGTGTGGTAGTCATAACGACTAAGAAGTGGTTAGTCAAAATATGGCCAGGATTGAGTCATAATCACTAACTTTTCTTAGTCACAGGAAAGTTTTAAAAGGTAATTTTGTGGACATGTTGTGCAAATAATTCCAATATTCAACGAGATGATATATTATCATGAATCAAAGACCAAGTTGAAAGCAGGACACGCTTTCAGTCAAGTCAAAAACAAACAGATTCAAATACTGGTGTTAAGGTATATATATATAGATCTAATATAATTGCGATTCAATGGAAATTGAACATTCAGCAATGGATAATAAGCATCATTTAAGGCAGTGTTGACATTAGAGTTATTCTTCGTAGGCCATAGTTAGTCATAGTGACGATGACTCACTGAGAGGTGTGGGTTAGTCCAAGTGACTCCAAATTCGTGCGACTAACCCTAAGTTAGCCACATTGAGCCGATTTGTTTCTCAGTGTTATATAATCAAACGTTTTTGTTATGCTCGTCTCTTGTTAAATGTCTTCGGTTGCATGGACGTGGCTCGAGTGTCTCCGTTAGGGGTGTCCAACTAATTTCCAGCTGCACACCCTGGGCTCATATGGTTGGACATTTTCCAACCGATGGCCTTTTTCAGTCCAAACATTTGACCGAAAGTTGGAAACTATTAGACATTCGGTATGAAAACAACACAGTGAATACTGGTTGGATAATCAAACTATCAAAACAAATTTCAACCTATTGTCGGTCAGAAATTTCAAACTAGTGTTCTGATGAGAATGGAATTTCCCACTTTTGAAAATATTGATCCAACTTGAGAGATGAGACACCCTTTCGAAACCCATGTTGCCACGTCCCTGTTGAGACGATATTTATTTTGTGCATACGTCTGATTGGGACATAACTGGATTCGTCTGTCCCAGTGTAGTCATATGCGGTGGTTGCGATTCATATGCTGGTGGTGGTTGGTTGTACGGTTGTGATGGTTGTGATGGATTCGTCTGTCCCAGTGTAGTCATAAGTGGTGGTAGCGATTCATATGCTGGTGGTGGTTGGTTGTACGGTTGTGATGGTTGGTTGTGCGGCTGCAATTGAGCAACCGGAATGTGGGATACGACTGGCTGCGGACGCTGGACTGTGACGGCGAATGTCTGGAAGATATAGTAAATCTAGTTAATGACATTAAATATTTTAGTTTTAAATACCACAATCAGGTTATTGAATCCACTCAGAAGTCCTCTAGAAATGGACATACGGGCATGTTTCTTTCAGCAGCGATGTTTGATCATTGTTTCTAATAGTTTCATAAATGAACGGACATTGCCGTTCGGTTTCATATAGAGGTCTAACTGAACAGCTATACCAAACTTAAACGAAATATTATTAAAGAGATTTTCAAATAGATACCAACAAAGCAGCATGAATGAATGAATTCTGCGAAAATATCTCTTTCCAAAGGTTTCAAATAATGTTTCGGTATATACAGTTAACCCTTTACCCAACAGAACGGCCCTGTGCCAATGCATTCTCTTATATATGCGAGTCGACCATAGGTCGCTTCGCATATATAAGAGAAGGCATTGGCTTAACACATATTAAAAATGATAAAATTGTCAAAGAATGTAGAAAAATATTATAAAAATTGTTAAAAAACGTAAGAAAAAATTATAAAATTGTTAAAGAATGTAAGAAAAAATGGTAAAAAGTGTTTAAAAAATAATTGTTTTAGGCCAATGCATTCTCTTATATATGCGAGGCGACCTATGGTCGACTCGCATATATAAGACGATGCATTGGCACAGGGCATAACTGTAACCATCACAATGTGGTCAATGAACCGGTTCCAATGATATCCATATTTGTATGGTGTTATTGAGACAGACAGAAGATATTTTAGGCTGTTGAAGCTTTATTTGGGCGTTTTTGGCCGTTTTGTTGGGTAAAGGGTTAACCTTGTGAACTAAATAGTCATGTTTACACGCGTAGGTATGTTTTGAGTTATACACAATTGTGGGGTTTGAACGAGCCATGTCCGTTTCGAGTTGACATTTTCGCGGTATTTCGCTGATCTGAACAAATCGAAGAAAATCGAATATGTGTCGAAAATGTATATTGTGAAATATAGTTTAACAATGGCTGTGTTGGTTGTTTGTTGCAAACCAGCCGTAATTGAGATGACCATCCCTGTCATTTTACAAACACCAGCGCCACTATTATTAAAATATTAAAACATATATTTGTTCTTGAATGTTTTATACAGACACTGGTTTTTGCTCAAATCGCTGTGATTATCAAAATACCGCAAAGATGACTACTATTTTCTTAGCAGCATATCTTTGTCCTACCAGCATCATATATTATATAGGAACACTTATCCAGTTGTGAACCAGTTACCTGAGGTCTTGAAGCAGCAGTCCGGCGGTTCGCGCATCTCAACCGGACGACGATAAACAGTTAAGAACAACATGACACCTCCCACTGACGCTCCTATTATAGCAGCTGTTGATATACCACCTCCGATACCACCATCATCGTCACACCACCCCTCGTCGTAGTCGGTTAAAACATCACAGTTGTTTGTACCGTCGCATTCCAGAGAAGAGTCGATACATTCATTGGCACCGATATATTCAGTACAGCTGTAGCCAGAACAATAACCGTTATCTGTGATCGAAACAAACGTGAAATCAGTAAGGTCAGGTATATATGGCTAGAAGGTCTCCTATATGTCCACATAGAAATTCCCAACCGCAGCACACCACCTTGAAGCAGACCACAATTCGCAAGTCCACGTGCACCCCCACCTTTGGTTGGAATTTTTCAACTGGTATTTAAAGCTCTCCAAATGTTTGTAAATTCCAGCTTTATGTAGGAAATTCTTCGACTTTTGGACTAAAAACAATTTTCTCATTGAATACTGGTTGGAAAGTCAAACTAATAGAACAATTTCAACCTACAGTTGGTCTGCATTATCAGCTAAATTAATGTTGTATAAGACTTGATATTTCCATATATTATTGGAGATGTTGGCCAAAGTTTGGTGTGAGGTGGTAATGGTGCAACTTACGGATCTTCACACGGGCTATATACAGTCAAAAGTGAATTATTAAGTGGTTGTCCTTGAACTAGAGTCGGCATACCATTGGATAGCCATACATGCATTGCACTTTACTGGCCGGTCGGCTTAATAATTTTTTATTTTTTTTTCTATAAATTTATTTGTGATAATTATTTTCTAGAAGTACAACACTTGACCTACTTTTGAAAATTTAAGATAAAATTCAAAAATAAATATTATATACACCAAAATTCTAATGGAACAGGTCCCAAGCCGACCCGCCAAATAATTATCTACTGTTTTCAATAACTCATCAAATCTCACCCAGATATATTTTCAACTTTGTAACGTTTGCTTCGGAGATTTGCATGGAAATACCGGCATTAAAAAATGGTCACTTGACCTCCCCATTGAGATCGATCAGTGATTTTCCCTGACCTGTTTATGTACATGTACTGACCTGATGTGAACGCCGTGAAAATCAATGTGAATCCGTCTCTAGTGTAAAATAAGTTCACACTGTCACTTACGAACTTCAGTGTTGCGTATCTCTGTGTAGTCACAATGTTACCATCGTGACTTGTGTGTCCGCTTAGTGTTGCTGCAATGCACATAACAATATTTATCAGATATAATATCTTTAATATTTCGATCAACTATAATGAGGCTCAACTGTTCCACACATTATTGTTCGTTTGTGATTTTTGGCGTGGTTCGTTCTGATGCGGCTCCGGATCGTCCATGATTTTATCGGAAGTTTTCCCAGCAAACATTTGAAAAATGGTCGACAGGTCAGTGCAGCACGGATTTCTTCCCTCGGGAAGTCTTCCTTGAACCAAAATGTATAATTACACGAAGTAATACTACTGTTTTAATTAGTAACAAGCAATTATTTTCACACAATAAGCCATGCTATCATGTGTTAGTACTGTTTAACCCTCCCATGACTTCCTGAAATTTTTAGAAAACCCTGTGCCAATTCATTCTCTTATATTTACGAGTCTCCCGCATGGAGCCCGCACATATAAGAGAATGCATTGACCTAACAATATTTACATTGACCTTGTAAGCCAGTGCATTCTCTTGAAAATCTGCGGGGATCCCTATGGTATATACTCGCATATATATGATAATGCAATGAACCGGGAACTGGCTGTGCACCGGGATGGGCAATTCCAAAAAGTCCACAACAATAGGGAAATAGTGAATTTGACTCTGCAAAATTTCAACTATAATAGTTGAATATAACAATAGTAGTTGAATGCAAGATATGCCTGACATTTTTAGATAGATAGATAAGATAAGTTTATTGACAATTACACCCACACGGGGCCGATGTCACAACATAAATAACAATAAATATATACATGATACAATAAGTATACACAATTGTAATCAGAATTAAAACGGAAAAAAATCATGTTTGTTGTTGAAAATCTGGTGTTTCAGACCTTTTGTGGAAAAGGGGACGGACCATGTTACAGATGATACTGCACGTTTCTGTGTTGTCATTTCGCAGTATGAAAATGAATTTTTGGGCATCAGTCATATTAATAAACTTGTGATTTACTTTATTTATTTCGTCAAAGAAACGGAGACGAATGCTTTTGTAAATAGGACATTTTAAAATAAAATGTTCCTCGGTTTCCGTTTCCAATCCACACTTTCTGCATATTCTCTTGTGATATTGTATGTATCCAAAACTTTGGATAATCTGTTCAGTTTACCTTTTGCAGAAAGTTTCGTCAACACGTGTGAGCTGTCGTATATATACAACGTATCAATAGTGTCCAGAAAGGGGTTGTTGAACATCAGCTTCTTGCCAATTGGTGCCTTTATCTGTAAAACGCAGTCCATATTATCACTGTATGAATATGCGGCAGTTAATTTAAGTTTTCCGGCTTGGATCCCTTCTAAAGACATGTCAATCTCCCCTCCGCACCTCTGGTCCATATAATCTGTAGATATATACAGAGAGTGTCGATATCACCATCATAAATTATACCTCACTGGAGGATCCCCGTTGGGGTGTCCATCTTGGGAACTGCATCCCCATTGAAACAGACAATTGCTATTTGCATCTGCTTGCTAGTTTTAAGAAAATACTCACTCTTTTCATTATACTTATATTCGGCAATCTATAGAATTTATTTTTGATTTCTCGCAGGTCATAACGGACATTTTGTGTACTTTTGTTCCATCTGATTGCTACACCGATAGTCTGTGGTTGGCTGTTCTAAATTTCTGTAGCCAGATGAGAGGGCATATATACCAAGTATCGGCTCAATCTGGCAGAATCCCTTTATGTTTCGATAAAAAATGTCACGGCTTAATGTAGACATATTTAGATTGCTCTATTAATTTCGCTTTTACGCGTTTGCATGAACCAGACATTTCGATGAAAATGTATAGAATAACACTTTCGCGTATTAAGATGGAGGTTAAGTGGTAAAATTTGAATAGATAATTCACTGATAATTTCGGGAAAAGATTACTCAAAACTCACAAAGCGCAGAAGCCCGCTTTGTATATTGTTGGAAAGTGTCGACATATATTTAGTGACAACACAAAGTGGATTTTTTATTTTATTTTGTGACATTTTAGTTTTTATGAAAATCTTTGTAGACAATCAGACTGTTGACCTACTTCCTAATAATGTCCAAACTGGGTCAAAAATCAAATTCTGCACTGCGTTGACAATAGCTAGATAAGCATTCAACCATTCCAACAAGATATGATATGGTCACATATATGCTTTATAAGGTTTTAGTAAACTTTCACCGAAAATTAAAGATACGGGCGGCGTTGGCGGCGTTGGCGGTGGGTATGCTGTTAAAATATTCACCTCCGTCAAAAACCGCCATAAACAGAAATAATAGTAAAATATAGACAGACCTTGTTCTTATACCAATCAGAAATATGGTATAAACAATATGTTATTTATTGTTAAATGCTTTCCTCTGTTATGTAAACAAAAGCAAAAATCGTTACAGAACCTGGCTTTTGTTTAGATCCGGATGTGGTAAACATAAAGAATGTTATTTGTTACTGTTATCCTGATATGGAAATAATAAAGAGCGTTTATATCATTGTATGTTATTAACCAATAGAATTGCACTGTGTTATGTAGACAGAAGCGAAACTTGTGTAACACGAGCAGGCTCTTGTTTCCGTACGCCATCGTACGTCTTGACGACCACATCACTGCATGAAAAGCGAGATTTATAAAATATAAATGTTGCATAAATTTAGGACCCTGAATATATGCATGCATTTATACATATTAAATTCGCCTTTATACATAAATATAAATCTCTCATTTATATTTTTAAATCTCGTATAAATGTTGCATAAATTTAGGACCCTGAATTTATGCATGCATTTATACATATTAAATTCGTCTTTCTTGGAAAAGTGCCGGAGGTCAGTAGAGCTATAATGTCGCCAGCGAACATTTATAGCAATGTGGTAAAAAATTTGATGTCACTTTAACACTAATGAGTCAAATGACATGCTGACAACGTTTACCAACAAAAAGCCCATGACTGAAGACCTTTCGCAGCAGGTATCCAGACAAAACGCCCTACAGAGTAATGTGATATAGATGTTATACCTCTATAGACACATGTCGTGTTTCTCAAGTAAATGAATTAAAATGATTACAAATAAAGCATATTTGAGGTCAGGAATGGGGAATGGGTGTGTCCTTTCGGATATTCCAACTTCACCCCCCCCCCCCCCCCCCACATTGGGGCTAAATTTTCCAATCAACTTTGCAGAAATTGTCCTAAATTTTCCAAATTTCGGAAATTCTGTAGATTTTCCGACTGAATAATCCCGAAATTCCAAAACATTTAAACTAGTCACCCACCTAGGAGTCAAATTTGCCAATTAAAATTAGACAAAATTACAGGTAGAAATTTAACAATTCCTACCAAATTGTACCTGGCCTGAAATTTCGATTTTTGACCTCCGAATTTCCAAATGTTGAAAATTTAGGCAAACATTGTGGGAGGTCTCACACCCCCATGCACATACCCCTGTAGCGTTGTCACTGCCCGCACCACCAACCACCACCCCACACACATTCAAAACGTCCCTGACAATTTTGTCGGCACCGCTCTGTATGCAGACATTCAGTTATACCAAATCAGGTATCATACTAAATAAATCGAGAATTTCAATGTTGTCCCGGCGATGTACATAAACCGAATAACTTATATATGTCCTTCATTAATTTCGCTTATTTCTGTAACCGGCGCCGGGTTTCATTCTTAGCCCATAATTTAATTATTACCAGGATCGCATCCGCGGCGTCCATGCTCATGATATATCGATGCTATGCCAGCAGCAAGCATGCATATATGAGACCTGTATCGGTTAACACAAGCTAGCGGTCGGAGATTGCTTTCTTTCTCTCTGAACAACGCTACTGTGCAGACGTGTTCCATGGGTGTGAATGAGAGATGAGAACTCTAACTGCATGAGGCGAGTATTCACTATTTAGACGGATTATGTATATACAAATACGTTTTTTTTCGCATGTTCTGTTTAAACTAAGGCATCATTTGCAATGGTAGATTAATGTTGTGGACAGTAATGTAGCCATGCATGCATGAGGGACAAAGGCGGGTAGGAGGGGGTGTTAGTGTGGCGGGGGTATTGGTGGGGGTATATTTGCTTGGGTTAGAACATGATCGCCACATCATTTCAGTTGTTAAATTCCCTTTCTAATTATAAATTTTACCAAGGGTAAGTTAACACATGTAATTATGTGAATATGAAATAAAGGTATTTCACAATTTATGTTGCAGATTCATTCTTTCATCAATTCGCAGCGTGATCGACACATGTCAAAATTTATTCTGAATACTACATCATTCATGAAATTGTAACAAAGATTACATATATGTGCGCATTAAATTTAGACACAGCTTGCCTTGATCACTTATTTACTTTAACTCTTTTATTATACAGAGACGTCGGAATAAGATTATTCTATCGCGTGAAAATGTGGTTTTGTGAGAGTGATTTCACCCTTAGCCAGATCACAAATAAAAAGCCGTACATTATTATTAAATATTTTGCTAAACAGGCTATTATATCGCGTAAAATGTGGAGTTGGAAGCGTGATTTCACCCTTAGCTATGTCACATAAATTTATTGTACCATATATCCATGATGTAATCCCGTTTTGAAGTTTTAATCGCGTAAAATTGCAATTATGGTCATGGAAGGTTGATATCATCCTTTGCCAGCATCACATATAAATTCATTGTACAAAATATCCATGATGTAATCCCGTTTTGAAGTTTTAATCGCGTAAAATTGCAATTGTGGTCATGGAAGGTTGATATCATCCTTTGCCAGTATCACATATAAATTCATTGTACAATATATCCATGATGTAATCCCGTTTTGAAGTTTTAATCGCGTAAAATAGTGATCATGGAAGGGTGATATCCCCCTTTGCCATTTCACATATAAATTCATTGTACAATATATCCATGATGTAATCCCGTTTTGAAGTTTTAATCGCGTAAAATTGCAATTGTGGTCACGGAAGGTTGATATCATCCTTTGCCAGTATCGCATATAAATTCATTGTACAATATATCCATGATGTAATCCCGTTTTGAAGTTATAATCGTGTAAAATTGTGATCATGGAAGGGTGATATCACCCTTTGCCATTTCACATATATATTCACTGTACAATATAACCATGATGTAATCCCGTCTTGAAGTTAGAATCGCGTAAAATTGTGGTCATGGAAGGGTGATATCACCCTTTGCCATATCACATATAAATCCATTGATGTAATCCAGTTTTGAAGTTTGAATCGGGTAAAATTGTGGTGATGGAAGGGTGATATCACGCTTTGCCATATCGCATATAAATTCATTGTACAATAAATCCATGATGTAACACAATTTTGAAGTTTGAATCCCGTAAAATTGGGGTCATTGAAGGGCGATATCACTCTTTAGCAGAAAACAAAAATTCTTATTTTAGTTTTAATATTTTATTGTTTATACTTATTTTCGATGCGATCACTTAATTATTTAATTTTTATTCTTTATTGCAGAGACTACGAAAATTGACGACGGCAAGATCACACAAAGTGCCATGTCCAAGTAGTTCATGTTATATTTGTGACTGGTATAACCAACAATAGGGAAGCATTTTGTTGGCAAATTACTACTCATTGAGATACCATAATCAGGGCGACACATGTGTATATGTATAGTTAGATATACACATCAGTGTCGCCATATATGCTGGTTACAAGCCAAATGTCACCCTAAAGTAGATTTCACAAATATATATATGGATATATATGTTCAAATCCAAATTTATACCGGGTATAAATGTGCATAAACCAGAATAAATGTAGCTACATATATTTATGCAGGTTTATTCCGTGAATAACTTGTATAAATTTGAGTTTATAACCAGAATAAATGTAGCTGCATATATTTATGCAGCTTTATTCAGTGAATAAATTTCTATTTATGCAAAAAGGTAGACAATAAATGAATGAATAAACGTGCGAATAAATGCGAGTTTATCCTGCTGAATAAAGGTGGGTTTATTCAGTGAATAAATTGAGTATAAATGTCGGCCTTTATTCATGAATAAATTGTGAATAAATGTGCATAGATTTCAGGCTTTTTGCACCTTTATTCAGTGAATAAATTTCTGATTTATCCAGATTTATGCACATTTATCCGGAATTTAGGCAATGAATAAATTCCAGTTTTCACGCAGCGTATACTATCTACGCGCTGATTATGTTTGTCATATGAACAAAACTATATAAATGTTAATATTCCTTCTGTTGATGGCGATTTGAATAAATATGAATATTGTTACAACGAACGCCGCCCGCGCCTTTAACACTGATTTCCCCATCCACTTTACCTCCCTCTTAAACGTATCTACTGAACTGCAAATTAGCCAACATCACAACTTGTGATTTTTGCGAACCCGTTGATGTATAGAAGTTTAACAATGGACTTTTCCACAGCTGTCATTCTAATAATTATTAGAGGATATTTTCATTACGCCACATGTGGTGCATCTAGTTTCTGTGATTTTGATATTGTGTGGTGGACAGGGCGAATGTATTCTTGGAGATTTTTTGTACCTTACTCAATCGTACCGATAGAATCACGTAGATGCCGAAATTGTAAAGTTAACGCCACCGGTGTATAATATGTTTATGAAAATATGATAAATCGTATCGATAGAGTCAGGACAGGCTGAAATTGTAAACTTAAAGTCACCGGTGTAATAATATGTTGTTGAAAATATAAATAATTTGAATGACTGAAAATAATATATAACCCATTGGGAGCCCATGGTGTATTCTTGGACACTTTGTTTTGAACCATTACTCAATCGTACCGATAGAATCACGTATATGCCGAAATTGTAAAGTTAACGCCACCGGTGTATAATATGTTTATGAAAATATGATAAATCGTATCGATAGAGTCAGGATAGGCTGAAATTGTAAACTTAAAGTCACTTGTTGTTGAAAATATAAATAATTTGATAGACTGAAAATAATGTGTAACCCATTGCGAACCCCTGGTGTAGTGAAGTGAATTGTGGGTAGTTTCATTGTGATTCTCCGCCATCTTTATTTTCTGGAATTATCACCAAGATTTCTCCACTCGATTCTCATAAACTGCACCCGAATCGGTCAAATTCTTTTGATAATTCTATCTAAATACATCATAGCTACTATTCGGATCTGCTGTCCCGGTCGAAAAGGGTTTAGTGTTACCAAAATGACAATTGACAAAAGCCTGTTTATAAAATGCGTTTACTCGATGACCCGTCCACGGTCCACGCTGTAGTGTAAATTTATTATCGAAAACAAATTCAATTTCTTCCATCTAAAACATAATTACGCGCTGAACTCTGTCATTTTAAGAATATATAAGTATTACACACATACACACCAAATTTGAGCTCAAAATTTTGAAAAATGACAGTTTTATAGACATAAATCGATTTTAATGGGAAATCCTGTGTTATTCTACTGTTAAATTTTGTCATCGAAAAAAAATCATTTCTTCGATCTAAAAAATAATTACGTGCTGTGCCCTGTCATTTTAGGAATATCCCACTCACACACACCACGTGTGAGCTGAAAAAAATTGAAAATAAGAGATTTATCGACATAAATCGATTTGTATATGGCAGATGCCAATTGCCTTGTTAAATAAATTTTAGGGCCGTGCAAATGCTTTCTGAGCTGTTCCATATTGGGCACTAGAGTCTATATTTGACCATTATATCTGATAATTGTGTGACAGTACAGTCGTGTTACTTTATACGTCAACATTGGTCATTATCACCCGACAAATTTATTTCGGCCTATCGTATCAACCCCTATTTTCTCCCGCGTAGCCTGACTAAGTGTCAACATTGGTCTTTATCGCTCCACTAATTTGTATCGTTTCATCGGTATGAATTCCATATCCAATTATCCACATATAACCAACCCAACCTCTAATCCCGGTCCAATTTATTTAATTTTTTCATCGCCATAGTCACGTTACTTAATATTTTATCGCGTGATACTTGTACTTATATGTCTATGATATTACTATAGTAAACCGTATACGTATATCAATTGCTATTCCTTTCTATATAATCCTGGTGCCATCTATAGAGATAGAGATAATTTCATACCCCCCCCCCCCCCATTTTATGTCATTGCTGCTTTAGTACAGTCGCGATACATTACATGGCAACATCGCTCCACTAATGTATGTCAGTTCATCGGTACAAATCCCTTTTTCTCCGAGTCCATATAACGTACCAACCCAACATCTTATAGAAGTCCATAAATGACTATTCTGGCACTATATAGAGATGACTAAGATTCTGACACCACCTATGTTATAGCCTTGTTGCAATGTTCAGTAGAGTTGAGATGCATAATATGTCAACATTGGTCATTATCGCTCTATAAATTTATATCGGTTCAACACTTAGTTCCCTGTATCGCACACCCCTCCCTGAATTTATTTTTTCATTTGTATTATAGTCTCGTTACGTACACATTTTATCTCTTGTAACTTTTGCTTCAATGCGTCGAGTTCCGCTGCAGAGAATACAACACTGACAACATTTTGAAATGTTAGCAGGCTTCAAACTCATCTTATCCAAGAAAAACTCTGGTTACATATGAAATTTGTGCATACGGTGTACGCGCATTTGTTGCGTTAAAAACCAAAGGTCCCAAGTCAAGGTCCAAATCCCCAACACACTGTTGTGAGGTTTAACTCCATCTATATACAGTAATGTCCAAAGTAATTGATCACTTAACCACAGCAAAATTATGGGTATTTTTTCATGATTTTAAATCCTGAAAAATTACCCATAATTCTGCTGTGGTTAAGTGGTCAATTACTTTGGGCATTACTGTAACCAATATAAGGATTTGAGGTTTAATGATAACTCAATCGTCATACAGTAATGTTCAAAGTAATTGACCACTTAACCAGAGCAGAATTATTTGTAATTTTTCAGGATTTTAAATGCTGAAAAATTACCAATAAGTCTGATGTGGTTAAGTTGTCAATTACTTTGGGCATTACTGTAACCAATATAAGGATGTGAAGTTTAATGAGAACTCCATCCACATAACTAATAAATATGTGTGAAAATTAAAACAAAACAAAATAAATTCCATGATGGCGTCCAATATGGACTGCCTAATTCTGCTCCAAAACATGTATATTGAATATATGGATGTTTATTGGGGGAAACCGATTATTTCAACGATATTTTCATTAACTGGGATCCAAAACTCGACTTACGGGAGCGTGCTTCGCGCGCGACTGTATCTTAAGCATATGTGCATATTGAATAAGCCAACAATTGGAATCCCAACAGAGAAGATTGGCGTGGGTCCCTTGTGCGATCTGTCCATCGAAAACTATTTAGACATCTCAAGACACGTAAGACCCAATAACTTAATATACAGAATAGATACATCTATTGCCTGAGTGACTAATATTTATATGTGTTACAATGAGGTCAAATAGTTGCGAAGCCAGCACCACAATTATTTCCCTCCATAGTAAATCTTAAAACAACTTCTAAAGAATTATTAATTTACCTTATATTTGGTATGGAGCATCCTTGGTTTACTGGAGTTCAGATTTGTTAACATCACGTCACCAAGTTAATTACTTGCGAAGCCACAGCCATAACTATTTCCCTCCATGGTAATTCTCAAAACAACTTCTTAAGAACAATTGACCAGGTCAGTCGCACAATTATTGGAAGAGCCACGGTCAATCATTTTTTAAAAACCAAATGTTACATTTAAATTATTGCTTTATTTAACCAAAAAAAAAATTAAATGAGATAATTAACTTTTACTACTTGCTAAATTTTATCTTTTAATTATTTCATTTAAATTTTAGTATTTACAGTATACTAAGTCCAAGTCTTTATAATCTGTTGAGTGACCCCGCAGTCGTTTACTTACTTTGTTAGTAATAATTTGAAGGATTACTTGTTTAAACGCAATTGTTATCAAAATATTTTATGTATTTTTTATAATTTCTATTTATATGTAATACTATAATCTTGGTGGCGTTACCATTTCTGACTATGGTTTTCTTGTTATATGTACTGGGCGTTTCTGACTAAGGGTGCATTTACACTGCCACAGAACTGTACACAGATCTACACACAGCCTAGTGTGAACGGGTTGATATAGAAATGCACACAGAAAGAAAACGGTATTCGTCCCTGTGGGCAAAAATCGTGTCCGCTATACGTCAGGGTCATCGCCGAAGCATTGCGACAGGCAGATCTGTTTTGATTAATTGTTACTCGGACTTGGCGAATAATGTGTTAGTTTTCGTTGTAATTTCAACCCATGTATTTCGTATATTCAAGATGGACAGGGACATGTCAACCGGGGGTGAGGGGTGTCTCACCCCAACTTTGGTCAAAATGTTCAACAGTTGGAAATTTCATACCTGACAAAACATTAGTTGTAATTTCCAAACCAACAATAGGTTGAAAATGATATTGTAGTTTGATTTTCAAACGTTTTGTAGTATTGTTTTCTGACCAATATTTGCATAATTTCCTACCTTATATGGAAAGATTGTGCCCTGGTCCCACCCTGTGGCCAGCCAAACTGCTAGTTAATTTAATAAAAACAATATTGTCCTACATTTGGTCAAGATTGTCATGAGAATTGTCATCAGTTGGAAATTTTGCTACATTTGGTCAAATACAGGGTGTTGTAGCATGGATACCCACTCCATACCAATCCAAAATGACCACCTCCCAGATGGTGTCAAACAGGAGACCTATATATATATGCTGACACGGCACATACCATATCGCTGTTGTCTGCTGGTAGTTGATCCATTTTTATGTCTGGCCTAAACTGAAACGACTCCTAGTGAATTGTCAATTACCAGAGTACTGGTCAGCGCGCGTTCACTATTAGTCATCATGTTGTGATGACAGCAATGCACGACACGTGACTTCATACAGATCTGTATACAGATCTATACACAGTGTAAACACACCCTAACGGGTAAGATGGTTAAAGCCGAAACACGCGTGTTATTGATAAACTATATGTAAAAGTCTTAAATTATAGTCACTGCGCGTGTTTTAGCCCTACCACCTCGCCCTCAATAATTGAATAATTAGTTATGGTACATACACACTTCGTCACTTATTAAATACTTATTAAATACATTAACTAAACAGCTCATTAATGGAATGGAATTAATTCTGATAACCCGCTGTTTTCAAATTCTCTCCAATTGGGTCGAAGCGTGATCAAATTTGTTTTGAATTTAGATTCTTCATTGGCTTGTGACAATAAATGGTGATCAATTTAACATGATAAAATCCTCTCTTATTTCTCCGTGACATATCTTATCATGATGTTAATGGTAAGTTTATCTACCCACTTTTCAACTACTACCTGCACTCCCTTTCCCTTTCTCTTTCTCTTTCCTATCCCTTCATCTATAAACTTTATTATTCGGACCATACAGAACCAAACCCGTCTGCTATACCCCAATGGTATATATTGGGGTAACATTTATTTTCTGAGGATAGGACTTAACAAAAGCCCCCAAGCTTGTTGCCCAATCCTCGTTTGAACACTTTAAGATTATATGGTATGTATTTATTGTTTGTAATTATGTTCTGTTTAGTTCAAATAAAATATTGTTTAAACCAAACGTATCTACTGAACTGCAAATTAGCCAACATCACAACTTGTGATTTTTGCGAACCCGTTGATGTATAGAAGTTTAACAATGGACTTTTCCACAGCTGTCATTCTAATAATTATTAGAGGATATGTTCGACCAATCAGCGACTGAGCCGGCCAATGGCTGCATTGAAAATTCTGCTGCCATCTTTCTTCACCCTAATTTTGATATCCATGCATACATTCAGTGTTAAATGTATTTGTTCAATAGCAGAAAAAATAATTTAAATAATGTTTTTTAAACCAAACCGTTTAAAAGATAAAAAATTGCACGAATTATATACATGAGTCTGTTCCAGCTACGTAAGTCACGTAACATAAGGGCAAGTGTTGATGTGTTCACTTCGTACGTCGATCTCGGGAAACAGACAATATTTATATGGATAAAGTCTTATTATCAGTGGGCGGTCCTACCGCTGTGGGTGTGGCCTATGTGGAAGTTCCATTATTCTGGTACATGTATACGTATGTGATCTAGCTGGGTTAATGCACTGTGTGCAGGGACGTGGCTAGGGGTCTCCGTTCGGGGGGTGTCCACCTTGGGAAATTGCCCCCCCCCCACTTGAATCAGAATCAGACAAAAACACAAGTTTTGCATAATTCCACACCCCCCCCCCCCCTTGCGCCTCAGTGCTCAAGCCTAATATGCTCTATATTCATAAACCCGGTATGAGAACATTCATTCAGATATTTTAACTTGAAAAATTGCATAAATCCTAACATCTAGTGGTCTAACTCCAGATAAATGCACACGGCTACGGGCAAGAAACCAGGACACATGGTTGTTCGGCCCGGTGCGAGACAATTTTGAAAACTATACAAGAAAATGGCAAATCCTAGCATCTGGACTACTCCCCCCTCAGATTGGAAATTTCTCCAATAATGACCATATCAGTCCACAAGTTTAACAAAAATTAGCAGTTTTGTATTGACCATGCATGGGGAGGGACAATGACACACCGGGCCGACGATGATTCGGCCCGGTGTGTGAAAATTTTGAAATCTGAACAAGAAAATCGCAAAATCCTAGCATCTATAGACTAGCCTCAAGCCTTCCTAGAGTTGGAAATTTCAAACCTGACACCCCCACTTATGTTGGAAAATTTCCAACTGATGACAATTCCAATGACAATGTTGACCAAATGTATGACAATATTGTTGTTTTTTTAATTAACTAGCAGTTTTTGACTGGCCACGGGGGAGGGACCAGGACACAAGCTTTCCAAGTGTAGGAAATTTCCAACCTGTCACCCCCCCCCCCCCACCCTAAGGTTGGAAAATTTCCAACTGATGACCATTTCAGTCCAAAATTTTTACAAAAAATAGGAAAATATGCAAATATTGGTCCAAAAACAATTAATTCCCCCAATAAATTGTTTGAAATTCAAACTACAAGAACATTTTCAACCTAACTATAAATGTTTTGGTAGGTATGAAATTTCCAACTGTTGAAAATTTTGACCAAAGTTTACCCCGGGCCTCCCCCAAAATAATTAAATTCTGCAACAAAAGCAACACCAGGGGCCTATACTATAGAATACAATTTGTTTAATATCAGCGTTAATTTGTTATTTACTATTTTTGAAATACATATTTTGTGTTGTATAGTATTCGACTGGATTTCTGTCAGTGTATTTCTTTCATTGTAGATTGAAACTCAACATATGCCCAAAACTCTTTATATGCCAAATATATTGACATGTAATGACTTATCCGATCTTTTTTGGCGAACCATCTATATACCGGGATTCACTTGCCCGGAAAATCTTTGCATTTGGTGGAGAAAAAGGGGGCCTGAAGTTTCATCTTTTCATGTTTTCATGGTACTCGAACGCTGCAGCTTTGTAATATGTAAAAAATCGCAATACGAAATGATAAATTACTGGCTAATCGGGTTCTATAGTACAGCAATAATACCATTTTTGTAAAAATTCATTATTAGATTACAACTACATAGGCTATATTATTGATTTTTCACGCCGTGATCACGACGATTCTGCATGCGTGCGGATAAAGGTGAGTGCGATTAGATGGGTACATGTTTTTTGTAATGCGATCACCGAATCTCAATAGATGGTTTACGCTCAATGGAGTTGAAAGGAGATATAATAGCCATGTCAGCGGCCTAGATTTGAATTATGAATGGAATTAAAGAGTTACAGTAAATTGTGTGACTTGGGCTCAAAACGTATATACGCGGTGAATCGGGGGTGGTGGCATTTCGTGTTGAAACAGTTACTGATAATTTCAGGCTAAGTCGCGTTAAGAATTAGTAGACCCCAAATATTTACCATGACATTATGTAACCTATTTGAACCGCATGGCATTTGTGTGCTCAAGAAGTTTTCGTTCACCTTGTGGTCTAAACAATTTAATTTGGCCAATAGTGCCGCACAGAATGTTCCATGAGTGAATTCTTAGAAAAAATCTGGGTCCCCTGATCCTTATCTTACCATCGTAGTAGTGCGTGTTGGTTATAAACCAAATGTCAATTATTTACCTAAATTCAGCCGCTTAGTTGGGTATAAATGGAAGGTACCGACAATTAGATATCGTTTAAGTAGATGGTGCTATATATATGTAGTAAAATCGAGGTTGGATGTCCCCGGAGACCCTGGACGAGGGAGTGTTGGTCCACATTGGAATTTCCAAATGAACACCCATCCTTGACACAGGTCGAAAATACCAAGTCCGAGATCTAGAACAGCCATCGCACCCCCATCATGGGTTGAATTTTTCCAGCTGCATGGTACCTCAAACTTTTCAACTATTAAGGTCTAGATGATCCAACTTCTAATATTTCAGCCGCTGTCCCTGCCCAAAGCTAGCTAGACAAATCGGGTTCCACCCATGGTAATATTGCTACATAAAGTTGATGTGGCCATTTGAAAGGCAACCGATATGTGTGTTTGCCGACTATTTTCGACAAACCGCTAAGAAACATGTAACATAAAACATCTGAAAATGGTAAGTATATATTCCACCTGATACTGAAGGAATTACATTTCACCGTGCGCAATTGTGGTCAAAATAACCCAAGTATCGGAAACTAGTCACACCTAACGTACCTTTATTCATCAACTGAATCACTCACCGACTGACACAAATAGGCATTGCCATATCATTCGCATATATCAAGAGTAATTTCCCTTGACAAAATCACAAATGTTTAGATGTGCGTTTAACGAACGGTGGTCGATAGTACTCGATTTGCCGTCTTTTTGTGATTTACAAGAAATCGCGTTCGCTGTTAGATTACAGTGGGCTATAGTACCCGACACCTTCTGTACGGCTCAAATAAGCCTGCTATTACAAAAAATTGTATTCTATAGTATAGGCCCCTGCTTGACACAAAGCTCTGACACTCATCAGCTGATAGGTTGCAAACCACTATCAAGTGATGACGTCATTCGGCAAGCTACAGTGAAATAACAAAAAGCTACAGTGAAATAACAAAAAGCTACAGTGAAATAACAAAATCGTGTTTCACTGTAACTTCTAAGAGATGCATACGACGATTTACGTTTCGGTAATTTTCCGTTATTTTATAGGCAAGCATATTATAAAGTAAATTATTTCTTGTTGAAATGGTGTGTATGCTGCTTTAAAGATGAAAATGGCTATATGTATAATACAAGAGGTCAATTCTCTCCGTGTGTCAGGCGACGCAAACTGCAAGGCCGAGTTTAGCCCACTACTACGATGGGCTGAACACTGCCACCACGTACACATAACGAGAGGAAATCACGAATTTGTTTTATTTAACCCTTTACCCAACAAAACGGCCAAAAACGCCCAAATAAACCTTCAACAGCCTAAAATATCTTCGGTTTGTCTCAATACAAATATGGATATCATTGGAACCGGTTCATTGACCATATTGTGATGGTTACAGTTATGCCCTGTGCCAATAGGTCGCCTCGGATATATAAGAGAATGCATTGGCCTAAACAAATAATTTTTTCTTACATTTTTTAACAATTTTTATAATATTTTTCTACATTCTTTGACAATTTTATCATTTTTAATATGTGTTAAGCCAATGCATTCTCTTGTATATGCGATGCGACCTATGGTCGACTCGCATATATAAGAGAATGCATTGGCACAGGGCCGTTCTGTTGGGTAAAGGGTTAAGACTTTTGTTAGTTAGAATTCATTCTGCATTATTCTTAGAAACCGAACCGTCAATAATCATTTGGAAATTCGCTAGACCAAGCCAGAATGCATTGTAACTGACAAAACATTTAAATAACAAATATTAGATTTAATTACGAAAATATACAGCCCATGGTTCTCGCTGCCTATATTACCAATTTAGCAAATTGCTATAACAAATGAATCTCCAAAAAAAGAGTCCGATTTGTAACAAAAACATGCATGGTCACTAGCTTTTTTGTTTTTGGCAAAATAAATACAGAATGAATTGTACATAGATAATTAGTTTAATGACATAAAACGTCCACACGAGACCGATGTCAAAATAACAAATATATATAACAATGTCAACAATGATTCAACATAATACATATACTATAATAACTATTTCATTATTATATCAGTAGAATTTGACCTTTCTTTGAAAAATGTCCGAACCATGTTGCACATTATGTTGCATGTATGAGGCTCGTTGTTTTGCATTATGTATTGGAATCTTTGGCCATCATTCAATCCAATAAATGTATCACTCATCATCCCTATCTCACAAAAGAAGTGTTTACGCATCTTATCATATATGTTGCAATGCATAAGGAAGTGTTCTTCATTCACAACCTCCATGTTACATTTCCTACAAATTCTGTCATCAAGTGACACTTTTGGCTGTTTATGGCGACCCTTTTCAATTTCCAAGTTATGATTACTAATTCTTAGTTTACAAAACATAATTTTGTGTCTATATTCTGGACAATATTAATATACGGTTCTTGTGTATAATGTTGTTTGACTACACGGTACGTCCTTAACTTATTCGCGCCCGAACATTTGTCACATGACAAAACATTTAAACTCTGTATTGCAGCTTGCAGGCGACGTTCGGGCAATGATTGGGTGATCATTCAAGGGTTTTGTAATTGGATTCTAATGGTTGTTATTTTCTTCAGAGTTTCCGTCTCCAGTGACATGGCGACAGAAGGTTGGTGTCATGTCGTTCTGTGTCGATGGCTCTCAGCACCGCACACAATGGAAGCATATTCACACATCAAACTGAAAGCTACAAGTCTTCTCGGTCCACAACAGTTTGTACTTGGGATATCGGTTGGGTTGATGCTGTTTTGGTCAAACTCCCGCCCGTTGCTCTGCTACGTGTATAACGGACTTTCATTCAAAAGACGTACATGTACACGTGGCGCACGGGCATTAACATTAATGTGATCTTCAATCTGTCTTCAAAATGATATATCATTTACCGCCATCATCACCAACAGTATTATCCCAACCGATATCTCAAGCTCGTTTGGACCCAGAAGACTTGGTCTTGGTTAATACCGTATTTCTCCCACTGCATAACATAATAGCAACCACCAAGTGTGCTTATACCTAAGGCAGGTGAATGACGTCATATAATTTCTTCTATATCCATCAGTGATTTTTCAAGATCACGGGTATAGATTTTGGAGAAATTGTCACGTGATTTCCGGTTAGTAACCGTGTGCAGATTGCAAAAAAAACGTGGAATTGGAAATGAAGCATCGAGATAAAAATGAAAGCAACTACTTAATTCACAACTTACGAAGAATTCACATGTGATTTAAGTCTATTAATTTCATTTAGACCAATTTCGTTGTTCAGCTTAATAAAAACTAAAAATGAAGAAGTTATGAAGAGATCCAGACAAGATTTTACAATCCGCGACACGTCTTGTCAAGTTGGCATGTCGTCTCCGCCGTGACCACTGCATGATGTTACACACATTATTCTTATAGTTAGGGAGCCCGCATATGTTCTATTTACACTTTTGCGTACAAAAGGTTTGACCCCCTAAAGTTGGTACCAATAATGGAACATTCTGAAAAACCGATTTCTTAAGTTGCGCATTCCTGGGGTTTAGGGGCCGTTGAACCCCAAAAAGTGCCAAAAATCACTTCTATTTACACTTCCGCGTACATCGATGAATTTTGGTTTGATGATACTCCTAAGTGTACTGATTAAGAAAACACAACTTAAGAAAGGGATTTTCCTGGGGTTTTCAGATAAGAAAGGGGGTCCCATGCTGAACCCCAAAACGTGATTTTTCACCTTTTTTTTTACACTTTCGCATACATCAATAATTTTTGGTCTCAAAGTACTTTGATATATACTAATTATAAAAACACAACTTAAGAAGCAACTTTTCCTGGGGTTTTAAGTTAAGAAGGGGGTCATCGGGTCACCCCTCAAAACGTAAAAAATCACTTTTATTTACATGATTGCATTCGTCCAACGTGTGTATGTGCGTACACCCCTGGAACGTTGCACTATTACAACAATACATCCCTAAATCGATACGATCAACTTAAGAAATATATATTCATGTCGTTTTTCTGATAAGAACGAGACTTGTTACCCCCCCCCCCCCCCCACCCCCACAACCCGATCCATTTTCTAGAACTATAAGTGAGCCAGTTTTATGAAAATTATAGCCGGAAAATCTAGATAAATGTATACAAATGTATATTTTTTCGTGAAGCTAAGACATAATGACCCTTTTTTGGGCCAAAATTGAAACTCACCATCCAAGATGGCCACCAAAATGGCCGCCGGAAGTTGAAAATATGACTTTTTTCACAAATATCTTCTAGATCAATTCATGCTGTTTGGGACTGGTTGAGTAACTCAACTTTATTTTGTGTTTTATATATTAACTGATCATTGGAGCAATTAAACATGCAATTATTGGGGTCCTAACCCCTTCTGATCCCTCAAAAATTCGATTGTACAGAATGCGGTATAAAATTTCACCAAAAATCACAATTGGGATTCTAGTCATATTTCAACAAGAAATGAACAGAACTTTGTAATGTAAGTGAGGCATATCATTACCTATGAATATTCCAAATCACTGGAACCAAAATTCTTACTTTGGCTCAAAATGGCTGTCAATATGGCCGCCAAAATATGGAAAATGGTAAATATTACACCAGCGTGTCCTGCAATCGCTTACAAGTTGTGTTGATGTATAAAATTGGATATTCTGCATTCTATTCATTGAATACTAACATGTCTGATGCACCATGGTTAATTGTTACTATTTTCACCACTGACATCGTAAAAAATATTGGACTTTTCTCTAAAACACTTGACATAAATATTGGCAAAAATTCAGTTTTCAGGTTTGGACCATTTTTTCAGGTAAAATATAACTATCTTTGGATTGAAAGGTGTTTATTGTTTTGGTCTATCTTAAATGTGTCACACTACGGTGTTTATAGACCAAATTGCTCAAGATGGCTTCCAAAATGGCAACCAAATTTGTAAAATGCTAATTTTTTACATATATCCCGAACATTATATGCATTATCCGAAAAGGTAGCAAATTGTGACTCACTTGGTTATTATACGTGTTAGTTTATTAACTGACAACTAGATGTTCTATTCCCAGTTGTCCCAGTTCCGTATGGGGCATGACAAGTTCATTTTAAAGTATGTAATTTTGCCGAGAACCTCTTTTATGATTTTAGCCATATTTATTGAAAGGAAATGGGCAGAACTTTGAGACAGAACTGAGATGGACCATAATCTTTGGCTATTCTGGTCCATTATGATAAAAAAAATGTCAACAGGATAGAGTGTGGATGCCAAGATCGTAGCCAGGGAGTTACTCTGTGATCATATGTGAGGTGAATAGGTATACATGGAGTTATTGTATGTCATGACTGATGTGAGTAGGTATACAATGAGTGACTATATGGTTATGAGTGGGTTGTCCATGGTAAGATGCATCTAGGTATACAGGGAGAGGTCATGGTCAGGTGCGAGGTGAATCGGTATGCATGGAGTGACTGTATGGTTGTGTATATCCAGTACGGGTGCACCCGGTGTGCCTGTATGGTCATTGGTGTGGTGTATGGATATAGCTACATGGTCATCTATGTGTTGATTATGTATATATGGAGTGACTGTAAGGTCATGGGTGGGATGCACATGTGTTGTCTGTATGATCATGGATGGGGTGTGTGGATAAATAGGTAGTGATTTTATGGTAATGTGTATAGGTATACATGGAATGACTGTACGGTCATGATTTAATATGAATACCTGGCGTAGGCTGAGTGGACATTATCGAGCGTGTGGGTACATAGGGAGTGGCCTTGTGGTAACGGGTGGGATGTATATTTATATATCTCGTGGATGTATTATCATTGGTGGGTGTATAGGGCTTAGCTGTATTATCATGGATGGCGTGTATGATTATACAGTGAATTGCTGAATTGTCATGTGTGAGGTGTATGTGCAAGTATGGATTGTTTGAGTGGTCGTATGTGCAGGTTTTTTGTTTATCTGGAAGGGCTGAATGGCCATTAGTGAGGTTTACATGTATACCTGGAGTGAATATATGGTCTAGGGTGGGCTGCATATGTATATTGAGTGGTTATATGACTGTGTGTCGAATAGGTATACATGTAGTGACTGTGTGGTTAATGGTGAGATGAGTTCATGTTGGTATACAAGTAGTGACTGTATGATCATAAATGTAATGAACATCTATACATGGGATGACAGGCGTATGGGTATACATGTACCTGGTGTTCCTGTTTGGTGACCCGTGTCGGTATCGTCATGTGTAGGTTATACCAGTACATGGGCGAGGGATATGTGTATATATCGAGTGGCTATATGGCCATGGATGAGGTGCATATGCATACATGGAGTGACTATACTGACATGGCTGGGGTGTATTGTATATCTTGAGTGGCTATTCGGCTATGGTGTGTCAGATAGGGATACAGGGATGTTGAGGTGAATATGTATACAAGGATTGACCATGATCGTGTATGAATGTTTTGAATAGGTACACACGGGGTGACCACATGGTCATAGGTCAGGTGAAGGAGTATACCAGGTAACATGGGTGAGGGTATGTGTATGAAGCGAGTGGCTATATGGCCATTGGTGATTTGTATATGTATACCAGAGTGACTTTATGGTCATTGTTGTGGTGTTGATGTATATATTGATTGACTATTTGACCATGCGTTTGGAGAATAGGTATACAGGGGGTGACCTTATGGCCAATGGTGAGATGAATGGGTATACAATGAGTGACTATATGGTTATGGGTCATGTTTAGGAGTATACCCGGTGTGCCTGCATTGTGACACGTGGCTGTATGGTCATCCGTGGTCATGGGTCAGGTGTACATGTATACAGTGGGTCACTATATTGTTATGTCTGTGGTGTTTATGTATATATGTAATGACTGTGGTAATGGGTGGCTATCGCTTTCCACGATATGACATGACCTCTCTATTGATTAACATATCCTTGAGTTATTGTGGAAAATGATAGCCACCCAAGGTACACATGTACAACCCACCCATTACCCTAGTCATTCCATATGTACATAAACACCACACACATGACAACATAGTCACCCACTTTATACACGTACATGTACTAGTACACCTGATCATACAGCCATACATGGTTATACCCGTATATCCCTCAAATGACGATACAGCCACGAGTCACAATGCATGAACAACAGGTATACACCTACACCCGACACATGACCATATAGTCACTCTATGTATACATATTCACTACATTCACGACCATACAGCCACTACATGTATACCTATTCGCCATACCCATGACCATAGTGTCAATCCATGTATACATATGCACATCACCAATGGTGAGCCCTTCCAGATATAACAATATCCGTACATACGACCACTCATAAGTTCCATACTTGCAATACTCATACACGCCATCCATGATAATAAATCTACTCCCCATACACCACAAATGATAACACATCCACAACATATATAAATATTAGTCCCACCGTTACCAACAGGGCACTCCCTATATACCCACACATCATTCATGACCACACAATAACTACCTGTATACCTATTATCATCATCTATGATCATAGAGTAACTCCCTGGCTGCCATCTTGGCTTCCACCCTGTATCCAGTTGATAAATGTTTATCATAATGGGCCAGAATACCCACATATCATGGTTCATCTCAGTTCCGTCTCAAAGTTCTGCCCATTTCCTTTCAATAATATGGCCAGAATCACAAAAGAGGTTCTCCGCAAAATTCCATACTGCAACTTTAAAATGAATTTGTCATGCCCCATACGGAACTGCAACAAACAAAATAGAACGTAGTTGTCCGTTAATTACATTGTAACTAACACGTACAATAACCAAGTGAGTCACAATTTGCCACCGTTTTCGGATAACGCAGAGAATTTTGTTCGGGATATGTTAACTTTTAACATTTTACAAATTAGCTTAACATTTTGGAAGCCATCTTGAGCAATTTAGTCTATAAACACCGTAGTGTGACACATTTAAGATAGACCAAAAACAATAAACACCTTTCAATCCAAAGATAGTTACATTTTACTTGAACAAATGGTCGAACCCTGAAAAGTGAATTTTTGCCGATATTTATGTCAAGTTTGTGAGAGAAAAATCCAATATTTCTGGAGATGTCAGTGGTGACAACAGTAAAAATGATCCATGGTACATCAGACATGTTAGTATGCAATGTATAGAAAACAGATTAGCCAATTGTGTACTTAAACCACAACTTGTATGCGATTGCAGGACACCCTGGGGCAATATTTACCATTTTCCATTTTCCATATTTCCATTTTCGCAGCCATTTTGAGCCAAGGTAAGATTTATGGTTCCAGAGATTTGGAATATTCATAGGTAATGATATGCCTCACTTACATTACAATGTTCTTTTCATTTCTTGTTGAAATATGACTAGAATCCCAATTGTGATTTTTTTGTAAAATTTTGTAATCGAATCTTTGAGGGATCGGAAGGGGTTAGGACCCCAATAATTGCATATTTAATTTCTCCAATGATCAGTTAATATACAAAACACAAAATAAAGTTGCATTACTCAACCAGGTCCAAACAGCATGAATTGATCTAGAAGATATTTGTGAAAAAATGTCATATTTTCAACTTCCGGCGGCCATTTTGGTGGCCATCTTGAATGGCGAGTTTCAATTTTGGCCCAAAAAAGGGTCATTATGTCTTAGCTTCACAAAAATATATACATTTGTATACCTTTTACTAGATTTTCCCGCTATAATTTTCATAAAACTGGCTCACTTATAGTTCTAGAAAATGGATCGGGTTGTGGGGGGGGGGGGGTAACAAGTCTCGTTCTTATCAGAAAACGACATGAATATATATTTCTTAAGTTGATCGTATCGATTTAGGGTTGCATTGGTTGTAATAGTGCAACGTTCCAGGGGTGTACGCACATACACACACGTTGGACGAATGCAATCATGTAAATAAAAGTGATTTTTTTTTACGTTTTGAGGGGTGACCCGATTACCCCCTTTTTATCTTAAAACCCCAGGAAAAGTTGCTTCTTAAGTTGTGTTTTTATAATTAGTATATATCAAAGTACTTTGAGACCAAAAATTTTGGATGTACGCGAAAGTGTAAAAAAAAAGTGAAAAATCACGTTTTGGGGTTCAGCATGGGACCCCCTTTCTTATCTGAAAACCCCAGGAAAATCCTTTCTTAAGTTGTGTTTTCTTAACCAGTACACTTAGGAGTATCATCAAACCAAAATTGATTGATGTACGCGGAAGTGTAAATAGAAGTGATTTTTGACACTTTTTGGGGTTCAGCGGCCCCTAAACCCCAGGAATGAGCAACTTAAGAAATCGGTTTTTCAGAATGTTCCATTATTGGTACCAACTTTAGGGGGTCAAACCTTTTGTACGCAAAAGTGTAAATAGAACATATGCGGGCTCCCCAACTATATATGACACAGTATAGGTCTGCTCGTGCCCAACATGGGATGATTTTAGGACAATAACTGTTATGCCATTGCAAAGGATCACTTTCTTTCGTGTGGTGAGATCTCAGCATTCACTGGGAGCGAACTTCTTTTGTAACAGTGAGCCCATTCTCAATTGATGGACGAGTAATCAGAATTAGCACACAGTGTGTAGGTATGATATATATAGGGCTTCACGGTTTTTCGGTAGTTAGTCATACCGCGGTTTTATTTTTAATACCGTGTAGTCGGTATAGGATTGCTGGAAGAGTCGGTATATCGTATATCGTATTTAGTCGGTTTTACGACAGCAAACGTCAACAAATTTAATATATTCCGAAGCAATAACGCGTGCTTGTAAGTAAAGAAAGAGAACCAGCGAGACGAAACGAGATCCAGCGATACGGGAAGATAATCAGCCAGACAAGACGCCAAGAGCAAAACTGAAGAAAGTGCTAAAAGCATTCATATCAAAGGGACTGTTAACACGTATGCTAATGGGTGTGTGTTTATAGTCGTCTCATATGCAGCTCAAAGTAGCGCACACGAAGCAATCATTAGACCATGATCCCCATCCATAAAATTACGAAATGCAAACTATACAAAGTCATCCGAATTCACGCGAACATATATATCTCAGTATATAAATATGTCACAATTGTGCCTTCTGAGCGCTTATTCGGTAGGTCGGGACAGATAGTTGCACCGAAGCGTTCTTGTCTGAAGTCAGATAATGTTAATATTTTGTCGTTTCTCGCAGCAAAAATGTAGACTCATTGGACTACTTACTGTAGTGGTGAACTTTGTTCTGATAAACATGTCAGTTCAGTGTTGTCGTTATTTTAGAGCGTTGAATATGCTTTGTTATGAAATAAAAATTGTGAATTAAATGCTTGATATTGTTTAAGCGACGTACGTCATTAGGACCACACACATTGTTATGATCACAAGTGACATGCATTTCGTTGTCCTATTTGAGTGTGTCGGCGTGACACTACATTCACACTCAAATACTGAATTGCGCACTACATTTTCCAAAGGATCTTTGACTAGCAAAATGTTTGGAAATTATTTCTTGACGGTATTTAGTCATACCGCGGTATTTCATCAAATATTGTAGTCGGTATTGTGAAGGGGGATACCGTGAAGCCCTAGATATATATATATATATATATCTCATGTTTTTAGTAAGGAATATATGTCTATGTTCAACTCTCTTGTATCCACACTCTAGTTATATCTTTAGCATGACTTCTCTCATATCAATTTATCCAACAGCTAAATTATGTTCCACCATTTTGATGCCAATAACATGATGGTGATATTATATTCTGGACAACAGCTCTCATTCCTTGGGTGTGCATGTAATGGTTGTTATTATATTCTTAGAATTCTTACCGAATTGAGTGCATGCAGGTTCGACATATTCAACATATAATCTTTCTATACATTGCCGACATGTGATTTCCTTTTCTTGAATACTGACCACCGCATGTAGTGCTTATGTGTCAAAATGTGGGTAATACATGTAGTCTGCAATGCTTTGGGTGACAAAATCAGCAAAGTGTTATTTAAAAAAAGTATCATACTTTTTGCAATACCCTTGTTATCCATATATTTACATACTAAGTGTGATTATCACTAAATCCAGCAATCCGATTGATCGGCGCCCACGTGACTAGTTGCAGTTATTTCTTGGTGAACGCGCAAGAGCTCATAACTGCAGCCCCATAATTACATCGCCGCGTCATAGGTTTCGGAAAGAAGAACGCGTAATGTTTTGGGCGCATTTGGACTCGCGCAGGATTGACTTAATAAGTCATCAGAGAGATATGTTTATTCCTCCAAATATGGAGACCATTATGGTACAATATATATATACAAAAGTTACATGAAGACATATATACACATGCAATATAATTTAACTTGAGAAATTCATTGTGGGAATGATATACTGCAAGACAAGATGTTTAAGACATATATATAGTGAAGTATCCGATATGTTGTCTTCATCATAAAACTTAGTCAGAACACAGGATGAAAATAAACCTCACACATCGCTTGAAAAGACGATATTCATCACAAATCAGTTCAATTTGCATTGGGATACACCCGCCTAGGCAAAACGCAAGGAATGTATCGCTATTCATGCTGTCAAGAAAGGTAAAAGTTTCAATTCCAAATATGTCAATCAGTGAATACCAAAATGTGTTCCGTACCATCTGTGCAAACTCAGATGTACACTCGAGATATCTATGAAACAAGAGATTTGAATATGTTTGGTTGCAGCGATTGCATTGAGCGTCATTGTCATACGTGGTTTTGGTCAAAATATTGGCCATCTAGATACAAATTGGAAAATACACAGGTTCTTCGAGAGAGAGCTGCCAACGTTTCCACAGTGACTGGTTGTCGGGTTTTACCTTGAAGAGAAAAGATAAAGAATCGTCTCTCTGACCACGCTGACTCACTTCGCGTGAGTAGTGAGCAGAGAGACAATCTCTGACAATTTTATTCCAAGCGGACTGGGTAGGGAAGAAACCCGTTTCCGTAAAAGATGGAAGATAATGGTATAAGTTGAATTTATGGAGAGTATCAGATATATCTTTTAGAAATCCTGTCATCGGGCGACCGTATATTCGATTACCGTGATAATTGAATAGGAATACATCGAGAGCTGCTCTGTGATTCCGTGGTAAGTTAATCAGTGTTCCAAGAAACAATATTTTTCTCCGCTGAATTTCGTACTCAATAGGGAGAAGTCCGAGTAGTGATAGGGATAATATTGTATTACTGCGTTTCGGAATACGCTGTAAATTCTTAACACACATGCGATAAGCGCGTTCTATCGTGGTATATTGCTTATGTGACAAATCCCACCATGATTCACAGCCATAAAGAGCTTTGGGAATAACGATATGCTTAAGAATCTTTAGGTTGGTTAAAGGAGAGAACTCGGTTGTAACAGGTGAGCGACAAGCTGAGAAGAATACTTTGCGTAGCATATCAGTAGCCTTCTCAACTTTCGGATTCTGTTTACCAGTCGAGCTCTGAATAATACCCAGATGAGAGACTTCTTCTACGTTGGCGATATGTCTGGGTCCGAGCTCCGATGGTCTATCCTCAGTGTGACGCCGGTATTGGGAGGTGCCAATTACAACAACTTTGCTTTTCTCGTGTGAGAACTCGAAGCGCCACTTTAAACTATATAGGTGACATATGTTGAGGAGTCTACGGAGACCTCCGTCTGTGAATGAGAGAATAGTTATGTCATCAGCCGTCGTAGGGGACGAACATGAAATAGAGCTAATGTGAACGCCATCACGTGTATCTGACAGGGATTCCACAAGTTCATCAATAAAGACAAGATACAAGAAGGGCGACATTACCCTCCTTGCCTTGTTCCTTGCTCCACTGTGACGGCTTCCGATGTTATCCCATTACAGAGAACATGGCTCTGTACATCTGAGTACATGTTTGAAATGACTCTGAGCATAGCGCCCGTTACACCTTTTTGAGATAATTTATAGATGAGCCCTTCATGCCAAACGCGATCAAACGCTTTCTTTGAATCAAGGAACGCTGCATATACTCGAGACCCGTTGCATTCTGCATACGCACAGGCTTCCTGTAGCTCGAATGTGGTTATTGAGCAACCGACGCCCCTCTGAAATCCGTTCTGCATAGAGGTTGGAAAGTTCTTGAATATATTGCTACATCGGAGTCTATCGAGGACAATTATCTCGAAAAGTTTGTAAAGGGCTGGCAGAAGCGTGATTGCGCGATAACTGTCCGGGCATGTACTGGCTTTGGGTCACCTTTGAATATTGGTACGATAATCCCCCTTTTCATATCGGGAGGGATGTGGGTATGTTTTAACATTAGCGAGTATAGTGTGCACAATACGTTAATAAATTCCGGCGGAGAGTTCAGAATATGTTCATTTACAACTCCGTCAATACCAGCTGCCTTATTGGGCTTGAGAAATTTAATAGCCTCGGTTAATTCTGCAATGGAGACTAGACTCGTCAGACAGGTTTCCTCGCTATCAGGGTGGTTACTGTTGAGTAGAATGTTAACCTGTGAGTGAATAGACTGTTCAACGTTCGGATCAGAGTGAGGAGTGCGTTTGTAGAGCGAAGTAAAGTAATGTTGCCAACCTTGGGCTATATCCAATGGATCTCTGTACATTTTACCATCAAAATTCATTTCCGAACCTGGAGATGCATATATTGGACACTTAGATTTAATAGCTTTCCAAAAACTTTTCTGATCATCTTTATCAAAGATTTCTATTTGTCGCTTTGAATCTGTAAAATATTTCTTAACGGCTATTCGATGAGCCCTACGAAACTGACGTTTCTTCTCGCGGTACCAGGGGGGGGGGGTCAGTCAAAAGTAAAAACATATCACGCTGAAAATGGACTTAGTTACCCTTGGACTACACAAAAAAACAAAAAGAATGAAAAACAAAAAATTTGGATTTTTTTTTTGCAAATTTTTTCCATTTTTAGGTGCCACGCCCACTAAAACGAAAACATAAATAAAGAGTTTCAAAGCAAATAAAACCAATATCTTATACCTATTATTTTCTTAAGTGGCCACTGAAGACAGCAAAACTCAAATTTCTATGATCGTCGAAAAGTGGTGTTAGAAACGTTGTTAGGGCGACCAACAAAAAGCCAAGCTTTCCGATATTTTATCATGTCAGAGTGTAGTTCACTCAGTTTGCTGTTCCAATGTGGTTTGCAGTTACGTCGTTTGCGAAGTTGGGGACTGGCTGCATCCGCTGCCGATAACAATACATTAACTAATTGTGAATTGAGAACATTTATATCATGTGTTGAGCTAACGGACACTGACAGCGTTGACATGTTCTCACGTATGATACTTTTGTACATTTCGGTGTCAAGCTTCATCCAGTTCACAAGTTTCGACGTGAATTAGTGTTATTGTTCGTGGGACATGGGATAGCAGCGGTGCATCTCACAGGTCGGTGGTTTGATGTGTTAATAGCGTCGTCGTCAAGAATTCCAACGTTATGCATCAAATCACACTTACATTCATGAACAATAATGTGATCAATCAATGATGATGATGAAACAAGAGATGAGTATGGAACAAAAGACATATTTGGACCGCTGCATATCGGTAATGTCATTAGCGATAACATATTGTGTTCAGACAGAAAATATCTCAGGAGTAGTGATCTAGAATTTGTTCTAGGTTCTTTGGGAACTGACTGAGTTTTGGTACTCGTACGAGGTAAATGGGCATTAAAGTCACCCATTAGAAATATAGACCCATGAGAGGAGAACTCATGTATGAGGTCCTTGAGATCTGAAAGGCATTTTGTAAATTCATCGACTGCATAATTGGAGTTAGGTAGGTACACCTGGAATATGAAAATAAAATTGTTATATCCCAGGCGAATCCGAATTCCAATTATACGTTCGTTTTCAACGTTTACACTGACAAAGTTACATGCATATTTCTTGTTGACGAGAATCGCTACACCATCGCGGCAATATGTACCACCTGTTTTTGTCACAACAGTTCTACCACATTTACCGATACTGGTGTAATTGTTATGTATGTCATTCAGCAGATATAATTTCTCTGGGTTGAGCCAATGCTCTGAAATACCTATGACATCGTATTCAAACTGATTGAGCAAACAATTCAAATATGTGGCGCTAGAAGAAAGGCCAGTTGCATTCCACGAAAGCATATTGACATATGTATACGACAGTGATTCACTGCTGAGATCATTACTATGAATACTATCCATGATGGTTCGTGTTTGAAAAGTTATTGTCCTGATGATGAAGATTTCGCCAAGGGCGACTGTACACGCCATCTGGCCAGAAATAGGCTGATGAGATAAGGTCACTTTTATCTAAAGGAATTGTTATCTTAGCAGCATATGAATCAGGAAACATTTTGCTAGACATGACCTTAACATAAGACGGAAGTATGTGCTGTTCAGTGAGATAACCACGGATAACCTTCTGAGTGTCGTATGACGCAATTCCTCCTACATAGAAGCTCCGACATTCATGTGAAGTAGTATTGGTCCTGCGACGTTGGTACCCTCTGTTCGCAGAGTTGGAACGAAGAGGCACACCTAATGTATACGATTCGTGACACGATACTGGGATTGAGTTGAGAGACAAATGATGCTCTCTGCTCGTGTTTCGGTCTGAGAGTTGAGTTGTACCACCATTCGTAGGCAGTGTTGATGGCGGGATTGAGCTGGGAGAATTACAGTCGCGATTTTGAGAACACTCGGTGACCGATTCTTCTGTATAAACGCGACGAAGATGCGACGTTAGCATAAGAACTGTCACTCTTCTTTTATTTTGCCAAGGGTGCTATGGGATATTTTGGGTTGGTTTTGTCACGATACACTTTTCGATTTAAATACATTTACAAAAGCGGCTTTTTCGCTAAATGTATATAAAAATAAGGATTAACTGTCATGTGGATTGTTTTTATGGAGATGTAACCGTGAGGTAAGTGGTCATAACTTGTATGCAAAACCCTTTGGGTTTTACACAAGTTATGACCACTTACCTCATGGTTACATCTCCATAAAAACAGTCCACATGACAGTTAATACTTATATATTGTACACATGTGCCTAAAATGTATAACTTGGTGGCATCACGTCGGAATTTTATTTTTGTAACTCTACATGTATATTGAATTTTTGATCTTCTAACCAACATTTACTGAAATATATGTTCATAAATTGATAGAATTTCTGAGAGTTTAGTATTCTAATATATATTTTGGGACTTCTGTCTGTCTGTTTGACTGTGTGTGTTAGCTATGGCCTGGAAAACTGCCAGACGAATTTTGACGAAATTTGATATCTAGGGTTACTTTTGTCCAGGGAGAGTTTTGGACGGGTCAAATCGTGACTCCGACCTGACCTTGACCTTCAAAAAGGTCAATTCAAGGTCAAATCGGGTAAAACGGGACGGATTTCGACGAAATTTGATACCTAGAGATACTTTTGTCCGGGGAGTCTATTGGACGGGACAAGTCGTTACCCCGACCAGACCTTGACCTTCAAAAAGGTAAATTCACGGTCAAATCGGGTAAAACTGACGGATTTCGACGAAATTTGATACCTAGGGATACTTTTGTCCGGGAAGTGTTTTGGACGGGTCAAATCGTTACCCCGACCTGACCTTGACCTTCAAAATGGTCAATTCAAGGTCAAATCGCGCAATTCGCCGAAAAGCAGAGGGGAAACAGACCGGACGAAGTCGGGTCCACCAGCTAGTCTAATATATATTTGAGGAAAGTTTGTGTGAGGGTGTGTCTGTCTGTGTGAGCGCGTTGGACTCGAACACGGCTGGAACGATTTCGACGAAACTTGGTACGGGCACGTAATTCGACCCGGGAACGAACATGGGCCCGTCCATTTGTCCGTGCGGCGTGACATTGACCTTCAAACCGGTGACCTTCAATCCGTATCTCGGCTCCTGCTGGGCCGATTTGGACCAAATTTGGTATGTGGGGGAAGTGAGAGGCGCCGAGCCATTACGTCACGCCCGAATGCCCGTGCGGCATGACCTTGACCTTTCAAATGACATTGAACCGGTATCTCGGGATCCGCTGGGCCGATTTCCCCCATTTTTGGGGTGTTGGTGTAGGTTGACCACAGGAGTAACACGGGCATGGCCGTCTGTCTGTGCGGCATGACCTTGACCTTCGAGTGACATTGAACTCATATCTCGGGATCCGCTGAGCCGATTTCCACCGAATTTGGTGGAAACGGGTAGTATGAGGCGCTGAGCAATTTCGTCACACCCGTGCGGTGTGACCTTGACCTTCGAGTGACCTTCACTATCTATCTCAGGATCCGATGGGACGATCGGGATGAAATTTCGTAGGTATGGATGGTTCGGGTAGCCAAACATTTTCAACGGGTAGCGGCGGGACCTTGACCTTTCAAATGACCTTGAACCTGTATCTCGGTATCCGCTGGGCCGATTTCCACCATTTTCGGGGTGTTGGTGTAAAAAACCAACACAACCACTCTACCCCGTCATGACGGGTACCCAGCTAGTATAATATATTTGGAGATATATTTATATAATTTCGGACAAATATCGAGGAATAAATCAGGCTCAGCTCATACCATTAACAATTTTATAAAAATGAGTTTTGACCTTTGACCTTGACCTCAAGGTCATCTGGTGATTTTAATGCTTGGGTCTCACTCTTGTATTATACGCTGATATATATGCAATAAAATGATGTGGACTGTGGTGGCATTAAGTGAGAATGTTAAATAGGTGGGACTTTACATTTTTTTAATTTTTTCATGGAAATTTTGCAGCTATTCGGATGACCAACTCACTTTTTGAGTTTCAAAATGAAATGTTCTCAAGTTGATAGTAGATTTTGTTATAAAAGTGACTAATATGGCCTATTTGAGTCATATTTATGTAATTTTGTTATGTATAAGTAATGTGCTGTCTTTAAAATGTTATAACTCATACCGCTTGTGGGTCTCGCTCTTATATTGACCCCCCATATCATGAGCTATATGTATACCAAGTTCCATGCTCTTATCCAATTTTGCACACTTTGGCCATTTTTGGGACCTTAGAGCCCCTACTATATGACTAAAACTCAAAGTAGGTACGTATTCAAAACACACATCACAGAGAAAATAATAAGCGCATATTCTAACAATTCCCAGACTGCCCCCAGATCTAACCCCGTTATAAGTGTACATATAACGCTTTCAACGTCAACCTGTACGTATCAGCAGTCCCCGTACCCTCATCAGCCAAAAATACTACACAATCATCTGAATTTGAACCATATACATGATATTGAACAGCCCTCGGGTAGTATCCATTTTCACACACTTTTGAACTAAGCCCTAAACTCATAAATTACATAATTATACACATGTGCATGGCTCACTGAGGCCATCTTATTATTGTTATTAATTTCTATATTCACCATACTGGGGATGGCAGGAAGACAGTCTTACCAGACTATGCCACCCCCCACATTATATGACATAATTATCCATAATTTTCATCATTATTATGTAATAGATATGTGTATTGGAAATATCCTATCCTATCCTATCCTAATGTATATATATGTTACTCAGCCACTCACAGTGTGGGCTGGATCGATAGATATATCAAAATGAGATCTGTTTTCATATGGAGTAATAGAAAGAAATTGATTGAAAATAGATTTGGTGCAGCGGGAACGTACAGATCGGTATGGAAAATAGTGTGAGGTGACATATCAAACGTTTGGATGAGTCTGATATGCAGTACAGGGAGGAGAGATGGGCGTGTAATACTGTAAATGATAAGCTATATTGCTTTTAATTATACACTCATTTTGTGATCTGTCCTAGCATTTTTACAACTATTTAGTTGCTTATAACCTAAAATCACCAGTCTTACACAAGAGATATAGGGAAGAGACATTCAAATGTAAATGTTTCTATGACTCAGGGACGTTGCCAACCTTTAATCAGTGTTTTGTTTTTTTTCGCGGATGGTCATCAACCCTTGATCGGAGGGTTATTCTTAGTGATGCGGACCGGTCTTGTCCACTGCCAAGGCGGTCCAGTCCGGTCCGGTCCATGCCATTCCGGGCCGGTAGACATGCCTGGACAGGTCCAAAACGGTCCGGTCCACCTAAAATAGGCTATATGTTAATGAATTCTCTGTTTTCTCAAAGTTTTTACTCTGTATAATACAAACTATAAGGTTACTGAGTTCAGTGTATTGCAATGAGTTCATATATGTTAAAACTTACATTGTTTGCCGATTGTATGCATCATTTTCTGTCTCTGGTGGGATATACTGGGAACGATGCATGATAATAGTATTTCTAGTAATGCGAACATGCACTAATTAAATGTATTGTACGGATATATAGCTAGGGCCAGAATGTGTTATAACCAGTCTAACATGGCACTCAACTGATCGTATGCATGTTTCGTATCATACTTATTTTCATTAAATTTAAATTTAAACGAAATAACTATACTGATGACAATTATACAAATGTGTACTAATATGGCTACTACATTAATATTGGAGTCTTGGAGATTGTGATGGCTGATTGTATAGTCCTGACAATTACAGTTATATACCTAAGTACAACTACTAGTGGATTAATGTGACTGTCTTGTGTATGTACTTTGTAATGTGGTTTCCATGTTTCTTCGATAATTATAACTGTAAAAACAATAGAATACTCGATTCGATATCACTCCAAATTGATTAGTTGATGCCATGTTACACTGTTTATGACAAATAGTTCCATACGCATTCAGTTGCATGTTTGTCGCATTGATACAAGTGCTACAAGTGTTGGCCAGTGTTACACTAATACATTTTAAGGAAAGTGACATGTACAAAGTACATCTATACATTGTTTTCGTGGCATCAAACGTTTAATAGATATTAACCCCTTGAATGTGTCAATACATCGTTGCTAATTGATATGACTGCAAATACGCAATAATATTCGCGATAGTTTATTATAACTGAAGTAAAATAGTGGACCGGACCGGAGAGTACCGGACCGGCGGCAAAAAGCGGTCCGGTCCAGTGACACCCGCTCCGGACCGGACCGCGGTCCACCCCTGGACCGCGGACCGGACCGGTCCAAAGCGGTCCGGTCCGCATCACTAGTTATTCTTCAAGTAATGGGTTATATACTGCTTATTATTATAGTAAACTTACATGTGTTGGTTCCCAAAACGCACACGACGGTTGACAAAAACACTAACAATCCAGTCATTTCATCCATATTCGCGTTGTTGTATATAGTATATAAATAAAGAGTATGTTTTCTATTTTAGAGCCTGACGAGTAAGGGCACACACATATCACCGTGGACAAACAAAATCAATGGCCTTCTCTAAGTGCAAATAATATGCGAGAACAGGATATTAGGATAGTGATGTCAATTTTAATCGTTGAGAGGTAGATTATTTAATTATACAATTATACAATATGCGGGATTTGCCCCAAAGTGCTTGGAAAACTTACATTGGGCTGACTTAATGTGCTGCGTGTGCTAGTCTCAATAATAAATAAGAATACACTCAGCTTGTTGATGGGAATAAATCATCAAAAAGCTATATAAATATAAGAAATGAATGTAGTGGATGTGTGTTATGTCAGGGTTAATGGACGAGCTACTGGACATTCGTAAACTAGATGGTCGAGGGCGTAGCGTCCAGTATAGCCAGTCCATTAACCGACTTAAAACACCGTTTTATAATATACTAGCAGATTAGCCCGCCACTGGCGGCATTTGTCAGAAACATGACTATATGAGCGTATATGAGCAAGGACACGGGCGCATGCAAAATTGGACCCGATTTGCAGATTAGCCCGCCACTGGCGAGATTAGACCCATGGATTTGGTCGATCCATTATTTTTTGTTTTTCAAGGTAACCCCGTACAGACACGCCGACAGCATGCTGATGCCCGAAATATCATTTGCGGTACCCGTTTGAAGGTCAATGTCACGTCCTGAGTTGACCATACATAACAAATTTCACGTTGCTGCTGATGCCCGAAATATCACCGAAGGTCATTTGCGGATACCCGTTTTAAGTATTCCCCGTCCCGTGTTGAGCGCACCGATTGAGCTAACAAAGCAATCTCCACTCCACATCCCCACCTGGATAATTACTGACCACTCGACACGTCGCAGGATGCGGAGAACAGATCATTTCCGCAAAGCTTGCAAACAGCCGTATGCAAAAACACAAGGCAATAAAGAGCTTTATTCTGTTAACAAAATCAAATATGGAAAATTAGCTCGCAAACAGCCGTAGGTGAACCCCAAGGCAATAAAGAGCGTTATTCGGTTAACAAAACCAAATATGGAAAATTAAGGAGCGTTATTGCGTTAACCACACCCTGCCAAGGACGGTGACAAGGGGAAGGGAGAATGTGTGCTCGGACCTTCTGAAAAGCGGTGCGGTGACACTGTCTGTGGGTTTTAACCCTTAGATAGGAAGTTTGGGCACAATCGGTCCAGCCGTTTTCGAGTGTATAAAACATATACATATATATATACATATAATATATACCGAAGTCTCAAAATATATAGTAGACTAGCAGGTTAGCCCGCCACAATTTTTAATTTTTTAAATTAATTTTGTTAATTAATTTTTTAATTAAATTTTTTGTTTTTCAATGAGTTAATTGTGCCTTTTTAATTCACTGGCTTTTTTAATTATTTTTATTAATCAATTTTTAATTAACTTTTTTGTTTTTCAATGAGTTAATTTTTTGTTTTTCAATTTGACCCGATTTGACCTTGAATTGATCATTTTCAAGGTCAAGGTCAGGTCGGGGTCACAATTTAACCCGTCCATGACACTTCCCGTAGGTAGTAAGTTTGAGCTCAATCGGTTCGAGTCTATAAAGGACACACACACATATATATGACACTTCCCGTAGGTAGCAAGTTTGAGCTAAATCGGTTCGAGTCTATAAAGGAAAGACACATATATTGTGGGTACATGTTTCAAGGTGAAGATCACCTCGGGCGGAAAAACTGAGCCGATGAAAATGTCCCCGTTCCTAGGAAGCCCTAAGGACGTAAGAATCACACAGAAGCGAGTTCAAGATAACAAAACCGTATGCGAAAGCCGAAGGGAATAAAGAGCGTTAACCGGTTAACGAACCCAAATATGGAATATCTTTATCAACGACACTGCGGATACGAACGCTCTTTAACTATCAACGCTATTAACCCCGCGTTTATGTGCCGTGTATGTGACTCGTGGGTTCTCGACCATTCTCGTGGGTTTTTACCCTTAGATTGGAAGTTTGAGCCCAATCGGTGCAGCCGTTTTCGAGTCTATAGAGGACAAATATATATATATACGGAAGTCTCAAATTAAATAGTAGACTAGCATGTTAGCCCGCCACTGGCGGCGTTGGTCAGACACATGACAATTTTGTAATGTTTTTAATGAATTTTTTAATTTAATTTTTTTTTCAATGTGTTAATATTAATTTTTTGTTTATAACATGAATTAATTGTGCATTTTTAATTTACCAGATTTTTTAATTAATTTTTTGATTAAGTTTTTATTTAATTTTTCAATATTTTACCCGATTAAAGTGAAGAAGACATAAGAATCACTAAACACGCAGTATCAGTTCCTAAAAGAGGTATGATTTAAGGGTTTGTTTTCACACAACACGCAGTACCCGTCCCTAAAAGAGGTATGATTGAAAATTTCCCCCGTTCCTAGGAACGACAGACATAAGAATCACACAACACGTTAATTCTGCCTTTTTAATCGAGATAAATGCACTTCGCGTTTCGCGTTCGTAGTTTCGTACGCATGGTTAACCGTTTAGCAACGTCGATGGCAATAAAGAGCGTTCGTCGGTTAACGACTCCAAATACGGTCAATATAAAGATCGTTGATGCCTTAACCCCCGAAGTGTCGTTTGCGGTGATTTTGATGATTGGGAGTGGAGAAAGAGTGCTCAGAGCTTGTCCAAAATGCGACGTGGACGATCCCCGTGGGTTTTTACCCTTATATAGGAAATTTGAGCTCTATCCGACAAGCCGTTTTAGATTCTTTGAAGTACCCACATACACACATATATATATATATACACATATACGGAAGTCTCAAAATATATAGGGTACTAGCAGGTTAGCCCGCCACTGGCGGCATTCGTCCCATAACTTTGTTCGAAAAAGCAATTGCAACAGGTTCCGATACACTTGTGCTGCATTTGCACCAAATTTCGTCGAAATCGGCAAGTTTTACCCGAATTGACCTTGAATTGACAATTTTGTAGGTCAAGGTCAGGTCCTGGTCATGAATTGACCCGTCCAAAACACTCACTGGACAAAAGTACAGAAATCCGCCCGTTTTACCCCATTTGACCTTGAATTGACCAGTTTGAAGGTCAATGTCACGTCGTGGTCACGATTTGACCCGTCCGTGACACTTTCGGGACAAAAGTACCCATATGTAGCAAGTTTGGGCTCAATCGGTTGACTCGTCCCGAGTTGACCATTTTGCTTCCATAGAATTTTCATGGGACGAATGTCGCCAGTGGCCTAATATTTAAATTTTAACATAGGATTTCGTATTCAAATCGATTTATGTCGATAAAACTCTTATTTTTCAAAATTTCAAGCTGAAACTTCGTGTGTCTGCGTGTAATACTTATATGTTCTTTAAATGACACAGTCCAACACGTAATTATGTTTTAGATGGAAGAAATTAAATTTTTTCGATGCTAAATTTTAACATAGGATTTCCCATTAAAATCGATTTATGTCGATAAAACTCTTATTTTTCAACATTGTAAGCTGAGACTTGGTGTGTCTGTGTGTAATACTTATGTGTTCTTAAAATGACACAGTCCAACACGTAATTATGTTTTAGATGGAATAAATTAAAAAATTTCGATGCTAAATTTTAACATAGGATTTCCCATTAAAATCGATTTATGTCGATAGAACTCTTATTTTTCAAATTTTTAAGCTGAGACTTGGTGTGTCTGTGTGTTATACTAACATATTCTTAAAATGACAGAGTCCAACACGTAATTATGTTTTTGATGAAAGAAATTAAATTTTGTCGATGCTAAATTTCGAGCGATAACGTTGCGTTGAATTGTAAACAAACGCTCTTTTATAGTGACGCTTCATATACTAACGCTCATTAAATTATCACGTGATTAACCCCCGCAGTGCCGTTATTTGTGACTGAGAGTGGAGAACGGGTGTTCTGAGCTTCTCCAAAACGCCGCGACGATTCCCGTGGGTTTTTACCCTTATATGGGAAGTTTGAGCCAAATCGGTCCAGCTGTTTTCGATTCTATAGAGGACAAATATATACATATATTAACGGAAGTCTCAAAATATATAGGAGACTAGTAGATTAGCCCGCCACTGGCGGCATTGGTCCCATGGCTTTGGTCGATCCATTAATTTTAGTTTTTCAAGGTAACCCCGTACAGGCATATATAACCAGAAAAATATATTCCCCGTCCCGAGTTGACCATACATAACAAATTTCACGTCGATGTCAACACTGACCACCGAGATATCGCCCAAGGTAATTTGTGGGTACCCGTTTCAAGGTCAAGGTCACATGAGGCGGACAAACTGACCCTACGAAAATCTCCCCCGTTCATTGGAAGCCCTAAGTACGAAATTAGACATCCCCAGCTTCCAAAAGCAAAAGATATCAGGTAGAATTTGTCAAATATGGACCCTGGTGCAAACATCGCAGGGCCCTAAAATTTATTAACATAGGATTTTCCATTAAAATCGACTTATGTCTCTTATTTTTTAAAAATTTTAAGCTGGAAGAAATTAAATTTTTTCGATGCTAAATTTTAACACAGGATTTCCCATTCAAATCGATTTATGTCGATAAAACTCTTATTTTTCAATATTTTAAGCTGAGACTTCGTGTGTCTGCGTGTAATACTTATATATTCTTAAAATGACAGAGTCCAACACGTACTTATGTTTTAGATGGAAGAAATTAAAAAATTTCGATGCTAAATTTTAACACAGGATTTCCCATTAAAATCGATTTATGTCGATAAAACTCTCATTTTTCAAAATTTTAAGCTGAGACTTGGTGTGTCTGTGTGTAATACTTACATATAATTAAAATTACACGTAATTTACACGTAATTATGTTTTTGATGATAGAAATTAATTTTTTTCGATTATAGCGACGCGTCATATACAAACGCTCATTAAATTATCACGCGATTAACCCCCTGAGTGCCGTTTTTGTGATTGGGAGTGGATAATGAGTGCTCAGAGCTTCTCCAAAACGCTGCCTTAGATGGGAAGTTTGAGCTCAATCGAGCCAGCCGTTTTCGATTCTATACAGGACAAATATACACATATATTTATTTATGGAAGTCTCAAAATATATAGTAGACTAGCAGGTTAGCCCGCCACTGGCGGCAATCGTCAGAAACATGACAATTTTTAAGTTTTTTAATTATTTTTTTTAATTAAATATTTTGTCTTTCAATGAGTTCATTGTGCCTTTTTAATTTACTGGCTTTTTAAATAAAAAAAATTTAATTAATTTTTTAATTTAATTTTTTGTTTTTCATGAATTTTTTGTTTTTCAGTTTGACCCGATTTGACCTTGAATTGATCATTTTCAAGGTAAAGGTCAGGTCAGGGTCACAAATTAACCCGTCCATGACACTTCCCGTAGGTAGCTAGTTTGAGCTCAATCGGTTCGAGTCTATAAAGGACACACACATATACATCATTTATGGGTACCCGTTTCAATGTGAAGATCACCTCGGGCGGAAAAACTGACCAGATGAAAATGTCCCCGTTCCTAGTAGAACGTAAGAATCACACAGAATTGAATTCTGTTTCGAGCGATAATGTAAACAAAAGCCGTATGCGAAAGCCGAAGGGAATAAAGAGTGTTAACCGGTTAACGAACCCAAATATGGAAGATATAAGGAGCGTTTAGCGTTATTGCGTTAAGCACTCCCGGCCAATGACGATGGCATGGGAGTGGATAAGGGGTGAAGGTGTCGTCGCGCGGGGACCTGGACGAGGAAGAGTCTGTCCACATTGTAAATCGATGTTGGGTGTCCCCGGAGACCTAGACGAGGAGTCCGTCCCCGGAGACCTGGGCGAGGAGGAGTCTGTCCACATTGTAAATCGATGTTGGATTCCCCGGAGACCTGGAGGAGGAGGAGTCTGTCTACATTGTAAATTGATGTTGGATTCCCCGGAGACCTGGACGAGGAGGAGTCTGTCCACATTGTAAATCGATGTTGGATTCCCCGGAGACCTGGACGAGGAGGAGTCTGTCTACATTGTAAATCGATGTTGGATTCCCCGGACGAGTAGGAGTCTGTCCACATTGTAAATCGATGTTGAATGTCCCCGGAGACCTGGACGAGAAGGAGTCTGTACACATTGTAAATCGATGTTGGATTCCCCGGAGACCTGGACGAGGAGGAGTCTGTCTACATTGTAAATTGATGTTGGATTCCCCGGAGACCTGGACGAGGAGGAGTCTGTCCACATTGTAAATCGATGTTGGATTCCCCGGAGACCTGGTCGAGGAGGAGTCTGTCCACATTGTAAATCGATGTTGGATTCCCCGGAGACCTGGACGAGGAGGAGTCTGTCTACATTGTAAATCGATGTTGGATTCCCCGGACGAGTAGGAGTCTGTCCACATTGTAAATCGATGTTGAATGTCCCCGGAGACCTGGACGAGAAGGAGTCTGTACACATTGTAAATCGATGTTGGATTCCCCGGAGACCTGGACGAGGAGGAGTCTGTCTACATTGTAAATTGATGTTGGATTCCCCGGAGACCTGGACGAGGAGGAGTCTGTCCATATTGTAAATCGATGTTGGATTCCCCGGAGACATGGGCGAGGAGGAGTCTGTCCACATTGTAAATCTATGTTGGATTCCCCAGAGACCTGGACGAGGAGTATGTCCCCGGAGACCTGGACGAGGAGGAGTCTGTCCACATTGTAAATCGATGTTGGATTCCCCGGAGACCTGGACGAGGAGGAGTCTGTCCACATTGTAAATCGATGTTGGATTCCCCGGAGACCTGGACGAGGAGGAGTCTGTCCACATTGTAAATCGATGTTGGATTCCCCGGAGACCTGGACGAGGAGGAGTCTGTCCACATTGTAAATCAATGTTGGATGTCCCCGGAGACCTGGACGAGGAGGAGTCTGTCCACATTGTAAATCGATGTTGGATTCCCCGGAGACCTGGACGAGGAGGAGTCTGTCCACATTGTAAATCGATGTTGGATTCCCCGGAGACCTGGACGAGGAGGAGTCTGTCCACATTGTAAATCGATGTTGGATTCCCCGGAGACCTGGACGAGGAGGAGTCTGTCTACATTGTAAATCGATGTTGGATTCCCCGGACGAGTAGGAGTCTGTCCACATTGTAAATCGATGTTGAATGTCCCCGGAGACCTGGACGAGAAGGAGTCTGTACACATTGTAAATCGATGTTGGATTCCCCGGAGACCTGGACGAGGAGGAGTCTGTCTACATTGTAAATTGATGTTGGATTCCCCGGAGACCTGGACGAGGAGGAGTCTGTCCATATTGTAAATCGATGTTGGATTCCCCGGAGACCTGGACGAGGAGGAGTCTGTCCACATTGTAAATCGATGTTGGATTCCCCGGAGACATGGGCGAGGAGGAGTCTGTCCACATTGTAAATCTATGTTGGATTCCCCAGAGACCTGGACGAGGAGTATGTCCCCGGAGACATGGGCGAGGAGGAGTCTGTCCACATTGTAAATCGATGTTGGATTCCCCGGAGACCTGGACGAGGAGGAGTCTGTCCACATTGTAAATCGATGTTGGATTCCCCGGAGACCTGGACGAGGAGGAGTCTGTCCACATTGTAAATCGATGTTGGATGTCCCCGGAGACCTGGACGAGGAGGAGTCTGTCCACATTGTAAATCGATGTTGGATTCCCCGGAGACCTGGACGAGGAGGAGTCTGTCCACATTGTAAATCGATGTTGGATTCCCCGGAGACCTGGACGAGGAGGAGTCTGTCCACATTGTAAATCAATGTTGGATGTCCCCGGAGACCTGGACGAGGAGGAGTCTGTCCACATTGTAAATCGATGTTGGATTCCCCGGAGACCTGGACGAGGAGGAGTCTGTCCACATTGTAAATCGATGTTGGATTCCCCGGAGACCTGGACGAGGAGGAGTCTGTCCACATTGTAAATCGATGTTGGATGTCCCCGGAGACCTGGACGAGGGGGAGTCTGTCCACATTGTAAATCGATGTTGGATGTCCCCGGAGACTTGGACGAGGGGGAGTCTGTCCACATTGTAAATCGATGTTGGATTCCCCGGAGACCTGGATGAGGAGGAGTCTGTCTACATTGTAAATCGATGTTGGATTCCCCGGAGACCTGGACGAGGAGGAGTCTGTCCACATTGAAAATCGATGTTGGATTCCCCGGAGACCTGGACGAGGAGGAGTCTGTCCACATTGTAAATCGATGTTGGATTCCCCGGAGACCTGGACGAGGAGGAGTCTGTCCACATTGAAAATCGATGTTGGATGTCCCCGGAGACCTGGACGTGGAGGAGTCTACATTGTAAATCGATGTTGGATGTCCCCGGAGACCTGGACGAGGAGGAGTCTGTCCACATTGTAAATCGATGTTGGATTCCCCGGAGACCTGGACGTGGAGGAGTCTTTCCACATTGTAAATCTATGTTGGATTCCCCGGAGACCTGGACGAGGAGGAGTGTGTCCACATTGAAAATCTATGTTGGATTTCCCCGGAGACCTGGACCATGATGAGTCTGTCACCGGAGACCTGGACGAGGAGGAGTCTGTCCACATTGTAAATCGATGTTGGATTCCCCGGAGACCTGGACGAGGAGGAGTCTTTCCACATTGTAAATCTATGTTGGATTCCCCGGAGACCTGGACGAGGAAGAGTCTGTCCACATTGTAAATCGATGTTGGATTCCCCGGAGACCTGGACGAGGATGAGTCTGTCCACATTGTAAATCGATGTTGGATTCCCCGGAGACCTGGACGATGAGTCTGACCACATTGTAAATCGATGTTGGATTCCCCGGAGACCTGGGCGAGGAGGAGTCTGTCCACATTGTAAATCTATGTTGGATTCCCCGGAGACCTGGACGAGGAGTATGTCCCCGGAGACATGGGCGAGGAGGAGTCTGTCCACATTGTAAATCGATGTTGGATTCCCCGGAGACCTGGACGAGGAGGAGTCTGTCCACATTGTAAATCGATGTTGGATTCCCCGGAGACCTGGACGAGGAGGAGTCTGTCCACACTGTAAATCGATGTTGGATGTCCCCGGAGACCTGGACGAGGAGGAGTCTGTCCACATTGTAAATCGATGTTGGATTCCCCGGAGACCTGGACGAGGTGGAGTCTGTCCACATTGTAAATCGATGTTGGATTCCCCGGAGACCTGGACGAGGAGGAGTCTGTCCACATTGTAAATCGATGTTGGATGTCCCCGGAGACCTGGACGAGGGGGAGTCTGTCCACATTGTAAATCGATGTTGGATGTCCCCGGAGACCTGGACGAGGGGGAGTCTGTCCACATTGTAAATCGATGTTGGATTCCCCGGTGACCTGGACGAGGAGGAGTCTGTCTACATTGTAAATCGATGTTGGATTCCCCGGAGACCTGGACGAGGAGGAGTCTGTCCCCGGAGACCTGCATGGACGAGGAGTCTGTCCCCGTATACCTGGACGAGGAGTCTGGAATTTCCATATGAACGCCCATCCGTGAAACAGATTGAAAATACCAAATACGAGAAAGCATTACGAATCCCCATCATACAGAGGCGGGGTAAGCTAACAACCATCGAATCCCCACAATACAGAGGCGGGGTAAGCTGACAGCCATCGAATCCCCACCATACAGAGGCGGTGTAAGCTGACAGCCATAGAATCCCCACCATACAGAGGCAGGGTAAGCTGATAGCTATAGGGTATGTGGTGCGATTATGAATTGGTTGGGGTCACGGTGTGGGGGTGTCATAATCCTATATTCCGCTACAATGCTCGATCGAGTTGGGATAAAACAAATTATTCCACACGATGCCGTTTATCACCGTTCGCGATTGTGGTCAAAATAACCCATACAAGTATCTGAAACTAGTCACACATAATGTACCTATATACATCCACTAAATCACTCATCAATTGACACAAATAGGCATTGCCATATCATTCGCATATATCATTAGAGTAATTTCCCTTGACAAAGTCACAAATGTCTAAATGTGAGTGTAATGAACGGTGGTCGATAGTACTCGGTTTGCCGTCTTTTGTGATTTATAAGACATCGCCTACGTTATTAGATTACAGTGGTCTACAGTACTCGACCCCTCCTGTTCTGCTCACATAACCCTGTTATTACTAAAAATTTAGGGGTCGGGCACTATACAATGGATTTCTACTACCCGTTATTTGAGTCGCGGAGATAGAACTCGATCATTTGCATTCTTGTAAATTACTTGCATTGTTTATAGGAATTTAGCAATAGTCGATTACTCTTTGTACACATCATACGTCGCCTAACTCGCCTTTCAATTTGCTTCCGGGTTGTTGAAAATGATTTTTTCTGGGGACCTGTGATCGCAACGTGGTAAACAGCATGCCACATGCACGATACCGATGGGATTAATTTTCACCGTTCATTGTGTGTTCAACATAACCCAAGTATCGGACACTATTCACCTTTATACATCAACTAAACCACTCGCCAACTGACACAAATAGGCATTGCCATATCCATTCGCATATAACATTAGAGTAATCTCCCTTTACCTGGTATAGTGTTCGGATTTATGTATAGCACATGGAGATATTTTGTACTCGATTATGTCTGCTCTGGTAATTTACGGCAAATCACAAACACTATTAAATTGCATGTCTCCATAGTATTCGACACATTCTCCGCAACTCAAATCACGAGTATTAGGAATCTATAGTACAGGGGCCTGTAAATCGATGTTGGATGTCCCCGGAGACCTGGACGAGGAAGAGTCTGTCCACATTGTAAATCGATGTTGGATGTCCCCGGAGACCTGGACGAGGAAGAGTCTGTCCACATTGTAAATCGATGTTGGATGTCCCCGGAGACCTGGACGAGGAGGGGTCTGTCCACATTGTAAATCGATGTTGGATGTCCCCGGAGACCTGGACGAGGAGGAGTCTGTCCACATTGTAAATCTATTTTGGATTCCCCGGAGACCTGGACGAGGATGAGTCTGACCACATTGTAAATCGATGTTGGATTCCCCGGAGACCTGGACGAGGAAGAGTCTGTCCACATTGTAAATCGATGTTGGATGTCCCCGGAGACCTGGACGAGGAGGGGTCTGTCCACATTGTAAATCGATGTTGGATGTCCCCGGAGACCTGGACGAGGAGGAGTCTGTCCACATTGTAAATCGATGTTGGATTCCCCGGAGACCTGGACGAGGATGAGTCTGACCACATTGTAAATCGATGTTGGATTCCCCGGAGACCTGGGCGAGGAGGAGTCTGTCCACATTGTAAATCGATGTTGGATTTCCCCGGAGACCTGGACGAGGAGGAGTCTGTCATCGGAGACCTGGACAAGGAGGAGTCTGTCCACATTGAAAATCGATGTTGGATGTCCCCGGAGACCTGGACGAGGAGGAGTCTGTCTACATTGTAAATCGATGTTGGATTCCCCGGAGACCTGGACGAGGATGAGTCTGTCCACATTGTAAATCGATGTTGGATTCCCCGGAGACCTGGACGAGGAGGAGTCTGTCCACATTGTAAATCGATGTTGGATTTCCCGGAGACCCGGGCGAGGAGGAGTCTGTCCACATTGTAAATCGATGTTGGATTCCCCGGAGACCTGGACGAGGAGGGGTCTGTCCATATTGTAAATCGATATTGGATTCCCCGGAGACCTGGACGAGGAGGAGTCTGTCCACATTGTAAATCGATGTTGGATGTCCCCGGAGACCTGGACGAGGAGTCTGTCCACATTGTAAATCGATGTTGGATTCCCCGGAGACTTGGACGAGGAGGAGTCTGTCCACATTGTAAATCGATGTTGGATGTCCCCGGAGACCTGGACGAGGAGGAGTCTGTCCACATTGTAAATCGATGTTGGATTCCCCGGAGACCTGGACGAGGATGAGTCTGACCACATTGTAAATCGATGTTGGATTCCCCGGAGACCTGGGCGAGGAGGAGTCTGTCCACATTGTAAATCGATGTTGGATTTCCCCGGAGACCTGGACGAGGAGGAGTCTGTCATCGGAGACCTGGACAAGGAGGAGTCTGTCCACATTGAAAATCGATGTTGGATGTCCCAGGAGACCTGGACGAGGAGGAGTCTGTCTACATTGTAAATCGATGTTGGATTCCCCGGAGACCTGGACGAGGATGAGTCTGTCCACATTGTAAATCGATGTTGGATTCCCCGGAGACCCGGGCGAGGAGGAGTCTGTCCACATTGTAAATCGATGTTGGATTCCCCGGAGACCTGGACGAGGAGGGATCTGTCCATATTGTAAATCGATATTGGATTCCCCGGAGACCTGGACGAGGAGGAGTCTGTCTACATTGTAAATCGATGTTGGATGTCCCCGGAGACCTGGACGAGGAGTCTGTCCACATTGTAAATCGATGTTGGATTCCCCGGAGACTTGGACGAGGAGGAGTCTGTCCACATTGTAAATCGATGTTGGATGTCCCCGGACACCTGGACGAGGAGGAGTCTGTCCCCGGAGACCTGCATGGACGAGGAGTCTGTCCCCGTATACCTGGACGAGGAGTCTGGAATTTCCATATGAACGCCCATCCGTGAAACAGATTGAAAATACCAAATACGAGAAAGCATTACGAATCCCCATCATACAGAGGCGGGGTAAGCTGACAGCCATCGAATCCCCACCATACAGAGGCGGTGTAAGCTGACAGCCATAGAATCCCCACCATACAGAGGCAGGGTAAGCTGATAGCTATAGGGTATGTGGTGCGATTATGAATTGGTTGGGGTCACGGTGTGGGGGTGTCATAATCCTATATTCCGCTACAATGCTCGATCGAGTTGGGATAAAACAAATTATTCCACACGATGCCATTTATCACCGTTCGCGATTGTGGTCAAAATAACCAATACAAGTATCTGAAACTAGTCACACATAATGTACCTATATACATCCACTAAATCACTCATCAATTGACACAAATAGGCATTGCCATATCATTCGCATATATCATTAGAGTAATTTCCCTTGACAAAGTCACAAATGTCTAAATGTGAGTGTAATGAACGGTGGTCGATAGTACTCGGTTTGCCGTCTTTTGTGATTTATAAGACATCGCCTACGTTATTAGATTACAGTGGTCTACAGTACTCGACCCCTCCTGTTCTGCTCACATAACCCTGTTATTACTAAAAATTTAGGGGTCGGGCACTATACAATGGATTTCTACTACCCGTTATTTGAGTCGCGGAGATAGAACTCGATCATTTGCATTCTTGTAAATTACTTGCATTGTTTATAGGAATTTAGCAATAGTCGATTACTCTTTGTACACATCATACGTCGCCTAACTCGCCTTTCAATTTGCTTCCGGGTTGTTGAAAATGATTTTTTCTGGGGACCTGTGATCGCAACGTGGTAAACAGCATGCCACATGCACGATACCGATGGGATTAATTTTCACCGTTCATTGTGTGTTCAACATAACCCAAGTATCGGACACTATTCACCTTTATACATCAACTAAACCACTCGCCAACTGACACAAATAGGCATTGCCATATCCATTCGCATATAACATTAGAGTAATCTCCCTTTACCTGGTATAGTGTTCGGATTCATGTATAGCACATGGAGATATTTTGTACTCGATTATGTCTGCTCTGGTAATTTACGGCAAATCACAAACACTATTAAATTGCATGTGTCCATAGTATTCGACACATTCTCCGCAACTCAAATCACGAGTATTAGGAATCTATAGTACAGGGGCCTGTACATATTTGTTCAAAATTAAGGGTCAGACGCACGTTTTGTCAAAATTTCGTGGTATTTCAAAATAGATCTCAAAATATGTCGGAATTTCTTTGTGAGATTTAGTACAAGAGATTTTTGTGACACAATATTAAAGAACCATCCATCCATTGGGTAATATAATCTCATTTGCTTTATGTTTATGGCATGAAAAATATGTGAAATTTCACTGTTTTTAGGTACTAAGAACTTCTGTAAAATAGATTTTTTTTTTCAAAGTGCAGTTCATATATCCATGATATCTGAAGATCATAAGAGGAGGCTTAATTATTCTTTTGATTTGTGAAATTCAATGATCATTATCATTTAGAAAGGCAACTATCCAAAAATAAATTTATATATTTGATAATGTTCATGTCATGGCTGTTGATCAATGATAAATTGGGCTGATATCAGTTCTGGGTCATGGATCATGGGTTCGTAGCCAAGTTAAAGCTGACCACCATACCTCTTAGCACTGAGGCCTAATTCCAGTTGAGATATCCCTGCTTGAGTGGATTACACTGCATATCAACATTTGTTTTCATTGGGCTGGAATATTTGTGAATGTTTTATTCTTCATTATAATATGGGGGTAGGGTGCTATATTATGCAATTAAAAACCTAACTCAACATTATGATACAAATGAAGCCTCCTCTCGTGGAACCAAGATAATAAGCTAATTGGTGATGGAGTTTTGTGTGAAATTATTAATTATTCTAGCATTCTTGAAAAGACAGAGGCAAACAGGAAAATAATAATTTCTACCTTTTAAATGTATTAAAATCTATTGTGTTTGTCGTCTCTTAATAATTGTTCAGATTATATATATACAATGAAGATAATGATTTGCGAAATTCAATATTTTTCGCCAGAGAAAGTCTCTTGTCATTTTTTGCTGGATGTATGCAAAACGTGCGTCTCCCCTTAAAGGTACTCAATCCAATCAGAGGGTCCTATATTACTATTTCTTTGGCTTTGGGGGTAAAAAAATAATTGATTCGAGTCCAGGAACCTACTAATCAACGCTCAGGGTGATCAGATATCGATATTTGAAGTTTCGTTATTTCTATTCTTTCTGTCCCAGAACACAGTCAAAATTGCGTTATTATTACCACTTGATTTTAGAGTTATCCATCCTTGTCTGTTTGAATAGTGTTTTGGTGTACACATCTCGAGCAGATTACGAAGTTAAGGGCAACTATTAGTACTCATCTCGAGAAAATAACAAATTTCAAAAATCAATATCTAATAACTCTGAGCTTTGTTTGATGGGTTCCTCGACTCGAATCAAATCTTTTTTACCCCCAAAGCCAAAGAAATAGTAATATAGGACCCTCTGATCGGATTGTTGTTGTTGGAATCTGTTGAGATGGGGACCCTCTGATCTGATTGAGTACCTTTAAACTACGATATACACAAATATATAATAAAATATTTGTTTCCGCTGTAAATATGACGTAATATATACTGTCGACGCAATTGGGGACGAATGCATTTTATGAAAGTTTTGAATCGCGAATTACCAATGTTTTTTCTGACAAGAAATTGCACTACGTGGGGTTTATAAACACTATTCAGATGTTAGTGTGCATGAGCGGGGGTTAGAAGTGAACTATTTCTCGAATAGAGGTCTCCGTTGGAGTTCGTTGTGTATATATTGGGACACGTGACCATTCTAGATTTCGAATGTCGACTTGTGGTATAAAGCATAGTATAAAATGCCCATTCGGAGAAATAGAAAGTCGAGGTAGAACAAAGGAGCTGGGTTTTAACGGGGGATACGGCGCTGTGTTTTTAATGGGGGATACGATGCTGTGGTTTGAATGAGGGATACGGCGCTGTGGTCGTTGGTTTTAACGGGTTATACGGCGCTGTGTTTTAATGGGGGATACGGCGCTGTGGTCGTTGGTTTTAATGGGGGATACGGCGCTGTGGTCGTTGGTTTTAATGGGGGATACGGCGCTGTGGTCGTTGGTTTTAATGGGGAATACGGCGCTGTGGTCGTTGGGGCACATTTAGTTAGAACTACATTAATTTAATTTACGCTTTAGTGTAATACATTGACGCTTACGACTTAAGTGTAATTCAATTTCGCTTAAAGGCACAGGAGGCCTTAGTTGTCGAAAATATTCATATATGTTCCAATCATAGTAAACAGAAAAACATTAAAACGCATAAAGTTTCGTTCATATATACCATGACCATGACTATCACAAAGACCTACTATATTTTAAGTAAGAAAGAGCCTGATTGTGTTACAGAAGACAGCACTATGCTATTGGCTAAACACACAGAAATTATATAAACGCTCTTTATTAGTTATATATAAGGAATGCAGCAACAAATAACGCTCTTTATGTTTACCATCATAATATAAACAAACACCAGGAAAGTAACTTTTTATGCTTTTGTTTACATAACAATGGTCAAACATGTGACAATAACATACTGTTTATGTGATATTTCTTATTTGTATACGAACAAAGTCTATCTACATTTTAATATTCTTTCTGTTTGTGGCGGTTTTTGACGGGTGAAAATATTTTCACAGGATACCCACCGCCAAGACCTCCCATACCTTTAAGAGTCAATTAATTACTCTTAAGTGTAAGCACAAATGAATTACTCTTTAACGTAAGCGTAAATAAATTACTCTTAAGTGTAAATAATAAAAGATATAGATGACTATATATAGAGTAATAATCATATTAAGCATAAGTTAATACGCGTAATGCGTTTATAGCGTAATTCACTTACGCTTAAGAGCAATTAGCTAATATATATGAAAAATGCCTCCAGAGAATTGAGGGAATCCAATGGAGTTGATAAATGATGTCAAATTTACGCTGTCTGGGTCAGTTTGGTTTTGATAGACACCAAAACAATAAAAATTTCCATAAGATTCCTCTAAACTTATTTATAAAGGACAAGGCTTCCCCGTATACATGGTATATATATATGGGGAATCTAATGGAGTGGTTTAACGTAAATTAATGTTGCCGAAGTAGTTCCGTTGTAGTCTAAGATCCAGGGTCAGGATGGAGGGGGCGGGGAATATTTCAAATTTTATGAAAATACTTTTGTATATAGACGGGCATCTCCTTGAGGAATACTATTGTTGTCCAAACTTGCACCGTCATGTCAATGATGGGATGGAGAGGGGCACCAAGATTTACAAAGACGATTTTAATATCACAAATTTAATCCATTCTTATATGTAGGCACTCCCATGAAATATTATTATTATTATTATTATTATATCTTCATTTCAGACTATATTGGTCCATATATGAGTATGTTGTACATGTATATATCATATAATATACACAAATTCGTTCCAACAATGAAATATTTTGGAAATGTATTTAAAATCTGAATTGAAAAACATATAAATGATTGAATTGTTCATATCTTTCATTCTTTCGCGAAAACTGAACACAAACTTTCTCCTCAACATCCCTAGCGACAGCATTCGATCATTGACAAACAGTACCACTCGCACTACATCTTTTTTCATAACCCATTAACATCCTATACGAATTATTATAACACACAGTTAACTTATTGAAACAGCGTTTGGAGAATTGTACCCAAAGATGGGCACAGTATAACGGAGAAATATAATGCTGAAATAAAATCATTTTGACTTGATTAGAATACTTAGAAAATCTCCTAATTATCATATTAGACCATATACAGCACGATATTGTCGTTCAATATCTCCATATACATTTATCGGTTTATAGATGGACGTGTCGAGGTTGTCCATACGTACTGACGTAATATTAGTATAGTAGTTTTGAGTCATTAAATCAAACAGTCAAAAACGATCAGCCTATCAGCATAAATTCAACGTAACTTGACCAACGTTGGAGGGATATGACTCCAGACAATCCCTGTGAAAACAGATGCGTTTGATTTATTCTATCGACTGAAGAAACAACACGTATCGAATTTTCACGAATTGTAATTACCTGTCGAGAACCATCATATATAGGGTTGATTCTTTTGCTACTGCTTTAACATTATTTCGGGATCATTTTCACTCGCCATGTTTCGGGACAATCACAATGAACCTTTGAAGATATTTATTTGGTTTATTCTGTCGACTGGAGAACCAAACTTGTCGAATATTATCTCTGTAAATTGGAGATAGCTGTCTGGAACCAATAGGTTGGTTCTGTGGCCATTTGGTTAACAGTGTAGTGCGATTATTTTATCATGCCTTATGTAGGGATAATCATTGTGACATTTTGAACATACAGAAGTTTGTTTTATTATGTCGACTACAGGAACCGAACATGGAAATAGCTGCATGGAGCCAATTAATGGCTGCGAACACACGTACCACAGTAGCAATGGCATAACAGGTGTGACAATTTATTATGGTGGAGTTTGGTGACAATTTCTCGTCATATTTCTGGGCCATAGCTAGCCATGTTGCGCGCTGAGTTTCCGCACAATGAGTCGACTCGACCAATTAACCCATTGCGTTTCACGAAGGGTTATATCTACTCATTACGTTTTGCTACATTGTATTCTCTACGATATATATAATTGCACGATCGGTTGTCCAGAATTGTGTTTGCCCGTGGCAATCCATCATTCACTCACATATCATGCACCCAGTACGTTTTGTTGATATGATCTCAATTCATGTTTATCCACATATTAGTTTCATGCGTACTAAGATTTCCCCAATTGCGTTGTTTTATTTAGTTTTACGCATAATTCCGCTAACATGTTCATGTGTGCCTATTAAGCTGTGTCGGAACTGTTGGACGAAATGCAGCTGCGAGAAAGTATCTGGAATAAACAAAGCGAACTATACAAGGACCAAAAACAAGAAAAAGGATGATTATGGAGGGCTCATTGTGCGAAAATGCAGCGGGCGACATGGCTAGCTGTGGCATATTAATTATGATAATCAATTGTCACCAAACTCCACCGTAATAAATTGTCACACCTACTATGTCATCGCTACTGTGATACGTGTGTCCGCAGCCAATGACTGCGGACACACGTATCACAGTAGCGATGTCGTAGTAGGTGTGACAATTAATTAAGGTGGAGTTAATAATTAATATGCCATAGCCAGCCATGGATGTTGCCCGCGGACTATCCGCACAATGAGTCGACTGGACCAATTAACCCATTGCGTTTCACGATGGTTGATCTCTATTCATTACGTTTTGCTAAATTATATTCGCTGCGATATATATAATTGCACGATCGATCGTCCAGAATTCTGTTTGACCGTGGCCTGGTGGCAATTCCTCATTGACTCATATATTATGCATGTGGTACGTTTTTATATGATCTCAATGCATGCATGTTTGTCTACTTATATTAATTTAATGAGTAGTAAGACAGTTCCCCAATTGCATAATAAGAGTGTTCCTCAATTGCGTTTTTTTTATTTTGCGACGTTTAGTTCTACGCATAAGGTTTGACTCGCTTACATTTGCTAAGGAATTACATGGGCGATTTATTCTCAGTAAGAACAATCATGGCTGTGGGCAGAAATCGGTTATTCGTTAAGTTATGAAGTGCACTTGTGTGTTAGCATGTAAAATATAACACTGAGTGTTGAGTAAAGATCAAAAGCGACAAGAAACTCGGGTAGATACATCCCTAAGAGATCGACCGTTGCTGGTAGAGCTTGGTAGACTCATTGTGCGAATTTGCAGAGGGCGACATGGCTTGCTATGGCATATTAATTATGACGACCAATTGTCACCAAACTCCACAATAATAAATTGTCACACCTTATATGTCATCGCTACTGTGATACGTGTGTCAGCAGCCAATAGGGCTTGTTCTTTCCTCATTTCTTTAACATGTATTGCGATTATTTTCACTGGTCATGTTTCTGAACAATCGGTGTGAACTTTTGAACAAATGCGTTGGGTATTGGCCATCGTAGAAATGTGATTCTGGAATCAATATATTATTATGTTATATTGATTTTGCAGCCGAATGTATGTCCTTATGTTATCGCTGTTAACACATCGCTAAATTTGTGATCACTGCGGCTATCCTGTGGTATGTGTTCGAACAATCACTGCTAAACGCACTCACTATATACTTTATGTTATGATGGTCTCTTGTTAAATGTCTTCTGTCGCAGGGACGTGGCACGAGGGTCTCCGTTATGGGTGTCCAGTTCATTTCCAGCTGCACACACGGCCCCCTATGGTTGGAAATTGCCCTTTCACTCCAAAACATTTGACCGAAAGTTGGATAATATTAGACATTTGGTATAAAACAACACATTTCCCAGTGGATTCTGGTTGAAACATCAAACTATTAAAAACAATTTCAACCTATTTTCGGTCGGAAAACATTGATCCAACTTGGAAGAAGATACATCCCATCCCTAAACCCCCTGCTGCCACGTCTCTGTTGAGACTATATATTTATTTTGTGTATAACTCTTATTGGTACATCACTGGATTCGTCTCTCCCAGTGTAGTCATATGTGGTGGTAGCGTTGAATATGCTGGTGGTGGTTGGTTGTACGGCTGGAGTTGAGCAACCGGAATGTGGGATACGGCTGGCTGCGAAGGCTGGACCATGACGGCGAATGTCTGGCAGATAAAGGAAATTTAGTTAATGACATTGAATATGTTAGTTTTAGTTACCATAATCGGGTTAATAAGTCCAGAAGGCCTATATAAATTGACATACGAGCATGTTTCTTTCAAAAGGTTCGAGCATATTTATTTACCGCTAAATTCAAAATCCATGTTTGCAATTGCAAGTTAGCAAGAGACTGTTTTCCGCACAAAATGGCGCACATGCATGGACGCTTAACGGTCTTATTTAATGCTGACTTCATCAGTATTGCACGTTTCATAACTCACTGACTCTTGACATCCACGTAAATCAAGCACTATATTATGTTGCTACGACATTTTTATATCTACATTTAGTTTAAATGTATATTGATATGTTTATTGTACAAATAAATATATCTATCTATATATGTGACCCGCCATATCAAATCCAGTCGTAAGTCGGGATTTTTTTACCCTGTGCCAATGCATTCTCTTATATATGCGAGTCGACCATATGTCGCCTCGCATATATAAGAGAATGCATTGGCCTAACAATTTTTTATCATTTTTTTTAAATAAATGTTTCTTACAATTTTTAGGACATAAAATAAAAAAACATTCATTACCCTGCAGGGAGCCCCACACATATATAGAAGCATAAATAAGAGTGTCGTCTGCTCATGTTTGTCTGGGGCTCTGTATGGGTGAATTATAAGATTGTTAAGGAATACAAGAACAAATTATTAAAATTGTAAAAAATTGTTAGGCCAATGCATTCTCTTATATATGCGAGGCGACCTATGGTCGATTCGCATATATAAGAGAATGCATTGGCACAGGGCCAAAAAAATCCCGACTTACGACTGGATTTGATATGGTGGGTCACATATGTCGTATTTGATTTCGCGCAGTTTTGCAATTTTGGCTGACATGGATTCTCGAACAGTGGGTGCAGTGTGTGCATGGTCAAAAACCCTTTCGGTCGCATTTCAATTTCAGTAACTGCTCGTCCCTGACGTAATAAATGTATATTGATGTGGAATACTTTGCTGTGGTGATCGAATGGGAATAGTTATTTTCATAAATGTTAAATCCAAAATTGGCAGCATGTGAGTGATGTGACATCATTCTATATATGAACAGTATTATGAAGCGACCCTCGTTGGCCGGATCATTACGTAATGGTTAGAGCACACAAATTGTTCTTTACCAGAATCAATCGAGTAGGAGACGAGATTTATTCTGGTAAAGAACAATTCGCGTGATCTGATCGACTTAGAGCACAATTGATCCCACATAATGCAATAAACTGGAAATGTGCCGTGCGCTGGCCACGATTGGACACAATAGCCGGTTAGCCACGCCCAAAAACGTGATTAACATTTACTGAATGTGAATAGATGTCCGAAACAACACGGACTGTTCCCACTTTGAAGCGCCCGTGCGATTTGTTTGTTATGAGTTGCGGGTGCCTATAACAATGGGATAATCATTGAACTATTCTTTCGCCAGCCTTGGGAATTGGTGTACTTTAGCAAAAATCAGGGAACGATTGCAACAATGGGATTGTGCTCTAACGTTTGTTAAACCCCTGTCACACTCAGGCCGGCGCTCTCATTGCGCTGCAAAAGTATCAGTGAGAGCTTTACGTGTTGGACTCTGTCATTTTAAGAATATGTATGTATTACACACAGACACACTAAGTCTCAGCTTAAAATTTAAAAAAAATAAGAGTTTTATCGACATAAATCGATTTTAATGGGAAATCATATGTTAAAATTTAGCATCGAAAAAAATTAATTTCTTCCATCTAAAACATAATTACGTGTTGGACTGTGTAATTTTAAGAACATATAAGTATTACACGCAGACACACGAAGTCTCAGCTTGAAATTTTGAAAAATAAGAGTTTTATCGACATAAATCGATTTGAATGCGAAATCCTATGTTAAAATTTAAATATTACAAGCAGGTTAGCCCGCCACTGGCGGCATTCGTCCCATGAAAATTCTATGGAAGCAAAATTGTCAGCTTGGGACGGGTCAACCGATTGAGCCCAAACTTGCTACCTATGGGTACTTTTGTCCCGAAAGTGTCACGGACGGGTCAAATCGTGACCCCGACGTGAAATTGACCTTCAAACTGGTCAATTCAAGGTCAAATGGGGTAAAACTGGCGGATTTCTGTACTTTTGTCCGGGGAGTGTTTTGGACGGGTCAAATCATGACCACGACCTGACCTTGACCTACAAAATTGTCAATTCAAGGTCAAATCGGGTAAAACTTGCTGATTTAGACGAAATTTGGTGCAAATGCAGCACAGGTGTCTCGGAACCTGTTGTAATTGCTTTTTCGAACAAAGTCATGGGACGAATGCCGCCAGTGGCGGGCTAACCTGCTAGTGTTATATAAAGCCACATGACGGTTTGCGCTCCATAATACACCAATTGGTATTCGCGGTTGAATTTTACCCCGGATCGAAATAGGTCGATAATACCGAACTGGTGGCAGAAAGAGTCATTTGTATTCATTCCAATTCTGAAATTGTAAACGGAATGTCGGGAAAAGAAACATTGCTATATCTTAACAAGAAACTATTAAAATACTTTGCTTTCTCTTCGTTTTAATCATTAAAATTATTTAGAACCATAAATGTTGCAGAGTGATGACAGCTCTAGATTTTCTTCCCATGGTCTTTACAGTTGCAATGTACGTGACCGCTGACTAAAAATGTGAACCGACACAAACGAAACGATACGAAATTTAGCGATATATCTACACACTATTTTGGGGAACGAAAGCCATGTCAGTCTGAAATTGTTACTTTCGCGGTATTTAGCTAATCTGAACAAATCAACGAAAGCGACTACGTGTAAAAACATTCAAAACATGTATATATTGTGAAATATTTTTTATAATGACTGTGTTTGTTTAATAATGACTGTGTTTGTTTAATAATGACTGTGTTGGTTTAATAATGAATGTGTTTGTTTAATAATGACTGTGTTGGTTTAATAATGACTGTGTTGGTTTAGTAATGACTGTGTTGGTTTAATAATTACTGTGTTGGTTTAATAATTGCTGCGTTGGTTTAATAATGACTGTGTTGGTTTAATAATGACAGTTTGTTTAATAATGACTATGCTGGTTTAATAATGACTGTGTTGGTTTAATAATGACTGTGCTGGTTTAATAATTACTGTGCTAGTTTAATAATGCTGGTTTAATAATGACTGTACTAGTTTAATAATGACTGTGCTGGTTTAATAATGACTGTGTTGGTTTAGAAATGAGTGCGCTGGTTTAATAATGACTGTTTTAGTTTCATAATGTGTTGGTTTAATAATGACTGTGCTGGTTTAATAATGACCGTGTTTAATAATGACTGTGTTGGTTTAATAATGACTGTGTTTGTTTAATAATGACTGTGCTGGTTTAATAATGACTGCGCTGGTTTAATAATGACTGTGTTGGTTTAATAATGACCGTGTTGGTTTAATAATGACTGTGTTGGTTTGATAATGACTGTGCTGGTTTAATAATGACTGTGTGTGATTAAAATTGACTGTGTTGGTTTACTAATGACTGTATCTGTTTAATAATGACTCTGTTGGTTTAATAATGACTGTGCTAGTTTAATAATAACTGCGTATGATTAATAATGACTGTGCTGATTTAATATTGACTGTGTTGGTTTACTAATGACTGTGTCGGTTTAATAATGACTCTGTTTGTTTAATAATGACTGTGCTAGTTTAATAATAACTGTGTATAATTAATAATGACTGTGCTGGTTTAATAATGACTGTGTTGGTTTAATAATGACTGTGTTTGTTTGATAAACACTGCATTGATTTAGTAGTGACTATGTTGGTTTAATAATGACTGTATTTGGTTTAATAATTACTGTGCTGGTTTAATAATGACTGTGTTGGTTTAATAATGACAGTTGGTTTAATAATGACTGTGTTGATTTAATAATTGCTGCGTTGGTTTAATAATGACTGTGTTGGTTTAATAATGACTGCGTTGGTTTAATAATGACTGTGCTCGTTTAATAATGACTGTGTTTGTTTCATAATGACTGTGTTTGTTTAATAATAACTGTGCTGGTTTAATAATGACCGTGTTTAATAATGACTGTGCTGGTTTAATAATGACGTGTTTAATAATGACTGTGTTGGTTTAATAATGACTGTGTTGGTTTAATAATAACTGTGCTGGTTTAATAATGACTGTGCTGGTTTATTATGACAGATGGTTTAATAATGACTGTGCTGGTTTAATAATGACTGTGTTTAATAATGACTGTGTTGGTTTAATAACGACTGTGTTGGTTTAATAATGACTGTGCTGGTTTATTAATGACTGTGTGTGAATAATATTGACTGTGTTGGTTTACTAATGACTGTGTCGATTTAATTATGACTCTGTTGGTTTAATAATGACTGTGCTAGTTTAATAATAACTGTGTATGATTAATAATGACTGTGCTGATTTAATATTGACTGTGTTGGTTTACTAATGACTGTGTCGGTTTAATAATGACTCTGTTGGTTTAGTAATGACTGTGCTAGTTTAATAATAACTGTGTATGATTAATAATGACTGTGTTGGTTTAATAATGACTGTGTTGGTTTAATAATGACTGTGTTTGTTTAATAAACACTGCATTTATTTAGTAGTGACTATGTTGATTTAACCATGACTGTGTTGGTTTAATAATGACTGTATTTGTTTTAATAATTACTGTGCTGGTTTAATAATGACTGTGTTGGTTTAATAATGACTGTCTTTGTTTAGTAATGCCTGTTGGTTTAATAATGATTGTGTTGATTTAACAATGACTGCGTTGGTTTAATAATGACTGTGTTGGTTTAATAATGACTGTTTGTTAATGCAAATGACTGTTTGTTAATGGCCATTCCCGTCATTTTGCAAACACCATGCAGCGCCACCATTTCTGTACTTTTGTCCGGGGAGTGTTTTGGACGGGTCAAATCATGACCACGACCTGACCTACAAAATTGTCAATTCAAGGTCAAATCGGGTAAAACTTGCTGATTTAGACGAAATTTGGTGCAAATGCAGCACAGGTGTCTCGGAACCTGTTGTAATGGCTTTTTCGAACAAAGTCATGGGACGAATGCCGCCAGTGGCGGGCTAACCTGCTAGTGTTATATAAAGCCACATGACGGTTTGCGCTCCATAATACACCAATTGGTATTCGCGGTTGAATTTTACCCCGGATCGAAATAGGTCGATAATACCGAACTGGTGGCAGAAAGAGTCATTTGTATTCATCCCAATTCTGAAATTGGAAACTGAATGTCGAGAAAAGAAACATTGCTATATCTTAACAAGAAACTATTAAAATACTTTGCTTTCTCTTCGTTATAATCATTAAAATATTTAGAACCATAAATGTTGCAGAGTGATGACAGCTCTAGATTTTCTTCCCATGGTCTATACAGTTGCAATGTACGTGACGGCTGACTAAAAATGTGAACCGACACAAACGAAACGATACGAAATTTAGCGATATATCTACACACTATTTTGGGGGTTCGAACGAAAGCCATGTCAGTCTGAAATTGTTACTTTCGCGGTTTTAGCTAATCTGAACAAATCAACGAAAGCGACTACGTGTAAAAACATTCAAAACATGTATATATTGTGAAATATTTTTAATAATGACTGTGTTGGTTTAATAATGAATGTGTTTGTTTAATAATGAATGTGTTGGTTTAATAATGACTGTGTTGGTTTAGTAATGACTGTGTTGGTTTAATAATTACTGTGTTGGTTTAATAATTGCTGCGTTGGTTTAATAATGACTGTGTTGGTTTAATAATGACAGTTTGTTTAATAATGACTATGCTGGTTTAATAATGACTGTGTTGGTTTAATAATGACAGTTTGTTTAATAATGACTGTGTTGGATTAATAATGACTGTGTTGGTTTAATAATGACTGTGTTGGATTAATAATATGACTGTGTCAGTTTGATAATGACTGTATTGGTTTAATAATGACTGTATTGGTTTAATAATGACTGTATTGGTTTAATAATGATTGTTTGTTTAATAATGACTATGTTGGTTTAATAATGACTGTGTTGGTTTAATAATGACTGTGTTTGTTTAATAATGACCCTGTTTGTTTAATAATAACTGTGTTGTAATTATGACTGTTGGTTTAATGATGAAACTATTTGTTTAATAATGACTGTGTTGGTTTAATAAGACTGTGTTCGTTTAATAATGACTGTGTTGGTTTAATAATTGCTGTGTTGGTTTAATAATGGTCTGTGTTGGTTTAACAATGACTGCATTGGTTTAATAATGACTGTGCTTGTTTAATAATGACTGTGTTGGTTTAATAATGACTGTGTAGGTTTAATAATAACTGTGTTGGTTTATTGACTGTGCTGGTTTAATAATGCTGGTTTAATAATGACTGTACTAGTTTAATAATGACTGTGCTGGTTTAATAATGACTGTGTTGGTTTAAAAATGAGTGTGCTGGTTTAATAATGACTGTTTTAGTTTCATAATGACTGTGATGGTTTAATAATGACTGTGCTGGTTTAATCATGACCGTGTTTAATAATGACTGTGTTGGTTTAATAATGACTGTGTTTGTTTAATAATGACTGTGCTTGTTTAATAATGACTATGCTGGTTTAATAGTGACTGTGTTGGTTTAATAATGACTGTGTTGGTTTAATAATGACTGTGTTGGTTTGATAATGACTGTGCTGGTTTAATAATGACTGTGTATGATTAATATTGACTGTGTTGGTTTACTAATGACTGTATCTGTTTAATAATGACTCTGTTGGTTTATTAATGACTGTGTATGATTAATATTGACTGTGTTGGTTTACTAATGACTGTATCTGTGTAATAATGACAGTTTGTTTAATAATGACTATGCTGGTTTAATAATGACTGTGTTGGTTTAATAATGACAGTTTGTTTAATAATGACTGTGTTGGATTAATAATGACTGTGTTGGTTTAATAATGACTGTGATAGTTTAATAATAACTGCGTATGATTAATAATGACTGTGCTGATTTAATATTGACTGTGTTGGTTTACTAATGACTGTGTCGGTTTAATAATGACTCTGTTGGTTTAATAATGACTGTGCTAGTTTAATAATAACTGTGTATGATTAATAATGACTGTGCTGGTTTAATAATGACTGTATTTGGTTTAATAATTACTGTGCTGGTTTAATAATGACTGTGTTGGTTTAATAATGACATTTGGTTTAATAATGACTGTGTTGATTTAATAATTGCTGCGTTGGTTTAATAATGACTGTGTTGGTTTAATAATGACTGCGTTGGTTTAATAATGACTGTGCTCGTTTAATAATGACTGTGTTTGTTTAATAATGACTGTGTTTGTTTAATAATAACTGTGCTGGTTTAATAATGACCGTGTTTAATAATGACTGTGTTGGTTTAATAATAACTGTGCTGGTTTAATACTGACTGTGCTGGTTTAATACTGACAGATGGTTTAATAATGACTGTGCTGGTTTAATAATGACTGTGTTTAATCATGACTGTGTTGGTTTAATAACGACTGTGTTGGTTTAATAATGACTGTGCTGGTTTAATAATGACTGTGTGTGAATAATATTGACTGTGTTGGTTTACTAATGACTGTGTCGGTTTAATAATGACTCTGTTGGTTTAATAATGACTATGCTAGTTTAATAATAACTGTGTATGATTAATAATGACTGTGCTGATTTAATATTGACTGTGTTGGTTTACCAATGATTGTGTCGGTTTAATAATGACTATGTTGATTTAATAATGACTGTTCTAGTTTCATAATAACTGTGTATGATTAATAATGACTGTGCTGGTTTAATAATGACTGTGTGTGAATAATATTGATTGTGTTGGTTTACTAATGACTGTGTCGGTTTAATAATGACTCTGTTGGTTTAATAATGACTGTGCTAGTTTAATAATAACTGTGTATGATTAATAATGACTGTGCTGGTTTAATAATGACTGTGTTGGTTTAATAATGACTGTGTTTGTTTAATAAACACTGCATTTATTTAGTAGTGACTATGTTGATTTAACCATGACTGTGTTGGTTTAATAATGACTGTATTTGGTTTAATAATTACTGTGCTAGTTTAATAATGACTGTGTTGGTTTAATAATGACTATCTTTGTTTAGTAATGACTGTTGGTTTAATAATGACTGTGTTGATTTAATAATGACTGCGTTGGTTTAATAATGACTGTGTTGGTTTAATAATGACTATGTTGGTTTAATAATGACTGTGTTGATTTAATAATGATTGTGTTGGTTTAATAATGACTATGTTGGTTTAATAATGACTGTGTTGGTTTAATAATGACTTTGTTGATTTAATAATACCCGTGTTGGTTTAATAGTGACTGTGTTGGTTTAATAATGACTGTGTTGGTTTAATAATGACTGTGTTGATTTAACAATGACTCCGTTGGTTTAATAATAACTGTGTATGATTAATAATGACTGTGTTGGTTTAATAATGAATGTATTGGTTTAATAATGACTGTGTTGATTTAATAATACCCGTGTTGGTTTAATAGTGACTGTGTTGGTTTAATAATGACTGTGTTGGTTTAATAATGACTGTGTTGATTTAACAATGACTCCGTTGGTTTAATAATGACTGTGTTGGTTTAATAATGACTGTTTGTTAATGCAAATGACTGTTTGTTAATGGCCATTCCCGTCATTTTGCAAACACCATGCAGCGCCACCATTTTGTATTTGAAAATATATAAGTTCTTGAATGTTTGATATATAGAAACCAGCCAATACTCCAAGGATTATATAGCTAATAATATGTAATCGGGGTTCTCCATGAGGTATCTAATGATAGTCAATCTCAGTAACACTAAGTAATATTTGGCAGGGATGTTCGATTGGATATCAGAAAATAGGATATCATATAATCCCATAATATGACAAATATAGCGAATTATCGAAAAATGAAATACAACGAAAAATTGAAATAGGAATTTTTTGAAAAATAAAGGCGCGTTTCTTAACAGCATCGCTTTGTCCCGCCAGCATCATAACAACACTTAAGCAGATGTGAATCAATTACCTGAGGTCTTGAAACAGTTTTACCCGTAGTCCGGCGGGTAACGCATATGAACCGGATGACGAATCCCAAAATAACCATAAACATGAAACCGCCCACAGACGCTCCTATAATATCAGCTGTCGTTATAAAATCACCCAAATCATCATCATCATCATCATCGCACCACTCCTCGTCGTCGGCTGAATCAGCATCACAGTTGTTTGTACCGTCGCATTTAAGAGAAGAGTCGATACATTCATTGGCACCGATATATTCAGTACAGCTGTACCCAGAACAATAACCGTTACCTGTGATCGAAACAAACGTGAAATCAGTATAAGTTCATGTACGTGTACGTGGCTATAGAGTGTCTTTATGTGAGGATACACAACAGCAACCCCCCCCCCCCCGAGGCAGACCACAATTTCCAAATCCACGCGTGCACCCCGAGCCTTGTGTTGAATTTGTTTTAACTTTATCTAAAGCTGTCCAAATGTTGGACAATTCCGTCCTAATGACCTAATTGTTGGTAAATTCTAGCCTGATGCCCTAATTCTTGGTAAATTCCAGCCTAACGCCCCTAACTGTTGGTATATTATAGCCTGAGGCTCTAATTGTTGGAAAATTCCAACCTAACACCCATAATTGTTGGTAAATTCCAGCCTAAGACCCTAATTATTGGTAAATTCTATCCTGAGACCCTAATTGTTAGTAAATTCCAGCCTAACGCCCCTAATTGTTGGTAATTACAGGCTAACGCCCATAATTGTTGGTATTTTCCAACTAATTGCCATTTCAGTCTAAAAAATTAATCTGATGTCGGAACCTGTTCGACTTTTATTCTAAATACGAAAATGATCGCACCGAATACTGATTGGAATATGAAACTAACAGAACAAATTCAACCTACCTTTTGTCTGCAATTTCAACAAATGTTGTGTCAGGCTTGGGCTTTTGGAAATGTTGGCCAAAGTTTGGTGTGATGAGGTAATGATGCAACTTAGGCCTCTTCACACGCGCTATAGACTGTTAAAAGTGACATATTAAGCGTTGTGTGGGAACTAAAGTCGGCATACCTTGAACAGTCATATATAATTTTACTGGCGGGGCTTAGTAAATGATCAATTTTTGCTATAAATTTATTTTTGAGAATTATTTTCTAGACTTACAACGCTTGACCTAATTTTCTAAATTCAATGTAAAATTATAAAATAAAGAGTTAAATACATCTAGCGCCCCTAATTGTCGTTAATTTCGAACGCATGGCCATTTATGTCAAACAAAATTGACCAAAGTATGAAAAATTTCGACTTTTATTCTAAAAACAACAATGTTCGCACCAAATACTGATTGGAATATGAAACTAAAACAGAACAAATTCAACCTACCTTCTGTCTGCAATTTCAACAAATGTTATGCCAGGCTTGAGCTATTGGAAATGTTGGCGCCAAAGTTTGGTGTGAGGAGGTAATGATGCAACTTACGCCTCTTCTCGCGCGCTATAGACTGTTAAAAGTGACATATTAAGCGTTGCCGGGAAGTAAAGTCGGCATACCATTGGACAGTCATATATAATTTTACTGGCGGGGCTTAGTAAATGATAAATCTTTTTGCTATAAATTTATTTTTGAGAATTATTTTCTAGACTTACAACGCTTCACCTAATTTTCAAAATTCAAAATTAAATAGTTAAATACATCTAACGCCCCTAATTGTCGGTAATTTCGACCGCATGGCCATTTATGTCAAACAAAATTGACCAAAGTATGAACAATTTCGACTTTTTTTTCTAAAAACAACAATGTTCGCACCGAATACTGATTGCAATATGAAACTAAAACAGAACAAATTCAACCTACCTTTTGTCTGCAATTTCAACAAATCTTGTGTCAGGCTTGAGCTATTGGAAATGTTGGCGCCAAAGTTTGGTGTGAGGAGGTAATGATGCAAATTGGGCAACTTCACACACGCTATGTATACTCGGATATCCGTTTAACGTAACATGGTTAGTTAGTTTTTATTCTTTACATGCACAGCGATATCATACGATACGTGGCATGCAAGCTGAAACGCTTTGTCGTTATTCTTTTATGCGCCATACACCTTGAGAACTGAGCCACCGGTACCCTTATGCTATTGATCGTGAGGTCTGGGTGAATTTCCCATTGATCTTAATTATACCGATCTGGGGAGGTCTACAAAAAAAAGACCGATTGGTCTTTCCCCACCCCCATACATCTGGGGGCGAGTCACTAAACTGTTCTATAATCTATAATAATATTATTATCTTTCATACGATACTTGGACACGTTTCATTCGCATTGCCTTTGCAGGACATGGACTAATTATTTCTTGAGAATATTCAATAAAACATGAACACATCGTCAAGCAGTTAACATTTCAAAATATTCAATACATTTAAAGTTCACTCTCTTACATCAGTGAGTAATATGCAACTATAAAGTCATCCCCTGAATCCTTAATGTTAGTAAACAAATGGGTGAATCCTCCGTACCCGTTACATCAGTGAGTACTATGCAACTATAAAGTCATCCCCTGAATCCTTAATGTTAGTAAACAAATGGGTGAATCCTCCGTACCCGTTACATCAGTGAGTACTATGCAACTATAAAGTCACCCCCTGAATCCTTATAATGTTAGTAAACAAATGAGTGAATCCTCCGTACCGGTTACATCAGTGAGTACTGTGCTACTATAAACTCACCCCTGAATCCTTCGTACCGGTTACATCAGTGAGTACTATGCAACTATACAGTCACCCCCTGAATCCTGAATGTTCTTAAACAAATGGGTGAATCCTCCGTACCGGTTACACCAGTGAGTGCCATGCAACTATAAAATCACACTTGAATCCTGAATTTTAGTAAACAGAAATGAGTGAATCTTCCGTACCGGTTACACCCGTGAGTACTATGCAACTATAAAGTCACCCCCTGAATCCTTAATGTTAGTAAACAAATGGGTGAATCCTCCGTACCCGTTACATCAGTGAGTACTATGCAACTATACAGTCAACCCCTGAATCCTGAATGTTCTTAAACAAATGGGTGAATCCTCCGTACCGGTTACATCAGTGAGTGCCATGCAACTATAAAATCACACCTGAATCCTGAATTTTAGTAAACAGAAATGAGTGAATCTTCCGTACCGGTTACACCCGTGAGTACTATGCAACTATAAAGTCACCCCCTGAATCCCTAATGTTAGTAAAAAAATGGGTGAATCCTCCGTACCGGTTACATCAGTGAGTACTATGCAACTATAAAGTCACCCCCTGAATCCTGAATGTTCTTAAACAAATGGATGAATCCTCCGTACCGGTTACATCAGTGAGTGTCATGCAACTATAAAATCACCCCTGAATCCTGAATTTTAGTAAACAGAAATGAGTGAATCTTCCGTACCGGTTACACCCGTGAGTACTATGCAACTATAAAGTCACCCCCTGAATCCTGAATGTTAGTAAACAAATGGATGAATCCTCCGTACCGGTTACATCAGTGAGTAGTATGCCACTATAAAGTCACCCCCTGGATCCTGAATGTTAGTAAACAGAAATGGGTGAATCATCTGTATCGGTTACATCAGTGAGTACTATGTCACTATAAAGTCACCCCTCAATCCTGAATGTTAGTAAACAAATGGGTGAATCCTCCGTACCGGTTACATCAGTGAGTACTATGCAACTATAAAGTCACCCCCTGAATCCTGAATGTTCTTAAACAAATGGGTGAATCCTCCGTACCGGTTACATCAGTGAGAACCATGCTACTATAATGTCACCCTCTCAGTCCTGAATGTCAGTAAACAGAAATCAGAAATGGGTGAATCCTCCGTACCGGTTAAGAAATTATGGAATACATACGTAGTAAATTTACACTAATAGCCTAGTTTTCACACGGTTGTTGAAGTAGCATCCATAACTGTAAGAGGTATTAGACTTAATTATATAAAAAATATGTAATGTGGTCTGAAAATTATTCAAAATGTGTAAGTGTGCGCTAAAAATCTGCGTACCAGCCTTGTTGTTGTTGAATCCGGAATACCGGTTAAATTGATCATATGAATCCCGAGCACCAGTTAACAGAGGGGTATAATGAATCCCGCGTTCAGCCTGGAAATGGCATGACACCCTCCTTTTTGGCCAGGAAGACTGATCGGTCTTTGTTAGACGAATCAGTCGAATTAAGATCGATCGGTGGTTTCGAATCAGTCGAATTAAGATCGATCGGGGGTTTTCTCTGACCTCTTGGTGTACTGACCTGACGTGAATGCCGTGAAAACCAATGTGAATCCGTCCATAGTGAGAGAACCGTCACTCATGAACACCAGTGTTGCGTATCTCTGTGTAGTCACCATGTTACCATAGTGATGGGTGTGTCCGCTCAGTGTTGCTGCAATGTAGATGGAAATAATTGTCTGCAAGCAAACTAATAAACGGAAAGCCGGTCCGACAATATTTGGTTGTCAACAGTAGATCTAAACATTGCAATTGTCAGTCTTGAAAAGCCGTTGGGTCGATCAATTAAACTGTGTTATGCAATGCAACATACAGTCCTTTACTTAGTCCTTATTCGAGTAATTTCAGAAATTGTGGGAAATGACCACGTGAACGTCCTTAGTGAAGTAGTCTATGACGTGAATTTGGGCGGGAAAAACATTTAGGCTGAAATGGGTCGAAAATAGGCAGTCCGAAAATAAACGGAAATTGTCCATAACAAGTATACAACGTCAGAGAGCAAAACTCAAATAAACGTTCTTTATTATTATAATTATCAGATACAATATCTTAAAATTTTCGACCAACTGTTGAATGGGAATTTTAGTTATATATGTTGCTTTGAGCTCAGAGCGATTTATATGCCTGTATCGCCTGGGGTATCAAATTCAAATTGTTTGTTTAATTGATATCAATTGCATGTTATGTGTTCTGTTTATTGTTACAATAAACATGTCACTGCAATAAATCAATCAATCATATTGGATTGTGTTTGTTCATATTGGTTTGGAAACAATGTTATTTATTTTAAGAATAACAAATTTATTATCAAGTTGGAACACAAACGATATATATTTCATCTCGAATTTATTGTTGTTATTATTATTTTGTTCATGCATGGGTACAACAATTGATTTGGAAATTGATAAAATATGTCAGAAAATGATGACTGAAAATGAAGCTGTTGTATTCTGTGCCTGGTGGTATGTTTTTGGGGCGGTGTGTCTTTGGGGTCGGTTGTCCCGTTCCCATTGACCGATTGAGGACACCGCAATTTTACGATACCAGGATTCAACAACAAATGTTCATTAGTTTCTCATATTATCGGTCACCATGTTGTGAAATTTAACACCAAAATCTGCTTTAAACTATATGTTCAACAACCGGTTTATGCAACATACGAGATGAGTTGGATAGCTCATTAGTCTAGCATCAATATACGAGATGAGTTGGATAGCTCGTTAGTCTAGCATCAATATACGAGATGAGTTGGATAGCTCATTAGTCTAGCATCTTTGGAAAAGGACGAATTTTGAATTTGCAATGCAGCCGAGATATCTTGCCGTCATTTTGAAGCGAATAATTTCTCGGCCCACATGGTCAGAAGGAACTAAATGTTTTCCATAGGCAGGGATGTGGCTAGAGGGTCTCCGCTGGGGGGTATCCACCTTGGGAATTTCCAACTGCACCCCCCCCCCCCCCCTTGAGTCGGAATAACACCAACACAACTTTTTGCATAATTCCATTTGCACCCCCCCCCCCCCCCTTGAGTCAGAAAATCGCACCAACACAACTTTTTGCATAATTCCATTTCCACCCCCCCCCCCCTTGTACATCATGATCAGGCCTAATTTCCTATATATTCATAAGCCATGCTTCTATTTTCCCAGTATGAGAACATTAAGATATTTTAACCTGAAAATTTCACCAAAAAAAAACAACTAGTGATCTAATTCCAGACAAATGCACACAGCTACCGACAACAGACCAGGAAACACCGGGCCGACCATGGTTGTTCGGCCCGGTGTGAGAAAATTTTGAAAACTATACAAGAAAATCGCAAATCCTAGCATCTAGACTGGCCTCAACTGAAGCTTTCCTAGTGTTTGAAATTTCAAACCTCATGCTCCTCCTCAGGTTGGAAAATTCTTCAACTGATGACCATTTATGTCTACAAGTTTGACCAAATGTAGTAAAATATTGTTTTGCTAAACTAATTAGCAGTTTTGTATTTGGCCATGTGGATGGGGCAATGACACACCGGGCCGACCATGGTTCGGCCCGGTGTGCGAAAATTTTGAAATCTGAACAAGAAAATCGCAAAATCCTAACATCTAGACTAGCCTCAAGCCTTCCTACTGTTGGAAATTTCAAACCCTACACCCCCACTTAGGTTGGAAAATTTCCAACTGATGACAATTCCAATGACAATGTTGACCAATTGTATGACAATATTGTTTTCTTAAATTAACTAGAAGTTTTTGACTGGCCACGGGGGAGGGACCAGGACACAAGCTTTCCAAGTGTTGGAAATTTCCAACCTGTCACCCCCTAAGGTTGGAAAATTTCCAACTGATGACCATTTCTGTCAAATATTTTGACAAAAAATAGGAACATATGCAAATATTGGTCGAAAAACAATAAATTCCCCCCAATAAATTGTTTTATAATCAAACTACAAGAACATTTTCAACCTATTGTTGGTGTGAAATTTCGTTGTGGCAGGTATGAAATTTCCAACTATTGAAAATATAGCTCTCTGCTGGGGGGTGAGACACCCCCCCCCCCCCACCCCCCCCCCCCCTCTAGCCACATCCCTGTCCATAGGCTACATTGTTAACGTTTGACCACGCCCACGCTAAATCCTCGAGTTCAGAAGTGCACGATGCATGCGTTCGTGAAGACCACGCCTTTCGGCATCTGTTCGCACAGAGCCATTTCGAGCCATGCCTTTTTTTAAAAACAACATTACGTTTTCCACACTACCCCACTTTTTGCACAGAATTTGACAGTCTGACGAAAGCTAATACACAGCCACACTATTAGAGCTCTCCCGCCATTGTTTGAACACGAACGCATTTCAGACTAGGAAACGCCCACGTTTTTACATGCTATGGGTATTATATTTCTTATAATGTGTCAATTTATTTGATATATTATACGCCAATCGCCAATTTTTTAACTCGTATTCGAGATACCGTGTAAAAACGAAAGGGACGTAATTCTACTTATTTAGTTCCTTCTAACCACATGGGTGTTACCGTAATGTCATTTCGATCAAAGAGGGATAATCCAAAATCCAAAATATGCATCTAATTCTGCTGTTCGAGCTGAACTGGGAAGCTATCCGTTATATATTGATGCATTGTTTTGAATGGCTACCAACGCTGTTAAAATTACCTCACGTTGCACGAGCAAGTTATTGCAAGAGGCAGTTATTGAACAACTTAACGGAAAAACTGGTAGTTCAAGCTTCAAAAGTTTAGAATCGTATGGGTTTACTTTAAATAGCGATGAGAGTAGTAGCGCCCTTCTGAGTAGTCTGATTTCGTTCAAACGACAGCTTAAGAAAACCCATGTTATAGATTTTCTAGTCAGTATGCTTGATAGCGCTTCTAAATCAGGCAAAAACAAGCTAAGAACATGATATAGGCGTTTCAAAAGAAATTTTGAGTTATAACCCTACCGTATCCACACAGCTTCCCAAACTGATCGTACAATGTTTACGCGTCTGAGAATAAGTAATCATTCTCTTGCTATTGAAAAAGGTAGGCATACGCAACCGAAAAAGACACCGTTACCATTACGGCTGTGTGTTTTTTGTGAAGACAAAATCGTCGAAAACGAAAGACACTTCTTAATTGACTGCCCCCATTATTCCACCCAGCGTAGTGAATTACTAAAACTAATGGAGGGAAATTTTATTAATTTTCGACTGATGAGTAGATGGGACCAACTGAAGCATATATTAGATAATGACCTTACACAACATTGTGCGAAAGTTTGCAACATAGTCAGGAGGTTTTTCGAGTGCAGATTGAACAATACATAAATATTATTATATAATGTATATTAAGCTACTTGACTGAGTGATGTTATTATTACAGTTTATATATGTTCATTATATATGTTCATTAACATATGACGTAATCGCGGTGACGTCAAGTCGCAACTGTAATTCGCTCTCTGGGAAGATAAATATATCGCCTATTGTCGTTTCTTAAAACGACACATGACAACTTATTAACTTACACTCACTGGACATTGGTCATCGGAGGTATAGGTGAAATGGCGGACGATGAAGCGGACAACGAAACTGTGATCTCTACATCTATAGATATACCAGTACCGGTACCGAAGGTTACGGAAATGCGGGATTACTCACTGAGAATTGACAAAGTTGCAAAAAAGAAATCGAAGGGAATGTCTGTTTATTTCGATAATGTGGAAGTGAAAAACAAAGGAAGATGTGTCACAATCGATTTGGATACCAGGAAATTCGAAGCATACAGGTATGGTGTGACAGAAATATATTGGGATTCTGTTAAGCTGAAGGAGAAAAACGGATCTATTTGGCGCGTTGCCTGCGACAAAAAAGGTGTTGAAGTTGAGGAAATTGTTCCAACCAGAAGTAAGTCGTGTATGCTAACTATTCACAATTGGTTGACGTCATGCGTTAGGCGTAACTGAAAAATTTATTGGCTCTTAACAAAATTCATTGGAATTTTTTTTTAAACTGGTTATAATATACCATTTTGGCTAAATTTTGTATTATAAGTTACAAATTGTATAGAAAGCATATTTATGAAGTTTAAACAGATTTGGAAAGCGGAAAAGTGACTTTAGAGGAGCACTATTGGAAGAGGATTTCACTTGCAGTGTCAGGTCCGGATTCGGAATTTAGGTGCAGGAACGGAAGTCAATATTGAAGTTCAAGGTGAAAGAAGGATTCACAAATACTGGTGGTAGGAGATTTAAACTAATGGGAGGATATCTGATGTACCTGGACTTAAAGGTAAGAAGATTAACATTGTTTAACGGCACTGCAGTTCGTTCGGTGTAGACACAAGAGCGTAAATGCCGGAGACAAGGAATCGGGCAAGGCGGAATAGAAGGAGGAGTGTTGCTGTTAGTGTAAAACATTCAGTGTCCAGGGAAGTAATAAATAAAAACAAACAATCTACAAATAATGGTAAAAGTAAAACAAAATCTAAATCACAGAAAACAGAAAAGGTGTCCAAGAATGAGAAGGATGTATGCCCATGTAAAAATGGAACAGTTAAACATGGATCTCGAATGCTGAGATGTGATGACTGTCTTCAATGGTGGCATGGAAGCTGTGTAAGCTTAAATGATAAGATATTGGACATTTTTTCATCAAAGAAAATAAAATACAGATGTCCATACTGCACAATTGAGCAGTTAAAGTTAAACAAAGTTTCAAATGTGGACAACAAAGCTGTGAATGATAAAGTAAGTAACAAGGAAACAAGAAAAGATATTCAAGAAGACACAGTCAAAAGATTAGCAGTAAACGAGGAAGGTGAAAAGAAGGAAATTGATGGAGGCAGTGTGAGCAATAAGGATTTTTGTCAACAGAAGATAGTTGAAGAGAGTGATACGGTAGGAGCCTCTAACAGCAAACCAAAATTTGGAAGTTTTGTTATTATAGATGGGATATTGGAGGCAGAGAAATACAGATCATCAGCTGTAATTAAAAAAGAACTCACAAAGTTCTTTCCAAATTGTGTTTTTAAGTACACATATTCGCTAGTTGGAGGGGGAATAGTAGTGTGCTGTGAAGAAGAAACAGACTGTCTGAATATACTACAGTTTGACTGGCCAGAGGAAGCATTTGGTGGGACTGGTAGTAAACTATGTGCACACAGACCAGCTTCAACATATAAATGTGTGCTTAAAAATGTACCAGTTGATGTGAAGGAAAGAGAAGTTGAAGAAGTCTTAGAGAAGAGTGTTGAGCTGAGAGGACATTGTAAAGCTAGAAGGCTTAAATATAGTGACAGTGGAAAGTTTCTGCCTATAATTGTTGTTGAGTTTGAATGTAGTATTGATGTTAGTAAGACATTTAAAGTAGATTTGAGGTTCAGAAACAGACAAGTAACGGTGCATGAGTATATTTCAAGAGGTCTTAGGCCTATTAGATGTTTCAAATGTTTCAAATTTGGTCATATAGCAAAATGTTGTGCAACGAAAGAAGAGTGTGAAAAAGAGTATTGTACATCTGAGGTGAGAAAGAAAAAATGCATATTGTGTAAAACTGAGGAACATGGCACATATGCAAAGAATTGTCCACATTTTGTAAAGTGGAAGAATATTCTGAAAGAAAGGGTGTAGAGATGTAATAATGAGTATAGAAACAAGTTAAAGGTACACATGTAGTTTTAGTATATTTAACTTGTATTAATAGAAACTGTTATAATTGAAATTGTATATTTATATGTCAGATGTGTATTGATTCATTGATGTTATTTATTGTATGTTTGATATATATACTAAAAATGAGATTTGCACAAGCAAACATTAGATCACTGAACACGTCGGCTGGACTGATAGATCAAATGTGCAGGAAAGAGAAGATAAACATTATGTGCATATCAGAGCTATGGCATCCTGAAAATGAGAAGATTGAGATTTTAAAAGGATGGAAATGGAATATGAAGAAACGGAAAGAGAAGAGAGGAGGAGGAGTTGCCATAGCTTATAACCACAACATGAAGGTCATAGACAGAAAGGATTTAGAAGTTGATGATATTGAGGCTGTCTGGAGTGAAATTTACTCAGACAAGGTAAATTTCCTGCTGGGATCAGTGTATGTGCGACCAAATGAAGTTGCCGAGATGAAAAGACTGATTGGAAAGATTGAGACCATAATGAGCTCGGAGCGACTGCCTGTCTTTATAGCGGGAGACCTAAATGCAAAACATCACTACTGGAAGGACAAAGGAGAGAATGACTTAGGCAAAGAATTAATGAAACTAATTAGCACGAAACCATTAACAATACTGAACGATGAGAAGCCGACAAGACAGAGCAGTATTATAGATCTAACTATTTGCGAAGATACGATTGCGAAGTTTGTATGCAGTTGGGAGGTCAGAGAAGAAGTGTATCTGAGAACTGACCACAGGCTCATAACCTTTGATGTAGGAGAAAAGCCAGAGACCATTATTAAAGAAATAAAAGATATGAAGAATGCTAAGTGGGAAGAGTGGAAAAGAAAAAGTGATGAGGAATTCAAGAAATGGCTGGAAGAAAGGACAGGAATAGAGAGTAGTGAGGAACTTTACAGTAGTTTCTTGAAGATATATCATGAAATTGAATCTGAATGCTTTAAGAAGAAAAAAGTGACAATATACAGTAAGGGATGGTGGAATGAAGATTTAACACAGAAGGTGAAGAAGGTCAGAGCTTTAAGAAGGAAATATAACTACAGGAGTGATCCAACAAATGAAATTGCGTTAAAGGAAGCTGTAAAAGAGTTCAAAGTAGCAGTTAAAAGGGCAAAGGAACAATACTGGGAAAAGATGCTTGAAAAACTGCAACGTATGGGGTACTCTTCACAAGATTTTTGGAAGATTATCAATGCAGCTAAGAATGAAGGAAAGAAAAGAAGCATACAGCCACTAATAAAAGGAGATGGCAGTGTGGTGAGTAAAGATGAAGATATCACGGAAGAGATGTTAAAGGTGTACGGTAAGGAAGTTTTTGAAATTCCGGATCGGAATTGGATAAAAGAAGTGGAAGATGAAGTAGTGAAGATAACAGAGGAACAAAAGAAAGAGATAAAAAAGAGAAACTATTCACCCAGTGGAGAAGAAAATGGAGACATTCAACTGGAGGAAGTGGAAATGGCAATTAAAATGATGAAGAATGCATCGGCACCAAATCCAGATGAAGGTGTATATACAGACATTGTAAAAAGAGCAGGGTGTAACCTACACAAAGCAATTTTCGTAATTATATCTACTGCGTGGGAAACTGGGCAGATTCCAAAAGCATTCAAAAGAGATTGGAAGAAGATGATTCCTAAACCAAACAAGGATGATTACCACAAAGCTAAATCATACAGACCTATAACACTTGAAAGTGTTATTGGGAAATTGATGGAAAGAGTAGTTCAAAATAGACTTAATTGGAAGATGGAGGCATTGGGTGGAATGGCGAATACACAAGATGCTTACCGCAAATTGCGGAGCTGTCCCAATGGAGTACTCAGGATGGTACAGGCTGTGTACAACGGATGGAATGAAGGAAAGGCAGTTGTAGCTACAATAATGGATTATGAAAGTTGCTATGAGAGAATATGGAGAGGAGGATTGATGAAGAAACTGATAGAGATGAAAATTGATGGCCGAATGCTGTGTTATCTGAACGACTATCTGAATGAAAGACAGTACACAATTACAGTGAATCAACATACGTCCCAGGCTTTTCAGTCAAAAATGGGAATACCACAAGGGTCGGTGATTTCACCTTTACTATGCAATGTATACACTGCGGACTCGCTGAAAAATGTACAGATAGAGGCACACAATGAATTTGCAGATGACACAGTGATGTGGTGGAGTGGGAAGGATGTAACTGAGCTAAGTGAAAGGGCTCAGAGAGATATGGATACGGTAACAGACACTTGGTGCAATACATGGAATATGAAGATTTTTGCGGAAAAAACAAAGGTGATGATTTTTAATCCACCCAGGAAAGAAGTTATAAAAGACATTAATTTGAAGATAGGTGGTAACAAGGTTGAAGTCACAGAGTGCCAACGGATACTTGGGATTGTGGTAGACAATAAAATGAATTTTAAAGAGCACATAAGGCATATGAAGAGGAGAGCTTATGCTGCAACAAAGAACACAATGGACTTCACTAATCCAGCCAAGGGACCATGTATGGATGTGAGAGTGAAGCTGTTCAATGCCCTGGTAAAACCATGTTTTGAGTATGGAATTGCAACAGTTTGTGCTGCTAAGGATCAGTATGTAAAGGCAATGGAAGATGTACAAAGAGCAGCACTACTGAAGATAACAGGATCCATGAGAAGATCTTCATCGGTGGCACTGGAAGTACTGACAAACACACTACCGGCTGATGTACTTTTTGATGCAAGGGTGGCACAGGAGTATGCAAGACTAATTGCAAAGAATAACAAACACCCATTGAAGACAGATTTTTATAAATGGAGGGTTGAGCATGAAGGTAACGAGAAGATTGCGAGTCCTTTCACACTAATGAAAACGTGTTTCAATACAATGCAGACAGGGTTAAAAGAGGAGAGCATTGAAGGTGATTTCACATTTGACAAAGAATTCATCTGTTTTGGACTCTCGAAGAGAGAAGTGGCTAGCTGTGTGGAAGAATGTGAAGACATGAAAGGAAACAAAGAAGAAGAGTGTCAAAAGGTGAAGACTTGGGTGGAAAACATGAAGGAGGGGCATATAGCTGTGTTCAGTGATGGGGCAACGAAAGCTAGACATGGAGAACATGGTAAAGGGGAGTCTGGTGCGGCGGCGGTGATTTTTATGGACGGAGAACGAAGAAACAAAGCAAGTGTGAAGGTATATGTTGGACCGATGTGTGCAGCTATAGAAGCGGAACTTAAAGGAGTAGAGATTGGGCTGGAGTATCTTATACAAGTCAGTGTAAGGAACAAGGAAATAAGAGTGTTTACGGACTGCAGAGCTGTCATTAAAATGGTGCAGTCACATGAGATTCCGAGAGAGCAGATAGAAGAAGTAGTGGGGATAAGAAGACATATGCAGAATCTGAGCAAAGATGGGAATAGTGTAGACTACACATGGGTGCCTGGTCATATGGATATAGAGGGCAATGAAATGGCCGACACACTTGCCAAAGATGCCTGTGTTACAAAACAATTTACGGCGGTTACAGAGTCAAACGAATGTAGTGCAGAACGTGTACCGAAGAGGGAGGCAAATAAAATAATAAAAACTAAGGCAATTGAGAGATGGGACTACAGATACGAATTTGGAGAAGAAAGGCATATAAATCAGCATATAAATGAAGTTGGAAAAGTGAAGTTTTTCAAAGGGAAGTCGAGAAGAGTTGGAATGATCATCAACCAGCTGATAGCAGGACAACATCGATTACTTAGTAGCAGAGTAAAATGGGATAACAACTGCACTACAGATCTGTGTGATGAATGTGAAGAGAGAGAAGACATCAACCATTACATTAACAGGTGCAAGAAGTTTGAGAGTGAGAGAGGAGTATTGGAAGAGAGTTACAGAACGATTTTATATGCGGGTGGCGATGAAGAGGTGAGGATGAGGCTACAAGTGCTTACGGGGAATGACACTGAGATGGAGGCAGTACAGAGAAAACAGATGTTAGAGGCTTTCCAATCATACATTATATCTTCCAAACGTTTTGATGGAACTGATAGAACAGTTGTGGCAAACTAAATAATTAACAATGTTACGCCTAACGCATGCGCACAAGAGTATTTTTAAATGTACAAGTGTATCACAGCACATATAGTTAAGCACACACGAGAAAGTACACGAGAAGAGAGTACAACGAGACCATTTATACTGGAATGACTTTACAGTCCAAGCAGTTAGAAGAACAACAACAACAACAAAAATATATTCAGAACCCAAAACAAAATGATGTTGCAAGGACCCAAACCTAACATAATTTGGTGGCTGACTAATATTCTGCCTAATATATACAGCATTGGATTTAAATCTGTTTTTGACGGAGACATTCATAGTGTTGTTAGCGCTGTGTATAAACGAGGAAAATGTCCCGCCTTGAAGCATGCAAAATATCAAGAAGCTGGATTGATAATTGATGCTCTTGATCTGGAACAACCGTCAGCGTCTGGGTGTTCTGAAAGTAAAGTTACTGGAGAAATATCAGATGTTAATGATCAGCACGTCGTGTTGTTACTTAGTGATAAACATACATCTGACATCACAAAGACTGTATCTTTTGCAACACCACATCGCACACACATTCGTACGGGACAAAAGGCAAGGAAGCTATGCAGCATCACAAGGGGAGATTATATAACTACATCTACGTTAAAATCATCAGTCGATGAGCTGCACGTGTTGGTTGAAGAGAATAAACTGGAGCAGAAGGAACAACGAGAGTCAATAGATGATACGAAAGCTTTGATCAGCAGTCTTCTCGAAGAACAAGCCAGAGAATTTCGTGTAACAACGAAAGAGCTTAAGCTGGAGTTGGCAAACATTAGGATAGAGAACACAACACTGAGAAAGGAAGTAGAAATGCTTAGGGTAGTGAAACATAATCTTCAAGCGACATCGGGAGCAAAAGGCACAATACCTATTGACAATTGTTTAGCCAAGCCGAAGGTTCTAACACCTGATAAACAAACTGAGGATGCTACCGACGAAATTCTAGTATCGACTGAGAACAGGTTCAGTTTAATTTCAAACCAGGATATTACGTTGGAGTCCATACCATGTGTAATATATGATGATGATGATGATGGTGATGAGGAATGCAGCTCCGATATTGTTGACAATACTCAGAATAACTTTGTTAATGTCAATGAACGGCAGGCGAATGATGATGTGGTTCCGGTTCATTTGATACTCGGAGATTCGGTGATCAGAGGGATAATACCATCTGGAAAGGATGTCTGTCGGGAATGAGGAAGTTAAATGTGTTGTAAGACCAGGACAAAGACTTAAGGGTCTTAGGAGATGGTTCGAATATGACAATGCTTGTAAATATGGAAATGTACACCAAGTTACTATACATGTCGGCATTAACAGCTGTCGGCACAATATAGAAACAACAAACAGCGATCTGGAGGACTTTCATACTGAAGTTAGAAGGGCGCTACCAACTGCAGCTATCAGAATTTCGTCCGTGTTGCCAACATTGCATTCAGACCGCATTAACAGGATGATTGAGAAAACAAATGAAAAATATTACAGATTCTGTTTAGAACATGGCTTCACATTCATAGACAATACTTCTTCATTCGTCAACTCGCGAGACAATGAGGTCAGATACAATGTGTATCGCGATAATTGGCACCCAAATTTTATTGGAACGAAAGTACTGGCTAAGAGCATAAAATATGCACGTCGTGACATTATGTTTGGAGGAGATTGGAAAAGTATCAGTGTAGTGTGCCCGAGAGATAGTAGATTGAGGGGATATTCTAACAGACAGCAGTCACCATATAGCCATGGATATGGACATCGTCTAAATTCATTGAATTACCAGCATAGGCCAAACGTTGCTGGTCCAAACAGTGAGATGCGTAGAAATTCGTTAAGGAATGAAATTAATCATATGTTTAGAGAGCAATTTTCATATTTCAGCGAAAGCTTGATGAAAAGATTCGGGAATAGCATGAAATGCTTTCGCACCACAATACTTACTTACATGTATGCCATGTATTATTATTGTTGTATATTGATGTTTAATGTAAAAATCTAATCAATCCCAATCAAGCTTAACTATGCTAAGATGAAATATATACCACTATCGATTTATCAAATGCTCGATACACATGTAAATAGATCGAAGCGGGTGTTTTATCTCCGATGACCTATAGTCCAATTTAATGATACCAATTTAAATATGCCAAATGATGTAATATCAACAATTCACTCTTTAACACACAATGTATGTTACACCGCTTTGAATGCACAAGGCATTGTTAACAAAATTAATGATTCTGATTTCATACGGCAATTAGATCGATATGATTTCATAACTATTTCAGAAACTTGGCATCAAGACCCCGGGAATATAAGTTTAACTGGCTATCAATGTATTGATTTGAGCAGAAATACAAAAGATAACGAGAAAGGTGGAATAGCATTTTATTTTAGATCAAAGTATGCGAAGTTTGTTACACGTGTGCATAACATTCACGATATTGCGTTATGGGTAGAGTTTAACGGAGAAATATTTGGTCAAAAGTCTGATGTCATTTTCGTTTCTGTTTATCTGCCCCCACAAAATTCTACTTATTGGAAAACAAGAGATGGTTACGATTTCGTCTTTAGAGATATCGAGACAGAACTCCGCAAATATGACCCAACATCGCTTATCATTCTGTTGCTTTGAGCTCAGAGCGATTTATATGCCTGTATCGCCTGGGGTATCAAATTCAAATTGTTTGTTTAATTGATATCAATTGCATGTTATGTGTTCTGTTTATTGTTACAATAAACATGTCACTGCAATAAATCGATCAATCATATTGGATTGTGTTTGTTCATATTGGTTTGGAAACAATGTTAATTATTTTAAGAATACAAATTTATTATCAAGTTGGAACACAAACGATATATATTTCATCTCGAATTTATTGTTGTTATTATTATTTTGTTCATGCATGGGTACAACAATTGATTTGGAAATTGATAAAATATGTCAGAAAATGATGACTGAAAATGAAGCTGTTGTATTCTGTGCCTGGTGGTATGTTTTTGGGGCGGTGTGTCTTTGGGGTCGGTTGTCCCGTTCCCATTGACCGATTGAGGACACCGCAATTTTACGATACCAGGATTCAACAACAAATGTTCATTAGTTTCTCATATTATCGGTCACCATGTTGTGAAATTTAACACCAAAATCTGCTTTAAACTATATGTTCAACAACCGGTTTATGCAACATACGAGATGAGTTGGATAGCTCATTAGTCTAGCATCAATATACGAGATGAGTTGGATAGCTCGTTAGTCTAGCATCAATATACGAGATGAGTTGGATAGCTCATTAGTCTAGCATCTTTGGAAAAGGACGAATTTTGAATTTGCAATGCAGCCGAGATATCTTGCCGTCATTTTGAAGCGAATAATTTCTCGGCCCACATGGTCAGAAGGAACTAAATGTTTTCCATAGGCAGGGATGTGGCTAGAGGGTCTCCGCTGGGGGTGTCCACCTTGGGAATTTCCAACTGCACCCCCCCCCCCCCCTGAGTCGGAATAACACCAACACAACTTTTTGCATAATTCCATTTGCACCCCCCCCCCCCCTTGAGTCAGAAAATCGCACCAACACAACTTTTTGCATAATTCCATTTCCACCCCCCCCCCCCCCCCTTGTACATCATGCTCAGGCCTAATTTCCTATATATTCATAAGCCATGCTTCTATTTTCCCAGTATGAGAACATTAAGATATTTTAACCTGAAAATTTCACCAAAAAAAAACAACTAGTGATCTAATTCCAGACAAATGCACACAGCTACCGACAACAGACCAGGAAACACCGGGCCGACCATGGTTGTTCGGCCCGGTGTGAGAAAATTTTGAAAACTATACAAGAAAATCGCAAATCCTAGCATCTAGACTGGCCTCAACTGAAGCTTTCCTAGTGTTTGAATTTTCAAACCTCATGCTCCCCCTCAGGTTGGAAAATTCTTCAACTGATGACCATTTATGTCTACAAGTTTGACCAAATGTAGTAAAATATTGTTTTGCTAAACTAATTAGCAGTTTTGTATTTGGCCATGTGGATGGGGCAATGACACACCGGGCCGACCATGGTTCGGCCCGGTGTGCGAAAATTTTGAAATCTGAACAAGAAAATCGCAAAATCCTAACATCTAGACTAGCCTCAAGCCTTCCTACTGTTGGAAATTTCAAACCCTACACCCCCACTTAGGTTGGAAAATTTCCAACTGATGACAATTCCAATGACAATGTTGACCAATTGTATGACAATATTGTTTTCTTAAATTAACTAGAAGTTTTTGACTGGCCACGGGGGAGGGACCAGGACACAAGCTTCCCAAGTGTTGGAAATTTCCAACCTGTCACCCCCTAAGGTTGGAAAATTTCCAACTGATGACCATTTCTGTCAAAAATTTTGACCAAAAATAGGAACATATGCAAATATTGGTCGAAAAACAATAAATTCCCCCCAATAAATTGTTTTATAATCAAACTACAAGAACATTTTCAACCTATTGTTGGTGTGAAATTTCGTTGTGGCAGGTATGAAATTTCCAACTATTGAAAATATAGCTCTCTGCTGGGGGGGTGAGACACCCCCCCCCCCCACACCCCCCCCCCCTCTAGCCACATCCCTGTCCATAGGCTACATTGTTAACGTTTGACCACGCCCACGCTAAATCCTCGAGTTCAGAAGTGCACGATGCATGCGTTCGTGAAGACCACGCCTTTCGGCATCTGTTCGCACAGAGCCATTTCGAGCCATGCCTTTTTTTTTAAAACAACATTACGTTTTCCACACTACCCCACTTTTTGCACAGAATTTGACAGTCTGACGAAAGCTAATACACAGCCACACTATTAGAGCTCTCCCGCCATTGTTTGGAAATTATACGAGTTTTCAGTATAATGGTGCGAGTTTAGTGGATTACGTGATTATTTCAGAGAGATATTTATCCGATGTGACTTACTTTTGTGTTAAACAACCTACTGAATATTCAGATCACTGTCAACTAGCAATACATATGAACATAAAGTCACAAGATGTCAATAAAACTGCATTTAAATATCATTATACGAAACCGCACGGTGAGGCTAAATGGTCTCGAGATAGTGATGCTAAAGTAAAACAGGCTCTGGTAGATGCTGATATGCAACACCGCTTATTGAAATTTAGATCAAACGTATACGCACGCGATAAGAACGGAATAGAACAAGCTGTGCGCGATTATGATAATATCGTGAATTCTGTTAATGCCACCGCAACTCAATTTGTTAAAAGTAAAAATAAACAAATGCAAAGGAAACGTAAATGGTTTGATGCAAAATGCAAAGAATTGAAAAAACATATGAAGCACGCGAGTAAAGAAATGAAGCGATACCCTCGCAATGCAGATCTCCGAAATGAGTTTTTCGCCGCTAAAAAAACTTATAAAAGAGAAACAAAAAAGAAATCAAAATTGTATTATCAGGAAATATCGGATAACCTGGATGATATTGAGACAAGTGACCCTTCGGAATATTGGCGTATAATTAATGGTCTTAGACCACGAAAAGTTGAAATGAATTATTTGCACCCTGATGAATGTGTAGATTTTTTAAAAGAACTTTTATGTAAAGAAATAATTCCACGAGACGAAAATGACCGTGTGCGGGGAACGCCGCGCATAGATATAGATCAAAATATTAGCGACGAAGCGATAACATCGGAAGAAATACTAAAATGCCTTAAGCTCTTGAAAAATAGGAAATCTTCTGAAAATGGAAATATTTCAAATGAATTTCTTAAATCAGTAGTACCAGAGATAATAGATGAGACAACAAAACTGTTCAATCTAGTGTTATGTTCCGGACATTACCCTAAACATTGGAGTTTTTCACTCATAAAGACGCTCTATAAAAAGGGAGATCGACATGATCCGAATAATTATCGCCCGATTGCTCTGACAAATAACCTAGGTAAACTTTTCAACAAAATAATTAACACCAGGATAAACAAGAAAACCATAGTCAGAAATGGTAACGCCACCAAGATCGTATTATTAGCCATAAATATAAATAATAATACAATTATTCTATAAACTAGCTTTCAAATTTTATGCGGGAAATTTGCGTACTTCCATATTTCAAGTTTTCCCGTTTCTCGTGGCATACATTACTTTCATCAAACTGTCTTCTTTATTACACAAGCTGATAGGCCCGACTTCACCCGGGCTGTTTCACATCTGCTTTCCGGTGAAAGGTGCGATTTGACCTTCAATTGACTATTTCGAAAGTCAAGGTCAGGTCAGGGTCATGATTTGTCCAGTCCAAAACACCCCCACCGGTAGAAAACTACCCATAGGTATCAAATTTCGTCGAAATCCGTCCGTTTTACCCAACTTGACCTTTAATTAACAATTTTGAAGGTCAAGGTAAGGTCAGAGTCATGATTTGACCCGTCCAAAACACCCCCCCCCCGACAAAAGTACCCATAGGTATCAAATTTCGTCGAAATCTATCCGTTTTATCCGAGTTGACCTTTGATTGGCCATATTGAAGGTCAAGGTCAGGCCGAGGTCACGATTTGACCCGTTCAAAACTCTCCTCAGACCAAAGTATCCCTAGTATCAAATTTCGCCGAAATTTGTCCGTTTTACCCAAATTGACCTTGCATTGACAGTTTTAAAGGTCAAGGTCAGGTCGGGGTCACGATTTGACCCGTTCAAAACACTTCCCGGACACAAATACCCATAGGTATCAAATTACGTTGAAATCTATGGAAAGCCGAGGAGGACATGTTGGTTGCTAATTGCTAGATATACGACGCGGTATTTTGAAGGTGTTTCAAACTAGGAGATAGAAGTATTCTGCCTTTCAAATGGTGATGAATTATAGTAGTTTATTCAAATTTTATGGCATAAATTGTTATTAAAACCGTATATACTATAAAAAATTAATGACTCGAAAATTAAGTGGGCCTTTAAACAAAGTCACAATTGCATTTAGGCTCATCTCATACTCGTCCATTCAGCGATATTCTACTGCGCAGTTTGTTATAGCCTCCAGTATTTATTGAGCGTTATACCCCCAACTGTTATAATTCGCCTTTAGCAGGCGTACTCTTGCCTCAGATTATTGAGATATTAGGTCACACATAATCACATTAAATCGCATCGTAACATAGCAATTGTGTGGGCTCCTTGGCGTGAATATGTAATGAGAAATAAGGTCATACGTAATGACATTAAACTCAAGAAAACCCTCGAAAACAAAACAAAATCACATTTAATGTTTTACGTTATTTCCTTCATAAAAAGAATCTTCGTGATAATGAACCCTCTCGTTACTTTAGAATATAGAATTAACCTTAAAATAAAAAAAATCTTTGGAACACAGAACCTTCGGAATAACGAACCTTCGGATTGGTGAACCTTCGGAATAGCGAACATTCAGAGAAATTTCGGAATAGTGGACCTTCGGGATAGTGAACCTTCGGAATAGAGCCATGCCCCCCAATATTCATATTATATGCCCAGAGTTCAAAGGTATGGACCCATAAAATTCTAAACTTGGCCCTTAAAATAATGAACTCCAAATTGGAGCACACACAGAACACCACTTAAGTCAACTGAACCTATGTCATGTCCCAATGCGGGAGGGTCCATATATACCACAACATTCATAGTATATGCCAAGAATTCAAAGGTATGGGCCCACGTAATGACATAAAATCTCAAGAAAACCAGCGAAAACAAAACAAAATCACATTTAATGTTCTAAGTTAAGTTATTTCCTCCTGTATCTGTATCGGTGTGCGCGCATGATCAGTTCGGATGTGAGCGCACACTCCATATAAAGAATCTTTGTGAAAATGAACCCTCTCAAATTAGTCTCAATACTTTAAAATATAGAATTAACCTAAAAATAACAAAAACCTTCGGAATAGAGAACCTTCGGAATAGCGGACCTTCGGGATAGCAAACCTTCATAATAGAAGCATGTCCCCACAATTACACCGGTGACGTAAACACATGTGCCAATCTTAGTTGTACTCTCGTAATTATCGGTACGATGAAACGGTGACGGAATCTGACGAGGTTTGCCGAATGTACAATCACCCAGTGAATTATCGATCGCCCATGCGATACAAAAAAACCAAAAGCAATAAACACCACACTACGGTGGCGTAATAACCACCTCGAGGAGAATGACAATGACAGTGACAATCAGTTTGGTTTTCGGACGAATCGTAGTACAATTGATAGTGCATTTGTTTTAAATACCATTGTGAAGAAATACAAGCAGAAAAATAAGCCCATTTATGCTGCATTCATTGATTTCAAAAAAGCGTTCGACTCAGTAGATAGATCGTTAATGTTACACAAAATACGTGATTATGGAATTTCTGGTAAAATAAATCAGTGTATATACGTTCAATGTATCAAGCAAGTTACATAAGTGTGAAAACAGAGGCAGGCGTTGGACCACAACTTTTATCAACTATTGGAGTAAGACAAGGCTATTCAATTTCACCCACGCTGTTTAAAATGTATATTGATGACCTAAGGTATTCATTTGACTCGACTTGCAATCCCGTTATTCTAAATAATCGGCCGATCAGTCATCTTTTATTCGCAGATGACCTTGTAATAATATCGGAAACGAAAGAAGGTTTACAGAAATGCTTGAATAACTTGGAAAATTATGCAACAGATAATAGTCTCACTGTTAATGTAAATAAAACAAAATGCATGGTTTTCAGATCTCGCAAGTCAAAATATGAACCGAAATTCATATTTCGATCGAAGCCACTGGAAATGGTTGGGGATTATATGTATTTGGGTCTAAAATTCAGTGCAACTGGCAAAACGTTAAAATCGCAGGAGCATTTGAGTGCAAAGGCATTAAAATCAATGTTTTTCCTAACACAATCTATTCCATCAAGACTTCAGCTAACGACCCCTACAAAATGCAAGTTGTTTGATAAACTAATAAAACCAGTAATGTTGTATGGTTGTGAAGTATGGCTGGGAGATGTGCCGAATCTGCATACTGATTCTTTACCTTGCGAGCAGGTTCAATTGAAATTCTGCAAAAATGTACTTTGTATAAATAGAAAAGCGTCGAACCATGCTTCTCGTGCAGAACTGGGTAGATTCCCCGTATTTCATGACGCGGTTTTAAAGAGTTTCAGATATAGGAATAAAATTTCTAAGTCAAAGCGTCATACATTAGTTTATGCGGCCTACGTTGAATCAACTAATTCGAAATTGTCCACGGAATCGTGGAATGTATTACTACTGAAGCTTGGAATCGATATTGCCAAATACAGTGGAATTCAAGAACAAGAACTGATAAAAAAGCTAAAAATAGATCACATTAACTGTTTTGTGAAGGACGTTTTTGATGATACGAGATCAGTCGGTGGTAATAAACTAAGAACGTATCGCATTTTCAAACGCAGATATGAGGTGGAACCGTATATTACCAATACCAAATCTGCTGACGCGAGAACTCTCTTTACAAGGTTACGCGTAAGTAATCACAAGCTTGAGATTGAGAAGGGAAGACACAAACAGCCCCCGTCAGATATAGAGGATAGAATATGTCCTGTCTGTAGGACAAACTCGGTTGAGACCGAATCACACTTTGTTATGAATTGTCCGGCATACGAAAACATTCGCATTAGTTGTTTCGCAGCAATAGGCGAGTATAAAACCGATTTCCACAGAATGACAGAAGACAATAAATTTAATTATATAATGGAAAATAGGCACATTGATACCATAAATATCATATGCGACATGATCCGGTCCTTCTTTGAAAAGCGGCAGATTTTATCAAGTGCATAATAATTATAAGAACAACTTGTGAGTGAGTATACTGAATATAAATTTTGACTTAGTCGGGTTTTGTTTAATTAATGCTATTATTGTATATGTATGTTTTATATTATATGTTATATGCTTGCAACTGCCCATTGAGGTGTTATTGCAATAAAATCTTGTATCTTGTACCATATTAATATCATATATATGTATGGCAACCTGTCCCAACCCAGGGACGTATTTTGCTTAATAAATTCTATTCTATTCTATTCTATGTTACAAATGTGGCTCAAAATAAGTGCCCGACTAATTCGGTACCAATGTTTGTTTAATTGTGTGTCGAATAACACGTCTTGATCCATTCGAATGATTAATCATGACAGCACGTTATCAGGAAGTCAATTAACATTCAATTAGCCTTCATTTTTTTATGAATGAGCGGTTAGAAACCAAACAAAAACAGGGAAATAGTGGATTTGTTTATGTAATTCCTAAATATAACTGACTGTACAAAAAACTATGAATAATCTGTTCAGTTTACCTATTGCAGAATAAAGGGACGTCGACACATCTGAGCCGTCGTAGATATACAACTTATCTTGATCTGCTTCAGTGTCCAGAGAGGGATTGTTCAACATCACCATTTTGCCAATTGGTGCCTTTATCTGCATAACGCAGCCCAAGTCATCACTGTATGAAGGTGCTGCAGTTAATTTAAGTATTCCTGCTTGGATCCCTTCTAATGACATGTCGATCATTCCTCCGCACCTTTGGTCCATATAATCTGTAGATATATACAAAGAGTGTCGATATCACCACCATAAATGATACCTCCCTGTAGGGTCTCCGTTTGGGTGTTTCCATTCTGGAAATTCTAACTGCACCCCATTGAAACAGACCGAAACTTCCAATTTATAGAAATCATTATTTGCACCGCATGAGACAGAAGTTTCCATCTTGTACATCAATTTTCCATCTTTGTAAATTTCCAACAATACACCCACTAAAGGCTGGAATACACCAACTGATAGCCATAACACGAAATTATGGAAATGAAATTCATGTAAAAAAAAAAGAGGACGACTGCGCTATCCAGAACTAGAATTATGTGATGACTTTATGAATGTCAAAATTTAAATAACCATATACATATTACACGAATATTTTATTTTTCTACTGGCCCATTCGCAATCTGTGTGAAATTCTCCAATGAGTCCAATAAGTGAACAATTTGGTTTGCCCTCCCCCCCCCCCCCTCCCACAATTTGGGTTAGACATGTTATTACAATTGCGTGGGGCTATAGCGTATAGCTATAGCGTATAGGTAAGTTGCATGGGGCTACATTATAGGTAAGTTGGTTTCTACATTATAGCGTATAGGTAAGTCGGTTTCTACATTATAGCGTATAGGTATGTTGGTTTCCACCCACATGGAGTCGGGTATTGCGAAACCCATTCTGAATGATAAATTTTATGATATAATAAGTTAATTGTGATCTAGCTAGATCACAATTAACTCGGAATTAGCGAGTTAACGCGTAAATATCAACATGTTATCACTGAAAATCAAGCCACGTATACAAAACGCAATTCCTTTGTTTTTGGTGGCGCATAAAATATGAAACGCATTCTGAACACGAACACTGAGTGTAAAGTATACCCGTGTTATTCTTCTGTAAAATAGCTGAGAAAATATCCCGATATAGCGGTTGATAATTTGGAACAGTAGCCTCGTGTACATGTTACGGTTCTATTTCAAGCCAATCATGGCTGTGACGGTTCTATACATAAGATTTATTCGAACGAATTCTGCACTTTGGGCCGAATATTGTCTTGTGTATCTGCCATTTTAAACCAGATAATGACTGTAGCTTATGCCATTTACATAATACAATAGGTATATTAAGAAATAATACAATAAATGCCTAATAATAATAGTAAGTGACATTAAGTGGCAGACACCAAATATTGAAAGTCCTGAGGGGTATAATATCATAATCATGCCTGCCTATATAAATAACCAATGGTAATAGAAATCTACTCTCATGAGATTATGAGATGTTATTCATTTAATTAATACAGGGCCATGATTGAAAGATCCAGGCGCACTGGGACAATGTTTCGATGCCAGCATATTTCTTTCTCGAAAGTCCCACCTAAGTTTACGCATGTTTGTCGCCCAGACATGAACATATCTTATGAAATCACGTTCAACTGAATTATTGATATGTTATGGCGTGGCTGGGGATATTGGTGGCGGGGACGGGCGGAGCTTGGGCAGGGAGGGGTGCTTAATTTGTGTATGCCCCAAACTTTGGTCAAATGTTTCAACAATTACAAATTTCATACCTTACACTAAATTGGTTGGAAATTTCACACTAACAATATGTTGAAATTGTTCTCTTAGTTTGATTGTAAAACAATGACTGAGGAAAGTCCCTCCTTATGTCCTATCTAAATTGAAGTCGACCTGAGAGAAGTCGGCCCCGATGATTAGTCTAATCATCGGAGCCGACTTCTCTCAGGTCGACTTCGCGTCGGCTCGTCTTCGTTTTGGACCATCTTCATATGAGGTCGACTTCACATGGGCCGGACTTCACTTGTACTCTTTTGACCAATAGTCACATGCTTTTGTAAAACGTCCATTGGCTGATTTAGTTACTTTTAAAGGTTTAGTATTGGTACCCGTATTTACATTCCGGAATATCCCTGAGGATGCGTGACTACTCATGCCCAAGACCAGTTGCCCCGGGAGTGATCTTGCATGTTCGGGCGACTGCTATAGTAATCAAAGTCAGGTGACCAATTAATTTTTTCTTTCACTTCATCCAATTTTTATTTTATTTAATATTACAAGAGATAGGTACTAGTATAACACAATTATTACCTAGGCTCTTACAGGCGCGAGTGGATACAATTAATTGTGTGATTGGTTGCAATTAGGTGTCTCTTAACAGGAAGCTGAGTGGCATAACTTCACTGTCTATAGGCTTACAAGTTAGAACAAACCCTGAGTGATTGCCGGTCAGATTATCCTGAACAGCAGAACAAGTATGATAAAGAACTGACGAATTCTAGCACTTAATCTATATAATCAGCATCCAACAAGCGGATGCCCAACATAAACTTAATCAGAACAATGTATGGGTGTCAACGAACTTTAACGTCTTATTTTTTGCTGACTAAAATGCGTCTACGGAAATAGACAACATAAAATACAAGACAGACAACTCTATATATCCCGTCTTTCTGAATTCCATCGCTATGAAATTCCACTATAGTTAACCGGCTATTGACCCATGGAAATGTTGGGCCTGCAAAACGCGTTATATTCCAAAACTAGCTGGTGACTTGGTGAATTTTGATGGGCGTAACACAGGTTATTGAATAAGCATAGGAAGGCAGTGTAATTCATAGAAATTGATGACAAGCTGTGCAAATTTCAACTTAATGCATATTTTGTTATGTTTATCTTTGGTCAATTTCACGACATGGTCAGTTTGAACCATTATCATGCCAAATATTAGCCATAGTATTACCCGTATAAAACCGATTAAATGGGGAGAGAACCGACTCGATCAGGAAAGAACCCAAACAAATATCAAAATTCGCGGTTTTCGTCGTTGTTATGACTCGCACCACGCAAGTTTCGTTATTATTACGCTTGTTGGGGCCACCTATTGTGAGACGAATGTAAAAATTAAACTAATTATCAGCTAGATGGCTCCATAATTGCGTTTTTAACTGTCAAAAAGTCGCGAAAATGTATAATTTCGATCACAAGGAACCGTAACAAATCAGTCAAGAACCATCACAAACCGGTGATAGAACGACTTACGATGTAACCTTTCCTACACAGTGGATATTATGTTGGCTATATGAACACATACATTTTTCTGTTTAAATTTAATTTCAATGACGTTTCCAAGATGGCGCCGAATCAAATTTAAGATGGCGGCGCCCATGTTGAGTCATAAATTCATTTTCGTTATAATTACCATGTTGTTTGCATCGTTCAAAGAGCACATGTGTGTATTTTGCACTAATCCATGGCTCAAATTCATTCATTTGTTGCATATATTTTGTTTAGTATAAAAGGAGATGGTCCCATAAATGGCCGGATTTAGTGTACAGTACCCATTTAAGCAATGCCAATGATACATTACAAAAATAGAACGTGAGATATTGTGACGATTGGAAATTATGTTTGGCTAAAAAAAAATTGCGCCAAACCATAATACTCGATCATTCTTTAAAATAATTTGGCATTTCGACTAGTGTTCGGTCCGAATATTCGAATGTTCGAATATTAATATTCGCTCGTAAAATTAAATATTCGAATATTCGAATAATTATTTGACTATTCGAATATTCGAGAATAATCTCCGGGTAATTGTTTCCTGGTTTGTTATTAGTCTGAGGGTCTGTTAAAAGCATAGTCTATTTTCCACTGACCATAAACGAATTTATATGACGTAACTGTAACGTTCTTATTTGATAGGCGTCATGACGTCGAAATAATTTTATTGGCTAAGTCTAAACGAGACCGTGCTTGCATGTGGTCATATGAAGCGGACCTATAAGGCATCGTTTTGTTTTGTTTGCGCGTTGTCACTTGTGTGTATAATATGGCGTCAAATTCGAAGAAATCAGATATATGGACTCAGTTCACGTTGGATGCCAAAACTAAAAAGGCAATCTGCAAGCTCAATCCAGATCACGTTCTTAGTTATTGTGGCACTACGACCAACTTGTGGAACCATGCATGGGACATTGACTACTTGAACTTCATAAACAGATAAACTCTTGCTATTAAGCCAAAAGACTTTTCTGTTCTCTCTTTTTTTGCGTATAGCATGTCCATGGATAAATATGCTATTTCATTAAATAATAAATTGGTTCCAAAATATGTTATCTATATAATTTTATAATTTATCTAAATATTCGAATACTATTCGAATATTCGCTCGTTATTCGAACCGAATATTCGAATACCGAAATCCGTCGAATACCGAACACTAATTTCGACAACTACCCACTTTTTGCACAAAATTTCAGAAAAATAAGCGCACCCCTTCTCAATTCGATGTCAGCGTGAACGCATGGCGAACAGCCCCACCCAAAATGGTTGAAGATTAATATTGCCTATATATCAATTTCTTTTCTCGTCTTCATATTGAACAACCCAAGATTAGACCGACCATTTAACTATCATATTTTTTACTGACTGGAGAGTTCCCATACACAAATTTCAAGGGGCAAGATTTCAATTATTTAGTTGCTTATAACCTAAAATCACCAGTCTTACGTAAGAGAAAGTGGGATGAGACCCTCAAATGTAAATGTTTCTATGACTCGGCGACGTAACGTTGCCAACCTATAGGTTTTTTTAATCGCGGATCGACCCTCGATCGGACACTCATGTTATTCTGCAAGTATCGATCGGAGCCTGGAGGCTTATTCTTCAAGTATTAGGTTATAATGCCTATTGCTTTAACCCTATACCCAACAGAAGGGCCCTGTGCCAATGCATTCTCTTATATATGCGAGTCGACCATAGGTCGCCTCGCATATATAAGAGAATGCATTGGCTTAACACATTAAAAATTATAAAATTGTTAAAGAATGTAAGAAAAAATGGTAAAAAGTGTTAAAAAAAGATTTTTTTTTAGGCCAATGCATTCTCTTATATATGCGAGGCGACCTATGGTCGACTCGCATATATAAGAGAATGCATTGGCACAGGGCATAACAGTAACTATCACAATGTGATCAAGGAGCCGGTTCCAATGATATCCATATGTGTATGGTTCTATTGAGACAGACCCAAGATATTTTAGGCTGTTGAAGCTTTATTTGGCCGGTTTTGGCCGGTTTGTTGGGTAAAGGGTTAATTGTAAACTTACATGTGTTGGTTCCCAAAACGCAAACGGTGGTTGACAAAAACACTAGCAATGCAGTTAGTTCACCCATATTCGCGTTGTTGTATATATCATATAAACACAGTGTATGTTTTCTATTTTAGTGCTGTTATCAGAAGGCCGTGCTGATAAAGTATGACGAGTAATGACACAAACGTATCACTGTGGACAAACAAAATCAATGTCCTTCTCCAAGTGCAAATAATTTGCGAAAACAGGATGTTAGAGCAGTGATGTCAATTTGAGGCACACAACCAGGGCTGTGGGCTTCAATGGGGTGTACCCGGACATTTTAACTGGAACCTCCAACCCAATGAAACAGACCAAATCTCTAATTTGAGAAAGTCCATTGATTGACATGCAGTTTGATTATGTGTGTACAAACATGTGTGGATAATGAATCAGTCAAAAATAAACATAATTAAATTAAACAGGAGTGGCGCGTGGTTAAATGGATACTTCGTGTCGTCCCTATATGGACATATAATTCAAATGGTTTGACAGGACATTGGGGCACTGATACATTTTGCGGCATACATCCGGGGACGTGTGCTTCTGATTGTCTATCAATCTCGACCATGTCTTCTCTCCAATGATACACCAACAGATCGACGATATCGGTATCATCCGCAATGACTATATGACTGCACGTCCATTGGACACATGTTCAATTGCATTATTTAAAGATACCGGTGGCGTTGGCGATGGGTATGCTGTTAAAATATTCTCCTCCGTCAAAAACCGCCATAAACAGAAAGAATAGTAAAATATAGACAAACCTTGTTCTTATACCAATCGGAAATAAAGCACAAACAGTATGTTATTGTCAAATGTTTTTACTTTGTTATGTAAACAAAAGCAAAAACGCTACGTGTCCTGGCTTTTGTTTAGATCCGGATATGGTAGACATAAAGAGTGTTATTTGTTACTGTTTTCCTGATATGGAAATACTAAAGAGCGTTTATATCATTTGTGTGTGATTAACCAATAGAATTGCGCTGTGTTATGTAAACAGAAGCAAAACTTATGTAACACCAGCAGGCTCTTGTTTACGTACACCATCGTACATCTTGACGACAATATACTATTTACGCGCTGATTATGTTTGGCATATGAACAAAACTATATCTATTTTAATATTCCTTCTGTTGATGGCGATTTGAACAAATATGAATATTTCTGCAACGAACGCCGCTCGTGACTTTAACTATCATTGTCAAACTCCAGGCAGAGTTCGGAAATAAAAGTATAAAAATATCAATTGGATATTTGATAAATCCGTACACATATGGTATGAGAACAAGAAAACCATAATCATATATGGTAACGCCATCAAGATCATTATAATTAGGCATATATAAATTATAATATAATATATATTGGTTTCATGAAAGCACCACCTCAGAATTCGGTTACAACAACAAATCCTTAAAATTATTACAAACACTACGGCTTATATTACTGCAGGTTTCTCATTCATCGCAACAGAAAGCCTCTAAATGCGGACCAAAAATCTAGTAATCGGATTAAATACACGCCCGATACTTGGCATGCAATACGCCCTTTATTTTACATTCTAACTGAGACATACGTCATCAGCAAAGTCAGTTGTTATATTATGCATTGTGTTCCCGCAATAACATTTTCATACCTAAACATTGGAAGCTATTATATATAACGCGGTCATAAAGTTACATACTGCAACAATGTGATATCTGCGAAGACACATCCGCGAAAACACGAAATGTGTTGTCCTGCGAGATATCCCCATCACTATAGCTCCAGTGACACGTCCAGATCAGCCTTACTACAATTTCCTGAAATATATAACTCGATCGCATCGCGTGAAACCCGAAATGTGTTGTCCTGTCAGATATCCCAATCGCCCCATTGGCACGGCCAGATCAGCACAGCAGTAAACGTACACCCTTAGTATGCATGGGCTTAGTCAATTTGGTGAGTATGTGGTCGTGGGGGGGGGGGGGGGGTGCGACGTAATTATACCCCCATGACGGAAGTAAATGGTGGGTATACTGGATTACATGCGTCATATCACCCGCCAGTCCACCTAGACGTCAGCCCGAACAGATATCTCAGCCACAGATGTTCGGGCTTTCGACGAAGTTTCACACAGTGTTGTTCGCATTCTCCATTCGAGAGTTATTCTCCTTCGTTTATCTGGAAATGTTGGTTTTTATTTTGTCCGCCTAGCATACATATCAGTCAATATATCAGCTCAAGGAAATATAGTATATGTATATGAATGTTCACCATAATGAGAACTTCAAAGAGGTTTTAATTGATTTTGTTTGGATTCCTCATATTAGGATTATTTCTCTTTGTTTATAAAGAACTGTTGGTATGTGTCATTCCGCACGAATGTCTCAACCATGGATCATCAGATATCAATGTAATTGGGTTGAGATATTCAATACATATTGAATACGAGAGGCCGATCACGATCGGTAGATGGATGTTTAACCCATACCTTGGCGATAGTGATTTGCTATTTTCAGCTTGGAACGATTGTTTATTTAACTCAACGTTAAAATTCATAACATTCAATGTTAATCTTCAACGATTAACAAAAATAACTCTTTTTGTTTAAATCGGATCAAACCCATATTCGAAATCGATCTGTATCTATAGCTTTCTTTCATCGGAAACTCGATCCGTCTTCCAATTGGTCACCAGGTTCCGCTGGAACTTTTCGTTTTCAAGGCACACCAGTACATTCTTTTCGACAAACGACCATTTGGATTCGTAACAGATGTGATGCCACTCCTTGAAAAATATGAGCTTCTGGTGTTTCTTCTAGATTTCCTTGACGCTGGGATTTTCCCAGGGAAACAAGAATGGAAGAACCTCGTCAAAACACAAATTGAAAACTGCTACAGGGTAGAGTGCTTGGAATTTATTACTAGCGATCCTGAGCTGTCATTCCTCGCGCAATGTCACTCTGACCCTCTCACTCTATGGGACGTCTGGTATCTCTATTCCCGGAACCGCCATCGCTCAAGGGAACTGCGTAATCTCGCACTTCTCCTGAACAAATCCACATATGCAAACAAGAAAACCATAGTCAGAAATGGTAACGCCACCAATATCATATTATTAGCCATAAATATAAATTATAATATAATTATACTATAAACTAGCTTTCAAATTTTATGTGGGAAATTTTCATACTTCCATATTTCAAGTTTTCCCGTTTCTCGTGTTATACATTACATTCTTCAAACTGTCTTCTTTATTACACAAACTGATGGGCCCGACTTCGTCCGGGCTGTTTCCCATCTGATTTCCGGCGAAAGGCGCGATTTGACCTTGAATTGACTATTTCGAAAGTCAAGGTCAGGTCAAGGTCATGATTTGACCCGTCCAAAACACCCCCACCCCGGAGAAGAATACCCTAGGTATAAAATTTCGTCGAAATCCGTCCGTTTTACCCCACTTGACCTTTAATTAACAATTTTGAAGGTCAAGGTAAGGTCGGAGTCATGATTTGACCCGTCCAAAACACTGCCCCGACAAAATTACCCATAGGTATCAAATTTCGTCGAAATCCATCCGTTTTACCCGATTTGACCTTTGATTGACCACATTGAAGGTCAATGTCACGCCGAGGTCACGATTTGACCCGTTCAAAACACTCCCCGGACAAAAGTATCCCTAGGTATCAAATTTCGCCGAAATTCGTCCGTTTTACCCAAATTTACCTTGCATTGACAGTTTTAAAGGTCAAGATAAGGTCGGGGTCACGATTTGACGCGTCCAAAACACTTCCCGGACACAAATACCCCTAAATATCAAATTACGTTGAAATTTATGGAAAGCCGAAGAGGACATTTTAGTTGCTAATTGCTAGATAAACGACGCACGACTTGTCGCGGTTTTTTAAAGGTGTTTCAAACTAGGAGATAAAAGTATTCTGCGTTTCAAATGGTGATGAATTATAGTATTTTATTCAAATTTTCTGGCATAAATTGTTATTAAAACCGTATATACTATAACAAAAATCAATGACTCGAAAATTAAGTGGGCCTTTAAACAAAGTCACAATTGCAGTTAGGCTCATCTCATACTCGTCTATTCTGCGATATTCTGCTGCGCAGTTTGTTATAGCCTCCAGTATTCATTGAGCATTATAGCCCCACTGTTATAATTCGCCTTTAGCAGGCGTACTCTTGCCTCAGATTATTGAGATATTAGGTCACACGTAATGGCATTAAATCGCATGGAAACATAGCAATTGTGTGGGCTGCTTGGCGTGAATATGTAATGAGAAATAAGGTCATACGTAATGACATTAAACTCAAGAAAATCCCGCGAAAACAAAATCACATTTAATGTTTTAAGTTATTTCCGTTATAAAAAGAATCTTCGTGATAATGAACCCTCTCAATACTTTAGAATATAGAATTAACCTAAAAATGACAAAAACCTTCGGAATAGAGAACCTTCGGAATAGTGAACATTCGAAATAGCAAGTATTCATAATAGAGAACCTTCGGAATAGTGGACCTTCGGGATAGAGAACCTTCATAATAGAAACATGTCCCCACAATTACACCGGTGACATAAACACGTGTGCTAATCTTTTTGGACTATCGTCACTCTATCGGTACGGTTTATACTCAAGTACGAAAAAAGACCTAACCATAATACATTCGCCCAGTGGATTATCGATCGTCCGCTCGAACATGAAAAACTGTAATACAGCTTACACCACCTTGTGGCGTAATAACTTGTGCTGCGCTCAATGTGGTTCGACATATAATAATGAAATTATACATGTAACGTTTGAGTGCTGTGCAGGAGTGTTGATTCGTCTTCGCGATATATTCAGGGAAAGGGTGATTGATATACAGGGTATAGAGCAGTACAAGTTTTTAGCTTCCCTCTCGGGGGAGCAGCTTTCATCACTTTCCTAGGAAGCGTATAAACATTCTCGAAAGGTCAAATATTTTGATTAATGTTGGAGACCTTATCATCGATGCTGCTGTCTTTCTTCTTCGTGCCTGCAACATTGTGAAGGGAGTACAGAATTACTAAAGATTGTATATTCTCAAATTTATTCGGCCGTGTACATATGTATAGTGTGTTTCTCCATTAATTGTTATGTTGTGTAATATAATCTCTCCATATAGGAGGCAATAAAGATGTATATGGTATGGGTATACATATAAACGATACGTTGGTGTGATCGAAAATGGTCAGGTTCATGTGACTTAATTCTACTTTGGGTGTGCCCACCCTTGGCGGTATGCCACAAGGGTGTGTACCGGGCGACACCGGTGGGTCTTGTTTGACACCAATTTGTAGTTTCCAATAAACAAATTGATGGGTTCAAATTAAAATAATTCAAGTAAAGTCTGAGGGACCATGAACAGCATTTTAGACTTTTAGTATTCACCAGGCTACCATAGATTGACAAGATTCACAATGTGCGCTTAAAATTTACGTCAGCAACAGATCAAACTCTTGGCATGTGGCCTATAAAGGGGCCAATAGATATAAGATAATTCGAGGTTAATTACCCGTGACGGTGCTCCGATATGAAAATGGATTTTTTTTAAATGATTATATTCGATGTTTCCAATTTAATGGTCGACCGACCCGATTCCCGAAGATCCATAATGAAGTTAGGTGTCGTTCGGATGAGGGATGTGGTTTGTAGGGTGGGGCCAAAGGATTTAGTCTTGCACAGTGCAAAATCCATCAAGGTTGCCGACGAAATAAGCCAAGCTCCGATTCGAAACTGTGTCTAAAACATCCAGAAGGTGTTCATTTACTTGTGGTGTGATTTGCAGAAATTGTTTAGATTGTTTCAACATCATGGTGGTCACTTGTGAGGTTCAACGGACAGTGACCATTTTGACTTTTTCACTTCACAAGTACATCCTTGGGAGAGCGGACGGACGCAGGTCTCTTGTATAAACTATCATAACGTATAACAGGCGCGTATATAGAGACGTCGCATACAGGCAGCTAGAGCGGGGGTGGAGCACATTACAAACCCTGTGGAGGGACGACAACGAACAGCTTCCTGTGGGGCATCTGAACACCAGTGGAGTAATCAAGCATTGAAATAGGGTGTCTGTCATTTGCAGAATGAGGTTCCCAGAGGGTGAATTTAGTGATGCTACCCCCGCATAGCGGGCTAGCATCACCAAATTCACCCTCTGGGAACCCCATTCTGCTTAGATGTAAGCAGAACGAGGTCCCCAGAGGGTAAATTTGGTGATGCTAGCCCGCTATGCGGGGTAGCATCACTAAATTCACCCTCCGGGGACCTCATTTTGCAAATGACAGACACCCTATTTCAAGGCTTGGCCTGGGAGTAATGACTTGGTATCAAGTTGAGGCCCCAAAGATAATAAGGTATACTCTACATAAAGGTAAATAAAAATGGGAATATTTGTGAGTTTTAACAGTTTATTACATTCTATTCTGAATGTCATTCGATGCAGAAGAAGCAAATAGGTATACATATACTAGTATCATGCCATGAATCTCTACTCTGGCTACAAACGAAGAGGTCATATTCAACCAGTTCAAAATCTTGGAACTCTTTAATGTTCTGTCCTGTTCTGGCAGGTAATTAGAACATTGAAAAAACAACACAGGGAATATATTTTCTTTGTTAATACAAAGTTCCTTAATATTAAATGTATTTCACAGTAGGGGTGATCACATGTGCCTGGAAATTACATAATTTATGTAACTTTTTTGAGCAATTTCCCAATGGACATTGAATTGATTACCCGGTAGAAATTCCATGATTGTAGTCCATGCAAAACAAAATTGGCTCGCAAAAGTCAGCTAAATCATGCAATCTCTAGCTAGGATCTTTGCCTACTGTGAAATCTGTTATTAAGAAACTAACTGAGCATGAACTGAGAAATATATTATATGCATGGTTTTATTTTTCGAAGATCCAACAGTTCCCATGTTTTGAACAGGTTGAGTATAGTCAGATTAGAGATCCATGTAATTATCTAATAGTCAGCATAACATCGCAATAGAGATAACAAGAATAAAAATATAATAGATATATCTCAAGAATAAAGTTTTCTATACCGATCTATACAAGAATATTATTCACATTGTTTAATTATTCAACCCTTTCATGACGGGAGCAGCGCTGGTGCAGTATTAAAGATCATGTGCCAGTGCATATGGAGCCTCGCATAAATAAGAAAATGCACTCGCAATTGGCTTACAAGGTCAAATATTGTTAGGCCAATGTATTCTCTTATAGGCTAATCCCCCCCCCCCCCTATGGGAGACTCACATAATACATTGGCACAGGGTTTTTCGGAAAATTTCTTGAAGCTCCTGTCATAGAAGGGTTAACAACCCCTTGATAACTAAATACCTTCTGGTGAGTAATTCACTTTGGGGAATGCCCAGATAAGTTAAACAAAAGGCTGATGTTCTAGTTGACCTTATTATCTGAACATCCTTCCAAACTACTGATAAGGAATCCTATCTCCTCTGCACTTATATTAACCCTTTCAGTGCCAGGGGCCGATCTGATCGGCCCTAATTTACGGTCTGTAAAATCGGCCCTAAAAAAATTTAAATTTTTATTTTTTTGGGTTGAATTTTTTTTGGGTATGCTTAAGCATTCTATAGCGAATTTAAAAACAAACTGGATAAAACCTTAAGGGCATGTTATAACTCAAAACTATCACCAAGTATTCATAGTAATAATTTTGATTCCCTGGCACTAAATCTACAAAATAAGTCAGTTAAAGAATATAAGAAAAAATTATTAAAATTGTAAAAAATTGTAAAAAATAATAACAAATGATGAAAAATTGTTAGGCCAATGCATTCTCTTATATATGCGAGGCGACCTATGGTCGACTCGCATATATAAGAGAATGCATTGGCACAGGGTATATGTGTTGATACAAAAAATCGGACCTGGCACTGAAAGGGTTAACACAACATTGAATTGGTGGATCGTAAGTACAGTGAATGAGTACATGTATATTAAATGGACATGACTCATTCGGGTTGATTCAAACTGCAAAATTTTGTCGATGTAATTTGATAAGAGGTATACGATTTGATAAATACACAAAATGTTGATATACCGGCTTCATACAGTAATGCGCAAAGTAATCGATTTCTTAACCACAGCAGAATTATGGGTAACTTTTCAGGATTTAGTCCCCGAGAGCTTTCCGATGAATGGCAACAAGCCATATTTCCGACTAAATCCTGAAAAGTTACCCATAATTCTGCTGTGGTTAAGGAGTCGATTACTTAGGGCATTACTGTATGCTCTTAAGAATACTTGCCGATGTCAGCTATTTTACAGCTGTTTTCAATTTCCTCCACAGAAGTGAAAAAACGCTCTTTATATCAACCCTATCAGGAATAGTCTAACAAGGAATTATTTTTATTGTTCTGTTACATAAAGGGGTAACAATGTGGGCTGATGTGATGGTCCAGTGGTATACAAGATTTGTAGGACTTCATTACATTTAGTACAATGACAGTATCAGCAACAAGCATATATGAATGAGACAAGCCACATGTCCCAAGTCACCAGGGTTTTTGTATCATTAGAATGCATCTGTGAACCTCATTAACATTCCAGACTGTGATAATTGTGTTGGAAGGTTGCTGCTGGACTTGACAGAGGAAGGCTAATTAATGTTATGTAATAAGACATTCCATCTGACAAAATATCTAAGGTTAAAATTACACTGACATTTAGTAAGGAAATTTTTTTTCATTTCATTTCTCGACTGTTCCATTAGGGCTGTTACTAGTAGGTGGGGTATTATTTATTAGTTCTATGCCGACGAAATTTTGGAACCTGAACTTTCTGATAACTTGATATAGTCTTTCTTTGGCATAAAAAGCTTGTATAAGATTGTTCAGTATAACTATTGATCCCTGGAAATGGACCGCAATGAAATAAAAGCCGAGCATAATTTGGACCATCAAATCACTAAGTGCCTTGAAGCAAGATACATGTATCTAAATTAATTCCACTGAACACTAATGAAGCCATGAACAAGAGCATGCTGTCGGGGCATGGCATAATATGCCCGTTTCTGGAGTACAGTTATCTTGCTGAAACCACAATTTTTTTATATTTATTTTCGGCTATTTTCAGCAAAAAAAATCCTATAACTCTGGTAAAAATGGTTGGATCGGACTCAAATTCGAACTTGACCTGCAAAATCATGTAGACAGAACCTATATTTGAACTTGATCTGTATACCAATTTTGGTTCAGTTCACTCGATTCAATCTAAAGTTATCATCTGGAAACCGCATATCAGGTAAAATCTAAGTAAAAAAAAGGGGCATGACTTAGTCAAAATCATGCGGACGAAACCCATATTCGAACTTGATCTGTATTTTGGGGTGGTAAACTAATATACCAAAATTGGTTCAGTTCACTTGATTCAATCTAAAGTTATCATCCGGAAACCGCAAATCAGGTAAAATCTAAGTCGAAAAAGGGGCATGACTTAGTCAAAATAATGCAGAAGAAACCCATATTCGAACTTGATCTGTATTTTGGTGTGGTAAACTAACATACCAAATTTGGTTCAGTTCACTCGATTCAATCTAAAGTTATCATCTGGAAACCAAAAGCAGATGGACAGCGGATGGGACGGACAACCCATTTACATAATACGACCGTTTTTTCAAATGGAAGCAAAAAGTAATTGGGACTGTTTTTTATGATTTACTTTCTTAACATTTAGAGCAATGTTACTGTTGAGATCTGAGTTTGTGGTTCATCACATCTGAAGTTTTGGCTTTAAAAATCCACATATAAACAATAAAAAATTATATAAATAAAAAATCTCCAACTTGCGCATTGCCCAAGCCTCATATTAGACATAGCAAGCATACATTTATGTGATCAAAATAAGTTAAGGCGACACAAATTTAATAAGTTATACAGTTATTAGTATAATTTGTATGAAAAAGGCAGGAAAACAATCGCTACATGAGATTCACAGCTGACATCTGCATGTATGTAATTTCATTCCTACAAAAAGAATTGGAGAAAAAAAAAACTCTTTAATCATTTTGGTACATAAATCATTTTTCATTATAAATATAATACATCTTTTAAATGTTATATAAGACAATACATTTGCACAGGGTTTTCGCAAAATTCAGAAAACTATTCATGGCGGGGTTAAACTGAATGTACTTGTATTGTTCCATTGAAATTGTATAAACACTTAATCATGAAAAGTTGTTTTTCACACCCATTGCAACAATGTTTTTGGGATAATTTGTGAGTAAACACCTGCCTGCTCAGAAAATTTTGGTGGTAAGAAGTGGTAATAAAAACATGCCTGCTAGGTAATTTAGTAGGTAAAACGTAAATATAAAACCTGCCTGCCTGCCCATATTGAGAAAATAAAAGGCTGTTGGTCCACAAGTCCCCCGATTAAGGTGACTTTATTTGACTGGTGGCTTTTTTAGAACAATATTATTCTAGGGACAAAATTTGAATCCAACTTGGCTTCCAATTGTCTATGTTAACTATTTCTGAATCCCGCAATGACTGACACAAATCTCATCACATTTATTCTCCAATTATAAGTCATTCCGAAAAATTTATCGGACATAGCACAGACTCCCCCCGGGCCCAGATTCTCAAATTATAAGTCAACTAGGACCATAACTGTGGAAAAATTAAGCTGCCCGAACCTAAATTCGAACTTCTGTTTTTCATATGAGTAATCCATATACCAAATTTGAAAAAACACAGATAACTAAGTGAAGCTATCACCTGGAACCCAAAATAATCTACAAATTGTAAGTCCACAAGGACCATAACTCTGATAAAAATAGGCGGACCAGATCCAAATTTGAAGTTGACCTGTATTTTCATATGAGTATATTCATATACAAAATTTGAAAATAATCAAATAACTTAAACTGAAGTTATAACCCTTCAGTGAAACCATCTGGGATGGACGGATAGATCCCCCTGCCAAAACTCAGGAACACCACTGATTTCAATAGTCCTGTGACACAGTGTCACAGAAACAGAAAATACCCTTTGTGTCACCTAAAGTGTGCACCAAGCCTTGAAATAGGGTGTCTGTCATTTGCAGAATGAGGTCCCCAGAGGGTGAATTTAGTGATGCTACCCCGCATAGCGGGCTAGCATCACCAAATACACCCTCTGGGAACCTCATTCTGCTGAGGTGTAAGCAGAATGAGGTCGCAGACACCCTATTTCAAGGCTTGGTGTGCACCCTCATTCTATCGTTCCGAGCAGACACTCGTGCTGTATCAACAGACCCATTAACACAATCGTGTCATTCTGTGTATTTATATATTCTGTGTATGCACGATCTATGCAATATTATTTATTATAATTTCATTTGAGGATAATCAAGTGGCTCATCGTGTAGAATATAACACATTCACAGAAAATTCTAAATATAAATGATTATTATTTTTCGAAGTGTTTCTGGACAGGGGTCTTCGATTCATATTTATTATTTTATACCCAGGAAACTAAAGAAATTTGTTATAGGGAGAGATAGACCATCTTTAAAGATGCGCTGTCCGAATCGAGGGTTGTCATATTATCCTGTTACAATGGTATTTCCAAGCCTTGAAATAGCGTGTCTGTCATTTGCAGAATGAGGTCCCCAGAGGGTGAATTTAGTGATGCTACCTCGCATAGCGGGCTAGCATCACCAAATTCACCCTCTGGGGACCTCATTCTGCTTATACCTCAGCAGAATGAGGTTCCCAGAGGGTGAATTTGGTGATGCTAGCCCACTATGCGGGGTATCATCACTAAATTCACCCTCTGGGGACCTCATTCTGCTTACACCTCAGCAGAATGAGGTTCCCAGAGGGTAATTTGGTGATGCTAGCCCACTATGTGGGGTAGCATCACTAAATTCACCCTCTGGGGACCTCATTCTGCAAATGACAGGCACACTATTTCAAGGCTTGGTGAGCAAGTGTGGCTGGCAGATTCTCCTGGTTCAAACAAATTCCAAGCAAGTGTATGTAAACAAACATCTACTTACATATGTAATCAGCATGCATGGTGTTATCCCTCGTCTATTTTAATAATTAACACAGGATGACTGATTCAGGAGTTTTATTTATTACATGCTTGTTCCTAGAAGTAGTGTTATTGCTGTTCCATATTTACAAATCCAGATGGAACATAAGTTCTATAGGCATCTCGTTGTCGTCAAATGACGTACATGTACATGATGTTCGTTCAACCATGAAACCGGAACTATAAAATAAAAGCATCATCACACATGACAAAACAATCCCTGTATGTGGCTAAATAAACCTTGTATTAAGTCTGTAATGTTTAATGCGCAGATTCTAGGACAGGTGATGCCTAATAAATACAGAACGACATGTGTTTTAATGGGTCTGTTGATATGGCACTTGTGCCATTGTGGCAGGATAGAATCCTGCTAATTTTGTTTCTGGTGACAATTTCCATTGTCTTTTATTCCGAATATCATTTCTGATCACTGATGCCATGGTGAACCTTGTGTGATCTCTCATAATCATATGAGAGTGTCCACCCATGTCTGTATATATTTCTATAAAGAGGGGTTTTGATGCATATAAAATAAATAGATTGCAAAAACCAAAATTTAGTTGCGCTGAGATTTGAAAGATGGCTTCCTTGACTCAAATCGAATGATTTTTATTCCCAAAGCCGAAGAAAAAGTAATTTTGGGGCGCAAAAGCAGACAGCAGATCTTTAAAATCTCAAATAAATTTACCATTGCGACTTATATCCAGTATAAACTGTGGTATTGTTTGAGTTAACCCATTCATGAATATGGATAAATGTATAATTCCATAGTGATACAGCACTAAAAATGTCATGTTCCATGAGGCAAGAACAATTTATGAGAAAAAATATAACACATCAGATGTATTTAATAAATTAGTAAGGAGTTAGATAAACATAGGATAATTTTTAAGTCAATATACTATGGATTTTCCCATTCAGTTTAAAGTGTACATCAGAATGGTATATTATTGATTTGCAGAGAGGTACAGGTAAAATAAGCAGAGACAGAAAAAATAACATTACAGAAAGAGTTCTATTTATTGAGGAAAATATTTAGATAATAAGTTTAAAAAAATGACCTATGGTTGTTACTACTCATCAATGATGCTTTAGTATAGAAAGGGTTAATAAGATCCAACCATCCATGCCTGAGATATCGGTCAGGACAGATAAAAAAAAATCAAATTACTGGCACTGGACAACAATATTCTCTTGCCAATATATTTGCCAAATTAAATTATTTTTTGCCAAATTCGAAAAGAATGTGTGAAAATTCTCATTTGAAGATAAACTGCATTATAGACACAAAATAAATGCTTTCGACAAGTTAACATTATTAATATATATCAAAGTAGCAATATTGCAAGTCTGTCATAAAAGCATACATATCGCTTTTGCAGACAATGAGCACCTAATTAATCCGTTGCTACTAACATTTGACTGATAAACCTATCGTCTTATAATCATTGGTCATAAAACACCGACAATCATAGATAAGTGGAATACAATTTCACCATTATTATTCATTGTTATAATATGACTGCACACATGACTTTCATGATCTGATCAGACAGGATTTACTGAAAAACAGTTTTATCATTTATACATTACATTTTTCTATTTCATGCAAGGTGACATACATAGGTTTTCTTGAGAAATGAATAGCCGGTTATCAACAAGTTACTAATACCAGTATCAATACAAACTTTACAGAACATCACTTTTTTCTGACTCTCATGTTTTAACCATTTGCAGTTGATTAACAAACCATACATCTTGGACGTCAGGTATGTGAATTGTGTAGGTTAGTTAGTGAATTTCAAGGGTGCTTAAACAAATTTTTTTTTAAACAATTTGTCAAATGAATTTTTTTTTGGCCAAATTATTTTTTACCTTTGGCATGTGGCAAACTGAATACTGATAGAGAATCCAAATTTTCAGATGAAGTGAAAATTATAACCCTAGAATAGAAAATGTGAATGTCATTTGTCTCTATTCTCATTAGAATCTAATGAACACATGGCTGAGACATCTGCAGACGGACATATACCATTTTTATCTGTTTGCTTTGTCAACAAAAAAACAGTTTGTGTTCAACATGATGAACTTGCTGTCTTCAAATAAGGATTAACTGTCATGTGGACTGTTTTTATGGAGATGTAACCCGAAGGGTTTTACATACAAGTTATGTCCACTTACCTCACCGTTACATCTCCATAAAAATAGTCCACATGACAGTTAATCCTTATATTTATATACATTTAGCGAAAAAGCCACTTTTGTAAATATATTTAAATCGAAAAGTGTATCGTGACAAGATCAGCCCAAAATACCCAATAGCACCCTTGGCAAAAGTTAATAGGAACAATTTCTCTTCATGTTGAAACCCGATGATGTATTAAGTCAATCCTGCGCGAGTCAAAATGCGCCCAAAGCATTACGCGTTCGTCTTTCCAAACCTAATGACGTATCGATGGTGTTATTAGCTTGGTGTTATGAGGCGTTGTGCATTCACCGAGAAATAACTGCAACTAGCCACGTGGGCGCCGACCAATCAGAATGCTGGATTTAGTGATGACAACACTTAGTGTGTAAATATAACATGATAAGCTAATGCTGCAAAAACCAATATACATGTATTCTTAATCCTTTCATGACTGGAGCTTCCTGAAATTTTGCAAAAACCCTATATATTTGAGTCTCCCATAGGGAGCCTCGCATATATAAGATAAAACATTGACCTAATAATATTACCTTGACTTTGTAAGTCACTGCATTCTCATATATATATATGCAAGCCTCCCTATTGGAGATTCACATTTATCTAACAGAATGCACTGGCACAGGATCTTTAATGCTGCACCATCGCAGCTCCCATCATGAAAGGGTTAATAATGTGGCAAAGTCAATCTGTATTTCAGTGACTTATTTTAAACTAAAACAAACATAGTTAAATATTAAAATAAAATATTACGAAATGGAATGCGATTAATTCACAAAAGCAATAACCCCAAAAATCATTATTACCAATTAGGCCATGCAAAGCCTTTTCCCGTTTCTCAGGCCCATGTACATGGCCACGAAACTGTCTGAAATTTTTTTAATTCACTTTTAATATATGTGGAGGAAACTTTCAATTGTGAAACGTTTTTTTCTATACAAATATATGAGGAAGGGAAATAAACAGACCTGTTTCCAAGTTAAAATTTTCAATTAATTACTGTAATTGGTAACTATTTTAAGCATGCCATAACCCGTTCATGACGGGAGCTGAGCTGGTGCAGCATTAAAGATCCTGAGCCAGTGCATTCTCTTATATATGAGAGTCTCCCATAAGGAGCTTTGCATATATAAGAGAATGCACTGACTTATACAAGGTCAGGGTAAATATTAGGCCAATGTATTCTCTTATATATGCGAGACTCCCTATGGGAGACTCTCATACATAAGAGAATGCATTGGCATAGGATGTTCGCAAAATTTCAGGAAGCTCCAACAATGGAAGGTTAAAATGTAATGAAAGGCAGCTGCAATCTCAGTAGATAATGTGTGATTTTGGATGAAATAAATCACATGGAATCTATCAATCGACTGTTCACGGACATCTGTTGGGGAAATAGTGAACACGGGCAACTGAAATTAGACCCGAAGCTACCAATGCGGAGGTGGAATGCTTCACTGGCATGTGCTCCAGAACTAAACTAAAGGTGTGACTGTCCCAATTGGAGTAAGGATCCCCCGTGTTTTTAAAACACTAAGATGTTTCACATGTCAGTAAACATTAAGTTAAAATAATAGAATAACAGATTCCCATTGCAGGTGCACAATTAATCAAAAATGACTGAGAAAAACTCCAGACAAAGCTTGTCGATGGACGGTGGATGGATGGACGACCCTGCATTCCAGATTGTAGCAAGGATAAAATGGCAAAGTAGTCGGAGGGTTTTTCATGTCAATCAGTTATAAAAATATAGGTGACCATGTATTCAGCAGACATATGATCTGGTGACAGGTTAGATATCAACAGTAAAAAACTTACAGTTAACTTAGGATATAGTTAAAATGAGAGATCGTCTTCACCGCAAATAATTGGTAAGACATTATTACTGAGATAAAATGAAAATAAGTCAAGAAGGCCAATAACTCCACCAAAATAAGTCTGACCAACATTAAAATCCCATGTGCACAGGTTTCCATGGTGGTTAAAGTCTGTGAAAAGTTTAACAAAAACAAATTCATAAACATCTGAGAAAAACTACGACAAAATTGTGTCGACGATTGAAAATATTCTAAGTCAAGAAGGCCAATAACTCTGCGAAAATAATCTGACCAACATTAAAATCGCAGGAGCACAGGTACCCATGGTGGTTGATGTCTGTGCCAAGTTTCACGGAAATTGATTACAAAACAATTGTGAAAAACTCCGGACATATTTGTGTCCATGGACCGACGAACAACGGATGGACGGTTAAGCTGATTCCAGTATACCCCCCCCCCTTTGTTGCGGGGGGGGGGGGGGGGGGGGGTATAAAAATAATATACAAATCATGTGCATATGCTTTGCAATATGTTTTTGGTCAGAAATTCAAAATTGACTTTGCATGGCCGTACAAAATAATCTATGAACACAATTGAGAGAGAAGTTGAGCAAGCAGCAAAGTATTACCTAGATCTAATAGAGTTAAGTCCCTGTTTCTCTGTCAAAATTCCTCAATGGCAAGCCTGAAAATAGTGTGCCTGCCTGTCACAAAAACAATTTACGTTTGGAAGATAATGCTGAGCCAGTGTGAGGCTTTCTACCTTGCTAGATTTGTAAAAGTTCACCGAAATTGAGAATCACAAACAACCTCACTGTACTATATAATGTTGTGGAAGTTGCTGTATGCAAGCCATGTAAATAATGTCATGTGACTCTCTTAATAAATACCGGTAGGTTCAGACGACAAACATCCATATACCAAATTTCTTTATATAGAGAGTAATCAATTGGTTTTGATGATTACATGACATAATTCATGTGGAGAAAGTCTGGCGAGGCCCAACTACCCAAGTGAATCGTGTCACGAAATCATCAAAACCGATTGATTATTCTGTTTATCACACATTTTTCCAACGTTAAAATTGTTGCCGGATTTCTAAAAGTTCATAAAATTTGACTGAGAATCATGAACTTAACCCTTTACCCAACAGAAGGGCCCTGTGCCAATGCATTCTCTTATATATGCGAGTCGACCATAGGTCGCCTCGCATATATAAGAGAATGCATTGGCTTAACACATATTAAAAATGATAAAATTGTTAAAGAATGTAAGAAAAAATGGTAAAAAGTGTTAAAAAAAGATTTTTTTTAGGCCAATGCATTCTCTTATATATGTGAGGCGACCTATGGTCGACTCGCATATATAAGAGAATGCATTGGCACAGGGCATAACTGTAACCATCACAATGTGGTCAATGAGCCGGTTCCAATGATATCCATATTTGTATGGTTCTATTGAGACAGACCGAAGATATTTTAGGCTGTTGAAGCTTTATTTGGCCGGTTTTGGCCGGTTTGTTGGGTAAAGGGTTAACTCTTCTAATATGCCTTACAATGTTGTGGATGTTACTGGATGCAAGCCATGTACCAATACAGTCGGTGGTAAACCTTTAGTAAGTAAGTCAAGCTTCTTTATATAGTCACCTGAAGCCACACCGCTAATAGGCTTCGGTAAGTACAGGAACGAGACTGCTGTTTGGCCGGAGTGACCTAGAATCAACTGATTTATAGAATATATGTACTCGTCCGTCATATCCTGGTAGTCCTGCATCTGTATCGATTCCTCCGTGGACTCGGTAAACGAGGTCATTAGTGACTCCGAAACAAGATGCTTCATGCTAACTATCTCAATTTTCGCTAAAATTCGCAACTGTCGAAGAAATTCCGATAACTTTGTCTCCGTGGCATGAATGTCTTCTGCTTTTGATATACACAGAAACACTCTTAAAATTGTATTAGATTTCCAGCCGCTCACCATATTAATAATACAGGCAAGCTGTAGCATAAATAAACAGTTATTGTCAAAATAAATGGACGTCTCTGGACGGAAGAAATTTGTTGGCCATACGTCGATGTAGTAGGGCATTTTTGCCTGCAGTATCCCTGCTTTATCCAACTGGTTGAAATGCTGACATATACAGACGTTCTTCTTTAGCTTCAGCGTATCTTTAATCATGTTGACATATTCATCGATGTCAACAGTTTTGTCAAGTTCTCCACGAACTTTTGGCCAATGGGACTCAACCTTGTCATAGCTCGATGTTTCTATAGCTCCGAAGAACTTCTTGTTTTTCGTTTTTGTTTTGACTAGAGAATCGGACGGTAGTGTGCTGTCATAGAAACCGAAGCATACAGTGTTAACCTTCATTCCACCAAGGCCAGATATTCTTATCAAATGATGCAGACCATTTCTTACAGTGTCAGCAAGAGTTACTTCAGTGAACGCTTTCACTTTTAGATGGTCGACTAAACTAGCCCAAAATTTATTCTCCTCGATAACTGGATCGGTTTCGTAGTTACTCAAGTCACCCAACTTCACGTGCCCCAGTACAAATAAACCACTCTTCTTGATGTCGTTGATGAACTCGATGAGTTCGCAGCATTGTCGTGGGTGAGCAACCATGAGAAGTATTTGAGGTCGCCAGTATTTAACGTGGGATTTCCGTGCATCAAGCATTAGCAGGTATTTTCGCACCTGGTGGAAGATGAGGGCTTGACTGATAGAGCCCCAGGTCGATGGAAGCGATCGGAAGTGGAGCACCATTGTAAGGATAAGAAGGAAGATAACAGCTACTGACGTGTAGATGGCGCTGATCAGGAAACACATGACTATACAGCCAACCAGAGCCAGCATACAGGTGTGCCAAGTGAAGTACTTGAATGTTGGTCTGGAATAGAATGGTAAAATTTTACAAATAGGAGCCTTCAACCCTTCCTGTACAAAATACTCATTGATGAGTAGTACTAAATACTCATTGACGAGTAGTACTAAATACTCACTGATGAGTAGTACTAAATACTCACTGATGAGTAGTACTAAATACTCATTGACGAGTAGTACTAAATACTCACTGACGAGTAGTACTTAATACTCACTGATGAGTAGTACTAAATACTCATTGACGAGTAGTACTAAATACTCACTGACGAGTAGTACTAAATACTCATTGATGAGTGGTACTAAATACTCATTGACGAATAGTACTAAATACTCATTGACGAGTAGTACTAAATACTCATTGACGAGTAGTTTCCTTATGAAATTTTCAGATAATAAGGCAAATAAAAGGTCGCAGACCACATGTCCCCCGACTCGAGTGGTAAACTTCATGATTGGATTTGTTAGAAGGATACTATTTGCAACAATGTTATACAGTATATAGATGTTGCAAACCACCAACATGTTAGGAACAATATCCCAGAGTTTGTTTAAAATCTCTACATTTAAAACTGTAGGAGGAGTTGATTACACCATGAAGGTACCCAATCTCATCCAAAACCCCCCAAAAATATGGAAAATATGATATTTTTGATTAGCTATATAGATGTTGCAAATCACCAACATGTTAGGAACAATATCCCAGAATTTAAAATCTCTACATTTAAAACTGTAGGAGGAGTTGATTACACCTTGAAGGTACCCAATCTCATCCAAAAGGCAAAAATGTTCCAAATTTTCTAAGTCAAAAACCCCCCGAAAATATGGAAAAAATGATATTTGTTATTAGCTATATAGATGTTGCAAATCACCAACATGTTAGGAGCAATATCCCAGAGTTTCAAATCTCTACATTTAAAACTGTAGGAGGAGTTGATTACACCATGAAGGTACCCAATCGCATCCAAAAGGCAAAAATGTTCCAAATTTTCTAAGTCGAAAACCCCCCAAAAAATATGGAAAACATTATATTTTTGATTAGCTATATAGATGTTGCAAATCACCAACATGTTAGGAACAATATCCCAGAGTTTCAAATCTCTACGTTTAAAACTGTAGGAGGAGTTGATTACACCATGAAGGTACCCAATCTCGGACGCACGGACGCACGGACAGACGCACGGTACGACGCACGGACGGACGGACGAGGGTCATTTCTATAGTCCTCCGACGGAAACGTCAGGGGACAAAAAAATGGCCTGCATTGGACCATTTTATTCCGTTTTTGGATTCTCAAGTAGTTGTAAACCGGTAACATGAAAATAGTAAACTGTCACATGGAAATTAGTTATGTTTCATTATCGAATAGGAGCTAAATACAATGTTGTATGTGTGGGTATTCAACAAAAGACCATAGGTAACGATAACTATCAGGTATATTGTCACCACAGGCTGTCAAAACTCCCAAATTTATTGGTCAAATGTGTTGATATATTTCACTAAAAGTAACAGCAAGAAGTTAAATATTGAATAAATCGTCCAACAACCTGACCTTGGTGACCTTTACATATTAAGTAAGTAACTCTGAGTTTTGCCCCTTGCTATACTATTATGATCGAAGATTATAAAAACCGGAGCAGTTTGACAAGCAGTTTACGTGTATATGGCCATGTTTATGATGGTTATTTGAAGTTTTATTGTCTATCATCCATAGCGGTACATATACAGTCTCTAATTAGTCAGCGGAATATGTGAATCAAGACTTTCTATGATAGTTTGGAAGATCAGTTTATCTTTTCGTTTCGACTGTATTTACGTTCCGTATTTTTATATGAATCAGGTATGTAGTTCTGCGTTCTTCGTGCCGATATTAAAAATATTAATATCAATATATATATCATGTACGGGTAGTCATAATTTGTCATTCTTTATATAGGTTTAATTAGTTTATATCAATTACAAAGTTCTCCCTACATTTTCTGGACCTGGGAAATTATAATAACCCATGCTTACTATGGGCAGAACAAAATTGAAAAAATAAAAATAAAACTAAATGGATTCTCCCAGTCAGTTAAAAAGTGTACATTGGAATGGTCTATTATTGATTTGCAGGTATGTACAGGTAGTTAAGATAAGCAGATAAGTATAAACACAGAAAGAGTCCTATTTTTTTAGGTAAATAGATACTGGAGGTCTGGACTCCTGAATACATATTTAAAAATAATTAAATGTCTGTTTTTTACAGGAAATTAAACAGAACAACGGCTACGCTGGGCGTGCAATATACGCCCTCTCTTGGGTCGGCGGAAACTGGTAAAAAAGGGGCATAACTCTGCCAAAAATGGTCGGACAGAACCCAAGTTCGAACTTGACCTGTGTTTTGGTGGGAGAAAGTAATATACCAAATTTGGATTCATTCCGATAAACTATACTAAAGTTATCATCCGGACAACAAATTTCAAGGATTTTCTAAGTCAAAAAACGTTAAATAAGGGGCATAACTCCGGTGAAAATTCGAACTTGAACTTACTTTTCGGCTAATAAACCCACATACCAAATTTTATTAAATTTGGTTCACTCTAACTAAAGTTATCATCCGGACAACAGGTTAACGCCCGCCCAGACGGACAGACCAATACTATAATACGGCCTTTTTTTTAAAAGGGCGTATAAAAACTGTAGGAAAAGAAAAAATTGTTGTTTATAAAAAAAAAATATATATATAGATGATTCAAGAATTTACTGATACTTTTATTGCACAAAACCTTCAATTTTGTGTACCAGTTGTGATCATTCACCACAATCTATATTCCAATGACCAACAATCCTCGTGATCATTCACCACAATCTATATTCCAATGACCGTCAATCCTCGTGATCATTCACCACAATCTATATTCCAATGACCCAATCCTCATGATCATTCACCACAATCTATATTCCAATGACCAACAATCCTCATGATCATTCACCACAATCTATATTCCAATGACCGTCAATCCTCGTGATCATTCACCACAATCTATATTCCAATGACCCAATCCTCATGATCATTCACCACAATCTATATTCCAATGACCCAATCCTCATGATCATTCACCACAATCTATATTCCAATGACCGTCAATCCTCATGATCATTCACCACAATCTATATTCCAATGACCGTCAATCCTCATGATCATTCACCACAATCTATATTCCAATGACCAACAATCCTCGTGATCATTCACCACAATCTATATTCCAATGACCGTCAATCCTCATGATCATTCACCACAATCTATATTCCAATGACCCAATCCTCATGATCATTCATCGCAATCCAATGACCGTCAATCCTCGAAGTAAGAGAACAGGGCCAAGAACCTGCGTCACAAATCAAGTCTCTAACCCAAAGCAGTTGTGATTTTAAATTTGTTTAAATCAAATATAAATGTTTCTCTGATGGGACAAACTAGTATAAGCTGTGGAAATTCACAATTTACAAATTAAAAAATCAGTAATTGTTGAAAACTCTTATTTATAACTGAAATTTACAAGGAAAATAGGTATTGATTATGCCCTAATTTTTAACATCAAACGCACCTCAACATACAATATATGTTCGTAAAATGCACATAATTCCTTTCACTTGTAATTACAATAACTCCTGCAACAAATATCTAGCTCATCCACTGCATGAACGTCTGAAGCGATGGTTTATAGATTAAATTAGTGACGCAGGTTCCTGACCAAGCCCTGAAATAGTGTGTCTGTCATTTGCAGAATGAGGTCCCCAGAGGGTGAGTTAGTGATGCTATCCCGCACAGCGAGATAGCATCACAAATATCATCCTCTGGAAACCTCATTCTGCTTAGGCGTCAACTGCTATGGGAGACCTAGGATCAGATTCACCTATTAGTCACCTCAATTACGCATTTTATCTTCTGCAAATTTGGAGATATAGAAACCGAACAGAAGTGAATAAAAAAAAAATATTTTGAGACTATAGATACTTTACAGAGAAGATGAGGCCTAAGCAGAATGAGGTCCCCAGAGGGTTAGTTTCATGATGATAGCATCACTAAATTCATCCTCTGGGGACCAGGGTCCGCGCTGGACCGAAATTTACTTTTGCCTAATAATAAAAATATTTTTCGCCAAATTCTTTTAGAATTTGCCCAATGCTAGCTATCCTTGATAGTACATTTTTCTGCAACATTAAGTCTTGTTTCGACTCTCGCGGTTTGAAGGACTTTTGTTTGATATCGATAGGAAGCAGTTAGTTAATAATTATACTCGCATCTCTATTGTGGTTTATCATACAACAATAAACCAATCACCGAACAATAAAATAATAGCAGTATATTGTAAGAGTTTCATGAAATGAATGGTATTGATTGACCAATATTTGTCAACTGAGTCAATTAACCCTTTACCCAACAGAAGGGCCCTGTGCCAATGCATTCTCTTATATATGCGAGTCGACCATAGGTCGCCTCGCATATATAAGAGAATGCATTGGCTTAACACATTAAAAATTATAAAATTGTTAAAGAATGTAAGAAAAAATGGTAAAAAGTGTTAAAAAAAAGATTTTTTTTAGGCCAATGCATTCTCTTATATGTGCGACGCGACCTATGGTCGACTCGCATATATAAGAGAATGCATTGGCACATGGCATAACTGTAACCATCACAATGTGGTCAATGAGCCGGTTCCAATGATATCCATATTTGTATGGTGTTATTGAGACAGACCGAAGATATTTTAGGCTGTTGAAGCTTTATTTGGGCGTTTTTGGCCGGTAGTTGGGTAAAGGGTTAAGAAGTGACTTGCCAAAACTTTTGCCAAATGAGAATATTTTTTGCCAAATGTGAATTATTTTTGCGATTGGTAAATTTGGCAAGTGGCAGCGTGAACCCTGCTTGGGACCTCATTCTGCAAAAGACAGACACACTATATCCAGACTTGTTCCTGACCCTGGAGACTCAGTCTTACCTGAAATTTGGAGCGGAGGCCATCTCTAAAGCTAAACAGGCCAGGTTAGTTGAGAAGTAGGCCAGTAAGAAGAATATAGATGCAGCTGGAGCGATGGCATTCAGAGAGCCTATCATCAGTACAAGCTGAAAATTAAAGATGCATAATCTGATTAATGGTCCCTCAATTAATATTTATTTGGATTCGGGGGGTAAAACATATTTGATTCGAGTTGAGGAACCTACATATCAAAGCTCAGAGTTATTAGATATCGATTTTTGAAATCTATTATTTTTCACCATCGAGAATTATTAGTGTAAAAGTCAACGAGCGGACGGTCTCAGACTAAATTGCGAATGAAGATGGATAACTCTAAATCAAGAGGCTTTCTGTTGATAATAAGGCCAAATTTCGTCGAAGAACATGTTGATAAATAACACGTTTCGGGCAATTTTATACTATAGTTGACAGAGGTTAGCATTATTTTGGGGCAATTAATCTACTCTGATAACTGAAGAGGCCTCTCTAAAAATGTTGTTGTTGTTGTTGTTGTTGGAAATCTGATTATATGGGGACCATCGAATCGGATTGAGTACCTTTAACAACAACAGTCAATTTGCGTAAAATTAGCCTGCACCAAACCATTTCCTTTTAAGAAGACTATTTTCTACCTGTTTATTTGCATAGAGATTAAGTGGTATTCTGATTTATTGGGTGATACTAAGCGTTATATTATGCTTATGGCATTAATTTCTGAGAGGTATTTTAAAGAATAAATTATTAACATACGCAACCAAATTGAAGCCAGATATTTACACTTCCATGATTGGAGCTTCCTGAAATTTTATGAAAACCCTGTACGAAAGCAATCTCTTTTATATGTGAGCCTCCCATATGGAGTATATATAAAGATAATACATTGGACTAACAATATTGACCTTGACCTTGTAAGCCAGTGCATTCTCCCATTGGAGATTCGTATATATAAGATAATACACTGGCACAGGGTATTTATTGCTGCACCAGCACAGCTCCCATCATGAAAGTGTGAACTATCAAAAGATCAGAATCGATTTTGATTATCCTCACTTCTAACAGATGTTAATCTCTGAACACAGGAATTTAGTTTTGCACATGTACTTGCCCTTGCCCTTCCAAATGTATCTCTGGTGACAGTTGAAATAAGCATGAATGAAAGTTACTACATCTGTATTATACTCACCTGAACTAAGACCCATGATATAATGACAGAAGCATAAGGATTACCTCCCTTTGTAGTTATAGTGGCAGGTTTTAAAAATATACCTGCAAATATAGTGAAAGATAGTTTAGTAATACTTTCTGACCCAATATATGACTATTGCCTGCATTGGGGTGTAATAGCGAGAACTTAATATTCCACCCCAAGGCAGGCAATAGGTGTTTTATTATATATGACACATTTCTCGTCGTGCTGTGATGTCAGCAGGCAGATAAATAGTTCGAAACCAGGCGATAGGTCGCTTGACACAATTCGGGCCTCATGCCAATTGTGATGCCAACAGGCGGATAAATAATTTGAAGTCAATACACCGGGCGATAGTTCGCTTCCCACAACTCTCGCCTCGTGCCAATCATGAATAGTCAGCAGGCACAATTCTGGCCTCCAACCAATCGTAACATCAACAGGTCAATAAAAAGTTCGAAAACTCTAGCCTGGGCGATAGTTCAGTCAGCCGGTGCAATTCTGGCCTCACACCAATAATGACGTCAGCAGGCGGGTAATAGTTCAAAGACTTTAGCCCAGGTGATAGTTTGCTTGTAGGCAAAACTACTCTCAAACGCAGTTAGATAAATCAAAAGACAGTATGACCATCTGTGAACTCTATGTACCTTCATCCAGTATTAAACTAGTAAGTCTGAATTAAGATCTGAACTAGATTCATCTATATGAACTAGCACCTAATGGATCAGTATGATACTAGTAGTATTAGTAGAGTAGTTGTGAGATCTATATCATACATGACAATTCCCTAATTGAACTTCCCAGTAAAAAAAAAACATTTTTAAAATGTTTTTTGGAGCAGGCAATGTACCCTCAGATGCGAGAAAATTGCTTCTTTTGATGTCAAATTTCTAAATCGGGCCACAGACTCGTGGCCGTTGAAGGCAAGGGTACGGTAGACCTGCTATGGGGACATGCATGTATTGACTGAAAAGGACATTTCGCGATATTTGGGAATAAATATTTTGCAGAGATGTAATACAAAAGGTTCAAGGGAGATGAATGACAAGATCCCGATTTTGAGACCAACGAAAGCGTCTCTGAGATGCATGTACGGAAGAAATATTATAAAGACACAACATGCGTCAATTTATAGTGCTTTGTCAGAGGACACTATCAAAGCATATTTTTGTGAACATTTGTGAAATGATTATAGCATACCGGGTATGTCATTTTGTATCAGAAATGCTCAAGTTATTTTAAATATACGATTATGGCATGTGCCAGCTGGCTCGGCGTATAAATCAAACACACATAACACATGCGCCAAGCGAAGATAGCACGAACTGTGTTTGGAGTGAAGTATTAAACGGGCATAAAGGTCTCCTGAAATGAATGGTATTGATGGACCAACATTTTTCAACTTTCTTGAGAATTAAAATGTGACTTGCCAGATGAAACTATTTTTTGCCATTGGCAAATTTGTCAAGTGGCAGTGCAATCCCTGTCCGTGGTCCATCCCAGTGAGCCTAAATTAGGGGACTCTAAAAGACATGATGAAGTTGATATCAAAGTGGAGTTAACCTCATGGCTGAGTGCATACATAAAATGTCACGCTGTGTGCTATACGTCCATACTGAGTATGGGATGTACTTCAGAACATATCATTCGTCATTATTCATAACTGGATTAGTGAGCTAGAACTAGCGTATCTTGACATTTGAAACAAAGTATTGTGATAGATAATAGCATTTGAACGGAGTCGGTTTCAGGGGTTGTGTGATATTTGCGACATATTTTTCCACTGGAAAATTGCCAAAACGTCCACAGCCTATCACATGACGTCATTTGGCATGAAGAGGTTAAAGCAGATTTATTTCAAGACTTTAGCACTATCAGTGGTGCAAGATTACATATAGATACAGTAATGCCCTGAGTAATCGACTCCTTAACCACAGCAGAATTATGGGTAACTTTTCAGGAATTAGTCGGAAATATGGCTTGTTGCCATTCATCGGAAAGTTCTCAGTGAGAGCTTTCCGATGAATGGCAACAAGCCATACTTCCAACTAAATCCTGAAAAGTTACCCATAATTCTGCTGTGTTTAAGGAGTCGATTACTTAGGGCATTACTGTATAATCCTGTGTCATCGTATGGTCATTGAAACTTACCAAACAATTGATCGACACCCAGAGCCTCGAGAATTCTGGAAGCACCAATCAGATTGCCGAGAGCAGATGACAGTGTTGTAGCAAACATGCCAATCACAACAAATGGTCCCCATAAGTTGATACTCTGCATGAATCCATAGTTATTCACCAATAGGAACCTGAAACACACAGTCAATGACACTGTAGATCCTGATAAAGACCCTGTATAAGGTGGCAGTTGTATATCAGCATCGTCTCATTTATTTAACTCTCTGGGCACTTGCAATGATATATCTCATTGCCTGTCATGATGTTCACCATCGGTGATGGGATATCCTGTCGCCTATTATTATATTTTTCATTGTTGGGTCCTGCGATTATTCGGTATTTAAAATAATATTGGATTCGACTTCACTATTTGATTCGTATTTGGTTTGATAATCGGTGGTGAATATCTATCGAATATCTCTGTTTATCTTTGCGATGCTATTTTATGTCAGAATATCCCCAGATATGAATGCGGTCATGAGAATAGTTCTCAATATAGTTCAAATTGTTCCTTTCAGCTTGCTGATCAACCTCCATATTAAATAGAAAGTAGGTGACTTCGGGTGCTTACAGATCATATCTGATGAACTGCACCAAAAAATGAAAGAGGAAATGGAACGCATTACGGAGATCATGGATAGCAACTTGTGAAACTTAAAATTCAGTAATCTTCATCAAGCCTTGAAATAGTGTGTCTGTCATTTGCAGAATGAGGTCCCCAGAGGGTGAATTTAGTGATGATACCCCGCATAGCGGGCTAGCATCACCAAATTCACCCTCTGGGGACCTCATTCTTCTGACACATCAGCAGAATGAGGTTCCCAGAGGGTGAATGCCACCTCAGCAGAATGAGGTTCCCAGAGGGTAAATTTGGTGATGCTAGCCCGCTATGTGGGGTAGCATCACTAAATTCACCCTCTGGGGACCTCATTCTGCAAATGACAGACACGCTATTTCAAGGCTTGATCTTCATATGGATCTTTTTGAGCTTGATGATCAGACTCAGACTGGGAGACTTATATTGACTTTAACCCTTTCATGACGGGAGCTGCGCTGGTACAGCATTAAAGATCAGGTGCCAGTGCATCCTCTTATATATGCGAGTCTCCCATAGGGAGCCTAGCATATATAAGAGAATGCACTAGCTTACAAGGTCAAGGTAAATATTGTTAGGCCAATATAATCTTTTATATATGAGAGGCTCCCTATGGGATACTCGTATATATAAGAGAATGCATTGGCACAGAGTTTTTCGTAAAATTTCAGGAAGCTAGCTCCAGTCATGGAAGGGTTAAATTGTGAATTGGTCACAGATATGTTGCATAGCGCTGTATGTATGTGATTATGTGTGGTGAGTGGCTGCTTGTGTTTCTATTAATATAAGCAGATTATGTAGTGACGCCAATTCAAGGTTTGTTAACAAGTATTAATGTAACCCCAAAATCAGATATATTTCATACACATTTCAGCATCTCAGAATAGGTTTATTTCTTTGTAAAAGTATGGTGCAATATTAAAATTTATACAAAAATAATCAAAAGTAGTTTTATGTCAATCTTGGAGAGTAAAATACGCACATGAAAAGTAATAAGAATATGTCAGAATAAAAAAAAATAATAAAAAAAAAAAATTTCAGGCCTACCTACCGACCCTATTTTTTTCGGCTTGTAACCCAAACCAAACATTTAATTTTCTTTGGCCTTATGACAGGTTATTACCTGACTCAAAACCTGGCGTTTTCTTCTTGATCGCTAATTGTCCGAAAAGATATATTTGATTCGATATTCATTTTGATACTGTGCAGTATTCGATTCAGTATGTTCAAACTTGTTTAGTGACAATATATAGTGAAAACTCACCTGTCACATGATCCACCAATCAGAATCATGAGAATGAGGTAGAAGCAGAAAGAGAAAAGCACGGCATAAAAGGTGCCCTTAGGTATAGAACTGCTTGGGTCCTTCAATTCTCCTGCAAACATAAAAATAACAAAGCTGAAATCGCATCCAGCCAAACCTGCAAATAGCGTGTCTGTCATTTGCAGAATGAGGTCCCCAGAGGGTGAATTTAGTGATGCTATCCCGCATAGCGGGCTAGCATCACCAAATTCACCCTCTGGTAACCTCATTCTGCATGGCCTCATCTGCTATGGGAGACATAGACTCAGATTGAAGTCCCCAAATGGTGAATATTGTGATGTACTCCCATTAGGAACATCGATTATGCAATGTGTCGTCTGCCAATTTGGGGATATAGAGAAACTAAACTAAAAAAGAAATAGAATCTATGTGAGAAGAAGTTTCAATGAATATTTGATAATATAGAAATTTTCCAGAGAAGATGAGGCCTAAGCAGAAAGAGGTCCCCAGAGGGTGAATTTAGTGATGCTAGCCCACTATGCAGGATAGCGTCACTAAATACACCCTCTGGGGACCTCATTCTGCAAATGACAGGCACACTAAACTCAGGCTTGCACTGTTGAAGTAACTTATGGTGGATTATCCTATGAAAGCATACACGCTCCTGGTTAATTGTGGTCCTGCTAACTTTTTATGATGCTGGTGGGTCCTGCTGAATTGCTATGATGTTGGTAGGGCAAAGCTGTTAAACCTTTCATGATGGGAGCTGCGCTGGTGCAGCATTAATGACACAGTGCCAGTGCATTCTCTCATATATGTGAGTCTCCCATAGGGAGCTTCGCATATATAAGAGTATGCACTGGCTTACAATGTCTAGGTAAATATTGTTATGCCAATGCATTCTCTTATATATGCGAGGCGCCCCATGGGAGACTCGCATATATAAGAGAAATCATTGGCACAGGGTTTATCACAAAATTTCAGGAAGCTCCAGTCATGAAAGGGTTAATATAAAGTACCATTATTTTATTTAACCATTTCAGTGCCAAGTCCGATTTTTGTATCAACCCATATTTCCTTGATCATTTTTCAAATTTATTGATTATAATGAATGTGATTACATTGATGGAAAGAGCTCTTAGAGCTCTTTCCACCGATGTATCACATTGTTGATCATTTTTCAAATTTATTGATTATAATAATGTGATTACATTGATGGAAAGAGCTCTTAGAGCTCTTTCCACCAATGTATCACATTATTATAATTAATAAATTTGAAAAATGATCAAGGAAATATGGGTTGATACAAAAATCGGACTTGGCAGTTGGCACTGAAAGGGTTAAAATTGTCATTTTTGCAGTGTTTGGCTGATCTGAATAATTCAGCAGTTCGTTGTAGAGCGATCCTGGATTCTCACTGAGGATGCATGACTAATTACATTGCTAATAGTGATGTGACGAGAATTTAAAAATTTGCAATATCAAAATAATTGCAAAACAACAAATGAATATTGATTGGTAACGCTCAGAGTAATATCACTTCTGTTAGGTGTTCAGAATATGAAATAAATATTGAGCTCAACTCATGTTGGTTTTGGTTAGAGATTATTATCTCACTCGAGAGGATTGTGGAAGGATACCCATTGAGCTCTCAGGGTATCCTTCTGCCATTTGCTCTCATGTGATAATCACTAACCCAAAACAACAAGGTATGGCTCTATATATTTACAAGTCTTGAAATAGTGTCTGTCATTTGCAGAATGAGGTCCCCAGAGGGCGAATTTAAATTTAAATTCACCCTCTGGGGACCTCATTCTGCTTGGACATCATCTTCTGGGAAGTATCTAGTCTCAAATTAACATTGTTTTTAGTTACTTTTTCCTTTCTGTTCAGTTTCTATATCCCCTAATTTGCAGAAAATAAATCGAGGAGACTAATGGGTGAACATCAACTTCAACTGGGGATCTTCAATCTCAGTCTATAGTCCCATAGCAGTTGATGCCTTAGCAGAATGAGATTTCAAGAGCGTGAATTTGGTGATGCCATCCTGTCGTGTGGTATATCACTAAATTCACCCTCTGGGGACCTCAAGGTATATATAATTATCACATACTTATTACCTAATATTTAGTCGTTATGTACATGTATGTGATAAACTACACCATTGTCTCAACATGGCAGAATATACTAAGTATCAATATGTTACTAATTCCTTACCAGACAAGTTAGCACCGTTCATGATTCCAGTAACGCTGCTGAACAGAATGGCAAATACTGTGGCAAAATTCATGCTGCTATCACTGTTATAGTCGACTGTGTAGGTAGCTGAAATTATCCAAGAATTCATGAAATCATTGAAAGCCATTAATTGACACAACAAGAGGTTGCCCCATGGGTACTGGCATACATGTGCCCCCCATAGTGCTCAATTGAAATGTGGGCACAACAGAATCCAAATGTAAATGTTAAAAATATATAAAAGTCTAAAAACATCACCGCTAATGGGACCCAAGGCACTTGCAGTGGGAATATGTTCATAAAATATAAAAAAGTCTTAAAACAACACCACTAAAGGGACCCAAGGCACCCGCTGTGGGTAATGTTCATAAAATATAAAAGTCTAAAAACACCACTAAAGGGACCCAAGGCACTCACAGTGGGTAAATGTTAAAAAAATATAAAAGTCTAAATATATCACCACTAAAGGGACCCAAGGCACTCACAGTGGGTAAATGTTCATAAAATATAAAAGTCTAAATATATCACCACTAAAGGGTCCCCAAGGCACTCACAGTGTGTAAATGTTCATAAAATATAAAAGTCTAAATATATCACCACTAAAGGGACCCAAGGCACTAACAGTGGGTAAATGTTCATAAAATATAAAAGTCTAAAAAAATCACCACTAAAGGGACCCAAGGCACTCGCAGTGGGTAAATGTTCATAAAATATAAAAGTCTAAATATATCACCACTAAAGGGACCCAAGGCACTCGCAGTGGGTAAATGTTCATAAAATATAGAGTCTACAAACATCACCACTAAAGGGACCCAAGGCACTCGCAGTGGGTAAATGTTCATAAAATATAAAAGTCTAAAAATATCACCACTAAAGGGACCCAAGGCACTCACAGGGGGTAAATGTTCATAAAATATAAAAGTCTAAAAATATCACCACTAAAGGGACCCAAGGCACTCACAGTGGGTAAATGTTAATAAAATATAAGTCTAAAAATATCACCACTAAATGGGCCCAAGGCACTCGCAGTGTGTAAATGTTCATGAAATATAAAAGTCTAAATATATCACCACTAAATGGACCCAAGGCACTAACAGTGGGTAAATGTTCATGAAATATAAAAGTCTAAAAATATCACCACTAAAGGGACCCAAGGCACTCACAGTCGGTAAATGTTCATAATATATAAAAGTTTTAAAACATCACCAATAAATGGACCCAAGGCACTCACAGTGTGTAAATGTTTAATAAATATAAACATCTAAAAACAACACCACTAAAGGGACCCAAGGCACTAACAGTGTGTAAATGTTTAATAAATATAAACTCTAAAAACATCACCATTAAAGGGAACCAAGGCACTCACTGTGGATAAATGTTAATAAAATAGAAAAGTCTAAAAACATCACCACTAAATGGACCCAAGGCACTCACTGTGGGTAAATGTTCATAAAATATAAAAGTCTAAATATATCACCACTAAAGGGACCCAAGGCACTCACAGTGGGTAAATGTTCATAAAATATAAAAGTCTAAATATATCACCACTAAAGGGACCCAAGGCACTAACAGTGGGTAAATGTTTAATAAATATAAACTCTAAAAACATCACCACTAAAGGGAATCAAGACACTCACAGTGTGTAAATGTTTAATAAATATAAACTCTAAAAATATCACCACTAAAGGGACCCAAGGCACTCACAGTGGGTAAATGTTCATCTATATCTATATTTGCGAATGTCTGTCTGTCTGTCTGTCTGTATGTCTGTCTGTCTGTCTGTGTTCTATAGAAATTCACAGGGGAACATCTAGATGATGCCAAAGGGGTCTACTAGGAGTAGCTTTTTACGAGAAAGATAATGGTCGGGGTTAGAATTTTCTAAAGTGACGCCGTTGTTGTCAGGGGCAGAAAAGGGGGAGGGGCAGAAAAAAAAATTGTCGCCGATTGCCACCAAACTTATATATAATCATCCCCATAATATGAGGAATCTAATGGCGTGGTTTAAATATGGAAAAAGTAGCGCCGTTCGCGTCAGGGGTGCCCGGAAGTGGGGGGGGGCAGATATTTTTTTCTGTCGCCGATTGCCACGAAACTTACATATAATCATCCCCATGATATGAAGAATCCAACGATGTGGTTTAAATATGTCAAAAGTGGCGTCGTTTGAGTCAGGAATGAACGGAAGGGGAGAGGGGCACCAAAATTGACAAAACTAATTTTAGCGCCGAATTCCACCAAATTGATATATATTCTTCTTCATGATACAAGGAATCTAATTGTGCGATTTAACAACGCCAAATTGTTGTTTTTGGATGAGAGATTGGGAGGGGTGGGCACTAAATTTGATAATAAGTCGCCGATTGACACCACACTTATACAAAATCATCCCCATGGTATGAGGAGTCTAATGGTGTTGCCTCATTCGAGTCAGGGTTGCATTGAAAGGGACAGGGGCATCACAATTGATGCACAATTTTTTTAGCGCCAATTTCCACCAAATTGATACACGTTCTTATCCATGATACGAGGAATCTAATCGTGATTTAAAGACGCCATAGTGGTGCTGTTTGGGTGAGAGATGGAGAGGGGAGGGATTGGCACCAAATTTGATAAAAAAAAATTGTTTAGTCGCCGATTATCACCAAACTTATAAACAATCATCTCCATAATATCAGGAGTGTAATCGAGTGGTTTAAGGATGTCACAAGTGGGGCAATTCGAGTCAGTGGTGTATAGAGATGAGAGGGACACAAAAAATTATATCTATATGTTTAGTGCCGATTTCCACCAGATTGATAAATCTGCTTCGTGATACGAGGAATCTTATCGTGTGGTTTAGATACACCAAATTGGTGCCCTATGGGTGAGAGATATGGGGACCTTAAATTTGATACGAATTTATATACTCGCCAATTTTCACCAATTTCATATATATGCATCTCTAATCTCTAATAAGTCTTAGTGTATGCAGCTTGAGTCCGAAATAGGGACGGGAGGGTCACCAAAACTGATACAAAATATTTTTAGTTCCAATTACCATCAAATTCAGACACGTTCTTCTCAAATGATACAAGAAATAAAATCGTGCTGTCTGTCTGTCTTTTTGTCTGTCTGTGTGCGTTCTATATATAACTTCACGCGGTACAATCGAGATGGCACCAAGACGTTCTAAGAGGGGTAACTTTTACAAGGAAGATAATGGTGCGGGTTAAAATTTTCTAAAATGACGCTGTTGGTGGGAGGGGAAATTTAAAAGATATGGTGAAATAGTTTTGTCGCTGATTTCCACCAAACGAATACATAATCACCTTCGCAATATGGCGTTGTTCGAGTCAGCGTTGCATCAACAATTGATTTAATATACCAAATTCCACCAAATTCATACACGTTTTTCTCTAATGATATACCATGAATTAAATCACATTTGGTGTCGTTTGTGTTGCGGATGGCGAGCGGATATGCACTATCATTGATAAGATTGCTATTCGCCGATATCCACATATAAATTATATACAGTCACCAGGCCATCTCCATATCATTTTAAGTAGTTGGGCGTTCACATTTCACAATCCCGACATATGGTGACCCACATAAGTCACTTGAACAATTATATCTTCTTAACAGTCATATTTATATGGGAATGGCAATCCAGGCATTCACACAATGAGCTAGCAAAAAGAGATAACTAGAAGAAGCATTACACGTATATTTATCATTCTATTGAAGAGATACATATATTCGTGCAAACTGAGAGACATCGAAGCGTCAGAGGATTGCATATATATAATAACAAAATTTAGTCTGTTCCATTCAATACAGTTTCCACAAAAAAGTTACAATTTGTCAAGAGATATGGAAGGCCTGTTCAAAAATAGTGGTCACAGTGTGCAGTCAAATATAGTTTCTTCTGATATACAAGAAAATGCAGTTAGTAGCACAAGACTTTTCAGGATCCTACCAATACTGACATCTGACAAGGGTTTTAGAACAGACTCATCGACTGACATAAACAACTCAAAATCTCGCTCTGTGCCTGGCATAGCTGATATATGTGCGCAGCAACATTTCGTTTAAACTAAGAATATTTAGCCAATATATAGCACCATGAACAGGGGGGCACCTGGACATTTCTTTGAAACATCTGTATCTTCATGGAGATATGATAGCCAGGTGTCCTCGAGATCTTAGTCCAACCCACTAGATTGATTGATACATCTCAATATGTAAAACCCAATTATCATCTTTTATCGAACTAATGTGTTTATGATGTTCATGTATCATATTATAACATCTAGTGTATACGCAGTTGTAAATAAATAAATACTTCATTATTGGTGGAACGGATTAATCGCGATAAACAGAATGACAAATTGACAAGGTGAGCCACTACTTATATTCCATGACTGTAATAATCATGTTTTGTGATGCTATTTGAATATACAATTTATGAGAAAACGTATAACACTTTAAGCAAGTGCATTATCTATTCCCAACAAATATCCACAGCATACATTAACCTGGGCAACGCCGGGTAACCCTGCTAGTAAAATATAATTCTAAAAACATCACCACTAAAGGGACCCAAGGCACTCGCTGTGGGTAAATGTTCATAAAATATAAAAGTCTAAATATATCACCAATAAAGGGACCCAAGGCACTCGCTGTGGGTAAATGTTCATAAAATATAAAAGTCTAAAAATATCACCACTAAATGGACCCAAGGCACTCACAGGGTGTAAATGTTCATAATATATAAAAGTCTAAATATATCACCTCTAAAGGGACCCAAGGCACTAACAGTCGGTAAATGTTCATAAAATATAAAAGTCTAAAAATATCACCACTAAATGGACCCAAGGCACTCACAGTGGGTAAATGTTCATAAAATATAAAAGTCTAAATATATCACCACTAAATGGACCCAAGGCACTCACAGTGGGTAAATGTTAAAAAAATATAAAAGTCTAAATATATCACCACTAAAGGGACCCAAGGCACTCACAGTGGGTAAATGTTCATAAAATATAAAAGTCTAAATATATCACCACTAAAGGGACCCCAAGGCACTCACAGTGTGTAAATGTTCATAAAATATAAAAGTCTAAATATATCACCACTAAAGGGACCCAAGGCACTAACAGTGGGTAAATGTTCATAAAATATAAAAGTCTAAAAAAATCACCACTAAAGGGACCCAAGGCACTCGCAGTGGGTAAATGTTCATAAAATATAAAAGTCTAAATATATCACCACTAAAGGGACCCAAGGCACTCGCAGTGGGTAAATGTTCATAAAATATAGAGTCTACAAACATCACCACTAAAGGGACCCAAGGCACTCGCAGTGGGTAAATGTTCATAAAATATAAAAGTCTAAAAATATCACCACTAAAGGGTAAATGTTCTCACAGGGGGTAAATGTTCATAAAATATAAAAGTCTAAAAATATCACCACTAAAGGGACCCAAGGCACTCACAGTGGGTAAATGTTAATAAAATATAAGTCTAAAAATATCACCACTAAATGGGCCCAAGGCACTCGCAGTGTGTAAATGTTCATGAAATATAAAAGTCTAAATATATCACCACTAAATGGACCCAAGGCACTAACAGTGGGTAAATGTTCATGAAATATAAAAGTCTAAAAATATCACCACTAAAGGGACCCAAGGCACTCACAGTCGGTAAATGTTCATAATATATAAAAGTTTTAAAACATCACCAATAAATGGACCCAAGGCACTCACAGTGTGTAAATGTTTAATAAATATAAACATCTAAAAACAACACCACTAAAGGGACCCAAGGCACTAACAGTGTGTAAATGTTTAATAAATATAAACTCTAAAAACATCACCATTAAAGGGAACCAAGGCACTCACTGTGGATAAATGTTAATAAAATAGAAAAGTCTAAAAACATCACCACTAAATGGACCCAAGGCACTCACTGTGGGTAAATGTTCATAAAATATAAAAGTCTAAATATATCACCACTAAAGGGACCCAAGGCACTCACAGTGGGTAAATGTTCATAAAATATAAAAGTCTAAATATATCACCACTAAAGGGACCCAAGGCACTCACAGTGGGTAAATGTTCATAAAATATAAAAGTCTAAATAAATCACCACTAAAGGGACCCAAGGCACTCACAGTGGGTAAATGTTCATAAAATATAAAAGTCTAAATATAACACCACTAAAGGGACCCAAGGCACTAACAGTGGGTAAATGTTTAATAAATATAAACTCTAAAAACATCACCACTAAAGGGAATCAAGACACTCACAGTGTGTAATTGTTTAATAAATATAAACTCTAAAAATATCACCACTAAAGGGACCCAAGGCACTCACAGTGGGTAAATGTTCATAAAATATAATTCTAAAAACATCACCACTAAAGGGACCCAAGGCACTCGCTGTGGGTAAATGTTCATAAAATATAAAAGTCTAAATATATCACCACTAAAGGGACCCAAGGCACTCGCTGTGGGTAAATGTTCATAAAATATAAAAGTCTAAAAATATCACCACTAAATGAACCCAAGGCACTCACAGGGTGTAAATGTTCATAATATATAAAAGTCTAAATATATCACCTCTAAAGGGACCCAAGGCACTTACCCTTGGAACAAACGTCGCACTACCGACGAATCTAATTCAATTAGAATTAGACTCGAGTTTAATTCATAATTCGTCTGTTGAAACAAACGTCGCATTTAATTCAAGACGAATCTAAATGATTTCTTAAAATGGCATAAAGCGTTCATAAGGGTTTTCGTCAAAACGGCTAAAATAGGAAGTTTTATATCAATTCTAAAACGTAAAATTTAGTGAGAAAATGTGGCTTTTGACTTCCAAGCGACGAAATTAATGTTACTATTCTGAGGAGTGGAAATTATTGGTTTTATATCGCTATTTCGTAGGTATTTGATACATATTTTAGGTCGGACATGATTCTTTAGGTGGTATTTTGCTTTGAACTTGCCTGAAAGAAATCAGGTCCAGTTTATTTTTATACAAAAACGTTGTACCGTTTTAACAATTTAATAGCAAGTTGAGGTCAACGCGCTATATCACTATATATTACGTCAGTATGGCTATCTAAAACCACGTGGTAAAATAACCATGGCGGGCAGGGACGTACGGCTATAGGGTCTCGGTTGGAGGAGGCTAATAAATTTGCGTAATTCAATTTGCACCCCCTTGGCTGTTCCTTCACATGCCTGGATAATAGCCTATTCTGAATGGATCAGTAGACTTGTGATCATGCACTGGGCGGACCATGGTTCTGCCAGTAGAAGAAAAATCAGAGATCTGAACCTGAAAATCCGATCATAGTTTGGCACGACGGGAGAAAACTTTGAACATGAAAACCGCAAAAACCTATATAGCATTAGACTGGCCTCAAGCTTTCCAAGTGATGACAATTTCCAACCTGACACCCCCACGAAGGTTGGAAAATTTCCAGCTGAACCATTTAAGTTCATAATTTTGAACAGAAGCATAGGAAAATAATTAGCAGTTTTTTTGGCTGGCCACGGGGGTCATGAGGGACCAGGACACAGGCCATTTCAGTCAAAATGTTGGACCAAAAGTAGGAAAATATGCAAATGTTGGTCTAAAAACAACAAATTCCCCAATAATTCATTGCTGGAAAATCAAATTACAAGAACAATTTCAACCCATCGTTGATGTTAAATTTGCACACGTCCATGCACATGCAGTATAGCGTGTATATCCAAACGGAATAAATATTTATTTAGTGCGTCTACTCGCATTTAATTTGAAACAAACGTCGCACTTTCGTCGACTCGAATTCAAATACCACAAAATTACGTCATGCTCGTTGGTGTTTTCCAGTTTCAATTGGAATTCCCTCATTAGCATATCATTATGCAGCTCGTTTGCATGTCTCCGAATTAAATTCGAGTCGACGGTGATGCGACGTTTGTTTCAAACACGGATCTCAGACGCATCAGCAATTAAATTCGTGTTGACCACACGCATTCTTCGTCGGTAGTGCGTCTACTCGCATTTATTTGCAACAAACGTCGCACTACCGACGAATCTAATTCAAATAATTGAATTCGATTCGTCGGTAGTGCGACGTTTGTTCCAAGGGTAACAGTCGGTAAATGTTCATAAAATATAAAAGTCTAAAAATATCACCACTAAATGGACCCAAGGCACTCACAGTGGGTAAATGTTCATAAAATATAAAAGTCTAAATATATCACCACTAAATGGACCCAAGGCACTCGCTGTGGGTAAATGTTCATAAAATATAAAAGTCTAAAAATATCACCACTAAAGGGACCCAAGGCACTCACAGTGGGTAAAAGTTCATAAAATATAAAAGTCTAAAAATATCATCACTAAAGGGACCCAAGGCACTCACAGTGGGTAAATGTTCATAAAATATAAAAGTCTAAAAACACCACTAAAGGGACCCAAGGCACTCGCTGTGGGTAATGTTCATAAAATATAAAAGTCTAAAAACATCACCACTAAAGGGACCCAAGGCACTAACAGTGCGTAAATGTTCATAAAATATAAGTCTAAAAACAACACCACTAAAGGGACCCAAGGCACTAACAGTGCGTAAATGTTCATAAAATATAAGTCTAAAAACAACACCACTAAAGGGACCCAAGGCACTCACAGTGGGTAAATGTTCATAAAATATAAAAGTCTAAAAATATCACCACTAAAGGACCCAAGGCACTCACAGTGTGTAAATGTTCATAAAATATAAAAGTCTAAAACTATCACCACTAAAGGGACCCAAGGCACTCACAGTGGGTAAATGTTAATACAAAATAAGTCTAAAAATATCAACACTAAACGGACCCAAGGCACTCACAGTGGGTAAATGTTAATAAAATATAAGTCTAAAAATATCACCAATAAAGGGACCCAAGGCACTCACAGTGGGTAAATGTTCATAAAATATAAAATTCTTAATATATCACGACTAAAGGGACCCAAGGCACTCACAATGTGTAAATGTTCATAATATATAAAAGTTTTAAAACATCACCACTATGAACAAGGAGAAATAGATCAACATTGTTCTTTTATTATTGATCGTTCTTAGTAAACATGTTCACTGTTGCAGTGATTAAAAATATTTGTCAACAAACATCACTAATCGTGTAGGAAGTTCAAATATTTTAGTTTGAATATGATTTTCAGAATATTTTTTAAGTAATTTGACCTTTTCCAATGTTTACCGTTCAGTTTTGATTTAAACTTTTGTGACTAACTGTACTTTTATCAGTAATTTAACACACATGCATTCACCTTTGCATGTCCTTTTCAAATGATGATACTAGTAGTTGCTTTACAGACATTTATAAAATTATTGTTATGTCACATTATCCAACCTTAACCCTTTGATGACTGAAGCTTCCTGAATTTTAGCAAAAACCCTGTGCCAATGCATGCTCTTATACATGCAAGTTGCCCACAGGGCACCTCGCACATATATATAAGAGAATGCATTGGCCAAACAATATTTACCTTGATCTTGTAAGCCAGTGCATTCTCTTAAATATGCGAGGCTCCCTATGGGAGACTCACATAAATAAATGAATGCACTGGTACAAGATCTTTAATGCTGCACCAGCACGGCTCCCGTCATGAAAGGGTTAAAGGCCTTGAGTCCAATTAATTATTCAGCACATAATAGTGAGTCTACATTCTACATGTACATGGTTGGCTTGAGTCCCTTCAATTATTCAGCAAGTACATGTAATAGTGAGTTTAACAGTCTACATGTAGATAGTTGTAGTAATTAACGACTTACGGTATAAGTTGTTTTTGAATGTTTTGGTTAGCAGTCCGGTGTAATTGCCGTACACTGTTGTAACATTTCCAGTGGTACCATTGATATAGACAATCTCATTGGACAGTGGAATTGGCACCTCAATCACATGGTTTGTGGCAAATACGCTCACAATCACAGAGAGAAGACAGATGATAACAATCTGTAATAGAAACAGAATATTTTATTCATGTGGCCTGATTTGAGGTGTGACGATATATCGATACTTCTCACAATACATGTATCGTATCGGGAGCTGGTGTACATCACGATATACAGGTGAATCATCTTATCTCCTGTTCAGAGTGCCTGCTACAATCTGTGAATATGTTCTAAAAGTGCTGTTCTGAACTTAATTTGTTTGATAAAGTTAGTTACACAAGGAGGTTAAAGCGCCACTTCATTGTCACAATGTCATATTACCATAGTTACAGTAATGGCCTAAATAATCGACTTCTTAACCACAGCAGAATTATGGGTAACTTTTCAGGATTTAGTCGGAAATATGGATTGTTGCCATGAGAGACCTAATATCAGAATGAAGTTCTCAGTTGAAGTTGGCGATGTTCACCCATTAGTCACCTCAATTATGCAGTTCTGCAAATAAGGGAATATAGAAACTAAAAATAATGTTAATTTGAGACTATAGATACTTCCCAAAAGATGAGGCCTAAACAGAATGAGGTTCCCAGAGAGTGAATGTAATGATGCTAGCCAGCTGTGTGGGGTAGCATCACTAACTTCACCCTCTGGGGACCTCATTATGCAAATGACAGACACACTAAACTAGCTAGTGAAATAGGTCAGGCTAAAACTAATTTTCATGGAAGTGCAGTTGTCTCTCTCTTCTATAACAGACATATAACAGCCCAGTTCCAGCTGCCTGATCAATTTTAATTGAATTTATCATACAACTCAATACAGTAATGCCCTATAAAGTAATCAACTCCTTAACCAAAGAAGAATTATGGGTAACTTTTCAGGATTTAGTCGGAAATATGGCTTGTTGCCATTCATCGGAAAGCTCTCCCTGAGAGCAACAAATCCTGAAAAGTTACCCATAATTCTGCTGTGGTTAAGGAGTCGATTACTTAGAGCATTACTGTAGTCCTCAGATTTCACAAGAATATCCTCATATGGTGCAATAGTCTGTTGTCATTTTCTTTTCCACAACCAAAACATATTAATTTCACATGTTAGCGTTCTTGAAATTGACAAGTGTACACTTATTTCAAATAAAACCTGACATTTCGTCACACGGGTACTCAACTCCAAAATTGCTTTACTCCACTTTCTGTCTGCCGCTTCCCACTATTTAACCAGCAAAATAACAGGATAATAACAGCCCCCAACATGAATGGGGTTATCTACCCAAAACTTGAATGATTGGTTTCATTGAAGTTGAATAAAAAGTGGGAAAGACATAAAACAATCCCAATTCATAATGAATTGATGTACAGTAATGCCCTTAGTAATCGACTCCTTAACCACAGCAGAATTATGGATAACTTTTCAGGATTTAGTCGGAAATATGGCTTGTTGCCAGGGGAGAGCTTTCCAATGAATGGCAACAAGCCATATTTCCGACTAAATCCTGAAAAGTTACCCATAATTAATTAATTATTTGCAGAACTGCATAATTGAGGTGACTAATGGGTGAACATCGCCAACTTCAACTGAGAACTTCATTCTGATATTAGGTCTCTCATGGCAACAAGCCATATTTCCGACTAAATCCCGAAAAATTACCCATAATTCTGCTGTGGTTAAGTGGTCAATTACTTTGGGCATTACTGTAAGAGATTACACAGATTATACCATCTGTATCACATTGGATAGTGAAATAATATTGCCATTTATATTAAGATAATGACTGCAGTATGTCACAAGCAATGAAGAGTAACATCATGTCCGTGTCCATTACGCATTGTGCAATGACAATAAGAGTGACATATGGTAAATCACTGAAGGTAAACCACGGTTTCAGCAGATGGATTCCTTAACCACAGCAGAATTATGGGTAATTTTTCAGGATTTAGTCGAAAATATGGCTTGTTGCCATTCATCGGAAAGCTCTCATCCAAATTGTGCAATAAATATTTATTAAAGTGATGTAAAACACTCGGATGAGGTGTTCTGAACAGAATAATAAATAAACACACCAAAATAACTTATTTTCATTATATTTGATATCCAATAGTCAGAAACAGTTTCATTGTCATCAACGAATTACACGCAGTGACTACTATTGGCGCAATTATTGTCCTAATGTTTATGCCTAATAATACGTCCCAAAAAAAGTAATAAATATTTACTTTAGTGCGTAGATCATCCATTGTGTTCTCTGAAAATGTACAGTCATTGTGGTTGGAAATTTCGACAATCTTAGTTCATTGCGACATTCTTCCAATGGGGACAATGTTTTGATACTACAGTTATGCCCTAATTAATTTACTCCTAGGTCTCTCATAGCAGTTGAGGCCTCAGCAGAATGATGTTCCCAGGGGGTGAATTTTGTGGTGCTAGCCTGCTGTGCGGGATATCATCATTAAATTCACCCTCTGGGGACCTCATTCTGCAAGTGACCTGCACACTACTTCAAGGCTTGACTAAGGAACAATACAGTAATGCTGTAAGTAATCGACTTCTTAACCACAGCAGAATTATGGGTAACTTTTCAGGATTTAGTCGGAAATATGGCTTGTTGCCATTCATCGGAAAGCTCTCGGGGAGAGCTTTCTGATGAATGGCAACAAGCCAGTTGGCAATTTCATAAATAGTAATTCCAAGTTCAGGATTAGATTGATCTGATATTACCATGGTCCATGTAACACGGTGTGACTTTAGGTCCATGTAACACGGTGTGATTTTAGGTCCATGTAACACGGAGTGACTTTAGGTCCATGTAACACAGAGTGACTTTAGGTCCATGTAACACGGTGTGATTTTAGGTCCATGTAACACGGTGTGACTTTAGGTCCATGTAACACGGAGTGACTTTAGGTCCATGTAACACGGAGTGACTTTAGGTCCATGTAACACGGTGTGATTTTAGGTCCATGTAATACGGAGTGACTTTAGGTCCATGTAACACAGTGTGACTTTAGGTCCATGTAACACGGAGTGACTTTAGGTCCATGTAACATGGAGTGACTTTAGGTCCATGTAACACAGAGTGACTTTAGGTCCATGTAACACGGAGTGACTTTAGGTCCATGTAACACGGAGTGACTTTAGGTCCATGTAACACGGTGTGATTTTAGTACAGTGTTTTTATAGCCCAATATAACTTCCCAGCACTGTTATATATATGCTCCGGTGCAAGGAAATAGGGGGGATTTTGAGGAATGCTAAAAAAATACATACGGGGACCAAACCATGGTAATCCCATCCTATCCAAGGGTTACTACATTTAAACCCTGGGGGAAACCTTGACTGGAATCTTACCAAAAGGATGAAGGTGGATGTTCTGGCAAACATGGATCCTCCGATGATGCACACAACGAAGCACAGAAGTAGAATTATGGAAGCGTAGAGGTAGGCCCACCAACCATTACCACTCGGCAAGCCAGCGGCTCCATCTAGCATAGAACCTACAATTACACACAAAACATAAATCGGTACATTTTTATCCCTTTCTTTTATAAATGGATTCTCCCATTCTGTTATGAAACTATACATTCCTAAATTCACCCTCTGGGGACCTCATTCTGCAAATGACAGACACACTCTTTGCAGCCTTGTAGATTAGAGTACCCAGGATCTCCAAACGTTCACCGATAGATGGGACGTCGTATTATTAGTTATAAGCCTTGAAAATTTCAAAGTTGAAATAGTGTCTGACATTCGCAGAATGATGTCCCCAGATGGTGAATTTAGTGATGCTACCCCACATATCAGGCTAGCATCACCAAATTCACCCTCTGGGGACATCATTCTGCTTAGGCCTCATCTTCTGGGAAGTATCTATGGTCTCAAGCTAACATTGATTTTAGTTACTTTTCCCCTCCAGACTTGCAGAAGATAAAATACATACTCGAGATGACTTAATTAAGGGTGATAATCACCAACTTCAACTGGGGAACTTCAATCTGATCCTAGGTCTCCCATAGCAGTTGAGGTCTAAGCAGAATGAGGTTTCCAGAGGGAGAATTTCGGTCCCTAAATTTACCCTCTGGGGACCTCATTCTGCAAATGTCAGACAAACCATTTGCAGGTACTAGTATTATTAGTTACTAGCTGGGGTACCCGGCATTGCTCTGGTGAATAATTTGTAAACCACATGTATTTGTGGTCAATCAAGTCATCAATAATTATCACCTGTGCCAATGCATTCTCTTATATATGCGAGTCTTCCATAGGGAGCCTCGCATATATCTGTATCTCTGTATCTGTATGTATACAATGCCGGAGCCGATTTCGACTTTAGGCACATTGGTGGAGGAAGATGATGATGTCAGGTTGGTGTTGGCACTGCGATTAGGAATGTGGAAAGTTGAATGTCTAATACTAGTTTATAGACATGAAGAGAAAAGTAAAATCCAAGATGGCTACTGGCGGCCATGTTTTCGGCCGAATGACCCCAAAATGAGTCGTTCCCATCTACATGTCATCGTTAACATCCATGACAAATTTTATGACGATCAGACTAAAGGTACGACCTGTAGCCCGTGCTAAAGAATTTAGTCATACAAAGAGTAAAATCCAAGATGGCTGCTGGTGGCCATGTTTTTTCGCCAAATGACCCCAAAATTACTCGTTCCCATCTACATGTCAATATTAACATCCATAACAAATTTCATGATGATCAGACGGACAGTACGACCGTGTGCTAATGGATTAAATTTTGAAATCCAAGATGGCCGCTGGTGGCCATGTTTTTTGTCCGAATGAACCCAAAATGCTCGTTCCCATTTACATTCCAATTTCAACAGCCATGACAAATTTTATGATGATCAGACTAAAGGTACGACCTGTAGCCCGTGCTAAAGGATTTAGTCATACAAAGAGTAAAATCCAAGATGGCTGCTGGCGGCCATGTTTTTTGGCCGAATGACCCCAAAATGACTCGTTCCCATCTACATGTCATTATTAATATTCATGACAATTTTTATGATGATCAGACTAAAGGTACAACCTGTAGCCCGTGCTAAAGGATTTAGTCATACAAAGAGTAAAATCCAAGATGGCTGCTGGCGACCATGTTTTTTGGCCGATTGACCCCAAAATTACTCGTTCCCATCTACATGTCATTGTTAACATCCATGACAAATTTTATGATGATCAGACTAAAGGTACGACCTGTAGCCCGTGCTAAAGAATTTAGTCATACAAAGAGTAAAATCCAAGATGGCTGCTGGCGGCCATGTTTTTTTGGCAAAATAACCCCAAAATTACTCGTTCCCATCTACATGTCAATATTAACATCCATGACAAATTTCACGATGATCAGACGAACAGTACGAACTGTGGCCCGTGCTAATGGATTAAATTTTTAAATGCAAGATGGCTACTGGCGGCCATGTTTTTTGTCCAAATGACCCCAAAATGACTCGTTCCCATCTACATTCCAATTTCAACAGCCATGACAAATTTTATGATGATCAGACTAAATGTACGACCTGTAGCCCGTGCTAAAGGATTTAGTCATACAAAGAGTAAAATCCAAGATGGCTGCTGGCAGCCGTGTTTTTGGGCCAAATGACCCCAAAATGACTCGTTCCCATCTACATGTCATTATTAACATTCATGACAAATTTTATGATGATCAGACTAAAGGTACGACCTGCAGCCCGTGCTAAAAAATTTAGTCATACAAAGAGTAAAATCCAAGATGGCTGCTGGCGGCCATGTTTTTTGGCCGAATGACGCCAAAATTACTCGTTCCCATCTACATGTCAATATTATCATCCATGACAAATTTCATGATGATCAGACAAACAGTACGACCTGTGGCCCGTGCTAATGGATTAAATTTTGAAATCCAAGATGGCCGCTGGCGGCCATGTTTTTTGTCCTAATGACCCCAAAATGACTCGTTCCCATCTACATTCCAATATCAATAGCCATGACAAATTTTATGATGATCAGACTAAAGGTACCTGTAGCCCGTGCTAAAGGATTTAGTCATACAAAGAGTAAAATCCAAGTTGGCTGCTGGCGGCCATGTTTTTCGGCCGAATGACCCCAAAATGACTCGTTCCCATCTACATGTGATTATTAACATTCTTGACAAATTTTATGATGATCAGACTAAAAGTAGGACCTGTAGCCCGTGCTAAAGGATTTAGTCATACAAAGAGTAAAATCCAAGATGGCTGCTGGCGACCATGTTTTTTGGCCGAATGACCCCAAAATTACTCGTTCCCATCTACATGTCATTGTTAATATCCATGACAAATTTTATGATGATCAGACTAAAGGTACGACCTGCAGCCCGTGCTAAACAATTTAGTCATACAAAGAGTAAAATCCAAGATGGCTGCTGGCGGCCATGTTTTTTGGCCGATTGACCCCAAAATTACTCGTTCCCATCTACATGTCAATATTATCATCCATGACAAATTTTATGATGATCAGACGAACAGTACGACCTGTGGCCCGTGCTAATGGATTAAATTTTGAAATCCAAGATGGCCACTGGCGGCCATGTTTTTTGTCCGAATGACCCCAAAATGACTTGTTCCCATCTACATTCCAATTTCAACAGCCGTGACAAATTTTATGATGATCAGACTAAAGGTACGACCTGTAGCCCGTGCTAAAGGATTTAGTCATACAAAGAGTAAAATACAAGATGGCTGCTTGCGGCCATGTTTTTTGGCCGAATGACCCCAAAATGACTCGTTCCCATCTACATGTCATTATTAACATTCTTGACAAATTTTATGATGATCAGACTAAAGGTACGACCTGTAGCCCGTGCTAAAGAATTTAGTCATACAAAGAGTAAAATCCAAGATGGCTGCTGGCGGCCATGTTTTTTTGGCAAAATAACCCCAAAATTACTCGTTCCCATCTACATGTCAATATTAACATCCATGACAAATTTCATGATGATCAGACGAACAGTACGAACTGTGGCCCGTGCTAATGGATTAAATTTTTAAATGCAAGATGGCTCAGCTGGCGGCCATGTTTTTTGTCCAAATGACCCCAAAATGACTCGTTCCCATCTACATTCCAATTTCAACAGCCATGACAAATTTTATGATGATCAGACTAAATGTACGACCTGTAGCCCGTGCTAAAGGATTTAATCATACAAAGAGTAAAATCCAAGATGGCTGCTGGCAGCCGTGTTTTTGGGCCAAATGACCCCAAAATGACTCGTTCCCATCTACATGTCATTATTAACATTCATGACAAATTTTATGATGATCAGACTAAAGGTACGACCTGCAGCCCGTGCTAAAAAATTTAGTCATACAAAGAGTAAAATCCAAGATGGCTGCTGGCGGCCATGTTTTTTGGCCGAATGACGCCAAAATTACTCGTTCCCATCTACATGTCAATATTATCATCCATGACAAATTTCATGATGATCAGACAAACAGTACGACCTGTGGCCCGTGCTAATGGATTAAATTTTGAAATCCAAGATGGCCGCTGGCGGCCATGTTTTTTGTCCGAATGACCCCAAAATGACTCGTTCCCATCTACATTCCAATATCAATAGCCATGACAAATTTTATGATGATCAGACTAAAGGTACAACCTGTAGCCCGTGCTAAAGGATTTAGTCATACAAAGAGTAAAATCCAAGTTGGCTGCTGGCGGCCATGTTTTTGGGCCGAATGACCCCAAAATGACTCGTTCCCATCTACATGTGATTATTAACATTCTTGACAAATTTTATGATGATCAGACTAAAAGTAGGACCTGTAGCCCGTGCTAAAGGATTTAGTCATACAAAGAGTAAAATCCAAGATGGCTGCTGGCGACCATGTTTTTTGGCCGAATGACCCCAAAATTACTCGTTCCCATCTACATGTCATTGTTAATATCCATGACAAATTTTATGATGATCAGACTAAAGGTACGACCTGCAGCCCGTGCTAAACAATTTAGTCATACAAAGAGTAAAATCCAAGATGGCTGCTGGCGGCCATGTTTTTTGGCCGATTGACCCCAAAATTACTCGTTCCCATCTACATGTCAATATTATCATCCATGACAAATTTTATGATGATCAGACGAACAGTACGACCTGTGGCCCGTGCTAATGGATTAAATTTTGAAATCCAAGATGGCCACTGGCGGCCATTTTTTTTGTCCGAATGACCCCAAAATGACTCGTTCCCATCTACATTCCAATTTCAACAGCCGTGACAAATTTTATGATGATCAGACTAAAGGTACGACCTGTAGCCCGTGCTAAAGGATTTAGTCATACAAAGAGTAAAATACAAGATGGCTGCTTGCGGCCATGTTTTTTGGCCGAATGACCCCAAAATGACTCGTTCCCATCTACATGTCATTATTAACATTCTTGACAAATTTTATGATGATCAGACTAAAAGTACGACCTGTAGCCCGTGCTAAAGAATTTAGTCATACAAAGAGTAAAATCCAAGATGGCTGCTGGCAGCCATGTTTTTGGGCCGAATGATCCCAAAATTACATCGTTCCCATCTACATGTCAATATTAACATCCATGATGATCAGACAAACAGTACGGCCTGTAGCCCGTGCTGATGGATTAAATTTTGAAATCCAAGATGGCCACTGGCGGCCATGTTTATTTTCCGAATGACCCCAAAATTTATCATTCTGGTCTAAATGTTGATTTCAACAGCTATGACAAATTTCATAATGATCCGACCAAAGGTACGACCTGTAGCCTGCATTGTTGACGCCTTACGTACACACGCACACACGGACGACAAAGCCATGGCAATAGCTCAAACTTTACAAAGTAAAGTTGAGCTAAAAACCGTCAGTGTCACTGATATCAACAACCGACTGTTCCAGGTGGTTCCATTCCACAGTTGTTTTAACAAAGAAGGAGTGTTCGTATTGTGAGCTGCTAGTACGCAGAAGTTGAAACGATTCTGTGTTGTTACACACCTCCTTCTCCACCAGATTTTGACTGACACAGTCCTCAAATTTTGTTGGTTTTATTTTCCTTGTGTCTTTCTTCTTGTGTTTTAGATAATCAGGCTTATATAGGAAGGGCTGGGACCAACCCCTTGACTATTTTGTGGTATTGAACCAGTCGCTGTTCTTTCCTTCTTTCTTCGAGGGGTGGGAGCTGTATTGTCCTTTATGAAGCGTGCAGCTCTTCTTTGCACCTTCTCTAGTCTGGTGATGTCGGTCTAGTGGTGAGGGTACCAAACGACAGCACCATAGTCCATGATGGATCATGCAAGCACGATGTAGGCTTCTTTTTTGCAGGTCTGAGGTGCAAGGCGAATGTTCCGTCTGAGTAGACCCAACACACACTAGCCTTCTTTGCTGTCTTCTTGATGTGTGTAGCCCAGGTTTAGTCGTCTGAGAATGTGATGCCCAAGTAGGGGTTTTCGGTGACTGTTTGAAGAATGTGGCCGTCCAATTGATACATGTATGGTGTTTTTTGACGGATGTTCATTATGTAGCATTTTTTAGTGTTGAATTTCATGCCCCATGTATCAGCCCATTCTTCAAGTGCATGAAGGTCTTTCTGTAGGATGTTATGGTCCTTCTGGTTCTTCGCTTCCCGGTATAGCAGACAGTCATCGGCAAACAACCGCATTTGGGAGGATACATTGGCCTAACAAATTAAAATTTGTTACCTTAACCCTGTAAGCCTGTGCATTCTCTGTATATATGCAAGGCGCCCTATGGGAGACTCGCAAATATAAGAGAATGCACAGCATCTTTAATCTGCACCAGCACAACATGGTCATGAAAGGGTTAAATAGTATACTGCTCTGTCTTCATACTAGTAAACTCTTCGTAAATATAATGAAATTTACTCTCATCTTCAATAACAGTCCAACAATGTAGTACAGTAATGCCCTAAATAATCGACTCCTTAACCACAGCAGAATTATGGGTAACTTTTCAGGATTTAGTCGGAAATATGGCTTGTTGCCATTCATCGGAAAGCTCTCGGGGAGAGCTTTCCGATGAATGGCAACAAGCCATATTTCCGACTTAATCCTGAAAAGTTACCCATAATTCTGCTGTGGTTAAGGATTTGATTATTTAGAGCATTACTGTATTAATTTTAAAGAAAATTTAACACCATGAATTGATATCCCGATTATTGATAATGAGAAAAAGACGTACAATTACTATCGTTAACTAATTTTAGCTGAAAATATACAGCATCAGTATGAAACAGGTAACATTTAATTGGCCATTAATTAATTAATTCATAAATTAGTTTTTAACCCTTGCATTACAGGAGCTGTGCTGGTGCAGCATTAAAGATCCGGGGCCAATGCATTTTCTTATATTTGCGAGTCTCCCATAGGTGTTATGATCTTGCAGCATGTAAACATATCAATAGTATAAAAGTCTTCAATTTCTATAACACCATTTAATCCGAAATAGGTTAATAAAATACAGCATTCAAATGCGAACAAGGTCAAGGTAAATATAGTCAGGACAATATAATCTTATATATGAGTGGCTCCCTATGGGAGACTTGCATATAAAAGAGAATGCTTGGCATAGGTATATTCGCAAAACTTCAGGAAGCTCCGGTCATGGAAGGGTTAATCGGCCTCAGGTGCGCAAATACAGACTAATATCTGTCTTTATTAACCCTTTTTTACTAATTGGATTCTCCCATTCAGTTATAAAAGTACACATTGGAGTGGTCTATTATTCATTTGGAGGGATGTTCAACAAAAATGAGCAAAAAACAGCTGTTATGAGAAAATAATACAAGTGCAGAAGAAATCCTATTCATTGGCCGGAAATGTCGATATAATAAGTTCAACAAACGGTCTATTAACCCTTTACCCAACAGAACGGCCCTGTGCCAATGCATTCTCTTATATATGCGAGTCGACCATAGGTCGCCTCGCATATATAAGAGAATGCATTGGCTTAACACATTAAAAATTATAAAATTGTTAAAGAATGTAAGAAAAAATGGTAAAAAGTGTTAAAAAAAGATTTTTTTTAGGCCAATGCATTCTCTTATATATGCGAGGCGACCTATGGTCGACTCGCATATATAAGAGAATGCATTGGCACAGGTCTAACTGTAACTATCACAATGTGGTCAAGGAGCCGGTTCCAATGATATCCATATTTGTATGGTTCTATTGAGACAGACCGAAGATATTTTAGGCTGTTGAAGCTTTATTTGGCCGGTTTTGGCCGTTTTGTTGGGTAAAGGGTTAAATACATGTATTTTTTTACAAAAATAGATAATGGTGTTATGATCTTGTAGCATGTGAACATATCAATAGTATAAAAGTCTTCAGTTTCTATAACACTATTTAATCCGAAATAGGTTAATAAAATACAGCATTCAAATGCATAATGCAAGAATTTACTTATGAGATCACAGAAGTTGAGTATCGTTTGAGGTTTAAGGTGTGTTTGCCATGCAAACAGTGCCTTGTAACTGCAGAACAATTGGGGTTAGAGTTAAGCAGCGCTTATGGCTTTATCCCTTTCTTTTCAACTAAGGTATGCAATACACAATTTCCAACAATTTTGGCCAACCTGGGAGATGTACTGTACTTCAAAAACATGCTGAGCCATTATCTTTGGCATAGGTCCCATCAATCATGTTTTATTTTCGACAGGAAATGTTAGGAGTAGTCATACAATTTATAAAGAATTATGCCGATTGTTTTGCACACACAAAACGCTTAATTCTACCCATTTCTGACTCAAATTGACCATTTTCAACACAAAAACAGACCATGACAGAATGAATGTCAGTAAATAAGCTTCTCTTAGCTGATAGAGCTACTAGTATATTAGAGCTGAGAAATATTTGAAATAGAAAAACAGTTGTCATAGCAATTTTTTAAAAATGTCTTACAAGTGCAGATGACAGATATCAAAGGAGAGAAATTGGGCTATTTTCCTATAACCAAACACAGAGTCGGCCTCCACTGAGAATAGGAAAGTCATGTTACGTATCAAAAATTTTAACTTTTTTGTGACCTTTCCCAGTTTTGTCAAATAATTTAACCTTAAAACCACTAATGTCACATTTAACCAGGCTACACTGGCTGTGGGCTCCCCAGATTTTAATTTTTCTATTTTTCCCTACTACATGTACCATGAAATTGTGTACTGCTCATTGATGAGTAGTTTTCTTAGGAAATGTTCAGATAATAAGTACAACAAATGACCATAGGCCACATTTCTGTCCAATAAATAATAATCCTGCAATTTTTATTGCCCGCGTCTGCTCATGTTTCCTGAACATCTCGCCAGATAGATATTAGACCGTTCCAATGTATACTTTTATAACTGAATGGGAGAATCCATTCAGTATAGAAAGTGTTAAGGCACATAAAAGTCTATCCAGTCAGCACGTGACACATTCTGAGTTGGTTAGGTCACAGATACCATCATCGGAATGTGGGCCAGTCGAGGTTGAAGCGGGTTTGAACCTAGACATGGACAAATATTGGGACCGTTTTTTTTCAAACTTTATCTCAGTTGAAGGACATCAGGCCTTTAAATTACCCCAAATTCACGGCGTTTAACGATGTCCCCAAATTAAAGAGATGACCCAAATTAAAAAAAATATATTTGAAGAAAAAAAAAATATACATGTATACAAATACACAATCTAAAATTGGACATATATCATATGTCATATCTATTTAAAAGGGCAGGATTTATTAAAGTGATGCAATTTTTTCAGAAATGTAATAAAACTTCAATTAAACTAGTACAGGATGGAAATATATCTCATTCTATTGTGAGATATATGTCCTGTTAGAAGCCAAGATATTGCATTTCAAAGGTGTAGATTAAACAATTTTCTCAAGACGTGACGAACCATGGTCGGCACGCCGTGTCCAATATCCCCAAATTAGACCAATATAAAGGCCTGACGACATCTCAATATACTCCAATCATTCTGGTAGATTCATGGCCATTTTGATAACAGATCAGAATTTGTTTGTGAGCATTGAAGCAATGCCAATGAACTGAGTCAGTGCCTCCATAAATCTGATATAATTGTAGAATAATAAAATCTTCTCACCTCCATCTCCAAAATTCTCTATCAACACCTCCACACTACCACTAACATACATAGCACAGGCAAATATGTTGGCTGCAAAAAACAGAATGCCAATACTCCCGCCAAACTCAGGACCCAAGGCCCTGCTTATCATATCTGAGAATAGTTAAGGTAAAATCTCTGATCATTGTTCATACAACTTTCAACTTAGAATATAGTCATTATTTTGGTCAGATTGGTAACTGGTTTATATTATCACTTAAGAAAATCTATTTTAAAATTCTTCCTCAAAGCCAGTATGTCTAATTCATGCACCTTTTTTGTAAACGACCACTACATTTCCAAGAAGCCTGCCTTTTTCTATAAAGCCAATGTCCCAAAAAAATAAATTTGGGGGGATATGTTGCCTCATATTTGAGATTTTAGGGCCAATTTGAGGACCACAATAGCAAACACTATGTACATGTATAAGGCCAATTTTCAAACAAAACGTTGTGAACTATACATTAATAAATATTATCATATGAATATTAAACCTTTACCCAACAAACCGGCCAAAACCGGCCAAATAAAGCTTCAACAGCCTAAAATATCTTCGGTCTGTCTCAATAGAACCATACAAATATGGATATCATTGGAACCGGCTCCTTGACCACATTGTCATAGTTACAGTTATGCCCTGTGCCAATGCATTCTCTTATATATGTGAGTTGACCATAGGTCGCCTCGCATATATAAGAGAATGCATTGGCCTAAAAAGAATCTTTTTTAACACTTTTTACCATTTTTTCTTACATTCTTTAACAATTTTTTAATTTTTAATGTGTTAAGCCAATGCATTCTCTTATATATGCGAGGCGACCTATGGTCGACTCGCATATATAAGAGAATGCATTGGCACAGGGCCCTTCTGTTGGGTAAAGGGTTAATTGACCTCCCAAGATCTCAAAACACTTTAATTAGACAATGTTTAATTTTCTTAAGTTTGATAACTGAACAGGTTAAAATTATATCCATATGATTCCGCGGACCTCTTCAAGGTCAAAAATGATAGAATCAGTTTTCCAAGCTTCAACTTGAAAATTAGCCAGCCAATCAAATTGCCAACCGATCACATAATCAGCGCCTTGGATAAGTACAGTAATGGCCTGAGTAAAATGACTCCTTAACCACAGCAGAATTATGGGTAACTTTTCAGGATTTAGTCGGAAATATGGCTTGTTGCCATTCATCGGAAAGCTCTCGGGGAGAGCTTTCCGATGAATGGCAACAAAACATATTTCCAACTAAATCCTGAAAAGTTACCCATAATTCTGCTGTGGTTAAGCAGTCGATTAATTAGGGCATTACTGTATTTCTGGGGTTTCATACATGTATAATAAAACAGTCATTTCACAGTTGACAGATGATTTATCAACACAAGGAAATGTAGGCCAAGGTTAGTATTGACTTCCACATGTTGACAATTCCTTTTCGCAACTATGAAACAATGTGTTTTAAACTGTTTTGTTATATATACATGTATGAAACCCCAGATTTGATTGGCTGGCTAATTTTGAAGTTTGGACAACTCATTCTATTTTAAGCAAAAGATATCAGCGGAATCTTATGTTAACCTAAGGAGGACATACATATGTTAACCTTACTGTCACTGTTCCCTATTCAAATAAAATATAAACATAACATCATTAGCATGGAATTTTGGGAGGTCAATTTCTATTCATATAATAAGAGGAATTGTCAACCCTTGGAATAAATATTAACCATGGCCTACAGCCTCGGTCAATATAGACTTCCTTGTGTCAACCTGCAAACAATGCGATAACTATATAATTTTGACTGACATCTACATATGTATGTGGATAATGCTGAATGAAATGATCTATATAATTCTTACATGGAGGGTTGTAGATAATGCTTTGTGATATATGTCTACGAGATATATGACAGCTCGGATACAGCACGGCGGGCTAGCATTACCAAATTCACCTTCTGGCCACCTCATTCTGCTTAGGCAATGGTATTTATCGCACAACAAATTATTTTTGTGAAATGCAGCACAATACAAAAGGATTTAAAACCTTCAATAAAAAAATCTGTCTTGTCTTGGAGAATACAAACCAATTACATGTATGTTGACAACATCATTGATGACATTAACTGTAACAGAAATGTAACAGAAAATGTCTGCACTAAATTATGAGGTACAGTCCACATAATCAGTTTGTTCAATTAAATAAAGCAATAACCAGCAATAACGACATAAATTTCAGTATACTACAAGCTATAATCTTCAGAATGTGCAACAAATATAGAACAACACAGTTGTGTGAACATGTTCATGTACATGTACAGTAATGACCTAAGTAATCGAGCCCATAACCACATCAGAATTATGGGTAATTTTTCAGGATTTAGTCGGAAATATGGCTTGTTGCCATTCATTGGAAAGCTCTCGGGGAGAGCTTTCCGATGAATGGCAACAAGCCATATTTCCGACTAAATCCTGACAACAAATTCATGCAATAAGGTTAAACCTTCCATGACTTGAGCTTCATAAAATTTTCGAAAACCATGTGCCTATGCATTCTCTTATATACATGTATGTGAGACTCCCATAGGGAGCCTCACATATATATGAAAATGCATTGGCCTAACAATATTTACCAAGACCCAGTGCATTATCTTAATATATATGCGAGGCTCCCTGTGGGTAACTCGCATATATAAGAGAATGCACTGGCACAGAATCTTAATGCTGCACCAGCACTGCTTCCGTCATGGACGGGTTAACCAGTTCACACACTTGAGTCCTTCTATCTATTTACTGCATAACACATATATAATTTTATTGGCTCGGTATGACTAATAAGGTTTCTATAGCTTCAGTCATGAGTCAATATTTTCATGGTCTGAAAGTATTAATACACATTGCACTCTCAACGCGACATACATACGGAGTGAGGGTCAAATAACTGAACTTTAATTACCACTACACACTAATTATAGCAAATAAAAAAGCGAAGCCATACAAAGCTTGGGTGAGAATAATGTTTACATATTACACCATACAAATTGCGAAATAAAAGTTAACCTATATGTCCTGAAAGACCACAACACAAACAAACCAACCCAGACTGTGTTATGACTTCAAAGGGTTAGTCAAATGAGCTACAGTAATGCTCTAATTAATCGACCTCTTAACCACAGCAGAATTATGGGTAACTTTTCAGGATTTAGTCGGAAATATGGCTTGTTGCCATTCATCGGAAAGCTCTCCCCCAGAGCTTTCCGATGAATGGCAACAAGCCATATTTCCGACTAAATCCTGAAAAGTTACCCATAATTCTGCTGTGGTTAAGAGGTCGATTAATTAGAGCATTACTGTATGTATGATTTAAGTGGAAATATGGACCGTGATTATTTTGATATTTCGGTTTGATGTGGTGTGCATTACAATATATACATGCATGGATAAAATCCATAAATGTATAAGTTAGAAACCTACATACAGATCGATAAGTTTTGAAGAGCATTGAAGGGCAGAGTTTTGGGTTGTGTACATACTACATCTGTGCATAGAGGAAATATGTTATGAGATTATGGCCAGGTTCAGTTACAGGCATGTGGGATGTTTAGATATTTGGAAAAGTCACATCATTTGGCAAACATAGCTGTTAGCAAATGTAGGCCCATCATATAGCAATGCATTTATAACAAAAGCACACCATCGCGGCGTGGCATAATATGCCCGTTTCTGGAGTAGAGTGGAGCAAGGTTTAATTCATTTGTTTGAAACCTTTGACTTAAGACGGAATAAAAACAAAAATAAAACACATTAATCTGGAAACCGCATATCAGGTAAAATCTAAGTAAAAAAAAGGGGCATAACTCAGTCAAAATCATGCGGATGAAACCCATATTCGAACTTGATCTGTATTTTGGGGTGGTAAACTAATTTACCAAAATTTGGTTCAGTTCACTTGATTCAATCTAAAGTTATCATCCGGAAACCGCAAATCAGGTAAAATCTAAGTAAAATAAGGGACATAACTCAGTTGCGGAAGAAACCCATATTCGAACTTGATCTGTATTTTGGGGTGGTAAACTAATATACCAAATTTGGTTATCATCCGAAAACCGAAAATCAGGTAAAATCTAAGTCGAAAAAGGGGCATAACTCAGTTAAAATCATGTTATCATCTGGAAACCAAAAGCGGACGGACGGACGACGAACGATGGATGGATGACAGACGGACGATGGATGGACAACCCATTTACATACATTGTAATACAACCGTTTTTTCAAACGGGCGTATAAAATGACTATTGCAATTCAATCAGCGTATTTTTCGCTAGTACTGTAATACAATTTTAAGTTTACTTTCGCAAGCGCATCACCTACTGATGGATGCACAAATTTTGAATTATGATTGACACAGTGCATCAAATATGTCAAGGCTCTGCAGCCAGGAGTCGTGTTAACAAATGCAACTGCAAGTTGCTTACTGTAGATTAATTACACGTATCAGGAAGTAGTTTGAATAATGTTTCCACTAACCCCATGGAATGTATCGAAAGATTTGATAAATCAAAAAAGGACAGTTCACTTCATGGCATGTAACGTGTATAAAACATACTTTATGTGTCATTTCTTTTAGGTTATGAGGTGAATTGAGTTATAATGCAGAGAAATGAACTGTGTTTCATTGAATATTCAGGGATTCAAACAAGCTGAATCATTCACCGTTATACTCAAATCTCTGAATATCCATTGTACCTTTATTTCCTAACCCTAAAGTAATAACTGTTAGAATATCAAACCTTGATAAGGTAAAGTAACTTCCATGATCAATCAGCACAATTTTCTATTATCGCTAAACAGATTTTCAATTAAAAAAATACATGTATATATTGCCTTGGGTCTGTTATAAAAATATTCCAAAGTAAGCAAATGGCTAATCATTTATTGAAAATTGATGTGACTTCTGCAGCATGGACAATTCGATTGTCATGATCAAAGGAAAGGACTAAAGTCCTTTGAAGTGGGTTCATGATAAACAATATAAAAGTCAGTAAAACAACTACACGTACATGTATCATCAACAAGAACATGAAAAAAAGAGATTGACTTTGTTGAAAACGGGCAAATAAAGCTGCAACAGCCTAAATTATCTTCGGTCTGTCTCAATAAAACCATACAAATATGGATATCATTGGAACCGGCTCATTGACCACATTGTGATGGTTACAGCTATGCCCTGTGCCAATGCATTCTCTTATATATGCGAGTCGACCATAGGTCGCCTCGCATATATAAGAGAATGCATTGGCCTAAAAAAAATCTTTTTTTAACACTTTTTACCATTTTTTCTTACATTCTTTAACAATTTTATAATTTTTAATGTGTTAAGCCAATGCATTCTCTTATATATGCGAGGCGACCTATGGTCGACTCGCATATATAAGAGAATGCATTGGCACAGGGCCGTTCTGTTGGGTAAAGGGTTAATGTGCAAAGATTACTGTTACATTGGAATTACTGATAAAAGTCCAAATAATAGTTCAATAAGATACCAAAGAGAAATCAAAACTTGATGGTAAACAATGAAAAAGGGCAAAGGATTGAGAAATACTCAGAAATCATATTCAGACTAAAATATTTTAACTTACTACATGTTGAGTGATGTTCCTTCACAAATCACTGTAACAGTGATGTTTACATAACAATGGTTTCAACACATGAAATTTTTTTATCGGAGAACTAGCAGTACCGGTAATGAATATAAGATAAAAGTTTATCTATTCAGTATTCACTTCATGTTTTTTTGGTGATGTTTTAACAGATTTTCATATTTTTTGCACATTTATCCACTGCGGGTACCTTGGGTCCCTTTAAGCAGTATACATGTAATTCATTCAAGTCAAGAGTAAAGGATACAGTAAGCTCCGCCCCCTTCGATGGCACCATTGGTGGAGATTGCTGCTATGGATAACACTGTCAGTGATAATAAAATGTAGGCAAGAAACAGCTGGCTGATTGTCAGTAAAATTCCTGATTGGCCGAGAACAAAACCTGCAAAAATAAAACATTGATAACCATCGTAAAGATGTTGACAAAAGAAATTCATGCTTTGGTCAAATACAGATATGCTCATTCATGTAACAATTTGTATATATAGGTTACTAGCAGGGTTACCCGGCGTTGCCCAGGTTAATGCGATGTGAAACCATCTGTATGCTGTGGATATTTGTTGGGAATAGAGAACACTCTTGTTCAAAGTGTTATACGTTTTCTCAATTGTATATTCAAATAGCATCACAAAACATGATTATTACAGTCATGGAATATAAGTAGTGGCCCACCTTGTCAATTGTCATTCTGTTTATCGCGATTAATCCGTTCCACCAATAATGAAGTATTTATTTAGTTACAACTGCGTATACGTCATACGTTATAATATGATACATGGACATCATAAAGACATTAGTTCGCATAAATAAAAGATGACAATTGGGTTTTACATATTGAGATGTATCAATCAATCTAGTGGGTTGGACTAAGATCTTGAGGATACCTGGCTATCAAATCTCCTTGACGATACAGATGTTTAAAAGAAATTTCCAGGTGCTCCTCTGTTCATGGTGCTATATATTGGCTAAATATTCTCAGTTTCAACGAAATGTTGCTGCGCGTGCATATCAGCTACATTTGCCAGACACAGAGCGAGATTTTGAGTTGTTTATGTCATCGATGAGTCTGTTCTAAACCCCTTGTCAGATGTCAGTATTGGGAGGATCCTGAAAAGTCATGTGCTACTAACTGCATTTTATTGTATATCAGAAGAAACTATATATGACTGCACACTGTGACCACTATTTTTGAACAGGCCTTCCATATATCCTGACAAATTGTAACTTTTTTGTGGAAACTATTGAATGGAACAGACTCAATTTTGTTATAATATATATGCAATCCTCTGACGGTTCGAGGTCTCTCAGTTTGCACGAATATATGTATCTCTTCAATAGAATGATAAATATACGTTTAATGCTTCTTCTATGTATCTCTTTTTGCTAGCTCATTGTGTGAATGTCCTGATTGCCATCCCCATATAAATATGACAATTAAGAATATATAATTGTTCAAGTGACTTATAAGTGGGTTACCATTTGTCGGGATTGTGAAATGTGAACGCCCAAATCTCCTTAAAATGATATGGAGATGGCCTGTGTGACTATATATAACTTATATGTGGATATCGGCGAATAGCAATCTTATCTATGATAGTGCATATCCGCTCGCCATCCGTGACGCAAACGACACCAAATGTGATTTAATTCATGGTATATCATTTAGATAAAAACATGTATGAATTTGTTGGCAATTAGTGCCAAATATATTTGTATCAGCTTTTGCCTCTTCGATTGTACCGCGTGAAGTTATATATAGAACACAGAGACAGACAGAAAGACAGACAGACAGCATAATTTGATTTCTTGTATCATTTGAGAAGAACGTGTCTGAATTTGATGGTAATTGGTACTAAAAATATTTTGTATCAGTTTTTGGTGACCCTCCCGTCCCTATTTTTGGACTCAAGCTGCACACACTAAGACTCATTAGAGATTAGAGATGCATATATATGAAATTGGTGAAAATTGGCGAGTATACAAATTCGTATCAAATTGAAGATCCCCATATCTCTCACCCATAGGGCACCAATTTGTTGTGTCTAAACCACCGATAAGATTCCTCGTATCACGGAGAAGAATATGTATCAATCTGGTGGAAATCGGCACTAAACATATAGATATAATGTCCCTCTCATCTCTATACACCACTGACTCGAATGGCCCCACTTGTGACATCCTTAAACCACACAATTACACTCCTGATATCATGGAGATGATTGTTTATAAGTTTGGTGATAATCGGCGACTAAACAATGTTATTTTTATCAAATTTGGTGCCAATCCCCCCTCCCCATCTCTCACCTAAACAGCACCACTATGGCGTCTTTAAATCACACGATCAGATTCCTCGTATCATGGATAAGAACGTACAATTTGGTGGAAATTGGCGCCAAAACAATTCTGCATCAATTTTGGTGCCCCTGTCCCTTTCAATACATCCCCTGACTCGAATGAGGACACTCTTGACAGATATAAGCCACACCATTAGACTCCTCATACCATGGGGATGCTTTTGTATAAGTGTGGTGGCAATCGGCGACTAAACCAATTATTATCAAATTTAGTGCCCACCCCCCCCAATCTCTCATCCAAACGACAACAATTTGGCGTTGTTAAATCGCACAATTAGATTCCTTGTATCATGAAGAAGAATATATATCAATTTGGTGGAAATCGGCGCTAAAATTAGTTTTATCAATTTTGGTGCCCCTCTCCCCTTTCGTGCTAATCTGACTCGAACGACGCCACTTTTGACATATTTAAACCACACCGTTGGATTCTTCATATCATGGGGGATGATTATATGTAAGTTTCGTGGCAATCGGCGACAGAAAAAAATTCTACCCCTCCCCCTTCCGGGTACCCCTGACTTTAGCCATATTTAAAACACACCATTAGATTCCTCATATGGGGATGATTATATATAAGTTTCGTGGCAATCGCCGACAAATTTTTTTTCTGCCCCTCCCCCTTTTCTGTCCCTGACAACAACGGCGTCACTTTAGAAAATTTTAACCCCGACCATTATCTTTCTCGTAAAAAGTTACTCCTAGTAGACCTCTTTGGCATCATCTAGATGGTCCCCTGTGAATTTCTATAGAACACAGACAGACAGACAGACAGACAGACAGACAGACATTCGCAAATATAGATATAGATTTATATAATGTTGGCTATTCGGAATATTTGTGAGACAAATTGATAATTGTATCCAAATGTAATGTTCATACACATGTACCAGTACATGTACAGGTATGCCTATCATATAAGACATTGAATCTAACATACAACTGTGCAAGAAATACTTGTTGTAGTTACATCATTTCCATGGTATTATCTTTACCTGAGACATTATCGTCGAATACAATGTCCGAATACATGAGTACATGTACAGTAATGCCCTAAGTAATCGACCTCTTAACCAAAGCAGAATTATGGGTAACTTTTCAGGATTTAGTCGGAATATGGCTTGTTGTCATTCATCGGAAAGCTCTCGGCGAGAGCTTTCCGATGAATGGCAACAAGCCATATTTCCGACTAAATCCTGAAAAGTTACCCATAATTCTGCTTTGGTTAAGAGGTCGATTACTTAGGGCATTACTGTACCTACCATTTTCCAATGTTTGAAAACTTGGGATGGGAGAATAGATTCAGTATAGAAAGGGTTACAAGCAGTGGATAAACTAAAACCTTTTACATGCACATCTCGATAATGTCCCCTTCATTATTCTGCCTCATGAGTATACTAAATATCATTCAAACATGACCTACAATGGCTGACATACAAAGATCAAAGTTCACTTTTTTACCATTTTTTACCAACGGATTGTCCCAGTTACAGTAATGCCCTAATTAATCGACTCCTTAACCACAGCAGAATTATGGGTAATTTTTGAGGATTTAGTCGGATATATGGCTTGTTGCCATTAATCGGAAAGATCTCGCACACACTCAAACACACACCCCACACACACGCACACACACGGATGACGGATACCAAGCCATATTGCAATAGCTCAATCTTTCCAAGTAAAGTTGAGCTAAAAATGAATGTAATTGCATGGTTGACAATTGTTCAAGGTTTTCGCACTAATGGTCATAAAAATTTATAAAATTGCTAAAAATAGACAAAATAAGGGCCGTCTAACTCAGGTAAAAAGAATTGGAGAAATCTGGTTTTCAACTTCATATACCAAATATGGATGAAATCAGTTGACATTTGTTTGAGTTATCACATGTAACATGTAACATTTCCTAAAATTGTTAAATAATTGACAAACTAAAATGGTTGTAACTCAGGTAGAAAGAATCGGACAAATCTGGTTTTCAAACTGGTTTTGAGATATTTTTGTAAAGGATCCATATATCAAATATGAATGAAATTGGTTGATGTTTGTTCAAGTTAACGGACATAAAAACAAGAGGTGTGCACTCGAGTGCTAGCATACCCTCACCGTGGCAAATTCAACCCGCATTATCCGTAAACTCAACCAAAAAGATTTTTAACTTTAAAGAAAAATTCGGACTAATAATATCGATATTGTGTCACAAGAAGCTTGTACAGAAAACATTATTCAAATCGGTTCATATTTGTTAAAGTTATTAAGTCAGACAGAATTTTCTAAGTCAAAATAAGTCGAAAATGAGGTGTAATATTACGAAAAACAGTCTGAGCCAATCCCTAGCCGCATCATGTAGAGAGGGTATTGTGAGAAGCATGTATACCAAAAATTATTGAATTCGGTTCATATTTGTTAAAGTTATTAAGTCGGAAAGAATTTTCTAAGTCAAAATAAGTCGAAAAAGAGGCGTAACTTGAAGAAAAAAAAGTCGGACCGAACCGCAATTAGCGTCATGCGGAGAGACCGTCCTAAGGAGATTGCATAAAAAAATTATTGAAATCGGTTCATAGTTGTTCGAGTTATGAGGTCGGATGGACGGACGGACGGACGGACGAACGGACGGACGGACGGACGCAGTCAATCCAGTATACCCCCCATTTTCTTCGAAAGTGGGGGTATAAAAATTGCTAAAAAATACATGTAGACAAACTAAGGGCTGTAACTCAGGTAAAAGAAATCGACCATAACTAATTTTCTAACACAATCGAGATATTGTTGTGAAATATCCATATACCAAGTATCAATGAAATTGGTTGACGTTTATTCAAGTTATCGCACTAACAGACATCAAATTTCTATAAATAGAAACAAGTGGCATAACTCTGATTAGGAAAGTCAGGGCTGACCCAATTTTCTGTGCACAGCTGTCTCGCATGACAATTAACTCACGTCAGAAAAATTGTCAGAATCCATCAATAAACAGCTATTTTATATTTAGGTTTGTTGCCATCGACCACCCGCCAACAATCCCTCACCAAACCACAAGGTGAGTTTTGATAAAAACTTGACTTAAAAAATGCACAGTCCCACATCAAGGATTCTTACTTCCAACCACAGAGTCATCAAAGCCATTTGTATATTGGAAATCAATAGTGGTTAATCTACCCAACTGTGTTTTCTTCAGGCCCTGATACCAATCAGACATGTGGCACAGTAAATAGATCAAATGCTTCATTATAAGATAAAACAAGACAACATGTGGTTTATACAAGGGAGGAGATGAAAGCCAACATGATGATCTCATTGTCAACTTGTCTATACCTTGTGATCAAGTCTGAGTTAAGTGTGCCTGTCATTTGCAGAATGAGGTCCCCAGAGGGTGAATTTAGTGATGCTATCCCACACTAGCAGGATAGCATCACTAAATTCACCCTCTGGGGACCTCATTCTGCTATGCCTCATCTTCTCTGGAAATATTCTTTATTATAAAATTTCTATTTAGTTTACACTGGTGTAAAAGTTTTCCATAGGCCTCAGTGCTAACGTTTTAGCCTATACTGTCTGATACTGTTGGCAATATAAATTTTGGGTCCAAAATTTTCTTTAAATCTGAAAAATTGACATTTGGGGAAACTTTTTACGCAAAAACATCATGTCCGTCTAGCAGGGAATTCGCCTTTAAATCTTGTATTTTCGTAACTAGTGTCAGAACCACATAAAAAATAATACTGTCATATTTTAGACCATACCAAAAAATTCAAACTTCACTAAAAAGGGTTAATTTCTGTGCTAATGGCTATTTTACCTATGGGAAATCATAGGGAAGAGGTGTGATGATTTTTTTTATGCAAAAAGCACGCAAGGCCATTGACCAATCAGGGCCCAGTATCTATTTTATTCTCTCCTATATATTCTTCCCGCATCCACTAGATGTCACTCCGGACCCTATTTACACCAGTGTAACCTGTAGAAACTTCTTCACATTCTATTTCTTTTTTAATTTAGTTTCTCTATATCCTAAATTTGGCAGATGACACATTGCATAATCGAGGTTCCCAATGGGTGTACATCACAATATTCACCATTTTGGAACTTCAATCTGAGTCTTTGTCTCCCACAGCAGATGAGGTCATGCAAAATGAGGTTCCCAGAGGGTGACTTTAGTGATGCTAGCCCGCAATGCAGGATAGCATCACTAAATTCACCCTCTGGGGACTTCATTCTGACAATGACAGGCACACTATATAAACTCAGGCTTGTTTGTGATGTCAGTGTCTGTCTGTTTATAACACCCATCAAAGCCTGGAAATGAACGTGAAATAATTTGCAGAATGATGTCCCCAGAGGGTGAATTTAGAGAGGCAATCCCGCACAGCGAGCTAGCATCACCAAATTCACCGACCTCATTCTGCTTAGGCCTCATCTTCTGAGAAGTATCTATAGTCTCAAATTAACATTGTTTTTAGTTACCTTTTCCCTTCTGTTCAGTTTCTTTTTCCCCTAATTTGCAGTATTCTAAGATAAAATGCATAATTGAGGTGACCAACTAAATTTAACTGGGAAACTTCAATCTGATCCTAGGTCTCCCATAGCAGTTGAGGCCTAAGCAGAATGAGGTTCCCCGAGGGTGAATTTGGTGATGCTAGCAAGCTGTGCGGGCTATTGTTACCAAATTCATCATCTGGGAACCTGATTCTGCTTATAGGCCTCAACCACTATGGGAGTCCTAGGATCAGATTGAAGTTCCCCATTTGAAGTTGGTGATGTTCACCCATTAGTCACCTCGATTATGCAATTTATCTTCGGCAAATTAGGGGATATAGAAACTGAACAGAAGGGAAAAAGTTACTAGAAATAGACTACAGATACTAGTACATGTACTTCCTGATGAGGACTAATCAGAATGAAGTCCCCAGAGGGTGAATTTGGTGATGCTAACACCCTGTGCTGTGTGGAATACATGTCGTATCATTAATTCACCCTCTGGGCACCTCATTCTGCAAATGTAAGACACACTATATCCAGACTTGTACTTAGGACAATACAGTATATAAATTAGCACTAATAAACACAAAACCAGTATAAATCTGAGTGCAGGCCCATGCAGTGCAGTACAGATGGAAGACAGTAACTAATAGATGATTCACCCAAGCTCATAATTATGTCACACGATGAAACGGATATGTGAACTCAGATCAGCTGATCGCAATACTGTATATTACAGGCAGCTCATCAAATGTCAATAATGACGTCAGGAGATCTCTATTCTCGTACATTGCTACTTGCAATTACATGAATATACATTTAACCACTTTAGTGCAAGGGATGATAATCGCGAAACAGATGGGTATTAACCCTCTCTTTGGTGAACCGTCTCAATTATAAAAGTAAACATCTGAATCAGCTAGGTCTTCAAATTTCTCCAAAATGCTAACAACCAAAATACGGAAATGAGTCCAAATAAAAGGTCGCTGACCAAAATGTCCCCTGATGAAGGTGGCAAGTTTGAACGATGTATTAGTTTCAAATCCCTATACTACAAAATGTAAGAGATATTGATTCACCAATATGATACAAAGTGCATAGTCACTAAATATGTTGCACATCTTGAATGTGTTGAGAAAGGGTCAATAACTCTAAAATAAAAAAACATAAAATATTTCTATGTTGAAAAATGGCAATAAATCCACCAAAATGAATCCGACTGAACTCAAAATCGCAGGTGTGCAGGCACCCATGCTGGCTGACATACATGTATGTGCCACGTTTTTAAAAAAATTGACTGAAAAATGACAAAATACAGGCTCGGACAAAAGATGCGTCCCAGGATGTACGATTCTAAGTCGAAAAGGGAAATAACTCTGCCAAAATGAGTCCAACCGAACTCAAATAGCAGGTGCGCAGATTCCCATGCTGGTTGATATATGTGCCAAGTTTGAAAAATTGACCAGAAAATGACAGAATACAGACTCGGACAAAGTTCGAATGGAGCACGTCCGCACACACACACACTGTCACACAGACACATGGACGGACGAGGGTCATTACTATAGTACTCCAACGGAATGTCGGGGGACAAATAAACATATCAATGCACTTTTTGTCACCGAACACTCGCGTTCATGATAAACGTTCATATTTATAATAGTTTATACTTGTAATTAGCAAGAAATTGGCCATACTTGGAAAATGAAACTAACAACAAATTATAAATGTCAGGAAAGTCTGCCCAGATACAAGTATTTAGGTTTTTATTTCCAGGTCTAATAATCAAAATTTTCTAACACCAAACCGATCATGGTTGGGTCCATTCTCATGTGGCCAAATTCCACTAATCATAAGGCCTGATTGCAATAGTCTATTAATCATCTGGAGGGATTCAGGAATACAATGTATATTAAGCAGACAACAAAGGGACAATATAATTGCATAAGGATTCCTATTCATTGGGAGCAAGCCTTGAAATAGGGTGTCTGTCATTTGCAGAATCAGAGGTCCCCAGAGGGTGAATTTAGTGATGCTACCCCGCATAGCGGGCTAGCATCAACAAATTCACCCTCTGGGAACCTCATTCTGCTGAGGTGTAAGCAGAATGAGATCCCCAGAGGGAGAGCTTTCAGATGAATGGCAACAAGCCATATTTCCGACTAAATCCTGAAAAGTTACCCATAAGTCTGCTGTGTTTAAGGAATCGATTATTTAGGGCATTACTGTACATTGCCGGCTCAACCTAATTCAGTTTTTGTAGTTCCAATCCGTGCACATTTCCATTATCACTTTGTCCAACTTGAAATTAGTCAGTTGTTTCAGTGCAAATTTCTTTATAGTTTTTTTTTTATTTTGGTCTTGATGATCCCATGTTTTGGTTTTTAAATTTGGTCCAAGTTTCTGAACAATGACCAAAAAATTTCACAAATTTGTGGCCAGAGTGAACTCTGAGTAACAATGTGCAGGTACCTCTGGCTTACTGAACCATTTTGAATCAATTGTCTAAGTGCTGTCATAAGTTATCTTTTTATTCAAGAGTAGATAACAACAGCTATTAGTAAACGGTAACTGATCAGACCAACAGAAAGTTAACATTTGGAGAAAATGAAAAATGTTAAGTGTCACTGGATAATCTTTTAAAAGCGCTGTTCATAGTAAATAACAATATAATTTATTTCATTATCCGACCCTTATTCCATTCATTAAACCATTCTAAAATTATGATATACAACGGTCATTGTATAACAGGATTTTGTGCCAGGTGTAACCATATGTATTACTGTTGAGCAAACGTGACCTTTGACTTCCGGATTGTCATCTGTTTACATTCTGTACGCTATTGACGAGAAATGAAGAAAAATAGGTTTCTAGTTTAAAAACTTATGTCATTAAATTTACACCATTAGGCGACACCAATTTTTTAGTCTGGTTTACGAACATATGGGGAGAGAAAAAGTAGATGCAGGAGATAATGCAGGAGGAAAAAAAATAAAAATAAAAAAAATTGTCCCCCCAATTTATATCAAGTAAATCGTGGAATTTTACATAAATTTTACAAAAATTGTGAAAAAATGTTTTTGAATGAAATTCTGAACCAAACAAGACATTTCTTGTCATGAAATACATGAAAATATGGATCTGTAAATGATCATAAGCAGAACCGGATGCGACAGCACATGAAAATCAGTACGCGTGTAAATAATTTTGGGAGAAAAAAGTTTAATTTTTGTTCATGAAATGGAAAAAAAAGTTGTACATGTAGTCCTGAGGTGTTCGTAAACCAGACTTAAAAATTGGTGTCGCCTTAAATACATCGAAGAATCTTCCTTATCTAGGATTATTTCTTTACTCGGGCAAACAACGCATATATGTAAAAACAGTTACATGAAATGTCATCACAGGCCTTATAGAAGTCGCTATTACTTTCATGTCGCATTTATTGATTATGTATGTTTTATGGAGGTACATGATTGCGCACACCTACTAGTATATAGCCTCGCTTTCTACTGATTAAATAATTATTGTTTTCACATTCATACATAACTGGATGAGACCAATCTACCAGCAATAATTTAAATCCATATTATTTCATTGTATATGGAACGAAATAATGGGGCGGTCATAATCTATATGTAGTGTATTCACAATCGGGTAATAGCATGAGATTGAATTTAATGCTTAAGATAAACAATGAATACTAGATCATGCCATGAATCTCTACTCTACTGTATCTAATGCCCGTATAGATCATATTCCACCAGTACAAAACATTTGAACTTTTTGCAAAACATTTGAACTTTTTGAAGTTTTCACAGGGAATTTCTCCTGGGTAATTAAATTGATGTTTTTGCTATATCGGCTCACAAAAGTAAGAGAAAAGCATGCAATTTTTAGTTGGGACAGTCACCGACAGTGAAGTACATTATTAAGGAACAGATAACAACTAAGAAATATATTTCCCATGTTATTTTTCGACTTTATAAGATAACCCCTGTCAAAACTTCAAAAAGTTCCAAGGTTTTGTATTGGTGGAATATGATCTCTACGGGTATTAATAAGCAAGAGTAGAGATTCATAGCATGATCTACATGAATACCAGTTCTCTCAAGGTAGTGTCATTGCCCTATACTGACCTACAATGTTCCTATATACAGTATATTAGCGCTGATAAGCTAACCCCTTATTAATCAGTCAATGGTATGAATGATATATATACTAGAAGATAAGCTTCGAGTAAAACTGTAAACATTTCCCAACAGTACATATGTACTGATTTTAGTACATTATTATGGGCCCACAGCCCCCAATCCCTGTAAACAGCTCATGTGTGACATTAAAACGTGAACAAATTTATTATATATTTTGGAAATTATGTCTGTCTGTGAATATAGACTCAAAAACTGCTCCACCGATCGAATTTGGTTTATGTATGTAGGCCTACTTTGATCCCGGGAACAATATGGGCAAGTCCAATTTCATGGATGACCGTGTCCTTAGCCTTGCACAATTACGGTCATATACATGTAGGCATGTTTCTGGACCTCGACCGATCCAACTCAAATTTGGTATGTAGGCCCACCGGGAAGAATGTGGGTGGGTCAAATTTCATGTGCGACTGCTCATATAGGCATGTTTCTGGTCCGATCGAACAATAGTTTGTCCAGATGCTGTATATTTTGACCATGCAAACAGAGGCGATTACAAAGAAATCCCTAAAAGCCCGGACGAAGTCGGCACATCAGCTAATTATTATATATTTTGCCAGATGTGAAAATGTTTGCTTTTTTCAAGCGGCAGTGGAACCTTCCTTCGGTCCTTTGAACACTTTGGTGGTAATTGAATATTCGCTGATCATGAGTTACATGTACGATACTTGGTTCAGAATGACTTATTTGTAAGATGTTCAGCATAAGACTTTCTGTACTAAATACTCTGTGGGGGGAGTTGGTAGATGAGAGGTAGCATACGGGTGTCTCGTGCTAGCGGACCGGGGATCGCAACCTGGTCAGGGTATTCTAACAAAAATCAGAACTCGGTCAGATACTAAGTTTGTCAGGCTGAAAAGTCTCATTCGAGATCACTAAATAAATATCTGAGTGCAAAATGCCGACTTCCCCCATAACAACATTTGTCCAGGTATGTTGTCGTGGGTGCAGTATGCTGTCTGATTGAGCATGGACATTAATGGCTGACCCGTGTACACGCCTCGGTGTGTGCACGTTAAGAACGCTACAGGAGTCACCACGGGGTTAAAAAGTTACTCCGGCCGTGGACCTAGCACCTGGACCAGTGTGTCTATAACCGAAAGGTTCCCATACTACAATATCTACAGATACATGTACAGATACATGTACAGAATAATGGATGACATTTAATTTACACCTCAACATCACCCTTCTATAATCCAATAAGTATCAAGCAACACGAGGTTCCTTTTACAAAACCTGTGTTGTGAATGAGAACACCATTATAATCAATAAATATACGTTCAAGTTTAAACATGTGTTGTTCTCGGTATGGCTGGAGAGGAAATGCATGTACAACAGAAGCTGGTAAACACTACACATACAAGATATGACACCACCAGAAATATATATTCAGAACATCGATTCAGCTAGAGATAGCAACAAATACATGTATATATTACAATGTATATATACATATACATATACCATATGTGCATGTACATGTAACATACAAGAAGTTTAGGAAAATTATGGTGATAGAAGAATGAAAATGACTGCATTGATGGAGATACATGTACAACTACCGGTATAATCAAATTAATTGACCCTCCTTAACAAGTCCATGTGATCAACCGTGATATCTACCACCTTCATGCGATGTTTATATCAATTTTATTTTATTTTTAAGTCGGCTGTATTATAACCACACCAGAGAGTTCATTTCTGGCATGATGCTGCAATGATGATGCAATCACGAATGTCGGAAAGTGACCAACTTCGTATGTTGAATAAACCCTCACGATTGTAAACGATGTCTCTCTGTTTTGTGACAGCATTTCTGCTCAGTGATATTTATGCGCATGTTTTCGGACACAATGTGGAGTCGGACATTTTGATCGTCATTCGGTTGCATTTGTGGGAAAAGAATGAAAGTGGTGTACGACACTCGCTCACGGTCATGAGAAAAAATAATGTGGTATACCAGTACAGCGATCGCAAACAAAATTAAGCGGCTATCAGACCATGATAAAAATAGGTCATAGGCGAGGTAACTCCAAAAATTGTCATTCCACCAGCGAAATTTAAATCGCCTGTATGGAAACACTATGGTTTGATAAAGATGGTGGGTGGAAAATCGACAACATCAAAACAATATGTAAAGTTTGCAAAGTATGCAAAAGTTGTAAACTTGTCCAATTTTCAGTCTGGAATGTATTGCGATATGTATCGTATCGTTGAAAAATAATTGTGATACATATCGAATCGTGAGGTGGGCATATTGTTGCAGCCCTAGTATTGGTAGATGGCGAATGTTACCTACTAGCTTTCGTGGTGATACCACATGACAGCAGTTGACTAGCGGTCATACTGGCGGTATGAATGCATTCATTATTGGCATATAACCTCATTAAAAGGGGTTGATTAATTGGAGCATAGCTGTACGGTACATGTATACATTCCATATCACCAAGATTTGATTCAAATTGAATACTGTACATGTATGTATTTATTCAACTCTGGATTAAATTCGAGATTCGATCCAATAGAAAACCCCATATTTGCAGGGGCCTATATAGCCTTATATACAGTATACGTATGTAGTAGTCGCTAATAGAGGTCTGGAAATTGCAAATTATACATGTAGCTACAATAGCTACGGTACAATATATGTAGCTGCATTTGGCTATCGTAAAACTTTATTTTGCCAATTTGCATTGCATGCAAGCATTACCGCTAGCTGTTGTGACTAAGGGTGAGGGGTATTATGTTGTTACAACTTATGAAACCACTGCCGATGACATTTCAGTTGCACCAGCTTGCGGAATATCCGAGAAGAATAGATAAGCAGATGCATCTGTTTAGAAATTGGTTATGCTACTCAGATCGAACCATATATGATTTATTCTTCTTCTATTTAGGTAAAGTTGTCCGGAAAAACTAACAATGTTGGAATATTTTGTTAATTATACATGACAATGGCAAACAATATATATTTAATAAGAGTATAATCAAATCATGTTCTTGTACATTGTGTATATTTACATGTAAATTATCAGTTGTTGGATTGGGTTATCTCTTTTCAACCAGATTCATCCATCACCAAGGGAAGTCGGTAGTCGAGAGGTAGCGTACTGGTCTCTTGTGCTAGCGGACTGTGGATCGCAACCTGGTCAGTGTATTCTGACAAAAATCAGAACTCGGTCAGATACAAAGGGCAATATCATACGACTTCCCCGGCCCGTCGAGAAACTTCAGCCCAAAATGTTCTCGACGGGGAAGTCGTATGAGATTGCCATACAAAGTTTGTCAGACTGAACGAGATCACTGAATAAAGATCCAAATGCAAAATGCCGACTCCCCCCCCCATTACAACACTCCCCCCATTACAACACTTATCCAGGTATGTTGTCGTGGGTGCAGTATGCTGCCGATCAAGCGCGGACATTAATGGCTGACCCGTGTACATGCCTTGGTGTGTCACTGTGTGCTCGTTAAAAAACGCTACTGGAGTCACCACTGACATACCGTATAAAGTTACTCAGCTGTGGTAGCACCTGGACCAGTGCGTCTACAACCAGAATTGGTTCCTGCACTGTAATATCTACAGATACAGACCAATAACCATACCGGTATCTGTAGTTGTTACGTCCTAGTGACCAATGCTGGCTTTTACAGGACGGGATCGAGTAGATCCATAATTTTTCCATAAAGTTTTTTGCCGAACCCGTGACTTCTTCGCCACGGTAGGGATCTTTAACGTCCGCACATTGTTGCACACGGGACAGCCATTAGCGTCGGCTCCCGATCCGACGGTGTGCCAAGTGTACATAGTGTCATCCCTGGTCATGACATTACGAGACGAGCAGAGGTACGAAGTTAGTCCAGTACGTAATTTTCAAATTTTGTCTGAGACACTTTGGCTTCTGGAATCTTTCTCAGATCACTGATCGTTGATTGATTTGTGATGCCCATGGTACCGTACTGGGAATGCAGATGGCGACACAAAGTCCGATCGATATTTTGTCGGATTTGAACCCTCGACCGTGTCGAAGGTATAGCTCAGAGGTATGTAGCTACAATAGCAACATATGGCTAATGTGGGCAATATCATACGACTTCCCCGTCGAGGAAATTTGTCGCCCAATGTTTTGATTTTTTCAAAGAAATATAACTCTAACATACCCGTTATTTTGTAAAAAATCACCTTTACGAAATAACGGGCATACCAAAAGAATGACACCACAAAGAGACGCGTTTCAAAAACACTATATGAAAAAACACTTGCAGGGTGGGTGGGCTTGGGGGAGGAGGGCGGCACATTGAAACAAACTTCAGCCCAAAATTTACTCGACGGGGAAGTCGTGTGAGATTGCCCTAATGTGGCCATATTTGGGAATTGCCAGACCTGTAATTTTAGTGTAAAAGTATCCCACTCCCACTAGTCCCAGTGAACTTACCTGCTCTAAGAAATAACAAGGTACTGAACATAGAAAGAGCAATTGGAGAAAAAACTCCACCAAGAGTCGATAGTGTCCTTCTGCTGGCATTGCTCAAATTGCTTGTATGACTCAAACTACTTGGTAACTTCCAAATCATAGGAGACCCCCTGTCTCTCAAAATCGGCGTACTTTCTCCGCTCGAAGTCGAACTTCCGCGATCTTCGGGAAGAATTGGAATATTGTCTCTTTCCATGTCCGCCTTTTATTTTAAAAACAATTGTTTGATGTGAAAGTCTGAAAGGTTACTCCATGTGTTCCGATGATTAAATAGCTCTTATGTGGATGAGGAAAATCCACATAAATAGCATTAAATTGCACAGCTAACACCCTGAGATTTTGTTTTCATTTCGCTGTTGATCCATGTGACGTCTCTGCCTTATCACATGACCAATACTTCACGTGCGTTATTTATTTATAGAACATTGATCACGTGGATTTGTTTACAACACACTAGTTCAATAACACTGTAGCTCATTGGATATTGAAAGTGCTGTCATTTGGCATTATAGTGTTAGAACGGTTGTCCACAGCTAGCTCTGTATGACACTATCTAAGCTGGTTAAACTTAATGGATGGAGTTTGGTCAGGTCATGTATGTCCTATCTAGGAGACCGCAGCTAATCACTTAAAGGGGCATACAATATTCAGCCTGAGTCGTCAAGGTTAAAACATATGCATCAATATATCTATGATAACGATGCATGCACTTTCTGTGGAAGCGAAACTGAAACTATTAAACACATATTTTGGGAATGCGAGATAATAAATAAATTATGGCAGCAAATACAAAACTGGATATTCAGAAAAACCTCAACGAGATTAAATTTAAATTTATCTATGGTTTTGCTTGGACATAAACGCGATATTCCAGAAGACAATCTTCTTAGATTCTTATTAATATTAATCAAATTTAATATTTATAGATCAAAAATGATGGGAAAACTTCCAACAATGGAGAGCATACAACAGGAATTAAAAACATATTATGCCTCAGAAAAACTTGCGTTTTATACTCTATGTCGGTACAAATCATTTAACAACCGCTGGTTATCCTGGATCAACCTTGTTACTTGAATAAGCATAAATATGTAAAAGCAATAAACCCATTCCACGCCGCAAAATTAAAGTTAAAATTAATTAAACAAAAAATTAAAATTAACTTAAAATTAAATTAAGCACTTTTTAATAAAGATTATTGTAGTACACTACTATTCATATGTAAGAAAAGAAAAGCCAATACCTAAAAAAGCAACCAACTAACCATCAACTGTACCACATATTGACAATACATTAACGCACTGACTCAAACACCACTTAACTATTATGCCACATGACATTAATTTACAAAACAAACTTGAACTATACATTTTCTCTCTCCCCTCTCTTCTCTCTCACAACTCTATCACTTTTCATAAAGGGAAACCTCTCCCTAAAAAAAAAACGAAATTAAACATGCTATACTGACATCCCCTCCTTGGCTTTAAAATATGATTGTCCCTGTTTTTTGTTGATGTTATTTTGTTTTTTATTTTCTAAACGGTATAATACATGTAATATTATGCTGGTTTTTATTTCAATAAAAATAAAAAAAATAAATAAAAATGTATGTCCTATCTAGGAGACCGCAGCTAATGACTTAAAGGGGCATACAATATTCAGCCTGAGTCGTCAAGGTTAAAACATTTGCATCAATATATCGTCCAGTATATATAACATCCCTCTGCAGCAAACATCTTGAACATATAATTCACCACCATCTAATAAGTTATGATACCTGGAATCAAGCGACCATATCTAACAGTCTTCCAACATGCATGGCTTCAGAAAGAAAAGATACTGCGAAAGCAGCGAAACTCAACTTCAATCTCTTTACAGTGGATGACTTTACAAGAGGACTATTTAAGGGCGAACAGATCGACGCAGCACTACTCGACTTCTCCAAGGCGTTCGATAAGGTACCGCATCATATATTACAACAGAACCAGTGAATCATCTCGGAAGGTCATCTCTCCGACGCAACACCTGTCACGTCAGGAGTACCGCAATGAACTGAACATTATGGTACCATTAATGTTCCTCATTCATATCAACGACCTTCTCAAAGGAAGACCTTGAATTGCAAGCTTTCAACTTTGGGAAACGAAGTGACTCTTTAAGACTCTTTAACAGTTCTTCAAAAACACTTTTTCAAATATCTCCATTTAAAGTGTATTTGAGCAAAACGTTGTAGCTGGCTGTAGCCGGCTACAGCTGTAGCCGTGGCCGGCTGTGGCTTATAAGACAGTAGAAAGCTACAGCGGGCACAGGCGGGCAGGGAATTAAATGGCGACAATCACTAAACATTGTACTCCGACTCTGATATGGGATTTTCTATCAGGGAGATATTTTTTAAATACTGCTCCCTGGGGACACATAATTGTCATTCCCATTGTGTTGGCATCAAACTAGATATGTTATATCTATGATATGTTTATTGTTTGGTGAATGATTAAACTTATTTCGTAAAAATATATATAATTATATCTTGTTTGAATATGCCGATTTAGAGAACGAGATATAATCACATATCATACTCTTTTAAATATCAGATTTATGTAGGCATGGACTTAGTACGAGTGTTAATTGCTTCAAATGTGCTTGCTGCAGCGAGGGAGACCATTGGTGAATTGATATAGCAACAAAAATTATGCCAGTATAATATTATCCATCAGCCACATTCCAAGTTCGGAGTAGCGGTACAATAGTTAGTGACCACCAGCTGTGGCCGGTTGTAGCTTTCTGTAGCTTTCTACTGCGCATGCCTAGTCGGCTACGGCTGTAAAAAATTCTTATTTCTACAATTCGCGCTATTTCGTCATTTCGATGCATTTTTGTATTCCGCTATTTCGCTGTATTTTCCTATTTCGCTTTTTCGTGGTATTTCATATTTCGATAATTCGCTATATTTGACATAATTATTATGGGATATTGGCATGCCTCAACGGCTATTTGGCGTGGCGTGCCACATACCCTATAACACTGAGGAATTTTAACTAATAGTTTTGTATTACTACAGAGTAACATTGGTCTGTATCAAACTCTATTGGAAGAAATGTAACCAACTGCAGCCCCACCACCAAGGAGCAGTGTTATAATGCAATGGTACGTCCAATAGAGTATTCATCGACTGCATGGAACCCACACACAGCTGAAAACATCGAGAAAGTTCAACTGAGATCAGACAGAATCTGCCCTATTTGAAGAGGCTGTGGCACGCACCTCCCTGGAATACTTTTTAAAGGAGATGCTCAAAACAGGCTAGCTGAGATGACTAAACAGATATTTTAACTTCACGATTTTACGTGTAATATATACACTATCCTTGGCATCAATTGACTTTTTACGACATCCTCATGGATGTGTGCACAAATGCGATAATATTCCTTCATGCAGAAGCCTTCTGCGGGGAGTTTCATTTTATCGGAAGAAGAAGGATGCGCCTATCTTGTGGACTACGCGGTACGCCTACCGTCGTGTAATTTCTTTAACACATATATGTATTTATATAAAGTCTAATGGTATTACGTTCCGATCATCAAAAGGTCCATAAATACATGGATTGCTGATATTTAACCCGAAAAGACTTGACACAATAATGGACATTTAATTGTCAGCTCAATTTTTGAAACTCTCCACAGACATCGCACGTTGTTCACCACACCTATGATAAATTATTTCCTTTATAGCACACCTCTAATTGTTAAAGGCCCACTTAATTTTCGAACCCCAGATCACATTATATAAAATATATGCCATAGTATATACCATTTGAAAGAGGAAGCTCCAAAACAGTTGTATTATTAACTTATCTGGTGTAAAAAAAAACTGTGAACATGTTGTTTTTATTGAGTTACCGACGTGTTTTATTAAAGTTTCATCTGGATTGTAGTGCAAAGTGTATTATTTTCAATGGAAGGGGATTCCCAGTGTACGCGCTGGACCAAAATTTACTTTTGCCAAATAATTTGCGAAATGAAAATATTTTTTGCTAAATTCTATTAGAATTTGCCAAAAGTTATCACTGAGAGTATCATTTTCTGCAACCCTGATTGAGTTTTTATGTTACGACACTCGCGGTTTGAACGACGTATCATATCGATAGGAAAGCAGTCAGTTAACATTTATACTCGCATCTCTATTGTGGTTTATCATATAACAATCACCGAACAATAAATAAAATGGTAGAAGAGTTGCTTTATAAGAAGGGAACATCACAAGAGGATTAGCTATGTAAATATCACCATCACACTAGTCCAAGTCTTCTCGTACTAAAACTAGCTAAGATTTTGGGATGGAGATGCTAGTGTTTAGTCCGAGTTCCAGGCCCATGCATTTCTATGACACGAGTTACGCCCAGGATCTGTGGCGGGAATCTGTGGTGTATTTTACTCGATATACATAACAAAGCAATACATGATGCTATATACATCGGAAAGAGTGACATCTTATGGTCATAATGGTGTATAATAATCTAACTTTAATGTTAAATTACACATAGAATATTCCGGTTGATGCCACAAACATCGTTGTTTTTTCTGTTTGTTTACTTAACTGAAAGCCGAACTCAGGTTCCGAAGAACTTCGGCATTGTCCGGTGTTTGTTTTGGCCGAGACGAATTTCGATACAAACAAAATGGCGGCCCCCATGATATTCTAATGGTCATTGTGTTTACACTGTTTTAAACTGTGAGATGGTTATAATTCCCGTAATTTATTTAATGTATTACATTTATATCTTCAATATGTATTTAATCTATGTATTTATTTATTTATTGTCACGTATAATTGGGTTAACTCGGACTAAACACTAGCATCTCCATCCCAAAATCTTAGCTAGTTTTAGTACGAGAAGACTTGGACTACATCACACTACAACCATCGATAGTAATGTTAGCAGATTAACTGCATCTTGATGGAGGTGCTAACTATCCGAAACCATAGAACACATCACTAATATAATTCTATTGTAATAGTTTCCTAAAATGAATGGTATTGATTGACCGATATTTTGCAACTTTATTGAGGAATTAATAAGTGACTTGCCAAAATTTTTGACAATATTTTTTGCCAAATGTGAATTATTTTAGCGATTGGCAAATTTGGCAAGTGGCAGCGCGAACACTGAATGGGAATAACTCTATATCTTAAAGATATAGTTATTCGCCTTCCATTGAAATAAATATATAGTTTCCATGTTTAAAACTTTCATTGGAGCGAAGAAATGGGCTCGTATATTTGTTATCTGATTAAAAACTTATAATTGACTTTTCAATCATTGCATGGTTGTCGTTTCACACGCACCTCTCAAATGATTGACGGGACAATCATAACTGCTCAATTAATCACATCACAAATATACCTGCACATCTCTTCGCTCCAAAGAAAGACGTGAATATGGAAATATATCAATTAGCAACGCAAATAAGAGACAACAAAATGCAAATATGCATGCGCCGACATATGATTCAAACATAGAGGGCGTGTACATGTCATGGCATGTACCTTTATCCAGATTAACGTACTTGGTCATGGCGTGCATGGATGGGAGGGCGCAAAAACTTCACAAGTAAACTTTATTAAGTTTGAACCGCGAATGTTGAACATATCAAGCACGAACATTTGAACTCAGCATGTATTTGCAACATTGAATATAAAGTCACACTTTTAAATTTTAAGTAATGTGAGACATTGAGCATAAACTGAGCAAATTGTCATAACTCATCTCTGTCGCGTTCCGGTGGCCCAAATAGGTCGAAATAAGTTGGCTGCAGCTGGCATATGGCAGTTGAAAAAAATTGATTTGATAACCCAAACCACGACAGATATTAAAGATGCATAATCCGAATTAACGCTCGTGAATTACTATTTCCTTGAATTAGGGGGTATAACATATCTGATTCGAGTCGAGGAACCAACCCATCAAAGTTCAGAGTGATCAGATATCGATGTTTGTAATTTATTATATGTGGCCCAGTATACAGTCACCGAGAAGACTTTCTCTGACCAAATTGCGTATGAAGATGGATAACTCTAAAATCAAGGGGCTTTTTTTGTCAGATATTTGACAAACCGGCAAACTTTCGTTGAACAAAATGTTGATAAATAACAGGTTTTGAACAATTTTATACTATAGAAATTAGTTGACTGTGGTTAGCATTATTTTTGGGCAATTACTCGATTCTGATAACTGAAGCGGCATTTCAAAAAATGTTGTTGTTGTTGTTGTTGTGTTTGGAATCTGATGATATGTGGACCATCGAATCGGATTGAGTACCTTTAATAAACAAATGAGAATTAGAAACATGCAGTTCAATAATTACCTTCACAATTCACATTGCCCTTAATGCGTGCATTATATCTAGCGAAGTGACCGAACAGACTTTCTATCTCATTGTCCAGAAACTGTCGATTAGGTATCACACATGCATGAGCATACTGTTTAAACACCCGTGTTTAATCAAGATGAAATTAGGCAGTTGCTGATTAAATTCGATAAACAAATCATTGTTCTATATATTATGTGCTATATCGTCAAAGGCTCGTGAATATTCATCGTATACGATTCTCACCATGATAATAACAGAATTTCTTGATATTTGACACGTGTTTCTCATTTGGAAAGACGCAGATCAAGTTGTATTTTATTACATTAAGAAATAACATTTGTGTTGTCTCAATGATAAATTGAGCATTCTTCAAAAAGAAACTTGGCGTGTTGTTCACCTTTGAGAAGATGCAGCCCAAGTTCTATTTTATTCCATTTAGAAATAACATTTGTGTTGTCTCAATGATAAATTGAGCATTCTTCAAAAGAATCTCTTGAAACTTGGCGTGTGGCTCACCTTCGAGAAGACACAGGCTGAGTTCGAATTTGGTCACGATCCGATTATTTTTGACGGAGCTATCCCCACTTTATGACTTAAAAATCGCTATTTTCGTGTTTTCTGCACAGTAGATCTACACAGTGAATATAGCCTACATATGAGTAATTAGTGACATTTGTTCGTTATTTTTCGAAATATTTTCCCTTATAAAACACACTCTGGTAAAAGCCTGGCAAACCATGGTTTACATGGCTCTACTCTGGTAAAATATGGTAAAGTCAGGTAAACAATGATATACTCTGGTAAAATCCATGTAAAGTCCATGTAAAAGGACATACCCTGGTAAATTCCAAGTAAAGGCATGGTGTACCTCACTTTACTTTCGTAAAATGCGTCTGTGTATATGACTGTCCCAAACCATCACATAAATGGCCCAAGCCACACACAGACCACATACATACTGTCCCAACCCGTCTAATGGGTGTCTGAAACCACACGACTGTCCCATAATATACAGCGAGTGCTTCAAACCACTCAGGTAGTGTCCACGACTACCCATTGGGTGTTTCAATCCACACAATAAGTGTTCCATACCATCCTATGAGTATCACAAACACACAAGCAGTGTCCCACGTCATCCACCGATAGTCCTAAACCGCATATATGTGTGTCCCAAGCATCCATTCGAGTGTCACAAACGACACATGCAAGTAATGTACAAAACCACACAGCGAGCGTAAAAAGCTACCCAATCATTGTATCAACCACCATGTAATGTCCCAAACCACACACCGAGTGTCTTAAACCACCCCATGATGTCCCGAAACCATCCAACGTCGAGTGTTCCAAACCATCTTATCAGTGTCCCAAACTAAACAAAGAATGCCCAAAGCACTCAGCGTGTGCACAGTCTCAGTTCATTTGGGAGTTTCTAAGTCCGCCCAACTAGACTAGGTCTAAATCCATCAGTTGAGTTTCTAAAACTGTCTAATGAGTGTCCGAACCACACTAGTGAACACAGTTATCCATCGAGTATACCGAATTATCAACCGAGTGTCACAAATTATCAACTGAGTACCATAAACCATCCACAGAGTGTCATGTGGTAAATTCGTTGAATGGTTTATATTAGTAGACTTGGTAGATTGTCAATTGGATGGCTTGGAACAATATAAGTAAAAACGACTTCAGTCTCTAACCGGATGATTTTAGGCATTCAAGGTGGTTTAAATTTTTCGTTATGTGTGTTTGGTATCACTTTCTTGGTTTAGGGCACTCGGTGTGTGGTTTTGGAACCCCCATTTGATGGTTTGTGGCCCAAGTTGGATAGATGCGACACACTTTGGTGGGATACCAGTGTATATATTTAGACGCTAGTTGGTGGTTTGGAAATCTGGACTCCCGCTTGGCATAGGACACTCTTGATGATTTGATACACCGGTTATATGGATAGATTGGGCATTCATTGGTTGGTCTGTAACACTCGTTATATGGCTTAGGACTCGGTCAAAATTGGGTATTTCATTTGAGAATAAATTTCGTTTAAATGGAGATGACCTGGTGACATTTAGCGAAAACTGCCAAATGTGTATATTTTGGTCGCCATTTTGTCCGTTATTTTGGATAGTGATGGCTACATTTCTACTCAAATAAGCACGGCGGTCCCTGTCCAATACAATTATACTTAGTACTAAGCACACTCGTGTTCTCTATTCTGGACATTGATATAAAAATTGATAATTTGTTTAGCAATTTAGTATACCTACTTCGAACTTCAATTTTGAGGGACACAGAAGAGCCAAATCCTCGTGATATGGCACGCAATACTCGGTTTTGGATTGGACGTCATATCTGGTGGCGCAACTGGTCATCTAATCCAATAGGTTTTGTATACATATAAACGATCTGATTAAATTTAACGAATGTTCAAAATTTTACTACTTCCGGTCGTCATTTTGACCGCCATTTTTTATTTTACAATCGAATTTTATAGGAAGTGATAAATGTCATGGTAACGAAAATTGTCAGTTTTATTGTCTGCTTTCTGTCATATGTGTAACTTTAGATTAGATTGAAATGAGTGGGGCGTACACCCCCCCCCCCCCCCCTCAGGAAATAGCTGCCATTTTGGTTCGTCGCCATCTAGTTTGGTATCTACACGCCCACTTTTGTTTTGTTTTAACATCGAACACTTTAAGCAGACACCATAACGAACAATAAAAGTTGTGTAAAGTTTAATCCCAGATGCAAGGTGGTCAAGTTAGTTTCCTGGCTATAAAGGTCGTTAGTGGGGCATGTGTCGTGTGGAAGGATGGCGTATTGGTAATGGCCCAATAAAGCATTTACGAACTTACCAGTTTTAAACTCAGATATCCAAAAACAATGATGTATATAGCACTGCAATGAATTTGAATATCTAATTGTATATTTCTCAAAGAAGGTCTCTATATTTACTAAATTGATATATAGGCTTAATATCGTATGGACAGCGCCTGCCAGATTTTTCTCAATTGGGGTGAGGATTAGCTTTCAACTATTACTCGGAAATCGTCCATAACTGCGCCATCGTAAGCTATGCATGCATTCCAAAGGACAATTTTAATAAAATGACTTGTATGAGCTTTCTCCCATGCATGCATATAACTATTTCAAATCTAGAGAGTTTCTTTGGGTGGATGTCTCATGTGGTACAAGCATATATGTGGCGTTGATGTGAAGTCAGGTAATGCCGATTGGGTGTTCATTCACCGGATGAACAGTCACGTTTACAGATATGGCGATATAACTTATTTTCCATGCATCGAATATTCGTGATATTTGCAGCACGTATATCTCAAAATTTTGACGTTTGGCTACACGAAAATGTCACGTATATATGTCATAAATATGGAAAACGTAAATTCAAAATTGGATTCGCTGTATATGTCACATTAATGTTAACCATCATAATTTTGCCAGCGGTTTTGGAGAGTGTAGTTATTATATATATGTGTGTATAAGTTATAGCTTCTATTTCTATTAGCAGGAAATATCCACTTTGCAGTTGTCCTATTTTTGAACATTGTTCATGATTTTATCGTGCCAACTTTACATATGTCACTCATATCAATAGCATACATTAACGACCAAGATTGTGCAATTTCTGATATTGATAATGCTGTCTATTATATGGATTAATATGGATTATGTGGATTTGAGTTGCGATGCCGATGGTTTATGGTGATCGTGTGAGGAGGAGAAGGGTGTGTGAAATTAAGATTTTAAGTTATATAAATCCAGAGAATTTCTTTGTTGAAAAACACCGCATCTGACCCATAGTGATATGAGCTGTTCGGTTGAGCCGTTAAAAAGTTGCCATGAAGATTTATTCTCTTTATAATCCCACATAAAATATCAAAAACACCTGCAAGCAATCCACACTCGTAAAATGTAATCAATGTAGAAGTTTAGATGTGCATGGTGTCCTTCCAATAAACATTGGAACCGCGATATTGAAGGGGCGACTCCGACGAACGGTTTTGTGATGTGTGTGATGCCCGCAGTGTGGAAGATGAAAACAAAAGTATGTTACGCTGCTATGTCTATATATATATATGTACAGGCATCAGAGCTCCAAGCTATATTATCTCATTGTGATGACGATGTATTAATAGGAATAATGTTTATGATTCAGTTTCCGTTCCAGGCAGATCCAGGTAGTAAAATATATGCATAGCTCTTATCCCATAGCAAAATATTCTTAGTAGAACTGTAATCCCTCGCGCATCCGGCATGTATTTGGGAAATTTATCACTTATATATCGACTGTTATTATCATGATATTTTAATTTTGATGATGCCGAAAATCGTATTGCACGGGTGCTTTCCTGAATTTATAATAATCTTGTAAACCTGGTGCTTTCACCCTTCGGTGGGTCCGTATCTCATACACAACGACAAACCCGTGGGTAAATATAAACCTCGTGCATGCTTTCACCCTTTAATTGGTGGGTCGGTGTCCCATATACAACCTCTCAGCCGTGAGTCAAAGGTACTGAGTATTTATATTTTAAGTATTGTAGTAATAAAATAAATGATGCTGTATACCCGATTATATATAGACTGGTACTACAAAATTATACGACATGCAAATTAAACAGTTTCTCGTGTTTGTGCCGGGTATGTCACGCAGGACTATTTAACAGAGCGCAGCCATTGCATTAAATTTGGTCAATTTATAATGGCGTCATTAAAAAGTGTGTACACAAATCTTCACGTATTGTCATTTTGAAAGTGTTATTAAAAGCGGTATTGCTTAAAACTTTAACAATATAAACCTCCGTCTGGACTACAAATGCTTTTCATTTAGTAGGCTGAATTTACAACATTATGTGTGCGCAAATATGGCACTGTCATAAAACTGTTGAAAACCACATAAAACTAGAGGTCAGATTCCATGGAATCAGATATACTTCCATGGTATTCCATCCCATCCCATCCTATCCCGACCTGACCTTGGTCTTCAAAATGGTCAATCGAAGGTCAAATCGGGTAAAACAGACGGATTTCCACGAAATTTGATACCTTGGGGTACTTTTGTCCGGGGAGTCTTTTGGGCGGGTCAAGTCGTGACCCCGACCTGACATTGACCTTCTAAATGGTCAGTTCAATGTCAAATCGGGTAAAACGAATGGATTTCGACGAAATTTGATACCAAGGAAAACTTTTGTCCGGGGAGTGTTTTGGACAGGTCAAATCGTGACAATATGTTACTTTTATAGTAGAGCGGACATACCTATATAGTATATCGGTGAGCATATTCATGCATTTGCCTTGCTTCTTGATAAGTCCGTTTGAATTTGCGTCTTGAAGAGAGGGTTTGAATTTGAGTAATATATATCACCCGTTAAAACGTTATACTCTACCAGGGTTAAACCGTCCAATCTAAATCATTAAAAAGTGTACTAATCTTGCGTTTAGATACTACTTATCACATCCAGTCGTCGAAAAGTTTTTATCTCAATATCAGATTTTCGGAGTAATTTTCCCCATGTGATCTTCGGTGGAATTTGCCAAATCTGAACCCACCCGACACAAACACTCCCTTGAGCAGGTTGCGTTTATAGTAGAGCGGTCAAATTTTGAAGGCGTACCTACAGTATACCGGCTTACATGCTCCTGCGTGAAACTCGCTCCCACATTAGCCCGTTTGGATTTGGGGCTAAAAAATCGGCTAGTGATAGACTACATAAGTATACATTTTAATGATATATAGCGTTGTCACGAGTAAACCGTTCCATCTGAAAATTAGAAAATCGCACTCTGGATGCGCGTTAATACTAGCCATCAGATGTACGCGTCAAAAAAAATTATCTCGATGTTTGAATTTTCACCCCTTTGCAATTTTCGTGGAATTGTCCTAAAGTCTCAACCCACACTGACACACATGCTCCGTTGGGCATGTTACATTTATAGTATAGCCGTCAAACTTCTGGGACATACATGAAGTATGTCAATGTACATTCTACGACATTATCTTGCTCTTTAACCACCCGGTTTGAATTTGGCGGGAAACATAGTTGCAATATTTCCGCACCCCTTAACGCGGAAAGTCCTGGGTAAAAACATGTTTAGGCGGTATATTCGAGTTGGAATTAGTCTTCCAATTCGGAATATGCAATAAAAAATTTAGAGCTCTGTACTTATAAAAAAAAAAAAAAAAAAAAAACCTTGGTTTATTCATCATGGTGTGTAGTGTGTCCCCCTGTTTATGGGCGGTAACTCTTCAGGGAAAGCGCGGACACAAGTTTTGATGCCGGTGGGCAGTAGGGCATACCGAGGTGTACATACGGTCCAATTTTCGATGCTCTGCTCCTTATAATTTCCGAGATAATAAAATGACATTTTTTCAAATAAAGGGAGATAACTCCACAGGGCAAACGCGGACAATATTCATTATACGTCGATAGGTTAGAACTCTTTGACCCCAACATACGTACAAAATTTGAGATTCATACTCCTTATACTTTCAGAGATTAGGGAGTTGTAAAAGTGTCGAGTATAATAATAATAATAATGAAAAATAATCGAAAAAGGGCCATAACTCCGTCAAAATCCATTCGGCCGAGTTTCCGATACCATTGTACTTAGTAGACCGTGGATGCCTACAATCGCTAGAGATTTCGCGTTCCTACTGCCCTTAGTTTCTGAGTATTTCCAAATAAACGGAAAACGGCACCAGTACAAAAACAATATACTTCCTTGGTTACACCATGGAAGTATAATAATAGGGCGAATCATGAACTGAACAATTCCCAGTTTAGGGATGGAAAATATGAAGTAAGATGATTGTGTACTGTCCTTAACATTTGTGTATTGATCTCAAGTGTTTATAATTGACCCCACTCCTGCCTCGAAATTGGGTGACGGGATTGGGAAATTGTCACACCAGGCCCAAAATGCAATTTTTGAAGGACCATAACTCCGTGATTTTCCAATGGATTTAAAAATTGTTTTCAGTTTTGATATATGCTACTTACAGAGATTGCATATTATAAATTTCATCTGATTCGGAAAAGAAGAACATTTTGGTTATTGGAAAGAATATGGGCCCATATTCAAACTTTGAGTTCCAAAATCTCCGCCAGTTTTTAACGGATTTACGATCTGTTTTCAGATTTGTTATTAGCGTGTATGGTAGATGTTATATTCCAAGTTTCATATAATTCGGAGACGAAATAAATTTTGGTACCTCGGACCACCCCTCCCCTGACCCACAACACTGAACCGACACTGGCAATATTTGGCACACCGCGTGCTCTCTTCAGCCTACACACATTGGCGTATCAGATGACATTCAAAGTTCGACATCTTCGGAGGAGATGTGTTATCAAGCACATGGGCCCAAAATTGCAAAATTTGAGGGCCCCTAACTTTGTCAGTTTTCAATGGAATTTCGAAACAATTGCAGTTTCTAGATCGAGTGGTGTTGTAGATGTTAAATTCCAAGTTTCATCTTATTCCGATAAGAATTAAAAATTGGTACCACGGACCACCCCTCCCCATACCCACAATAATGAACAGACACTGGCAAAATTTGGCCCACCGCGTGCACTATTTCGTCCGCACACGTTGGTGTATCAGTTGACATCCAAACTTCGACATCTTCGGAGGAGATAGGGTCACAAGCACATGTCCCAAACTGCAAAATTTGAGGGCCTATAACTCTTGCAATTCTTATCGGATTTCAAAAATCCTTCTTGGTTTGGGTTTGTTTTTGTTCAGGGAATGCATATACTTAAATAGATGAATATCGATCAAAAAAATATTTTTGAGAAAATTTTGCCCCCACATCAGTGTAAAAATATATGTCCGACTCTGTTAAAATTTCTTTATCGGACTAAACTGAGAACGGTCATCACGGCTATGAAAACCAAATGCCGTTATCTGGAATGATACGGGAGAACAACAGAGTACAATAAAATAGAGGTTCCCCTGTTTATGGGCGGTAACTCTTCAGGGAAAGCGCGGACACAAGTTTTGATGCCGGTGGGCAGTAGGGCATACCGAGGTGTACATACGGTCCAATTTTCGATGCTCTGCTCCTTATAATTTCCGAGATAATAAAATGACATTTTTTCAAATAAAGGGAGATAACTCCACAGGGCAAACGCGGACAATATTCATTATACGTCGATAGGTTAGAACTCTTTGACCCCAACATACGTACAAAATTTGAGATTCATACTCCTTATACTTTCAGAGATTAGGGAGTTGTAAAAGTGTCGAGTATAATAATAATAATAATGAAAAATAATCGAAAAAGGGCCATAACTCCGTCAAAATCCATTCGGCCGAGTTTCCGATACCATTGTACTTAGTAGACCGTGGATGCCTACAATCGCTAGAGATTTCGCGTTCCTACTGCCCTTAGTTTCTGAGTATTTCCAAATAAACGGAAAACGGCACCAGTACAAAAACAATATACTTCCTTGGTTACACCATGGAAGTATAATAATAGGGCGAATCATGAACTGAACAATTCCCAGTTTAGGGATGGAAAATATGAAGTAAGATGATTGTGTACTGTCCTTAACATTTGTGTATTGATCTCAAGTGTTTATAATTGACCCCACTCCTGCCTCGAAATTGGGTGACGGGATTGGGAAATTGTCACACCAGGCCCAAAATGCAATTTTTGAAGGACCATAACTCCGTGATTTTCCAATGGATTTAAAAATTGTTTTCAGTTTTGATATATGCTACTTACAGAGATTGCATATTATAAATTTCATCTGATTCGGAAAAGAAGAACATTTTGGTTATTGGAAAGAATATGGGCCCATATTCAAACTTTGAGTTCCAAAATCTCCGCCAGTTTTTAACGGATTTACGATCTGTTTTCAGATTTGTTATTAGCGTGTATGGTAGATGTTATATTCCAAGTTTCATATAATTCGGAGACGAAATAAATTTTGGTACCTCGGACCACCCCTCCCCTGACCCACAACACTGAACCGACACTGGCAATATTTGGCACACCGCGTGCTCTCTTCAGCCTACACACATTGGCGTATCAGATGACATTCAAAGTTCGACATCTTCGGAGGAGATGTGTTATCAAGCACATGGGCCCAAAATTGCAAAATTTGAGGGCCCCTAACTTTGTCAGTTTTCAATGGAATTTCGAAACAATTGCAGTTTCTAGATCGAGTGGTGTTGTAGATGTTAAATTCCAAGTTTCATCTTATTCCGATAAGAATTAAAAATTGGTACCACGGACCACCCCTCCCCATACCCACAATAATGAACAGACACTGGCAAAATTTGGCCCACCGCGTGCACTATTTCGTCCGCACACGTTGGTGTATCAGTTGACATCCAAACTTCGACATCTTCGGAGGAGATAGGGTCACAAGCACATGTCCCAAACTGCAAAATTTGAGGGCCTATAACTCTTGCAATTCTTATCGGATTTCAAAAATCCTTCTTGGTTTGGGTTTGTTTTTGTTCAGGGAATGCATATACTTAAATAGATGAATATCGATCAAAAAAATATTTTTGAGAAAATTTTGCCCCCACATCAGTGTAAAAATATATGTCCGACTCTGTTAAAATTTCTTTATCGGACTAAACTGAGAACGGTCATCACGGCTATGAAAACCAAATGCCGTTATCTGGAATGATACGGGAGAACAACAGAGTACAATAAAATAGAGGTTCCCCTGTTTATGGGCGGTAACTCTTCAGGGAAAGCGCGGACACAAGTTTTGATGCCGGTGGGCAGTAGGGCATACCGAGGTGTACATACGGTCCAATTTTCGATGCTCTGCTCCTTATAATTTCCGAGATAATAAAATGACATTTTTTCAAATAAAGGGAGATAACTCCACAGGGCAAACGCGGACAATATTCATTATACGTCGATAGGTTAGAACTCTTTGACCCCAACATACGTACAAAATTTGAGATTCATACTCCTTATACTTTCAGAGATTAGGGAGTTGTAAAAGTGTCGAGTATAATAATAATAATAATGAAAAATAATCGAAAAAGGGCCATAACTCCGTCAAAATCCATTCGGCCGAGTTTCCGATACCATTGTACTTAGTAGACCGTGGATGCCTACAATCGCTAGAGATTTCGCGTTCCTACTGCCCTTAGTTTCTGAGTATTTCCAAATAAACGGAAAACGGCACCAGTACAAAAACAATATACTTCCTTGGTTACACCATGGAAGTATAATAATAGGGCGAATCATGAACTGAACAATTCCCAGTTTAGGGATGGAAAATATGAAGTAAGATGATTGTGTACTGTCCTTAACATTTGTGTATTGATCTCAAGTGTTTATAATTGACCCCACTCCTGCCTCGAAATTGGGTGACGGGATTGGGAAATTGTCACACCAGGCCCAAAATGCAATTTTTGAAGGACCATAACTCCGTGATTTTCCAATGGATTTAAAAATTGTTTTCAGTTTTGATATATGCTACTTACAGAGATTGCATATTATAAATTTCATCTGATTCGGAAAAGAAGAACATTTTGGTTATTGGAAAGAATATGGGCCCATATTCAAACTTTGAGTTCCAAAATCTCCGCCAGTTTTTAACGGATTTACGATCTGTTTTCAGATTTGTTATTAGCGTGTATGGTAGATGTTATATTCCAAGTTTCATATAATTCGGAGACGAAATAAATTTTGGTACCTCGGACCACCCCTCCCCTGACCCACAACACTGAACCGACACTGGCAATATTTGGCACACCGCGTGCTCTCTTCAGCCTACACACATTGGCGTATCAGATGACATTCAAAGTTCGACATCTTCGGAGGAGATGTGTTATCAAGCACATGGGCCCAAAATTGCAAAATTTGAGGGCCCCTAACTTTGTCAGTTTTCAATGGAATTTCGAAACAATTGCAGTTTCTAGATCGAGTGGTGTTGTAGATGTTAAATTCCAAGTTTCATCTTATTCCGATAAGAATTAAAAATTGGTACCACGGACCACCCCTCCCCATACCCACAATAATGAACAGACACTGGCAAAATTTGGCCCACCGCGTGCACTATTTCGTCCGCACACGTTGGTGTATCAGTTGACATCCAAACTTCGACATCTTCGGAGGAGATAGGGTCACAAGCACATGTCCCAAACTGCAAAATTTGAGGGCCTATAACTCTTGCAATTCTTATCGGATTTCAAAAATCCTTCTTGGTTTGGGTTTGTTTTTGTTCAGGGAATGCATATACTTAAATAGATGAATATCGATCAAAAAAATATTTTTGAGAAAATTTTGCCCCCACATCAGTGTAAAAATATATGTCCGACTCTGTTAAAATTTCTTTATCGGACTAAACTGAGAACGGTCATCACGGCTATGAAAACCAAATGCCGTTATCTGGAATGATACGGGAGAACAACAGAGTACAATAAAATAGAGGTTCCCCTGTTTATGGGCGGTAACTCTTCAGGGAAAGCGCGGACACAAGTTTTGATGCCGGTGGGCAGTAGGGCATACCGAGGTGTACATACGGTCCAATTTTCGATGCTCTGCTCCTTATAATTTCCGAGATAATAAAATGACATTTTTTCAAATAAAGGGAGATAACTCCACAGGGCAAACGCGGACAATATTCATTATACGTCGATAGGTTAGAACTCTTTGACCCCAACATACGTACAAAATTTGAGATTCATACTCCTTATACTTTCAGAGATTAGGGAGTTGTAAAAGTGTCGAGTATAATAATAATAATAATGAAAAATAATCGAAAAAGGGCCATAACTCCGTCAAAATCCATTCGGCCGAGTTTCCGATACCATTGTACTTAGTAGACCGTGGATGCCTACAATCGCTAGAGATTTCGCGTTCCTACTGCCCTTAGTTTCTGAGTATTTCCAAATAAACGGAAAACGGCACCAGTACAAAAACAATATACTTCCTTGGTTACACCATGGAAGTATAATAATAGGGCGAATCATGAACTGAACAATTCCCAGTTTAGGGATGGAAAATATGAAGTAAGATGATTGTGTACTGTCCTTAACATTTGTGTATTGATCTCAAGTGTTTATAATTGACCCCACTCCTGCCTCGAAATTGGGTGACGGGATTGGGAAATTGTCACACCAGGCCCAAAATGCAATTTTTGAAGGACCATAACTCCGTGATTTTCCAATGGATTTAAAAATTGTTTTCAGTTTTGATATATGCTACTTACAGAGATTGCATATTATAAATTTCATCTGATTCGGAAAAGAAGAACATTTTGGTTATTGGAAAGAATATGGGCCCATATTCAAACTTTGAGTTCCAAAATCTCCGCCAGTTTTTAACGGATTTACGATCTGTTTTCAGATTTGTTATTAGCGTGTATGGTAGATGTTATATTCCAAGTTTCATATAATTCGGAGACGAAATAAATTTTGGTACCTCGGACCACCCCTCCCCTGACCCACAACACTGAACCGACACTGGCAATATTTGGCACACCGCGTGCTCTCTTCAGCCTACACACATTGGCGTATCAGATGACATTCAAAGTTCGACATCTTCGGAGGAGATGTGTTATCAAGCACATGGGCCCAAAATTGCAAAATTTGAGGGCCCCTAACTTTGTCAGTTTTCAATGGAATTTCGAAACAATTGCAGTTTCTAGATCGAGTGGTGTTGTAGATGTTAAATTCCAAGTTTCATCTTATTCCGATAAGAATTAAAAATTGGTACCACGGACCACCCCTCCCCATACCCACAATAATGAACAGACACTGGCAAAATTTGGCCCACCGCGTGCACTATTTCGTCCGCACACGTTGGTGTATCAGTTGACATCCAAACTTCGACATCTTCGGAGGAGATAGGGTCACAAGCACATGTCCCAAACTGCAAAATTTGAGGGCCTATAACTCTTGCAATTCTTATCGGATTTCAAAAATCCTTCTTGGTTTGGGTTTGTTTTTGTTCAGGGAATGCATATACTTAAATAGATGAATATCGATCAAAAAAATATTTTTGAGAAAATTTTGCCCCCACATCAGTGTAAAAATATATGTCCGACTCTGTTAAAATTTCTTTATCGGACTAAACTGAGAACGGTCATCACGGCTATGAAAACCAAATGCCGTTATCTGGAATGATACGGGAGAACAACAGAGTACAATAAAATAGAGGTTCCCCTGTTTATGGGCGGTAACTCTTCAGGGAAAGCGCGGACACAAGTTTTGATGCCGGTGGGCAGTAGGGCATACCGAGGTGTACATACGGTCCAATTTTCGATGCTCTGCTCCTTATAATTTCCGAGATAATAAAATGACATTTTTTCAAATAAAGGGAGATAACTCCACAGGGCAAACGCGGACAATATTCATTATACGTCGATAGGTTAGAACTCTTTGACCCCAACATACGTACAAAATTTGAGATTCATACTCCTTATACTTTCAGAGATTAGGGAGTTGTAAAAGTGTCGAGTATAATAATAATAATAATGAAAAATAATCGAAAAAGGGCCATAACTCCGTCAAAATCCATTCGGCCGAGTTTCCGATACCATTGTACTTAGTAGACCGTGGATGCCTACAATCGCTAGAGATTTCGCGTTCCTACTGCCCTTAGTTTCTGAGTATTTCCAAATAAACGGAAAACGGCACCAGTACAAAAACAATATACTTCCTTGGTTACACCATGGAAGTATAATAATAGGGCGAATCATGAACTGAACAATTCCCAGTTTAGGGATGGAAAATATGAAGTAAGATGATTGTGTACTGTCCTTAACATTTGTGTATTGATCTCAAGTGTTTATAATTGACCCCACTCCTGCCTCGAAATTGGGTGACGGGATTGGGAAATTGTCACACCAGGCCCAAAATGCAATTTTTGAAGGACCATAACTCCGTGATTTTCCAATGGATTTAAAAATTGTTTTCAGTTTTGATATATGCTACTTACAGAGATTGCATATTATAAATTTCATCTGATTCGGAAAAGAAGAACATTTTGGTTATTGGAAAGAATATGGGCCCATATTCAAACTTTGAGTTCCAAAATCTCCGCCAGTTTTTAACGGATTTACGATCTGTTTTCAGATTTGTTATTAGCGTGTATGGTAGATGTTATATTCCAAGTTTCATATAATTCGGAGACGAAATAAATTTTGGTACCTCGGACCACCCCTCCCCTGACCCACAACACTGAACCGACACTGGCAATATTTGGCACACCGCGTGCTCTCTTCAGCCTACACACATTGGCGTATCAGATGACATTCAAAGTTCGACATCTTCGGAGGAGATGTGTTATCAAGCACATGGGCCCAAAATTGCAAAATTTGAGGGCCCCTAACTTTGTCAGTTTTCAATGGAATTTCGAAACAATTGCAGTTTCTAGATCGAGTGGTGTTGTAGATGTTAAATTCCAAGTTTCATCTTATTCCGATAAGAATTAAAAATTGGTACCACGGACCACCCCTCCCCATACCCACAATAATGAACAGACACTGGCAAAATTTGGCCCACCGCGTGCACTATTTCGTCCGCACACGTTGGTGTATCAGTTGACATCCAAACTTCGACATCTTCGGAGGAGATAGGGTCACAAGCACATGTCCCAAACTGCAAAATTTGAGGGCCTATAACTCTTGCAATTCTTATCGGATTTCAAAAATCCTTCTTGGTTTGGGTTTGTTTTTGTTCAGGGAATGCATATACTTAAATAGATGAATATCGATCAAAAAAATATTTTTGAGAAAATTTTGCCCCCACATCAGTGTAAAAATATATGTCCGACTCTGTTAAAATTTCTTTATCGGACTAAACTGAGAACGGTCATCACGGCTATGAAAACCAAATGCCGTTATCTGGAATGATACGGGAGAACAACAGAGTACAATAAAATAGAGGTTCCCCTGTTTATGGGCGGTAACTCTTCAGGGAAAGCGCGGACACAAGTTTTGATGCCGGTGGGCAGTAGGGCATACCGAGGTGTACATACGGTCCAATTTTCGATGCTCTGCTCCTTATAATTTCCGAGATAATAAAATGACATTTTTTCAAATAAAGGGAGATAACTCCACAGGGCAAACGCGGACAATATTCATTATACGTCGATAGGTTAGAACTCTTTGACCCCAACATACGTACAAAATTTGAGATTCATACTCCTTATACTTTCAGAGATTAGGGAGTTGTAAAAGTGTCGAGTATAATAATAATAATAATGAAAAATAATCGAAAAAGGGCCATAACTCCGTCAAAATCCATTCGGCCGAGTTTCCGATACCATTGTACTTAGTAGACCGTGGATGCCTACAATCGCTAGAGATTTCGCGTTCCTACTGCCCTTAGTTTCTGAGTATTTCCAAATAAACGGAAAACGGCACCAGTACAAAAACAATATACTTCCTTGGTTACACCATGGAAGTATAATTAATGTCTTTCAACCAAACATCGTATGCGACATACATGTCCTTGTAACCGCCAAATTGTCAACAGCGTTAAGATCAGTGAAAGTATAGCGACACTGTAGAACTTTAGGCGCACTAAACTAGTAAGAAAAAATAATTTTGCCCCACAAACGGTGTTTGGCCGGGATATAGAAATTTCTTCCGTCAGTCCTTTTGTCCGTCGGTCGTCAGTCCACCTAATAGCTTTCGATGTCTCTATCTCGGTCAGCGTGGACGGGATTTTAATTATCTATATGATATGCACATAAACCAGCATGAGGGGAATTATATCCGCACGGGACGTGTTTCGTCGATTCGTGTCTTGCAGAGTTAGGACCATACAGTGTTAAAAGTGTATCCTTGGCAATATGAGAATTTGTTCACAGTCACCGAATCTTGAAAGCACATTTAAGGCAATGAACGCTTATACTGAGCTCACGCCGCCATAAACCTGATATATAAAAATTTATTATATACGGGTCTTTTTCACAAACTTCTAAAGGTATCGTGATGCAGTATTTATGCGCTTTAATTTCGCGAGCATGGTGGTTTATTAGCTGCAAGCGGGCATATTTCATCTCACCGTCGCATTTCCCAGAGGAAATCGTGCCTATATTTCGTCTAAAATACTACTTTACTTTATCATATATTAGTTCAGTTCTTCGCTATCGTCCGTTCAGCGATTGTTATCTCATTCTCCAAATGCTATTTATACCGTTCATGTCACTTTTCAGTTATGCTACAATCCGTTCATTTTTTTTCGACACGGTATACCCCTGAACAAGTTCATTTTTCGCGCATATATAAATACCAAGTTTTCTGTGTGTCACTACCATTTATATTGCCAGATATATGTCTATGTATATTTAAATGTTTTTGCTAGCTCACTATATGAATGTCCTGATTTCCGTCCCAATATAAATATGACAGCTGAGAAGATATAATTGTTCAAGTGATTTAATTTGGTCACCATTTGTCAAGATATTTTTTGAAATTTGAACTCCAAACATACCTTAGAACGAATTATGGAGATAATTATATATAGCTTTGGTGAATATCGGCGACTAAAATATTAGTACGCCACCTGTGGTGTATCTAGCTTCTGTGATTTTGATATTGTGTGGTGGACAGGGCGAATGTATTCTTGGAGATTGTTTGTACCTTACTCAATCGTACCGATAGAATCACGTAGATTCCGAAATTGTAAAGTTAACGCCACCGGTGTATAATATGTTTATGAAAATATCATAAATCGCATCGATAGAGTCAGGACAGGCTGAAATTGTAAACTTAAAGTCACCGGTGTAATAATATGTTGTTGAAAATATAAATAATTTGATAGACTGAAAATAATATATAACCCATTGTGAGCCCCTGGCGTATTCTTGGACATTTTGTTTTGTACCATTACTCAATCGTACCGATAGAATCACGTAGATGCCGAAATTGTAAAGTTAACGCCACCGGTGTATAATATGTTTATGAAAATATGATAATATGATAGGCTGAAATTGTAAACTTAAAGTAACTTGTTTTTGAAAATATAAATAATTTGATAGACTGAAAATAATGTGTAACCCATTGGGAACCCCTTGAAGTGAATTGTGGGTAGTTTCATTGTGATATTCTCCGCCATCTTTATTTTCTGGAATTATCACCAAGATTTCTCCATTCGATTCTCTTAAAATGCACCCGAATCGGTCAAATTCTTTTGATAATTCTATCTAAATACATCTTAGCTACTATTTGGATCTGCTGTCCCGGTCGAAAGGGGTTTAGTTTGACCAAAATGGCAATTGACAAAAGCCTGTTTATAAAATGCGTCTAGTCAGTACTCGATGACCCGTCCACGGTCTGTTGACAAGTGTAGTGTAAATTTATTATCGAAAACAAATTCAATTTCTTCCATCTAAAACATAAGTACGCGCTGAACTCTGTCATTTTAAAAATATAAAAGTATTACACACATACACACCAAATTTCAGCTCAAAATTTTGAAAAATGACAGTTTTATAGACATAAATCGATTTTAATGGGAAATCGAGTGTTAAATTTTATCATCGAAAAAAATCATTTCTTCGATCTAATAAATCATTACGTACTGTGCCCTGTCATTTTAGGAATATATAAGTATCCCACTCACACACACCAAGTGTGAGCTAAAAATTTTGAAAAATAAGAGATTTATCGACATAAATCGATTTGTATATGGCAGATGCCAATTGCCTTGTTAAATAAATTTTAGGGCCGTGCAAATGTTTTCTGAGCTGTTCCATATTGGGCACTAGAGTCCATATTTGACCGTTATATCTGATAATTGTGCGACAGTACAGTCGCGTTACTTTATACGTCAACATTGGTCATTATCACCCGACAAATTTATTTCGGCCTATCGTATCAACCCCTATTTTCTCCCGCATAGCCTGACTAAGTGTCAACATTGGTCTTTATCGCTCCACTAATTTGTATCGTTTCATCGGTATGAATTCCATATCCAATTATCCACATATAACCAACCCAACCTCTAATCCCGGTCCAATTTATTTAATTTTTTCATCGCTATAGTCACGTTACTTAATATTTTATCGCGTGATACTTGTACTTATATGTCTATGGTATTACTATAGTATACCGTATACGTATATCAATTGCTATTCCTTTCTATATAATCCTGGTGCCATCTATAGAGATAGAGATAATTTCATACCCCCCCCCCCCATTTTATGCCATTGCTGCTTTAGTACAGTCGCGATACATTACATGGCAACATCACTCCACTAATTTATGTCAGTTCATCGGTACGAACCCCTTTTTCTCCGAGTCCATATAACGTACCAACCCAACATCTTATAGAAGTCCATAAATGACTATTCTGGCACTATATAGAGATGACTAAGATTCTGACACCCCCTATTTTATAGCCTTGTTGCAATGTTCAGTAGAGTTGAGATGCATAATATGTCAACATTGGTCATTATCGCTCTATAAATTTATATCGGTTCAACCCTTAGTTCCCTGTATCGCCCACCCCTCCCTGAATTTATTTTTTCATTTGTATTATAGTCTCGTTACGTACACATTTTATCTCTTGTAACTTTTGCTTCAATGCGTCGAGTTCCGCTGCAGAGAATACAAAACTGACAACATTTTGAAATGTAAGCAGGCTTCAAACTCATCTTATCCAAGAAAAACTCTGGTTACATAAGAAATTTGTGTATAAGTTGTACGCGCATTTGTTGCGTTAAAAACCAAAGGTCCCAAGTCAAGGTCCAAATCCCCAACACACTGTTGTGAGGTTTAACTCCATCTACATACAGTAATGTCCAAAGTAATTGATCACTTAACCACAGCAAAATTATGGGTATTTTTTTCATGATTTTAAATCCTGAAAAATTAACCATAATTATGCTGTGATTAAGTGGTCAATTACTTTGGGCATTACTGTAACCAAAATAAGGATTTGAGGTTTAATGATAACTCAATCCTCATACAGTAATGTTCAAAGTAATTGACCACTTAAGCACAGCAGAATAATGGGTAATTTATCAGGATTTTAAATGCTGAAAAAATACCCATAATTCTGCTGTGGTTAAGTGGTCAATTATTTTGGGCATTACTGTAACCAATATAAGGATTTGAGGTTTAATGATAACTCAATCCTCATACAGTAATGTTCAAAGTAATTGACCACTTAACCACAGCAGAATTATTGGTAATTTTTCAGGATTTTAAATCCTGAAAAATTACCAATAAGTCTGATGTGGTTAAGTGGTCAATTACTTTGGGCATTACTGTAACCAATATAAGGATGTGAGGTTTAATGAGAACTCCATCCACATAACTAATAAATATGTGGGAAAATTAAAACAAAACAAAATAAATTCCATGATGGCGTCCAATATGGACTACCTAATTCTGCTCCAAAACATGTACATTGAATATATGGATGTTTATTGGGGGAAACCGATTATTTCAATGATATTTTCATTAACTGAGATCCAAAACCCGACTTACGGGAGCGTGCTTCGCGCGCGACTGTATATTAAGCATATGTGCATATTTAATAAGCCAACAATTGGAATCCCAACAGAGAAGATTGGCGTGGGTCCCTTGTGCGATCTGTCCATCGAAAACTATTTAGACATCTCAAGACACGTAAGACCCAATAACTTAATATACAGAATAGATACATCTATTGCCTGAGTGACTAATATTTATATTTGTTATAATGAGGTCAAATAGTTGCGAAGCCAGCACCACAATTCTTTCCCTCCATAGTAAATCTTAAAACAACTTCTAAAGAATTATTAATTTACCTTATATTTGGTATGGAGCGTCCTTGGTTTACTGGAGTTCAGATTTGTTAACATCACGTCACCAAGTTAATTACTTGCGAAGCCACAGCCATAACTATTTCCCTCCATAGTAATGCTCAAAACAACTTCTTAAAAACAATTGACCAGGTCAGTCGCGCAATTATTGGAAGAGCCACGGTCAATCATTTTTTTTAAACCAAATGTTACATTTAAATTATTGCTTTATTTAACCCCAAAAAAAAAAAATTAAATGAGAAAATTAACTTTTACTACTTGCTAAATTTTATCTTTTAATTATTTCATTTAAATTTTAGTATTTACAGTATACTAAGTCCAAGTCTTTATAATCTGTTGAGTGACCCCACAGTCGTTTACTTGCTTTGTTAGTAATAATTTGAAGGATTACTTGTTTAAACGCAATTGTTATCAAAATATTTTATGTATTTTTTATAATTTCTATTTATATGTATACATACTATAATCTTGGTGGCGTTACCATTTCTGACTATGGTTTTCTTGTTATCAACGTTAGCGCCCTTCTCTCTCCATCCCCGACCTAAACGGCACATGATTTGATTCCTCGCACCATTGAGAAGAACGTGTATGAATTTGGTGGCAATTAGTGCTAAACTTATCTGTATCAGATTTGGTGCTCCTCCCCTCCCCATTCATGACTCGAACGGCGCCACTTTTAACATATCTAAACCAAGTACATTAGACTGCTGATATCATGGAGATGATTATATAAGTTTGTGGTTCGGCAACTAAACTAATTCTTATCAAATTTAATGCCCCATCTACCACACAAACGGCATCAATATGGCGTCTTTGCATCACAGGATTATAGATTTCTCGTATCATGGAGAAGAAATTGAAGAATGTGGTGGATGTGTGATGGGTTTTTTTTTTAATTGAGAATAGAGAATAACAAAGGAAGGAGAGACAAAATGCATTCACGCCATCATTTTCTCAATCCAGGGCGTGGAAGAGCGTAACTCTTCCATGCCATGGCCTACTTTCTTACCTGTGACACGTAATTACAAGAAAACCAATGTCAGAAATGGTAACGCGCTCAAGATAGCAACCAGCACCTAATTAACGAACGGGCGGCCGACTTGACCGTCTCCGACCACAACCCCCAGTGGGATGCAGGAATTTCTTTTATTTGTAATTGACATATAGTTTATCACAAACCAAAATCAACATTAATCAACGCTGATTAACGCATGGATTAACGACAATAAACGAAATTGAAATTCCCCAACTACACTTTTTACTGGACTCGGCCTCCAGCTCGCAGTTTGACTTTTAATCATCCCAAAAATTCACATTCTATAAATAAATCACCCATTGATAATGTCAGCGCCCACGGGTAACGAGAATATCGCCACCAGTTATACACGCGGCGCGCGTAATAAAATAGTTAAAGACACATATTGTGTTCGGAAATATTTTGCATACGCCTCTCAACTTAAAAGAAAGACGAAGCAGCGATACTAGATATTACCTTGACATATTATTGTCCGAAGATGGGCTTTCTGTACCAACAACAATGGTGATAAAGAACAATAAATTAATATTTTGTCTTCAAAAGAACTTTAAATTTCTCTTATTAGACAGCTAAAGTGGTCGATGGTATGTAATATTTAAGTTCAAAACATTATGTGCAGCTTTAATTAATTTACGTTCTGAATTTACCATAAATAATATAATTGGTAAATTTTACCATATTGAAACTGTATTTTAAATATTGGTTCAACAGCAATCGGGAAAATACACAAGGAAGCCACTGTATCAATTGACGTTCCCGAAGTATATAGTCTATCATTAAACAAAAACAATGATCAGTGTATTGAAATTAGATAAATCTGTCGCTCGAGTACCGGGTAGTTGATTTATTTTATGTGTTGACCAGGGTCACTTTTAAGGTTATGTGTATTTTGGGCCTGAAAATATCGGGTTTTCAATATATAATACTATATTTTATTTTTAAGGCATTTCGAAGTGTCAGCCATGCACAGGTTATCGAAGTCACGATACATATTACATTTTGAGTTTCATACCTAAATTTAGGATCGCAAAGGAACAAGCGAGACGACAACTGTGTGGGCATGAATTATGAGAAATTGTTCCTTGTACGTTTTGACAGCGATTATAAAAATCGTCGACTCGAAGGTTAGCCACCTTCAGAGATGTATTGGTACTAATAATTCGTGTATTTATTCTAAATTGGAGCTACTGTAATTTCGTATCGGTTGTCGTTTTAAAGGGAATGCTCAAATAATCTTCCCAATGTTCTATCTTCTCGCCTATTTCGGATTTCCATTTTTAGCATGCATTCGGCATAGTTTTCCCACTTGCTAGAATTTTGTAAAATAATTGCCCGCCTTTTAAGTCAGTGCACGGAGTATCGGAGCAAGATTATTGGGTAGGCATGTACAGGGTACACGGATTAAGGGTTGATTAAGAGAATTTGCCAATGACAGTATCTGACGTTTTATGTTGTTGATTGTTATGAAATCGACGCGGATGTTGAAAGTTGAATATAATTTATATGGGGTATGGAATTTATTATCTGATTGGAATAGATCATTTATAAAATATATCCCCGCATCTCTCCACGATTTAAAGTTGATCGACGAACCTCCGATTTTTATGGAGAAGAAATGGAAGAATATGGTGGATGTGTGATGGTTAGACTCGATTGGCGGCATAGAAGCCGAACGTAGCCGAGTACATTACGGAACACTTCGGATTTCAGTTGAAACGTAAACAAACCGATGTTAGTCCTAATAAACAGGAATTTGCTATGTGTAATTTAACATAAAAGTTAGATTATAGTAAAATAGACTACAATTCCCGCCACCAAGCTTGGACGTAACTCCGGTCATACAAATGGTAACGGGACGCTCTCGTACTCAAAACAGCAATTCGCTTTCCCAATATCTTAGCTGGTTTTAGTACGAGCTTGGCCTACTTTTAATATGTATTCTCACTGGTAACCCAAAAGCGAACTTGCGAGGAATGTGCGTTTCGGTGCTTTGTTGGTTGATTGATGGATTTTTACATTGTTTTTATTATCTTGATAGCCACAACAGCATTTAAACATGTATATACATTACAAAAGATAAACACATTACAAAAGATAAACACATTACAAAAGATAAACACATTACAAAAGATAAACACATTACAAAAGATAAACACATTACAAAAGATAAACACATTACAAAAAATAAACACATTACAAAAGATAGACACATTACAAAAGATAAACACATTACAAAAGATAAACACATTACAAAAAATAAACACATTACAAAAGATAAACACATTACAAAAAATAAACACATTACAAAAGATAGACACATTACAAAAGATAGACACATTACAAAAGATAGACACATTAAATAGGCAGAGCAGAAAATTTGTATGTATAGAGGTATATATATTTTGAATATACACGAGATTGTAACTTTAGAGCATAGTGGGTGGTCTGGTCGAAAATAGGATTATACGAATAATAATGCTGAGGTCGATCAGGGATGACAAAAAAGGTCCGATACGGGACTTAATTCCATTGTGGTCTACTTCGACGTCATTCTGTGATCCACTATTCCATAGCCACGAATCAATGAATTTAATTATATATGCTCATTCATATATTCCCTAGTTCACAGGGGGGAGTCGGAAAAAATGTGCATGCACGCATGCTGATTTTTTACTTTCGACCCTTGTTGGGGCCCGCATCCAACAAATTTTCTCCGTTTTCGGCAGTTTTTTCCGACCATTTTTTGACACCCACCCCCTTTTAACACTAAAACAGAGATTTGCGTGGGGGATTCACTGTATACAGCTGTATATGAATTTCTATGCATACTATTTGTCATGGATGTTAACATTGACATGTAAATAGGAACGAGTCATTTTGTGGTCATTCGGCCAAAAAAGCATGGCTGCCAGCGGCCATCTTGGATTTCAAAATTTGAAACAAAATACAACACGATAACTGCCTGCAGTCAGTTTAGCAGTTAGAATTACATTATTTATCTTATTCTAAGGTGTTTTAAGCCAAACTCATTGCAAAAACAGTCGAAAAACTTGCAGGAACAAAAAATTGAGTTGCGGAAAAAAAATTTGTTGGTCCCATCGACCACCAACCCACCCCGGCATACGTGCCCGGAAATTTTTTTCCACACCCCCCCCCCCCCCCCCCCCCCGTAGTTCATAAACAATACACTACTAAGCTACATTCAATTAAATTGCCAGTACTTTATATCGCAAAAAACTTACATTTTAAATGCAGCAGAGGAACTATTTTTCTCAACTGTGATATATTTCTACTATATGGATATCATCTTTATACCCGCGAAGTGCCATTCACACATCTACACACTCAGTATTAATTTATAGCAATGGTGGGAAGCTTTATGTCCACAGTAGGGTGTAAAGCTGAGATATACAGAATACATGTAGCTAGGTGTTAAAGGCACAAATAACATAGAATTATATGGTATGCATTTACAAAAGCGACCCAGGCGTACTCGATCACTTGCTCATATCCCCGATATATTCGAAGTTATAGATACTGAAATCGTCGCACTTAGTGATTTAACGGTTGCTTGATTTTTAAATCTACTTGCATATACAATATACCAGAGATTTAAATCGCCTCTGAAATTAGTCGATCGCGAGAATTTAAAAAGAATCCACCGTTGCGCTTCATAGAACTCAATTGCCGTTATGCGAATTAATTCCTTTCAGAATACGTATTCATTCCCTGTCAATATATGCACGCCATTTACCGTTCACGTTGATTTGTGTACATTTGAAAAGGGACTAAGCCTGAATAGACCACACGGCCTTGTTAGTATTCTATTCTGTGTTATATTGCTACAACAAATTCACTCTCGCGGTCAACACTACGTTCTATATAGATAGAGAGTTGTTTGTTTGTCAATATGAAGACTGTTTATGTTTACAGGGGTGTTGGACGTTAAATCCCCATATTATTGCAAAGTTATGATCATCTCGGGTATATTTGTCGCTTTCCTCTGGATATGTTATCTACCAGGCAACTTAGGTGAGTATCCTGTTTGGGCAAACAGATATCAATATGTATTATATATTAGATTAGATTAGATTTCATTTGATGACCAGACAGTGTACATGTAGAACATTTCAGGTAAAAGATTTTAACAAAGGGGTCAGAGTGTAAACAAATTGGTTGAGGCGGTCACTGATGAAGATTAAAGTTTATTATACATGCAAACACTAGCAAGAAAGCACTATAAGCTCATTTCCGTTGTGTTCCCCGAAGGCCACGAGAAATAAAGGCTATATTGTGATTGAAATATTCTCTATTAGTAAAGGAGACCTCATGAAATGTATAAATATGTATAAGATCCAGCAATATTTGAAATCCTTCTGTAGTGAAAATGTATATGGTTCGAATTGGAAATTTTCAAGTTGATGCGATAAACCTAAAATTTGAGTTCCAAGTTGGGGAAGTGATTAAGGATTTTGGGTAATGGTGAAGCCGATGGACCCTGGATTTATACGGTCGCTTTCTAGTGAGGAATGAGCGCCAATTACTTACCATTGTGTTGACAAACACACGTTGTGGTCAACTACACAAATGCAGGATCCCTCGTCCCCAAAACCTCTAAACATATATACACTAGACATATTATATTAAAAAACAGTTTATATAAAACCATATGCAATAAGCGAGATCACTGACTCGCGGCCGTGTTGCATTCATCGAGCCCCGTTCCGTGGTTTCAGAGATTCATCCAGTCCCGTTCCGTGGTTCAGAGATTCATCCAGCCCCGTTCCGTGTTTTATAGATTCACCCAGCCCCGGTTCCGTGGTTTTAGAGCTACAGGTCAAAGTTCTGGAGTAGCATCTCGATATATGGAACTTTTGAATATTCATGACTTGCATATATGCTACTCTGAACTTTGACACGTAGCACTAAAACAACAGAACCGGGCCTGGTGGATCCAATATGACCGCGAGTTACATGTAGTGACAGGACGTATACCGTACAGTTGATCTACAAAATGGCGGTGGTGGACCTACAAGATGTCGGTGGTGGACCTGCAACATGTCGGTGGTGGACCTAAATTTCCTAAAAGATGTCAGTGCATGGTGGATCTTCAAGATGTCGATTGTGGGACTACAAGCGGCTGCATTGCAAATATCACATACACCTCGCGTTTCACAGAAAGAGATCATCATTTTAACTTCTTCTATCACGGTAAATGATATATCATTTTGAAGACAGATTAATTGCGGAAATGTGAGATGATTAATCACTTTCAGGGGTCCACATGAATGTCCGGGCTCCAAATGTGAATGCAGTACGTCTTTTAAATGAAAGTCTGTTATAGAAGAGTATATAACGACATCAACCCGAGCGATATCCAAAGCTGTTGTGGACCGAGAAGAATGAATATTTAGTAACGGGGGGGGGGGGTAATTGATCGATTTCGCCACGTTATCATGTTCTATATACGAATCAAAATTCTTACAGATACATGAAATACTTGTATATTATACAAAATGCTGGAACAGTTGATTATGGGGATTTCCTTATGAGTCGAGTCCATTACTATGCTTTCTGTGTGTCTCCCATGTCATCAACATATTGGCAAAGCTTTCCCCATTGATCATATAATTTATTGTCAAAATTTCAGTTGAGTGTACTAACGTTGGCAAATCATGGTTGGCAAAGCAACGTTGGGTCAACGTTTATATAGGAATGCCCACTCAATGCCAACCTGGGATCATTACTATTTCATATTTGTAGGTGGGTGTCTAAAAATTGTCAAAAAAAACATTTCCAAAACGGAAAAAAGTTTGGGTCGATGGGTGGGTGGGTCCCAAATATGGATAAAGGTAAAAACAAGTATCATGTCTGAAAAAATAATTCGACCAACCCTGCAAGTGACAGAAAAAAAATGCCCGGAATTATGCGACAAGATATCAATCCTGCAATAACACGTGGCATTTCATCGTCCATAGCACTAAAAACACAGAACCGGGCCTGGTGGGTCCAATATGACCGCGAGTTACATGTAGTGATAGGGCGTATATACTGTACAGTTGATCTACAAAATGTCAGTGGTGGACCTACAAGATGTCGGTGGTTGACCTACAACATGTCGGTGATGGACCTAAAATATGTCAGTGGTGGATCTACAAGATGTCGATGGTGGGTCTATACAAGCGGCTGCATTGCAAATATCACATACACCTCGCGTTTCACAGAAAGGGATGATGTAATACGCCCCGTAAGTCGGGATTTTTTTACCCTGTGCCAATGCATTCTCTTATATATGCGAGTCGACCATAGGTCGCCTCGCATATATACGAGAATGCATTGGCCTAACAATTTTTTATCATTTTTTTTAAATAAATGTTTCTTACAATTTTTAGGACATAAAATAAAAAACATCCATTACCCTGCAGGGAGCCCCACACATATATATAGAAGCATATAGAAGAGTGTCGTCTGCTCGTGTTTGTCTGGGGCTCTGTATGGGTGAAATTATAAAATTGTTAAAGAATACAATAAAAAATTATTAAAACAAGGGATGATGTAATACGCCCCGTCACTAACTCGCGATCATATTGGATCCATCTTTCGATTTACAGAACTTGTATAAACAATATACTAAACGACCGTATCATCACGTTACCTTCTATCAAGGTAAATGATATATCATTTTGAAGACAGATTAATTGCGGAAATGTCAGATGATTAATCACTTTCAGGGGTCCACATGAATGCCCGGGCTCCAAAGGTAAATGTAGTATGTCTTTTAAATAAAAGTCTGTTACAGAAGAGTAACGGGATGCGACTCGGTCCAAAACAGCATCAACCCAACCGACATATCCCAAGATGCTGTGGACCGAGAAGACTTGGTCTATTCAAGTACGTTAATCCAGATAAAATAAAGGTACATGGTCTATTCGTCAATGAATATTTAGTAAAGGAAGGGTTAATTGATCGATTTCGTCACGTTAGCATGTTCTGTGCGAATCAAAATTCCTGTAGATACATGAAATATTTATATATTCAGGGGGGGGGGGGGTAATAAAACAAATTGCAGGAATGAATGCCGGAGTGGGTGGGTGGTCCGAGAGGCAAAACACGCATTTTTTACAACCTCATGCAAATTTTTCACTAAAGACCTATTGTACCCATATTTGACATTTGTAACAGTTTAAAACATATTATAACTGCAAAAACACCTTATTTATGTTACTGGGACCTTATATGGGCCTTAGTGGATGTGACATTAAGCTGGCATGTTGCATATGGGACGGTGAAGTGAAATACTTCCTTCCCGACACCCTTCGAAAGAAGCTTCGAGAAATATAAAACTGAAATAAATAAACTTGTCCTCATGTAACTTAGTCCAAGTCTTCTCGTACTAAAGCCGGCTAAGATATTGGGATGGAGGTGCCGGTCTTTAGTCCGAGTTCGTCCCGTATAGTCTCTTATGACACGACTTACGCCCACGATCTGTGGCGGGAATCTGTGTTGTGTTTTACTCGATTTACCTAATAAATCAATACATGATGCTATATACATCGGAAAGAGAGACATATTATGGTCATAATGGTGTATAATAATCTAACTTTCATGTTACATTACGCATAGAATATTCCGGTTGATTGTCACCAACATCGCTGTTTTTATATTTTGTTTACTTAACTGAAAGCCGAAGTCAGGTTTCGAAGAATTCCGGCATTGTCCGCTGGGTATTCTAGTTTCCGTTTCTATATATAGCGCGGGGTTTTCCGAACAAAATGGCGAAAACCGATCGCCCCAACGTCCAGTTTCCTATGTGCTTTGAGAACAATTCCCGCACTAAAAACTTAATAACATAATGGAGGATCAGAACGGTAGTTTTGTTGACAATTTTCGCAAGCAACTTGTCAAAATTGGAGCAAATTAGAACTCTTATGTCTGACTTGCCATGCGTGTGATGTGCATTTTGATTTGTGTGTTGATAAAATAATCGGAGAACCGAATCACACAGTTTCGAAATATAGTTCTTCCGATCAGTGGGACTTTTCAAACTTAAGGTTCAAAATGTATACAAATTTTGTTTGATTTTATGTGTGCATAACAAGAGCAATATATTGCCCTGTTCGCTTAGTATATATCTTAATTTCGCGGAAGTCCACCAAATGTGGGTGAAATGTAGCACCATATAAGGCATATTATTTATTCTAATGCTCGTTGTGTTTACACTGTTTTAAACTTTGAGAGGGTTATAATTCCCGTAATTTATTTAATGTATTACATTTATATCTCCATTGTTTAATTAATCTATTTATTTTTTATTTATTGACACACATAATTACGATTACAATGGAGAATTCATCGTAATTTGCGTTGTTAGTCCAAAATCTACGGAATATTTTCAACGGAAAATGCCGAACACAGTTCGCGAGGTCAACTGAGTTCGCATACTTTTAAAAAATTGTAAACATTGCGATAAATGTCTCTTTTCGCATTAAATTACCGCTTTCAATTCACAACTGATGTGGGTTTCAGATAAAATAGCATGTCTTCTGTTGAAAATATCCGTTTATTGTCGCAATTGTGATATTTTATTTCATATAATTGTGGTTTTATTTGAGCGGGTCAATAACGCTTAAGTCGTGTCATAAGAGACTATACGGGACGAACTCGGACTAAAGACCGGCACCTCCATCCCAATATCTTAGCCGGCTTTAGTACGAGAAGACTTGGACTACATGTAACTATGAATTTTAAGCCCAGAATATTGTGTGCATGACAAAGAGCGAGCAGCTATCTCAAACATGAATGTGATTATCAATGGCTAGATTATAACTGTCATCAGTGCGTCAAGCTAATCAATGAATTATATGCATGTCTATCAACACCTATAAAGTATCCAAGTCTGGCATAGTGACTGCTTGTCATTTTATACAAAAGAAAATAGTTGGAAATGATGGAATTGTGTGTTACTGCACAATGACCAAGTTTCAGCAATTTATAAAATAAAATTTCCAATTGCAGCCTGGCAAATATCCTCTTTAGATCAGTCTAGATATGTATTTATTTTCAAAATATATCAACTCTAGTTGAATTGAAGCCTAACAACTGAATTGGCATGGATATGTTTACATAATGTCAACAGTGACTCGAAAGTCAAGATTGCGTTCACTGCATGTCCTGAGATGTTATGAGCTTAAAATTTGTTAGAGCCAAATAGCCTTAACACATGCCATAGCTTGCAGGGGAAAGTGATATCTCACTGGATATGCAGGGGGATATTTATCATTTGTTTTGAAAAATTTGATGTATATACCTTATAATAGTGTTTTATGTGCACCTATCTGTCATATCAGCTTCTGATGGGTTACTGTATTCCACTATATCGATGCATCAGAATTTCCATTAAGCAGTATGAAATTTGACCACCCAGGAAGACCTATAGCATACTCTTATCACACACTGAATTGGAAACTCCATTGCATCGTCCAAACTAGGAATAACACAATCGAATACATAGATACACAATAAAGTATCATGTCAGAAATTATCAGATACACATGTAACCTGACATTTTATTGATGCACATACTCGTGGACTAATTACCGATGGATGGTTGGATTTGCTCAGAACGCCGTATTCGCACTGCGGTGTCCACGTGGTTTTCTCCAGATGCCTTATTGTGATGGATGATTATGATTAATTACACCCCGTACACAAGGTACGTGGTAATTCGTTGTAATTGGGTCAATCATACATCCTTATAACTGAGAAATTCAACATTCGTAATGTATACAAAACAAGGATCCACCACCTCGCAGTTTCAAAACCCAATTATGTATATAACAAATACAGATATGCATAACTTCCACAACACACATAAACATTTAAATATACGACACAAGTGAATGATTGTGCCAAATACATAATCGACATTTGACGCTGGGAGAGCATGGAGTGCTCGCGATAAAACACGTGTATGTGCTTTGTATAGGAATGACCTATAATCCGATATCACGAATAACCTTATAGTCCCGCGTGACTAGAGCGTTTCCGTTGGGATGTCCGATTTGGAATATTGATTTCCTTACCACAACCAAAGTGGAAGTAAAGACACATTCAAGAAAAAATATAGTTCAATTTTAAATGTGTCTTTTCATGTTGACAAAATTGTTCAACCACCCTTATCATCCATGTTTATCTCACAGTCAACACTAAATAACCCAACACAAATTTAATATCGATATCATTGCGCTAAGCTCTTACATCACTGCGCGTGCCGATAATACACGTGTGTCTTACTGTCAAATATGAGGCCGGATTTAGGGCCTAATGTGATAAATTCCATGTGCACATCTTGGGTTGGAAACGTCCATGCAATTGATTTGATTGCCATTTTAGTTCAAACATTTGAGCGAAATTAAGTAAACGTTCGACTCTTGTCTAATTTCACACTATATATATATATCCCATATTATATATAATGCCCAGATAACATTATACTCGTCATATCCCATATTATATAGAATGCCCAGATAACATTATACTCATCATATATATATATCATGACATTTCCAACTGTTGAAAATGTTGGCCAAAGTTAGGGGGCGAGACACCACAACCTTCCTGTTGTCACGTTCCTGCATCCACGTATAAATGCCTTCCAACGAGTGATATACGAAAAGTGCGGCCACGTTATTTGAGAATAGGTACGCGTATGATATATTTTAATCGCATGGGGTGGCAATAATAATTCAAAAACATATATATTGCAAATTATTTGAATAATGCATGGTTAGAGACCCTCTAGCCACGTCCCTGTGCATAGTTATGTTAGTTGTTGCAGGTTGACTGTAATCAATATTAATATTTAAGTCGTTTTGAAATCTTAAAGATACGGGCGGCGTTGGCGGTGGGTATGCTGTTAAAATATTCACCTCCGTCAAAAAACGCCATAAACAGAATGAATAGTAAGATATAGACAAACTTTGTTCTTATGCCAATCAGAAATATGGCATGAGCAGTATGTTATTGTCAATTTTTCCCCTTTGTTGTGTAAACAAAAGCAAAACACGTTACGTTTCCTGGCTTTTGTTTAGATCCGGATATGGTAAACATAAAGAGCGTTATTTGTACATGTGTTCCTGATATGGAAATAATAAAGAGCGTTTATATCATTTATGTGTGATTAACCAATATAATTGCGATGTGTTATGTAAACAGAAGCACAACTTATGTAACACTAGCAGTCTCTTGTTTACGTACACCGTCGTTCGTCTTGACGACAATATACTATTTACGCGCTGATTATTTTGGCATATGAGCGGAACTGTACATATATTTTGGTGTTCCTTCTGTTGATGGCGATTTGAACAAATATAAATATGTCTGCAACGAACACCGCCTTTGCCTTTAAGCGCAGACATTATTGAATTTTTCTAAAATATATATATGTTCTTGGGTGTTTCAAACAGGCACTGGCTTTTCCCACATCGCTCGGATTAGCGAAACACCGCGAACATGACAACTTTAGAAAACATACAGTAATGCTCTAAGTAATCGACTACTTAACCACAGCAGAATTATGGGTAACGATGAATGGCAACAAGCCATATTTCCGACTAAATCCTGAAAAGTTACCCATAATTATGCTGTGGTTAAGGAGTCGATTACTTTGACCATTACTGTACATTGTATACTTTTTCGTACCACCATCATAGCAGGAATTGTACCATCAGGATGCCCGTCAAATGTTTTCGATAGCGGAGCGCAAGCATTCAATTGGAATGTCACGCCATGCTACATATAGCAGTCCCGTCCAGTGAATGACAAACTGCACATACATATAATTATATACCCAACTGTAACTTCGTACATATTACGCAGTGAGATATGTGTAATTTCTAAGTTATTATGCAATTAACATTTGTCCGAAATTAGCCTTACACATCAATGAGGTAACTATATCCAAAAATGAGGTAACTATACCCACCAATGAGGAACTAAACACACCAATGAGGTAACTATACCCACCACTAAATGCACTGAGGTAACTATACCCACCAATGAGGTAACTATACCCATCAATGAGGTAACTATACCCATCAATGAGGTAACTATACCCATCAATGAGGTAAATATACCCACCAATGAGGTAACTGTACACATCAATGAGTACACTAAGGTAACTATATCAATCAATGAGTACACTTAGGTAACTATACCAATCAATGGGTACACTGAGGTAACTATATCCACCAATGAGTACACTTAGGTAACTATACCAATCAATGAGTACACTTAGGTAACTATACCAATCAATGAGTACACTGAGGTAACTATACCAATCAATGGGTACACTGAGGTAACTATACCAATCAATGAGTACACTGAGGTAACTATATCAATCAATGAGTACACTTAGGTAACTATACCAATCAATGAGTACACTGATGTAACTATACCCATCAATGAGTACACACTGATGTAACTATACCAATCAATGAGTACACTGAGGTAACTATATCAATCAATGAGTACACTTAGGTAACTATACCAATCAATGGGTACACTGAGGTAACTATACCAATCAATGGGTACACTGAGGTAACTATACCAATCAATGAGTACACTGAGGTAACTATATCAATCAATGAGTACACTTAGGTAACTATACCAATCAATGGGTACACTGAGGTTACTATATCAATCAATGAGTACACTGAGGTAACTACACCCATCAATGAGTGCACCAATGTAACTATACCCACCAATGAGTACACTTAGGATACTATATCAATCAATGAGTACACTTAGGTAACTATACCAATCAATGAGTACACTGAGGTAACTATACCCACCAATGAGTACATTGGGGTAACTATATCCACCAATGAGTACACTGAGGTAACTATACCCATCAATGAGTACACTGATGTAACTATACCCATCAATGAGTACACTGAGGTAACTATACCCATCAATGAGTACACTGAGGTAACTATACCCATCAATGAGTACACTGAGGTAACTATATCAATCAATGAGTACACTGAGGTAACTATACCCATCAATGAGTACACTGAGGTAACTATACCCATCAATGAGTACACTGAGGTAACTATACCAATCAATGAGTACACTGAGGTAACTATACCCATCAATGAGTACACTGATGTAACTATACCCATCAATGAGTACACTGAGGTAACTATATCAATCAATGAGTACACTGAGGTAACTATACCCATCAATGAGTACACTGAGGTAACTATACCCATCAATGAGTACACTGAGGTAACTATACCCACCAATGGGTACAATGAGGTAACTATACCCATCAATGAGTACACACTGATGTAACTATACCCATCAATGAGTACACTGAGGTAACTATATCAATCAATGAGTACACTGAGGTAACTATATCCATCGATGAGTACACTGAGGTAACTATACCCATCAATGAGTACACTGAGGTAACTATACCAATCGATGAGTACACTGATGTAACTATACCCATCAATGAGTACACTGAGGTAACTATACCAATCGATGAGTACACTGATGTAACTATACCAATCGATGAGTACACTGATGTAACTATACCAATCAATGAGTACACTGAGGTAACTATACCAATCGATGAGTACACTGATGTAACTATACCAATCGATGAGTACACTGAGGTAACTATACCAATCGATGAGTACACTGATGTAACTATATCAATCAATGAGTACACTGAGGTAACTATACCAATCAATGAGTACACTGAGGTAACTATACCAATCAATGAGTACACTGAGGTAACTATACCCATCAATGAGTACACTGAGGTAACTATACCCATCAATGAGTACACTGAGGTAACTATACCCATCGATGAGTACACTGAGGTAACTATACCCATCAATGAGTACACTGAGGTAACTATACCCATCGATGAGTACACTGAGGTAACTATACCCATCAATGAGTACACTGAGGTAACTATACCAATCGATGAGTACACTGATGTAACTATATCAATCAATGAGTACACTGAGGTAACTATACCCATCGATGAGTACACTGAGGTAACTATACCCATCAATGAGTACACTGAGGTAACTATACCAATCGATGAGTACACTGATGTAACTATACCAATCGATGAGTACACTGAGGTAACTATACCAATCAATGAGTACACTGAGGTAACTATACCCATCAATGAGTACACTGAGGTAACTATACCAATCGATGAGTACACTGATGTAACTATACCAATCAATGAGTACACTGAGGTAACTATACCCATCGATGAGTACACTGAGGTAACTATACCCATCAATGAGTACACTGAGGTAACTATACCAATCGATGAGTACACTGATGTAACTATACCAATCGATGAGTACACTGATGTAACTATATCAATCAATGAGTACACTGAGGTAACTATACCAATCGATGAGTACACTGATGTAACTATACCAATCAATGAGTACACTGAGGTAACTATACCCATCGATGAGTACACTGAGGTAACTATACCAATCGATGAGTACACTGAGGTAACTATACCAATCGATGAGTACACTGATGTAACTATACCAATCGATGAGTACACTGATGTAACTATATCAATCAATGAGTACACTGAGGTAACTATACCAATCGATGAGTACACTGATGTAACTATACCAATCAATGAGTACACTGATGTAACTATACCAATCAATGAGTACACTGAGGTAACTATACCAATCAATGAGTACACTGATGTAACTATACCCATCAATGAGTACACTGAGGTAACTATACCCATCGATGAGTACACTGAGGTAACTATACCCATCAATGAGTACACTGAGGTAACTATACCAATCGATGAGTACACTGATGTAACTATATCAATCAATGAGTACACTGAGGTAACTATACCCATCGATGAGTACACTGAGGTAACTATACCCATCAATGAGTACACTGAGGTAACTATACCCATCAATGAGTACACTGAGGTAACTATACCAATCGATGAGTACACTGATGTAACTATACCAATCGATGAGTACACTGATGTAACTATATCAATCAATGAGTACACTGAGGTAACTATACCAATCGATGAGTACACTGATGTAACTATACCAATCAATGAGTACACTGAGGTAACTATACCAATCAATGAGTACACTGATGTAACTATACCAATCGATGAGTACACTGAGGTAACTATACCAATCGATGAGTACACTGATGTAACTATACCAATCGATGAGTACACTGATGTAACTATATCAATCAATGAGTACACTGAGGTAACTATACCAATCGATGAGTACACTGATGTAACTATACCAATCGATGAGTACACTGATGTAACTATACCCATCGATGAGTACACTGAGGTAACTATACCAATCAATGAGTACACTGATGTAACTATACCCATCAATGAGTACACTGAGGTAACTATACCCATCGATGAGTACACTGAGGTAACTATACCCATCAATGAGTACACTGAGGTAACTATACCAATAAATGAGTACACTGAGGAAACTATACCCATCAATGAGTACACTGAGGTAACTATACCAATCAATGAGTACACTGAGGTAACTATACCCATCAATGAGTACACACTGAGGTAACTATACCAATCAATGGGTACACTGAGGTAACTATATCAATCAATGAGTACACTGAGGTAACTATACCAATCAATGAGTACACTGAGGTAACTATACCCATCAATGAGTACACTGAGGTAACTATACCAATAAATGAGTACACTGAGGAAACTATACCCATCAATGAGTACACTGAGGTAACTATACCAATCAATGAGTACACTGAGGTAACTATACCCATCAATGAGTACACACTGAGGTAACTATACCAATCAATGGGTACACTGAGGTAACTATATCAATCAATGAGTACACTGAGGTAACTATACCCATCAATGAGTACACTGAGGTAACTATACCAATCGATGAGTACACTGATGTAACTATATCAATCAATGAGTACACTGAGGTAACTATACCCATCGATGAGTACACTGAGGTAACTATACCCATCAATGAGTACACTGAGGTAACTATACCAATCGATGAGTACACTGATGTAACTATACCAATCGATGAGTACACTGATGTAACTATACCAATCGATGAGTACACTGATGTAACTATACCCATCGATGAGTACACTGAGGTAACTATACCAATCAATGGGTACACTGAGGTAACTATACCAATCAATGAGTACACTGAGGTAACTATACCAATCAATGAGTACACTGAGGTAACTATACCAATCAATGAGTACACTGAGGTAACTATACCCATCGATGAGTACACTGAGGTAACTATACCCATCAATGAGTACACTGAGGTAACTATACCAATCGATGAGTACACTGATGTAACTATACCAATCGATGAGTACACTGATGTAACTATACAAATCAATGAGTACACTGAGGTAACTATACCCATCGATGAGTACACTGAGGTAACTATACCAATCAATGAGTACACTGAGGTAACTATACCCATCGATGAGTACACTGAGGTAACTATACCCATCAATGAGTACACACTGAGGTAACTATACCAATCAATGAGTACACTGAGGTAACTATACCAATCAATGAGTACACTGAGGTAACTATACCAATCAATGAGTACACTGAGGTAACTATACCCATCGATGAGTACACTGAGGTAACTATACCCATCAATGAGTACACTGAGGTAACTATACCAATCGATGAGTACACTGATGTAACTATACCAATCAATGAGTACACTGAGGTAACTATACCAATCAATGAGTACACTGAGGTAACTATACCCATCGATGAGTACACTGAGGTAACTATACCAATCAATGAGTACACTGAGGTAACTATACCCATCGATGAGTACACTGAGGTAACTATACCCATCAATGAGTACACACTGAGGTAACTATACCAATCAATGAGTACACTGAGGTAACTATACCAATCAATGAGTACACTGAGGTAACTATACCAATCAATGAGTACACTGAGGTAACTATACCCATCGATGAGTACACTGAGGTAACTATACCCATCAATGAGTACACTGAGGTAACTATACCAATCGATGAGTACACTGATGTAACTATACCAATCGATGAGTACACTGATGTAACTATACAAATCAATGAGTACACTGAGGTAACTATACCCATCGATGAGTACACTGAGGTAACTATACCAATCAATGAGTACACTGAGGTAACTATACCCATCGATGAGTACACTGAGGTAACTATACCAATCAATGAGTACACTGAGGTAACTATACCCATCGATGAGTACACTGAGGTAACTATACCCATCAATGAGTACACTGAGGTAACTATACCAATCGATGAGTACACTGATGTAACTATACCAATCGATGAGTACACTGATGTAACTATACAAATCAATGAGTACACTGAGGTAACTATACCCATCGATGAGTACACTGAGGTAACTATACCAATCAATGAGTACACTGAGGTAACTATACCCATCGATGAGTACACTGAGGTAACTATACCAATCAATGAGTACACTGAGGTAACTATACCAATCGATGAGTACACTGATGTAACTATACCAATCGATGAGTACACTGATGTAACTATACAAATCAATGAGTACACTGAGGTAACTATACCCATCGATGAGTACACTGAGGTAACTATACCAATCGATGAGTACACTGATGTAACTATATCAATCAATGAGTACACTGAGGTAACTATACCCATCGATGAGTACACTGAGGTAACTATACCAATCAATGAGTACACTGAGGTAACTATACCCATCAATGAGTACACTGAGGTAACTATACCCATCAATGAGTACACTGAGGTAACTATACCAATCAATGAGTACACTGAGGTAACTATACCCATCAATGAGTACACTGAGGTAACTATACCCATCAATGAGTACACTGAGGTAACTATACCAATCGATGAGTACACTGATGTAACTATACCAATCGATGAGTACACTGATGTAACTATACCAATCGATGAGTACACTGATGTAACTATACCCATCGATGAGTACACTGAGGTAACTATACCAATCAATGAGTACACTGAGGTAACTATACCAATCAATGAGTACACTGAGGTAACTATACCAATCAATGAGTACACTGAGGTAACTATACCCATCAATGAGTACACTGAGGTAACTATACCAATCGATGAGTACACTGATGTAACTATACCAATCAATGAGTACACTGATGTAACTATACCCATCAATGAGTACACTGAGGTAACTATATCAATCAATGAGTACACTGAGGTAACAATACCAATCAATGAGTACACTGAGGTAACTATACCAATCAATGGGTACACTGAGGTAACTATACCAATCAATGAGTACACTGATGTAACTATACACATCAATGAGTACACTGATGTAACTATATCCATCAATGAGTACACTGGTGTAACTATACCAATCAATGAGTACACTGATGTAACTATACCAATCAATGAGTACACTGATGTAACTATACCCATCAATGGGTACACTGAGGTAACTATATCAATCAATGAGTACACTAATTAACTATACCCATCAATGAGTACACTGAGGTAACTATACCCATCAATGAGTACACTGAGGTAACTATACCAATCAATGAGTACACTGATGTAACTATATCCATCAATGAGTACACTGGTGTAACTATACCCATCAATGGGTACACTGAGGTAACTATATCAATCAATGAGTACACTAATTAACTATACCCATCAATGAGTACACTGAGGTAACTATACCCATCAATGAGTACACTGAGGTAACTACACCAATCAATGAGTACACTGATGTAACTATACCCATCAATGAGTACACACTGAGGTAACTATATCCATCAATGAGTACACTGAGGTAACTATACCAATCAATGAGTACACTGATGTAACTATACCCATCAATGAGTACACTGATGTAACTATATCCATCAATGAGTACACTGATGTAACTATATCCATCAATGAGTACACTGAGGTAACTATACCAACCAATGAGTACACTGAGGTAACTATACCAATCAATGAGTAAACACTGATGTAACTATACCCATCAATGAGTACACACTGATGTAACTATACCAATCAATGAGTACACTGATGTAACTATACCCATCAATGATTACACACTGAGGTAACTATATCCATCAATGAGTACACTGAGGTAACTGTACACATCAATGAGTACACTGATGTAAATATACCCATCAATGAGTACACTGAGGTAACTATATCCATCAATGAGTACACTGATGTAACTATACCCATCAATGAGTACACTGAGGTAACTATACCAATCAATGGGTACACTGATGTAACTATATCAATCAATGAGTACACTGATGTAACTATACCCACCAATGAGTACACTGAGGTAACTATACCAATCAATGAGTACACTGAGGTAACTATATCCACCAATGAGTACACTGAGGTAACTATACCCACCAATGAGTACACTGATGTAACTATACCAATCAATGAGTACACTGATGTAACTATATCCATCAATGAGTACACTGATGTAACTATATCCATCAATGAGTACACTGATGTAACTATACCAATCAATGAGTACACTGATGTAACTATACCAATCAATGAGTACACTGATGTAACTATACCAATCAATGAGTACACTGAGGTAACTATACCAATCAATGAGTACACTGATGTAACTATACCAATCAATGAGTACACTGATGTAACTATACCCATCGATGAGTACACTGATGTAACTATACCAATCAATGAGTACACTGAGGTAACTATACCAATCAATGAGTACACTGAGGAAACTATACCCATCAATGAGTACACTGAGGTAACTATATCCACCAATGAGTACACTGAGGTAACTATACCCACCAATGAGTACACTGATGTAACTATACCAATCAATGAGTACACTGATGTAACTATACCAATCAATGAGTACACTGAGGTAACTATACCCATCAATGAGTAAACACTGATGTAACTATACCAATCAATGAGTACACTGAGGTAACTATACCCATCAATGAGTACACTGAGGTAACTATATCCACCAATGAGTACACTGAGGTAACTATACACATCAATGAGTACACTGAGGTAACTATACACATCAATGAGTAAACACTGATGTAACTATACCAATCAATGAGTACACTGAGGTAACTATATCAATCAATGAGTACACTGAGGTAACTATACCCATCAATGAGTACACTGAGGTAACTATATCAATCAATGAGTACACTGAGGTAACTATACCCATCAATGAGTACACTGAGGTAACTATACCCATCAATGAGTACACTGAGGTAACTATATCAATCAATGAGTACACTGAGGTAACTATACCAATCAATGAGTACACTGATGTAACTATACCCATCAATGAGTACACTGAGGTAACTATACCAATCAATGAGTACACTGATGTAACTATACCCACCAATGAGTACACTGAGGTAACTATACCAATCAATGAGTACACTGAGGTAACTATACCAATCAATGAGTACACTGATGTAACTATACCCATCAATGAGTACACTGAGGTAACTATACCAATCAATGAGTACACTGATGTAACTATACCCACCAATGAGTACACTGAGGTAACTATATCCACCAATGAGTACACTGAGGTAACTATACCAATCAATGAGTACACTGAGGTAACTATACCAATCAATGAGTACACTGATGTAACTATACCAATCAATGAGTACACTGAGGTAACTATACCAATCAATGAGTACACTGATGTAACTATACCAATCAATGAGTACACTGAGGTAACTATACCAATCAATGAGTACACTGAGGTAACTATACCAATCAATGAGTACACTGAGGTAACTATACCAATCAATGAGTACACTGATGTAACTATACCCATCAATGAGTACACTGAGGTAACTATACCAATCAATGAGTACACTGAGGTAACTATACCCACCAATGAGTACACTGAGGTAACTATATCCACCAATGAGTACACTGAGGTAACTATACCAATCAATGAGTACACTGAGGTAACTATACCAACCAATGAGTACACTGAGGTAACTATACCAATAAATGAGTACACTGAGGTAACTATACCAACCAATGAGTACACTGAGGTAACTATACCAACCAATGGGTACACTGAGGTAACTATAACCATCAATGAGTACACTGAGGTGACTATATCCACCAATGAGTACACTGAGGTAACTATATCCACCAATGAGTACACTGAGGTAACTATACCCATCAATGAGTACACTGAGGTAACTATATCCACCAATGAGTACACTGAGGTAACTATACCCATCAATGAGTACACTGAGGTAACTATACCAACCAATGGGTACACTGAGGTAACTATATCAATCAATGAGTACACTGAGGTGACTATATCCACCAATGAGTACACTAATGTAAATATACCAATCAATGAGTACACTGAGGTAACTATAACCATCAATGAGTACACTGAGGTAACTATATCCACCAATGAGTACACTGAGGTAACTATATCCACCAATGAGTACACTGAGGTAACTATATCCATCAATGAGTACACTGAGGTAACTATACCCACCAATGAGTACACTGATGTAACTATACCCACCAATGAGTACACTGAGGTAACTATACCCATCAATGAGTACACTGAGGTAACTATACCCACCAATGAGTACACTGAGGTAACTATACCCACCAATGAGTACACTGAGGTAACTATATCAATCAATGGGTACACCGAGGTAACTATATCAATCAATGGGTACACCGAGGTAACTATACCAATCAATGGGTACACCGAGGTAACTATATCAATCAATGGGTACACTGATGTAACTATACCCATCAATGAGTACACTGAGGTAACAATATCCACCAATGAGTACACTGAGGTAACTATACCCACCAACGAGTACACTGAGGTAACTATACCCACCAATGAGTACACTGAGGTAACTATATCCATCAATGAGTACACTGATGTAACTATACCAATCAATGAGTACACTGAGGTAACTATACCAATCAATGAGTACACTGGTGTAACTATATCAATCAATGAGTACACTGGTGTAACTATACCCATCAATGAGTACACTGATGTAACTATATCCATCAATGAGTACACTGATGTAACTATATCAATCAATGAGTACACTGATGTAACTATACCAATCAATGAGTACACTGAGGTAACTATACCCATCAATGAGTACACTGAGGTAACTATATCCACCAATGAGTACACTGATGTAACTATACCAATCAATGAGTACACTGATGTAACTATATCCATCAATGAGTAAACACTGATGTAACTATACCCATCAATGAGTACACTGAGGTAACTATATCAATCAATGAGTACACTGATGTAACTATATCCACCAATGAGTACACTGATGTAACTATACCAATCAATGAGTACACTGAGGTAACTATACCAATCAATGAGTACACACTGATGTAACTATACCCATCAATGAGTACACTGAGGTAACTATACCAATCAATGAGTACACTGATGTAACTATATCCATCAATGAGTAAACACTGATGTAACTATACCCATCAATGAGTACACTGAGGTAACTATATCAATCAATGAGTACACTGATGTAACTATATCCACCAATGAGTACACTGAGGTAACTATATCAATCAATGAGTACACTGGTGTAACTATACCCATCAATGAGTACACTGATGTAACTATATCCATCAATGAGTACACTGAGGTAACTATATCCACCAATGAGTACACTGATGTAACTATACCAATCAATGAGTACACTGATGTAACTATATCCATCAATGAGTACACTGAGGTAACTATACCCATCAATGAGTACACACTGATGTAACTATACCAATCAATGAGTACACTGAGGTAACTATATCAATCAATGAGTACACTGATGTAACTATACCAATCAATGAGCACACTGATGTAACTATACCAATCAATGAGTACACTGAGGTAACTATACCAATCAATGAGTACACTGATGTAACTATACCAATCAATGAGTAAACACTGATGTAACTATACCAATCAATGAGTACACTGATGTAACTATACCAATCAATGAGTACACTGATGTAACTATACCAATCAATGAGTACACTGAGGTAACTATACCAATCAATGAGTACACTGATGTAACTATACCAATCAATGAGTACACTGAGGTAACTATACAAATCAATGAGTACACTTAGGTAACTATATCAATCAATGAGTAAACACTGATGTAACTATACCAATCAATGAGTACACTGATGTAACTATACCAATCAATGAGTACACTGATGTAACTATACCAATCAATGAGTACACTGAGGTAACTATACCAATCAATGAGTACACTGATGTAACTATACCAATCAATGAGTACACTGAGGTAACTATACAAATCAAGGAGTACACTGAGGTAACTATACCAATCAATGAGTACACTGAGGTAACTATACCCATCAATGAGTACACTGGTGTAACTATACCCATCAATGAGTACACTGAGGTAACTATATCAATCAATGAGTACACTGAGGTAACTATACCAATCAATGAGTACACTGAGGTAACTATACCAATCAATGAGTACACTGAGGTAACTATATCAATCAATGAGTACACTGAGGTAACTATACCAATCAATGAGTACACTGAGGTAACTATATCAATCAATGAGTACACTGAGGTAACTATACCCATCAATGAGTACACTGAGGTAACTATACCCATCAATGAGTACACTGAGGTAACTATACAAATCAATGAGTACACTGAGGTAACTATACCAATCAATGAGTACACTGAGGTAACTATATCAATCAATGAGTACACTGAGGTAACTATATCCACCAATGAGTACACTGAGGTAACTATACCCATCAATGAGTACACTGAGGTAACTATACCCATCAATGAGTACACTGAGGTAACTATACAAATCAATGAGTACACTGAGGTAACTATACCAATCAATGAGTACACTGAGGTAACTATACCAATCAATGAGTACACTGAGGTAACTATACCCATCAATGAGTACACTGAGGTAACTATACAAATCAATGGGTACACTGAGGTAACTATACCCATCAATGAGTACACCAATGTAACTACACCCATCAATGAGTACACCTAGGTAACTATACCCATCAATGAGTACACCAATGTAACTACACCCATCAATGAGTACACCTAGGTAACTATACCCATCAATGAGTACACCAATGTAACTATACCAATCAATGAGTACACTGAGGTAACTATACCAATCAATGAGTACACTGAGGTAACTATACCAATCAATGAGTACACTGAGGTAACTATACCAATCAATGAGTAAACACTGATGTAACTATACCAATCAATGAGTAAACACTGATGTAACTATACCAATCAATGAGTACACTGAGGTAACTATACCAATCAATGAGTACACTGAGGTAACTATACCAATCAATGAGTACACTGAGGTAACTATACCCATCAATGAGTACACTGAGGTAACTATACCAATCAATGGGTACACTGAAGTAACTATACCAATCAATGGGTACACTGAGGTTACTATATCAATCAATGAGTACACTGATGTAACTATACCAATCAATGAGTACACTGATGTAACTATACCCATCAATGAGTACACTGAGGTAACTATACCCATCAATGAGTACACTAAGGTAACTATACCCACCAATGAGTACACTGAGGTAACTATACCAATCAATGAGTACACTGATGTAACTATACCCACCAATGAGTACACTGAGGTAACTATACCCACCAATGAGTACACACTGATGTAACTATACCAATCAATGAGTAAACACTGATGTAACTATACCAATCAATGAGTACACTGATGTAACTATACCCATCAATGAGTACACACTGATGTAACTATACCAATCAATGAGTACACTGATGTAACTATACCCGTCAATGAGTACACTGAGGTAACTATACCAATCAATGAGTACACTGATGTAACTATACCAATCAATGAGTACACTGATGTAACTATACCCGTCAATGAGTACACTGAGGTAACTATACCAATCAATGAGTACACTGATGTAACTATACCAATCAATGAGTACACTTAGGTAACTATACCCATCAATGAGTACACTGATGTAACTATACCCATCAATGAGTACACTGAGGTAACTATACCCATCAATGAGTACACTGAGGTAACTATACCAATCAATGAGTACACTGAGGTAACTATACCAATCAATGAGTACACTGATGTAACTATATCAATCAATGAGTACACTGAGGTAACTATACCCATCAATGAGTACACTGAGGTAACTATACCAATCAATGAGTACACTGAGGTAACTATACCAATCAATGAGTACACTGATGTAACTATACCCGTCAATGAGTACACTGATGTAACTATACCAATCAATGAGTAAACACTGATGTAACTATACCCATCAATGAGTACACTGAGGTAACTATACCAATCAATGAGTACACTGATGTAACTATACCAATCAATGAGTACACTGATGTAACTATACCCGTCAATGAGTACACTGATGTAACTATACCCATCAATGAGTACACTGAGGTAACTATACCAATCAATGAGTACACTGATGTAACTATACCAATCAATGAGTAAACACTGAGGTAACTATACCAATCAATGAGTACACTGATGTAACTATACCAATCAATGAGTACACTGATGTAACTATACCAATCAATGAGTACACTGATGTAACTATACCAATCAATGAGTACACACTGATGTAACTATACCAATCAATGAGTACACTGATGTAACTATACCAATCAATGAGTACACTGATGTAACTATACCAATCAATGAGTAAACACTGAGGTAACTATACCAATCAATGAGTACACTGATGTAACTATACCAATCAAGGAGTACACTGATGTAACTATACCAATCAATGAGTACACACTGATGTAACTATACCAATCAATGAGTACACTGATGTAACTATACCAATCAATGAGTACACTGATGTAACTATACCAATCAATGAGTACACTGATGTAACTATACCCGTCAATGAGTACACTGATGTAACTATACCCATCAATGAGTACACTGAGGTAACTATACCAATCAATGAGTACACTGATGTAACTATACCAATCAATGAGTAAACACTGAGGTAACTATACCAATCAATGAGTACACTGATGTAACTATACCAATCAAGGAGTACACTGATGTAACTATACCAATCAATGAGTACACACTGATGTAACTATACCAATCAATGAGTACACTGATGTAACTATACCAATCAATGAGTACACTGATGTAACTATACCAATCAATGAGTACACTGATGTAACTATACCCGTCAATGAGTACACTGATGTAACTATACCAATCAATGAGTACACTGATGTAACTATACCAATCAATGAGTACACACTGATGTAACTATACCAATCAATGAGTAAACACTGAGGTAACTATACCAATCAATGAGTACACTGAGGTAACTATACCAATCAATGAGTAAACACTGATGTAACTATACCAATCAATGAGTACACACTGAGGTAACTATACCAATCAATGGGTACACTGAGGTAACTATACCAATCAATGGGTACACTGAGGTAACTATATCAATCAATGGGTACACTGAGGTAACTATATCCACCAATGAGTACACTGAGGTAACTATACCCACCAATGAGTACACTGAGGTAACTATATCCACCAATGAGTACACTGAGGTAACTATACCCGCCAACGAGTACACTGAGGTAACTATATCCACCAACGAGTACACTGATGTAACTATATCCACCAATGAGTACACTGATGTAACTATAACCATCAATGAGTACATTGAGGTAACTATATCCACCAATGAGTACACTGATGTAACTATAACCATCAATGAGTACACTGATGTAACTATAACCATCAATGAGTACACTGAGGTAACTATACCCATCAATGAGTACACTGAGGTAACTATACCCATCAATGAGTACACTGAGGTAACTATACCCATCAATGAGTACACTGATGTAACTACACCAATCAATGAGTACACTGAGGTAACTATACCAATCAATGAGTACACTGAGGTAACTATACCAATCAATGAGTACACTGATGTAACTATACCCATCAATGAGTACACTGAGGTAACTATACCCATCAATGAGTACACTGATGTAACTATACCAATCAATGAGTACACTGAGGTAACTATACCAATCAATGAGTACACTGATGTAACTATACCCATCAATGAGTACACTGAGGTAACTATACCAATCAATGGGTACACTGAGGTAACTATACCAATCAATGGGTACACTGAGGTAACTATATCAAGCAATGGGTACACTGATGTAACTATACCCATCAATGAGTACACTGAGGTGACTATAACCATCAATGAGTACACTGATGTAACTACACCAATCAATGAGTACACTGAGGTAACTATATCAATCAATGAGTACACTGAGGTAACTATATCAATCAATGGGTACACTGATGTAACTATACCCATCAATGAGTACACTGAGGTAACTATACCAATCAATGAGTACACACTGATGTAACTATACCAATCAATGAGTACACTGATGTAACTATACCAATCAATGAGTACACTGAGGTAACTATATCAATCAATGGGTACACTGATGTAACTATACCAATCAATGAGTAAACACTGATGTAACTATACCAATCAATGAGTACACTGAGGTAACTATATCAATCAATGGGTACACTGATGTAACTATACCAATCAATGAGTACACTGAGGTAACTATATCAATCAATGGGTACACTGATGTAACTATACCAATCAATGAGTACACACTGATGTAACTATACCAATCAATGAGTAAACACTGATGTAACTATACCAATCAATGAGTACACTGGGGTAACTATATCAATCAATGGGTACACTGGTGTAACTATACCAATCAATGAGTACACTGATGTAACTATACCCATCAATGAGTACACTGAGGTAACTATACCAATCAATGAGTACACTGAGGTAACTATATCAATCAATGGGTACACTGAGGTAACTATACCAATCAATGAGTACACTGAGGTAACTATACCAATCAATGAGTACACTGAGGTAACTATATCAATCAATGGGTACACTGAGGTAACTATACCCATCAATGAGTACACTGAGGTAACTATACCAATCAATGAGTACACTGAGGTAACTATACCAATCAATGAGTACACTGAGGTAACTATACCAATCAATGAGTACACTGAGGTAACTATACCAATCAATGAGTACACTGAGGTAACTATACCAATCAATGAGTACACTGATGTAACTATACCAATCAATGAGTACACTGATGTAACTATACCAATCAATGAGTACACTGAGGTAACTATATCAATCAATGAGTACACTGAGGTAACTATACCCATCAATGAGTACACTGATGTAACTATACCAATCAATGAGTACACTGAGGTAACTATATCAATCAATGGGTACACTGAGGTAACTATACCCATCAATGAGTACACTGAGGTAACTATATCAATCAATGAGTACACTGAGGTAACTATACCAATCAATGAGTACACTGAGGTAACTATATCAATCAATGGGTACACTGAGGTAACATACCCATCAATGAGTACACTGAGGTAACTATATCAATCAATGAGTACACTGAGGTAACTATACCAATCAATGAGTACACTGAGGTAACTATACCAATCAATGAGTACACTGAGGTAACTACACCCATCAATGAGTACACTGATGTAACTATACACATCAATGAGTACACTGAGGTAACTATACCAATCAATGAGTACACTGAGGTAACTATACCAATCAATGAGTACACTGAGGTAACTATACCAATCAATGAGTACACTGAGGTAACTATACCAATCAATGAGTACACTGAGGTAACTATACCAATCAATGAGTACACTGATGTAACTATACCAATCAATGAGTACACTGATGTAACTATACCAATCAATGAGTACACTGAGGTAACTATATCAATCAATGAGTACACTGAGGTAACTATACCCATCAATGAGTACACTGATGTAACTATACCAATCAATGAGTACACACTGATGTAACTATACCCATCAATGAGTACACTGATGTAACTATACCCATCAATGAGTACACTGAGGTAACTATACCCATCAATGAGTACACTGAGGTAACTATACCCATCAATGAGTACACTGAGGTAACTATACCAATCAATGAGTACACTGAGGTAATTATACCAATCAATGAGTACACTGAGGTAACTACACCAATCAATGAGTACACTGAGGTAACTATACCCATCAATGAGTACACTGATGTAACTATACCCATCAATGAGTACACTGAGGTAACTATACCCATCAATGAGTACACTGATGTAACTATACACATCAATGAGTACACTGATGTAACTATACCCATCAATGAGTACACTGATGTAACTATACACATCAATGAGTACACTGAGGTAACTATACCCATCAATGAGTACACTGATGTAACTATACCCATCAATGAGTACACTGAGGTAACTACACCCATCAATGAGTACACTGAGGTAACTATACCCATCAATGAGTACACTGAGGTAACTATACCAATCAATGAGTACACTGAGGTAACTACACCCATCAATGAGTACACTGAGGTAACTATACCCATCAATGAGTACACTGAGGTAACTATACCAATCAATGAGTACACTGAGGTAACTATACCAATCAATGAGTACACTGAGGTAACTACACCAATCAATGAGTACACTGAGGTAACTATACCCATCAATGAGTACACTGATGTAACTATACCCATCAATGAGTACACTGAGGTAACTATACCCATCAATGAGTACACTGAGGTAACTATACCCATCAATGAGTACACTGAGGTAACTATACCCATCAATGAGTACACTGAGGTAACTATACCCATCAATGAGTACACTGAGGTAACTATACCAATCAATGAGTACACTGAGGTAACTATACCCATCAATGAGTACACTGAGGTAACTATACCCATCAATGAGTACACACTGAGGTAACTATACCCATCAATGAGTACACTGAGGTAACTACACCCATCAATGAGTACACTGAGGTAACTATACCCATCAATGAGTACACTGAGGTAACTATACCAATCAATGAGTACACTGAGGTAACTACACCCATCAATGAGTACACTGAGGTAACTATACCCATCAATGAGTACACTGATGTAACTATACCCATCAATGAGTACACTGAGGTAACTATACACATCAATGAGTACACTGAGGTAACTATACCAATCAATGAGTACACTGAGGTAACTATACCCATCAATGAGTACACTGATGTAACTATACCCACCAATGAGTACAATGAGGTAACTATACACATCAATGAGTACACTGAGGTAACTATACCAATCAATGAGTACACTGAGGTAACTATACCCATCAATGAGTACACTGAGGTAACTATACCCATCAATGAGTACACTGAGGTAACTATACCCATCAATGAGTACACTGAGGTAACTACATCCATCAATGAGTACACTGAGGTAACTATACCAATCAATGAGTACACTGAGGTAACTATACCAATCAATGAGTACACTGAGGTAACTATACCAATCAATGAGTACACTGAGGTAACTATACCCATCAATGAGTACACTGATGTAACTATACCCATCAATGAGTACACTGAGGTAACTATATCAATCAATGAGTACACTTAGGTAACTATACCAATCAATGGGTACACTGAGGTAACTATACCAATCAATGGGTACACTGAGGTAACTATACCCATCAATGAGTACACTGATGTAACTATACCCATCAATGAGTACACTGAGGTAACTATACCAATCAATGAGTACACTGAGGTAACTATACCCATCAATGAGTACACACTGATGTAACTATACCAATCAATGAGTACACACTGATGTAACTATACCAATCAATGAGTAAACACTGATGTAACTATACCCATCAATGAGTACACTGAGGTAACTATACCAATCAATGAGTACACTGATGTAACTATACCCATCAATGAGTACACTGAGGTAACTATACCAATCAATGAGTACACTGAGGTAACTATACCCATCAATGAGTACACACTGAGGTAACTATACCAATCAATGGGTACACTGAGGTAACTATACACATCAATGAGTACACACTGAGGTAACTATACCAATCAATGGGTACACTGAGGTAACTATACCCATCAATGGGTACACTGAGGTAACTATATCAATCAATGAGTACACACTGAGGTAACTATACCCATCAATGAGTACACTGATGTAACTATATCAAGCAATGGGTACACTGAGATAACTATACCCATCAATGGGTACACTGAGGTAACTATACCAATCAATGGGTACACTGAGGTAACTATACCAAATGAGGTAACTATACCAATCAATGGGTACACTGAGGTCACTATATCCACCAATGAGTACAATGAGATAAATATATTCATCAATAAGAATTTAATATAAAAAAAATCAGAAATGACTGTTTCCATGTTTTTAAATTTTCAGGATTGGACCCAATTATACCAACGGGATGTCCGTCAAATACCTTCTCTCGTGGTGGAACGCACGCATACTATAGGGAAGGCGCGTGCTACATAGCAGTCGGGAGTAAAACGTCATGGGGCCAAGCCAATTCATTTTGTACAGGGTACGCCGACGGCCACCTCATTGCAATAGATACTTACACCATAAATGATTTCTTTAGGAAATTCATGGGCCACTATCCAGACTTTTCCAATTTTTGGATCGGAGCCAACGACAGGGAGACAGATGGATATTGGGTTTGGTCGACAGGTAATTATTTTAGTGTTGTGAAATATTTTGGGTCGAATGGCAATCCGGAAACATAATATTTTAGAAAGGTTTCGCACCTCACAGATAGAGTAAAGAATACGTTTAGCTATTTGTATCCTTAAAATTCACTTGGGGCAAAAATTCGTTTCGCAAAAGACAATTAACGACGACGATTGGATTACTACTGACGATGATGGATAATCAGTCGCCTTGAGATATTCGCCTTGTGTGATCCAATATATATTCTTCTATTCAGAATATGCCAACTGAGAATTGTGTGCGAAGCTTGATAAGAGATGGTGTGTGTGATGCCACAAAATTAATTGACTGAGTGACTGTATCGTTAAATCAAGTTGTGTACATGAACGGAAGAAATTGAAAGCCTACCCGGTGTGACGGTAATAGGATATCCTATTCACTCATTGCTGGGAAATGTTTAGACGATAAGGCATACTTTTATGAGACCCTGCATATAGCTTCATGGTGCAGTACCTTAAAGACCCACTTAATTTTCTAACCACCAGATCACATTATATACAATATAATTCCATATTATATACCATTTGAAAGAGGAAGCTCAAAAACATTATCAACTGATCCGGTCGAATAAACTGGGAACATATTGTTTTTGTCGAGTTACTGAGGTGTGTTCTGTGATTAATTTGATCCAGTCTGTACTATAAAGTCTATTATTCTCAATGGAAAGGGAATAACTCTATCTCTTAGTTTGAATTATGATGCATTCTGGGTTGACAAGGGGGGAAGTCTTGGAATGAATCTGAGAATCTCTTTCACTTGGTGGACACCCAAGGCCGCAGCTTTTCCGTATTCTGATGGAATATATTTAAAATTTTCCCGCGTTTCCTGGCATTAGCGGGAAAATTATGTATTCACAGTTCGGGCACATAGAGTTGTTTATTATAGGCGGAACCTATTTCGAATTGTAGCCAATGAGAATAAGATTTGTGGTAATTGTTCAGATCGCTAGAGCGGAGAATTCGTCATTCTAGCCGTGTAACTTCAGAGGGTCACATTTATTTATTTTTTTAAATATAAAATTTTTCATTCAAATGAAATAAATTATCAATGCTGTGTCCAGCTATATAGCGTTCTTTCATTCTTTAATATAACTCAGCTGAAAGATGACAAATTATTCACAATGTTCAGAATATTGATACATCTATAATTATGAGTAGATTTCAATAAGGGTGCGGTCCGAACACCCGAGCTGCACATACGAGTGGGCTTCGGATTTCAGGTGTCCAGTCCCCATAAAAGGGGTGCATGGTTTTTCCTGACCGGCTGTGCAGACTTTCTAGGATGTATTTACATTGTGTGTGTAAACTATTTTGCATGTGCCCATATTACTTGTAAAGCATGTTACGCAATAAACGCCGTCTTTGTGACCACAGCTAGCGCGGCTCAGTTGCAAATGAGTGTTTGTTTGAAATATGAGAGAATTGGGAATATATATATATATATATATATTTGGTTCCTCTTCCAAATGGTATATAATATGTCTAATATGGGATATGATGAGTATAATGTTATCTGGGCATTCTATATAATATGGGATATGATGAGTATAATGATATCTGGGCATTCTATATAATATGGGATATGATGAGTATAATGTTATCAGGGCATTCTATATAATATGGCATATGATGAGTATAATGTTATCTGGGCATTCTATATAATATGGGATATGATGAGTATAATGTTATCTGGGCATTCTATATAATATGGGATATGATGAGTATAATGTTATCAGGGCATTCTATATAATATGGGATATGATGAGTATAATGTTATCTGGGCATTCTATATAATATGGGATATGATGAGTATAATGTTATCAGGACATTCTATATAATATGGGATATGATGAGTATAATGATATCTGGGCATTCTATATAATATGGGATATGATGAGTATAATGTTATCTGGGCATTCTATATAATATGGGATATGATGAGTATAATGTTATCAGGGCATTCTATATAATATGGGATATGATGAGTATAATGTTATCTGGGCATTCTATATAATATGGGATATGATGAGTATAATGTTATCAGGGCATTCTATATAATATGGGATATGATGAGTATAATGATATCTGGGCATTCTATATAATATGGGATATGATGAGTATAATGTTATCAGGGCATTCTATATAATATGGGATATGATGAGTATAATGTTATCTGGGCATTCTATATAATATGGGATATGATGAGTATAATGATATCTGGGCATTCTATATAATATGGGATATGATGAGTATAATGTTATCTGGGCATTCTATATAATATGGGATATGATGAGTATAATGTTATCAGGGCATTCTATATAATATGGGATATGATGAGTATAATGTTATCTGGGCATTCTATATAATATGGGATATGATGAGTATAATGTTATCTGGGCATTCTATATAATATGGGATATGATGAGTATAATGATATCTGGGCATTCTATATAATATGGGATATGATGAGTATAATGTTATCTGGGCATTCTATATAATATGGGATATGATGAGTATAATGTTATCTGGGCATTCTATATAATATGGGATATGATGAGTATAATGTTATCTGGGCATTCTATATAATATGGGATATGATGAGTATAATGATATCTGGGCATTCTATATAATATGGGATATGATGAGTATAATGATATCTGGGCATTCTATATAATATGGGATATGATGAGTATAATGTTATCTGGGCATTCTATATAATATGGGATATGATGAGTATAATGATATCTGGGCATTCTATATACTATGGGATATGATGAGTATAATGTTATCTGGGCATTCTATATAATATGGGATATGATGAGTATAATGTTATCTGGGCATTCTATATAATATGGGATATGATGAGTATAATGTTATCTGGGCATTCTATATAATATGGGATATGATGAGTATAATGATATCTGGGCATTCTATATAATATGGGATATGATGAGTATAATGATATCTGGGCATTCTATATAATATGGGATATGATGAGTATAATGTTATCTGGGCATTCTATATAATATGGGATATGATGAGTATAATGTTATCAGGGCATTCTATATAATATGGGATATGATGAGTATAATGTTATCTGGGCATTCTATATAATATGGGATATGATGAGTATAATGATATCTGGGCATTCTATATAATATGGGATATGATGAGTATAATGTTATCTGGGCATTCTATATAATATGGGATATGATGAGTATAATGATATCTGGGCATTCTATATAATATGGGATATGATGAGTATAATGATATCTGGGCATTCTATATAATATGGGATATGATGAGTATAATGTTATCTGGGCATTCTATATAATATGGGATATGATGAGTATAATGATATCTGGGCATTCTATATAATATGGGATATGATGAGTATAATGTTATCTGGGCATTCTATATAATATGGGATATGATGAGTATAATGTTATCTGGGCATTCTATATAATATGGGATATGATGAGTATAATGTTATCTGGGCATTCTATATAATATGGGATATGATGAGTATAATGATATCTGGGCATTCTATATAATATGGGATATGATGAGTATAATGATATCTGGGCATTCTATATAATATGGGATATGATGAGTATAATGTTATCTGGGCATTCTATATAATATGGGATATGATGAGTATAATGTTATCTGGGCATTCTATATAATATGGGATATGATGAGTATAATGATATCTGGGCATTCTATATAATATGGGATATGATGAGTATAATGTTATCTGGGCATTCTATATAATATGGGATATGATGAGTATAATGATATCTGGGCATTCTATATAATATGGGATATGATGAGTATAATGATATCTGGGCATTCTATATAATATGGGATATGATGAGTATAATGATATCTGGGCATTCTATATAATATGGGATATGATGAGTATAATGTTATCTGGGCATTCTATATAATATGGGATATGATGAGTATAATGTTATCTGGGCATTCTATATAATATGGGATATGATGAGTATAATGATATCTGGGCATTCTATATAATATGGGATATGATGAGTATAATGTTATCTGGGCATTCTATATAATATGGGATATGATGAGTATAATGATATCTGGGCATTCTATATAATATGGGATATGATGAGTATAATGATATCTGGGCATTCTATATAATATGGGATATGATGAGTATAATGTTATCTGGGCATTCTATATAATATGGGATATGATGAGTATAATGTTATCTGGGCATTCTATATAATATGGGATATGATGAGTATAATGTTATCTGGGCATTCTATATAATATGGGATATGATGAGTATAATGATATCTGGGCATTCTATATAATATGGGATATGATGAGTATAATGTTATCTGGGCATTCTATATAATATGGGATATGATGAGTATAATGATATCTGGGCATTCTATATAATATGGGATATGATGAGTATAATGATATCTGGGCATTCTATATAATATGGGATATGATGAGTATAATGTTATCTGGGCATTCTATATAATATGGGATATGATGAGTATAATGATATCTGGGCATTCTATATAATATGGGATATGATGAGTATAATGATATCTGGGCATTCTATATAATATGGGATATGATGAGTATAATGTTATCTGGGCATTCTATATAATATGGGATATGATGAGTATAATGTTATCTGGGCATTCTATATAATATGGGATATGATGAGTATAATGATATCTGGGCATTCTATATAATATGGGATATGATGAGTATAATGATATCTGGGCATTCTATATAATATGGGATATGATGAGTATAATGTTATCTGGGCATTCTATATAATATGGGATATGATGAGTATAATGGTATCTGGGCATTCTATATAATATGGGATATGATGAGTATAATGATATCTGGGCATTCTATATAATATGGGATATGATGAGTATAATGTTATCTGGGCATTCTATATAATATGGGATATGATGAGTATAATGATATCTGGGCATTCTATATAATATGGGATATGATGAGTATAATGATATCTGGGCATTCTATATAATATGGGATATGATGAGTATAATGATATCTGGGCATTCTATATAATATTGGATATGATGAGTATAATGATATCTGGGCATTCTATATAATATGGGATATGATGAGTATAATGATATCTGGGCATTCTATATAATATGGGATATGATGAGTATAATGTTATCTGGGCATTCTATATAATATGGGATATGATGAGTATAATGATATCTGGGCATTCTATATAATATGGGATATGATGAGTATAATGATATCTGGGCATTCTATATAATATGGGATATGATGAGTATAATGTTATCTGGGCATTCTATATAATATGGGATATGATGAGTATAATGTTATCTGGGCATTCTATATAATATGGGATATGATGAGTATAATGTTATCTGGGCATTCTATATAATATGGGATATGATGAGTATAATGTTATCTGGGCATTCTATATAATATGGGATATGATGAGTATAATGTTATCTGGGCATTCTATATAATATGGGATATGATGAGTATAATGATATCTGGGCATTCTATATAATATGGGATATGATGAGTATAATGATATCTGGGCATTCTATATAATATGGGATATGATGAGTATAATGTTATCTGGGCATTCTATATAATATGGGATATGATGAGTATAATGATATCTGGGCATTCTATATAATATGGGATATGATGAGTATAATGATATCTGGGCATTCTATATAATATGGGATATGATGAGTATAATGATATCTGGGCATTCTATATAATATGGGATATGATGAGTATAATGTTATATGGGCATTCTATATACTATGGGATATGATGAGTATAATGTTATCTGGGAATTCTATATAATATGGGATATGATGAGTATAATGTTATCTGGGCATTCTATATAATATGGGATATGATGAGTATAATGTTATCTGGGCATTCAAAAATTAAGTGGGCCTTTAAACGTATTCGTAAATATATGCGTGTGTTTTGAGAAACCTCCCCATTGAACTCGACAACACGTGGCTAATCGTGCGCAGTGAGAGTATCGCTTCGTACGATATTCATATTAATGATACGGGCGGTGTTCGTTGCCGAAATATTCATATCTGTTCAAATCGCCATCAACAGAAGGAATATTAAAATATTTATAATTTTGTTCAGATGCCAAACATAATCAACGCGTAAATAGTATATTGTCGTCAAGACGTACGATGGTGTACGTAAACAAAAGCCTGCTCGTGTTACAGAAGTCTTGCTTCTGTTTACATAACACAGCTCAATTATATTGGTTAATAACACACAACTGATATAAACGCTCTTTATTATTTCCATATCAGGAAAACAGTAACAAATAACACTCTTTATGTGTACCATATCCGGATCTAAACAAAAGCCAGGTTCTGTAACGTTTTTTGCTTTTGTTTACATAACAAAGGAAAAACATTTGACAATAGCATACTGTTTATGCCATATTTCTGACTGGTATAAGAACAAAGTCTGTCTATATTTTACTATTCTCTCTGTTTATGGCGGTTTTTGATGGAGGTGAATATCTTAACAGCATACCCACCGCCAACACCGCCCGTATCTTTAAACGGACATGGCTTATTCGAGCTTCTAAAATATGTCTACGTAATTTTGTAGGAGGTATATGTTGACAAATACACGATATTTTGATATACCAGCTTCAATGCTCTGAACAATATACTTTCCATGGTCACAGGCATTTTCCAGCTGTTTGCATTTGTTCACACATAAATGAAACAAAATCTCTTGATTGCTATCATATAACAGAAACAGACTGACATAGAGCGCATCTTTTCTGTTCCATGCCGTGCAAATGTCTGGGGTTTTTTTTGTCACTATAATAAAACTAACTGTAAAACTATATAGGACCCACGCTACAGTTAGAGTTTTATAAATATTAGTCACTCAGGCAATAGATGTATCTATTCTGTATATTAAGTTATTGGGTCTTACGTGTCTTGAGATGTCTAAATAGTTTTCGGTGGACAGATCGCACAAGGGACCCACGCCAATCTTCTCTGTTGGGATTCCAATTGTTGGCTTATTAAATATGCACATATGCTTAAGATACAGTCGCGCGCGAAGCACGCTCCCGTAAGTCGGGTTTTGGATCCCAGTTAATGAAAATATCATTGAAATAATCGGTTTCCCCAATAAACATCCATATATTCAATATACATGTTTTGGAGCAGAATTAGGCAGTCCATATTGGACGCCATCATGGATTTTTTTTTATTTTTTTTTTATTTTCACACATATTTATTAGTTATGTGGATGGAGTTCTCATTAAACCTCACATCCTTATATTGATTACAGTAATGCCCAAAGTAATTGACTACTTAATCACATCAGACTTATTGGTAATTTTTCAGGATTTAAAATCCTGAAAAATTACAAATAATTCTGCTCTGGTTAAGTGGTCAATTACTTTGAACATTACTGTATGAGGATTGGGTTATCATTAAACCTCAAATCCTTATATTGGTTACAGTAATGCCCAATGTAATTGACCACTTAACCACAGCAGAATTATATGTATCTTTTCAGCATTTAAAATCCTGATAAATTACCCATTATTCTGCTGTGCTTAAGTGGTCAATTACTTTGAACATTACTGTATGAGGATTGAGTTATCATTAAACCTCAAATCCTTATATTGGTTACAGTAATGCCCAAAGTAATTGACCACTGAACCACAGCATAATTATGGGTAATTTTTCAGGATTTAAAATCATGAAAAAATACCCATAATTTTGCTGTGGTTAAGTGATCAATTACTTTGGACATTACTGTATGTAGATGGAGTTAAACCTCACAACAGTGTGTTGGGGATTTGGACCTTGACTTGGGACCTTTGGTTTTTAACGCAACAAATGCGCGTACACCTTAAACACAAATTTCTTATGTAACCAGAGTTTTTCTTGGATAAGATGAGTTTGAAGCCTGCTAACATTTCAAAATGTTGTCAGTTTTGTATTCTCTGCAGCGGAACTCGACGCATTGAAGCAAAAGTTACAAGAGATAAAATGTGTACGTAACGAGACTATAATACAAATGAAAAAATAAATTCAGGGAGGGGTGGGCGATACAGGGAACTAAGTGTTGAACCGATATAAATTTATAGAGCGATAATGACCAATGTTGACATATTATGCATCTCAACTCTACTGAACATTGCAACAAGGCAATAAAATAGGGGGTGTCAGAATCTTAGTCATCTCTATATAGTGCCAGAATAGTCATTTATGGACTTATATAAGATGTTGGGTTGGTACGTTATATATATGCCAAAATAGTGGTCCGAGAGGAGGAATAGTCCACGAGCCACAGGACCTCGAGGACCACTATTTTGGCATAGTCAACTACCAGACATTTATTATTTATTATATTTTATCGAACATTTATGTCAATTCTCTCACAATTTCTGTATCTGATTTTGTCACATTTTTATTTACCGTGAATTCTGGAAATCGGTCTCAGATTTCACCATTTACGGCAATCTTTTGACGATGGCAGGGGAGCATAAACTATGTTATTAGTTACATCTAAGAGCACCTCTTTGTTATTCATGCATTTATTTCTATAAATACGTCATTACCAAAGTCATTTTGGTGAAATTTTAGAAGTTATCTTGCTTAACCACGAAAACAAATTACCATGTCCTAAACCAGCCACCGTATTATAACGAACAGCGAATACAATGTGCTTTGCACTAAATGCTGAAAAATGATCATTATGGTACTATAAGCACTTAGTAGCACAGTCATGCGTTCATTTTTACATGGAAATCTAAACATGGCTTATTTTGATTGTGAACTTACATTTTCATGATAATATCAAACAAGTAGGTGTAAATTATTTTCTTCAACAGAAAACATGAAAATAAACATTTTCAGATTAACAAATCACGCTTTTATAATTGTAAAACTGATGCTGATCACCAAAGCAACTTGTGAAGAAATACGGTTGTTATATGATATTGGTACCCTCGAATCGGATGGTGGGGGGGGTCTTTAAAATCCCCAAAAAAACATCACATATAGTATCACTGCAGTGAAAATATAGTATTTAAATAGTACTGCGCATGTCTGTCTGTCTGTCTGTCGGTCTGTGTTATATAGAAATTCACAGGGGACCACCTAGATGGCACAAAAGGGGTCTAATAGGGGTAACTTTTTACGAGATAGATAATGGCGAGGGTTATAATTTTCTAAAGTGACACAGTTGTTGTCATGGGCAGAAAAGGGGGAGGGGCAGAAAAAAAGTCGCCGATTGCCACCAAACTTATATATAATCATCCCCATAATATGAGGAATCTAATGGTGTGGTTTAAATATGTCAAAAGTCGTGCCGTTCGCGTCAGGGATGCCCGAAAGGGGAGAGGGGCACCAAAATTAATCAAAATAATTTCAGCGCCGAATTCCACGAAATTGATACACATTCTTTTGAGATCTTCTCCATGATACAAGGAATCGTATTGTGTGATTTAAAGACGCCAAATTGGTGTCGTTGGGATGAGAGATTTTGGGGGCGGTGGGTGGTTACTAAATCTGATAAGAATTGGTTTAGTCGCCGATTGCCACGAAACTTATACAAATTCATCCCCATGGTATGAGGTGTCTAATGTCGTGGCTTAATGCTGTCACAAGTGGCGTCACTCGAGTCAGGGGTGCACTGAAAGGGAGAGGGGCACCAAAATTGATATACAGTATTTTAGCGCCAATTTCCACCAAATTGATACACATTCTTATCCATGATATGAGGAATCTAATCGTGTGATTTTAAAGACGTCACATTGGCGCTGCTTTGGTTAGAGATGGGGGTTGGGTGGGGTGGGCACTAAATTTGATAAAAATTTGTTTAGTCGCGGATTAGCACTAAACTTACAAATAATGATCCCCTGATATCAGGAGTCTAATTGTGTGGTTTAAAGATGTCAAAAGTGGGGCCATTCGAGTCAGAGGTGCCTAGAGGGGGAGAGGGACACAAACATTGATAAACAATATGTTTAGCGCCGATTTCAAGCTGATTGATACATATTCTTCTCCGTGATACGAATAATATCTAATCGTGTGGTTTAAATGCGCCAAATTGGTGCCTTTTGGGTGAGTGATATGCAATGGTGGCCCTAAATTTGATACGAATTTGTATACAAGCCGGTCAAGTCATGCATGATGGGAGTTGCACCAAAGTTGATACAAATATATTTAGCACTTATTCCACCAAATTAATGCACCTTCTTCTCTAATGATATGATGGATTAAATCACATTTGGGGTCGTTTGGGTCATGGATGGCGAGAGGAGATTCACTAGCATTTTTAAGATTGCTCAATTTCGCCGATATCCAACAAAGTTATATATATAGTCATCTCCCAGGCCATCTCCATGTCGTTCTAAGGAGTTTTTGGCATTCCAATTTCACAATCTCGACAAATGGTGACCGAATTAAGTCACTTGAACAATTATATCTTCTCAACTGTCATATTTATATGGGGATGGAAATCAAGGCATTCCTATAATGATCTAGCAACACAGATACATAGAAGAAAGCATTAAAAGTTTATTTATATCAATCTATTTAAGAGATACATATATTCATTCAAACTGAGGGACCTTGACTCGTCAGATGATTGCATGTTAGAATGGCTCATGTATATATTATAACACGATTGAGTCTGTCGCATTCAATATAGTTTCCACAAAAAGTTACAATTGCCAAGAAATATGGAAATGTAGAGCAGGCCTGTTCAAAAATAGTGGTCACAGTGTGCTTTCAAATATGGTTACTTCTGAGATAAAGGAAAACGTAGTCCGTAGCACATGACTTTTCAGGATCCTCCAATATTGATATATCTGCCCGATACAGAGGATTTCTCCACTCTCAGTCACAAAAAACGGCACTGTGGAGTTAATCGCGTTGATAGTTAAAGAGCGTTCGTATCAACAGTGTCGTTGGTAAAGAGCGCATGCGTCTAATGTGATTCTTACGTCAGGGCACGTCAGCGTGACTGTATCCGGACATGAGCGTGTTGTGTGATTCTTACGTACTTAGGGCTTCATAGGAACGGGGATCGGGTCAGTTTTTCCGCCCGAGGTGATCTTCACCTTGAAACCGGTACCCACAAATGATATATATGTGTGTGTCCTTTATAGACTCGAACCGATTGAGCTCAAACTTGCTACCTATGGGAATGGTCATGGACGGGTTAAATTGTGACCCCGACCTGACCTTGACCTTGAAAATGATCAATTCAAGGTCAAATCGGGTAAATCTGGCGGATTTCGACGAAATTTTACACCTAGGTGCAGCATACGTGTCTCGGAAGCTGTTGCAATTGCTTTTTCGAACAAAGCCATGAGACGAACCACGCCAGTGGCGGGCTAACCTGCTAGTTATAATATAAACAAACACCAGGAAAGTAACTTTTTATGCTTTTGTTTACATAGCAATGGTCAAACATATGACAATAACATACTGTTTATGCGATATTTCTTATTTGTATACGGACAAAGTCTGTCTAAATTTTAATATTCTTTCTGTTTGTGGCGGTTTTTGACCGGTGGAAATATTTTCACAGCATACCCACCGCCAAGGCCTCTCGTACCTTTAAGCCAATCAACAGTTACTGAATTTCACATTGTTTTTCAAGAAACTGACTCCAAATTTGAACGTTGATAATGGGGTAGGTGTAATCACAAAAGGCTATAATCTTGTCATTCCTTATTCTAGTCATTGCAGACGAAAGTTGTTTTATTCCAGTTTGTGTAGATTGTTTCATTAGTACTTTAGTGGAGGTATATTTAGAACTTAATGGGCATGTCATATAGTACAATCACGAAATAATAATTCGCCATCGAGTGGCAACACAAAGGATTGTAGCTCTGAATATGAACATCAGATCAGGAAGCAGTAAACTCTGTATTAAAGAATGTGTGTAGTAATGTTTTATGTAATAAGTTCCATGTTTTCTGAGATTTTGTCAGTATGGTTTCCCCTACCCCATTTTTTTCAGATATATTTGGAGTCAGTTTCCAGAAACTCGAGTGAAACCCAGTGGCATTCATTGACATATCCAATGTAAAGCTATTGTCAACACCAGCAGTCAGATGCTCGTAGCCTGTTTATATATAACCATGGGTATATGCGAGAAATACACAATGAAAACACGCTCCACAGTGTGGATCGATAAGCCTTGCCCTGTGTATTTTGATGTTGCGTTTTTTGACAATCGGTCTTCCGTATCATTTCTACAACACAATTATCGTCTTCCTTGCCTTGCAGCACGACGTTACCGTCTGATAACCACGGAAGCCTATTCATTAAGAGTATGGTCAATATATTGCCGCCGGATCAGTGCATTCTCGGATAGAAAACAAATAGGCCTATGCCGAAAGCAGAAACTAAGTCGCGATGGGCACCCCTGCATTGTTGAATCTGGGATATTTGGCACTCGGGACTTGGCTGGGTGGTTTTCGTTGGGGTGGTCTCCACCTTGGAATTTCCAACTGCACCCACCCCGTTGAACCACACCAAACTCACAAGTTTGCGTAACTCACTTTTCACCCCCCCCCCCCCCTCCGGTGCTTTGATTTTCCCCAAATGTCCCCCCATAGACTACTAAATGGTAGCCTATTCTAAATAGACCAGTTGTCTTGTGGCCACTGGCCATACAGGGGGACGAAGAGGATGGTTCGGCCCAGTATGAGATTAAAAAATCCTAACATCTAGTGGTATAACGCCAGACAAATTTACACCCCGATTTTTTCTTAAATTAATTAGCAAGTAACTACTGGCTATATGGCAGAGAACAGATGGTTAGGCCCGATGTGAGAACATTTTGAAAATCTTGTCATGAAAATTTGACAATCCTAACATTTAGACTGGCCTCAAGCTTTCCAATTCGGGGAATTTTTTAACGTGAAACTCACCCTTAGATTTGAAAATTGCCAACTGATGGCAGGGACGTGGCTAGAGGGTCTCCGTTGTGTCCACCTTGAGAAATTCCAACTGCACCCCCCCCCCCTTGAATCAGAATCAGACCAAACACAAGTTTTGCATAATCCCATTTGCACCCCTTGCACCTCACTGCTCAGGCCAGATCAGATATCATATATATTTATAAACCATGGTTCTATATTCCCGGTATGAGAACATTTAAGATATTTTAACCTGAAAAATTGCATAATTCCAGACATCTAGTGGTCTAACTCCAAACAAATGTACACGGCTACGGACAAGAGACATTTTGAAAACTATACAAGAAAATCACAAGTCCTAGCATCTAGACTGGCCTCAACTGAAGCTTTCCTATAGTTTTGGGAAATTTCAAACCTCATACTCCACTTCAGGTTGGAAAATTCTCCAACTGAGGACTATTTCAGTCCACAAGTTTGACCAAATGTAGTAAAATATTGTTTTGTTAACCTAATTAGCAGTTTTGTATTGGCCACGGGGGAGGGACAATGACACACCGGGCCGACCATGGTTCGGCCCGTTGTGCGTAAATTTTGAAATCTGAACAAGAAAATCGCAAAATCCTAGCATATAAACTAGCCTAAAGCTTTCCTTAAGTTGGAAATTTCAAACCTGACACCCCCACTTAGGTTAGAAAATTTCCAACTGACGACAATTCCAATGACAATGTTGACCAAATGTATGACAATATTGTTTTCTTAAATTAACTGGCCACCGGGGAGGGACCAAGTGTTGGAAAGTTCCAACCTGTCACTCTCCCCAAGGTAGGAAAATTTCCAACTGATGACCATTTCAGTAAAAAAAAATTGACCAAAGTAGGAAAATATACAAATATTGGTCCAAAACAATTAATTCCCCCCCCCCCCCACCCCATAAATTGTTTGAAAATCAGACTACAAGAACATTTTCAAACTATTGTTGGTGTGAAATTTGCAACTAATGTTTTGGCAGGTATGAAATTTCCAACTGTTTCAAATTTTGACCAAAGTTGGGGGTGAGACACCCCCCCCCCCCCAAACCCCCCTGTCCCACGTCTCTGACTGATGGCCATTTCAGTCCAGAATTTTTGCAAAAGAAAAGGGAAATATACAAATGTTGATCTAAAAACAACAAGTTCGTCACTAAGAAATTGTTGGAAAATCAAACTACGAGAACAATTTCAACCTAATTTTGGTTTGAATTTTCCAATTAATGTTGCACTAGGTTTGACTACAGTTTGGGGGTAAGATCCCTGCATAGCCACCCTGTCGACACTCCCCTGATTGGCAGCCCATGCTAAGAGCGCGGTCTTACATTCACTTAAGACCAGAAATCATCGATACTAAATTATGTTGGGTGGCACCCGGGAGGAGTCAGAGGGCTACATCCCCACCCCGGTCGGGGAGGGATAGACACCCCCGCCGGTGAGATATGCAATGGTCAACCCAGTAGCTAAAGCCCGCCCCCTGTCGGGGAATCGTATAGCCCCCTACGTCGGGGATATCCCCTGTTTGAAATCATATAGATATTTTAAAGGAGAAGACCACATATGGAGCAGATATCAGGGGGAAGTGAGCTCTCATAACCACAAAACTAAAAAACCTTAAACCAATTAACCCGATGTGCGATTTCTCTACGCTCCTGTTGCGTAAATTCTAGTATAAGAAGTGCGTCTATTCCAGACAAATTTCAAACAGTAAATATGACCAGACAAGACATAGAAACCGCTAATCTCATTACCAATCTAACAACACCAGTCGAACATGATTACCTTTCAAAGCAATAACACCGGGCAGCGGGTTACGGACAACCACAGGCACACACACCATAGATAAATACACGGTCAAAAGAACGGCGGTTTTTTTTTTGTACGGTTATATCTGGCATATACCCATAGTTATATATAAACGGGCTACGAGCATCTGACCGTAAGAGTTTTTGGGTGCATTTACATTGCTATAGAACTGCACACAGTGTAAACGGGTTGATATAGAAATGCACACAGAAAGAAAACGGTATTAGTTCGTGTGAGCAAAAATCGTGTTCGCTATACGTCACGGTCAACGCCGAGGCACTGCGACAGGAAAATCTGTTTTGATTAATTGTTACTCGGGCTTGGCGAATGTGGTTTAGTTTTCGTTGTCATTTCAACCCGTGTATTTCGAATGTTGAACACGGACAGGGACGTGGCAACTTTGGTCAAACTTTTCAACAGTTGGAAATTTCATACATGACACGACATTCGCTGTAATTTCCAAACCAACAAAAAGTTGAAAATGAACTTGTAGTTTGATTTTCAAACATTTTATTGGGGGGGGGGGGTTATTGTTTTCGGACCAATATTTGCATAATCTCCTACTTTTTATCAAAATTTTGGGCTGGAATGGCCATCAGCTGGAAATTTTTCAACCTTATCATGGGGCCGGGTGTCAGGTTGGAAATTTCAGACACTTAGAAAGATTGTGTACTGATCCCTCCCCGTGGCCAGTCAAAAACTGCTAGTTAATTTAATAAAACAATATTGTCCTACATTTGGTCAACAATGTCATTGGAATTGTCATCAGTTGGAAATTTTACTACATTTGGTCAAATAAAGGGTGTTGTAGGGTGGATACCCATTCAATACAGTTCCAAAACGGCCACCGCCCAGATGGTGTCAAACAGGAGACCTATATATATATATATATATATATATAGTTGATCACCTGAAATCCTAAATATTGGTGGAATCTCCATCTAAAGCTATATGTGTGCTCTCTAGCCTCTATTTGTGTATACTGTTGTTTATTGTGTATACTGTTGTTTATTGTGTATTCATTCTTTCTTCGAACCATTATCAAGTGGTATAAGGATACACTTTAAATACATGCGTCACATACCAAATCGCTGTTGTCTGCTGATGGTAGATCCATTTTTATGTCTGGTCTAAACTGAAACGACTCGTAGTGAATTGTCAATTACCAGAGTACTGATCAGCGCGCGTTCACTATTAGTAATCATATAATGATCACAGTAATGCGCGACACGTGACTTCATACAGATCTGTATACAGTTCTATATCAGTGTAAATGCACCCTTAGGGTAAACGAATATTGATTTTACTATTTATGCACAAAAACCTTTTAAAATGGACAAAAGCGCCCCGAAATCGCATTTTTAGAAGAAAAAAATGTTAATACTGAGGATTCATTGGGCCATAAGTTGATTTTCTACAGAATGTTTTAGGAAATTCCTTCACAGTGTGTTTAACTATGTATACTTAAGTTGTTATGAGAAATGAAGGGAATATGGATTTATATTTATTGAGTTGTATGACCTCAAATATCCCATTTTATCACGCCGGTTCTCTATCACAGGCAAATTTGTCTGCCCATGTAATGGAAGACATGGAAGAATATATATTTTTATTTTTGTCTTCTCAATCATAGATGCATAAGGAAATGATTTTGTTTGTGCACAATCTAGAGAAGACATTAATAAAACAACAAGAGATCCCTTCATTTTTCTTTAGTTTCCAAAATACAGGACCACACAAAATGAATTTTAGCTAATTTTGAGAAATTTCGGCTGTGAAATTAGATAAACTCCCAATTTTTGAGGCAAATAACCCGAAAAATACTCAACTTATCTGAGAAAAGTTTTCTGTTCTGTATTCAGGATTGTCTACGCACTTTAATAAATGGACACACAAATGGAAGGCCTTGTGAAATATTATTTTTATAAACATTGTTGAAAAGTCATAAATTGAGTATTTTACCAAATTTTGACAAATTTATTTCACAAAATTCCAAATTCATCAATTTCGCCTTTCTAGATCCTTTTTATTTTTTTATTTTAGCATGTCGCTTTTAATTGGTTAATGTACTTATTCCCAATGAAAAACTTTTGTTGCAAATATTTGAGGGAAAGCCACAAATGCACTGGACTTGCTGGTGTTGCCAATGATATAATTGCTCTAAGCTCTTGCGTCACTGCGCGTGGCGGTAATAAACGTGTGTCTTGCTAAATCGTGAAAGCGAATTTAGACGCTAATTGTGTTATAAATATATATATTAAATGTATAATACTGTCCAAATATACGTAATTCGATCTTGTAAAATAGTTCATGGGGGATCTGATGCATGCATCTTCTTTTCTTGTATATATTGTTACATCTGTTGATCCATGTACAAAAGGAGCACAGACTAAGAGGGGACACACACAAGTAATGGTGATGATGATGATGCTGATTATAATAACGATACTAATGATGATGATGACAATGACGATGACGACGTGACCATGGTAGCTATTATTATTACAAAGGCGACGACGATGATGAAAAATAGACTGAGTAGGTACAAACACAATTATGTATACATAATATGTAACAATGTCCCGAGTCCCGATCAACATGACGTATGGGTCTTTATCATTATCATCATCGTCATGACATCATTATCATCGCGCCTTAATCATCAACATCATCATCATTCATCATCACCATCAACATCAACATCGTCTTATCGTCATTATCATTACCATAGGCATTGTCATCGTCGTCCCTCTATCGTCGTCGCTTCTTCGTCATTATTGTTCATCATCGTCGTCGCTATCATGGTCACATCGTCATCGTCATTGTCATCATCACCATTACTAACGTTATTATAATCAGCATCAGCATCGTCATCATCACCATTATTAAAATTATCATCGTCGCATTTAAATGTGATCATTTGGATGAAATCAGAAAACAATATATCCCTGAGTACTTTTGGAAGAACCCTACGAGAGAGAAATTCCATGGTCTCCTATCTCTTCAAAATATAAGCCTCATAAAAAGACTATATGCATATTCCTAAGGTGTGCCTTTAAGAAGGTGTCTTATACTATATAATAGAAATCATTTATTGTTATGGGTGAACACATGTAATTATCATACTTGTTAAGTTTATCGCCTATTATTGTGTAATCTAATTTAATTACTGCTGTGTATATGAAATGAACAATATTCAAAGTTGTGTACATACTGTATATACATTTTGCTTGTTTCACTGTTATGTGACTTATGCAATAAATCAATCAATCATAATCGCTTTTATCGTCAAAATCTTAATCCTCATCATTGGCTGCGGACACACGTACCACAGTAGCGATGGCATAGTAGGTGTGGCAATTAATTATGGTGGAGTTTGGTGACAATTGGTCATCATAGTTTATATGCCATAGCGAGCAATGTCGCCCGCTGCACATTCACACAATGAGTCTTTTCCAAGCTCTACCAGCAGCGAGATATAAGTCGCTTTGTTTATTCCAGATACTTTCTCTTATCTGCATCTCTTCCAAAAATTCCGATACAGCTTCATCTGTCCACATGATGTTAGCGTAATTATGCGTATAGAACTAAACGTCGCAAAATAAAAAAAACGCATTGGGGAACTGTCTTAATACGCATGAAATTAATATAAGTAGATAAACATGCAATGAGAGCACATCAATAAAACATACCACTTGCATGATATGTGAGTGAATGAGGTCAAACACAATTCTGGACAATCGATCGTGAAATGTTATGTATCGTAGAGAATACAATGTAGCAAAACGTAATGAGTAGAGATCAACCTTGGTGAAACGCAATGGGTTAATTGGTCAGTCGATTCACTGTGTGAATCTGCAGCGGGCGACATGGCTCGCTATGGCATATAAATTATGATGACCAATTGTCACCAAACTCCACCATAATTAATTGTCACACCTACTATGCCATCGCTACTGTGGTACGTTTGTCCGCAGACAATTGCCGTAGTCAGCATAATAACGTCATCGACATTTTCATCCCCATATTTGTAACAATCGTCATCATCATTAATGTATTATAATCACCAACATCATCATCGTCATTATCGTCATCATCATCATCATCATCATCATCATCATCGACCATCTTCATATGATCACGGTTGCAACAACATTAAGAACAACATTAACGACAACATTATCATTAGTACCACAGTATGTTAAAGTAACTGTTGATCACCCTGGCGAACACCATCATCGTCGAAGGGATGCTACATCAGTGATATTAAATACTTCATCAAGGATGTCAATGGTTAAGTCTTTCTGTCTGGTATATTTACTGGGAGAAAACAGTTTCTGGTACATCTAAAATAACTGCATTCGAATAAATAATGCAATTCATCGCCAAGTTTATGATTATTACATAGAGGGCATGTTCGCTGCATTAAGGCAGTATCGTTCCATCCTCCCTACTCTATTGGTAGTCTGTGATTACATGTTCGAAATTGGCATAGCGTTTTTCTATTTCTGTTATCTAGATTGTCCAAATATTTTTTTTTTAAACATTGTGTTTGAATATTTTGTATATGGCACCTGTACTCGAATTATCTAAATTTGAAACCCAAATAGGGATCACTAACGACTAACACGGCTGAATTTAATATAATAAATTACTTCTTCGGGACAAATATGTATGTCGGTGTACTTAAAAAATGAGCTTGGTCGCAATATGGTAGTATAAGGTTTTCACTTTTTCGATCCATCTTATTAGGGTGTATGATTTTGAATGGAGTACATGTTTTAAGAACTTTTTGTGAATGTTTTCAAAAATATCGTTATTTTCCGGCCCAACACTTAACACAGCAGTATGACTAGATAGAAATAACCTTAGCGTTAAATAAATCAAATTGATTTTTAACTGAGAAACTGAGTTCTGGCTTTTTATATTATAGAATACGTTAAAGATACGGGCGGTGTTGGCGGTGGGTATGCTGTTAAAATATTCAACTCCGTCAAAAAACGCCATAAACAGAGGGAGTAGTGGGATATAGACAGACCTTGTTCTTATGCCAATCAGAAATATGTTGTTGACAATTTCCCCCCTTTTTTGTGTAAACAAAAGCAAAAAACGTTACGTTTCCTGGCTTTTGTTTAGATCCGAATATGGTAAAGAATAAAGAGCGTTATTTGTTACTGTTTTCCTGATATGGAAATAATAAAGAGCGTTTATATCAGTTGTGTGTGATTAACCAATATAATTGCGCTGTGTTATGTTAACTTCTGTAACACGAGCAGTCTCTTGTTTACGTACACCATCGTACGTCTTGACGACAATATACTATTTACGCGCTGATTATGTTTGGCATATGAGCGGAACTGTATATATTTTGGTGTTCCTTCTGTTGATGGCGATTTGAACAAAATTAATATAAATATGTCTGTAACGAACGCCGCCCGTGCTTTTAATCTCGTAGCTTTATGTGCTAGTGTTTTTTAGCTTAGGAAAATGAGCCAGATTTAGTATATACAATTCCAAGATAATTTAAAATTTTCACGACTTCAATTTCAATCCCATCATAGCAGAATATTTCGCCGTTCGGCAAACTCATTTGGAAATCAACCAAACTTTAGTTTTCTTGACATTAACTGTCAGTCTCCACTTTTGGCAATATCTACTAAAACGTTAAGAGCCTTCTGAAGTTTTCCAGGCGTTCAGCTAAAAGAACCGTGTCATCGACATACAATATAAGGAAATAATGAGTAACTTTAAGGACACATTTGTGTGTTGTTCTATGTCATCTTCGATAGACCATCTGCTCCTTCAGCTTTAATGGAATCTTCCAAATCGTTTAGAAACAAGGAGAATAAGAGAGCTACTTCAGGCGGAGATCTACTTCTGTGATAGGCCCACACGCCACCCGAAGGGAGCCTGTTTCAGCTAGTTCAGTTACAAAACTATACATTTGAATTGTCTTTTATTCATCTGGATGGATGTTCATGAACTGGAGAAGAAGACAGACATATATATGCACTTAACTTTAATTCACAGGAGAGATGATAAAGTATAGTAACTGGGCAACGGGTCAACCAAACTGCAATTTCGCCTGTGTCGAGGACTGCGGTATAATGGACACAGGTGGCTATTGGCACGACAAGCATTGTTCGCTAACAGATAGGCCGTCCGTTTGTCGGATCAAAAGTTAGTATCAATATTATATAAATAGTATTAACAATATTTCATAAGAACAAAAACAAAAACATTACAACTGGAACATTAAATGTTGATCCCTCAGCTATGTTTTTGGAATCATATATGCGCTCACTCCCAGCGAGACCTTGCGCATTTCACCAGTTCCTAAATTGGTGAGGAAAATAGGTCGAAATACCTTACAATGGTAGTGCGTATATAGTGCTATACATAGATCGCCCTGTTCAAAAATCGGGGGAGTGTTGGTATTTATCAATAATGGTATAGAATAGTAATGTTTACACAATGGATTTGATATGTAAAATCTCATTATTGGAGAGTTGTTAATAATGAAAATAAGAACAAAATAGATATATTTCTTCATGTACTTGTTGGTGATAGGTGTTGTACATACTTATGTTATTCTGAATGAACCCACGTCAAATGCCTTGATGTTATTCCGAATGAACCCACTTCAAATCCATTGAGACCCTTTAAAAACCTCCACTTACCAGATATTGATGTGTAAAATGAGATTGTTTCTGGATCTTTGTTTGATAATATGTTAATTGTTTCTCTATTTAATATTAATGCAATATGTTTTTGATACATCAATTTATATATATATATATATATATATTTACATAGAAACATAAGCTCTGTGCAATTGTCCTGCTGTGTGGATGGAGTGAAGATCCGTCAGAGGATAAGTGTGGGCAGTGTTCTCAGTAGGAGCTCATTGTGCATAAATTGCGGTAACACAAACGTTCTATATAGTATGTAGTGCCCACTCGGAAAACTAATGTTCAAAATAGAACAAAGAGTCTGGGTTTTAACCCTTTCTATACTGAATTGATTCTCCACGCAGTTATGAAAAGTATACATTGGAATGGTCTATTATTCATTTGGAGAGGTGTTCAGGAAAAATTAGCATACGACAGAAAATAGAAATGCAGAAGGAATTCTATTTATTGGAGGGAAATGTTCTGATAATAAGTTTAACCAATGATAAGTGCAGAAGGATTCATATTCATTGGTGGGAAATGTTCTGCTAACATTTTCAACAAACCTATGGTCGCTTGTTGAAAATATTTTATGAGCATTTCCTAAGGGAACTACTCGTCAAGGAGTATTTAGTATAGAAAGGGTTACGGCAACATATATCATTAACAGATAACCGCTACTTTATTACGTTATTATATCCAGTCACTGTGAAATGCCGAGAATAACATGGTTGTGAAAATATGTCATTTATTTGTTTAAATTTACTGCCCATAATGTTTGATTTTCTAAAAACTAGTACATATATTCCCTATTATTCTAAAACTGAATTCCATGTTATTTTACCATTTCTTATATAAATACTTATTGAAGATTAGTTCCCATCGGACATGTTCAGATAATAGTTTTAACAAACTGCCGTGGAGGGTGGATTAATCCATTTAAAGAAAGGTATAAGTCGGATCCCGGATGCCAGAAGAGGGATAATGGTATCAGTAAAGTCTTATCGCCGCGAACTGTTTATCTGTTTCAATTGTGCCGGACTGATTGGATGTATTCCCGAATTAGTTTATTTTTAACACTTTCTATAATAAAAACTCATTATTGAGTAGTTATCAAAAGGATATGTTCAGAAAATAAGTTCAATACGTCGTTGGTTAAACTTATTATCAGAACATTTATTTCCCTCCAATAAATAGAGGATATCTAGTGTTTTTGAGTGGATACCGAAAAATATGTCATGAGTGATCGAGACAAATGTTTATTTTCGCGAGCGGCTTGCCACGAGCGAAAATAAACACTTGTCGCGGTCACGAATGACATATTTTTCGGTATCCACTCAAAAAACACTAGATATTCTTTTTATTATACGCATTTCCAAAGAAATTCACCATTTACGACGTTAAATGATCTCACAATCGTTGCATCATTTTTGAAGCCATCAGCTGATCGATGCCTGTTAGTAAGTAAGTAAGTAATGCTTTATTCTCAGCCATTATAATACATGGTACATGAGAAAACATATATACACTATATACAAATTAGAACTTTCCGGGGTATACATAGACATAATACAATGCAGATAATAATCAGTTACGGTCCAATATTGCATTAACATGTCCGGAATAGAACAATACAGATCTCGATAGACTTATTTAAAGATTCTAAGCTAACCGGGGAAAAAAAGAAGAAGAAATTACAAATATATACATCATGGTCAGTATATATAGTACTGTTTTCTCATTTTCTTTTTGGAAACCAAGTTGTTGTAAATGATGATGTACCAATATTACGTACATGATTATTATCTGTAATTAAATTGACTCATATAATGTTTACACACACTTATAAATACACACATATTATATACGTATACATACTCATGCATATACCTACACACACAAACATACATACATATGTATAAATATACATGCATACAAACACATACATACACATACACACATATACATACATATATACATATATACATATATATACACATATACACATATATATAGCCATATATATATACATATATATATATATATATACACATACATATATACATACACATACACACATACATATATACATATATATACATATATAAACACATACACATAGACATTGTATTATGGCATTCGTTATGGACTTTTGCATATCTAAAACACGTGGAAACCATACAAATAGTAACATAATATGCATAGTTGTACTATGAATAAGGAATCTACGACGTGATCTTCACATATATGTATGTCTGCATGTTCACACATACAGACGCACACACATATAAGCACCACGATCGCCAAATATTTGAATAGTTATTTAAATTGTTTCAATCCGATTTTTATAAAGTTTGAAAGTTTGTTTAGCTTCATTGTGTCAGAAGAATTTAATAAGCCATAAAAAGACTCTTGCGATGGATTTTTCCAGATCGATTCGTCAATATATTTCATGCGGTATATTCACGTAAATTTGGACAAACTATTACAAAATGATATTCATCGCACATGATGGCACCACATAACTGACATGAGCCAATTCCAGATATCCCTTTCTTTTGGTTCTTAGATTTTGCCCACTTCATAGTCTCAACGCCTAATCTATGATTTGATGTACAAATTCTCTGTAGCGAGATAATTGAATTAAAGGGACATTCAACATAAAAACGACTAAGCGAAGGACATTTTTTCAGGTTACGATAAAATTCTCCTCGTGACGATTGAGAAACTTCATTATTCCACTGGAGAAAAAAATTGCCAAGTAGTTTTTTGTGCATATATTGAAGTTTAGAATTCGAAACGGGTAACTGTGTTTTCCAGTTGTCTTCGCAATCCGCACGCACAAAAATGTCTTCAATATGATCAAGGTATCGTATTCTTTTGCCACCGCCTTTCATAGCTAAAATTAACTTGTACAATATGAAGGGGTTATTACTTTTTGTTTTCGTCATTAGGCGGTTCCAAAATGAGGTCATTCTTTTGTAAATTTCAACACACAATGGCCATCTTCCAAGCTCACCATAAACCATATAATTTGGAGTACTCATTTTCATGTTCGTTAGGAGCTTACAGAATTTGAGATGGACAGCCTCGATATATCGCGAGTATTCTCAAAGCCCCATAATTCACATCCATATAACAGAATGGGTTGTATGAGGTAATCAAAAAGTTTTAATGCTATGTCTGCAGATAGGTGAAGATTTCTCACCTTGGACAGGAGTCCGTACATTGCTTTTGTCGATTTCATTTTTATCGACTTGATTGCCCGACAGAATCGTCCGTTATAAAATAATTCAATGCCTAAATAAGGAAACTGTTCGACTATATCTAATTTATCACCACAAAGCATGAAATTTGGGGGAGAACTCAATTTCTTGTTGGTGAAGATCATTACCTTAGTTTTTTGAGTGTTAATTTTGAGCTCCCAAGACTCTGAATAGTCAGAAAATGCATCTAAAATTCGTTGCATCTCATAAGGATTGTCCGCAAACAAAACAGTATCATCTGCATATAAGATGCACCATAGTTTGAGATAAATCTCTAACTCATGGAAAACTCGATCGTTAAGATGGGTTAACCCCTCAGTAACGCAATTTTCTAGAAAATCTTCCAGATCATTTAAGTAAATAGAGAACAGGAGAGGGGATAGGTTAAGGTTTTCGCCTTGTTTTACCCCTACGTTACTTACAAAATAATCTGACAACCGACCATTGCTGACTACGCAAGACTTTGTAGCCTGGTACATGTTCCGGATTATATTAAATATCTTGCCGTTGATTCCGGTTCTCATAAGTTTCACCCATAACGCCTCTCGCCAAATAGTATCGAAAGCCTTTTTAAAATCAACGAAAGTACAGAACAGTTTCTTGAGGTCACCCGGTCAATTAGTTAAGAAACCAGGGCCATAACTCATAGTAATTCTTAGAATGACGTCTCAAAAAATATTGGGCCGATTTAGCTTATATTTGGTACGGAGGGACCTTGGGTGACTGGGGTTCAGATTTGTTCAAATAGGGGCAGAGCCAGGGACATAACTCAAAAAAAAATAACATTTTTGCATTTTGACCTTTGATTTTTTTTTAGACACATCACAGCTACCCCACCCCACCCTCCCTCACATATGTTCACGCAATGCTACTTCACCATCCGCAGAATATAAAAATATGGTTCCCGCATTCTTCCCTTTATTTCCCCCCATAAATATGTCGAATTTCAACATAAAATAGATTTTAATTATAACTGTAATATCAGTGAATATAATATAAATTAGAATATCAAAATGGGTTCTTTCACTTTATCTTTCTTCAACAGTACGAACCGGAAACAGTATTGGTACACACAGGTGAATCGGTCGCACGGTCGAGCTAGTGTGGAAGTATATTCTTCTATATCCCCTTCTGGGTGATATCGATGTTTATCTAAACGCGTATTTTTCTATAATTCACTGTTGAGCGTATAATAAATAGAATTCCTTCTGCATTTTTATTTTCTGTCGTCTGCGTATTTCTCATGAACACCCCACCAGATGATTAATAGACCATTTCAATACATACTTTTATCACTGAATGTGCGAGCATCCATTTTAGTACAGAAAAGGTTACGTTTGATCCAAGACGGAGTTGAGGGACATCTCAATGTGCCGTTCCGATCGTAACATGGCCATTTGGATAAGAATCTTCTATGAGTGTTTTAATTCTCCCATCACAAAAAGGTCCAAGACATCACATTAACAATATAAAAAGGCTCGATACTGTGTTTTATTTTCTTACAGAAGTGGTACCACCCACACCCAAACCAACACCCAAACCAACACCCGAACCAACGACACCCAAACCAACGACACCGAAACCAACTACGACGACACCGACAACAACAACAACGACGACAACAACAACAACAACGACAACAACGACGACAACAACAACAACAACAACGACAACAACGACAACAACGACAACAACAACAACAACAACGACGACGACAACGACCACCACATCAACGACAACAACACCAACACCAGTTTCCACGATCATAAGTCAGAAGACGACAATGTTGGCGTCCGCTCCCGTAATACCAACATCAACAGACAAGCCAGAGAAAACCACGGCGAAACCATTCACTCACAAGCCACCGATCGCTATATCAGACGACGAAAGTGACAAATCTTGTAAGTGTTATTTTTTATGTGTTCTCTAAACTAGTTGCCATGGTTACAATGGTTCCCGGTGGTCCAGTCCAGTAAAATCAGTTACAAGAAATGGTAGCGCCCTCAAGATCATATTAGGTTACACTGGTGTAAATGTTTTCCATAGGCCTCAGTGCTAACGTTTTAGCGTATAGTGTTGGCAATATAAATGTTGGGTCCAAAATTTTCTTTAAATCTGAAAAATTGACATTTTGGGAAACTTTTTACACAAAACAATCATGTCTGTCTAGCAGGGAATTCGCCTTTAAATCTTATGTTTTCGTAACTAGTGTCAGAACCGCATAAAAAAATACAGTCATATTTTAGACCACACCAAAAAATTCAAACTTCACTACAAAGGGTTAATTCCTGTGCCAATGGTTATTTTACCTATGGGAAATCATAGGGAAGAGGTGTGATGATTTTTTTATGTGAAAAGCACACAAGGCTATTGACCAATCAGGGCCCAGTGTCTATTTTATTCTCTCCTATATATTCCTCCCGCATCCGCTAGATGTCACTCGGAACCTTATTTACACCAGTGTAACCTAAAGCGATAGCCCGCTTTTTCGCGGAATAATTGTAACTCCCTACATTTCTTCAGAATTGCCCATCAATGGAAAAAATGTGTTACAAAACAATCACTTCTGTGGTTCTTTATTTATCACACACAATTTAACCCCACCCCCTTTAACAAATTATTCATCAAAAAAGCACAATTTTCCACCACCAGTCATGTTCAGGCCCCATTTTCACTCAGTTTTAGGGGTCTGGTGTTGCAAACTTGGATCAGCTATGGAAGACTGTTCAATATTCTTTCCATGAGAGAACTTCTGGTGATGTGAGGTCATTGAGTCCAGATCTGATCAGCTGAGCATCAAGCGCATGACTTTATCAGCACATTGAAGAATAAAATATGACATTTTCAGGTCTGCAAGGGTGATCCAAGATAACTGGATGTGGGTGTATATTGAATTAGTTGAATAAAGATATGCTCTCTTTGAATTGCTGAAGCATTTTCTTAAATGTGTCCAAGTTTTAGTGCTATTAACCTTCAAATCACCATACCCACCAGTGGAAATGACACACTTTTATGATATATATCTGTATATCACTGGCTATAAAATCCAAAATACTTGTTAAATTAGGTTCTTATAACAATTGATATATGTGTCGTTGACATGCCCATGTTATGGGTCATTTGCATTATCATGTGACTATTACCACCTTGAAAAATTTTGAAAATACCTTGAAAAATTGGCATTTTTTATGAAAAATCTTACTATTTTTGTGGCTGATGTAAGTGAAAGAAGACATCAGCAGCAAGAATAGCCGCATCAAGCATGAGATATTCATTGGACTGAAAGACCAGGCTCTGTAAAATGCATTAAAATGCTTTAAAGTGACTCCCAGGAATCAAAAATGATAAAAAGCTATTTTTTCCCTTTAGGTTACACTGGTGTAAATGTTTTCCATAGGCCTCAGTGCTAACGTTTTAACGTATAGTGTTGGCAATATAAATGTTGGGTCCAAAATTTTCTTTAAATCTGAAAAATTGACATTTTGGGAAACTTTTTACACAAAAAAATCATGTCTGTCTAGCAGGGAATTCGCCTTTAAATCTTATGTTTTCGTAACTAGTGTCAGAACCGCATAAAAAAATACAGTCATATTTTAGACCACACCAAAAAATTCAAACTTCACTACAAAGGGTTAATTCCTGTGCCAATGGTTATTTTACCTATGGGAAATCATAGGGAAGAGGTGTGATGATTTTTTTATGTGAAAAGCACACAAGGCTACTGACCAATCAGGGCCCAGTGTCTATTTTATTCTCTCCTATATATTCCTCCCGCATCCGCTAGATGTCACTCGGAACCTTATTTACACCAGTGTAACCATTATTAGGCATATATAAATATATTGGAGCTTGAGACCTTCACCTACAGTGGAATACATTATTAAGGAACATAATTATATTAACTAAGAAATGTATTACCTGCACTGTTTTTTGCAATGTTATAAACTTATAGAATTCCCTGTCACAACATAAACAAATTCCAGGTTTTTAACTAGTGGAGTATGATCGCTACGGGCGTAGCAAGAGTAGAGATTCATGGCGTGAATGTGATGTGAGACACAGTCCATGATAAGGGCGCGTACACATGAAGCTGCAAGAAAATATCTGCAAGAAAATATCAGGTGAAATTGCACACTGATATTTTCTTGCTGCAAAGATTACGCCCGTGAGAACGCGGCGGTTTAGATTGAGCTCAATCAGAACAGTATTAGGCATGCTGGTTCAAGTGAATTGCGTCCGGTAAATAACATATAGTCCATTTTGGCAATTCATAGCTTTTTGAAATTTCCAACTGTTGACATGTATTTCCGAAGTCGGGTGGGATTAGCAACGTTGCTGATCTCATGCATAAAGACCGTCTGCATAATCAGAAAGTGGTCACGTTATTTGGAAATTTGGAAATGTTATAATTTCATAGTGCATGTACATGTGGGGTGACAAATGTTATTATGGTTTTGTGGCAAATCAGATTACCCCACCCCCATTGAGACCACATATGAAGTTTTCATAAGATTGTTGCTTGGTGTACATTACGTTACCGAACTTACATGGGTGCATGTGGGGACATGAGACCCCCTCCAACTTGGAAACAATATTATAGTTGGAAATTTCACACCAACAATGGTTTGAAATTGTTCTTGTAGTCTGATTTTTAGACCAACATTTGCATTTTTCCTAATTTGGTCAAATTATTGGTTTGGAATTTCTTCTAGGCCCCTCCCTCCCCGGTGTCCAGTCAAAATTCAATGTATGTGAGGTACCATATGGGAAATTCAAAGACGATGGGAGGTGTGCAAATTCAATTATGTGATCTTGGGTCTTGGGCCCGATTCAAGAGGGATGCAGTTGGAAATCCTCCGTCAGCGGAAACACTCAACAGATATATATGTCCCCACACATATCCATATAATAGCTCAGCGATTATGTCAAACAATCCAAAATGGAATTACGAAGTCAATTGTTGAAACAGGCGATAATATTGATGGATCATAACTCGAGTGCATGAACGGTTACCAGCGTGTCCCTTGTAGAGATTAGTTAACGGATACCGATGGCCACCAATCAAGGTGAACACATATCACCAACTGGCGATAAAATATCAGCGCGCTGCCTTCGTCGGATATTTTCCGGTATTATTTATTTGATTGGTCAAGTAAGTCACATGGGGCATACCTGATATTTTCTTGCACGTCATGTGTACGCGCCCTAACAGCTCCATGTGCTATGATGCAGTAAAAGTACGTTTGGCCTACTGCCAATACAAGTAGATCGTAAGATCGCACCGAAACTAGTAACCACAATTCCTCGATATTTGCAGTTACCAAAACGAACAGCACCGTTGGCATCTATACCTGGCACAAACAAAGCAAGTGTTTATCTTCTAGTGTAAACAAGGCACGTAGTTGCCTTCTACTTTAATATGTAAGCGGTGACCGCCTGCAAAGGCAAGTTCATGTATTCGTGGTGGTGAATAGCCAACGACTGCATGCCAGAGCGCAAAACCAAACTAAACGCAAAACAAAAATAAGATTTCACCGGGACAAGCCACTATATTAGCAACAAGGGATTCTTAACGCATGACTGATCTGAGAGAAATTACATTATTAGTGCGGCACTTACTGGAACATAGTATTAGCTGGTCGAGATTACAGATAACATACAAAACAAGTACGCAAAGTATCGAGTACGTTTGTAATCACATTTACTCCATCCTCCTACGACACGGCCAAATACGCTTGCCAATATTCACACTGAGAGAGCGTAACAAGTCAATGATTCCGTCTCAATACTTCGTTTGATAAATGAATACAAGAAAACCAATGTCAGAAATTGTAACGCGCTCAAGATCATATATTATATACCCATGTTTGTAATTATAGAATATATAATATATTGGATTCGCGGATGACCAACTCAGAATTCCGTTAAAATAACCATAACAACCAGCACCTAATTTCCCAACTACACCTTTTACCGGACTCGGCCTCCGGTCGCAGTTCGACTTTTAACCTCCCAAAAATTCCCATTCTATAAATAAAACACCCATGGGCTCAGGCGAAACAAGAATCTCTACATTAGTATACACGCGGAGCGCGCGTAATAATGAACTACTGCCTATAAGAATTACGAATAGCTTACAATGGCACAACTTCCAAACCTTATGCTTCGGTGGGGTCCTGTTATGCACTAGAATATTTGGTACATGTATGTTAATATTGATAATCAAACGAACATTATTGAACTTGTTTCCGTTTTTTTCCAGTGATTTGGAAGATTGTTCTTCCGATAATAGTTCTCCTGCTGATAGCGTTCCTTGTTATTATTATCGTCATGTGGAGGAGGTGAGTTCAACAATAAAAATACAACTTAAAAGGGGGCTGCACTCACATTTCCAGCATTCGAGAGATTTGTTTAGCCTGAAGTAATAACAAGAATTTTACCAATATATGACAAGTGTGGGTACCAATGGAAATGGACATCTCTCTGAGATAAATAGGTTACTTACATGTGGTCGACCAACATCGTCTCGCCATATGTATTTACACGATGTTACCAAAATCAACATCACTTAATTAATTGTGCTTATGTCGCGTATACGTAAACTTCTCGCCGAACGTAACGTAGTAAATGACTGGCAATCAAATACTATTGTAGGTATAATTATATCATTACTATTTGCAGTTCTTTGTATATATATATATACATTTAGCATACATCGTCGACACAAATTCATTTATTTGTTGCATATTGACAATTGAATATATTAGAAGGCGTTATATTATTCTATACATGATTGGATTTAGAAACAGTCCCCATTTAATTCGAATATAGTTTGCACATAGCCATGTCGAATTTCAATCCATTATGATGGCAGTGATTATATTCCGCGAAAACGAGATTACGTCTGTCCTAGAATCGTGAATATTGAACAGTAAGATGACTTATATATACGCGGCGGCAATGTAATGGTCATGAATCGATCATGTCGATTCATGTGAAAAAGTCAGTAACTTCTCAGTGGGGGGTATACGGTGACTATATATATATTTGTTGGCGCTTTATCTACGACATATTACAGTATTAACGTCCATAGGGATGGAATTCCACATAAGGACATAAGGAATCCATAAAAAAAGTCTGTGTTTTTGTTACAGAAAACGGAAAAGGGCAAAAGAGGACCCAGCAACTGCTGTAAATCGAGCCTTCTTCGTATCAAAACAATCTGATGACGAAACCTATGCTTATATCGACGAGGATGGGATCAGGGATATGTTCGGTGGTCTCCGACATGGCTCCAAACCAGGTCAAGATAACCAGGACTATTCTCACTATGATGAACCAACCGACCGAGATGGAATCCCCATGTCGCCTCCAACCACACTGGCGCCGACATTACCATTGGTGCCACCGGTCCGAACTCCAAACATACAGCGGAAAGTTAAGGAATCTGGTCATGAGGCTAAACAGAATGAGACTTATGATGATATACTTGCCCGTGCTGCTGCTCGCGGAGAGTTATCGTCCTTCAAACTAAACAATACGAATGGCGGAGACTACGAGGAGGCAGAATTGAGTCCCGGTGAGAACACAACTTCAACATTTCACGTGAACGCTAAAGGCAATGCATATGAAGAGGTTCGACCTCAAGGTGGCGCGGCATCTACTATTGTGGCGGAAGTAAACACGCTCCCCCCGGGAACGAAGGCAGGGTATCTCACCCCATGTACTCCAAATACCTCCCCACGCGATGCGGACATGTCGTCTGATAGTACCACGAACGGTCATCGTCATCTCCCGCATACGGAGTTCCGTCCAGTAGAGAATCCAGTATACTTGGAGTCGTCCCGTGAGGATTCCGCTTACGGAAGCGGAAGTGACGCATATACTCCACAACAGTCGGCATACGAGGAGTATGTTCCTGGAGCTCAACCTTCATCTGATTGTGTGGCAGCGGCTTCCCCGGTCGGTGAATCTGGACGTGATATCTCTAGAGGACCAGCAAGTTTCCGTAACGCTCTTTACGATGTAAAGAACGTATCGCGCGATTCAGACTGCATCACAGGGATTTCCGAGGAAGCACCGTATAACCGACCGATAATTATTCGAAAAAATATAAGTGATGCGTGATCAATGCTACATGTATATTTGTGATATTCTAAATGGTGGTGTATCTTATAGTACATATATAGCTGGATACTGTTCAAATTATACTATTTACATGTATTTGTGAAATTGTGATATTCTACGTGGAGGTGTATCTTATAGTAAGTACATCGCTGGATACTGTTCAAATTATACTATATATGTAGATATATGTATTTGTGAGATTGTGATATTCTATATGGAGGTGTATATTTTAGTACACCGCAGGGTACTGTTCAAATTAAACTATGTATATATATATATATCTATGTATTTGTGATATTCTACTTGGATTTTATTATAGTTCATCACTGTGTACAGTTCAAATTAAGCTATGTATATATACACGTAGTTTGCGTTTATGTGGGCGTTATTTCACTTTCTATAGATGATATAAAAATGGGATCATCTATGCATATACGGAGAAAAGTAGCGGTACAGTGAAGATTAAAAATGGAGGATTAACTATATTCCACTCGTATTTTCTTCAAAACGAACAGGACGTGTGCAGTTTGTTAATGTAGATAACATTATGACTCGTCTAATGCACTGCGATACACGTGAAGTATTGTCTTAAATGATCAAACGCACGTTTTGCCAAAATTTCCTGGTATTTCAAAATGGATTTTCTGAAAATCCGTCACGAATTTCTTTGGTACCGGTACAACGATTATGTGATACAATATTTAAGAAACATCCACCCGTTGGATATCATAACCTCATTTACTTTACTTTTATGGTGTGAACAATATTTAAAATGTCACTGTTTTCAGGTACCAAGAACTTGCTTAAAATAGATTTTGTTTTCTTCAAAAGTGCAGTTCATATATCCATGATATCATATCTGAACATCATGAGAGGAAACTTAATTTTTCTTGATTGATGAAATTTAATGACTATTTTTAATTAAGAATTAAACTACCCATAAATAATTTTCTATATTTGAGAATGTCAATTATCAGTTTGAACAAGACTGTAAACAAATAAACAAACAAAAATATTCATGTATTAAAATTTATCACAATGATATGTCGGTATACATGTATTCATAATGTCAGCTTCTGGCCATTTTAAGCAGCCATACTACTATATTATAGTCTTTGCGTGTTTCCCCCGACAGCATTTGACCTACGAACCTCTTAAAATAGCCAAAACTGACATAACAAATAATTAATGTAATTATATGCACCTCATTCAATGACACTCAGGTTAATTTCGCATCAACAGTGAGAAGTGTAATATGAATATACCAGTGCATATATGCAGATTGGTAGAAATGTTGCAGTAGCACAACCAATTAATAGTTACCGATTGGCTGCGGACACACGTATCACAGTAGCGATGGCATAGCAAGTGTGACAATTTATTATGGTGGAGTTTGGTGACAATTGGTCGTCATAATTAATATGTCATAGCAAGCCATGTCGTCCTCTGCAAATTCGCACAATGAGTCTACCAAGCTCTACCAGCGACGGTCGATCTCTCAAGGATGTATCTACCTGAATGTCTTGTCGCTGTTGATCTTTACTCAACACGCAGTGTTATATTTTTAATGCTAACACACAAGTCCACTTGATAACTCAATGAATAACCCATTTCTGTCAACAGCCATGATTGTTCTTACTAAGAACAAATCGCCCGTGTAATTTCTCAGCAAATGTAAGTGAGTCAAACCTTATGCGTAGAACTAAACGTCGCAAAATAAAAAATACAATTGAGGAACTGTCTTAATACGCAATTGGGGACTGTCTTAATACTCATGAAATTAATGTAAGTAGATAAACATGCATGCATCGAGATCATATCAAAAAACGTACCACATGCATGATATGTGAGTCAATGAGGAATTGCCACCAGGCCACGGCCAAACACAATTCTGGACGATCGATCGTCCAATTATATATATCGTAGCGAATACAATTTAGCAAAACGTAATGAGTAGAGATCAACCTTGGTGAAACGCAATGGGTTACTTGGTCCAGTCGACTCACTGTGCGGAAACTCAGCGGGCAACATGGCTGGCTATGGCATATTAATTATGATGACCAATTGTCACCAAACTTCACCATAATAAATTGTCACACCTAATATGCCATCGCTACTGTGATATGTGTGTCCGCAGCCATTCATGCGAAGCCCGAACGGGTTGTTATATTTGGGATTTCAGTCCTTTCTGATGATGGATTTGGACTAGACCCCTGAAGCATGAAAAATCAAAGGTAACCCATTTCCTGGAAATTCGATTCAGTATATAACTTTCAACATTTTGTGCTATTGTGAGATTATGCCAGGACGAGAGTGTAGCTTATATATTGATAGAAATAATTAGGTTGATCATAATTGTTAAGGGGGAGACGCATGTTTTGCATAAATCAAGCCAAAAATGGCAAGATATTTTCAACAAAAATTTTCTCTGGATACATCTGGTGAAAAATCTTTAATTTCACAAATAATCATCTTCATTGTATATAGAATCGGAACAATTATTAAGAGACGACAAAAACAATGGATTTTTATACATTTGAGAGGTTGAAATTATTATTTTCTTTTTTGTCCCTTTCGGTACCAAGAACTGCAAGAATAATTAATAATTTAACATAACACTCCAACCATCAAATAGCTTATTGTCTTGGCTCCATGAAAGGAGGCTTCTTTTGTATCTTAATGTTGAGTTAGATTTTTAATAGTATAATATAGCAACATAAACCATATATTATAATGAAGAATAAAGTAGTCACAAATATTCCAGCCCATTGAAAACAAATGTTGATATGCAGTGTGTTCCACTCAATCGGGGTGCAATCAACTGTATTTAGTATACAGTGTTAAAGGTAGTATGGTCAGCTTAACTTGGTTATGAACACATGACCCACAACTCATCTCAGCCCAATTTTTCATTGGTCAACAGGCATGACATGGAAATTCTCAAATAAAGAACATTATTTGTAGGTAGTTGCCCTTCTAAATAAAAATAATCATTAAATTTCACAAATCAAGAATAATTAAGTCTCCTCTCACGATCTCCAGATATTATATCATGGATATATGAACTGCACTTTTGAAAAATATCTATTTTACAGAAGTTCTTGGTACCTAAAAATAGTGAATTTTAAACATTTTTCATGCAAAAAAAGTAAATTGAATGCGGTTATAATACCAATGGGTCGAAGGTTCTTAAATGTTGTGTCACAATAATCACTTGTACGAAATTTCATAAAGAAATTCCGGACAAATTTTGAGAAAATCCATTTTGAAATACCAGGAAATTTTGGCAAAACGTGCGTCTGACCCTTAATGGCTTTGTGGACCCAATTTTTCCAAAATTTTATAGAGTCCAAATTCAGGATTCTGTTCATGTATGTTAGTAATCACAGAAACCATGCCCATTGATGCAACATTTTATTAGTATACTTTATGGTGGATTATGTTAGAAATACAAAATGTGAACTTTATTGAGATTCAAAAAAATAAAATTTACAGGCAATGGTCCAAGAAAAACAAAGTCCATATCTGAGAATCAAATATTGGAATATGTACTGAACACTGTGATGAATGATGTACTACAAAAAAAATATGATATTTCTTGAGTGTTCTTTGAAAAAATTACTGCAGGCAGAATCACAGCACTAATTGTCCAACGGCGATATTTATGTTTGAATGGCCTCATGCACTTAACTTTTAAGACTATATTGAGAAATCCTCCTAGTGCAGTTATCAAGTGTACGCTTTTTTGTAGTATAATTGACATTAACTGTTTAAAGGGTCTGGAAGAATGGAAGTAAATTACTTTATTTAGAAGTTGCAGATTTTCCTCACGGCACAAAACATATATAAATCGGATAATCCGGCTGCTATTACTTTTAGTACGACGATATAGGTTGTTGGTTGCTCGGTTCGAACTAAATTGCTCATGTAACGGAAAACAATTGGAATAAATATTAGGTACCGAGAATGTAGAATTGTTTGGAAACTCCTGATCCAGTGTATATGTATGCAAGTGTATACAGTGCCATGTCGATTAAGAATTCTAAACTGTGCAGAAAATTGGTAAATTTGTCATTGACATTCTTTGTTTGAAATTATACAGGAAGAAACAATAATTGCGGTTAATAAAAAAAAAATCCTGGTCGGAATACGAAACAGGCGCTTAAATGGACCAAATTTGGAGATGGATAGGAGTGGGTTTAAAAAAATTGGATGAATACAAATTACATGGAAGGGTGGGTGGGTGTCACATTGCCTGTGCATGTTTTGTCGACTCCTCCCCTACATGCAAGAGACTGAACTGAAAATGATGCCAGTTTGTTCTGAGAATGGTCACCACCTATACAGTATAACATTCTTTGAATCGCGACAGAATCAGCATATGGGTGTATATATGAGTGTATTAATTCATACAGTGCCATGCAGTGTGTGCATGAATGTCTTTAATGTGTCTATTATATGTAGGTCTATAGCCTATTCATGTGTTTTGTTAGGAAGTTATTTTTATACAAAGATCTCACCGAATGAGTATTCCAACTTGATGGTACGGGGGCATTATAGAAATATCTTATCTCTATACATTAAGGCACATGCAACACACTCGTGTTATCAGGACCGAGAATCTACGTCATTGTTTACTCGAAAATGGCGACAAGATATTTTCAACATTGTTTTTATTTTGTGTATTCCCAAAGATATCAGTAAACTGCATTTATTAGACCAATTAGCTACCACAATAACTCATCTCGGATACCTCGAAACCGGGGTATCGAAATATTTGTTTGGTTTATACAATATGTTATTTGAACTAAATCGAACAAAAGTACAAATAATACATGTACATGAAATCTATTATATATTTTGGAACTTCTGTATGTCTGTATGTTTGTACATGTATGTGTGTATGTATGTGTATTATAGACTCGAAAACTACTCGACCGATCCGACTCTAATTGGTATGTAGGCCTACTTTGATACTGGGAACAATATGGGCGGGTCCAATTTAACGTGCGACCGTGTCCTTGACCTTGACCTCGCTCATTTTCGCCCATATAGATATGTTTCTGGACCTCGAACGATCCGATTCAAATTTGGCACGTAGGCCTACTTTGATGCCGGGAAAATATGGGCGGGTCCAATTTCACGTGCGACCGTGTCCTTGACCTTGTCATTGACCTCGCTCATATACGCTCATATAGGCATGTTTCTGGACCTCGACCGATCCGACTCAAATTGGTTATGTAGGCCTACTTTGATCCCGGGGAAAATATGGGCGTGTTCAATTTCACGTGCGACCATGTCCTTGACCTTGACCTCGCTCATATACGCTCTATATGCAATCTGCCCATACGGAGGCGATCACAAAGAAATTCCTAAATAGCCCGGACGAAGTCCGGCATGTTATCTAGTATAATATAAATGTTCAAAAGAGGATCGGGCTACACGCTTTGAGGCTTTTGTTAAGTCCATTCCTCAGAAAATAAATGTTACTCCAGGTATCTTGCAATAGATACCATTGGTGTATAGCAGACGGGTTTTGGTTCTGTGTGGTTGCAATAATACATTTTAGATGAAGTGAAAGGAGTGCAGGCAGTAATTGGAAGGGTGGCATTGAACTTATCATTAACATCAGGATAAAGTGCATTATGTCACAGAGAAAGAAGAGACGATTATACCATGTTAAATTTCTCACAATATTTCGTCGAGCCAAAGAAAATCGAAATTCAGAAATATAAACATATTTGTTTAAGTGTAACTTGACGTTAAAATTTTCATAACCTCGCAACAAAGGTGATGAAGTCACCTGAGCACATATCTTCTAAACGGTCATATTTATATGGGGACAGGATTCATAGTGAGCTGGCAAATATTTATATATGCAATCAACGTCGTTTTCGATGCATCTGTCGGCGAATAGAAATGTCTGATGCCGAACTACATACTGTATAATTTCGCGAAGCCTATTCGCTATCTTTTTGTGAAATTTGGTGAAGAAAACGGCGAATACTCACTTCGATGTGCCGCCATTTTTTAGAACATAATGACATAGACCCTCGGTCCTGGTTATGGTCAATACGACCAACGCCGTGGCACATTTAGAGGTTATTTGTTAGTGTTTTCTTATAGTTCGTTCTTGGGGGAATAAGTCTACATGAGTTACTTTACTTCTATCGAATGCGGGGTTCTGACGACGAAGAACGTGCGTGTGAAGTGGAATACAGTTTGGCGCATCAGCATTTACACTCCTAAATTACTATTTCTTTGGCTTCGGGGTAAAAAATATTTGATTCGAGTCGAGAAACCCACCCAGCAAAGCTCAGAGTGATCATAATCTGATATTGATTTTTTGAAGTTTGTTATTTCTCGAGATGTGTAATAATATGTTGCTCAGAAACACGTGGTCAAGCGGAGGGTCTCTGACAAAATTGCGGAAGAAGATGGATAACTCTAAACTCGAGTGGTATACCGTCAAATCTCGTAATACTTTAGTGATAATACGTCATGCTGATAAATAACGTTTTGGGAAATTTGATACCATAATTGACAGTGGTTAGCAGTATTTTGTTGCAATAAATCGATTCTGATAACTAAAGCGAGAAATGTTGTTGTTTTTGTATCTTGATGGTGTTACATCTCGATCTGGATCTTTGCACATAGATTCCTAACATACGCTCTTCAGGGCCAGGTACCTACTAGACTCGCCCCTGGTTCATACAGTAGGTGAAACACTACGATGATATCGCTCTGTAACGTGCCCTCGCCTATATATAACGTCGCCCATGCAAAGCAGAGCGACGACAAGGTTTATAATCCGGGGACCAGTCAAGGAACCTTCGTCACCAATCAAGTCTAACTCAAAGCGGTTTTGATTTTAAATTTGTTTAAAACATATATAAACGTTTGTCTGACGGGACAAACTAAACATGTATTACATGTACATTAACTGTGGAAAGGCAAAGTGCACATTCTCAAATAAGTAATCGTTAAAAAGTCATATCAATGTCATAACTAAAATTTACAAGGAAAATAGGTATGGACTGTGCCCCGATTTTGAACACCAAATACACCTCAATCATTGAATAGATGTTCGTAATCACTTTCATTATTAAGTACAATACTTCAACAACTATCTTGCTCATCCACTGCATGAGTTCCAGATAGCAGTCGAATGTGGAATGTCTGAAGCGACGGTTTAGAGATTACAGTTTTTGTGATTTTGTTTTCTTCATACTTTATTGAAATATTCTCAGCTCAGACTCCGTTTGTGAACAGGGTGAAATGAAAACAAGTTTTTCTCGATTACATTATTTTCTTGTGTTTCAAATTTGGTGAACTAACCATTGCATCTCTCTCTCTCTCTCTCTCTCTCTCTCTCTCTCTCTCTCTCTCTCTCTCTCTCTCTCTCTCGCTCTCTCTCTCTTCCGTGTCTTTTTATGTCAAAATTAAATCGGAGCGTGTTGTCACTGAACACCTGGGCTACGGAAATCGATCCGGTCGTGTGGTGAAATGTATATATTATCAACAGTGTATTTACAGTATTTCACTCACAAAACAGAGTCATGTTAGTGATGATTTACAACAAATGCATGTAACAATGTGACATGTATTACTATGTGTTTGCATATATTCGGACAATGGAATTTGCAGAACATATGAAAATAACAACTTATAGAAATAAAAACAAGTCGATATTACGACTTGTTTCTATTTCTACAAGTCCTTATAACGACTTCCGACAACTCGTTATAACGACTTACAAGTCGTTATAACAAGATGTTGGAAGTCGTTATAACGAATTGTTTTTATTGCTATAAGTCGTTATATTTATAACGACTTAATTCCGACAACTCATTATAATGACTTTGAAGTTTCGGATGCCCCTGATGCGCTTTCGTAATTGAACGCATGGACTGGCCAGACATCAGTATACTTGTAACGTACTTACACTCACTTGTATCCACACACGCAGCGCAATGAAACATATGGACTGGACAGACAGAATCACTTGTCTCATATATATTTTGAAGACCTCTGTCTGTATGTATGTTTGTTTGTTTGTTTGTTTGTTTGTCTCTCATTTATACAAATCTACGATTCTCGACCGATCGGGACGAAACTTGGTACGTGTGTGTAGTTTGACCAGGCGGTGAACGTTGTCGTATTAGCGAGCCCGTGCGGCGCCCGCTTCGCGCATGCGCAGACGAGATCTCGGAAACGGGTGGAGCTATCGACTTGAAATTTGCTATGTGAATGTATCTTGCCCCGAATACGAATTTTATCGGGTCGCCGAGCCCGTGTGACACCAGCTTCGCGCATGCGCAGACGAGATCTCGGAAACGGGTGGAGCTATCGACTTGAAATTTGCTATGTGAATGTATCTTGCCCCGGATACGAATTTTATCGGGTCGCCGAGCCCGTGCGACGCCAGCTTCGCGCATGCGCAGACCAGATCTCGGAAACGGGTAGAGCTATCGACTTGAAATTTGGTTTTTGAATAGCCCGGATGAATAGCCCGGACAACGTCGGGCTCATCGGCTAGTCTATTATATATTTTGGATCTTCTGTATATATGTCTGTCTGTATGTCTGTGTATGTATATGTGTTATAGACTCGAAAACTGCTCAACCGATCTGACTCAAATTTGGTATGTATGCCTACTTTGATCCCTGTGACAATACGGGCGACCGCGTCCTTGACCTTGACCTCGCTCATATATGCTCATATATATAAGCACGTTTCTGAACCGATCGAGCAATAGTTCCCAGACGGAGGCGATCACAAAGAAACCCCTAAATAGTCTGGACGAAGTCGGGCACATCATGCAGCTAGTAGTATATATACTTACACACGCGTGTATATATATCCACCTACGCAAATTGCGCAATTTATTGAAAAACATGGACTGGTCCGACGTAATCACTTGCACTCATATTTACACACACGTGAATATATATCCACCACGAAATGCGTTGAAAACCATGGACTGACTAAACAGTAAAAACTTGTAATATACTTACACACACGTGTATCCATCATCGCAATGCATAGAACAACATGGACTGACGAAGCATTCTGGGATCATGCATATCGACGTCCCCTTTAATGGGTCAAAGAGAGGAATCTTCAGTGGACCCAAGAGGTCTTTGAAATCTACTGGAACACTCCCCGCAAGTAATGTAATGTAGAATTATCCGCCTCAGTTTCGCAACTCGGTTGAACATAAACTCCAAGCCGTCACATCATGGTACCGTAAATCCACAATAACTTATAATATTGTAGTGTTCGCGTTTTGGACAATTTCAGCGTGTGTGTATATATCTCAAATTCAAGTCAAGTCGAAATGTCTATAGGCATACATCGTTTAAAGATACGGGCGGCGTTGGTGGTGGGTATGCTGTTAAAACATTCACCTCCGTCAAAAACCGTCATAAACAGAAATAATAGTAAAATATAGACATACCTTGTTCTTATACCAATCAGAAATATGACATAAACAGTATGTTGTTGTCAGTTTTTTTCCTTTGTTATGTAAACAAAAGCAAAAACGTTACGTTTCCTGGCTTTTGTTTAGATCCGGATATGGTAAACATAAAGAGCGTTGTTTGTTACTGTTTTCCTGATATGGAAATAATAAAAAGCGTTATATCATTTTTGTGTGATTAACCAATATAATTGCGCTGTGATATGTAAACAGAAGCACAACTTCTGTAACACGAGCAGGCTCTTGTTTACGTACACCATCGTACGTCTTGACGACAATATACTATTTACGCGCTGATTATGTTTGGCATATGAACACAACTATATATATTTTAATATTCCTTCTGTTGATGGCGATTTGAACAAATATGAATATTTCTGCAACGAACACCGCCCGTGCCTTTAATATTTATTTTATTTTGAATGTATTGGTATAATATACATACAATCAATTTGGCACATGTTACAGCTCGCGTTCGTTCGGAAAACGATATAAACGCTCTTTATTATTTCCATATCAAGAAAACTAACAAATAACGCTCTTTATGTTACCATATCCGGATCTAAACAAAAGCCAAGAAACGTAACGTTTTTCTGCTTTTGTTTACACAACAAAGGGAAAAATTGACAATAACATACTGTTTATGCCATATTTCTGATTGGTATACGAACAAAGTATGTGTATATTTTACTATTCGTTCTGTTTATGGCGGGTTTTGACGGAGGTGAATATTTTAACATTTTATCATTTTTAACCGCCAACACTGCCCGTATCTTTAATTGATAGAAGCGTTAGTGGACAGGTGTCTTAGATTCGTATTTATTGTGTTATATCCAGTAAACTATATTAAACATTTTATAGGAATGATCAATGATATACCATCTTAAACTATTTGCGGATATTTTTCAACGTAAGTAACAATTGACTCGGAAAAAAGCAATGTATCACAATAACAGTACCAACAGAAAACTACATGTATGGACAAATATATACAGACGTACATCCCATAGTATAAAATCCTCTCTCAACAATATTGCAAATAGTGAGGAACTGCCAACGCCTCAAGATATGTTATTTAAATTTTAATAATTTCAAACTCACGGTTGCTGTCTCGGTCGCCTTCTTGCTATCTTCCCACGTATAATCTCATTATAAAGTTGTAAAGTGTTAGTGATTGGTCCGAGAATGTGAGGTTAACCTGCTTAGATTGGGGGGGGGGGGCCGATGGCTCCGATAGTAAGGGGCAAGGTGAGTAATGTAGTAGGCACAACTGCGTCCCGAAGTAGGTTGTCTCTATGTGCAGTGGAGTGGCGTCTCAGAGAAATTAACCCCTTGTGCGGTGTTGTCCCACATATAAACCGTCAGACTCGTTTGCAGATAAATATTAGCAATGTATGTGTCGATATGAAAGAACTGTATATAGTGATATCGTGCATATATCTTTGGTCGTTGGTTATTGATAGCTAATGAAGTTAGAAGTTGTTAATATAAACCTTGCCATTATCTCGAACAAACCTGCATAAACAATAATTCACACAATCACGCACAGACACAGTGCAGCTGTCCTAGTCATGTCTTCAATTGAGTCAAATGTGACTGTTATTTCTGAAAGATAAGCACATGCCGTACAATCCCTTATCTATTGTCACAAACTTTAATATTTGACACGCAGTCGCAATTTCATTACATTTCGAAATAAGTTTCCTGATTTAATCTGAAGGTTCACAATTCTATATATAGAACGTACTTTGACGAAATAACGGGAATTTGTATGAAAGAGTTTACAACACCATAATTGATTAGGTTATAAAGGGGAACGCTCTTTAAACCCACCTCTTCAAACACCTCCGTTATTTCGTCAATAATCCCGAGTCGCAGAGCCACTTTCCGGTCGGAACCTTCGCCAGTTCTGTCTGGTGTGAAAACAGTTACATCGCTATCGACACTAGATTTCAATGCATTCCAAATGGGTGGGGTAACGATTATTTTGATCGTTTGTTTTTGTTTTCTTCTTTAATTGCGACAAGAGTATAGCACGAATTATATGACATTGCTATCCCAAACAGATGGGTCGAGTGTTAAATTTTTCAGGTTCAATCAACTTCAATTACATTCTCTTTCAGTTTGTTCAGATAATAAGATCAACACACGTCGTATAGGCCTATATGGTCGTTTGTTGAACGTATTATCTGAACATTTCCTAAGAGAACTACTCATCAATGAGTATTTAGTATAGAATGGGTTCTGATCCCCACGCAAGCGAACCGGAATGTAATAAAAACCAGCATAATTGCCGCTTTCATATCTTCACGACCTTTTCGTCGGTCGAATTCGTGTGGGATCAGCCTACAAGTCGAAAATATATGCACAAAGATTGAGTATCGTGTAGTTTTATATAATATTAATATTATATTGAAATGATCTTGTTTCTGGTTACGTCTCATGGAGTCGCCACACATCTTGCATCGCAGCAGTTGTGAGATCTGAAATAAAAAGACTCGTGAATACATCGGGAGGGACCGCGGACACATAGTGGACAGTTGCAATATGCTGGCTTCCAGAGGTTCAGCGGATAAATCGACGCATATGTAGCCAGTCGTTTCCTCCATACGTCATATACTGAATGTTCATAATTGCCGTCAGTTGATGCGACACTAAGCATGAAGGAAACAAGCTAGCTAGTAGTCAGACGTATATTAGTGTAAACGATTGAAAAATCAAAGATTTTTTATTTTAAAACAGCGGTCATGACCGGACGCCTGGCGTCGCACACCGGACGTGACCGGGCAACCGATTAACGACGATAGCGACACTCGGCAAATTAGCAGTCCTTAAAGTGAGACTGTACACCAAATTCATCCATTTGTGGGACCATCTTCTATTATACTCAACAGAATATATGCAACAAATGAATGAATTTGAGCCCGGGATGAGTGCAAAATACAGTCATGTGTTTCATGAAAGATGTAAACAACATGATAATTATATTGAAAATGAGTGGTCGATTTTGTTTTTGCCCATAACAGCGAATCACTAAAAATGGACGATTAAAGAACTAAATCACAGAACTAAGGGTCATAACTCAAGTAAATAAAAACTAGAGGTCACCAGAAGATACATATGAAGTATGGTGACGATTGGATGAAAAATGTGGCCTTATAACGTGTGCAAAGAACTTAGCCATACAAAGTGTAAAATCCAAGAAGGCCGCGCTGGCAGCCATGTTTTTACATAATTCGGAAAAAAATGGTAAGCACCCATTATATTTAATTACGAAAATATACATGATGGCAGCGGTCAGACCAGCGTAGCGAGGGGACCGAACTCTGAAATTTACCCAGCGAACATAATGTCACGGCATTTCTGTCAGTTGTCTCTTCTCTAACTATTAGAGTTCCGTCCCCTGGCTACTCTGGTCTGATCACTGCCACAACATACTGGTGTCTACTTTTGGATTGGGGAAAAAACATAAAAAAAATAGCAATCTCCACGTGGCACATGTTTAATTTCTCATAATAATGTAGAATTAATTGCAGCCAACAAAAGTCTGTGATAAAAATGTAATATGTCCTTATAGTATGTACGTGATGATAGTCGTCGTGAAGACCAGCATAGCGGGGGACATAACTCTTTCGGTGCCAGTTGGTCTGTTCTTGGTGTTTGAATCGTCAAGAACAGAACACCTACCGTTTGCGCACACCAAAACACGAGGATTTGGATACACCCCAAATAATTCTTGGGAAATTTTATTAAATTGCAATAAAGTTTAATATATATTCTCGTTTTACCTGTTGCCATTTCGGGATAATTATAACAGTGGTACGGAACTTAGTAATTACAAGATTTAATTGAAACTAAAGTTTTGGAAAATGTGTGCCGCTTTAAATATGCAAAACTAGAAGATGTCTAATATACTTACACACACTTATGTCCTTCCGTGCAATGCATAGAAAAGCATGGGCTGACCAGGCAGGCGATATGACAGTCCAATGGGGACAGATGAGGCATACTGTTTATGACATCAAAGATACTTCTCTCAGCTGGAGCACACCCTGGAAATATGTGACCCGCCATATCAAATCCAGTCGTAAGTCGGGATTTTTTTTACCCTGTGCCAATGCATTCTCTTATATATGCGAGTCGACCATAGGTCGCCTCGCATATATAAGAGAATGCATTATTGGCCTTACAATTTTTTACAATTTTAATAATTTTTTATTGTATTCTTTAACAATTTTATAATTTTACCCATACAGAGCCCCAGACAAACATGAGCAGACGACACTCTTCTATATGCTTCTATATATATGTGGGGCTCCCTGCAGGGTAATGGATGTTTTTTATTTTATGTCCCAAACAATGTAAGAAACATTTATTTTAAAAAAATGATAAAAAATTGTTAGGCCAGATGCGATTTCTTCCAATGTCATCATGGAGTATATGGAAACTCCTGGCAGATCATCCAGAAAAATCTCAGGAGTTGAAAAATCTGGCACAGCTTCTCAACCGAACACTCTTCACCAACAATTCTAAATGTAAGCTATGTGGGTGTATATATAACAATGAAATCGAACACATCACCACTTCGTGTAACACTCCTGTCATGCATGCTCTAAGATACCATTACTGGTGCATGATCATAGACCGTTTCGGTACGGATACGTTCATCACTTTAGACTCTCTGCATCAAGACCACTTCCATGCGATCCTGTTCGGTGCCGCATTTGGTCGCCAAATTCTTCTCGGAGTTTTGTGGAGCAACTTCATTCTTGCTTCTGCAAGATTCCTCTTCACGTGCACACAACTAATCCGCCCAAGATAACTTATGGGTGTTGCTAGCCCATACGGATGCAAGTGCGCTTCTTTCGTGGTGCCATTTCATTTATTACACATTTCTGATAATCGCAGGTTCTTCGACGCCTCAACAGTCTGAACTATCTTTCTATATTATGTTCCTAAATTGTAAAACATGTATATATCTTGAAACGATGTACATACCATTATGATAGGCCATATAATATGTGTGGCCATACGCATAATACACTTGTATATACATATTCTCCTCTATTGGAGGTAAATAAATAAATAAATATGGTTTATGACATCAAAGATACTTCTCTCAGCTGGAGCACACCCTGGAAATATGTGACCCGCCATATCAAATCCAGTCGTAAGTCGGGATTTTTTTTACCCTGTGCCAATGCATTCTCTTATATATGCGAGTCGACCATAGGTCGCCTCGCATATATCAGAGAATGCATTGGCCTAACAATTTTTTACAATTTTAATAATTTTTTATTGTATTCTTTAACAATTTTATAATTTTACCCATACAGAGCCCCAGACAAACATGAGCAGACGACACTCTTCTATATGCTTCTATATATATGTGGGGCTCCCTGCAGGGTAATGGATGTTTTTTATTTTATGTCCCAAACAATGTAAGAAACATTTATTTAAAAAAAATGATAAAAAATTGTTAGGCCAGATGCGATTTCTTCCAATGTCATCATGGAGTATATGGAAACTCCTGGCAGATCATCCAGAAAAATCTCAGGAGTTGAAAAATCTGGCACAGCTTCTCAACCGAACACTCTTCACCAACAATTCTAAATGTAAGCTATGTGGGTGTATATATAACAATGAAATCGAACACATCACCACTTCGTGTAACACTCCTGTCATGCATGCTCTAAGAAACCATTACTGGTGCATGATCATAGACCGTTTCGGTACGGATACGTTCATCACTTTAGACTCTCTGCATCAAGACCACTTCCATGCGATCCTGTTCGGTGCCGCATTTGGTCGCCAAATTCTTCTCGGAGTTTTGTGGAGCAACTTCATTCTTGCTTCTGCAAGATTCCTCTTCACGTGCACACAACTAATCCGCCCAAGATAACTTATGGGTGTTGCTAGCCCATACGGATGCGAGTGCGCTTCTTTCGTGGTGCCATTTCATTTATTACACATTTCTGATAATCGCAGGTTCTTCGACGCCTCAACAGTCTGAACTATCTTTCTATATTATGTTCCTAAATTGTAAAACATGTATATATCTTGAAACGATGTACATACCATTATGATAGGCCATATAATATGTGTGGCCATACGCATAATACACTTGTATATACATATTCTCCTCTATTGGAGGTAAATAAATAAATAAATATGGTTTATGACATCAAAGATACTTCTCTCAGCTGGAGCACACCCTGGAAATATGTGACCCGCCATATCAAATCCAGTCGTAAGTCGGGATTTTTTTTACCCTGTGCCAATGCATTCTCTTATATATGCGAGTCGACCATAGGTCGCCTCGCATATATCAGAGAATGCATTGGCCTAACAATTTTTTACAATTTTAATAATTTTTTATTGTATTCTTTAACAATTTTATAATTTTACCCATACAGAGCCCCAGACAAACATGAGCAGACGACACTCTTCTATATGCTTCTATATATATATGGGGCTCCCTGCAGGGCAATTGATGTTTTTTTATTTTATGTCCTAAAAAATGTAAGAAACTTTTATTTTAAAAAAAATGATAACAAATTGTTAGGCCAATGCATTCTCTTATATATGCGAGGCGACCTATGGTCGACTCGCATATTTAAGAGAATGCATTGGCACAGGGTAAAAAAAATCCCGACTTACGACTGGATTTGATATGGCGGGTCATATAAGAAATCATGTTCGAAACAGACTATTTTCAGCATGGCGATACTGATAAAGGTGTTTTCTATTTTCGTTTAACCATTCTTTAATGTATAGTTATGGTTTTAACGGATGTGACTATTTTAACAGCAATACCCTTCGTGAATGCCATCCGCGCCTTTAACATACTGACTTCAGTATGGCACTTTTCGTCTCTCAGTGACAATCAACGAAGTCTTTTTGTCATGTTGCACGGATTTTATTTGGAAAAAGAACATAGCTGTCTGACCACTGTGTAATATTTTCTTGGGCCTCGGTCGCATTTGTAGCATGTTATGCCTTATACGTGCGAAGTTCTAAGTTTTTCAATCTAAACCTCCCTATAGTGTCTATAGTGGATATTCTTAGTTGTACATATAGGTATAAACATTATGTAGGATATTTGTGTTAGTTATCCATGTATTTCAATAACTCAATGTAATCAAGAAACCGCCGCTTTTTTTCTTTCATTCCCTTTAATTTGTTTCCATTTTCAACGAATATAATATCACATTGGTGTAATTTGTTCAGCCATATGCTTGTGACATTTATGAGTATCTGTGTCTCAGTGAAAACGATTTTTTTTTTATTATTTTTTTTTTTTTTTTTTTTTTTTTATACCATCCCCCCCCCCCTATTTTCCCCTTTTTAATTAAATTCGATTGTTTTTTTTTTGTATATAATAATATCACATATTGGTATAATTTGTTCAACCACATGCTTGTGACATTCATGTTATCTGTGTTTGTAAATAATGTTGTATATAATATACTCTCCCCAGATGGAGGCAATAAAGAAATATATATATGTTGCTGTCATTATGTTTCCGATACACATGTAGTTATATTAATATATTAGTATATGATGTGAACTGGCATGGAATTTACAATGGACTATCAATTCCATGGATATACTAGAGTTACTCCTCGTATGTCGCCCGCTGTGTGAGCTTGGATGCAAATTCTGATCCCTATGGGGACTGCCAACAGCCACTGCATGTTAGATTACGGGAAGAAAAGTGAAGCGCCCACATAGTAATACCAGAACACCTTATATATACCATATTGTACTGATGCAGAGAGGAATATCTGAAACATGGAAAAACGATGTTATCCAGCCGAAGTAAAATATTTAAAGTCACCCAATGTGTTAAAAAGTATACATATATATGACATATACTTTCTTGCATTGAAAGAGGGATATATATAACACTGAATGCCGATACTTTCCACATATGCGGAAAACCCTTTCTAGTAGAACTGGTATATTTCTGCCTCTTGTTATGTAATATAAAAATCCGTGCATGTATCTGGACAATGTATATACCTGTGTCTTATATTGATCCGCGATTACCTGATTATAGAACGATATATTTATGATATAAACTCATAAAAAAAATTCGAACAATGTGTGGGGTTTTTTTTTTAAACACCACATCCGATTTGATGTCAAAGTAGTCACATCGTCTTGAGCAAACGTTCCGCTTACCAGGCAAAACAAACAGGGAACAATATTGTAACCACCGTTAACCCTTTCTATACTAAATGGATTATCCCATTCAGATATGAAAGTATACATTGAAATAGTCCATTATTTATTTGGAGGAGTGTTCAGGAAAAATAAGCAGACGACAGATAATACAAGTGCAAAAGGAGTTCTATTTAATGGATGGAAATGTTCAGACAATATGTTCAACAAACGACTATTGAACTTATGATTTGAACATGTCCTAAGGAATAACTACTCACCAACGAGTATTTAGTATAGACATGCTCTTTGTTTTCAAGGATATCATAAATGTCTATTATTCCACAAAGGCTCTTTATCATTGGCGATAATAACATCTTTGCATGGCGCCCAACTAACATTCAAATTCAAAACCCGTGAAACTTTCAAAACTTTGAAAGTCGAATTCTGAAAATCGAAACCTCCCAGCTGTGGCCGGATATGCTTGGTTGTGTATGAAATCGGATGGAGCATCAATAGCAATAACTAGGTAACATTCAAATATTAAATGTACTCGACTCATTTGCACCTACAAGCTATGTCTCCGTGATTTGGAACGATCGATGAGTAAGATATGTCGATAAATACATGATGAATTATCGATCTACATACCTAATAAAATCAGCATTTTTTTTCAGCTGTATTCAAATGTTCTAGAAAAACGCTCTTTATTTTACCATATCATAAATAGACTAACAAAGAAATAACAAAGAATGCTCTTTGTTTTTTTTTTGTTTTTTTTTGGGGAACCCGATTTACATAAATACTGAAAGGTTGAAACTCCTTATGATTGAATTAAAAGATGGACGTGTTAGATTTCAGCTTACAAAGCAATAGATTTTATCGTGAATTTCTACTCTGGCTAACGCCAGTGGGGATCATATTTCACCAGTACAAAGCCTGGAAGATTTGACAGTGAGCTTTATAAAGTAGAAAAATAACGCGGGGAATATATTAGTTATTATCTGTTCCTGAATAATGCACTTCACTGTAGGTGAAGGTCCCAATTCAAAATTTCACGATTTAAGTGACGTCGGCGATTTTCCTTTGCGTCGCCTACAATTGTGAAAATTCTCCTGGGTAATTAATTCATTGTTTATTGCGATATCGGCTCACAAAATGTCACGGAAAAGCATGCAATTTCGAGTTGGGACCTTCATCTACATTGAAGTAAATTCTTAACTAAGAGATATATTCATACATATTATTATCGAAAATACACAAAATAATCCATCAATTTACGTTGAATATCATAATTGAGAACGCTCTTTATTAACTAACGTTTTGAGAGACGGAAACATGAACGCTCTTTATTAACTAACGTTTTGAGCTACGGAAACATGAACGCTCTTTATTAACTAATGTTTTTTGGGTGACGGAATTATGGGCGCTCTTTGTGAGAGACGGTAACAGGAATTTTTGTCAGCTGACAAAACATCAAAACGTGTTAAAACTTCCTCTTTTGAAAGTCTATATCTGGTCATCAAAACCGCCTTTAATGGTCTCGTGAGTCCGATCTGATATATAAGACGTATACATGTGGTGGTTTTATGATGTGCTGGTATAGAAGACGTATACAGGTGGTGGTATATAAGACGTATACATGTGGTGGTATATAATACGTATACATGTGGTGGTTGTATGATGTGCTGGTATAGAAGACGTATACAGGTGGTGGTTTTATGATGTGAAATAGGACGGGGAATATGTGGTATTTGTGGACATATTTGTTATTCCCGGGACCGAATCAGGATGAAATAAGCATGATCAGGATATCCATGGAGTATACGTGATGATACCATCGTGTATACGGAATAATGAGCACCACCAATCAATCGTGATTATATGTAGGATAAGCACATGTTAATATATACTTGGACCAGGAACCAGTCTATTTAACTAGAGACATGGTGTGTGTACCAATGACCAGTCAGAAGAATCGCAACAACAATGGCAGCTGACAGCAAAGCACAAACTAAGACCGTTGTTACCAATTTCGCGCGTTATATACGTCATCACTCCAATTAAACCAACTAATTTTATCCTATTTTGCCGCACTAAATATACACGTATGTCGGTGTCACCTCCATGGAAAACGTCATCTCTAAGGCTAAATATAAAAATAATATTTGAGTCTCGTCTCAGACACCGCCACATTGAAATAAATTAACCCGTATTGGTTTTTATTACACGCTTGTTCCTAGACGTACAGCGTTATTGCTGTTCCATATTTACAAATCCGTATGGAACGTACGTTCCATACGCATCTCGTTGACGTAAAATGACGTACATGACGTTCGCCTCAACCATGAAACTGGAACTATTTAAATAAGAGAATCATCACACATGACACACACGCCCTGTATGAGCCTAAATAAACCTTCTAATCCTGTATTTTTAATGCACGGATCTTAGGACGCGAAGCGTGTAATAAACACAGAACGACACGATGTGTAAATGAGTTTGTCGATACGGCACTCGTGCTGTCGCGGAAGGATAGAACTCGAGGCGCAAGCGCCTCTCGTTCTATCCTTCCACGACAGCACTCGTGCCGTATCGACAAACTCATTTACACATCGTGTCGTTCTGTGTATTTATTTCGATTTTTTATTTAAATTACACGCTTGTTCCTAGAAGTACAGTGTTATTGCTGTTCCATATTTACAATTCCGTATAGAACGTACGTTCCATACGCATCTCGTTGACGTAAAATGACGTTCGCCTCAACCATGAAACTGGAACTATTTAAATAAAAGAATGATCACAGATGACAAACACGCCCTGTCTGAGCCTAAATAAACCTCTCAATCCTGTATTTTTAATGCACGGATTCCAGGACGCGAAGCGTGTACTAAACACAGAACGACACGATGTGTAAATGGGTTTGTCGATACGGCACTCGTGCTGTCGCGGAGGGATAGAACTCGAGGCGCAAGCGCCTCTCGTTCTATCCTTCCGCGACAGCACTCGTGCCGTATCGACAAACCCATTTACACATCGTGTCGTTCTGTGTATTTATTTTATTATTTTGGTATGTTTTTACAAACATGTCCATACATATTGAGCACTCATTGCAACATGCATGGACTCTTAACATATCTATGTGATTTATATATTGCCAATAGAAAAATATTAGCTGGTCCTCATAGCCTGTTGTACTTATTGTAACTCCAGAACAATTGAAAGACACTTGAAGAAATTTAGGATCGCATGTTATAATGGAGATGTGTGAATTTATAGACAATAATGACAATTGCGAATAGTCACGGGCATTAGAACATTATAGGTAGGATCCCGTGTGTACTATAGTAACACAATGTAATTTTGATATCAGATTAAATGAGCGAATATGCAAAAACAAAGTTCCCTCTACATTTCGAACTATTACTCGTTAGAGAAGCTATCATAATCAATGCATACGGTGTGCACACAAAAATAAAAAATAAAAATAAAGTCCTCCCTCCCTCATTGATTTAGAACAAAAAATTGTCTGAGACTCAAATAATTGTTTTGTTTGGCCTAACAAACCTGCTGTGACAATAATTCCCACAAGCACACACAAAAATAATGTTCTTGACATGACTGCAACAAATAAACGTGTGACCGACCCTTCACTTCAGCAAGATAAGCACAATCTATTATCTCCTGGCATATATATACAGTAATGCTCTAAGTAATCGACTCTTTAACTACAGCAGAATTATGGGTAACTTTTCAGGATTTAGTCGGAAATATGGCTTGTTGCCATCATCGGAAAGCTCTCAGGGAGAGCTTTCCGATGAATGGCAACAAGCCATATTTCCGACTAAATCCTGAAAAGTTACCCATAATTCTGCTGTGGTTAAGGAGTCGATTACTTAGAGCATTACTGTATATCACGCTCTCTGTAATCACTTGAATGTTGTGCGGGTCCCGCGTCCGATTCTCGGTAGTTATGCGCCCATTCTCGGTGTGCTTTTTTCTACTCACAACAAAATGGACGGTATTTATTACATTTTATTACATAATTTCACCATGCAAGTAGACCAGTTCAGTATACCAGTCATATATATAGTGTTATAGATATAAATATCACTCAGGTCCCGTGTTTTGTGGGAAAAGTGTCTCACAAAACCGCCCCAATACGAAATTTCTATTAGAACACTGGAAGAAATGTCATTATTTTCATTTATAGGCGTCCCTACCAGAATATTCACACGGCGAATTGCTTTAAAACGCCAGGTAAACACACCCTTAACACCACATCAGTATATATATAGCATGACTCTTTGACCAGAGAAGCGATTTCTTATACACTATACCTCCTACCACGAACAGGGTCAATGTTCGAAGTTGGTTTCTTTAGAGTCACGGCAATATGGTCCCCTAATCGAACTTTTTAACTAGATGCTATATATACGCGAACTACTCTGGTGGTCTGATGAACAGAGATATGAATTGCAAAATTAGCTGTTTTTATTTACAGAACACAAAAAATCACTTCAAGTTAATCGGCGGACCACAGAGAGGCAAATGCGAATTTAAATGGAGAGGCATAGCGATTTCTATCCAAAGACAAATTAGTTGGTTTGACAAGATACATGCCACGGCAAATAACTGGAAAATATTCAGCGAATATTAGCTGAAATTAGCCTGCATTCTGATAGGTCTTTACGGAGATAGAAGCGCCGCGACGTGCAATCTGTTGAATGTTAAACTGACAGGCCGGGATAACGTCAGGTCCACCACTAACAAATTATCTGTGAAGGCTCTACCAATATCGCGTGGAATTTAGAAAGAACATCATTGCCGTTACACATGGGGGTAAAACAATCCGGTATGTGTCTGAAATCTGTGTTCTTGGTAGAGTGAAAGAACCGTCTCGTGTACTTAGAGTGTTGACGTATATACGCCGTGGAAATAGCACGGAAAATATCACATCTCGTCCATTGAGTTAAGAAATGACGAAAAACAGCGTCGGCATTCAATATAGATATATTTATTGACATATATAGGCCCACTCGAGGCCGATGTCAAAACAATTACATAAATAAAATTTGATTATAAGTATAATACATAAATATATTAATTTTCGATGTTTGGTGATTCACATCGTTTCTGTAGAAAGGATATCATTGCAAATGATATTACATGTTTTGGGTTCATCATTTCCCAAGATGACCACATCAGTATATAGCATGACTCTTTGGCCAGAGAAGCGATTTCTAATACACAACCTCCTGCCTTGAACAGGGTCAATGTTCGAAGTTGGTTTCTTTAGAGTCACGGCAATATGGTCCCCTAGGGACCCGCACAACATTCAAGTGATTACAGAGAGCGTGATATACAGTAATGCTCTAAGTAATCGACTCCTTAACCACAGCAGAATTATGGGTAACTTTTCAGGATTTAGTCAGCCATATTATTAAAGGTCTGAATATTGTCGTTTATTTCCGCAAATAAACGCTCTCTTATATTTGTATAAATGGGGCATCGCATAATGATGACCTCTTCTTTGGTTTCTATGCCTCTATTCCACACTTTTTGCAAATTCTCTCATCAGTGGGTACTGCTATAGATAGATAGATAATGATTTATTGGCAAAAAAACATCCACACGAGGACAGTTTGCTAATACAATGGATAATAGTATACAAAACATGTGATAATAAAATATACAAGAAGAAAATTACATAATATGCTAAGATGTACAAGGAGTCTCAGGATCATGTATCATATTTATGGTTTCCTAACTGTTATTTGCTCAGCACGAGTATCGAAGAAGCGACGGATCAGTTTACATATTATTCCTGTATACATATCCCCCTCTCTCTCTATCTATCTCTCTATCTATCTACATGTATATATATCTCTGTGTGTCTCGCCCTGTATCTCGCTAGCTCTATCTCTCTGTCTATCGCTCTGTCTTTCGCTCACTCTCTCTCTCTCTCTCTCTCTCTCTCTCTCTCTCTCTCTCTCTCTCTCTCGCTCTCTCTCTCTCCCCCTCTCTCGCTTCCTCACGGCTCTCTCGCCTACCCCTCTGCCTCTCGTGAAACTATTATTACCATTAATATAATATTTTCATTCCTTCCAGTCCGATCCCGGGAAACAAAAGGGAGCAAACTTAACCAAAAACATTTGGCTTGTTGTTTAATCCCCTTTCCAATCAATCCATCTATTTATACTATTATATATTTCTTATTGCGAAAGCTTTAGTTAAATTGTGATATATTTTATTAGGATTGGAATCAAATCTGTTTACACTAATCATAATATATATGAAATACACGCAGATCGCAGATATACGTGTATATATTACATAACAGTTTCTATATATGTACAACGTATTCCGGTTGCCGTTGCATGCGTTTCGCGTTCATGATCCATGGGCGCCCATCGTCGTCGTCCTTGCATCGTCGTCGTCGTCGCCATAATCATCATCACCATCATCATCCTCGTCGTTAACATCGATAGGGTCTTCCTCATTACCATGAGTACAGTCATTATCATTATGGATATATATATGATTGCAGGAAATTCGTGCTAGTATATGCCTACTACAGTATACATGTATACCATGCAGGATAGTAACGACAAACTACTATAAAATCCACAAAACTAGCAATTTACTAGTGATCATGATTGTACTCTGTTTGAAGTGTGCCGCCATTTTGTTTGGCACACACTACCATATTTGGCGTGCCAAACAGCACTACAGCTGCCTTCTACAATGAATTGCGCGAATGGCAAATTTTGCAACGTGTGAACGCACCCTAAGAGTACATGCGGTACACGTGGAACTATATGGATTGGTGCAGAAGTGACTCAACGTCGGTGAAATCTAGGATTCTAGGTAGTAAACAGCATTCCCTGGGTGCAAGGTCTCTTTGGATTAGCATTTATCACACTCAATCACTCTTGCGATATATATTTGAATTTATATTAAACATATGTATTTAACTGTCATGTTTATTCAATATATGTGATAACTGACGGTGATTGACATTATGTCAGAGTTCGTCGACACTGTTGGTGCAGCTGGTTAAGGGTACCTTCACACACTGGCATATTTTCCTGGATATGATTGTAGGCAATACGTGCTAGTATAGGCCTGCTGCAGTGTACATGTATGTCAGGATATGAACGACAAACTACTATATAATCCACAAAACTAGCAACTTACTATATGCACCATGAGTTCTATGTACTTTCTTAACTTATCCTATAAATGACATTTGTCCGAAATTAGCCTTCAAATATCTGGCCAAATCATCCGCACGATCGACGACTCGTTGCATTTCTGCATGAGATATCTGAACGTGACCCAACATAGCGACTATTAGCGAGTCTACCAGAATGTTTTCGACCAGAATGTTTTCGACCAGGGTTTCTATTAATTTCTATCAGATTGCTATCATTCGGATGCCGTATTTAATAGAGAAATAATGTTACGCAGCAGTGAATTTACAGTTATGTATATATTCCAAAAGAAGATATCATGCAGTCGACACAAACGTCGATTTACAAAGGCAATTTACTTGAAGCGACTTGTAGATTTGCCATCAAAATTAAACGGGTTAATATTCGCTTCTTTCTTTTTTTTCCGTTTTCCATTAGGTCGACAAATACTTTAAATGAACGCCGGCATTGAAGTTACTTTAAAAACAACAACTTCAGAGACAAACTTGGGGTCCCGAAACATTAGTACATCATTCCGATTCATTGACGTTCCGGGTCGGAAGCAGATATATGCTACAGTCTGAACATCAAACTTACATGAATGTGGTACCGTACCACCCTGCTCTGGATGTACATCCCATGGTATGAATTTTTGCAATTTTCACAACATTCGAAACGTTGATTATGTTAACTGATTTAGCCGATACAAACGGAAACGATATTAAACTAACCCAAAGTTTAAGAATCAAAACACGTTTTTCAGCGCTATATTAACGAGATCGTTTCGGAAATCTTATGTTTTGAGATAACTGCTACATAATTACGTATACATAATTTTTGTATATGTAAATATGTCTGACTATATATGTTCCAGCTTAAATAACGACTATGCTAATAAACACAAAGTGAGTATCAGCAATAATTACTTCAAAAATGCAGCGTATATAGGGTACACAGACATATGTCCATCACAACCAAGAGGTCGACTAGACGTTGCTTTGATGGAGATAATTTGCTATACCCAGAACATGTTAGTGACGAACTGCACAATAACAAGAATACACATGGTTCCAACATTAGTTGATTCCCGTAACACTAATTTATATATGTATATTGTTTACAATATCAAATTATGGTACTGACTTCTATGAGATTCGTATTGTATGATCCATGAATTGTTGTCCAACTTTAATTATTTAGTTATATGTTGCTGGGGCAGACAGGAAGACAACACGACTATAGAGCTATGTCGGTCCCAGGCAAAGTTCATGGGGTTATTATCATTTATGTTTTATAATAACCATTTCAGGTTGTATTCCAATTTATATTTTCATTTCAGGCCGGGTGTATATTTTTTCTTAACATAATGGGCATTTTGTATATAAATTATTTATCTATTTATGGTATTTGTGATCCTTCTCGGGGGAGGCTGGAGATCAGATTTTCCATCTGTCCCCTCAGCCTTCGGCGCCTCTGGTGTTGGACGGGGTTTCTGGTGCGAAGACCCATAGTCGCGTCCATTATATATGTGGCCAATTGAAAATATTGAAACAACAAATAAATATTTGTATACAGCATGTGGATGTTTGGAGGAAGATACGATACCGATGCCACCCGACCACAGTGTTCGGCATTTCAGGAGTCCTGTTTTGAATTACGTGTTTTGATCTCGCTGCATTACATGGCGAGAAAATTTCACAACATGGCATATCATTCTACGCTTCTGGATGGGAGCCCTTCCGCTGAATTATTATGCTCGGGAGGAAGTGTTTTTAATATTTCTGTCAGAGTTTTATAAACGCTCTCAGCTCGGTATGCAAACATCATGATGAGCACTCGTTCGCAGGATTCCTCCCTGTGTTCTTTTATAAAAAGCACATGAGTTAGTTCTGGTGGATTAGTCAGTACGGCCGCTAAATCCCTGCTCGTATACACTTACTACGCGCTAATATACGCAGTCAAACCCAATCAAACGGGAAACGTTGATATGCCTGCCTAAAAGAAGTGGCGTAAATCCGAAGACTAAGTTCAAATTTGTGAAATACATTTCTGTTTCTGACATATGCTTCCCCCAAGCAGACATTAGATATCTTGTTAAATATTCCAGCCATTCGCAATCAATCCCACAGACGCCAAATTACTTTTGAAATCAGGAATATACTGTGCCATGCGCGAGTAATCCCCCTACAGGTTATCCGCCAACTTGAGTTAAAAAGTGTTGCGTGCATGGGTACATGCAGATACATGCACATACATTCATATAAATAAGAAGTCCACGCCTCTATAGACAATATTATTTATGTTGCTATGCATTTCAACGCTTCGCATCCCTTGAGTTCCATTGAATTGTTTAATGCCTTCGTGTAGATCATGTCACGAATCTCTATTCAAACTATACGCCCGTCGAAATCATACTCCACCAGTTCAAAATCTGGGAACTTTTTGATGTTGCGACAGGGAAGTTTATAATATAACATTGAAAACTGAAACACAGTGCATGTAAAACGTATGCTTCTTATAGTTGATACCCGTTCCTTTAACCCTTTACCCAACAGAACAGCCCTGTGCCAATGCATTCTCTTGTATATGCGAGTCGACCATAGGTCGCCTCGCATATATAAGAGAATGCATTGGCTTAACACATTAAAAATTATAAAATTGTTAAAGAATGTAAGAAAAAATGCATTCTCTTATATATGCGAGGCGACCTATGGTCGACTCGCATATATAAGATAATGCATTGGCACAGGGCATAACTGTAACCATCACAATGTGGTCAATGAGCCGGTTCCAATGCTATCCATATTTGTATGGTTTTATTGAGACAGACCCAAGATAATTTAGGCTGTTGCAGCTTTATTTGGCCGTTTTGTTGGGTAAAGAGTTAATAATGTATTTCACTGTGTGGTATATGTGAATGTTCCAGCTCGAAATCTTCAATGCCTTAGCCCTATACCGATATAACAATTTAAGCTGGTTTCCGTCAAAGGAAACTTCCACTGGGCATATAGGGTGCATAGATCAAGTCTTCTCGGCCCACATCACTCTTAAAACGACTGTGTGGTAGAACCACACAGTTACCACACAGTTTGTGTAGCCATTTGATCGACAACAACATTGTGTGGTGAATTGTGTGGCAAATGACCACACATCTGTTGTGTGGTGGTGGCGAACATACTGTGTGGATCGACCAAAACAACTTGTTCTTTGTAGACACACATTAAATGTGTGCTAAGTTGCGCACAAGAATGTGTGGATGCAGATGAACAGTTTATGTGTGGTTACTGACCTACAAAGTTGTGTAGTTGACACACACAAAGATGTTTGGGTCCAGCACATTTATTTGTTCGTTGAATGGACACAAATATGTTTGCACTAAGGAAACAATATGTTCGCCGCTACCACACACGTTTGTTTTGTTATTGTACACAATGTTGTTGGGCGAGACTACACATATGTGTTAATCACATGCGTACACATTTGTGTGGTTGATCCAAACAATAGTGTTCACCGCCATTACACTATTTTGTATTGTTCTTGTACACAATGCTGTTGGGCAAGACAACACATATGTGTTCATTACATCTGTACAAAAGAGTGTGGTCGATCCAAACAATAGGCTGCTAATCCTGCAAAAAAAAATCATATTCAACGAAGAGTGTTTACCGATATTTATTGGCCAAACATATAGTTCGGCTATCGTTGGGCCTTTTTTTCCCGCCATACATATTAAATGTTATAGTCTACTGATGCTTGACGTGCTGCGCTGGACGTTTTCGAATATTAACTTATCAAACAGCAAACATGCATATCCCGGGGGTCCGCGGCCTTCTTTTGTGTACACAGCAGAAATCGTGATTGTCGAATGATATAGTATAGCTATAGTCTTTAATTTCAATAATACAAGACACAAAACAAACAGCCGTTTAACACATTCACGTAATATTTTGGTCATCCTTTAAACTATAAGCGTGCATGTTTCAGTTCCATTAATGGGTTTCACATCAATAACTAGAATTTTCCTTCAACTTGAATGTATTGGAACAATTCGAAAGTCAGTCTCTGCTATATATACATATATATTGCTACTGGTTGGCTGTCTTACATCAGACTCACCCTCACGTGTGTAGAAGAACAAGCTCTAAAACTAACTGAAGCTTTCTGAGATCCCTTGAACTATACAAGAAAATTAAGGGCTCCAAAGAGGATAGTCTTTTTGAATGTAATCGCCTCTTGCACAGAAACCAAATTACAGCACATGACATCATATGTATACCAAAATCATTGATTGTGGAATTTGTGTCTAACTCATACATTCCACCGTGGTTCTTGGTTGGTTGATTATAGTTTATCTGCGTCGTTGCCAAGGCAGCCTTGTCCATATCTTGTTATTTACATCGACGTTACACCGCGTGACCGCCATGATTTCACCATTGAACCTGTAAGCAGAGAAGGTATTTTGTTTATAACATGCCATTGGGAATATTATTTACAGTATACATTGTATGTACATCTATAACAGTATTATAATTCATACATTCAAGAGCGCATTTTCAGAAAGGAATATAGTTTTTGAATGATACTAAATATATACATGTACTACTCATTATAGCTTCACATAATGAATGTTCGGACAATTTATAAATATATTTTACTTTATCTATATGGCCAGATCGATGCCTCATTATAAGCGCAATCTTGACACGGGAAATTTGCAATTTTACATAAGGAATTGTAGCTATATATAACACAATACATTCATAGCCCCCCCCCACCCCTTTTTTATAGTATAAACGATAACTCTTCACCATGTACGTCACTTAGTCCAAATGCTAATAATACTTTAATGACACATCTCACTATTCTGCAGTATTTATAATTTTAGATTATTTCTAAGTTCATTATTTGCTATGACATTTATTGAATGACATAATATTCTTCACAATTTAAAGTTTTGGACACAAACGGTGGCTACATATGTATTAGATATACGACATCACCCCCCCCCCCCCGGGCCCCTCCCTCGGTAACCAAATTTACGCAAGTTATACATAGCAGAGGAGCCAAATTATGCATGTTAATTTTTCACATCCTCTTGGTAAACCACCAATATAATTGACAAATAAATACCCCACCCACCCACCCAACAATTTGTTTCCCTTGGTACATTGATCGTCCATTGTGGTATTTCAAGGTTTATTGCAACAGTGATGCTCATCATATTCAAATTAAATTAATTTGAAACACCAATTTCACACATTTTGTGTGATTCCGGGTGCCACATGTCATATAGAACTTCGTAGTATGCGACTAGGGCATTTCAGTGACAGCCACAAGTCTCATTCATGGACGCGGCTCAGTGGTCGCCGTTGATGGGGGGGGGGGGTGGGGTGTCCACATTCAAATGTCGAAGTACACCCCACCATCCCCCTTGAACCATATTTGTAGAATTATATTTGCACACCCCCCTCTCGTTCTGAATTTTCCAATTGGTACCTCAAGCTTTCCAACTATTAGAATTTCCAACCAAATGGAAGTCTTCCACCCGATGGCCATTTGAGGCCATTTTTGTTTTACCAAAAGTAGAAAAATATGCTAGTTTGTCTAAAAAAAACTAAAAATTTCCCACTAATTACTGGTTGAAAAATCAAACAAAGAGAACAATTTCAACCTATTATAATGCATGTGGTGTAAAACTTGTAACTTTGCGTCAGGCATGAAATTTCCAACTGTTGGAATTTTTAGTAAATTTTACCGAGGTTTGGGATAGGGTTATAGACACACCCTTCCCAATATCCGCCCTGTCGCCACGTCACTGGTCTCAGTATATATTTCCTCTCATCTGCATTCCATATAAACACAAAAAACGTCGTTACTTTATCAACATGAGAACCTTACCGTGCAAAATAATAAAATTGTGGTTCTGGTTTAAAGCACGCTGTATAATATATAGTGTGTATGTGATGAACACACATTTGTTCAGTAAATGTCTTCACCACACAGTTGAATTTGTCAATTTACATAAAGACAATTTTCGAGCAGGTTTTGTGCTTCGGAAAGATGTGTATCATATAGACTACAGAAACAACAGATAAACCCAGATAAACGCACAACTCTAAAATGTAAATATATGACTATGCGACAGGGAATTGATGAATCAGAAAATCCAAATCAAGTTTATTATTTCGTTCAATCATGTTTTATACAAAAAAGATACGGAAATTCTCACAAAGGTGAATATCTTGCCAATTTAAATATAATCTTACCTTAACTATAGAAATAATCGAAGAGACCGACCAATATATCGAATTTCGAGATCCACCACAATCAACAAGACTCCATGTGTACACTTTACGGCAGCCTGTGAGCCTGTACGAAACAACGACGAGCGCGTGACCACCACGTGAAATTTAAAAAAACCGACGTCACATACAAATATGTGTGGTGATGTACACATATATGTGTGGATATTGGGTGATACACACATATGTGTGTATTGTGTACACATTTATGTTCAGATAATGCCTCCACACAGTCATTGTGTGGAAGCTGCCACACAGTCCTTTTTACAGTGCAACAGCTTGGAATATCGGTTGGGAACTTGGGGTGGTGCTGTTTTTGGACCGAGTCCCGCCCGTTGCCTTATATATATAACAGACTTTCATTCAAAAATACGTATTGTGTGCACACGTGGAGCCCGGACATTCATGTAAATAAATTGTATTCTGGAATGTCCGCACACACATTCACTTCAGTCATCCTGTCATGGTCTGATACAAATTACAGAACATTTGGCCATGTCGACATGAAAACGACCGATGTGCTGTGTTCGGGCACGGTGCTTGCATAAATGCACAGCGCACATGTAAGAGGCATGACTATGTGAATATTTGTGGGTTTGGTTCTCACCCCCTTTTGTGACATTTACTTTAACTTTCATGTCACTTGTCAGTTGCGGTGACTAAAGCGCCTATTTATAATATTCGTATTTCTAACTCCCTTTCGTCTGTTTTAACTTGTTAACAGATTACAAAATTCTGTGTGGTTAACGTGTATGCAGACGTGATGACCCATATTTCAACATTGCATGTTGTCACTGGTCGCCGGCGTCCGGAGGTTCTGCATGACTCCAAATATTCTACTGGTTACATGTTGGTCGAACGCTCTGCGCGAATCAAGTTACCGGTAAGCCCCCCCCCCCCCCAAATAGGGGATTGAATGTGGTTCAAGTTACATGTATGTAGGTAATTTCTATGTTTATCATAGTTTATGATCAATATTCAGTCTAAATGTATATATTGGGAGGTCAAAGATGCAAAATATCTCAAAAGGAGGGAGCAAATAGATTTGTGCAGGAGAAATCATACCCTGATGGGGAAAGGGACCCTGGCCCATGCCTTTGGAAAAAAAATTAACGCAGTATAGGTGTCCAATTAACAATTTTCAAATAGTTGAACCACTGCGAAAAAAGGAAATAACAACATTCCGTTCCGATAACACAGCTGTATGTGAAAACGAACCTCCTGTATTATTCTTAAGTAGTAGTTACTTGATTCCCATTTATTCATTTGTAGAGATGTCCATTTTGTTATTTCAACAATATCCATTTAATAATTTAATAATATTAACAAACAGCTTCAGGATCTTTGTCTAACTGATTTACTGTATCTGAACAAACCTACAAATGAAATATATACTTTTAGAACGGTACTTTTTCTTAACAGCATCAGTTTTTCCTAACAGGATCATAGCAATTCAGGATTACCCACCAACATCATAGCACATTAGCAGGACCACTTGGCCAGGGGTGGGTACTGCGGAATAGACGGTGGGTATACGGAAAGTTTGACTCAACTAATACACTTTTATTACTTCTCGGCATCTTCACGATGAAGTTGAGATTACTTCGCCTTTGCGTGGAGTGCAGTCTCCTTAAAGTGATATGAAACACCCCGGTAGGGTGATCAAATAGAAACGGAGAATAATCTTACTCAAAGTAGTTATTTTTACGAATATTAATCAAATTTACAACACACATACACACCGTCATTCTCATATATTAATTAAATGCAGTGACTGTCGGCGATAAGTCATTTGCGTTAGTTTATCGCCGATTGTTGCGTCCCGAATCGAGATGTAAATATTTACAATTAAGCGTAGTTCAGACGGTGATATCTATGGAGTGGTGTGGTCGATTTCTTTGAGATTTTCGGCGATATTATAGAATGCTACATTCCCCAAGTTGGCATAGCGCCTTATAGTACTAACTTATCAAGTTTACGCACCGAACAAGTCCATAATATGTCGTTAAGACTATCGTCGGCTTAAATGGACCCAAAGTACTCGCAGTGAGTAAATGTGCATATATATTCATTGATATTTGTCCAATAACGATATTTCGCGCGTTGAAACCAGTGTTTAATATGCCAACAAACGTGGATAATCGTGAAGTACGTTCAAATATGCTAGACGGTCTGAATATGATTTTCAGATTATGTTTCAACAAAATCGATCTATTTTTACACTGCATACTTAAATTGCTGATGATAGTTGTTTTACAGACTTTTATAAAATTATATTTATTTCGCATGACTTCACTTCGAATGCCTTGATTCACTTTAAGTTCTGATAAACGCCTCACACCTGGGCATACAGATCGAAATTGTTTCGGCGATCCCATGATTTATGCACACGCGTATCATTCATAACCCCATATCGAACAGGTGCGCGCACGTGTATGGTTTCTGCATCTCTTGTGTTTGTGTATCTCTTTCAGAAGAATCTAGAGGTAGCCGCGGAACGTTCACGCTCGTAGCCACCGCGCATCGTGTTTAGAAAATTGTGGTAAATATTTCTCTATTGCTTTCGCTGAACAATGATAATATTTTCAAAATACTTACAACACGTTAATGCCGACTGTAGAACAAGCGCCGAGAGAACTGTGCAGTTCGCCGTGGATCTATTGGCAGTTGGTAAAATAAAAATAAATACACGGAAGGCGGCGGGCCACAGAAGAAGTTAGATCATGCCATGAATCTCTACTCTGTCTAACGCCCGTATAGAGATCATATTCCACCAGTACAAAACCTTGGAACTTTTTGAAGTTTTGAAAGGAAGCTTATAAAGTCGAAAAAATAACACGGAGAATATATTTCTTAGTTATTATCTGTTTCTTAATAATGTACTTTACGGTATAGGTGAAGGTCCCAACTCGAAATTTCACGATTAAAGCGAATTTTTTAAGATTTTGCTTTGCGTTGCTGACAATTTTAGCATTTCTCCTGGGTAAATAATTCAATGTTTATTGCGATATCGGCTTACAAAAGTCATAGAAAAACATGCAATTTTGAGTTGGGACATTCACCTATAGTGAAGTACATTATTAAGGAACAGATACTACAAAGAAATATATTCCGCAATATATATCGCAATAATATTGCAAGCGCACAGTTTGCGATATTAATTCAAAATTTCGCGCTTAATGTCGCAATATTTCGCGCTTAATATTGCGATATCTGGCGCTTAATATTGTGACAATTATATAATTATATGATGATCGCTATGAGAGGTGTGTCTTACAAAAAATATGTATATACATTCTACACAATATATGTGTTACATTTTATCTTAAACAAAATTGTGTAGAAATTACACATTACATATACGTGTCTGTGGAATTTCCTCAACGGTGAATACGTGAGTGTATCATAGTTATTATATGAGATTTGTTCTGTTGGAGACACAAAACTCGTAAAGGATAAATCACAGAACAAAATATTGACAGAAGCTTTAAAATTTGTTATACACTGTGTTTCAAAACTGAATAGCACATAATTGTGTAGCATGAATTTTTAAAGCTGATGCCAGATTTTTAATATTGTAGCTTTTACGAAGTTTGTATCTCAAATAGAACATATCTCCTCTACAAACTATAAAATACTCACATGTGCATATTCTCACATATTCAATGTTGAGAAAATTCCACCGACACATTTCTACACAATTTCGTTTAAGATATAATGTAAGACATATTGTGAAGAATTTATACACATTTTGTTCTAAGGGTGATGGACTACTAATGTTCATATAGACTTCTCATATATAATATACTGTTTACCACATATACATGGCATGTGAGATGAGATCTATGTAATTTCTTTAAAATGGTCTATCTCTTACTATAACAAGTTTTATATAGTTTCCTGGGTATAAATTAATAAATAGTAATCGAAGACCCCTGTCTGGAAACGCTTGTATCAATTAATATTGATTTTATTTCCAATGTTCTGGTATAATATACATGTATAATCAATTTGTGATATTTCACCGATTTCGTGATATTTTACAGCTGGCGTACGGAGCGTACCATGCTGTATAACTCTCTACGAATTCTAACAGCAACGAAAAATATTATCTCTTGATTATCGCATAATATAAGACAATATCGATATAACATCTATATTTAGCGTTTCCGGACAAGTTTTTTTTTCGACTCATCTTTATAATTTTATACACATGTACCCTGAAATCTATATAAAACGTGTTAGGAAGAGATATACCATATGTAAGTGATTCTTAAAGGTGATTAAGTATTTGCCCGACATTAGCCTTGGTCATATATGATGTCATTGTGTGCTGGCCTATTGGTTTCAAACCCATGTTGACATACGCTCGTTAGCAATTGAGAATTGTCCTACCACAAAATACATTTACAATTTGAGCTTACAAAGAATATCTGATATACCATAATTTCAATGCCAAAATGCGGTCAAATTCTAAGTCGAAAGTGGTCCTGCGAAACTAATTGGACATAACCCATATTCGAACTTGGTCTGGGAAAAGCTGGGAAACATACATAGTAGCTTTGGTTCAAAATAATCCAAACAGGAGTTATCGGTCGGAAACCGAAATGTCATGAAATCGGTCAAATTCTAATTCGAAAAAAGGGCCGTAATTCATGTAAAATAATTTATCGGAACTGGCCTGTATTTTTTGTTGGGAAATACAATACCAACTTTCGTTCAGATCAAATAATCTAAATGGGGTTATCGGTCGGAAACCAAGAATTTTAACGGACGGGCGGACGTCCAGACCGATGAAATGGTAGTTGTGAGACTTCCAGTTTATGGGACTTTCGACAAGAGTTATGGGACTTCTATACTGTGTTCTTACGAACGGCCTCTCATGAACAAAACCACCGAATACAAAGTTTCAAGCCGACTGAAGATAACCAAAAACAAAAACAAAAATGGTGCAAAGAAGGTCCATAACTCCGCTTTTTTTCAAACGGGCGTATAAAAATGTGAACAACATCACTTGTCTCTCTTTGAAATTAATCATGATGGTGAATCTCCATTACCAAATTTCATTCATATCCGATAACCCATACTCGGCTGAGATATCTTCACGGACGGACAAAAAACCCACCATATTTACAGATAAACACAGAAGTGTAACTCTGTGGAACGAAAAATATGAATAACGTCATGCGCCCCTCTTTTAAAAGCAGTCATGCTCAGGTCAGGAACCAGTCTAATAAAATTAGACCGTGTTTCATTTCAATCAACTTATGAACGTAATGAGACGGAGTCTGGATATTTATCAAACTGGTCAGGGACACCCTGGATTGAACTGGTATAGTTATTTTAAACTATAATATGTCAACTGCCGTTTTGTGAATTCAACAGTATACAGGGGGTAACAGGAAGACAGTCTAGTCTGACTATGTCGCCCCCTCTAATATACAATGATATAACTGTGAAATGTATAATGTAATAATGATATATGTGTACATTGCTATAAAATATCCTATCCTATCCTATCCCATCCCATCCTATTAAAGAGGGGAAATCCAAAATTATATTTCACAAAATGATTAAAATCAGGGGCGCACTAATTCGCACCATCTTTGTTTTTGTGACGAAATAACATATTTCAGTCCATGCGAACAATTAAATCATTATAGCACACAATTAAGGAAGTGAACTTACTAACTACAGTAATGCCCATACTAATCGACTCCATAAACACATCAGAATTATGGGTAACTTTTCAGGATTTAGTCGGAAATATGGCTTGTTGCCATTCATCGGAAAGCTCTCCCGAGAGCTTTCCGATGAATGGCAACAAGCCATATTTCCGACTAAATCCTGAAAAGTTACCCATAATTCTGCTGTGTTATGGAGTCGATTACTTTGGGCATTACTGTAACTTTATTTAAATAATGTTATGAAAGAGCGATTGTAACATCATGTTAATGTCATTTTGAAAGATATACTTGTGCCATTATTGTTGCAAAATGAATTTAATTTGGAGACAGATAATTTGTTGCAGTATTGTTAAGGGTGAAATTTGGCAGTGATTTGAGTTGCGCGATCTCATAGTTTCCGCACAAAACAGCGAAATTGTGGATTAGTATACTGTCAAATTATACTATAATATAGTTAAACATAACTATAATAGTTGAATTCAGGATGTGGCTTTCCTGATGATGGCCAACCTCCAAACCAAATTTCAATCAGATCCGATAACACAAGACTGAGATAAATGTTTGCCAGGAAGAACGGCCATACGCATTAACGGACACAGTCTTTCCAGTATATATACCCCAATTTCTCGTCGATGGTGGGGGTATAAAAATAAGTCATCGCACTTGGTATATCCTATATTAGCCATAATATATCTTCATTTTGACTGCTTTCAACGGAGGAACAAATGTCGCAGTGTGTGCGTTTTCCATTCTAGAGTTATCATTCTTTGTTTATTTCGAAATCTTGATTTTTTTCGTTTATCCGCGCAGATATTCGGATTTGAATGAAATTTGGAATGGGGGTTCGCAATTACTAGATCATGCCATGAATCTCTACTCTGTCTAACGCCCGTAGAGATCATATTCCACCAGTACAAAACCTTGGAACTTTTTGAACTTTTGACAGGGAACTTTATAAAGTCGAAAGAATAACACGGGGGATATAATTCTTAGTTGTTATATATCTGTTCCTTAATAATGTACTTTTAAAGCGATTTTTTTTAGAGATTTTGCTTTGCGTTGCTGACAATTATAGCATTTCTCCTGGGTTCTCCTGATTCAATGTTTATTGCGATATCGGCTCACAAAAGTCATAGGAAAACATGCAATTTTGAGTTGGGACAGTCACGTATTGTTAAGTACATTATTAAGGAACAGATCATATATGAGAAATGTATTCACCGCGTTATTGTTTTAGGTTCCCTGTCAAAACTTCAAAAAGTTCCCAGGTTTTGTACTGGTGGAATATGATCTCTACGGCCATTAGCCATATATACTACAGATTCATGGCATGATCTATTCGCCAACATGACTGCTTAACCCTTTACTCAACAAACCGGCCAAAACCGGCCAATTAAAGCTTCAACAGCCTAAAATATCTTCGGTCTGTCTCAATAGAACCATACAAATATGGATATCATTGGAACCGGCTCCTTGACCACATTGTGATAGTTACAGTTATGCCATGTGCCAGTGCATTCTCTTATATATGAGAGTCGACCATAGGTCGCCTCGCATATATAAGAGAATGCATTGGCCTAAAAAAATCTTTTTTTAACACTTTTTACCATTTTTTCTTACATTGTTTAACAATTTTATAATTTTGAATGTGTTAAGCCAATGCATTCTCTTATATATGCGAGGCGACCTATGGTCGACTCGCATATATAAGAGAATGCATTGGCACAGGGCACTTCTGTTGGGTAAAGGGTTAAACAAAAAATTATGCACAGTGTCGTTTTTTGCGTTTTCCGTTCTAGAGTTATCCTTGTTTGTTTATTTGTAGTTCTAGGTTCCGTCGTGCCCATGTTTCATTTTGGCACCGTGGGGTATGCCAGCAACGAGGTGCAACTTCTTGTTTCAGCAGTTTGGGTCCTGACGTGCTGTGATATGTTCCATAAAAGAGACTAACTGGCACATACAAATTCACCCCATCAATGATACGCGGGGATGTGAAGTTTCAAAGTGTCTGCAATGTATATTACACCATGTCATATGTCAAAACGAAGGTGTATAGTAACGCTGAGCCAAAGCGGCCAACAATTCAACCCAATTCTATCGGCGACTTTAGACACCATGCTGTCACCAACAATCAAAAAGAAAAACATTCGCACTGGCATCTAAATAAACAGAGATATAGTTACGGTTTCGCAGACACGAATCTCGGACTGGGCCGCTCTGCGTTCATGTGGTTATATCTGTAAGATCCCATTAATTTGGTCTGACAGCGGTCAGTGGATACATTATCCTGACACCCTCTTACCTCCTCCCCTCTCTCACTTATGGAGGAGTTAAGTCGTTGGTTAATTTCTTAAATCCCAGACGCCGTTCATGGCATTTAACTCATTTACAAGGAGAATGAAATTAAACACTAATGAAACAGATCGACCCTTGACCTTCCGTCAGAATACAGTATGTAAAGAGTGTGCGGTAAGCCGATAAGTAAAACACGCAACACCGTGGCGATATTTTTGGGAAACATATTCTCATACAAATAAGCGTGAACCCGTTATTCCGTCCAATGTCGCGGGCCACAGTGAAAACACATTACCAGGGTAATAAGGCTTGTACAGAACATAGATCATGCCATAAATCTGTACTGTGGCTAACGCCCGTAGAGATCATATTCCAGCAGTGCAAAACCTGGGAACTATTTGAAGTGTTGACAGGGAACCTTATAAAATCGAAAAAATAACACATGAAATATATTTCTTTGTTATTATCTGTTTCTTAATAATGTACTTCACTGTAGGTGAAGGTCCCAATTTGAAATTTCACGATTTAAGTGACTTTGTGAGCTATTTGGTTTTGCGTTTCTGACCATTATTGATTTCCCCCCTGAATGTTTATTGCGATATCGGCTCTCAAAAGTCAGAGAAAAGCCAGCAATTTCGAGTTGGGACCTTCACACATAGTGAAGTACACTATTAAGGAACAGATAGTCTTTAAGAAATATATTCCCCTGTCAACACTTCAAAAAGTTTCAAGGTTTTGTGCTGGTGGAATGTGATCTCTACGGGCGTTATAGCCATATTAGAGATTCATGGCATGATCTAGTACAGAACCTATAGTGTTCAAATAGTGCCGTATTGAACTTATTTCGTTTTGAAACGTTTGATACGTTCATTTTGAGCCAATAGATCATGCGGCCGTAGATATCATATTCCACCAATAAATAACCTGGGAACTTTTTGAAGTTTTGACAGGGAACCTTATAAAGTCGAAAAATAACTCGGGGAATATATTTCTTAGTTATTATCTACTCATTAATAATGTAATTCATTGTAGGTGAAGGTCCCAACTCAAATTGCATGTTTTTCTATGACTTTTGTGAGCCGATATCGCAATAAACTTTGAATTAATTTACCCATGAGAAATTCCATAACTGTAAGCGACGAAAAGCAAAATCTCTCACAAAATCACGTAAATCGTGAAATTTCGAGTTGGAACCTTAACCTGCAGTGAAGTACATTATTAAGGAACAGATAAATATATTCCCTGTGTTATTTTTTCGACTTTATAATGTTCCCTGTCAAAACTTCAAAAAGTTCCATGGTTTTGTACTGGTGGAATATAATCTCTACGGCGTTATCCAGAGTAGAGATTCATGGCATGATCTAATGATCCAAGAGAACATGCTGTTTTGGGAGAGTTAACCCTTTACCCAACAAACCGGCCAAAACCGGCCAAATAAAGCTTCAACAGCCTAAAATATCTTCGGTCTGTCTCAATAGAACCTTACAAATATGGATATCATTGGAATCGGCTCCTTGACCACATTGTGATAGTTACAGTTATGCCCTGTGCCAATGCATTCTCTTATATATGCGAGTCGACCATAGGTCGCCTCGCATATATAAGAGAATGCATTGGCCTAAAAAAAATCTTTTTTTTACCATTTTTTCTTACATTCTTTAACAATTTTATAATTTTTAATGTGTTAAGCCAATGCATTCTCTTATATATGCGAGGCGACCTATGGTCGACTCGCATATATAAGAGAATGCATTGGCACAGGGCCGTTCTGTTGGGTAAAGGGTTAATCAAGGTGACCCACTCAACACCGAAAGCTTATAAAGTGGTAAGGTTTAGCGAGCGCTAGTGAAGGGCATTGCATACAATTTCCAAACATTCCCATGTTCGCGGTCAATAAAAGTTTGAAGAAAGTCAAGACAAAACAATTCTCAATATTTAGTTATAAATACTGTTATGAAATAAATCGAAATGGCATAAGATATTCTCTAAGTAGTTGACGGTATTTTGTCAGTCTCCAGGATTTCTGAGCAATACGATTATCACCTCACCCCAGTGATGTATGTGGATTGTTGGTTGTAGGCGAATCAGTGCTTATAATGTTGATAAATTACAGGATAGACATACTTCAGTTTTATTCAGTTCCCACCGTGCATATTTCCATGCATTATCACGTTTGTCTACCTCGAAATTATCAGTTAGTTTTGTGCGTGTTTTGTTTTTAATATTATTGTTTTAGTTTCATTTTTCTCGATGGTCCCAGATTTGTTTTCCTTTTTTTTTCAAAGTTTAAAATGTTCCAAAAAAAATTCAGAAATGGCCAACAAATTGGCCATAACAATTTTCTCACCAGCGTGAACCCTGTGTTGGCAGACCTGTGTCGTTTATTTTATTCACAAACAAGGCACTGGCTGGACTGAGGCCATCAGCAAATATCAGCCACAAGGCTAACACCGAGACACTCAATACTCGGCCAAAAAAGGAATACCTTCTTCGATATTCCAACCAGAGTGCATTCTGCTGGCCGTGGCACTTGTATGGGAATCGTTTAGGAAGGAATTTCACCGACACATGTACCCCAGCTAACTAACAATTGAAGATGGATTATCTCTTTAAATAACAAATTTTAAAATAGTTGCGTGGGTACAAAATAATAATTATGGTCCCAAAAATCCCAATACATCTTATATTTGAATCTCCACGAGATTGTTTGTAAACACGTGTCGTTTATAGTATTCACAGACTAGGAACTGGCTCGACTGAGGACATCAGAAAATATCAACCACAAGGCTAGGTGAGTGAACCTGGGGCTACAGAACATAGCGGAAAGAGGTTTTGGCTTTTCCGTTATGTTGCGTAAATCTTGTTTATTTGCTGAAAATGAAAATGCTACTGCAGTGAAACTATTCATCACATTTATACCCAATGTTATTATGTTACCGAGCCATTTCAGTAAAACCCATCTTTGTATATATATGTATATAATATATTACTGACTAATGTATTTTCATATATGTAGGCCTACTATGTTATATAACATGTGTTACTTGTGGTACAATAAATCAATGAATCAATAAATCGAACGTGTGTAATATATAGACAGCTATGAAGAATTATAATCAAAGTTAGCCCCGCTTGTGTGAACGTAGGAACTCAGTTTCTTTGAATAACCTCGCATCATTGGAAACATTTGGTTTTCTGTTGTACAGGTTGGTGAGCAATGTATATACTTCAATGAGGTCACCTCTGAAACGCCGACACTTCATGGACATTAGTTTCAGTCTCACCACTCTGTCCCGGTAACCTATAATTATAGATGTAGAATAACACATATACGAATGATAACGCTTCGGATCTCTGCCTGCCAGTGTCCAGACCACCTCAGCTGACACTTCAAATCAATTTTACCATCACTTAGTAGGAGCAGGCGTCGATGCTTCTCCGCCCTTCTGTAATATCTAATGGTTTCAGATAACTATCTACTAAAGAAAATATTGTTCTACTTAAAAGCATAAATTCGTTTTCTTGTAAAAGCTTGAAATCCCACTGCGATCTCATTAAAGACCTCCACCAATGCAATTGTATAGCTATCTATTCAATCGGTGGATGTGTAGCGATTCCTTCTTGCACAAGAATTTTACTTTAATATAGACGATATACGAATGAGAAAAATACACACTGCCTTGAAACAAAAATACGCATGTCTGTACTCTGTGCGAGATATGTCTTGATGTAAGCAAAACACTTTTGGAATAGCGACATGTTTGTGATCCAGATGAGCTGGGGCCGCACACAAGTTTTGAACAATACTTGATTCATAATTGTTTTATCAATATTAAATTGTTAAGATATAATTGTTCGACAGTCACAGATTTTAACTGATAGATTTTTCGTCAGTTTTCAATGAGACTGATTGTTCCACTCCAATACAGTTTAGACTGAACTATATTTATGACCATGTATTATACCCACCAAAACCGATTGCTATAGAAAAGCGAAGAAATGCTTGGTATAATATAATGCTCAATCCTAGTGGCACAAAACAATTGCTATTCCTACTTAAAGGGGTACTGTACACTAAATCCGGCAATTTTTGGGACCATCTCCTTTTATACTCAACAGAATATATGCAACAAATGAATGAATTTGATAAATATCATATGAGAGAAACACGAATTACATATTCTATTTATCATATGACACCTATAAATTGATTATGATGTCCAAAACGCACACAAATCACTAAATAGCTATATGACATCGGCAGCAAAAGGTTAATGTGACGTCACTTCATTGCACCGGAAGCCCAATTACACCTGGTGAACTAGCAGAAATAATATGCACGCGAAGATATAGTGCGCTATTCTGTTCTCAGTTTGTGACATTATATCGTATGTTTATTAGATAAATACGAATTACATATTCTATTTATCGTATAACAATGTCCAAAACTATATATTTCAAGATTATAATTGCGAGAATTTCGGCATCGCGTTGATTGACGCGCACGAATTTGACCTGCATTTAGTTAGAGATGCTGCTCGGCTCAGGCTGCCATTCAGCCAATCAGAACACACGTTTTGTCAACAAACCAATCAAATTATCGCAAGGTGATATGAACTAGTAGTTCATATGAAATTGATTTATGACATACTTTCCAACGTAAATAATGATTGAGTCATATGATAAATGAATTTATGACTCCAGCCATAAATTCATTTTCATTATAATTACCATGCTGTTTGTATTGTTTATAGAGCACATGGGTGTATTTTGCAAAAATCTATTGCTCAAATTCATTCATTTGTTGCATATATTCCGTTGAGTATAAAAGGAGCTGGTCCCATAAATGTCAGGATTTAGTGTACAGTCCCCCTTTAAATCTAATAGTGGAAATACTGAAGCGACTTTGTATATTTCTAATGTTTGCATTCAAAATTATAATTTAGTCATCTTATACATGTCATACATGAGGAGAAGCCGTGAGTTCTACATATTCAGTAATCGATCAATGAACTGTTATTGAAACATAAATAACATATACGGTCCAGTTAATAATAGCATCAGAAAATATATACTTCTTCACAATCGTGTGATGTCATGCTGGAATAGTCTACATGTGTATCATGAAAGCAGCAGTCTGCACGAGTTAAAATCGGGGATTGACTCTTTCTTTTACCGTAAGAACTACATTTACGATTCCAAGTGGAAATGTTACTCGGAAATCCAGACACACATCTGGACAGTCTTCCCCGGGACAAAGAGTCGGTGACTCGTTCATTATTTTGATGTCATGTTATGTAATATATTAGGATTTATCTCACGCGACCATACCCATCGATATTATTTTATATATTTACATAGCACGGATATGTTAAATTGCGTCCTGTTCCGTGATTGGTCAATAGCTCAGGAAAAATTAGAAGGTAACATCAACAACATAATGTAGAGATACGAACGTACAATGGAACTAAAACACCGACATATCGTGCTCGTCAATGTACCAGAAAGCCCACAAACAAATGAAGATCAACGTGAGGATGACAGGGAGCATATTAACTGTGTGACGTTAGATTACAACCAGACCACATTAGAAAACACTCCCGCGTGCAAATTGGAATTCTTCGAATTCTATGTGAACTGTTACCGTGATGCGACGTCGGCTCAGAGGCTATGTCAGCTCTCCAAAATCTGTCTATATCAGATTAAATTTAATAAGTAATATCACTAACTCGCGGTGAATCCGCCATTTGGTCTCCGGAGGTCAAAGTTAAGAAGTAGCATCTATTTTAGCATATGGCTCCAGTCTGGGAATTCCCAAAATAAAATGGCAACAGTTCGTTACCGAATCGCAGGTGCGACAACTTCATAAAACTAATTAAACAATCACCCTGAATACATACAATACGTAGGTTTCGCGCAGTAGATGGATTGAGTGTATCACATATATGTTTTTGCGTTATTTTTTTTATCCGCAAATACTCGCTATTTATCAGTAAATTATGAGAAGTTCGTTGCCAAAATGAATGTTCGCATCGTCACCAGATCCTAACTCTGTAGATGACATGGCAACAAAACAATTCTTAAACCCGTAGTTGCACTCAGAATAACTGAAATTATGCCATCAAATGCTGATAAAAAAAATTCTCGCACTGTCGAATGTTTACAAAACTCTTTTTTGTTTTCTCTCACTGATCTTATATTATTTTTAATACAAATTTTATTTCTATCTCTTATATTCTCACTTAAATCGTTTTTTCCATGGAATTTAATATTGATACACCTATCCAACGAGCCCACTACTCGAGTTGATGCGCGATAATACAAAATAAATAAGGGCCAAATGTGAATCTGAGCGGCTGAGGACAGCAAATCAGACTGACTGTAGAAGTGACTCGGCGGAAGAAAGGAAAGCGAAAACAAGCAACGATTACCAACGATTCATTATGTGGCATTTGCAAATGGAAACAAGGGGATGAGTATCGCTTCCTGCGTGGTGAACTGCCCTAATTCGTGAACTTAGAATTAAATATTTACCAGAATGTTATCGAAAAAGTTGTATCCAAAGGATGATGACGATTATTATGATGGATGCTGACGATGATGATGCTGATGATGATGACGATGATGATGATGATGATGATGGTGGTGGTGGTGGTGGTGGTGGTGGTGGTCGTGGTGGTGATGGTCGTGGTGGTGGTTGTGGTGATGGTGATGCTGCTGCTGCTGATGATGATTATGTTGATGATGATGGTAAAGATTATGGTGATTTATGACGATGTAGACAATTATGACGATATGCCTATATAGTACTCACGCTGTTGTTGTTGATGATGATGATGCTACTGCTGCTGATGATGATGGTGATGATGACGGTGATGATAATGATGATGGTGATGTTGGAGATGATGATAATGATCACATTGACGATGACGACTCTGATGATGATGATGATGATGATGGTGATGGTGACGATGACGACTCTGATGATGATGGTGATGGAGATAATGGCGTAGACGATGTTGCGGCGGTGATGATGGTGATGGTGACGATGACGACTCTGATGATGATGGTGATGGAGATAATGGCGTAGACGATGTTGCGGCGGTGATGATGGTGATGGTGATGATGACGACTCTGATGATGATGGTGATGGAGATAATGGCGTAGACGATGTTGCGGCGGTGATGATGGGTGATGCTTATATTTTTGTTGTTTTCTGTATATTGAGTATATATTATGTCTGAGTATAAAATAAACCATTACATTTTTCTCAAATGTTCTGAAATACATCGTACTAAAATCGAGCACACTCATGTTGTGGGCTCGGTCATACTATAACTGGAGACGAGCCCTAACCAGATGGAGAGGTATAATTCTAGGTCATACTATAACCGGAGACGAACCGTATCCAGAGGAAGAGGTATAATTCTATAGAATTGGAAGAAAATGTACACAAGCGGGAACGTCCCTGTGAAAATAATATTATATTGATACATTCCATGTCGATTAGAGACAGAATGATTTAAGATGCAATTGGCTATAACGGAAAAACTAGATACAAAATTACTTTAATAAGGAATTACTAAAGAAAAAAAGAAAAAAATTATATGAGATGCGAACAGAATTAAAATGAAAAAAAAAAAAACAATAAAAGAAGGCCGAACGAAGGATCAAAGAAAATCGAGTGATAGCATTACCATTATGTTAATTATTTAGATATAAATTATCAAGTCAAGATGTATGCGAGCTAACTCATGTATAGTAATGTTTATTTCTTTATCTAAATGTGACCGCAATGGCGAACCATAAGACACCCCTCTCATCACTCCGAATTTAGATGAAAGATTCGCGCTAAACGTACAGGTATTTAGTTTCCAGGAGAATTAACGCGATTGAAATGCCTCGACGGACAAGGTGATAGCATTGCCAGAAACCGGAAGTCAGTTCCAAAATTCCTTGTAATAAAATATGCTAAACTAGCTCGACATAGAGTATTTATACGGCTGAGTGCTAATACCTGATCATTTTTTGTGATCATTTGCGGAGCCATTACACGGTTCAGTGACCATGCATCCATCTCTGCCATACTTATTCTGCCATATTTTACGACATATGGTGAAGTTATTCTGGTCAGTAAACTCCCAGTTCTCCACGTGAAAACGTCTGTTGGTCGGTTCTTTCTAAGATAATTTGTCAAAAACTCAACTGAACCGTAATTTCTAACACCGTGTGTTTATTATCTGATCAGATGGACGATATGAGAAACCAACAAATACTCGTGTATGCATATGGAAAGGTCTTACTATCGCTGGATGGTCAAGTTCGCATGATTATTATGACCAGGCTGGAGTACCTTGGATATCCACACAAAACGTTTACCTAGTCCGATAAGCATACATTTGTCCTTTATCACATCTTTCGGCCAATTAAGTTTGCGGCGATTTCGGAATATTTTTAGATTTAAAGTTGATGGAAACAATTGAACTAGCCCTTTCCTGACGGGAGCTGCGCTGGTGCAGCATTATATAGCATGTGCTAGTGCATTATCTTATATGTCATGGTTTATAGCGAAACTGGAATCTATCCACTACGAATTTATATATACATTAGAATGGTCTCATACTGGGTTAATGTTGATAATTCGGGAAATGGGAAAATAAATGGTATCCTCTGCAAATTATTACTACATCGATACACGACAAATCAACATGCACACCCATGGCTGTGTCACGTGGAACATATTTAATATGATACCTACTTATATTACATATGGAATATACAAGGCACTATACAAAAATTAAACCACATGGGTCAAAGACGCTGTTAAAAAATCCCTAACTGAACAATATGTGATTGCATGGCGACAAAAAAATTAATAAAAAAAAAAGTTCTGTTTACAGGCATAAAGCAGAAATTCAATATGTAATTTTACTTAAATTACGTATCAAGAAAAGATTATCTATGTTATCTATTGCCGCTTCCGATGCCAAGACCACCGTCTACCGATTGAAACCACAGGTCCCCAGAACAAAAATTGACCACACCCCAATAATACTTAATCTATAGGATTAAGTATTATTGGGGGTGGGGTCAATTTTTGTTCTGGGGACCTGTGTTTGAAACCGGTTCGTGTGGAAACGTGAACGATTCTGAACACAAAGAAGACACGCGCTATTTATGCAAAGCCTGCTGCGCTGTTGGATAGGAGATGAATATCATTATATTTTTAATTGCGAAAACACAGAATCACTGAGAAGACGCTATTTATCTCCAACACTGACACGGTCGCCATGCTTGGGACATATAGTTAAAGGCACGTGCAGCCTTAATTGTCGAAAATATTCATATTTGTTCCAAACACCGTAAACAGAAAAACATTAAAACGCATACAGTTCCGTTCATATATACCATGACCATCGCGTAAACAGCATGTTATCATAAAGACCTACTATATTTTACCTAAGCAAGAGCCTGGTTGTGTTACAGAAGACAGCACAATTCTACTGGTTAATCACACACAAATGACATAAACGCTCTTTATTAGTTCCATATCAGGTATTCACCAACAAAGAACGCTCTTTATGTTTACCATCATAATATAAACAAACACCAGAAAAGTAACTTTTTATGCTTCTGTTTACATAACAATGGTCAAACATATGACCATAACATACTGTTTATGCGATATATCTTATTTGTATACGGACAAAGTCTATCTACATTTTGATGTTCTTTCTGTTTGTGGCGGTTTTTGACGGGTGGAGATATTTTCACAGGATACCCACCGCCAAGGCCAACCGTATCTTTAATACAAGAGACCCGGTATACCTTCACAAACTAAGATATTTTATACGAGTACTAAATACCATGATCGATTCATCGCCGCCCTAATATATCCATGATATGTTCATTACAACCATTGTCATTCGTTAAATATACACACCCTCCATACCGAGATATAAAAAACTATTGATTTGAGAAAGTGCACACATGTACCACAAACGCCATTCATTGATTCAATATTATTTTTGAATGAACTCCTGTAACACATGTATGTATATTATTTGAGTGAATTGAAGTACAATGTGTATATGCCAGTTTCCCTAAGAGTCCAAATGTACCGTCCATTGAGCGAGATATATATATCCATTATCCAGGGTTAGGGTACATGTGCGTGCATATACTATCCTGGGTTAGGGTATATGTACGTCCATATACTGGAGATATTTGGAGACATTTCTTCATAGAAACCATAAGGTGTCAGAATATGCTCGGCAACATGCATTTAAAATGCTAATGACATGAGTAGTTATAGTTTCACATCTTATCTGTCCACAACAGCTTGGGATATCGGTTAGGATGATGCTATATAGATCATGCCATGAATCTCTTCTCTGGCTAACGCCCATAGAGATCATATTCCACCAGTACAAAACCTGGGAACTTTTTGACATTTTGACAGGGAACCTTATATAATCGAAAAAATAACAAAGGGAATATATTTCTTTGTTATTATATCTTTCTTAATAATGTAATTCACTGTAGGTGAAGGTCCCAACTCGAAATATCACGATTTAAGTGACTTTGTGGGCGATTTTGCTTTGCGTTTCTTACAATTATGGAAATTTTCCTGGGTAATTAATTCAATGTTTATTGCGATATCGGCTCACAAAAGTCACAGATAAACATGCAATTTCGAGTTGGGTCCTTCACATATAGTGAAGTACGCTATTAAGGAACAGATAATCTCTAAGAAATATATTCCCCATGTTATTTTTTTGACTTTATAAGGTTCCAATGTCAAAATTTCAAAAAGTTCCCAGGTTTTGTACTGGTGGAATATGATCTCTACGGGCGTTAGCCATAGTAGAGATTCGTGGCATGATCTAGGATGATGCAAAACAGCATGATCTCGAGCGATGTCCCAAGCTGATGTGGACCGAGAAGACTTGGTCTAATGTAGTGGTGCTACTAACATTTGCCTTCGGTATATTTGTATGATGGATTTTTGCGAGATAATTGCACGCTATTTACAGGCAAATTTCGGTAGCATAGCTGCATGTGGAATTGCAGGATCATTACTTCTCACATATATAGATTGGTGTAGAACAGATGTATTTTAAGCATTTTTACGTTCGCGTTATGGTACATTATAGCCTTCTGTTATCGAAATGACTGCACATTTTCGAGTGTATAGACGTACCTTAATTGAGGTTGAAGGGGTCACTCTCACCAAACAAGTGCTGTATGGTACACAGGTTTTGGAAATGTGATGAAGGGTACACATGTTTTGAAAAAAAATTCTAAATGATGTTTAGTTTTCGATTATTCCATGATTTATGTTAGAAAATTATTGTATAAGTTTCAATGAAAATTAAAATGAACTGAAAACAAACCGCTGATGGGCGGGCGCAAGACTTTCAGGGAAACAGTTGAAGTAACTGTATTAGTGCCGATAACAAACCCTGTGTACCATTCAATACATTGTTAAAACCTGTATACCCTTCGGCACTTTCCAAGATGAGAGTGACCCCTTCAACCAAATTAAAGTATCATAATCAATGTTTCGGAGATACTAGCTACCCAAATCAAGTGTACGATATCCTGCATGGGTACTATACCCAACCAGGGTCAGGTACTTATGGGTACTATACCCAACCAGGGTCAGGTACGTATGCCACTAATGTAATCTCTAAAATGTCGATTCAGACGTTCAGGTCCAGGAACCTACGTCACTAATGTAATCTCTAAACCGTTGCATCAGACAGTCAGGCACATACGTCACTAATATGTGACCCGCCATATCAAATCCAGTCGGAAGTCGGGATTTTTTGCCAATGCATTCTCTTATATATGCGAGTCGACCATAGATCGCCTCGCATATATAAGAGAATGCATTGGCAGAGGGTAAAAAAAAATCCCGACTTCCGACTGGATTTGATATGACGGGTCACATTTTGCAGCGAGGGTGAGGTAGGGTGAGGTAGGGTGAGGTAAGGTTAGCTTTTCTGCGATATCTTTATCAAAAATTGATGTATCGAAGTTCTGTTTCTGTCACATCAAGAAATCTTTTGAGATTGTTACAGTTCGTGTTGTAGCTGTTTTGTACAATAGCTTAATATTTGGGAAAGAAAATTGAAAATGCAGTCATAAATACAACTCATAAGATCATTTTATGATGAATGTGCACATTAAAAATATGCAATTATGTATTTTGTGGCAACATCTGTCACCGTTCAATTTACACGAGGATATGATGATTAAATGGTCGAGGTGTGTTTGATATTCAAAATATGGTGCACAATTTATATTTTCGTTGTAAATTTCAGTTATAAATATGTTAACCCCTTTTAATCATTCCATGTCTTTTTAACTTTTCCATTATTAAGTAACTATATTAGTTTGATAAGTCACATGGCCATTTGAAACAACATTGAACTGCTTAACTAAGACAGTGGTGGCAAGCTTTATATGTTATATTAACCCTTCTCTTTTGACACATAAATTCCAATTAACCCTTCTCTTTTGACCCATAAATTCCAAATAATGTGTGTTAGTATGTACAGTTGTGTGCACTTCTTCAGAACATAACAGTATACTCTATAATTCCACATCAAAACTCTAGATTAAGATTTCGATCATAGCAAGTTACTATCGCCAAGGGATAGGGTAAACATGTGCCGACCGTGATCGTCCTCTCGTTTGCGGAACTATCCCCCATCTTCGACAGATAATTTTCTTAAAATTCAGAATTTTGTCCGAGCTTGTATATATATTTCTACATGTTCCGGTCAATAAAACTTGGCACAGAGACCCATTTGGACATTTTTTTTTAGTTATTAGTTTTCACAGTCAACCTGAACTGACAACATGCTAGCTATATGTATACGTCACTTAAAAAAGATATGAAATATTTTTCTGTTTAATTTCTTATTTTAAATATATATTTAACTCAATTTAAATCCCTCTTATCAAAGGCCGTCTTGCTTTTCATTAGAATAGTTGTTATAGAATGTGATTATTGGACGACAATAAACTGTCTATGGATGGCCTGGCATGATATGTTGTCCTCTCCGGGTAAAGATAGCGAGATAATCCCAGGCCACAGCTTCCAAAGCGTCTTCTGAAAAATACCTTATCCATCTACTCACTAGCCCGTGTGCACTTCTAGTCCAGTGACCACATTGACTGGAAGTGGGCGCTTATTCACTACAAGGCTATACTCGAAGAAAACTTCCCGAAGTCGTGGATTTTTCAGCTGTTTTCAATTGTTACAGAGAAGTGGGATAAACGCTCTTTATTTTTACCATATCAGGAATATACTAACACAGAACGCTCTTTTTGTTTCATGTGATGTTTTCAAACTTCTATGATTTGGATAGGTATTTTGTCATGGTAATGTTCTCATAAGAGTATTTCAGGTACCGTATATATCAGCATATTTTGGTGCCCGCAACAGGAAATAAGAGACATCATACTTTCTAAATGTCATATAAACATCCCAGATTACCTTCAGAAACCACTCAGACACAGCAGATATAGCAACGCTGACACTTATCGTCGAATTCATACTGGGCCAAACTAATTTAGACATTTATTCTTCCCATCAACTGCTATACTCTGGAACCAACTCCCGCCTGATCTGATCAAGCTCTCTGCCCCTGACCAGTTCAGGAGGAGAGCTTATCAGCTACAACCATGAACCTGACAGCAACCTTTGTTTTTTAAAATGCTTTTATCTGTACATATTCTTTTAACTGACAAACTTGTCACCCTATCACTCTATTCTCCACTAACTTGCACTGACTGCGCCTGGTGATAACATCCATATATGGGGGTCGACCAGTACCAATATATAGATAGATAGATAGATAGATAGATATACGAGATTGCTCAAATGAACCTGCAAGAGGTCGATAAATACACGAACATACCGGTCTACACATATCTACAGGCCTTATAAAATATTTGGTCTTAACTTGCCCGAGTCATACCCACATCCCACGCATCTACATATGTATTCTATACGTTTCGCACAGAAAAAGAGAAATTAACATTAAAGGCACGCGAGGCCTTAGTTGTCGAAAATATTCATATTTGTTCCAATCACCGTAAGCAGAAAAACATTAAAACGCATACAGTTTCGTTCATATATACAATGACCATCGCGTAAACAGCATGTTATCATAAAGATGTACTATATTTTACCTAAGCAAGAGCCTGATTGTGTTACAGAAGACAACACAATGCTGCTGGCTAATCACACACACATGGCATAAACGCTCTTTATTCGTTCCATATCAGGAATTCACCCACAAAGAACGCTCTTTATGTTTACCATCATAATATAAACAAACACCAGAAAAGTAACTTTTTATGCTTTTGTTTACATAACAATGGTCAAAAATATGACAATAACATACTGTTTATGCGATATTTCTCATTTGTATACGTACAAAGTCTATCTACCTTTTGATGTTCTTTCTGTTTGTGGCGGTTTTTGACGGGTGGATATATTTTCACAGGATACCCACCGCCAAGGCCAACTATGTCTTTAAGTGTCCCTGTGTGCTTGCTGGATAAATTAACAAATATGCTCTATGCTTAGACGTTTTTATCTAGCAGGCATACGGCGATATCGTAAGTACAAAGTAGTCTACTTTCGTTGCTTACTTCCGGGTTTTGCAGGCGGGGGGCAATCCGCCGGAAGTACGAGCTTCATAACAAATTTCTTCTTTGGTCAGAACGTGTTTTCCCCCTCCTCCCCATCTCCTCCTATACCATTTTTGTGTTCTCGATATTGAATCTTAGTCCATTGTTACACGTATATCTCAATGTCATTGTGTGTCATTGTCATTTTGTGAAAATTTTCAGCTTTAATGTTGCCCACAACTTGTTATATTTTTCATTAAAGCTGACCGTTTTTTATGGTATATGTGTTTATTTGTTTTATAATTGATGTCCATGTGTGCTTGCTGCATAGAATGCTCTTTTTAAAAACCACATAAGGATTAGACTGACAAGTATACGCTTTTATTAGCTCACCTGAGACGAAGTCTCCGGTGGAGCTATAGTCACCACTCCTAGTCCGTCGTCCGTCCATCCATCCGTCCGTCCATCCGTCTGTCAACAATTCTTTAAACTTCTTCTCCTCTGGAACCATAAGACCGAATGGGTTCATATTTAGTGTGGATGTTGCCTAGGTGACTCACATTCAGATTTGTTCAAACGAGGTCACTGGGTCAAATAGTTGCGAAGCCAGGGCCATAACTATTTCCCTCCATATTAATTCTTTTAAACATCTCAAATACCATCAGGCCAAATGGGTTCATATTTGGTATGAAGGATCCTTGGGTGACTGGGGTTCAGATTTGTTCAAATGAGGTCACTGGGTCAAATGTGGGCGGGGCCAGGGACATAACTCCAAAAAATATTTAATTTTTATTTTATTTAACTCCATGGTCAATTATATATATATATATATATATATATATATATATATATATATATATATATTGTGCCCCCCCCCCCCCTGGCCCTTTACTCAAGTTCACTGCTTCTGCCACCCTTGTCCCAAAAATAGTATTTACTCAAATTCTTGACATAGAATCATTAATAAGAAGCATTTACTTTGGCTCTAACTGTATGCGGGGTATGCTTACACATGTCAAGTGAAATCTAACATTTTTTATAAACATTCCCTGGATATCTGCTAGAGGTAACTAATTCCCAATTACAACAATCTATCATACGTATTCTTCAAATCTTTCAACAGGACATTTAACTCTCCCACATCCACCACTTCACTAGAACATATTTGGAAAACTTGAAAAGTGTTCTTTGAAAGAACCACCAGCTCTAAATATAGCTCATATTTAATATTGAGGCTCCTTTGTTGATGTATGATTCAGATTTGATCAATCAGGGTCACCAGGTCAAGTAGGTGCAAGGCCAGCTACATTACTATTTCTCTCCATAGTAATTCATGATATGTCTTCTATGCAAGAATCAAATGGCCTATTTTGCTTATATTTGGTATGAAATTACCTGGGGTGACATATTTGTGAAAATGGGATCACAAAGTCGAATAAGGGCAGAGCCAGAGACATAACTATTTCACCACATAGTAATTCCTAAATATGTTTGCAAGAGCCAAGAACTAGTTGGCTTATTTAGCATGGAATGTTCTTGTTTGACTGCAATTCAAATTTTTTTTTAATGGGGTCACCTGGTCAAATAGGGGCAAAGCGAAGGACAGTTTCACTCTTAATATGCTTCCTTCACAATGACCATCAGGTCTATTTTACTGATATTTAGTATGAAGGGTTCTTTGGTGTCTGGGACTCAAATTTATTCAGATGGGGTCACCATGTTAAATAGGGTGGGACCAGGGACATAACTGTATGTCTCTATAGTAATTCTTAAAATGTCTTCTCAAGAGAGGTTGGACTATTCAGCTTACATATAGTATGGAGGATCTTTTAGTGACTGAGAGTCAGATTTGTTAACATGAGGTCAACCTGTTAAGAAATGACGGGGCTATGGGGAGTTAACATTTTTGTGTCTAATACAATCATTGAAATACCAAATTCATAAAAAAATCTACATTGGAACTAACTGACTGATTAATCTGAGATACATGTATGGTGTTTTGGGTCCATGTGTGATTGGGCTTCAAACATGTCAAAATGGTTTTATAAAAAGGCGCTTGTGAGATTGTAAATTTCCAACAATTGAGAAAGTTTGAGATGTCGGTTGTGATGTTCCAACCTAAGACTTGGAAGTCTGGAGCCCGGTCGGGAGGGAACTTGTTGAGCTGGAGGAGGGGGGTGATCAGTAGTGTACAGTTGGTAATTTCAAGGTGGATATTCACCAATCAACATAAATGAAGCCTCTCTAGCCACATATCCTGTTTAGATCTACTTCTTTTAAAGTGATTATGAAAAGTTCTGACTGTTGTGGTCTCCAGAGTCCCAGTCTTGTCAGTCTTTGCAGTCTGGTGAGCGACCCCACAGTCATTGGCTGTCTTGTTGTTACCATATAAGGATTAGACTGACAAGTATACGCTCTTTATTGTTCCATGCTGTAGAAACAATCGGGGCCCGGCTTTCCTAAAGTATGTTATAAGATCAGATATACTTTATTGACAATTTACAACACCCACTGGGGTCAGATGATATACATAATGTAACATGTAAGAAACAAGCAATATATCAATGCATATCAAATTATATATGAAATTGGTAGACATATCATACATAATACAAGTAAGTGTTATATGTTCTCTCTTCAAAGAATTTCCGGACCATGTTACAGACTCTAGTACAAACATCTTTGTTTTCGTTTTTCATGAGAAATGTGAATTTATCGTCTTCTATCGTGACCTATAATAAAGTCTCCTGTGGCATACATATCAATGTGTATATTTCGGATATATATAGTTCGTATATATAAACAGTTTACGTGTATTTATCGACTTTTAGGATGCAACACACGATAGCATAATTTCAGGATTCAACCCCCATGTCCGTTTAAAAAAATAACAAACGTGGCGTTAAATCTGTTATTAAACAATAAATATTTCTAAATGCACGTACGACCAACATCCTAGGAAAAATCGAAACGCCGTTAAGCACGTGTTTCGTGTACGAGGGATGTACTTTGTCTACCTCCGCCTCGCACGCATGCGGCTTGTTCCGTATAAATAATCATCGTATTCAGTTTTATACCCCGATATTTTCTCTTCGGTAAAATAAAACAATTATTGGGTAAATTGATCCCACGGATGCACCTAAGATGAGACATGTTTGTTTTCTGAATGTTTAGCGTCATATTTGATACGGTTGATTAAGCGACACTCGACAATCCATGGAATTAGGTTGGCTCGAACTCAAAGAGAATGTCACGGGATATATCGGACTGTAAGTTCATAACGTACGAATTTCTCACGGCTTGTCTTGAGCCCGAAAGATACAAACCCATCCGTACACTTCCAGGTACATGCACGTTTACAAAAAGAAAATAACGGAATAGGCGATCTTTGTTTCAATATAAGCACATAAAAAAGAAGTCCCCCCCCCTCTTGCCCTGTATTTCCTGTGTTATTCATCCGATCGTTTAAAATTTCTAACGAATTGAGAATATGGTAAATGCAGCACATTGCGGTAGTTAATTATCCCGATTGTTTTCTAACCTTAATTCTTCTGATTGTTGCTTGATTGGAAAATTTGTCATTTTCAAAATTCACACTTTCAACTTTGACTCTCAACGGATCGCGTGTTGGTGGGTCAACTGGGTGATCAGTGTTTAATGGTTAAGTGTCACCGGCCTTATTCTAGGATAATCTTGAACTTGACCAGTTGTTACTCTGTGAAAATTTAGGGGCCCGATTTTGAACCACACCCTTATCTGGTTCACTATACATTAACTTGAAAGGACCCCTTCATGTCCCGTATGCAAGACCAAGCAACTGTTATCGCTATTATCAATTCGTTCAAAATTTCAAAACAATCGGGTGAATAACATAGGAGATATACTTGGTATTATATGAGGAGGGAACTTACATTACTTCAGTTCTTTATATATAGGCCTATATCCCTTCTTCGGAAACACATTATGTGCATGTGTATGCAGTGTTATCTTTCGATCCAGATACGGTTTATTCTCATCGTCAAGATTAGACAATACAGTTGGATATACATATATATAGATGTACAATATATGTCATTACATGATAGCGATGATTAGAACAAAGGCGACGACGATGATTATGAAAACTAACGACGAAGAAGCGACGAAATCGAACGAGGCGACGATGGCAATGCCTATGGTGATGACGATGAGATGATGACTTATGCTGATGTTGATGATGGTGGTGGTGATGATGATGATGATGATGATGGTGGTGATGATGATATGATGATTATTATGATTATGGCGATGATGATGCTGATGATGGTGATATCAGATGATGGTGACGACGATGATGACGTCGACGACGATGATTATGGCGATGGCGATGGTAATGATGATGATAATTATGATGATGATAATGACGGGCCATCTATTATATATTTTTGGAACTTCTGTCTGTCCGTATGTGTGTATGTGTCTTATAGACTCGAAAACTGCTCGAGCGATCCGATTCTAATTTGGTATTATATATGCATGTTAATCGGGACTCGGGAGATCGTTGTATATTATGTACATGCATATGTATATATATGTGTGTTCCTTCTCCTTCTATGGTCTATTGTGTACAATCTCTACTAGCAATATCATGTCATGTTCTATGGATTTAGATTAAGAGATAGAAAGCATAATTAAATACAATGTATAATATAGTGACGTAAAGATAGAAAATAAAAAATAGTGTGGTTGATATTCGGTACTTGCACTTGTACTTGCAGTTCTCCAATCGGGATGGTATTAAGCCTCATGCTGACCTAAATATTTCAAAGACCTTCTTAATAAACACTGACCTATTTTTAACAGTCTCCCGATTTCGGGATTTAAAAAGAGCGGGGAGACTATGAGCGTTATGCCTCTGGTAGTAGAAGTAAAGGGTTTCGGGTATTTTATTCTAAATTCGTTAAGTTCCCTACATTTTAGTACCAGTACTGCCGATTTAAAGATTGCATAGTGTGCAAATTCGGTCGGAATAATCCGTATTTGTCTAAGCACCTTGTTCTATGGAGAGTTTGTCTTTTCTTCTCCGGAAAGCCATAATATAGTTAACTGCTCTGTTATCATCTGGGGATGCAGCTGAGGGATGGGTAATTTTCTCTTTTAACCCTTTACCCAACAAACCGGCCAAAACCGGCCAAATAAAGCTTCAACAGCCTAAAATATCTTCGGTCTGTCTCAATAGAACCATACAAATATGGATATCATTGGAACCGGCTCCTTGACCACATTGTGATAGTTACAGTTATGCCCTGTGCCAATGCATTCTCTTATATATGCGAGTCGACCATAGGTCGCCTCGCATATATAAGAGAATGCATTGGCCTAAAAAATCTTTTTTTAACACTTTTTACCATTTTTTCTTACATTCTTTAACAATTTTACAATTTTTAATGTGTTAAGCCAATGCATTCTCTTATATATGCGAGGCGACCTATGGTCGACTCGCAAATATAAGAGAATGCATTGGCACATGGCCCTTCTGTTGGGTAAAGGGTTAAAATGTACCATCTATAATGGCTGAGAATAAAGCGTTACTTACTTACCAGCATTTTTGTATGTATATTTATGTAGTTTACTAGAAATTGTGCGGTTAAAGCTTTTCACGTTCAGTAAATGTTGGTTGGTCCAATCACAAATCACGCCAAGCTAATTAAGTTCGTCACGAATACCAATAATCAATGAATTATTAAAAACATCACAATATGAACACTAATAACATAATACAAAATAAGAGGCTATCTGGAATCTTGGCCCCTCAACCAAACGGTTCCCATGTGTGTTGTTGCCTCGTGTGTCTCTGTTCGAATTATATGCACCATTTGATATATAAATTTGATCCTGGCATATCGTAAAGCTGAATTTGTCATGTTCGCATGTTTCCGTTGACAGGGTCAGAAATCTAGGTCACCAATCCAGTCTAACATACATCGGTTTAGATTTTAAATTCGTTTAAAACATCTAAACGTTTGTCTGGCGGGATATAGTATACAGGAGCTGTGGGAATTCACAATGCATTTTCATAAATCAGCAGTCGTTAAAAACTCTTAAATATCCTATATTGGCCCTGTTTGATCCAATGCAAGTCCAAGCATCCAGAAGGACCTACGGGCTACATAATAGTTCCATTGTTCTAGTTAAATAAATTCACATGGCTACGTGGTGGAGGTGTTAAAAGAACACCCTTAGACAAACAATAATATCCATGCTCTTTGGAACTTTTGTTTATTCAAATGTCAGATAACATAAAATCTGACATATCATTTGGTCAGGTAATTAATTTTGGGTATTGTTCTCAAAGCAAGGAGATATAGTATAACTTTGACAATGATTTGCGGAGGGGTGGGACGCGTGAGTATGGTGGAGGGGTGTGGGATGATATTGGGCAGGGGTTGGTAGAAGGGTGGACTCCCCCGGTCACTTGGAAAGTGTTACACCAGCTCTGGTTCTGTTTGACAGGGTCGTTACATTTTAACAATCTGGATACCTACCATCCAAGGCCCCATTCACACTATCACAGACTAATCAGCTTGGTGGGTCCCGGGAAGATGTTTAAATGAGTCTCAGTAATTTTATTGAAGATTTTTTTTTTTTTAAGTTAAAATTTATTTATTTGTTTTATATAATATTTTTTTGGGTTAAAATGAGCAAGAAGTTCAATCTAAAAATATCAATATTTCGGATCAAACCCATATTCTAACTCGATCTGTATTTTGGGCAGAGAAACTCATCCGATCGGATAGAAAATGTTTGAGTTATTGCACCATGCGTAAAGTGTCTACGGACGGGCAGGCTGACGCATCGACCGATGGCTCGATGAACGGACGAACGAACGACGAGTGGTCAATCCGGACGTCGACACTATGGTTACCATACTATGGTATGGGTACACATACAAAAGTCAAACGGACCTCATAATCGGAGGTCCACAGGTTCCCACGACATTAATATATGTGCCAAGTTTTAAAAACTCGCATCTTTAAAACTAGACTAAATGTGCTTGCCATGGGAAATGTCCGAAAAATGGAACATGTTTATATGACAGAAGAATTTGAGTTCGACAATTTATTGCTACGATGAAAATTTTTCGAATGTGGAATTATTTCATTCGTCATGTGTTGTTTACGTGTTACGAAATGTACAAGTAATGCCCGTTTTGCTCTGGGTCCTTCCGTTTGATCGAATGTGTTCACACAATTAGTTGTTTATTATGCCCTCTTAGGGTGTATAACTGGCAAGCGTGTCGTATGGGTGATGGGGTAAATGTGATTCAAAACGTACCCGGAATTTTTCGTACTTGTTTTGTTTTGTAAGTTCTCTGTAAATATCGGCCAGCTAGCACTATTAAAGGCACGTGAGGCCTTAATTGTCAAAAATATTCATATTTGTTCCAAACACCGTAAACAGAAAAACATTAAAACGCATAGAGTTCCGTTCATATATACCATGACCATCGCGTAAACAGCATGTTATCATAAAGACCTACTATATTTTACCTAAGCAAGAGCCTGATTGTGTTACAGAAGACAGCACAATGCTACTGGCTAATCACACACAAATGGCATAAACGCTCTTTATTAGTGCCATATCAGGTATTCACCAACAAAGAACGCTCTTTATGTTTACCATCATAATATAAACAAACACCAGAAAAGTAAATTTTTATGCTTTTGTTTACATAACAATGGTCAAACATATGACCATAACACACTGTTTATGCGATATTTCTTATTTGTATATATACGTACAAAGTCTATCTACCTTTTGATGTTCTTTCTGTTTGTGGCGGTTTTTGACGGGTGGATATATTTTCACAGGATACCCACCGCCAAGGCCAACCGTGTCTTTAACCCTTTACCCAACAAACCGGCCAAAACCGGCCAAATAAAGCTTCAACAGCCTAAAATATCTTCGGTCTGTCTCAATAGAACCATACAACTATGGATATCATTGGAACCGGCTCCTTGACCACATTGTGATAGTTACAGTTATGCCCTGTGCCAATGCATTCTCTTATATATGCGAGTCGACCATAGGTCGCCTCGCATATATAAGAGAATGCATTGGCCTAAAAAAAATCTTTTTTTAACACTTTTTACCATTTTTTCTTACATTCTTTAACAATTTTATAATTTTTAATGTGTTAAGCCAATGCATTCTCTTATATATGCGAGGCGACCTATGGTCGACTCGCATATATAAGAGAATGCATTGGCACAGGGCCGTTCTGTTGGGTAAAGGGTTAATACAGGTCGGTGCCGCACCAACGCTGTGATTTCACTCCGGCCAGTCATGCGTTCTGATTCACGTTGTCTATATCTTTAATTCTCACTCCATCAGTCAATCGTACAGAGAAAACAACAATAATACAAACATAAGGTTAACACAGTGAACAGCACAACATTAGATTGTTAAATTATTAAATTATATAACATACCATATTCAATATAGATCCATAGTAATAGTAGCAATGATACGTATACTTTGTCGTGTGCGTGCAAGCCTTGAAATATGGTGTCTGTCATTTGCAGAATGAGGTCCCCAGAGGGTGAATTTAGTGATGCTACCGCATAGCGGGCTAGCATCACCAAATTCACCCTCTGGGAACCTCATTCTGCTGAGGTGTAAGCAGAATGAGGTCCCCAGAGGGTGAATTTGGTGATGCTAGCCCGCTATGCGGGGTAGCATCACTAAATTCACCCTCTGGGGACCTCATTCTGCAAATGACAGACACACTATTTCAAGGCTTGTGTGCATGTGCATGTTGTTCATTGTTGGGTCCCTTGAAGTTTCTCCACTACATGGCTTATAATTTTGTCAACTGCCTCAGCGTTGATGTCTTAGTGTTCGAAAGCAATATGCGAAATTTTGATAAGTTGAGTATGAGACGTGTTCTCTCATTGTCAATGTCGTAATATACGATGTCGCTAATCCGTAATTCACACCACGATTTGAATCATGACTTGTTCCAGTGAAATCTGTTCTTTTGCATTTAGTTTGGTTTTGCGCCCTGGCAGTCGTCGGCTCTTAGCCACTACGAAGACATAAACTTGTCTTTGCAGGTGACACCGCTTACATATTAAAGTAGAAGGCAAATACGTGCCTTGTTCCTGCCAGAAGACAAACACTTGCCTCGTTTGTGTCAGGTAGATGCCAACGGTGCCATTCGTTTTGGTAACTGCACATAGCGAGGAATTGTGGTCACTAGTTTCGGTGAAATCTTATGATCTTCTTGTATTGGTAGTAAGGCTAAACGTACTTTTACTGCATAATAGCACATGTATATGTTATCATGAACGTGGCGACAGGGTGCCTCACCCCTAGATCATGCCATGAATCTCAACTCCAGCTACGCCCGTAGGGATCATACTACACTATACATGTATTTCAAACCCTGGGAATTTTTTGATGTTGTGACAGGGAATTCTATAAGTTTATAACATTTTCACTTGTCCCTTTTATCAAACAGAAAGGGCCAACCTCGAAGAAAAAATAGTGCGAATTGGACTATATCAAATACATGTTGTCGGTCTACTTAGTGGATCAGTCTCACTTTCCAAAGAAGGAAATTACCAATTGTTCGCAGCTGTCCAAAAATATATTATAAACTCACTGCGATTTGGCGATGAACAGATGCAGAACATTTAGTGAACTTTACCAGTCGCATATTAACTTAAATCGAGAACAACATGCACTAAACATAAACATATGATATAAAACTATCTTCCCTTATACCCTATACCAATCTTGAACATTCCATATTGTACTTGTGTGTTTTGTCAGAATTTTTGTTTTGTGTTCAACATTTATGTATTTAAATTTTTCTTCTGTGCACCACCATCTTTTCCCGGGGAGAGGAGCTCCACCTAAGTTGATATAACTTGTGCTCCAATCCCCATTCGTTCATCCTACATTAGTTTGTTATAAATAGGTTTATATGGGATGATCAATACAATATGAAACTAACTATAACATTGCAAACACATTGCAGGTAATATATTTATTAGTTAATATATGTTCCTTAACCAACAGAAGGGCCCTGTGCCAATGCATTCTCTTATATATGCGAGTCGACCATAGGTCGCCTCGCATATATAAGAGAATGCATTGGCTTAACACATTAAAAATTATAAAATTGTTAAAGAATGTAAGAAAAAAATGGTAAAAAGTGTTAAAAAAAGATTTTTTTTAGGCCAATGCATTCTCTTATATATGCGAGGCAACCTATGGTCGACTCGCATATATAAGAGAATGCATTGGCACAGGGCATAACTGTAACCATCACAATGTGGTCAAGGAGCCGGTTCCAATGATATCCATATTAATGTATGGTTCTATTGAGACAGACCGAAGATATTTTAGGCTGTTGAAGCTTTATTTGGCCGGTTTTGGCCGGTTTGTTGGGTAAAGGGTTAACGTGTCAACTTGACATCGCTCATAGGCATGTTTCTGGACCTTGACCGATCCGACTAAAAATTTGTGTGTAGGACTACTTCGATCCCGGGAGCAATATGGACGGGTCCAATTTCACGTGGGACCATGTTCTCGAACGTGCTGATATAGGCATGTTTCTGGACCAATTGAACAATAGTTTGGCCAGACGCTGTATATACTGGGTACTGTCCAGATGGAGGCGATCACCAAAAAAAATCCCTAAATAGCCCGAACGAAGTCGAGTACATCAGCTAGTTTAATATATATTTTGGACATTTGTCTGTCTGTTAGCTATGGCCGGGAAAACTGCCGGACAGATTTGACGAAATTTGATACCTAGGGGAAATTATTTCCAGGGAGTATTTTGGACGGGTCAAATCGTGATCCCGACCTGACTTTGACATTCAAAAAGATCAATTCAAGGTCAAATCTGGTAAAACGGAAGTATTTCAACGAAATATAATACCTACTGTTACTTTTGTCCCAGGGGTGTTTCGGGTGGGTCAAATCATGACCCTGACCTGATCTTGACATTAAAAATTGTCAATTCAAGGTCAAATCGGGTAAAGCCGGGCGGATTTCGACGGGTACCTTTGTCGTGACTTTCCGGTGAGTGTTTTGGACGGGTCAAATCGTGACCCGACATGACGTTCACCTTTAAAATTGTCAATTCAAGGTTAAATCGCGCAATTCTCCGAAAATCAGAGGGGAACATCCCGGACGAAGTAGGGTCCACCAGCTACTATTATATATTTCTAGATTTAGTTACAAACTAAATACCTGTATATTGTACAAAGAAATGTTTGACAAATATATCTGTATCAATATTACCATACGGGTCATTAAAATAGATACGACGAAACAAATTTTGAAGGGTGCATGTATCAGGTAAATTTTTATATTTCAAATGATGACAGGAATGCGGAAAGTTGAAGTACCTACGTAATACTGGCTATCCGAATGAAGAGATATACATGTATATAAAAACCAAAATAGAAGATGACTGCTGGCGACAATGTTTTCCAAAAAAATTCAAAGCATTCGATAGCTCCCATCTAGTTGTCAACCCGAAGATCAATATAAAGTGTGGTGACTATCAGATGAGGGATATGTCTGTACAGTTGCTAAACAATTCATTCATGCAAAAGAGGATCAAACAGTAAGATACCAAATTGCTGCCTGTGGTAATGTTTTTTAACGAAATTCGGGAAAATTAGATTACTCTCACCCTGGTTATCCAGAAGATCATTGTGGAATCTGGTGACGATCGGACAAGGGGTGTCGTCTGTAGGATCAACCAAATTATTTAGCCATAAAAATAGTAAAATTCAAGATCACCGCTGGCAGTGATGTCTTCACAAGGACAGCTTGAGAACAAAACATGGCTCACATCTAGCGGTGACCCAAACTATCCATATGAGAAAAAGTTCTCCAATAAAAGCTGGCTACAGGGTGCGCCAATTGATTCAAATTCGAAATTTAGCAGGGTGTACTGCTTGTGGCCATGTTTTCCCCGCAAATTTGATAGACTGATGGACAAAACCACTGAATCCGTTGAATCAATATACATGTATACATGGATTAATTTATATGCATTGTTATACACAGTACTGGTATATAAAGGTACTGAAAATAACAATATTACTAGTATACACAAAATAAACCATATATCATGGCTATGGGTTCTAATATCCGAATATGACAGCTGAGAACTTGGTGTGAATTGAAGAGTGGTGGTGTCTCAAGCATATCTAACCCTCCACGTTAGAAACATGCCATTAAATGTCATAAGTATAATCTAGCTTGAGGACAGAAGTTATCCATAAAACCCCCCTTAATTCAACCAGGTCCTCGCGCGATGTATGGTCGATCACATGATGATCTAGGTGGGGGGGGGTAGAATTGTTGTATAAAAACAGCACTGCATGTAAATATAAAATAAAATAGTGCTACATCTTATTACAGATTATTGCCATATATAATCAGTGACTATACAGACAGTCTGACAAAATAAAGTTTCAGTGACACTCTATCCGAAGAGGGGAATAATTCCATCTGTTACAGTCAATGGAGCAATTATGAATCTGGAAAGGTGAAATTTCTAAGTAATACTAGATATCTACATGACGCGATAACATATAACGTAAATGCAATATGGCCGCTGGCGACCATTTTTTCCTATAAAATTAAAAAAATATTTGATAGCTCTCATCTGATAGATCAATATCAAGATAAATATGAAGTTTGGTGATGATCGGATGAGTGAAGTGGACTGTGCTAAACGGTTTAGTAATGCTTAAAAAGATTCTTACCTTAATATTTTTATGTTCACTTTATAAACTTCACTGAGTCATCTTTGTCATGTATTGAGTTTGATATCTTTTGTTAACAGTTTATAAATCATGTATGTCTCATGTTTGTTATTTTAATTTATGTGTTTATTATCATTAAATAAAGTTGCATTCCTTAATAAGATTCTTACCTCAATGTTTTTATGTTCACTTTATAAACTCCACTGAGTCATCTTTGAATTTGATATCTTTTGTTAACAGTTTATAAAGTATGTATGTCTCGTGTTCGTTATTATATTATATACACTTTATAGTGTGTTTCAGAACGAAAAACAAATGAATAAAATCAACAAATTTGTAAATTTAAAAACAATTCAAACGTTGTTGTATTCCATGTCCCAGTCCGGGCATATACACCAAATTTCAATAATATTCATTGAGAAACAAGGGACCAAACGCCATATAACACCCCGTATACATCTTTTATTCCGAGTTGGCCTTTTATTCCGAGTTGGCACGCGTCGATTGGGGCGAGTTAGCCATGGGGCGAGTACGCCGATTCCGGCACCTGTTCTATTTGCAGCAGGTATACGTTTACGCTGGTTTACGCGTAATTTAATTTACAAAGTTCCCCAATTGGTATCGTAAATAGAGCGACCTTATTTGACAGAGAATGCCTCTGTTATTGATTATAAAGTTGCTATACATTAAAAACGTCAAATTCACATGCTCGTTCAAGCACAGTAGTCTATTTTCCCCATGTTAAAGGACATCCACAAATACTAAATAACGCTAACCTACTGCCGAATGTTTTACACGACAACTGTTAACATATTTGGGCTGAATTCATCTGACGCGGTATTATTCCTCAAAATAAACAACAAAACCATCGTTACTTGGAAATGTAGTTTGGGCTAACATTTACATAAATCCTCCACATCATTATTCCGACACACACGTCAGATGAAAAGCAGCCATGAAGTAAACGGCCAAATTGGCCGAAATGATATTTTCAAATCAAATGGTCTTAAAGTGATTCATCTTAATTGCCGCAGTATTTTACATAAGATCGACGAACTCCGATATTTTGCGGAAGTATCAAAGGCAAAAAATTTGGCATTTTCTGAAACCTGGTTAGATCCATCTGTAACAAATTCTGAAATCAAGATTGATAATTATTCTGTCATTCGTAAAGACCGTAATAGACAAGGCGGAGGTGTATGTCTCTATATACATGATTCTTTAAATTTTAATGTTAGAGATAGCCTAACCACAGAGGGTATAGAAGCATGCTGGGTAGACATACTTTTCCCCAAGAGTAAACCCTTATTGATTGGGGTATGGTATCGCCCACCAAGACAGTATGATTTCTTTGATAAACTTGAGAAGCTTGGCCTCGAAAATGACTTCATAGATTCTGAGGTAATTCTTTTGGGTGATTTTAACGTCGACGTCTCAAACAAGTCAACTCACAGTTCCCTTCATAAGAAAGTTGATACTATCAAAAGGCTCTTTAGCCTTAGTCAATTAATAAAAGACTTTACCAGAATTAGTCAAAACTCTTCCTCACTTATTGACTTAATTTTCGCCTCAGATCCTTCTATGATCACACAGTCCGGTGTCATTGACATTGGCCTAAGTGATCACAGCATGATTTTTTGCACTAGAAAGAAGACTAAAGCAAGATCATATGAGCATAACACAATAAAGACTCGTAGTCTCAAGAACTCATATATGGCAAAAACCAGTAACAAAACTAACTATGCTCTAAAGATCAATGCAGAAGTTTGCTTTAATGCAGTGACCATTGCTAAAGAATTCAATAATTTCTTTTGCAATATAGCATCTAATCTTCTGAATAAACTCCCAAAGGCTCCTGGTATCTTCAACAACTTGACTCTTGTTAACTACTATAGAAGCAAAGTAGATCCCATCAACAAACTTAAACTCCATGTTGTTGATGAAGATGAAGTTCATAAGATACTAGAAAGTCTGTGCTCATCCAAAGCCACGGGCCCCGATGGGATACCGGCAAGGTTTTTGAAGGATGGTGCTGCTGTTTTAACATCTACACTCACCCACATAGTGAATCTTTCTATTCACAATGGGCATGTCCCAGAAGAGCTCAAAAGAGCTAGGGTCGTACCAATCTATAAGAAGGGGGAGAAGACACAGCCTGGAAATTACAGACCTGTCTCCGTACTTAATTTAGCCTAAAAAATAATAGAAAGAATTGTATACAAACAACTTGAGGAATATTTACAAAAACAAAATTTATTATATGGCTACCAATCTGGTTTTAGGTCAGGGTTTTCAACAGACACATGTCTGTTATACATCACAGATAAAATTCGTAGTGAGATGGACAAGGGTAACCTTACAGGTATGGTCCTGATAGACCTTCAAAAGGCTTTTGATACAGTGGATCATGAAATTTTATTGCAAAAACTTAAGGTTATCGGTTTGGATGAAAGCGCACTTCTTTGGTTTCACAGCTACCTGAATGGGAGATCCCAAGCTGTTGATGTAAATGGTACATTATCCGATTTTGAAGATATTTCCTGTGGCGTACCCCAGGGGTAGATTTTAGGTCCTCTACTGTTTTTACTGTATGTTAACGATGCTTCCATGGCTGTGTCTTGTCAACTCTTCTTATATGCAGATGACTCTGCCCTTATTGTCGCTGGATCTGATGTGCACATCATTGAACAAACTATCAGCGTAGAACTGAGCAAACTGAGCGCTTGGCTGGTGGATAATAAACTATCTCTACACCTGGGAAAAACAGAATCAATTCTTTTCGGATCACCACATAAATTGAAAAAAAAATCCCAGCTGAGTGTTTGCTGTGATGGCGTGAGCATCAGACCCAGTGACTCCGTAACATATCTCGGGGCCATTTTAGACCACCATCTGAATGGTGAACTAATGGCAGCACACATGTTGCAGAAGGCAAACTCTAAGTTGAAATTCTTGTAAAGAAAGGCATCTTACCTGAACCAATACTGCAAAAGAACTCTATCCTTGGCCCTCATTCAATGTCATTTTGACTATAGTTCAAGCTTTTGGTACACTAGTCTAACGCAGAGAACAAAGATCCGATTACAAGCAACCCAGAATAGGCTAGTAAGATACATTTTAGATCTAAATTGTAGGACACATATTGGCTATTCGGAATTTCTAAAAGTAGATTGGCTGCCGGTATGTGAAAGAGTTAACTTTAGGAAATTGACAATGGTTATGAAGATCTCAGATAAGCAAGCCCCAGTATATTTTAATGAACATTTCAAACGATCAAATAAAGAAGGGGATATAAATGTTTCGGACAATGAGGCTGATCAATCTGAAACCCGGTCAGGTAAACTGAAATTCATCCTCCCTCATGTAAGTTGTTATGGGAAAAAATCTTTTTTCTACACAGGAATAAGACTCTGGAATAGACTTGACAAAACTGTACATCTACCCATTGACATCAAGTACCGGAAATTTTGCATAAAAAAACATCTCTTATCTAAACTGAAGGACCGAGAGGAAGATCCCTTTCTGTACTACTGAATTGAAACTGTGACCAAAATTTTGCCAATCAATTACTCATCTCTGCATATATTGTTACTGCTGCCTGTATTTCGGGTTTCCATCTTTCGGTCATGGACAGACCAGTCCAAAACCGGCCATACATGGCAGTGGTGCGTATATGCAGTGGTGCGTATCCATCATTTACAAAGGCACCGAACCGACACAGATCCCACAGGCACCTCTTGCAGCAGCACTAATATTAACATAATATTATATCGGTCAGTATTCATAGACCCGGTGAATGAGACGAGTGTCAGACTTGTTATGTTAAATGGATCTGCCAGGCGTCTCATCCACCTGGTCGGTGAAATGATCATTTCTTTTAAAATAAACATATTCACAATCATAAGATTACTTGTAAATGTAGCACTTATGATGATAAATTATTTTATCCACATTGATGATGGCTTATCAATGTAAAATATCAATATATTAACATTGATGTCATTACCATTATTTTTTAGTATCAAGATGGAGAATTTTGTGGTAACTATATTGTCTGCCTCGTGGCCGGTAGCATATCAGGGGACCACAATGGAATTAAGCCTTCGAGTGCTTTTTGTGCCATCCCCGATATCTAGCCGTACATGTACTCTACGATTTTTTTCTAAATTTCAGCCATCATACCATTGGTATTCACTTTGACTTCTTTACAGCCTCATTTTTGTTTAAAAATTTGCGATTTCTTATATAGCCTAACAACTGAAATTATGTTAAAAACTCCTTTTTATTTGCTTGTAATTTATTATATTTGTAACCTGTTAAAACAATATACGTGTATGTCTTTATATCAAAAATAAATAAATCAATCAATCAAGGTATCAAGCCCCAATATATATGTTATATATGCCTAATAATATAAGATCTTGAGGGCGTTACCATATCTGACTATGAATTCGTTTAGTGCATGTTATGCGACTCTGCGTTTGCAAGTGGGTTTATGCTGAATTAAGGTTCTGCGTGTTCTGGATGCACATTCTCCATTTTTATTAGCGTCCACGAATTCGTCAGTATTTATTGACTTGAAGCATGAAGCGTATACGTGACCCGCCATATCAAATCCAGTCGTAAGTCGGGATTTTTTTACCCTGTGCGAATGCATTCTCTTATATATGCGAGTCGACCATATGTCGCCTCGCATATATAAGAGAATGCATTGGCCTAACAATTTTTTACAATTTTAATAATTTTTTCTTCTATTCTTTAACAATTTTATAATTTCACCCATACAGAGCCCCAGACAAACATGAGCAGACGACACTCTTCTATATGCTTCTATATATGCGTGGGGCTCCCTGCAGGGTAATGGATGTTTTTTATTTTATGTCCTAAAAATTGTAAGAAACATTTATTTAAAACAAATGATAAAAAATTGTTAGGCCAATGCATTCTCTTATATATGCGAGGCGACCTATGGTCGACTCGCATATATAAGAGAATGCATTGGCACAGGGTAAAAAAATCCCGACTTACGACTGGATTTGATATGGCGGGTCACATATGGGTTCGTTCATACGCTGGCAAGTTTGCACGGCATGTTTTGCAGGCATTTGATCATAGAAAACGATATGGTGCCAGAATATGAAAGTAAACGTGCACATATAATATTCATCTTTACTAAAGCGAACGACATGAGAAGTACAATTTCTGTAGTTCCTCTTGTAACGGCGCTACTGACATTTGCCTTCAAAAACCTGTGTGATTGATTCTTGCGAGATAATTGCACACTATGTACAGGCAAATTCGGGTAGCACGGCTACAGGTGGATTTTTACTTCGCATGTGGTTAGGTGTGGTACAGATGCATTGTATATGCTTGTTTCCATTCATATTCTGGCGCCATTTAGTTTTCTACGACGAAATGTCTGCAAACCATACCGTGCAAACTTGCCAGTGCATGAACGTACCCTAACTGGTTGGTCGCCATTGTTTTAGTTTACACAAGACATGCTGATGGCTCGTTAAAATATTTCGGGGTGGGGGGTGAGACATCAGTCACGTGTGGTGTGAGATAGGAAAATCTCGCATAGCTATCTCACACGGACTGCCTGTGCTAAAATGTGCATAGACAGGGCCGGAGACTAATGTGTTCCCACGCATCCAGTGACAAAACGAGAGGCCGATCACGATCGGCAGATGTTAACCCATCCCTTGGCGATAGTAAATTACTCTGATCGAAATCATAAATGAGAGTGTTGATGTTGAATATAGAGTATACTGTTATGTACTATTATAGACAATGTACATAACACAAATTATTGGAATTTATGGGTCACTCACATTTATATAAGAGAATGCACTGGAACAGGATCTGTAATGCTGCACCACCACAGCCTTGGGTTAAATGTGAAAAGGTGACCTGGACATGGAATACTTGGTCAAGATATTCCAATTTAAGTTTACAATGATAATGTAACAAATTCTATCCACAACAGCCATCAAGATAAACACCTCACTGCTGACCCATTAGTATCAATTATACAGCAGAGCTGTCAACAAATCACAGGCATTGTTTATGTTAGAGGCTAGCATCTTTATGAAACCAATAACATTTATAATGACCTCAGACCATCTGTAGAGTGATCTATTCTACTGTTAACAGCATGTGATGTGTATTGTTGAAACTTTTTTTAAATTAGATACCATAGCTTTCTGTATCTGCACATTGGCATAAGAGACATCAGAAAATAATATAACCATATTTATAACTAAGTAGTCCAAAGGGAAGGAATTGGTGAATTGGGTTTAATGTCGCTCCAAACAAATTTACCAGTAAACAATATTTTGGACCGATTTAAACCAAATTTGGTGTGCTGACTCGGGGTACCCTTGGCGTTGTTATAATGGTGTTAGTTTTTCAAATGTTGTTACTAGTAACTTTAATTTTTTTTTTTTAATTATTTTAAAAAAAAAACAATTTTATTATTTTTTGTTGTTATTTATTTATTTATTTTATGTTAAATTGAGCAAGGAATTAAAACTTTTTTTTTTTAAAGAGTGAATATTTTTTCGAAAAAGGGTCATAAATCAGTTAAAAATAGTCTGATCAAACCCATATTCGAACTCGATCTGTCTTTTGTGCTGAGAAATTCATTATAAAAATTTGGTTCCGATCAGATAGAAAATGTTCGAGTTATTGCACCATGGGTAAAGTGTCTACAAACAGACAGGCGGACGGACTAACGACGAGTGGTCAATCCGGACGTTGACACTATGTTTACCATACTATGGTATGGGTAAACATAAAAAGATACATGGCCATTTATAATATAAATAAGAATTTGATCATGGCCACGAACAACAGGAAGTATCCAAGTACATGTATGTACCCGTCATTTTTGACGGGCAATCACCTATATTATGCTATCACATATAGGTTAGAAACAACGTGGCTTCATACACTCATTGGCGGTGATGGGAAGACAGTCATATAAGGATTAACTGTCATGTGGACTGTTTTTATGGAGATGTAACCGTGAGGTAAGTGGACATAACTTGTGTAAAACCCGAAGGGTTTTACATACAAGTTATGTCCACTTACCTCACCGTTACATCTCCATAAAAATAGTCCACATGACAGTTAATCCTTATATTTATATACATTTAGCGAAAAAGCCACTTTTGTAAATATATTTAAATCGAAAAGTGTATCGTGACAAGATCAGCCCAAAATACCCAATAGCACCCTTGGCAAAAGTTAATAGGAACAATTTCTCTTCATGTTGAAACCCGATGATGTATTAAGTCAATCCTGCGCGAGTCAAAATGCGCCCAAAGCACTACGCGTTCGTCTTTCCAAACCTAATGACGTATCGATGGTGTTATTAGCTTGGTGTCATGAGGCGTTGCGCATTCACCGAGAAATAACTGCAACTAGCCACGTGGGCGCCGACCAATAAGAATGCTGGATTTAGTGATGACAACACTTAGTGTGTAAATATATTTAAATATATGACGCATAACAATATACACACGTTTCATTCGTGTCGTGTTATGTTCTGATCATGTCAATGTTGTTGTAAATACTATACTACCTTATCCTTCATATGTAAAAAATTGATACGCCAAAACATCCAAACTTTTGTTCCCTGTTGGTACCGATACGTCGGGATACAACAATTATTTATTTATTCCCATATAGTCCTATCATGTGTATGTTTATCACATGTGTTAAACGGACATGGCTCATTCGAGATAATTATGTTGATAAATACAGGTCATATTGATATACCGGTTCCATATAATCTGTAAAATACTTGCCAACGTCACAGCTATTTTCCAGCTGGTTTTCCTGTTTTAGCACACAAATGAATATGTGTGTATATGTGTGTATATGTGTGTATATGTGGTTAATTCTTGTTACATTGCCTTATAATAGATGTTACATTTGTTAATTTTAATTTATTTATTAGAAATCTCAGGGAACAAATTGACAAAATATATTCCCAGACCTAATTTAAACCGCATGGTTACATTCTTGTTACTTTACCTTACAATTAGATGTTACATTTGTTGCTTTTAATTTATTTCTTATATCTCTTCTCAGGGTACACTGGATACAGTTTGACCCATGGCCATACATGGTGCATTTGGTTATTTCTGGTTACTGTTTGTGTTACATTTGTTGCATTTATTTTTCCGACGATTTGTGGTGTACAAATATTAAACATAATTATATACATTTCGTCTTCTGTTGTCAATATACGATCATTTATATGCCACCAAAAACTATAACCGGGGACGTGGCTAGAGGATCTTTGTTGGGGCGTGATCACATTAGAATTTTCAACTGCAGTCGTCGTTTGAAGATCAAAAATCTTCAATTGCACCTCCTTTGATAAATTGATTTGGAATCTCACAACTGGTACCTCAAACAAACTTTCTAATACAATACAATGCAGCTATGTGTTTGGATAATTTCCAACTGATTGTCATCTCAGTTTAAGGCTTAACCAAAGCACTCCAATATGGACTCCGGTTCAACAGTGTTCAAATTTAGGTAATATTTTAAATAGAGAACAAAATGGCACACAAACTTCACATGAGAAGCTAAAAACAACTATACATATTTTATATATAGTAAATAACACTTTACCTGTGACAGAAAAATTGGAAATATGTGATACTTTCTTCCGAACTGAAATCTGACTTTGTGCACACTTACAGGGTCTGTGGTTGAGAAATTTCCACAAACAAAACTGAATCCTGGTTGGGGAGTTCTCTTTCAAGAATGCTTTGTTGAGAAATCCATATAATTATTACAGCACAAAACATGATTTAATTCTCACGTTTTTGAAGCAAGTGATCAAATTTTGAAATGACACAACCAGATATCACACAGAAGTATTTGGCAATGACTGTATCCATTGTAAACTTGCTGGTGGGAATTCATTGAGTAATCTCTTGATTAATCCTGATTGGGATTTAGACGAGGCTGGCCATGTTAAAATATGAGCTGTCTTCCTGAGGGAATCTGACCTTGCACAATTACAGTCACAGTCAAATCCAGCTGTTTGCTTTCTGGTGAGGTTGAGCCACAACACATGCCCTGGATTTCTCAACAAAGGGTTTCTTATGGAGTTCTCCTAAATCCTGATGTACTTTCTTTTATGAAAATTAGCTGACATTAAATTTGGGGAAAATTATTACTTTGAACCAGATTAGTCTCCATTTATATTTGATCACATTACCGGAGTGTTTCACATCCCTCCTCATATAGAACCAGACAACTCGACCGGGGTGATCCGAGCTATCATCTCTTATTAGGCCCAAATATGAGTCATGACGATTTGGTGGATAGATTAACCCTTTACCCAACAGAAGGGCCCTGTGCCAATGCATTCTCTTATATATGCGAGTCGACCATAGGTCGCCTCGCATATATAAGAGAATGCATTGGCTTAACACATTACTCATTATAAAATTGTTAAAGAATGTAAGAAAAAATTGTAAAAAGTGTTAAAAACAGATTTTTTTTTAGGCCAATGCATTCTCTTATATATGCGAGGCGACCTATGGTCGACTCGCATATATAAGAGAATGCATTGGCACAGGGCATAACTGTAACTATCACAACGAGTGTGGTTGGTATGTGCTATATATTTTGTAATCTGCTACCAGTATAGTGTTGTTAAGGACTTTGCTAACCCAATTTTTCCCAAATTTAATGGAGTCCAAAATGAAGGTTTATTTTCACTTTTATTAGTAATCACAGTAATCAAACTCATGGATGCAACATTTGAAGAGTATAATTCATGGTAGATTATGTTAGAAATTCAAAATGTGAAATTTGTAGAAGTTTTTAAACATATCTAAGAAAAAGATATGAGTATGTGTACTGAACACTGTGAAGAATGATGAACACTAAAGATATACTCACATTTCTTCAGTTTTATTAAGACTTTTGGCTTGGAATCAGTTGTTTACAAATGGTAGACTTCATTGCTCTGAAACGCTATTTGGGAACTGAATTTGATGGGTCAAGTTAATGTTCACTCAAGCCAGCTGGGATTATGACCAGCAGGTGCTGAACCATGAGAATATTATATCCTATTCAGGCTGATTGGTGACCTAGTTTCTGGGCTATGAGGTACCACAAGATTGGGGATTACACAGTTCTTTTGTCAAGAGATTCACAACACACCACTGTCCACAGATATTAACACTTAACTGTCACATTTCTACAAGCGAAGTCAGGCAAGTTTCTAAATTATTTGTAAATAATTGGTTCTTAGTAATTTTATCAAAGAATGCTTGATAAATATAAATATTATTTTATTGTTCATCATTCTTCACAGTGTTCAGTACACATTGCCATATTTTATTCTTTGATATGGACTTTGTGTTTATTGATTTTGGGTTCGAAAAAATAGATTTTAAAAACCTCTATAATTTTCACATTTAGAATTTCTAACATATTCCACCATGAATTATACTCTTAAAATGTTGCATTCATGGGGTTGGTTACTGTGATTGCTAACAAAAGTGAACAGAAACCTTTATTTTGACTCCATCAAATTTGGGGAAAATTGGGTTAGCAAAGTCCTTAACTACATATGATACATTTATTGTTTTCTTTGAATTATATGACGTTTTTGATACTTTTCTACCAATTAAAATAATTTATAAACATATCCATGGAGGCCATATTGAGCTGAACCTTAAATTACACTCAACTTCTACTGAATGTACAGTTATATATTGGTCTACAAAGATATGCCTCAAAATGTGGTGCTGGATATTTGCAGAATGAAGCACACAAAGGGTGAACTTATTGACGCTACCTGTCACTAAATTCACCCTCTGGGAACCTCATTCTGCATGTCCTCAATTCATATGGGAGACCTAGACTCAGTGTCGTTATAAACTTTTAATATGATGAGATGATGCCTAATTAGAATGAGGTCCACAGAAGGTGAATTCTGCAAATATCCGGCACCATATTGTGAGGCCTGTACACAGGGTATATTTTTACACTTAAAGGCACGGGCGGCGTTCGTTGCAGAAATATTCATATTTGTCCAAATCGCCATCAACGGAAGGAATATTAAAATATGTATAGTTTTGTTCATATGCCAAACATAATCAGCGCGTAAATAGTATATTGTCGTCAAGACGTACGATGGTGTACGTAAACAAGAACCTTCTTGTGTTACAGAAGTTTTGCTTCTGTTTACATAACACAGCGCAATTCTATTGGTTAATGACACACAAATGATATAAACGCTCTGTATTATTTCCCTATCAAGAAAACAGTAACAAATAACGCTCTTTATGTTTACCATATCCGGATCTAAACAAAAGCCAGGTTCTGTAACGTTTTTTGCTTTTGTTTACATAACAAAGGAAAAACATTTGACAATAACATACTGTTTATGCCATATTTCTGATTGGTATAAGAACAAGGTATGTCTATATTTTACTATTCTTTCTGTTTATGGCGGTTTTTGGCGGAGCCGAATATTTTAACAGCATACCAACCGCCAACGCCGCCCGTATCTTTAATATTGGCTGGATACGTGAACAAGCTCAAACGATTTATGTCTGAAATTTACAACTCTATATTAATTCAGGCATAAACGTTCCAGGTACGTGTCGATTACAGGCCTAACCTGTTCAATTAAAATACATAGACTTCTCAATGTTATTAGTTCAGATAACAGTTCAGATAACATACAAATACCTTTTACAGTTGTATTGGATTTCAAATCTGTGCTAGAGGTAATCAATTACGTTTTGGTAAAATTATCACCCCTTCTACCAAACCCCTGTTCGGTTCAAGAATAAGTGGGACGTATATATATTTCACCGCACCCAGAAATGGCGGCTTCATAACTCTACCAAAGGTTACAGGACACCAATTATTCTCCATAGGCGACAGTGTTAATGTCCTGGGCTATGATCGATTCCTTGTGAATTAAGGAACTTTCTAACCTAGTCAATTTTGAAGAATGGCTCTTCGGACCCAATTTGACCCAAAAAAATTAATAGGTCCGTGTGCCTTTTCCGTCTTTAAATGTACAGCTTTTGATACTGCCCTAATTCCGCAGAAAAAAATCATCATCAAATTTTAAAACATACCCCCATGAAATGCCAGATTAATTATTTCACCCACTCTGGATCAATATTCATCTAGGTCTAATATTTCCATGGTGGCTTTGAATTTTTCTTGTTTTTGCATTAATTTTATCCCAAGCATAATCAACCATTCAGCTGCGATATGTGATTTTATGCTGACTTGAGTGTGGGTGACAGCACACCAAGGGGGGGGGGGTAATTTTTTATAATTGGTGTACTATAACCCAAACTAGCAAAAAGCCATGAACAGAGGCAACGATCTCGAAAACAGATATAATTATATGTGTCCTCTAATTTACTCCAAGGCGTGTCCAAATGAAATTAAATCATTTGTTTCACAAGAACGACGTCAACTTGCGAAGTGGCAACATTCGGTTGAATCCACATTACAGTTTCCGGTTTTCGTGCATTCAAAACAAAACCTAAATACTGCGCGTTTTGGTTTACTGAACTTTATTTCAGCATATTCTTGTGACGATTATGTTTCTCTCAAACTGTTTATCGGTAATTTGATTATCATACATTATATTTGTTCTCAGTAAAAACGAGTTGTATATGTGACCCGCCATATCAAATCCAGTCGTAAGTTGGGATTTTTTTTACCCTGTGCCAATGCATTCTCTTATATATGCGAGTCGACCATAGGTCGCCTCGTATATACAAGAGAATGCATTGGCCTAACAATTTTTTACAATTTTAATATTTTTTTCTTGTATTCTTTAACAATTTTATAATTTCACCCATACAGAGCCCCAGACAAACATGAGCAGACGACACTCTTCTATATGCTTCTATGTATGTGTGGGGCTCCCTGCAGGGTAATGGATGTTTTTTTTATTTTATGTCCTAAAAATTGTAAGAAACATTTATTTAAAAAAAATGATAAAAAATTGTTAGGCCAATGCATTCTCTTATATATGCGAGGCGACCTATGGTCGACTCGCATATATAAGAGAATGCATTGGCACAGGGTAAAAAAATCCCGACTTACGACTGGATTTGATATGGCGGGTCACATACGGCTATGTAGTATGCATGCTATAAGTTAAGTTCGAATTGTTCGGTGAAATATAATAAATATAGCATGTCTTGTCGTTGACTCCGCGATTATAAGTTCCAGTGGGGTGGGTATAGTTCACTCCGCTTCGAGTCGTGAACTATACCCACCCCATTGGGCACTATTATACCCGCGTAGTCAACTTCAAGCCATGCTCTATTTATTAAAATATTTAAGCACGGACTGCATGGGTTTAATCATTAAAGCGAAAATACATTTCAAGTCTTAAATTACCTCAGTAATTGCACATTATCTGGAACAAAATAGTCTGACTTCAGTTGAGTCCTTTTCAACAATATATATAGTCCGTGTATAACTATTTGTTATACCCCCACAACTTCGTTGGAATCAGCTTGTCCGTCCGTGGTCCGCCGTCCGTCATCCGTGGACACAAATTTGTCAGGAGTTTTTCTCAGTCGTTTTTTTTATCATTTCCGTGAAACTTGGCACAGACATCAATCACAATGGCAACCTCTGCACCTCTGTCAATAGGTTTAGGATTAGGGTTGAGGGTTATGGTTGTGCACCAAGGAATCTGTTATTTTATTATTTTAACTAAATGTTTACTGACGGGGGGGGGGTATCCTTAGGTCCCATTGCGACAGTCACACCTGTAGTTGTATTTGTCGACCAACTCATTTTTGAGCATTGAAGTGTGTGTCCCGCTTCATATATATCACATAAAATTGACCAATGAATCTCAGTTAATTCGATATATCTTAAATATATTTTATTCAATGATATTTTAGCAGTAATTTCAAAAATACATGTATTAATAGAAGACAGAAGACATTACGTGTATACAGTACGTAAAGTGTGTGCGATAAGCAAAACACTCAACATCGGGGGACTCCACAGCTAAGCCCACGGTGTTGAGTGTTTTGCCTACCGCACACTCTTTGTGTACTGTATATGTGCAACAAACCACTGCTTGTGTCACGCATTCTTTATAAATCAAAGACTCTTAGGTTACGTTCGGACACCTGGCAACTATTCATGCAATTTGTCCTGGATGTGTACATATTGCACATTTCCAGCGACACACTTATTGGAATTGTTTGTACCTGTACAAAAATCTATAAACCATTAATTAGTACAAGGGCCAGCTTAGAATAACTATAAAACAAACCAACGAACTATTTCGCTTTAAGTTGCACTCCGGTGTTTGCACGTCATGAATGCTAATTAGTTTGCTGCTCCTAATAAATGCAAGGGCGTCATCAAAATAACGAATGTAAAACTGAGGAAAATGACAGAGTTACTTCGCAAAAGGCAAGTTTTGCGCGATGGGTAAATAAAATATGTAGCTAATGTTGTCGTTTAAACTGTTTATGTCCCGCTCGTGGGATTTGGCATCTATTGGACTCTGCAGAGTCTCGCCCAATAGAGGCTCAGATCTCCCTCATGGACATAAACAGTTTAAGCGACGACACTAGCTACACATTCTATATATATATTCGGGATTCCAGACCTCCAGTTACAACAACAACATTAACAATTAATTTTACACAGTTTTCTGCGTTAAGCATAAATAAAGGGTTAAATTTCGTTTCATAAACATGTTTCCGTTCATATGATACCAGCCTATATTGACCATATGATACCAGCCTATATTGACCGAATTGCCGGAAATTTTGCCAGTGTGTGACGTATATAGCCTTATCTCAATCTATTTAGATTAGAGCAGAGTCCTTCTAAATGTTATATTTATTGACTTATAATTTAATTAATAATTACCAATTATTTAATATTTTAGTATATAATATTCTTATATGTACAGAATAATATTATGTAAGTGGTAAATATTAATTAAAACTAAAATTAATTTTTATCACATAACATTTAGAATGGCTATATATGGATGATTAGAGTCGTGGGTTTATCAAGACTGTGACACGCGCTCATACGACCTCCTGGTATATATACTGTGAAATCTTCACGCTCATACGACCTCCTGGTATATATGCTGTGATATCTTCACGCTCATACGACAATCTGGTATATATGCTGTGATATCGTCCATAAATTGAACTTCGCACAGATCTATCAATTTGGTGTCTGACTCCAACGAAAAGTGTGGTGCGAATATCAAACGTCCAGTTAGCACTTCCATTCTTCAGATCCTCCCATATGTGCGGCAAGCAGACTCGGAACCGTATCGTATAATTGTCCTGCTTCTTTTTTTGGCAAGAATTTGAAGTTGGCAGATACTCTATCCGTGTTTTATTACCTGAAAAAATCAGAAGATATTAAAACTACATTTCCCTATTAATATAAAAATGTTGGTGTATTGTGTGGTTGTTTTCAAGCATAAGTGGCATTAAATTTGGTTTTCATTGTACAAAACCTTTCACAGCTCAAGCACGACTACCGTCTCTTTGGTTTAATAATATTTATTCCAACTCAGAATATAAATTACAATATAATATATTGGTAATTCATTTTACCATGTTCCTTGTGTATGGGAGTGGATTCGGCCGTAAGCCTATATAATGGCTTATATTTACCGTCTCCACAAGTGACCTTATCATCGTGTGGATATAATATAAATATAATATATTATAGAATGGGTTTTTAAGAGCAATACAGACACAGACATATATACAACATTTGTGTGTCACCTGTCGTGTCGGTCATCAGCTATCAGCTATCAGCTAATCTTTGGATATTTACTTAATGTAATTATTATTGAGTAGTGCCATATAGTCTGCATATTTCAGCTCGAAAAGCGTTCTGTCATGATTATGAATTTCTGGACTGTTTTAAATATAAAAATATTTTCCTGAGACTATTTGAAAGTCTCTTTAAAAACCGACATTAATCTAACCAGATATAGAGGATCTCTAATGAGTCGCAATTCTTTTCGAAAATTATTAACCGAGTGAACTAAATTCGATTCGAGCCGAGCTTTAGCAAAGCTCGAACCGAATTTAGTGGACGAGGTTAATACATTTCGTATAGAATAGCGACGAATTTGATATCCATTTTATCACATAATCACATTTTAGCAAGGAAAAACTATCTCGAAACGGTTGCTGTTAAACAAAATTAATATTGATTTCCGTATCACAACCAGTTAGGAAGTATTAGCACATTCAAGAAAAATTATAGTTCCATTTAACTGTGTCTTTTCATGTTGATAAAATTGTTCACCCTTATCACCCATGTTTATATCAGTCAACACTAAATAATTCAACACAAATTGAATATCATAATTATATTATAATTAACATAACAATAACATTGATCGACATCATTAAGCCAAGCTCTTATGTAACTGTACGTGCCGATAATACACGTGTGTCTTACTAAAACATATTAGGCCAGATACAGGGGCTAATTATGTGATAAAAGATTATCGGTTTTTAAATAGAATGGTACAACTATAGTCCAATGTACACACACTATAACATCTGCGATACCCTAATGTCGACACAAAGAGATTGTCCAATGTACACACGGGGGGGGGGGGTTCCGGGCACGTATGCCGGGGTGGTTGGGTGGTCGTTGGGACCAACAAACAATTTTTTCCGCAACTAAATTTTTTTTTTCCCTGCAAGCCTTTTTGACTGTTTTTTGCAATGAGTTTGGCTTAAAACACCTTAGAATGTCAATATTAACATAAATGAAAAACATTCATGATGTTCATACACACAGTATAGCCTGTAGCCCATGCTAATGGATTGCATTTTTGAAATCCAAGATGGCCGTTGGTAGCCATGTTTATTTGGCCGAATGACCCCAAAATGACTCGTTCCTATTTACACGTCAATGTTTAACATCCATGACAAATAGTATGTACATAAATTCATATACAGCTGTTTGCAGTGAATCCACCCCCCCCCCCCCCGCAAATCTCTGTTTAGTGTTAAAAGGGGTGGGTATCCAAAATGGTCGGGAAAAAACTGCCGAAAACGGAAAAATTTTTGGACGCGGGGGTGGGTGGGTCCAAACAAGGGTCGAAAGGAAAAAATCAGCATACGTGCCTAAAAAAAAATTCCGACCCCCCCCCCCCCCCCTTGATGTACACACAAATAACATCTGCAATACCCTAAAGTCTTCACAAAGAGATTGTCCAAATTTCAGAATGTTAAAGTCTATGATGTATCCAGAACACTGATATCACATGTTCGTGCACAAGTTTTCTTTTAGTACCATCCCATTTTTCTGACTGTGTCATGCATATGTTGATAATGCTCATTAATCCTGGCTAATTGAAGGCAGCACTAATTAACAATTCCCTCCCATGATATATGACCCGAAGATGCATTAGTCGCTGAACACATTCACGCCGGTTGTTTACAGTTGCCTGTCGGGAAGTTGTACACATGATACGGGCATTTGTTTCGCGTCAAGATACTATTCCGGTTCCTGTGCACAGTTTTGCAATTATCGTCGACATTATCACTAACACCTTACAAACATGCAATCAACAGAGTGTAACCATAGACACCAATATAACACACCCAGATTATAGGTTACATTTGAGTCGGGTGCATTGGAATTAGTTTCTAAAATCAACTCAACATTATATACACCAAACCGTGGGCTGTACATGATCAATATCAAGCATTGAAATAGGGTGTCTGTCATTTGCAGAATGAGGTTCCCAGAGGGTGAATTTAGTGATGCTACCCCGCATAGCGGGCTAGCATCACCAAATTCACCCTCTGGGAACCTCATTCTGCTGAGGTGTAAGCAGAATGAGGTCTCAGAGGGTGAACTTGGTGATGCTAGCTCGCTATGCGGGGTAGCATCACTAAATTCACCCTCTGGGGACCTCATTCTGCAAATGACAGACACCCTATTTCAAGGCTTGATCAATATAGCACCAAGTCTGGATTTAGTGTGTCTGGCATTTGCAGAATGAGGTCCCCCAGAGGATAAATATAGTAATGTTATCCCGCACGTATACAGCGGGTTACCATCACCAAATTCACCATCTGGTGACCTCGTTCTGATTAAGCCTCATCATTTAAGAAGTATCTTATATAGTTTCAAATTTACATTGTTTGTATATACTTTTCCCCTAATGTTCAGTTTCTATATCCCCTAATTTGCAGAAGCTAAATTACGTAATCGATGTGACTAATGGGTGAACATCATCAACTTCAACTGGGGAACTTCAACCAGATCCTTGGTCTCTCATAGCAGTTGAGGCCTAAGCAGAATGAGGTTCCCAGAGGGTGAATTTGGCAGCGCTAGTCCGCGGTGCGGGCTAGCACTACCAAATTCATGTCTCCGTACATATTTTGGCACCATATATGGTTTTCTTCGATGGAATGTCTGTAAAACATTCTGTGAAAACTTACGAGTGTGTGGACGAATCCTTACACAGCAGCTATTGCCATGTTGCCACACTAGCTTCTATCTATAGACCGACATGCTCATTGTCAAACGATTATTTCAGGGTGTTGGCAACAACATTTTATATATAGAGATTTATATTCTCTGGCAACAAAGGACAATGGTTTAATATAGTTTTAAAGCATAAAAGAGGTGGTTATGTTTTCTGGTAGAATCAGTGAGACTTAATTAAAAGTGTTTATTGAAATGCACAATCTAAACGACTCAGAAATATTGATGTTTCGATATTCTTTATTCTGGGAAGTCCGCTGAATCTCAGATGGCCCCAAATGCTTGTTGGCAAACCTCCTTCCTCTCTCTCTAAATCTCAATGTACAAACAAACGTTTTTCCACGTCTTGTTATTATATCGTAAATCGTAATATGATTGGGAAGAAAATTCAAGAAATAAATATTGTCTAAATGGAAGGAGATAAGATATGTTGACAAAGACAAGAAATATTCACGTACCGGCTTCATATTCTCTGAAAAATACTTGCCATGGTCGCAGCCATTCTCCAGCAGTATTCAAATTTCGCAGAGAAGTGAAATAACGATCTTTGTTTCTACCATATCAGGAATAGACTTAGACGGAAGTTCTTTTCTGTTCTATGCCATGCAAATGTCTGTGTTTTTGTTTGGGACTCAAACATCGTGTTTTTTTTTTTGATGACTTCAATGCGTCTTTCTTTGACATATAAAGCTCGTAGAAATATAGTTTAAGTATTTATAGACCTATTTAGGTAACTAACTTCTAACTAATAATCGCACTCCGTGTATACTAGATCAAAGTTGACGCCCAACTCAACTCAGTAAAACTCAACTCTGAAAAAGTTTGACCCTTTGTCAGAATTTGTCGAACCGATTTCTGAAATCCCAATCTAGATCTAAATATAAAATTAGGACAATTTTAATGTGATCTAAAATCCACATTTTATAACAAATATAGGTTGAAAATTAAAATAAATTAGCAATATCAACTCACTTTAGTCTAAAATAACATATATGTTTTAATACATGAACACGGGGGGACTCTGATTCCCATAGAACGTTAAACTGAATGGGCTATATACCTGTACAAATCTGCGAATTCACATTTATTCCAAAATGTGACCATATCCAATCATATACGAACCTACTTAATTTCGCGTCTGCCACGATTTCTGTGAGAATAATTGTTTACATTCCAATGAAAATTAAAATGAACCGAAAAGCAAACTGCTGGTGGGCGCCAGACCTTCTGGAACACAGTTGATATAACTGCGTCAGCGCCGATAGAAAATCATATCTACCTTTCAGCACATTTTCAAAATCTTTGTACCCTTCAACACTTTTTAGGTGAGAGCTATAATGACCCCTTAAGCTATACTGACAGGCTGTATATATGAAATCACAATATGAAGTTGAAAGCTAGAAATGCACCGGGATACATTAATCATGTTTATATTCATATCTTGGTCATACTTCCAGCAATATGGTTGCACTATCTTATCTGCTTGACCTGCAAAAAGTTAAGAATTCCAGCGATTCGGATAGGCCTTCAGTCAGGGACGTTGCTGCATGGGGGTTTGGGTGTCTAAATCCACCCTCCCCAACTTGGTCAAAATATTGTGAAATTTCATGCCCGACATACATTAGTTATGAATTTTATTTCATATAATTACCGGTTGAAATTGTTCTCATTGTTTGATATTGCAACCAGTAATTAGTGAGGAATTTGTTGTTTTTAGGCCCTAGGTAACATATTTTTCTACTTATGGTCCAAAATTTTCCAACCTTATGGGTCCGATTGGAAATGTTCATAACATGGAAATTTTGAGGTGCCAATGGGGTGCACATGATATTTCGCTAAATAGGAGTTTGGTCTGGATCGGGGGGGGGGGGGGGTAATTGGAAATTTCAAGATGGACACCCTCCTAACGGAGACTCTACATTGGCACGTCCCTGCCTGTAGCATAGTCAGCCTGCACACTTTGATCTTGTTTTAATACTCCAACAAATTGATGACGAACTGTGTAGCCAACGGTATTTTGATGAGCAATTTGAGACAGAAAACATAATATAAACACATCAACACCGACACCTTGCAGCATGTGACTGGGAACAACGAAATAATGTCACTGCACATGATGATGACTGTGAGTGGGTTGATAATATAGGGAGGTGACGACGTCAGGGTATGAACAATCACATGGTGCTGTGTTGAAAATATAATAAAATATATCATCAAATTCATGATTCATTATTCTTTATCTGTCAGTCTTTCTGAATTCGTAATGAAAATTGTAGTTAACAGCTATATGTGAGGTAGTATGAGTTTCCATTGGCACAGTACTGTGTGTCCATATTACCCCAAGGGAACAAAATGGCATTTTAATTCATATTGCCAGATCCACATTCGGGTATGTTTGTATTTAAATTTTCATCACCAAATATGTATATTGTATCTAAATGGAACATAGTTATACTTAAAATTCGGTTTCCTGAGTTAGCATATGTGACTTAAAGGTACGGTTGGCCTTGGCGGTGGGTATCCTGTGAAAATATTTCCACCCGTCAAAAACCGCCACAAACAGAAAGAACAACAAAATGTAGACAGACTTTGTCCGTATACAAATAAGAGATATCGCATAAACAGTATGTTATTGTCATATTTTTGACCAGTGTTATGTAAACAAAAGCATAAAAAGTTACTTTTCTGGTGTTTGTTTATATTATGATGGTAAACATAAAGAGCGTTCTTTGTGGGTGAATTCCTTATATGGAACGAATAAAGAGCGTTTATGCCATTTGTGTGTGATTAGCCAGCATCATTGTGCTGTCTTCTGTAACACAATCAGGCTCTTGCTTAGGTAAAATATAGTAAATCTTTATGATAACATGCTGTTTACGCGATGGTCATGGTATATATGAACGAAACTGTATGCGTTTTAATGTTTTTCTGTTTACGGTGATTGGAACAAATATGAATATTTTCGACAACTAAGGCCTCACGTGCCTTTAAGATGTGTTTGTGAGCATGAATTTTTTTTATAACATTTTAGTAAAAATGCATCAAAAATTCAATTTGGGATATTTTTCAAAATTAGTTAACCGATGAAAATCTTGTCCAATTTTCAATGGGATCTGCAATTTCTACATGAAAATTTAATGGCGAAATGAATAACTCAAACAATTCAGACCAAATCATGGGGTGTCCATATTCCCCGTAGTGTCCATATTATACCCCGCTTTACCATGCCGCCCAATCCTCCTTCGGAGGGTCGGGCATAATAATTATACGGACCCAAAAAAAGCACCGTAATTTCTAGAAACAATTTAGTAAGTATACGGGTATACCTAGCTTATTCAGATCCTCAGAATATGCCATAGCTTATGGTGTTGTTGATGGCCGGAGTGGTTTGAAATATGCTGTATTTCATGTTAACGAAACTCTCGGCGCTCTGTGACATTTAAATTGCTCACGTTGAGTGAGTTATTTACATTAAATAAACGTCATTACACGCTAAGTTCAAGATTGCGATCTAAGAACTCTGTTAGCGAAGTGTGGGGTTCCATAGACGTGTTGCGAAGCGCACAAAATTCGACAGAAATAATCAAAATATCTAGTGCGTTCAGATTCCAAGCTTACTGTTCCTTGGAGAATTGTTTCCTACGATTGATTGATTCGTTACATTGTTCGGGTCATCGTACAGAAATATATTCGATCTAAGTTATCACCGGGGAAAATAAAATATCGCCGACCACACGACCCCGACTCCCCGACAAAACGATGGATGCCTTTTTCGAAACTTTGGTAAAAATCATTAATTTTTTTTAAATTATAATGTTAAACGGACATGGCTCATTCGAACCTCCAAATTTTGTCTACGTAATTTGGAGGGTCGGATACGATAGGTCGATAATACCGGCTTCATATGCTTTGAAAAATACTTGCCAAAATCACAGCCAAGTTCCAACCGTTTTCAATTTTTCGCCCTAAGTCAGACAAACGCTCTTTATTGATACCATATCAGGAATAGAATAACACGGAACGCTCTTTTCTGTTCCATGTCATGCAAATGGCTGTTTTCTGTTTGGGACCCAAACACCGTGTTCATAATTGCAGTTTTCATTATTATCACTTCAACGCGTCGTTTGGGATTATAGAATGCTCACAGAAAGGTTGTTCAGATATTTATCGACCTATTTCTATACCAGGAAAACATCAAAAGCGAATAATATTTTGTATTTTGGAGCGCAAACCGCCATGTGGCTTTAAAAGTCGATAAAGGGGAATACCTTTATAGTGAAAATCAGTACGCACCGTCGTCCGAATATACATGTTGGACATCACCAATATATCGGTAACAATATTATATCTACAAACTGTGGGAGGAGTTGATAACACAATTAAGGTATAAATCCATAATGTGTGACGGACAAAACGGTCCAAAATAGTCAAGAAATAACTCGGTGAAAAACAATCTTTGCCAACGTCCATATGTTGCACGTCAGCAATATATTGCATGGTAACAATATCCTAAAGTTTCAAATATCTACATTCAAAACTGTGGGAGGAGTTGTTTACACAATGAAGATATACCCATATTAAAGTGTGACGGACAAACGGACGAACGAATGGGACAATAACTAGCAGTGTAGTAAATTATATTTACTAGTATGATGTAGGGTTCACAGTCACATCTTATAATATAAGGCTAGGGAATAAACATGTGCATGAAATAGCACAATCATTGACAAGAAGCAGATGGTTCCGTATGCGTTATGCCAGTATAAAGGGTCGAAGGTTAACGACAGCCATTAAAACTTGCAATCTAAATTGCCATTGAAGACACAAGACAATTAGAAACCTGAAATCGTGCTAACTTTTGTCATGAAACAATAAAGAGCGTCTCTGAGCATTCTATTCGTTATATGGTAAAGATAAAGAGCGTTTATCTCACGTTTGTGTGTAAAATTGAAAACAGCCCTGCGCCACATGGGCAGCCAGGGACAGCTTTAAAAATTCATTGACTTGGCAAGTTTTTTTTTTTTTCAATGTAAGGACATTCATCTGTAGATCAGTATTCATCGACCTATATATCTTAACCCTTGCTATACTAAATGGACTCTCCCAGTCAGTTAAACAGTGTAAATCGGAATGGTATATTATTGATTCGCATGGATGTACAGCTAATACTGGATAAGCAGACGAAAGATTAATAAAAGTACGCAAAGCTACCCGAATTTGAATGGGGTTTGCATTCGCTTTGAGTTTGACTGCCGCAGCCGAACGAGATTTTTATACATGCTGTGTGACTTTTATACATGCTGTGTGACTTTTATACATGCTGTGTGACTTTTATACATGCTGTGTGACTTTTATACATGCTGTGTGACTTTTGCACATTTGAAAGTCCCTGCATGTGTCGCTTATATTTTGTTGCCGTTTTGGCAGATCATGTGAGACTTTTTGCACGTTTTGGGAGATCTTGTGTAGCTTTTTGCACTTTTTGGGAGATCTTGTGTAGCTGTTTGCACGTTTTGTGAGATATTGTGTAGCTTTTTGCACGTTTCGGGAGATCTTGTGTAGCGGTTTGTAAGAAACCATGCGACAATGACCAATTCGGCTTTAACCCTTCCGATGGGAGTCAGTTGGTGCATCATTAAAGGTCACATGACAGTGCATTCTCTATGGGAGACTTGCACAAAATTATATAAGAGATTGCACTGGCTTACACTGTCAAGGTATATATTGTTAGGCCGGTGTATTCTTTTGTGATATGTGATCGAGGCTTCATATGGGTAACTCGCAGATAGAAGAGAATGCATTGTCACAGGGCCTAGGGTATTCGCAAATTGTAACCTCTCATCACCCTTCCCTTCTCCTCCTCCCATCTCTCTCTCTCTCTCTCTCTCTCTCTCTCTCTCTCTCTCTCTCTCTCTCTCTTCTATCTCATTCGCACCATCTCTCGCACTCTCTCTTTCTCTCTCTCTCGCCCTCTCTCAACCAAATACAATGATAAAATTATAGTCACTAATTGCAATATTAAGTCGCGCGTTATTTTCTGGCCATTAGTATTTAATTGATATCAGCATAGCTTATATCATATTTCTTGTCGGGCAGTCATGTGGACAATAAGATGTAGTTAAAGAAGAAAATTAGAAAGTAGTCGAGAAATCATTTCTTGTTTAGAATGACAAATTTATGAGCTTGGAATTCCCTGGGAGACGATACAACTCATAAAACAGACATAATTTGACGCCGGGTTATTGAAAAACTTTCGAGTCAAATTCTTTCGTTTAAGCTAATTTACCAGTCATTTAAAATTGAGAAATGTACGTAATTTCACTTGCTGTAATGTGGGAAGTAGTAAACTATTGTTCTTCCGTGAAGACGGAATGATTCGCTTCAAAGATTCTGTCAACAACGCCTAGAAAAAACATCTCATTTGTTTTGTCTTGTACCTCGTAAGTTCAATAGGCGGAATAGACCTATAACTCACATTATATTGGAGCCCCCGGTCATTTTACCCAATACTTTGTAGCACGCGGCTATGACAAAACCACGATGGTACATGCGGCGATCGAGGCAGGTAAACCCAAACTTTATGACAAGATAGTCGTACCGTTTGTCACGGACGACTTGAATCTCTACTCAAAACTCTTCGCCCATAGTAAGCTGAAATGAGATCGGAGCGGAAGGTGTGAAATTCTAACAAAAGGCCATGGTAATGATCGCACCAGTCACTCGGGGAGTTAACCCTTTACCCAACAAACCGGCCAAAAACGACCAAATAAAGCTGCAACAGCCTAAATTATCTTGGGTCTGTCTCAATAAAACCATACAAATATGGATATCATTGGAACCGGCTCATCGACCACATTGTGATGGTTACAGTTATGCGCTGTGCCAATGCATTCTCTTATATATGCGAGTCGACCATAGGTCGCCTCGCATATATAAGAGAATGCATTGGCCTAAACAAAATCTTTTTTAATACTTTTTACCATTTTTTCTTACATTCTTTAACAATTTTATAATTTTTAATGTGTTAAGCCAATGCATTCTCTTATATATGCGAGGCGACCTATGGTCGACTCGCTTATATAAGAGAATGCATTGGCACAGGGTCGTTCTGTTGGATAAAGGGTTAAAACACGGATCATACCTTTAGTAGTGGTGGGCTTTCGGTTGAATATGTTTTGGTTTGTCGGGAGGGGTGGGGTAATTGAAAAGTAAACTTAACGAAATCCAAACCTGTTTAGAATGTATAATCCACAATAATACGCAATGATCTTTGGAATTGTAACATTGAGCACATTCCACAAACTGTTCACATATACATGCATGTATATACGCGGAAAATCCAGGCAATATACAGGTTTGATTAAGTCGTTTGTCATGCATTGCGGTGATATTTCATCACACAATCTTCATGCAATGTGGAATAGTTTCATTTCGGAGTCCGAACAGTACCGGAACATTGCCTCCTTCAGTGTTCTTAACTATAATTCCATTATGACAACAAGACGAAAAATAACCTTAACAGACGAAACAGTTTATTATCACAAGGAAGAATCTGTTTATCCCGAAACACGTCATCAGTATAAAAACGTTTTCAAATTCGGAGACAAAATGGTTTATCCGCGCTGATAAACATAAACCCGCGCTGATAAACCATGCTGACGCAATGATCCGATTGTCAACGAGCATTTGACTAATTGATCAACAGGAATATGTAACACCACAAACCAATCAATTAACCTATGATTGATTGAATGATTGAATTTATAGGTAATCATCGTATTTAATGTGGCTCAATTCCCCTTTCCTCTGTGTGTGAATTGGTTTATAAATATGTTATTACCCGCTTGGGTGTCTGTACAAGAAATACAGACCGCGGCGCTAATGCGCCTAGGTCTGTATTTCTTGTACAGATACCCAAGCGGGTTATAACCTATCCATACAAAACCTAGCCACGTTTTTTAAGTCCTGACCCGTTCTGACAGTGAACATTATGGTTATGGTTATGGTTGAGTAGATGCAACGGGTTAGTTGGTCCAAATAGACTCATTGTGTGAGAAAATCGACGGGCGACATAAATAACTATGGCATAGGAATTATGACGACCACTTGTCACTAAATTGCACCATCGTAAGACAGCACACTTACTATGCTATCGCTACTATATAAGGTACGTGTGTCTCAGGCGTCTCCCTTTTTCAATCAACAGGGAGTGGTTGCTTATTCAGGGGGGGGGGGTGAAAAAAAAAATCCGGGTGGTCAAAGCCACCAACAAGTAATTTTTTCCGCAACTAAAAAAATAATTTCCTGCTTGTTTTTTTAGTGTTTTGGCAATGAGTTGGGCGTCAAAACTACTTTGAATGAGAGAAATAATGTACTTCTAACTGGTAAACTGACTGCAGGCAGTTATCGTGTTGTATTTTGTTGCAAATTTTGAAATCCAAGATGGCCGCTGGCAGCCATGTTTTTTGGCCGAATGATCTCAAAATGACTCATTCCTATTTACATGTCCATGTTAACATCCATGATAAATAGTATGCACAGAAATTCATATACAGCTGTTTACAGTGAATTTTCCCCCGCAAATATCTGTTTTAGTGTTAAAAGGGGGGTGGGTGTCAAAAAATGGTCGGAAAAAACTGCCGAAAACGGAAACAAAATTGGCGGTGGGGGGTGGGTGGGTACAAAAAATTATCGAAAGGGAAAAAATGCCATACGTGCCTGAAAAAAAATTCCGACCCCCCCCCCCCCCCCCCCCTGGCTTATTCGGATTGTTGTGAATAATTCCCGGAGTTCTTGCGTGGGTATGATCTCTATCAGTGTAGACAATAGCATAGAGATCCATGACATGAGTTGTCACAAACCTAGAATGATTTACAGTCACAACCAAAAGGTCAGTATCTAGTCTGATCTAGGTCGCATACAATTTAAACCGCGCGACTGAACTTTGGCCCACGCAGTTCCACCTCAAATCATCACTTAAATAAATATGTTGCAATCGACGAACCCCAGACTGCATTTATGGCATGTTCACAAGGAGCTGCAAGCAAATATCAGGCCCTGGTATTTTATTGCTGCAAAACTCAAGGTCATAAATGGTCCAATGGATTTATTCATGGAAAGAGTAAAATTCAAGATGGCTGTTGGCGGTGATGTTTTTCATCAAATCTCTAAAATTCGATAAAACCAATATAGAGGTGATCCTAAACATGCCTGTAAATTTTCAAAACATTTCTCCAATAAATTCGGGCTTCATGGTGGTCCGATGGATTCAAATTTGAAATCAAAATGTCTGCCGCGACGGCCATGTTTTTTAACGAATTTCGGGAAAAAATCGATGGCTCCCATCTAGAGGTCACCGTGATGATCGGAGGGGGGGGGGGGCGGTGCGGCATTCAGGGTGAGCCAAAGTAAATTAACGTACGCACGCACGCACGATGGACGCCAACCTATATGGCAATAGCTCAAGCTTGACTTCGTCAAGTTGAGCTAAAAATTACTATCTAAAAGGTATTTAGATGGTTCAGAATTAGTTTTGACACCCGAAAAAGTAGGCAATCATTGATGTGTTATGAATATTAATTGCGCCACGAGTATTTTGTATGTTACGTGTTTTTTCGATATATATTAAGCGGTTATATCTATAGCAATGTTGATTTCAAATGAAAGCTGATAACAAACTGAAACTTCAGTTAGAATAGAATAGAATTTATTAGCAAGAACATCCATATATAAGGACAGGTTATGTATGCTATATTCACACTGTTATCAGATTTGGATAATTATACAAGTAGTTCCAAAAGTATATATCTGCCATGGAGAAAGGATATAGATGTCATGCTAACCTAAATTCAACGAATCTAAAGCTTCTTCCACACAACGGAAGTTTGCTTATCACATATTTATATTATTATTATTATGCCGCACGCTGTTGCGACAATATAAGTGGTAGTCCATTTGTTTTCCCAAGAGAATATGACATGCACGAAATTGCACACATTCCATGTGGTTCGCGGTATACATGCAACCTTCCTCGAACGAGGCTATACAGTGCTCCAATTTCCAACAAGCTTTTCTAAACCATCTCGACCAATTTAAGAGTAAGAATTAACCATAGTTAGATTGTTTTATATTTATTGACAGATTCGCCCACTCGAGGCCAATGTCAAAACATACATACATAAAATAAAATAAAATATGATTATAAATATAGTAACATAAACACATTAATGTCAATGTTTGGTGATTCACAACGTTAATGTAGAAATGGTTGAACCATGTCGCAGATGGTATTACATGTTTTGAGTTCATCATTTCTCCAGATGAGTGCGGTGATTAGCCATATGATCAAAGGTCTCGGTATAGTATCGTTTATTTATATACATGAACGCTCTCTTATATTTGTATAAACGGGGCATCGCATATAATGAATTGTTCTTCTGTTTATATACCTCTATATATTCCACACTCTTTGCAAATTCATTCAGCGGCGGGTACTTTAGGTTGTTTGTGTCTGCATTTCTCAATGTCTAAACCATGGTTGCTAATCCGAAGCGTTGTAAACATATTCTATATAACAGCGATTTTTTAAGGAGCTTCAAACATGGTTCTATCCGGTATATTTTATTTTGTTTTCACTCTTCTATACGTTCGCAACTTGTTTTTACCTGATGTTTTTCGTCATTGAGTATATCTCGTCTGAAACAGCATACATGATAAATTTTTCGTATTGAACTCAAGGCTTTATACCCACTATGGAAAAATTTATTTTAATGTAATTATGCTTGTCTTTTAAATAGTGGAAAATTACGGAAACGTATATCGTCGTATATGTATCTATAAGCCACAGTGAAACACGATTTCGTAATTTCACTGTAGCTTTCGTAATTTCACTGTAGCTTTCGTAATTTCACTGTAGCTTTCGTTATTTCGCTACATGTAGCTTATTGCTGTCAGTTTCTTTCCGAGTATTATTCAATTTGTTGGTGTAAACAATATTTATTTGAACGAAAGAACAGAACATCACATTGACCATTAAACAAATAGAAAAACAAATAGTTCAAATGAGGATTGGATAACAAGCCATGAGCCTGTGGCTTTTATCAAGTTTTATGGCTTTAATATTCAATTTGTTGTACTATTAAAAGTGAAAATGCCGCACAATTTAAGGAAATTTGAGCATTAATAATGCACATTTAATAAAATTAATACCTACATGTTTTTGTTTGAATACCTGAAACATCTCATGAGTGTCTGGAAAGAAATTTCGAATTTTCACTCGCGGCTTGTAGCCGCTCGTGAAAAGTCGATATTTCTTTCCAGACACTCATGAGATATTTCGGTATATAAAGACAAACTGTAGGTATATTCGCTATATATTTATGACATACTAACAACATTTGTTTTGGACTGTAATCGATATTATCCTGTTACCAGAGCAATCGTTCGCGGTCGTTTTAAGAGTTTTATACCATTTGTTTAAGATTCCAAAGACTTGGGATGATTTTCTAATATGTTTTTTTCTTCTTATCAGAATAATCAGGCTACGCGGTGAGAAAAATGAAAATGTTATTGCATGTGACTCGCTCCGACGTTGTCCCCCCCCCCCCCCCTCCTCGCATTAATCACAACTGGTGGTTTTTTAGGTTGCCATTTAGGCTGATTTAGCAATTTTCAAATAGAGCTATAAGCTCTTCATTATATAAGGCATGCCGATTTACTGGATATGCATGTATTATAAGGGTACGTTCATACACTGGCAAGTTTGCACGGTATGGTTTGCAGACATTTTGTCGTAGAAACGATATGGTGCCAGAATATGAACGGAAACAACCAAATAAGATGCATCTGTACCACAGTTAACTATATACGTGCGAAGTAAAATCTCTGTATAGTTCCACCTGCAGCGATGCCACTGGAATTTGCCTGTAAATAGCATGCAGTATCCTCGCAAGAATAAATCATACAGGTATTTGAAGGCAAATTCCAGTAGCACCGTTACAAGTGGAACTACATAAATTTTACTTCTCATGTCGTTAGCTTTGGTAAAGATGCATGTTATGTGCATGTTTCCGTTCATATTCTGGCACCATGTGATTTTCTATGACCAAATGCCCGCAAAAAACATACCGTGCAAACTTGCCAGTGTATGAACGTACTCTTAGGGTATGTACACATGCACTGGAAAATTTTCCAGTTATTTTTGCATGTATTTTCGTCATAGAAAACTATATGGTACCACAATATGAACGGCAACATGCGTACACACATGCATCATCTATGCCAAAGTTAACGACATGAGAAGTAAACGTTCTGTAATCCCACATGTAACTGTGCTACTGACATTTACCTACAACTACCTGTATGATTAATTCTTGTGAGATAACTGAATGCTAATGTACAGGCAAAAAATTAGCAAACAAAATCATCGTTACATGTGGAAGTGCAGAGTTTTTACTTCTCACGTTGTCAGATGTGTTACAGATGCATTTTAATATAAGCATTTTTCCGCTCGTATTCTGTCACATTATAGCTCTCTGTACACTGCTCTGTATCGAAATTACTGCAAACAAAATTCACGGAAAATCTGAGTGTGTGAAATACGAATTGAATGATCCCGCGAACTCGCGAAAATAATATGTCATATAATAGAAATTATCCTATCATATTCCGCGCACAAACATCGCCATGCTAGCCTGCTATATATCAGGTTATATCAGGGTTCTTAATTCCCAGAAAACTGCAGGTATAACACTGTCACAAAATGACTTTCAAATCGCGACAAAATTAAACTAGAGTTTTCAGATTTTGAGGCAGCAAATAATTTACTGGATCATACCATGAATTTATACTCTAGTGACGCCAGTATAGAGATCATACTCCACCAAAAACCTGGGAACTTTTTGATGTTGGTGACAGGGAAATTTATACCATTGATAAAACAGAGCATGTAAATATATTTTTAATACCTGTTCCTTAATAAAGTTTTTCACTTTACATTGTAGGTGAAGTTCCCAACTCGAGATTGCAAAATTTAAGTGACAATCATATAATTAATTCAATATTTATTGCGATATCGGCTCACAAAAGTGACAGAAAAGCATGCAATCTCGAGCTGGGACCACCCCCTACCAGAGATATTATATATAATATCCCTCAGAGATATTATATATAATATCTCTGGTATTATACTAACGGATTATTTTGTAGATTTGTGCGATGCATGTGTGGTACTAATGATTGTGATTTCAATTATTTTCTTTTATTTTCTTTTGCCTGGTAAGCGAAACGTTGGTTTAGGATTCTTAAGAAATTCCGATTTATTTTGGTAACAGGGCTTTTACTTATAGTCACGCATAATGTTTGCATAATTTTTCCATTATTATAATTTAATTTCACACGATGAAGGTAATGAAAACCCTTAATATAGGAATACGTTTGACACCATTTTTACATCGTTGGTTTCATGGGCTATAACAAAATGGTAATATACACATTTCGCACAATGAACTACATATATATGACAGATACCAATTACGAATAGGGTATATTAGGGTATATACTACATCACTAGAATTCAGTGTTATTTTCTATTCGTTGTCGTTTTCCCTGCCCGTAGTTATGCATGATTACGGTTTGGAAATTTCAAAATACTCACAAATACATCATATAATAAGTTGGCGATAGTTTCTCAGCTCCTCAATGTGGGACGGGCAGTCGGGTCAGCTCCTCGATGTGGGACGGGCAGTGGGGGCAGCTCCTCGATGTGGGACGGTCAGTGGGGGCAGCTCCTCTGTGTGGGACGAGTTGTGTGAGCAGCTCCTCGGTGTGGGACGGGCAGTGGGAGATGACTCTATACCGTAGTTCATTGTGATTCCATTATGCGAAAGCTGTCTATTAATCAGTATATTCAAAACAGGGAGATTGACAAAAAAGTTGGCAATTTAACTCATGGAATTAATTCTTGAATTATATGAAAGTTGGTGATAAACTAATGAATTTCCATCGAAAATGTATTCATCTATACAGTTCAAATCGGCAGAGGAATGTTCCATGGGTATTTCGAGTTTTATTAATTTTGTTCTGCAAGAATCGGCTTTATGTTTTTGACTGGCTTTAAATATTATTCCATTGGTGTATGTATAGTCCAACAAATTAGACATTCGGATTAAGAGGAATTTTAATATTTGGACGTTTATGGACCTCTTAATGCTTCAGAAGGGTTAAGATAATCGTAAATGTCCAAATATTAAAATATATCTTAACCCGAATAGTCTATTGTTGGACTAGTGTATGTAATACTCCTATCTTCAAAAATATTAACCAATAAAAAGTAAAACACCGAAATTCACGTGTTCCTTACGGCATGAACGGTTCTAAAATGTGTATTTAAAGATGGACCCAGCTGCATCCAGGCTAATTTTTACAAAACATTTAACTTTTTATATGGAACCCATAGTGTATAAAATAACACTGGGACAAGAAGTGCTGCAAGAAATATTTTGTTTGATATTGAATTTTCTATATATGCTTTTATTTCATATATACAGTTTCGATGTATGTATATGTTTTGTTAATTTTTCAATAACAAAATTATAATATTTAGTATTTATAGGTCAAGTTTAAATGTCATATTTTGTTTTCAACATTTTTCAGCAGAATAAAAAGCAGAAAATGTGTTACAATAATGTGTTATGTTGTTGTTGTTGGTGTTGTTTTGATTGTTATGCGAAAATTTGTGATTTTCAGAATTCAACATAAAGTGTGACTTATATTTCTATATCTACATGAACCTAAATATAATTTATTTTTTTATTCGGACGCGGTATATATATGGAAATTATAATTATCAATGAAATATAAACCATATACATGAATCTCCTTTATCGTGCAAAATAATAGAATATCACCCCCGGTCAAGTGGTCCTGCCAATTTGTTATGATGTTGGGGTCCGGCTGAATTGCTATCATGCGGCTTGGGCAAACTTATGGCGCTACTAAAAAGTACCGATATTTTTTTTCTTATGTTGTCATTTTCAAGGTGTTTGGCTAATCCGAGCCATTTGAGAAAAAGCCAGCCCCTGTATATGACCTATTCAAGAACATATATATTTTCGAAACATTTAATAATGGCTGTGCTTTGCAAAACGACGCGAATATCCATATTGATTATAGTCGATTTGCAACAACTAATGCAACCAGTATTAAAATATTTCGCAATATATATGTTTTTGAATCTTTGATACACATAATGTTTTTTTTCTGGATATGTTCAGATTATTCGAATACCGCTAAAATGACAACTTTAGAAAAAATAATGGTACTTTTTCTTAACAGCATCAGTTTGACCTAACAATTTAGCAGGACCCACCAGCATCATAGCACATTAGCAGGACCACTTGACCAGTGGTGAAACCATATAGATGAATCTCTCTTATCATGCAAAAAATAATAGAATTTTGATTACCTATCTGCCCAGTAAGAGTAAGGCATTGGGTATGCAGATTCCGTCTGTTGGCGACATGGAAATGGAAAAGAGGATCCGGACATGGAACTATAGTCACTAATCTGTGGGTAATGAGGTGACGGGGAATTAAGGACCCCTCCTTGCACGTGATTATAATGTCCAATGGCAGACGACATTCTTTCGCAAGAGTTGTATCCGTTGATTTGGGGGACCCCTGAGGGTGTTGTTGGGTTCCCGTGGATGAAACTCCATGGAGAATACTGCGCGTACTGAGAAGGGTACGCCGATGATGAAAAATAGTTCTTGGTCAAATTAAACTGTCCGTACGCACAGCTGGAATCGGAGAAGAGAGGTCTGGTCAAAGGAAGGGTTGGTCGATATGGTCTTTTCATTCGGCGACGTCGTCGGTAATTTCCTTTTTCGAACATGTCATCAAAAGCAGGGTCCAAGGTCCAATAATTTCCCTTCCGTTCGCCGCCTCCTTCGCGAGGAACTTTAACGAAACACTCGTTCAAGCTTAAGTTGTGCCGAATGCTGTTTTGCCAACCTTTCTTGTTCTTCTCATAGTAGGGAAATTTATTAATAATATACTGATAAATTCCACTCAAAGTTAGCCTTTTGTCCGACGATTCTTTCACCGCCATTGCGATCAATGCAACGTATGAATAAGGCGGTTTCTTGTTGGGGTCCGTGTATTTTTCCGCATTGTGGGTTTCTGAATTTTTCTCCGAAACTTCTTCAGAATCCGGTTCCAATTCCGATGCTTCCTTTTTCACGTCATCATTTTTAGAAATATTATTATCAAGTTCGTGATTCCCCAAACTGTCAGCTTGTGATAATTTCTGCTGTTTAGCACAATCCAGGAAATCATTTACTCCAAACATAAATTGCGCCATGGTTTGTTTAAAAAGTTTGCGAGAACTACAGCCTACACGGCCGACAAATGTTTCTAAACAAAATCTCCCAGAACCACAAATACTCTATTAGCACTGAAAACAAGAAGCAAACAATCCAACGTTTCAATGCTATCGACTGCCACAGTTGTGTCCTCAAATGGCATATGGCCCTTATGTGTCAGAAATTCATAAATCAGCAAATATCAGCGCCAAAACATAAACACATTTATCGCACCATGAGATATGGTAAGTGGGCGAGGCCTAGAGGTATCATCGCTCCAGAATTACTCACAGACCCGTCAGTTGCTCATGAAGCCAGGGTGGCATTGGCTGTTTCGTCAATTAGCACCAGCCATCCCCCAATTCTTTCGACTCGTGTTGCAGAAATTAGCCGAACTCGCATATTTAAGACATTCTGCGTTAAGTAAATGTTTGTTTGAAATGTTGTAGAGGCATTTCAGACACCTTCCAAGGAAATTTACGCCGCTGAGTGATTCCTGTAATATAACCACGGACGAAAAACATCAGCGGTTCGGGTCGAGTCATTGCTAGTTTCCGTCAGACCAACACCGGTGATGACCGAGTATGGTTCATAGGGGCATCACTGGTCCTTGTTGGCATTCAGCATTGAAACACATACACGTGACATATAAAATGCCCTATATGCTTCGTTGGAATGACAAAACAATGGCATATATATATCAACGGAAATATACCGGGGCGCCGCAGGGAGGATGGGGAATTTGCCCCGTCTGCCCTCCCCCAGCATAAAGACTTAGTGCCATTTCGATATTCATAATTAATCTATCTATTTAATATAATATACATGTATATACGTCAGTACCAGTAATCGTACCATTCACATGCTCACATATATACAAATTCGGAAGAAGTATATATTGTGTTCCCTGTTCCAATATAATGGTAGATTCGTTTTGTGTCAATATTCGAAACCATGCAAACTGATACGCTTCCCAACTCTCGGTGAAAGGGCTTCCTACTATATAACGATGTACCTATAGCCCGGGTGACTGTGGTAATTAGGTCGTGAATACCATCATCGGGCTAGACGAGGTTGGCGCGGGTTCTAACCCCGATGTGAGCGAAAATCGGAACCGATTTTGGGATATAATTGTCGGAATCGATTTTCAAACTTAATCTGAATTGAGGTACATCTCAATGTCCCATTCAGATCGATACATGGCCATTTCGATAAGAACTGAGAATTCGTTCACGCTCGTTGAAGCAAGCACATTTGAAGCAATGCAGGTTTGGTCAATATCGTATTACCATATATACGCGAATATGAAGAAAAACGAAATCTCGTTCGTGCAGACTGGACGAAGCGCTAATTTGAAATATTTTCATAAAATATTTGTGGCAATCCTCGAATAGATTACACGTATGAATGGAATTTAAAGATTCCAATCAACGTCAGATTTATATAATTAAATTAATTTAATCGACAGGGCATCATAACATTTGTCATAACAAAAGTGCATCACATTATGAATTGATTTAATATCATCAGCATTAATATGATGATCATCATATCATGTAATTAACGTCCGAATCAGCCGATCAGAATGTGTTTTGGCCCAGTGTAAGTTAAAGGCACTCGTGGTTTGAGGGTCCACCTTATATGTTAAATTTATTTACATCGCGGTCCGGTTTCAGTGATCAACATATAGCTAAACATTCTTGCGGCAACATAAATACCAATTAAAGTGATCGAATTCAGAATATTCTTCAGCATGGAACAATAAAGAGCGTTCCTTGTCAATCTATTCCTGATATAGTAGACTAAAGAGCGTTTGTTTCACTTCTGCGCGCAAAATTAAAATCAGCTGGAAAATGGCTGTGGAACTGGGAAGTATTTTGCAGAGTTTATATATGAGGCTGGTATGTCAATGTTTCGTGTATTTTTCATCATATCACATACCTCCGTCGAAATTGTACGTCGACAAAATTTATAAGTTCGAATTATCCATGTCAGTTTACAGTATTCCTTACACATATAATATTTGTGATTTTGTCAAAAAGTGCAAGTATATAAATCTCAAATACCATTTTTTTAGCTCAACTTTACAAAGTCAAGTTTGAGCTATTGCCATGGTTGACGTCCGTCGTCCGTGCTTCAACAATTTTCTTCGACACGCCCTACAGGCCGCACCCCTCATCCGATCTTCACCAAACTTAACATGTAGCTTCAGGGTGACCTATAAATGGGAGCTATCGATTTGTTTTCTGAATTTCGATGATATACATTTTATTCTTTGCATGACTAATTCCTTGGCACATCATACATGCAGACAACATCCCTCATCCGAGGATCACCAATCTTCATATGGATCTTCGGGTTGACCTCTAAATAGGAGTCTCCTATTTTGACCGAAATTCGTTGAAAAACATGTCCGCCAGCGGCCATCTTGAAATTTACTCTTTGTATAACTAAATCCTTTGGCGCATGTGCACCCTATACAGACCACATCCTTCATCCGATCATCACCAAATTTCATTTGGATCTTCGGGGTGACTTCTAGATTGGAGCCTTCGATTACAGACATATTATGGACTTGTTCGAGTTCGTGAACGATAAGTTAGTATTCAGGCGTTATGCCAACCTGGAGAATGTAGCATTCTACTGACATCGTCGAAATTTCAACGAAATCGACCATGCCACTCAATAGAAAACATTGTCAAAACTACGCTCAATTGTAAATATTTACATCTGGATTCGGAACGAAACAATCGGCGACAAACGCAAATGATTTCGCCATCCAGAGTCGGTGCATTTAATTAATATATCAGAATGACGCTGTGTGTTGGCAATTTGGATTAATATTCGTAAAAAGAACAACTTTGAGCAAGATTATTCTCAATTTCTATTGGATCACGCTACCGGGGTGTTTCACATCACTTTAATTCTGAAATTCGTTATAAAACCTTCGATGTACGGCATTGTAAAAAGCTCAATCGGACGCCTCGCTCCTTTCCGTCGAATGTACGCTCGGAAACCACCTAGTACAAACGCTATCGCATGCCAAATGGGGTGGGATGCTGAAAAATCGCAAGCCAATTTGCGCGCGATTTAGTTTGCCGTGTCCCGCGTGACTCAGCATCGCATGCGAATATGTTTCGATTGTAAAATTCAAAGAAATGTAACTCTAACATACCCGTTATTTAGTAAAAAATCATACCAAAAGAATGACACCACAAAGAGACACGTTTCAAAAACACTATAGGAAAAATCACTTTTAGGGTGGGTGGGCGGCGGACGTCACTGTCTAAGACTGTTATTGAAGCAACGTCACCCCTTTTTCAAATTGATATCGAGGCAGTCAGGTCGCGCCAGCGACCGCTGCCGCGGGGGCCTGATGGCTCATAAAAACAACTCTATATATAAGCGCCCGCGGCTACCACTTTATAGCATCAAGGGTAGACTGAGCAAATCGAGACGGGATGCTGGTCCCGCCAAACTCTCCAGACGGCATCGACATATCAAAACGCATGCGATTCTCGCCTATCGTATCCGTATTTGGACGAGATTGTAAGACCATAGCCTGCGGAAACACAGTGATAGGATATTGGAGGATGCTCCTGCCATTTTGAATATTCATATTTTACCGAGAACTCATCTTGTGATGTCTGTTCGCCTATATATATATTCATGGTTGGAGTGTTGGCAATTTTCCTCTTATTCTTAACATGTTCTGATACTTTAAAAGTCAGAATTTCGATTACACACCTCAGTTAAGTCGACATTTTTACTTCGAAAATCGAAATTTTACTTTGAAATTCTTAAAAAGTCAAAATTATGACTTTGTAATTCGAAATTTGACATATATTTTTTCTACCATGTCCCCAATACGTTTCCGTACTATAATCAATTGTTAACTCTATTCGGAAACGACTGAAACATAAACACATTACTGGAGTCGAATCCGTTCCATTACATCATATTATACATTTGTGTATTACATGTATACGTATAGTGTACTTATTCATGGAACAAATAATGTTTAAACCAAATCTTTTAAAATTTCATCTGAACTATATATTCTCCTGTATTTTATCGGTTCGATTGTGTTAATATTTATTCAAAAACATAGAATTTGTCGAGTCTTGAATGGAGGGTTAATTTCATCCCAAATGCAAGTTTTTTTTATCTGCATAGACATTACATAAATCTAATTCACATGTCGGAAATCAGCGAAAAGAATTACGAGGCAATTGATTTTACGTTCAGACTTAAATTATTCTTTCTCTGCCAATTTCTTGTTTACGCAAATCTCTCATTTTTGTTTGTATTTCTAAATAATCGAATCTTGTTGTTTTCACCAAAAACGTAATAATACCTTGTACATAAATTCATAAATGTTTCACTTTTATGTTATGTTTATCTAAAAATATCAGTTGTAGGATCTTTCCCATTAATTTCTAAACTAACCAGGCATTAAGCTTATATATATACTTTATTGTGAGAGCGCATATAGCGAGCGGCGTGAGCCGAGTTACGTTGAGTTGAGACAACTAAACTAAAATCTATATTATGTGCTCAAAAGTGAAACACGTCTCGCTATAGTTCAGATGCAAGAATATACGAAATTTCTCTTTCGATGTTTGCTATACAAATTCGTGTGGTGCGGGTATCGCGAAAACACATAAAACGATCCATCTGTTTCAAGCCACATGGCGATTTGTGCTCTAAAATACAACTAATAATATTCGCTTTTGAATTTTTCCCGGTATCGAAATAAGTCGATAAATACTTGATCTACCTTTCTTAGAACATCAAATGTCACAGAAAGACGCACTAAAAGTTAACAAAAAGACAACTTTGAACACGATGTTTGGGTCCAAAACAAAAAAACAGCAATTTGCACGGCATGTTTCACTTCTGTGCGAAAAATTGACAGCTGGAAAATGGCTGTAACCACAGGGGGGGGGGGGGGTCGAAATTCCAGGCACATATGATCATTTTAATTTTTTCCGGCCTCGGACCACCCACCCAATTTCTTCCGTTTCCGGCCTTTTTTTTCAGGCAATTTTGGACACCCACCCTTTTTTTCCGTTTCAGGAATTTGTTTCCGGTCAGTTTTGGACACCCACCCCCTAAATAGTTTATTGCGCGAGATTTTAATAGAACAGTGCATAAGACCATATCCGGATCTAAACAAAAGCCAGGTAACGTAACATTTTTTTGCTTTTGTTTACATGTGCATAACAAAGGGAACAAATGACAATAACATACGGTTTATGCCATATTTCTGATTGGTATAAGAACAAGTTTGGTCTATATTTTACTATTCTTTCTGTTTATGGCGGTTTTTGACTGAGGTGAATATTTTAACAGCATACTCACCGCCAACGCCGCCCGTATCTTTAAAGGGAACCAAGGCGCTCGCAGTCGGTAAATGTGCAACAACTATAAAGGTCTGTGAAAACATCACCACTAAATTTCGAGCCCCCAGATCACATTATATAAAATATATGCCATATTATATACCATTTGAAAGAGGAAGCTCCAAAACATTGTATTATCAACTCATCCGTTGTAATGTTGAGGTACCGACGTGTTTTCTGTTATTTCCATGCCTACATTGATAGGGGCGCCGCAGGCACGATCGAACAAGTGCGACTACAGGAGATAGTCGATGTTGCGGTCATCAAGAAATTTGGGGATATCATGAAAAACGTGAACTTGAAAAAGTGCAATTAACGTATTTGAAGTATATCTTTAACCTTAAATCTAGTATTCCAGACGTCATGGTATACGGTGAAACAGGTGTTACTCCTTTGGGGATTGAAATCGACACAATAATGGTTTACTACAGTACTGGGCAAAATTAATTAATTAGAATAAACCTAAGATAACGCAAACACTATACTACTATTTACTTAGTAATTATTCAAAAGAATGGAGTCACCCCTGGTTAAGTCATATAGAAGCTATACTGAATATCACGGGGTTATCTTATTATTGGATTATACAGGGCACCGAAGAATTCGAACCAGCACAGCATGTTAAAGAATCAGTCAAACAAACTTTAACCCTTTACCCAACAGAACGGCCCTGTGCCAATGCATTCTCTTATATATGTGAGTCGACCATATAAGAGAATGCATTGGCTTAACACATTAAAAATTATAAAATTGTTAAAGAATGTAAGAAAAAATGGTAAAAAGTGTTTTAAAAAGATTTTGTTTAGGCCAATGCATTCTCTTATATATGCGAGGCGACCTATGGTCGACTCGCATATATAAGAGAATGCATTGGCACAGGGCATAACTGTAACTATCACAATGTGGTCAAGGAGCCGGTTCCAATGATATCCATATTTGTATGGTTCTATTGAGACAGACCGAAGATATTTTAGGCTGTTGAAGCTTTATTTGGCCGGTTTTGGCCGGTTTATTAACTGAATAATTTATCTATGATTGGAAATTAAAACTGAACTCACTTGGTAAATGTTCGACCTATAGAATTTACAAAATAAAGTTTGATACTGAACCTCACTTATGTAAGTTAACAAGAAACGATGTGGTTACTTTAATGAGATATCGCTGTAGAAACCATGGAATGTAATTACTGGAGTTCCTTACGCAGACGAAATATACCAGTTTCATTGACTGAGAATCCTAGTACATACAGCTTTGTTCTCCTATTAAACTCCAACAATGTGACTGTCCTACATAAATTATGCGATTATATAAGACGAACGTCTATTTGACGAGTTCACCGCTCCCAACACAACACAACCCATTCCAACCCCCATTTTAGCAACTTAGACAGCACGAACCTTCCCTATATGACCATATTCATGATTATATGTAAACGTTTAGAAAATATGTACTTAATTGTTAGTATCAACGCCATACCTATTTTATGTATAATGTATTACATGTATATTTGTCATCTCTATATATCATACCATGATGATGAATGAGAATAAACTAATTTGGAGATTGCGCCGTCATTACTCTTGGCGAAAATAAGCTATAGTAGCGATGTCAGAATAAAACTCAGAATACATTCATCGAATTTCAACATACCATCGACCCGGAACCATATGTACATATCTATTGTATAATATTTCTATATATCTATTGTTTATATCATTCTATATCTCAATATCCTTATGTTATACATGTATTAACTTGGATGAGAGAATAAAGCATTTGGACTTTGGATTTGGATCAAGGCCACCAGATACCAACAGTGTGTGATCAACAAGCTCACTTTTCACTCAATATCCCTCCACATCCTATATGTTTACAGATTGACACCACCATTGTGACCTGTTGGCCTGTGTTGGGATTTCTTTGAAATGAATGTTAGATATATCAGTTTTGTTGTGAGAATATTTTATAAAATGGAAATATGTGGAAATTTTAACCAACGTGCGATCGACACAAGGAGATAATTCGTGGCCAGAGGACCTGTCGACTTTTCCGGGTTGTATAATGCTTTATTATAACTCTATCGATTCCAATTCCTCCCCGATGGTATAAACATCTAAACTTTGTTTATTCGAATATTCACTCAGCAGTAGATAGATATTATAGATTTGTATATAGGTTTGATTTGTTTCTTGTGAGTAAGAAGGTATGTTTGACAGAAAGAAATGGAGGTAACTGCAGGTTGTGAGTAAAACTTCCAGGCTATGTTACACATCATTTGTTTTTGCGGAACGGATTCTTCATTTTTATTTTATTATGCGTTGCTTTGATAATATTGAAACTGACCGGCATATGTTGTGTTAATTACAAGTTATTACCACAGGTCCCCAAAACAAAAATTGACCCCACCCCCAATAGTACTTAATCCTATAGGATTAAGTACTATTGGGTCGGGTTAATTTTTTTTCTGGGATCCTGTGGTTATTACTGGGCTATATAAATCTATGGATGTCGATTTGTATGAATTATATATTTTGGAAATTATTCGAAAATTATCGCTTTCAAACTTATGGTGTCGTCGCCATTAAGAACATATTGACGGAAGCGATAATAGTAGTTGGAAGATTATCAAGCAAATTCTGTACCAAATCCGAATGTGCGAGGGGCTTATAAATCCATTCCGAATGTGCGAGGGGCTTATAAATCCATTCCGAATGTGCGAGGGGCTTATAAATACATTCCGAATGTGCGAGGGGCTTTTAAATCCATTCAGAATGTGCGAGGGGCTTATAAATCTATTCCGAATGTGCGAGGGGCTTTTAAATCCATTCCGAATGGGCGAGGGGCTTATAAATCCATTCCGAATGTGCGAGGGGCTTATAAATCCATTCCGAATGTGCGAGGGGCTTATAAATCCATTCCGTATGTGCGAGGGGCTTATAAATTTTTGTCCAGAACGGCATGTTATCGAACTTGGCTAAATAATATCCCCCTTAAACCGAGTAATATCGTTTTGCGATATCTCCAATCCGAGTAATATGGATTTACGACTTGCCCAAAATCTACTTCACTGCTTTTCAGTGTGGTTATCCATTTTTGCGATGTCACTCATATGAAAGAGTTGTCAGTTACTAAGAGGCTACGGTTGGTTTGATATTATTGGCCTGATATCATGCAGCCCTCTGATATCAGACTTAATATCGGGCTGATATCGGGCCTAATATCAAACAAACCAACTAATATCCTCCAATTATAAATTCCAAGTCAATTATGCGAATTACAGGTCCCTGGCACAATAGACCCTCACCCACCAAAAACATATATATATATACATGTCTTTGGGAGTGGGGGGGGGGGGTCTATTGCCAGGTACATGTGATGCGCATGACTCCACAAAGAAGATGCACGTGCGGCAGCAACCGGTGCATCGTTGCTAACGTGTCTTACCGCGTGGGTCGCATGTCGCGGGCATTATTTCAGTGATAGCTTAGATTAATTTAACAGGCAACCAGCTAGAGACAGTACTTTTTAAATCGGTCATGTAACAGAGATTGACAAATATTGACGGGAAAAATCGGGCATATTTGGCGATCAGCTGAGCCGAATGTATACGATAATTTATTGACCAATTGTTGCAACAATATTTAAGAGTTATCAGGGAACATGGACGTGGTTACAGAGTCTCCAGTTGGGGGATGGGGTGACCACCTTAACATTTCCAATTGCTGCACCCCATGAACCAGATCTAAAAGCAAGGTTCTAGAAAATCATCTTACATCGCACGCCACCAGACCTGTTTACTTCAAAAATTGGAAAGAGGGAGATTTATCTTCAGAAAGAGGGAGATTTAGTGAAAAAGAGGGAGATTTAGTGAAAAAGAGGGAGATTTTTCTCGTTGGCGGTATCATGAATAAAAACTCCTCACGTTGGGACGTCCCAACTGTTGGGGGGAAAAATCCAACTTGAAGGTTGGAAAGTTTCCAACTAATAGCAATTTGAGACCATAGTTGTCCTTTCCCGTTCGCTCATCCATGAACCTTTCCAAATGTCTAAGTTCACAATCGCTGTGGTCATTAACACTTTCAGTGCCAGGTCCGATTTTTGTATCAACCCATATACCCTGTGCCAATGCATTATCTTATATATGCGAGTCGACCATAGGTCGCCTCGCACATATAAGAGAATGCATTGGCCTAACAATTTGTCATCATTTTTTACAATTTTAATATTTTTTTCTTATATTCTTTAACAGACTTATTTTGTAGGTTTAGTGCCAGGGAATCTTACGTTTTTCATGGGCATCAAAATTATTACTATGAATACTTGGTGATAGTTTTGAGTTATAACATGCCCCTAAGGTTTTATCCATTTTGTTTTTAAATTCGCTATAGCATGCTTAAGCATACCCACAAAAATTTCAACCCAAAAAAAATCTATAAAAATCTACTGAAAGGGTTAACGTTGTGGTCGATTATTGATGTGAAATTATCAAGCTTGGATCCACAGTGGTATAGCATTTATATATATATATATATGGGTAATCTGTAGAATATTAAAAGCTATATATAGGGTGCATGGGATATATTAGGGATACCTGGAAATATGATACGTATAATATTTATCTTTTGAACAGGGAGGCAGGATTTGTAGATTCAAAAGGGAACATCAAGTTATGGAATTGCCAGGCAAGTACCCCTGACCTTATCGGATAAAACGAGTTTACCCCATAACAACAAGACGATCGTTAGTAAGAAATTTTGTTTTCATTTTTCAGCGGAATTTATCTTTGCATGGAATCAATATCGCCTGTAGAAGAAGTTACTAGCGCTGAAATGGTCACTGTCACCCCATTTTGTTCAGTTGGGTGCCCAGCTTATCCAGCTTTTGTAGAATTTACAGTTGGGTACCCAGATTTATGAAATCTCACATATAGTGATTTAATTAGTAATTGCCGTCAGTTGATTGCGAAATAAACCTGTTAAATTTGTAAATGCGTGAATCATGATGTATATTTGTCACGATGCTTGAAAATAATAGCGGAGAAGAATTGCATGCATAGGACATAGGTATACTGCAGATCGACTGCATATAAAGCTGGTTACCCAAATGTAAATTTGATAAAAGCTGGGTACCCAACTCAAAGTTTAAAAAAGCTGGGTACCCAACAGAACGAAAGGGGGGTGACAATGACCATTTCAGCGTTACTAGCGGCCAATGCATTGGATAAGACGCGAAATCAACGCTCTAGAACAGTCACGACCAGAACAAAAGCAACAAATGGACCCTCTTTACGTGTTTCTGCGCTCTTAAAATTCAAAATTTCCAACTGACGCCTCCAGCTTAATTTCCAATTCCCTATGATTCCCTATGATTCCCTATGGTTCCCTATGGTTCCCTATGGTTCCCTATGATTCCCTATGATTCCCTATATCTATATATATATGATTGGATATGTTTCCGTCGTGTAATCGGGCCTCATATGTGACCCGCCATATCAAATCCAGTCGAAAGTCGTGATTTTTTTTACCCTGTGTCAATGCATTCTCTTATATATGCGAGTCGACCATAGGTCGCCTCGCATATATAAGAGAATGCATTGGCCTAACAATTTTTTACAATTTTAATAATTTTTTCTTGTATTCTTTAACAATTTTATAATTTAACCCATACAGAGCCCCAGACAAACATGAGCAGACGACACTCTTCTATATGCTTCTATTTATGTGTGGGGCTCCCTGCAGGGTAATGGATGTTTTTTTTTTTTTATGTCCTAGAAATTGTAAGAAACATTTATTTTTAAAAAATGATAAAAAATTGTTAGGCCAATGCATTCTCTTATATATGCGAGGCGACCTATGGTCGACTCGCATATATAAGAGAATGCATTGGCACAGGGTAAAAAAATTCCGACTTACGACTGGATTTGATATGGCGGGTCACATATAGAGAGCATGGTGGTTTATCCCCGACGTTGGAATCGGGCCTCTAAAATATAGAGAGCATGCATGGTGTACGTTTGTTGGTGTTCCAGACATCCCAGGACGATGTTCAATAAACATGGACTTATATTGAGTTTATTGAGTACCTTAGGTTCGAGTAACTCCAGTATTCTCCTGGTTTTGTTTATTTATTGGCTTTTTGCGTCCATTGAGTGTTGATTGGAGGCCGAAGCGCAGATAACATAAACATTTTATATATACTCCAGTAATGTGGTGCAAATAGACCTGTGATCCATAATCCTCGATATCCAGTATATTTTTGTTGGAAGGAAACCCAGAAGGTGCTTTGGAAACAGCTACTGTATAATCATGTTATATTTATACATGGGTCTTCAGGTTCTTCACTGTTACAAGCATAGGGATCCTGCCTGAGTTGCAAGCCTGAGTTTAGTGTGCCTGTCATTTGCAGAATGATGTCCCCAGATGGTGAATTTAGTGACGCTATCCCGCATATCGGGCTAGCATCACTAAATTCACCCTCTGGGGACCTCATTCTGCTTAGGCCTCATCTTCTCTGGAAAGTTTCTTTATTATCAAATTTCTATAGTTTATATACGTTTTTAGTTTAGTTTCTCTATATCCCCAAATTGGCAGACTTCACATTGCATAATCGAAGTTCCCAATGGGTGTACATCACAATATTCAGCATTTGGGAACTTCAATATGAGGCTTGGTCTCCCATAGCAGATGAGGGCCCCACAAGGTGAATTTGGTGATGCTAGCCCTCTGGGGACCTCATTATGCAAATAACAGGCACACTAAATTCAGGCTTGGCCACTTGACGTCGACACGGTCCATGGAAGTGACGACAAGGGTTTTCTCCAACTGTGGTCAAAATTTTCAACAGTTGGAAATTTCATGCCTGACATAACATTATAGTTGGACATTTTACACTGAAAATAGGTTGCACAGAACTCATAGTTTATTTTCCAACCAGTAATTTTGTGGGGTATTTATTGATTTTAAAACAACAAAGTGGGGTATTTATTGATTTTAAAACAACAGTAAAACTTTGGGACTGAAAGGACATCAGTTTTTAATTTTTCGACCTTATATAGGGGTGGAAGGTTGGGCTTTTCTAACCGTTGGAAATATTGAGGTCCCAAAATTACAACTCAATAGAGACATGGGCGAAACAATTCCCGCTGAAAGTGGATGTCAGAAAATATATTAGCAGTCACTGTTAAAGGGACCCATGGCATCCGCAGTTGGTAAATGTGCAAAAAAATATACAGGTCTGTAAAAACATCACAATTAAGAGGAACATGGAGAAACAGGAAACCATTGTCATGTAAACAACACTGTATTTGTCAACATCGCTAATTGTGTAGTAAGTTCAAATATATTAGTCTGAATATGTTTTTCATATAATGTTTCAATGCTTTGACCTTGACCGATGTTTAGCGTCAAGTTTTTATTAAACTTTGGTATCAATATTTTTGTATTATTTTTTTTGTGTGTGTCATTGTTTTATTTTTCTCTTCCTTTGTTGTTATGGCTATGTGGTGTGATGTTTGGATGTACTTTCTCGGCTAAAAGACATTATCGTTAGATATAGTGCAGATTTTTATAAAACATGTTTCATCTGGGACTGTCCACCTTGAAATTTCCAACTGCACCCCTCCCTTGAACCAGACTAAGCCCCAACTGAAGGCCATTTCAGACTAAAAGTTTGACCAGAAAAATAATGCTGCTGGTCAAAAGACATGATATTCCACTCTAATTACTTGTTAGAAACGAAACAGTAAGAACAATTTCAACCTATACGTGCTGTAAAATTTCCAACTAATGTTGTTCGACTGTGTCAGGCATGAATATGCAACTGTTGAAATTTTTTACCTAAGTTTTGAGGCGAGACCCCCCCCCCCAAATCTGTCGCCACGTCCCTGATTGAAAATTAGACCATCTACCCCCGTTCATGCGCACGTGCTCTTATTTTGATTTGATGATATGGGATGCCAACCATACGGTTAGATACTGGATATCGATCAATTTGTAATTCGATTCGATGCTTATAACTGCTAATTGATTGTAATTGACTGCTAACTTGCCATAATAAATCCACTGGGAGTACTTATCCAAACGCGAAGAAGAAACTTATTTCAATGGGTCTTGTATAGTTTTAGTTAGATGGACATGGCTCATTCGAGCTTCCAAATTATGTCTGGAAGTAGGTATATCATAGGCTGACAAATACACGAAATATTGACGCACCGGCTTAATATGCTCTGAAAAAATACTGGTCACAGTCATTTTCCAGCTGTTTTCAATATTCTGCACATAATTGAAATAAACGCTCTTTATGTCTACCATATCAGGAATGGACTAACGCGAAACGCTCTTTTCTGTTCAATGCCATGCGCATGGCTGTTGTTTGTGTGGGACCAAAACACTGTGTTCAAAGTTGTATTTGCGTGTGACTTCAGTGCGTCTTTATGTGGTATATATAATGCCCATATAAAGGTAGTTCAAGTTTTTATCGACCTATTTCGATACCGGGAAAATTTCAAATGCAAACATGATAAGGTGTGTTTTAAGCGCAAAATACCATATGGCTTTAAACGGACATGGCTCATTCGAACCTCCAATTTTTTTCTACGTAATTGTGAGCGACGAATACGATGGGTGGATAAATACACCAACTATTGATATACCGGCTTCATATGCTCGAGAAACACTTGCCAAAGTCACAGACATTTTCCAGCCGTTTCAACTTTTCGCCAGAAGTCAGATAAACGCTCTTTATTGCTATCATAGCAGGAATAGACTACCACGGAACGCTCTTTTCTGCCCCGTGTCGTGCAAATGGTTGTGGTTTTTTTGTTTGGGACACAAACAGCGTATTCACAGTCGTATTTTTCATTACTTCCTGAAAATAAGCTATTGAACTTATTTCAAAAACATAATTCAGAATCAAGTAAGTCCAATGTGAACCTATTTGCACGAGGATATGTCGATTTCTTATGCAAGTATTTAATCATGCAACGCATTCTTTTTTACATACGGAATCTAACTATTTGTGAAAGTAGTAAGATGGGACAGGGTTACTATTTCCTTATGTCATGCAATCTTCCTGTTTTCATCCGACTTACCAGATTCACGCTCTTTATATAATGTATTTACATTGCGGCCGCGCCATTCAACGGAATAACTGGTATGTATAAGCTCACTATGGGTTTATTTAAAATAACATCAGTCCACTATGAACCTATGTGAATATTTAGGTCCACTATGAACCTATGTGAATATTTAGGTCCAATATGAACCTATGTGAATATTTAGGTCCAATATGAATCTATGTGAATATTTAGGTCCAATATGAATCTATGTGAATATTTAGGTCCACTATGCACCTATGTGAATATTTAGGTCCACTATGAACCTATGTGAATATTTAGGTCCAATATGAACCTATGTGAATATTTAGGTCCAATATGAATCTATGTGAATATTTAGGTCCAATATGAATCTATGTGAATATTTAGGTCCACTATGAACCTATGTGAATATTTAGGTCCACTATGAACCTATGTGAATATTTAGGTCCAATATGAACCATTGTGAATATTTAGGTCCAATATGAACCTATGTGAATATTTAGGTCCAATATATGAATCTATATGTGAATATTTAGGTCCAATATGAACCTATGTGAATATTTAGGTCCAATATGAACCTATGTGAATATTTAGGTCCAATATGAACCTATGTGAATATTTAGGTCCAATATGATAATATTTTCACGAGGATATGTTCGATTTAATTTTATCTCGGAAACGTGACATGCAACATCAAATATGATTGAAACTTGAACAAAATTCGTCGCTTTAACGACTCTAGCTAATCAAGAGAACAAAAATCTAAGTTTGCATCAAACAGACCATTCACCACTTTATACCTTGAGAGAATCTGTCGAGGCGGAAGAGAGCTGATGTCTGGCTGGGCGGATAAACCTACCGAGTCGTTTCATCATAAGAACAGGAGCTTGTGGTGGAGCCAAAACGCACGTATGCACTAAGACAACTCACCGCCATATGTTGATCGTAGAGAAAGTTGATACGCGGAGGATTAACAGCAGTGACTTATCCTCAGCAGCAAGATTAACGCGGATGTTTAAAAATGAAATTCAACTCTGGTATGTAATTATTGGTTGTACAGATAGCACGGATGGTCTGGGTGCGTTATCAGTCACGTTATAGCGTTAATATACGGCGTGGCTAATGTGCGAGTTCATCTGCAGGTCCCAATCAAAGGGGCAGGATTTCCTCTTAAAGCTTCGTCGAGACATTTCACGGAAGGGAGATAATCTTTTATCAGTTTGTTCCGATATTTTCTTCTATTATGTAACACACCTTACTCGAAGGTATTGGAGTATAGGATTGGTAGATCATGCCATGATTCTCTAGTCTGGCTAACGCCCGTGGAGATCATATTCCACCAGTATAAAACCTTGGAACTTTTTTTAAGTTTTGACAGGGAACTTTATCAAATCGAAAAAATAACGCGAGGAGTATATTTCTTAGTTATTATGTGTTCCTTTCACTGTTGGTAAAGGTCCAAACTCGAACTATCACGATTTAAATAAATTTGTGAGCGATTTAGCTTTGCGTCACATACAATTATGGAATTTCTGCTGGTTAATTAATTATTTATTGCGATAACGGCTCACAAATCCACGGAAAAGCATGCAATTTTAAATTGGGACATTCACCTGCAGTGAAGTACATTATTAACAGATAATATTACTAAGAAATATATTCCCCGCGTTATTTTGTCGACTTTATAACGTTCCCTGTCAAAACTTCAAAAAGTTCCAAGGCTTTGTACTAGTGGAACATGATCTCTGCGGGCGTTAGCCAGAGTAGAGATTCATGGCATGATCTATAGGATTGGAAGCCGCGTTATTTTTCTCTTCCGGCTTTTTTTTCCGAAGCAACGCCATAAACCACACGGAAGTGGGGCAACTGCCGACTGTATGTGTATCGACTATTTTTTTTTCAACATTGGCACTTTTCATTTTCACCCGGTTTTGTCAGAATCCTTCCAACTTATACGCGGGTATATACAATTAGGATTGGGTGGAATAACGTGTTTAAAGGTGGTTTTCTTCTTAACACGTTTTATATAGATTTTGTGGTATAAAATAATAAATATGAATCAAAGACACGTGTCCGGAAACGCTTCTATCATTTGATATTGATTTTATTTCTATTTTGTTCTGGTATAATACAAACAACATTTCAGTCCGGGACAGTTGTGGGGTTTAATTTTAGAACAGAAACTGCATCGGGGTGTAGCAAGCAGGGGAGAACTGTCTTTTCTTAGCATTCCCCATTAAAGAGACGGGTGGCGTTGGCGGTGGGTATGCTGTTAAAATATCAGCTCCGTCAATAACCGCCATGTTATGTAAACAAAAGCAAATAACGTTACAGAACCTGGCTTTTGTTTAGATCCGGATATGGTAAAAATAAAGAGCGTTATTTGTTACTGTTTTCCTGATATGGAAATAATAAAGAGCGTTTATATCATTTGTGTGTGATTAACCAATAGCAACACCCAGCAGGCTCTTGTTTACGTACACCATCGTACGTCTTGGCGACAATATACTATTTACGCGTGATTATATTTGGCATATGGACACAACTATATATATTTTAATATTCCTTCTGTTGATGGCGATTTGAACAAATGTGAATATTTCTGCAACGAACGCTGCCCGTGCCTTTAAGGTTATATATAAACAAATAATTTGATTCAGATACTTTGCAGGAATTAATAATCCAACGTGAGAGTTCGAGCTGCGTGTACTCGAAATCATATTCAGCAGGTACTACTCGGTATCCACTTTACTATGCTTTTATATAGACAACTAATTGACCCAGTCTTCAGTTTTTTGGTTTTGAAATCAGGTTTTATAAAAATCATGTTGTTGTTGTAATTGTGGTCCGGAAGAGATAGTCAGATAGACAATCTTTAAATGTGATGAACGAACAAATTACTTGATATTTCTAACGAATGACGGACGGAAATCCAACATTTTCAGATAAAAAAAGAGGAATAACTCTTGAACGGAAAATGCGAACAACGTCATTTAACATCTTTTGAAAGCCCTCATGATTTCAAACCTGCATACGAAATTTCATTGAGAACCTATAACCCATGGCTGAAATCTCCATAGATGGTCAGAAAACCACCATTTCAGGATAAACAAAGAATAACTCAAGATCTAGAACAGAAATTGTAAATGTCAACGGCAATTCTGTAGAAATGTGTGTCTGACATTTACAGAATGAGGTCCCCAGAGGGTGCATTTAGTGATATTACCACGCCCAACAGGCAGCATCACCAAATACACCCTCTGGAGACATCATTCTGCTTAGGCCTCATCTTCTGGGAAGTATCAATAACCTCAAATTAACATTGAATTTACAGTGTAGTTTCTTTTTCCCTTCTTTTCAGTTTGTATATCCCCTAACTAACAGAAGATAAAATGCATAATCGAGGTGACTAATTGGTGAACATCACCAACTTCAATATGATCCATACGAGGCCTAAGCAGAATTAGGTTCCTAGAAGTGTGAATTTGGTGACACTAGCATCACTAAATTCCCCCTCTGGGGACATCATTGTGTAACTGTCAGACACTCTATTTCCAGGGTAACTCCGGATGGCTAACCTCAGTCTTAGTAAACTTAGCGTACATTTGCTCCCAGACTCGCGCACGGTACGTGCGCGACTAGCAATTGTACTTCGAAATTTATTTACGACTGGGCTAACCTCTGTACGAAATTTTAGTCTGTATTTGATAATAGATGGCTGAGAAATTTGCGCTGACAGAAAACCATCATTTCCAGATAAACAAAGAAGGATAACTCTAGAAAACAAATTTTCCAACCAAAATTAATCTAGTACTAGATAACAATATCAGGTTTTAGTTTTTGTAAGGATTCAACTTAACCCTTTCATGATGGGAGCTGTGCTGGTGCAGCATTAAATATCTTGTGCCAGTGCATTCAATTATATATGCAAGTTTCTCATAGGGAGTCTCGCATATATATGAGAATGCACAGGCTTACATGGTCAGGTAAATATTGTTAGGCCAATGTTTCTCTTTATATATGCAAGGCTTGCATATATAAGAGAATGCATTGGCACAGGGTTTTTTTTTACAAGCTGCAATCATGAAAGGGTTAAGCCACTTCTACTCCGGCTTAAACTAGAGGTGGGCCTTTCCCAGTGAGACTAAGGGTACCCCCACAGCTGACCTGTTAAGTTTCATGGTCTGTCTGTGAGTCTCCCGGATAGCCACAGGATGTTATGACCAAAAAAAAGTTTCCAAAAATAAATTTAATTGTTTTTTTTTTGGAACATTTGTTTTTATAAGTTTAAAAAAAATGTTTTTACCAATATGTCAATATATATACATTGAATATGAATGTGCAAAACACATGAGCTCAAAATAATGTGTGAATAATAATCAATTTTTAAGGGTTTTTTTCTAACTTTTTTTTGGCAAGCCAACGGCTTATTCTCACTTTGCCGACAAGCCTGCAAAAATATCGCCGGCAAGGTGTGATCGTCGCGCCTATAGTCTGTATTAATTAAATAACAGTTTTCCCGGCTCCCGTCTGCAATGTTGTTTTAGCATGCCGCTAAACGAGTTTCACACGAGTCGTCATCAGATGAGCGATTTTCATGTTCACTCAGTGAAATAGTAGTAAACTGTTATTCGTATTGAGCGATCGTATTGAGCTATAAAAACCCCATGTCTCTCCAAAGTTGATCATATTCAATGTTCTATCTTCATCATGGCAAGTTCTCAAGTAAATGTATTCTTCATCGCCAACGATCGAGGAGGCAAACACCTGGTCTTCAACGACTTCAAATTCCGCATCAAATCACGTCGATCCGAGAATGTCCACTGGGTGTGTTGTCAGAATGGCTGTGTTATCACCATCAACACAAATAACGAGATAGTTAGTTCTTCAATGGGTCAACACAACCATCTAGCCGATTCTGACCAGGTACGACACATGCATTTTCTTATTTCAAATTCTTATAAAGAGCATCCATTCTTCTCTAAACAAAACGCCAGACAATAAAGAGCGTTATAATTAATAATAATATTTAACTGATATATCTCTATACAAAAAATAGACATAAAATCTAATTTTATTTCTTTTTAACAGGTTATGGTTGATGCCTTCGTCGCAGATCTCAAGCAGTCTGTCCGCAGTGGCTCTAGACCCGTGCCGTCTATATACAAAGAGGAAATCGGTAGCCTGAATTATACCGCTCCCGCTCAAAAATGAAGCCAAAGTTGCCAAAAGCGAGAACCGAGATACAGATACCATTTTTGTAAAATATTCATCTTGTTTTGTATTGGGAATAAATATTGTTTACACCAGATACCAGAACGATACTCAACAACAACCGCCGGCGAAGTTTTCCTGCTATCGTCAGAAAGAGACAACGACATCATGATATTGGCGACAGTCAGCAATCTACAATTTCTTCAAGACGCCGACACCTGGTGCTGCGTCGACCAGTTGAGCGATGCTTGGCTCAATGTACTAGAAGAATGGGAAGAATATATGGAAACAATCGGGCGGTCAACGCGTCTCTTAGACATTTCAAGAGAATATTCAGGGAAAACGAGATCGATGTTGTAGAATACTTAGATTCCATCGCTAAATTAGTTCGCCATTGAGCTTTTTGCTAAAGTATTGTCGTGTATTTGTTATATGTTTGTTATCTCCTTGTATGTATTTTATTAATTATTTTGCATCAATAAATAAATAAAACATGACATAGATTATTTCCTGACAACATTGAATCAGCACCAAAGGTTCCACAACCCTCGTTCCCAAATTGACAAATCATTAAAAACCTACAAAAAGAGAGGACAAACCATTAAAACACCAAAAGAAAAGAGGAATAGACTATAAGCGGCAAATGATTGAAGTAAGGGATTATTGACACCTCGTGCAGGTACCCCCGGAAACAATAGCCGTCGGCAAAGTGAGATGCTCCCAAGCCAACAACAGGACACCTGCCATAAAAATCTCCCTGATTGCCATTTTCAAAACTTAACAGGTCTGCCCCACAGTGCAATTGGGCTACATTAAGGGTAACCATATTGACATATTTGTGTTTCTAATTTTTAAGTTGAAAAAGGGGATGTCTCCACAAAAAAGGTGGATTGAGCTCATCATCGCAGGGCTGAGGTCCACAGATTCCTATGGTACATGTAATAAATATATACTAAAACTGATTGGAAAATGTAGGAATAAAAGCCTGTCAAAGTTGTGTACAATGGATGGACAGATAAGCTGATTCCCACAGGGGAGGGGGGGTATAATACCTTTGAGTCATTGTAATGAATTCCATTTTTATTATTCAAATTTGTTTTTAAGATCACAGTATGGCGTATGTATACAACTCATAACAAAAAGTCACATTATGCATAGTGATAATGCTCCAATAAAATCCTATACAAAATGAAGGGTCGGCAACATGCGTCCATAATTAATATGACAGACTAAAAGCAAATTTACACAAATTATTACAATTAACATGTGATGAAATAAATGCCTGATAATGAGATTAAAGAATACAGAAATCTCTCCCACGAAAATTATCCATCTGAAACAGTCTGAAAACAGAATACTTCCAACTTTTATACCTTAAATGTGTAACAAAATAAAAAAGTAGAAACAATTACTAAAAAAAAAATCACTGTCAATTTCACTATTTCAAAATGAATTAAATGAAGTATATTTCATTTCTACATGCTAGTTACTAAAGTCATAACTGATCATCTGAGGTGAATATTTCTCAAGCGAGAGCACATGTCGATGTTCAGCAAGTGTCATGGACCATTGATTATAAGCCATTATACAGTTTTCAATAATAAAGTTTTCTTCTAATAATGGCCTTATGTGGGAGAGTTTTCATGTGCTAGAGGGATTCTGGCTCCAACTATAGTTGATAAAGAGACAATGAAAACTAAAGTACGGTCAAACTCTATACCCCTCAACCTTTGATTAATCACGACTGAATGTGTGTTGAAATATTAACAGCAAAATTGTGGACTAACATTCAACAGGTCATATCCTAGATTTGACTGTTATAGTTATATTCAACTATAATTGATTAATATCGATATCACAGATTTATGAATTCGATAAAAGACCTATAATAATCCAATATCACATTTCATAAAAATGATTAAATACAGCGCCATACTAAATCAGTAAATACAGCGCCATACTAAATCAGTAAATACAGCGCCATACTAAATCAGTAAATACAGCGCCATACTAAATCAGTATCATGTTTGCATTTGTTATGAAATAACATGTCTTGATCCAATGGAATGATTTAATTAATCAATATTGTGCTTGATAACGAAGTCAATTATTTGCTTCAGTATATTTTAACAGTGCAATGTGGCTGTACAGTGGGATGCAAAATCCCATAGTTTCCACAAAAACAGTGTATATACAATGTATGTGATTATAATTATAGAGAATGTTAGTTTCAGGTTTGCGAATTTTGTTTTAATTTCAATTGTGAACCGCCAAGAAAAACTATTATAGCTGTATATAACTATAAAAGTTTAATCCAGCATTTCATTATTATTCAGGGAGTTAGTCAACAGGGTCTGAGGGATTAGAGTTTAACGAGACTAAGCGTATGAGACTACACATATTATGTTACAAATAGCACCGTAGATGATAAGAGTATTAGATACATGTGAGACTGAGAGCCAATTTTGATGATCCATATTCCGAATCAAATATACCATTTACAAGATTAAGATTGATAAACTTCTAACCTCGCCTGTCAACCATCGACATACTATAACATTCCATGCCTATGTTGGGAAACTATTCAATAGTGAAACATACAGTTCTAGTTCCAAACAATGCCCATGCAACATTCCACAGAAGTTTCTTTAGCCGTCATTAAGACAGGAAACACACTATATTATAGTCACTATTAACCCTTTACCCAACAAACCGGCCAAATAAAGATTCAACAGCCTAAAATATCTTCGGTCTGTCTCAATAGAACCATACACATATGGATATCATTGGAACCGGCTCCTTGACCACATTGTGATAGATACAGTTATGCCCTGTGCCAATGCATTCTCTTATATATGCGAGTCGACCATAGGTCGCCTTGCATATATAAGAGAATGCATTGGCCTATGGTCGACTCGCATATATAAGAGAATGCATTGGCACAGGGCCCTTCTGTTGGGTAAAGGGTTAAGAGGCAAAAACTCGTGCATAACAATTCACAATCGGTGTGGATATTACGTTATGTGAGTCATTTCACTATGGACTTGGATAAAATTCCTCCAAATACCATTAAGGTTTCCAAAATGTTAACTTTGTTTCTAGCCATATCATTTATATCATCAGCAGTGAATTCAGTTAAGAGCGATGTGCAACTTGTTGCCACATAATAAACCAGATCAAATATTGATCCCAATAAATTGCTGATCTGATGACACAATGAAGAGCGTGATTTATGGAAAACCACTTTTCTGCAGGTCCAGATTTACAGAAGCAAATTGGCAGCAATACTTTATCATATCCAATAATTGCTGATGAGTAGTTACTTGGTTCCTATTAATTCTTCGTAGAGATGTTCAGCTTATAAGTCCAGGTAATAGTCTGAGACCGTTTGTTGAACTTATTATCTAAACACTCCCTCCAAAATGACTGAGTAGAAATCCTATGTCATCTGTACTTGTATTATCAAAACACTCCTCCGAATAAATAATAGACTATTCCAGCATATACCTCTATAACTGAATGGGAGAATCCATTCCGTAATAAGAGGGGTTAAATGACTGTTAAAGATGGATCATTAAAACCTTCTCTCGTCCACATGTTTTCTCATTTCTCGAGAGATACTATAATCGATTACTGACCACATTTATATATGGATGGACTTTAAACATAAAGCATGTCTAAATGTACAGACGCTTTTTCGCTATAGATATTTATGTACATATATGCAAGCACCTATATTATTGTTCGACAATATTGATATAAGGGATGATATGTAGACATTGCAAAGCCTAGTTTAAATAGAAATTTAAATGCTGTTGTCAAAGACAACTTTGAAAATTCATCAAGAAATCACTAATATGGGCACTTGGAGCTTTGGTATTAGTATAAGAAAGCATAAAAATTTATATAAAGTATTCTGATTTTAATAACAGAGATAACTTAAGACTTTAAGGGTCAATTTTGCAGCTATTTTTACAGTAAGAAATGCTAATAGTTTCTCTGTTTAACATCTAGCATCTATCTGTATCTATCATTCATTGCTTTCTTTATTGTTGAATGATTTTGTCGAGTTGTATAGAAATAATTACAGTAATTCCATAAATAATCGACTCATTAACCACAGCAGAATTATGGGTAATTTTTCAGGATTTAGTTGGAAATATGGTTTGTTGCCATTCATTGGAATGGCAACAAGCCATATTTCCAACTAAATCCTGAAAAATTACCCATAATTCTGCTGTGGTTAAGGAGTCGATTATTTAGGGCATTACTGTACATGATTGATAACATGAAATATAATAAACAATAGAAGAAATACACATATGGTTGATGACTATGAACCTCTCACTTATTATTCACAGGCCGGCATCCCTAGCTCAGACTATCACATCTGAGTGTCTTACTCCATGAATCATTGCTTGGCATATGTTTCAGATATTGGAGATTTTCTGAAATCCCTACTGATCCCTATGGAATTATTAAGATTCTTACGGGGACACATTACCTACATATGAACACATGAGTATGATCACCTGAACAATTGCACTGCAAACATAATTCTCAACCGCAAACTGTAGCCAAAATGCCAAGAATAGATCTAATATAGATCAACCTTACTGCTTCTTTGTCAATGTAAACTGTCTATCTAAGGCCTGAGAAAGACTTGTACAGACGAAAACTTGCCAAAAAAAAACAAAAAATAAAGGTTTTTATTTATTACTTTGACCACCTTACTAACAGATTTATATGGTTGCCTCCAACATAAAATAACAGATCTAACTTATATCAGATAGATCGTATAGTTACCAAAATTAGCTATCATAATTTACAAAGGAACTATTAAAAGTTGATAAGAAAATCAACAAACCAATGTAATTTCGAAACATGATGCAGCAGTGCGCCGTAAATCCAACAATGTCCTAAACGATCAGACCTGTGACTCATACAACGGGTCCCTTTCATCTTTCTGAGGCCCTATAGCCATGTGCGTAATTGATGGAGACTCAACCGTGTGAGAGGTTCTGCTGATGATTTGGTTGAGTCCCTGCAGCGGCCCTGTGAGCACCGCAATCATGATGATATAATTATAAATAACATTCTATAAGACACGCAGGACGTTACATTATACACGGCCTCACATTATAACCACCGACGGTCGACTGAGTTATGATTAATGGATCGCTCTCTTGTAGCACGACATCTATCACACAACCATTAAAGTTCTTAGTGTACAGTCCTCCTGTCATTTTCTCCAGGTCGGGAACACCACCTGTAGCAAAGTGAAGAAAAGTCCGTTAATTGACATTATTATATGATCATAAGTTTCTTTCCCAAATTCCTAAGTTAAAACTTAACGAAAAAATTGAAATATCTAATGATGTTCACCTGGTTAACAGGTTAATAACAGTTCTGCATGAGTGACGTAAGATACTTCAGGAGTTAGCATAACTTATTATCAGACCTGAAATAGATCAGATTTTCACAGTGACGTTCAATATCACGTCTTGAACAATCAAAGCATGTTTCATATAATAAAACAGTTATCGCATTGTTTCTTGGTTAACACGAGGAATTGTCAGCTCTTGGAAGTCAATATTCACCTTGGCCTAAGGCTTTCGTGAATATTGACTTCCTGGGGTTGACAACTCCACGTGTCAACCTCGAAACATTGCGATGACTGTATAATATTTAATGGTCAGGTAATAAAACGAGCGTCGCACAGCGACCGCATTTATCCCGTCGGGTCGCTAAAACATGACAGCTAGAGAGACACGTTTGCAGTTGTTTACCAAAACTAAGAATAGAACCAAAACAAGATCACGTGCCCGATTGGGTCAGTTGCTAAATAAAGATTTGATGGATCATGTGGATCGATACACAAATTCCATTGGTGGTATTAACATGCAGTATTATATGATCATTAATAAGATTTAATAAGTCAACATCTGCCTGGTAATTTATTCGCAATGTTACCAAAAACTCTCAGCAGCATCAGGGTAATATATAACCAGGGCGCTGAATATTCTCAGTAAATCGGGAGAGCGGAACTATATCGCCGGAGGCACGTGATCAAGTCGTGAGAGGGCCAAGGTCTTTTTCGAAAAAAGTATGTTTTTGTTTGAAATTAACCTCCCCCCCCCCCCCACCCTCCCCTTTTTTTTGTTGGTTTGTTTGTTTTGTGATCCTGCGGCATTCGCTTGGCATTGACCAGCAGACATCACTAACCAGGGGGTCTAGTGTCTCGTTTCAGGTCCGGGTTCCCACAGACTCCGCTTGTTTGCTTGTGGCCATGGCGCATTGTGGGCCAAAAAAGGAAGACGCGAAGCAAGAAATGGATAACTGGACAGTGAACATCCTACCAATAATTTTACGACTACCTTTTTGATTAATAATTCATTAAATAAAGGTAGTCAATCAGGCAGACCTGTCTTTGTTGTGTTACGACCCTGCGGGATAAATATACCTTTATTTATTCATAACCCTTTCATGACTGGCGTTTTCTGAAATTTTGTGAAAACCCTGAGCCAATGCATTCTCAATTTCCACCATGTGACGATTAGTGTTGACATAGAAGCATACAAAATGAAAAACCATTTTTAAACCGCCTGATATAGAGAATAATTTCATTGAGTCATGTCGTCCCAAAACGGAAACAATGTTCCAAACAAAGAAATGCGCCATCCATCTGACGACGGAAAGAAACAAATGGATGTTAAAAGGATCAAAGACTATCAAAGTCATTTCCAGTCCTAATTCCTAATTTTAGTAAATACCATTCATTTTAACCACTACTCCTTGTGTTTCAGTGTACTTACCAACATATATATTACTCCTTGTGTTTCAGTGTACTTACCAACATATATATTACTCCTTGTGTTCAGCATCTGTAAGACTCCTCCAGAGTCTCCTCTCAACTCCTCTCTGTCAACCAACAACCTCGCTGTTCGGCCTTGTCTGAAATAATTAAGCAAAACTTATAAAACAGGTAACTGCTTATAGGTGACAAGTACAATCACCTGTGACAGGTGACTCCATGAGCTTAACCTAAAGGCTTTGTTGAATATAGAACAATAATGAGACATCTATTAGTTGGAGTTTGATATTTCCAAATTGATTTGCTGGGATTTACCGTATCGAGACTGTTGACAACCAGTATCCCAAATATTATAAATGAGAAAGAACAAGAGATGGACTGTCGTCAGGTGCATACCCCCTTGTGGTATACCCGCTTGTGTGGGCATATCTATAACTTATGACTGATATACTCAGACAGATGGACCCAAAAATCATAATGTTCAAATAAACAAAGATGAGTAACTACAGAATTAAAAACCTAAACAAAACGATTTAACATATGCCATTGAATATCCTGATAGTGGTGAACATCCATACCAAAATTTCATTGAGATCCGAACACAACTGTTGAAGTTATGACATGAGCAGACATCAGACGGACAAAGAAGCCAACATTTCCAGATAAACAAAGATGAATAACTCAAGAATGGAAAATCTGAACAAAATGATGGAACCCTCTATTGAATGTCCTCATAGTAGTGAACATCCATTCCAATTTTCATTGAGATCACTGATCACTACTTTTTAATTTATGACATGAATAGACATCGGGCAGACGTACATATGGATGCAGATGGACGTACGGACGGACAGGTGCAAAATAATATATACACCCCTTTTTCAAAAAGGGGGGCAAATAATTGGGTGTGATAATGCCCAGTTTTTTTTGTTGGATAACTAAAATTGCAAAACTATCGAGGATTCGAGACAAGCCTGTGTATGGAACAGCAGACATCAGAAGGGCTGAGGCCCTCGGTAGCAGACGCATGACGAAGCAGATATACTAACCTGGAGACAAAGACTGTGTGTTCGTAGCCATCATTGACCAATGTTCTTGATCTTATGTGTGCTGGTCCACTTCCTAACTCATATCTGTATAAAAAAGAAGCGAAGAATTCTAAAACAATGTTACCAAACAAACAAAATTCTTAAAGATCTCATCAAAGAAGTCAAGCTTCACATCAGGCCTGAGAATATGGTGCCGGACATTTGCAGAGGGTGAATTAGTGATGCTACCCCAAACGGTGGGCGAGCATCAGTACATTCACCCTCTGTGGACCTCATTCTGCTTAGGCCTCATCTGCTATGGTAGAGCTGGGATCAGATTGAAGTTCCCCAGTTGAAATTAGTCAACTCAATTATGAATTTTATCTTTTGCAAATTAGGGGATATAGAAACTGAACAGAAGGGAAAAAGTAACTAAAAACAAGGTTAACTTGTGACTATAGATACTTTCCAGAAGATGAGGCCTAAGTAGAATGAGGTCCCCAGAGGGTGAATTTAGTGATGCTAGCCCGTCATGTGGGGTAACATCACTAAATTCACCTTCTAGGGACCTCATTCTGCAAATGACAGACACACTATTTCAAGGCTTGCCCCCTCAACTGTTGCAGGAGCATAATAAGAACTAACCTGACTTCTATTGTTCCGTCGACCACTCCTATAGCGAAATAATCTTTGTTTCCTAACTCTTCGGTCGGAAGCTGACCCATCCAGAATATGAGACCATTTGACTCGGTCGTTTTTATTTTAAATTCAATATTCTCTTTAGATGAAGATTTCTGTGGCAATAAACTGGCCTTGAATGCAGCAAATCCATCACCGGAAACTTCAAACTCTGAGTTAACATAAACATCTGAAAAAATTTAAAACAACTGATATTAACCATTTCGTGAGGATAATGAGAGTAGACAGCTAGAGGTGCGAGATATCACCGGTGCATCGCGAATCAGAGTTCTACGATACACGCACCGGTTACATAGCCAAAAAATCGCGCATCGCGATAAACAATTTTGTTTATCTATTATCCATTATTCGTTCTTTAAAATTGCTATATTCACGCAGGAGAATAAGAATAAAATACAACGGCACACAAAGAAGCATAATCAAGTCGTTCTACTTCAAAACGCCGATTAAATAGGTCAGCCACCTGTTCATCGGTCATGCGCGTGGGCGTTGTTGTTTTTGTGTGAAGAATGATATACCATTGTCACCGTTGGCACACACCGCGTCAATACAGACAGCGTTCCGAACTTCCGACGTGGTATTATTGGATTACTCCCCCTGGACTGTATTTAAATGAATTAACACAAACGTGGTATGTTTTTGTACTTGAAAGTCGTGTAATCCCATACGACCTTGGCCTTAAATAAAACATTCCATGAACTGAAGTAGCTGGTATTGAAGGATTAATCAAATTAATGAACTATTAAATAATGACTATGATTGAATATGTTTTTTTTCAACCAATTCATGAATTCCATATGAAGGGCTGCATCCAGAAATACTAGGGTATCCTATCTAGATACGTATTGTATCGCGACCCGCATATCGCGATACGTATCATATCGCGACATTGGGTGTACCTCCCACCCATATAGACAGCCATTATACTACTGGACCAATATTGCTGTGGACAGTCAAAAGTAACAGGTAAATCGCATAAGACCAAGGTCACCTAGGGGTCACATGGCGGCAGTCAAATTTCCGGAAACATTTTATTTCCACAACATGCTGGCTGTTTTATTTATATTTGTGAAATATTTACAGTTATTGTTCTGCACCCCATCAACAGACAGTTATAGGACATAAGTGAACCTTTAACTATATTTTAATAGATTGTCTTGATGCCAAGTGGAAATCACAAGAGTATTTTGAGTTTTATCTGTATTTTAATCACAAAATAGCTATTTGCAGTCTTGAATTCGGGATATAAAATTATGTACTTGTAATTGTGGTATGGAAGAGACAGACCATCTTTAATCCTCCCATGGCGGGAACTGCGCTGATGCAGCATAAAGATCCTGTGTCAGTGCATTCTCTAATATATGCCAGTCTACCATAACTATCATATAAAATAGAATGCATTGGCACAGGGTTTTTGCAAAATTTCAGGAAGCTCCAGTCATGGAAGTTTTAAAGAGATATCTTACCTGTTTGGCAAGTGCTTCCGGTATATCCGATTGGACAGTCACATTTGTATTGATCGTCCCTTACTGAACAGATGCCTCCGTTCACGCATGGGTTGTTCGTAAGGCAGATGTCGATTCTTGTCTCACAATTTTTTCCTGAAGAAAAATATAAGGACATGGATAGAATTAGTGAGTGAGCATCTAACTAACCAGGAGTGTGTAAGTTTAAATTAAAAGGGACTCAAGACCTTCAAAGTGGGTTCATGCGACACAAAATAAATTTTGTCTGTACAACAACTATCATCAAGAAGTACATGCAAAAATAGATCAATTTCATTCATAATTTCATTATTAATAACTCTAAAAAAAAATGAGATTTCGCATAACCATGTTATGCAAACATTACTGTTACAGTGGAATTACCGGTAAAAGTCCAATTAGTCAAATAAGATACCAAAGTTTAATCAAAAATAATAGTAATGAAATCATATAGGTTCCACAAAACATAAGAATATCTGATGCATGTGCATTGTGCCTTACCTGTGAACTCTGGAGCACAGTTACATTTGTATTCTGTGTTCGTGAAGCTCTGACAATCTCCACCATTTTGACATGGAAGTTTGTCACACATGTACCTCTCTCCACATTCATTTATGTTGTAGCTCGTCACTGCACTCTCAATGATGTCTAAATCCTTCTCATTTATCTGAATCTGTTAATAAGCAAATGACCCAACAGTTATTCAGTTGAAATTTTAGTACTGGAAATGTCAAGCTACTTGAATACTCATGACACATAGCAGAGCTACAGTAATGCCGTAAGTAATCGACCCCTTAACCACAGCAGAATTATGGGTAACTTTTCAGGATTTAGTCGGAAATATGGCTTGTTGCCATTCATCGGTAAGCCCTCACTGAGAGCTATCCGATGAATGGCAACAAGCCATATTTCCGACTAAATCCTGAAAAGTTACCCATAATTCTGCTGTGGTTAAGGAGTCGATTACTTACGGCATTACTGTAGTTATGTGAGGAGATCAGGCCTGAATATATGGTGTCGGACATTTGCAGAATGAGGTCCCCAGAAGATGAATTTAGTAACTCTGGAGGAAATAACTCAAAGTCGAATTTAACCTATATTTTGTGGCAGTTAAATTTCATACAAGATATCTTTCCATTAAGTTCAGTATCTAAATTTATCATCTGGAAATGAGAGATGAACGGACATGCAGACAAAAATCTTAATACGCCCTATTTTTAAAAACAGGTGTATAAAACTATTGACATATATGTTGTGGTAGTGAACCTACATATCAGCTTTTATTCAATTCAGTTCATTAGAACTAAAGTTATCATCTGGAAATGTAAAATTAAAGGATTGAAAGACCAAAATATAATATGGCCTATTTTTAAAAATGGGCGAATATAACTCTTGATACAACTCACCTCTAAAACACAGCCTACGAAGCCGTGGTGGATCTCGACTGATGATGAGACTCTCTGTGTTAGCCTGTCGACTCCTCCCAGGAACAATGGCTGCTGGAGGTTCAATCCTACAGTCGAACCAACTGTGCTTCCTGTGTAACACAGATATAGATTATTAATATACAGGAATACTGGTGACAAAGTAGATTTATACACAATCCAACCTAGCTTATAATTAATATCTCAAGCAATGGGAGACAACCATGATACATGTATCAGAGTTGACTTAGTGGACATCAATTTTGATATGAACTACAGTAATACCCTAATTAATCGACTCCTTAACCACAGCAGAATTATGGGTAACTTAACGGAAAATATAAATAACGGAAATATGGCTTGTTGCCATTCATCGGAAGCTCTCGACGAGAGCTTTCCGATGAATGGCAACAAGCCATATTTCCAACTAAATCCTGAAAAGTTGCCCATAATTCTGCTGTGGTTAAGGAGTCGATTAATTAGGGCATTACTGTATAATTTGCCTACTTACCGGTAAGACAACAATTTAAAGGCCTGGTTTCTGAACCTATCATTAAACTTTTTTCGCATATTGTAAAGAAAAAACAAAATGTCGCGACCACACGTACCCTGAAAATCTAAGTCAAGAAAGGGGAATACCTCATCCATATACATATCGCACATTAGCAATATATGTGTGATGGACACATGAACGTCCCAACAGTATGAACACTAAAAGTAATTCCAACCATCGTCATTGCATATATTTTGATAATTTCTTATAAAGAGAGCGTTCCAACTATTCCATAAAAGGATCAATCATGTAATCCTATGAAATATTTACTACAAAACAATATTGTTATGGTATATACTGTGCAAGAAACGACAAAGAATACTATCTTATCTTAACCCTTTCAGTGCCAAGCCCGATTTTTGTATCAACCCATATACCCTGTGCCAATGCATTCTCTTATATATGCGAGTCGACCATAGGTCGCCTCGCATATATAAGAGAATGCATTGGCCTAACAATTTTTCATCATTTGTTATTGTTTTTTACAATTTTTTACAATTTTAATAATTTTTTCTTATATTCTTTAACAGACTTATTTTGTAGGTTTAGTGCCAGGGAATCTTACGTTTTTCATGGGCATCAAAATTATTACTATGAATACTTGGTGATAGTTTTGAGTTATAACATGCCCCTAAGGTTTTATCCAGTTTGTTTTTAAATTCGCTATAGCATGCTTAAGCATACCCAAATTTTTTTTATTTTTTATTTTTTTTAGGGCCGATTTTACAAACCATAAATTAGGGCCGATGAGATTGACCCCTGGCACTGAAAGGGTTAATATACTAAATATGGAAGATTGATATTTGAAAGACCTGATGCGATTAATTTACAATTATATTAAACTAGATATCATTTCTGAACAAAAGGAACTGTAGCATTTCAACAGTCAAAATTATGTTATAGTTTTTTAACAAAATAGTTTATTTCTAATAACGAAGTTAAATAAAACTTTTGTTGATTTCTTGTGAAAATCACAAAATAATTTAACTGACAGCAAATATCGTGATCTATTAAACTCATCAGCTCAAATAGATTCCCTTTGGTGTGAAAATAAATGTTTTTCTCTTGAAAACAAGAAGTGTCTTTCTCCATCTATATGTTTTTTACAATTTTTTACAATTTTAATAATTTTTTCTTATATTCTTTAACAGACTTATTTTGTAGGTTTAGTGCCAGGGAATCTTACGTTTTTCATGGGCATCAAAATTATTACTATGAATACTTGGTGATAGTTTTGAGTTATAACATGCCCCTAAGGTTTTATCCAGTTTGTTTTTAAATTCGCTATAGCATGCTTAAGCATACCCAAATTTTTATTTTTTTTTAGGGCCGATTTTACAAACCATAAATTAGGGCCGATGAGATTGGCCCCTGGCACTGAAAGGGTTAATATACTAAATATGGAAGATTGATATTTGAAAGACCTGATGCGATTAATTTACAATTATATTAAACTAGATATCATTTCTGAACAAAAGGAACTGTAGCATTTCAACAGTCAAAATTATGTTATAGTTTTTTAACAAAATAGTTTATTTCTAATAACGAAGTTAAATAAAACTTTTGTTGATTTCTTGTGAAAATCACAAAATAATTTAACTGACAGCAAATATCGTGATCTATTAAACTCATCAGCTCAAATAGATTCCCTTTGGTGTGAAAATAAATGTTTTTCTCTTGAAAACAAGAAGTGTCTTTCTCCATCTATAAGTTACATCTGATGTCTCCTTAAAATGATGTGAAACACTCCAATGAGGTGTTAGGCAAGAAGTGTCTTTCTCCATCTATAAGTTACATCTGATGTCTCCTTAAAGTGATGTGAAACACTCCAATGAGGTGTTAGGTACGAAATAACAAATAAATCATGCCAAAATAAGTTATTTTCATAAATTTTATATCCAGTCATTGTTATTAACGAATTACACACACTGACTATTATTTGCGCAATCATTGTTGTAATGTTTATGCCCAATAATGCGTCCCGAATAAAATAGTAAATATTTACATTTGTGCTTAGTTCAAACGTTGTGTTCTCTGAAATGGTACAGTCGACATGGTGGGAATTTTCGACATTATTATAGTTTGTTGTTATATTCTTCACACAGAAATAGTGTTTAGATACTAACATATCGGGTTTATACACTGAAATAAGTCCATAAGATGTCTTTAAACTTGAAGGTAAATTACTCTAAAATGAATTATTTATTCACTTTTCTGCTTTTTCAAAATATACAACTTCATCTATTTGTGTTTATTGTTATAAATTGATATATAAGGCACTGTTTACACATGCTACACTCTGCTCTTGGTTAACGACCATATCAGGGTCATATCAAAGCATTGTCTTGATTGTCACGCAGCTAGCCATGTGCCAAAATTACAGGATTAAAACCAATGGTCGGTGTAAATCCTCTTGCTCGTTGTGTGACAATCAAAACAAAAAGTCAATATGACCTAAATACTTCCGCTAGCAGGGCGTAGCGCAGCATGTGTAAAAAGTGCCTAAAACTCATATGAGTAGGTTAGGTATTCCATTCATGACATAAGTTAAAATATGAGTAACTCTAAAACATAAACCATCACCACTAACATTAAGACGTGGGCTGGATTTTGATACACCAATATTAGTTCACCCTATTATAAGTTTCTAATGTCCCATATTCACTGGCAAAAGAAATTCATTTCAGAATACTAAGTGGTTTTAACCTGTGAATCATAATGAAATAAGGTTTCAAGAGAACCAAAATTTTGTTTTAAATAAGTAGATAGCTTTAGTACTAAGCATTAATATAATTATTATATGCATGTTGGGGTTTGATCCAGGTATTACTATCAGGCAGGAACATACCGCTAGCCTGATTTTAAGCACATTGAATTGAACATTGAAAATTAACTTGAGGATAATCCACATCATTTTAGAAGAGAACTGATAGTCGAATTATAACTTAAAGTCACTTATAACATATTCTATTGCTTTATCAAAATCAGTGACATATATGTGAAAAAACAAACTTCATCAGATATTTTCTTCATCAGCAATTTTGTTGTGTTTTAATCTGTTTTAAGGCTAAATCAAATAATACCTGTGTTTAGGGTAACCCACCTGCCCCTCCCAGAACAGGCCACCTCTTCACCATTTTATTGTTTTTTTTTCTTCAAATTTTTCTCCGACTCATTTTTTTTTTTCATTTAAAATACGGAAATATGTGACCGGAAGGTAGCGACCGCAATAAGCCGTTGCTTTAAAGATAGTGAACAACAGTCATTATTTTGTTATTTATGCTGCTGAATTCCATAAATCGCCTTAGGAAACTTGTGACCAATTTTCCAGTCCCTGTACCCTTGGACACCTGGAACAAAAAGTTTTCTCTCCAATTCCCCCCATAGAACAGAATGGCAGAAATAATGTTGAGCAAGAAAAATAAACTGAAAATTTTTAATAAAATGACTTTACCACCCCCCCCCCCCATTACCCTAAACACAGGTATTATTTTATTATTTATCCTAATTGGGAATTATCATCCCTACAAGCAATTCATAGAAAAGTATAATGCTATCATCCATTTTCAGTTAAAATCATGGAGATCACATTCAATGTGCCCAAACCGATTAAACCTGGCCCAAAATCTGCCTTTATTAATCCTGTTATGTGTGTGATTATTTTAAGCAAATAATATTCTGATTGTACATTTGTGGTTATAAATATCGCATGTGATTGCAGCATGATAAGCAGCAATGGTTTCTTAAATACATCGCCTTCATCGTGAATAAGATACCTGAAGATTAAAAAGCTATGGATACATTTCAGATCATGTTTGAACATTTACACATTTAATTCCACTTTTACTTTGAATAATTCTCGCAATGAGGAAACGTAATAAAATGTGTCAAATCAGTTACATGTACTTCCATATTTAAGTGGTTGCAAAACTGTTGCTGATATTTAAGAAATGTATATGATTTTCCAAGATCGCTAAGGGTATGTACAAATACAAGTTGAATTGCTGGCATAATAGTAATTAAACAGTGCACACTAAATCTGGCCATTTAAGGGACCATCTCCTGTTATACTCAACAGAATATATGCACAAATGAATGAATTTGAGCCATGTATGAGTGCGAAATACACTTATGTGCTCTAACATAAATAAATAACATGGTTAATTATAATGAAAATGAGTTAATGACTCCAGCCATAAACTCATTTTCATTATAATTACCATGTTGTTTTACATCGTTCATAAAGTGAGGTAAATGAGTGTATTTTGCACTCATCTATGGCTCAAATTTATTCATGTGTTCCCAAGTTTCAATGATTCAAATTGAAATGTTTTTTTTAATTCAAATAAACTTCTCGGGTTGACCAAATAATGCACACATATTAATATGGGTATCTCAGTATAGGAAAGGGATCATTCTTTATTAAATTAAAATCAGTAGATAAACAATTTAGCTGACCAAAATTCAAACATTATTATGAAAATTCAGAAACAAAACACCTATTTCTCAAATGGTTTTCTGTAGTTATAAATAATTGATGAGAGAAGTGAGGAAGCGTTGGGTAAGATGACAGTTTATAGTTAGAGTTATATTCAGGGCTTTATGGATGGGGGCTTTGATATATACTTTCTTGGCCCGACCCTGTGGTAAAAAAATAAAAGAAATGAAACAAAATCAAGCAAGAGATGCATAACCAAATTAGAGCACATTTGATGTGATACTATGTCTCATGATATTCAGAATTGTTTTAAAATTCCATGAAAATAGACAATTTGTTTAAAATAAACATAATAGTTTCTCCAAATGAGAAAGACATTCATAATTTTGTTTTAAAAATAAAACATTTTAGGGAACTTAACTTAATTGTTCAATAAATATCAACATTGAAGGAGTGGTTCAAGCAATATTGCAGAAAGAGATAGAAATCCTTGGTAGAATTTTCTCAAAGTAATTGATAACTGGAAGAATATCGGCGAGATGTACGAAGGTTGTGTATTACACATGTGTATATACAAGCAAAACTTGTTAATTCTTTTGCAATGACATGACATTGCTGATGTATCCTCATGTTGCGTTTACAGTCGTCGGTATCAGTTGATAACACAATCATCATCTTATAGGTCTACACGCCGTAGCCAGGTGATTAGAATGCAGGGTTTTCGTTGAATGTATATAAGGTCCATGCTACTACAACTGAAATCAAATTATGTGGGGTAGCATCACTAAATTCACCCTATGGGGACCTCATTCTGCAAATGACAGACACCCTATTTCAAGGCTTGTTTGGGAGAAGATATCTCCCAAGTTGCCCTCCAGACTGGTCTGTGGAGGATACACACATGTATAATACACAGGCTTCATACATCTTGCTGTATTTGTTTTTGAGGAGGAAATATCTGAGCTGTCCAGCAAGGATAAATGTAAATATGAGATTGAGGTAGGAGCTGAATAATGAATGCCGATTGAAATCTCCTGTAAATATGAGATTGAGGCAGGAGCGAAATAATGAATGGCGATTGAAATCTCCTGTAAATATGAGATTGAGGCAGGAGCGGAATAATGAATGCTGATTGAAATCTCCTGTAAATATGAGATTGAGACAGGAGCGGAATAATGAAGGCTGATTGAAATCTCCTGAAAAATGAAATAGTTATGGTGGGGTAAGGACAAGGGTTAAAGGTCCCACCACTAAGAAGCTAAATGGTCTAAGCATCAAACAGCTGGCGATTTTAATGAGAGCAAAATATACCTGATCTAAAGAAATAGTAGTAATGGCTATAATATGGCATTCTCACTGGAAGAAAATAGTAGTAGTTGGTATAATATGGGTATCATTGGTGCAGGAGGAGAAGGTTAACCCTTTACCCAACAAACCGGCCAAAAACGGCCAAATAAAGCTTCAACAGCCAAAATTATCTTGGGTCTGTCTCAATAGAACCATACAAATATGGATATCATTGGAACCGGCTCCTTGATCACATTGTGATAGTTACAGTTATGCCCTGTGCCAATGCATTCTCTTATATATGCGAGTCGACCATAGGTCGCCTCGCATATATAAGAGAATGCATTGGCCTAAAAAAAATCTTTTTTTAACACTTTTTACCATTTTTTCTTACATTCTTTAACAATTTTATAATTTTTAATGTGTTAAGCCAATGCATTCTCTTATATATGCGAGGCAACCTATGGTCGACTCGCATATATAAGAGAATGCATTGGCACAGGGCCCTTCTGTTGGGTAAAGGGTTAAAATCATAAAATCGTGTAACTGATGTGAATTTTATTTGGTAAGTGGTAAACTTAAGGCGACACCAGTTGGTATCAAGCCAGAGTCTTTTTTGGGGAAATATGATTAACACTTCCATGACTGGAGCTTCATGAAATTTCACGAAAACCCTGTGCCAATGCATTCTCTTATATATGCGAGTCTCCCATAGGTAGCCTCACATATATAAGAGAAAGCATTGGCCTAACAATATTTACCTTGACCTTGTAAGCTGGTACATTCTCTTATATATTGAAGGTTCCCTATGGGAGACTTGCATATATAAGAGAATGCACAGGAACAGGATCTTTATTGCTGCACCAGTGCATTCTTTTATATATGGGATGCTCCCTATGGGAGACTCACATATATAAGAGAATGGACTGGCACAGGATCTTTAATGCTGCACCAGCGCAGCTGCCTTCATGAACCTCAGGGTTAATGCATACTATCTGACATAAATAAAAGAATGTCACAGTCATATTTACTCAAAAGACTCTGGAAATTTTGATACATGTAACATTAATTAAACAGGAGATTATTAAAATAGTAAACCATGGACAGAGATTGTTTGTCAAATTTTAATTTAGAAATGAACTGGTGAGGTATCTCTTACACATATAAACAAGTTATGACATTATTTTTTCATAATATACTGGATAATTTATGCTTCAACGTGTTTCTTGTGAAAAGACATCTCTGTACAAGGTATACATTATTAAAATAAGGATTTTAGTTTGTATGATCTGCCTCATTAAAGGAGGCTACCTAAATCCAGCCATTTATGGGACCATTTTCTACTCTATTCAAACAGAAAATATGCAATAAAAGAATTAATTATTTCCATGTCCTGGATCGAGAGCATGAGTGAGTGCGTGTATTATGTCTTTTCTCTTTTGTTATCCTTTGTTCACAATAAAATAAAAAAAAATAAAAAAAATAAAAATAATTAATATGAGTCATGAATGAGAGTTAATTAAATACACTCATGTACACAAAGAACCACATATAACAACCTGATAATTATACTGAAAATGAGTAAAAGTAAAAAAGTTAAATTTAAAATCATTTTCAGTATAATTATCGGGTTGTTATATGTGGTTCTTTGTGTACATGAGTATATTTAACTCTCATTCATGACTCATATTAATTCTTTTATTAGATATTTTCTGTTGAGTATAGCAGAATGGCTGGATTTAGGTAGAGTCTCCCATTACACTGAGTTCAAACTAGAGACAGAGGAATAAATTTAACATGACAATAGTGATTATTAGATTTGATAATTGTTTGGATAAATATGCTACATTCAGGGACAAATTGGATAATTTGGATTTTAACAATCTGAAGGAAGTCAATACAGTGGGGGTACAACAAGTCTGCAAATATTGTGTCTTTCATTTGCAGAATGAGGTCCTCAGAGGGTGAATTTAGTGATACTATCCTGCATGGTGGGCTAGCATCACCAAATTCACCCTTTGGGAACCTCATTCTGCTTAGGCCTCAACTGCAATACGAGACTTAGGATCAGATTGAAGTTCCCCAGTTGAAGTAGGTGATGTTCACCCATTAGTCATCTCGATTATGCATTTTATCTTCTGCAAATTCTGGGATATAGATATTTCTCAGAAGGGAAAAAGTCATTAAAAACAATGTTAATTTGAGACTATAGATACTTCTCAGAAGATGAGGCCTTAGCAGAGTGAGGTCATCAGAGGGTAAATTTGGTGATGCTAGCCCACTGCTCTGGGTACCTCATTCTGCAAATGACAGACACTATTTGCAAACTTGGTGGTAAATGAAAATTAAATCAGGTGTGGATTCTAATGCTGTTAAAAAGCCATAACAGTGCGAACTCAGTTCACTCCTTGAATGATAAGATTGAGGTAAACTCCTTATTTCGTCAAATCATGCACATCAAACTTTAAAATTAGAAGTTACCACAGAGCATGTTACTTGAAATATAGTAGGCTACAACAATTCAATGACCATGCAGATGAATTTATTCCCATCTATTTTGGCAAGTTATTAGATATGAGGAATTCTCATTGTCATCAATTAGGCCACGCCAAGTCAAATTCCCGTTACTCCGGCCTGTGTGCATGGTCCCGAAACCCTGCATGTTCAAACATTTACACGCATTCAATTTGTCAGGAAAATTTGTAATGTACAAATAATTGTGGTATGATTCAATAAAAACATTTAGAAATTAACCCTTTACCCAACAGAAGGGCCCTGTGCCAATGCATTCTCTTATATATGCGAGTCGACCATAGGTCGCCTCGCATATATAAGAGAATGCATTGGCTTAACACATTAAAAATTATAAAATTGTTAAAGATTGTAAGAAAAAATGGTAAAAAGTGTTAAAAAAAGATTTTTTTTAGGCCAATGCATTCTCTTATATATGCGAGGCGACCTATGGTCGACTCGCATATATAAGAGAATGCATTGGCACAGGGTATAACTGTAACTATCACAATGTGGTCAAGGAGCCGGTTCCAATGATATCCATATTTGTATGGTTCTATTGAGACATACCGAAGATATTTTAGGCTGTTGAAGCTTTATTTGGCTGGTTTTGGCCGTTTTGTTGGATAAAGGGTTAAATGAGAATCCATTCTGAAAACAAAGAGCTAAATAAGGAAACAAAACATTTAACCCTGTCATGAGGTTCATGATGGAGCTGCGCTAGTGCAGCGTTAAAGATCCTGTGCCAGTGCATTCTCTTATATATGTAAGTCTTCCATATGGAGCCTCACATATATAAGAGCATGCACTGGCTTACAAGATCAATATAAATATTTATAACTATTGTTAAGCCAATGTATTATCTCTATGGGAGACTCCGTATATATAAGAGAATGCATTAACACAGGGTTTTCGCAAAATTTCATGAAAGGGTTAAATGAGTGAGATTCTCCTACGTGAAAGAAAATTTCCTTAAAATAAAACAAGACACATGCATTTGTTCAGTAAAACATTCATACATAATGTTCTATATTAAAGTTGACATGACTGAATATCAACATGTCTACCATGCAAAAAAGATAATACATAAAATGAAACAACATAGAAATAGTAGTAAAAATAAAATAAAAGTAGCATTGCATGGAAAGTATCCGTTGTCTGCGTTAAGCCATTCACATGGGTGCGTACATTGAGTTATAACGCAGAGTTTCCGATTAATAATTGCAGCTGATAAGTTTGATATAAGGATTAACTGTCATGTGGACTGTTTTTATGGAGATGTAACCGTGAGGTAAGTGGACATAACTTGTGTAAAACCCGAAGGGTTTTACATACAAGTTATGACCACTTACCTCACGGTTACATCTCCATAAAAATACTCCACATGACAGTTAATCCTTATATTTATATACATTTAGCGAAAAAGCCACTTTTGTAAATGTATTTAAATCGAAAAGTGTATCGTGACAAAAACAGCCCAAAATACCCAAATAGCACCCTTGGCAATAGTTAATAGGAACAATTTCTCTTCATATTGAAACCCGATGATGTATTAAGTCAATCCTGCGCGAGTCCAAATGCGCCCAAAACATTACGCGTTCGTCTTTCCAAACCCAATGACGTATCGATGGTGTTATGAGGCGTGTTATGAGGCGTTCCGCATTCACCGAGAAATAACTGCAACTAGCCATGTGGGCGCCGACCAATCAGAATGCTGGATTTAGTGATGACAACACTTAGTATGTAAATATATTTGAATAAATTCAATATTGCAAATCAATCTATCTAATTTGTAATAAATTAATTATGTGATAATGTCAAATCACAACAAATAACATTTTACTGACATAAATACAAATCAATTTTCCTTCCGCCATCTTTTATCGGTTTGAAAACAAGAAACAACATGATGCATATGCCATACAAGGTAAGAGTTACGCCTTACATTGTGTTGAAAATACAATCTCTCTTTAGGTTTTCCACTATTTTCCAGTATCACTGAAAAAATGTAAATTTTTCCAGGAGTTTCAAAAAGCTAGAATTCCTACTGTTCATTTTCCAAGATAGGTGTACGAAATTTGATTAAATAACATGCATGGAATTTCATGCTCAAATCACTGCGACTAGTTACTTACCTCTGACTGGTTCCTCATCATTAATGGTGAGGCTGCCATCTCTGCCGAGTCTCTGGACATTTATTTTGATTCTCTCATCAACTTTGACTGGCTCTCTGCTCTGAATAACGACTGGTCCTAAAAATCATTGAAGTAGAGTATTTCAACCTCACATTCAAATTAGGGTTTGCACTTACACTAAATTGTAGTGAATAAATTTCCCTGATGCAGAATTGGTAAAAATCCCTGATTTAAAAGCAAAATTAACCCTTTCTATGCTAAATACTTATTGACGAGTAATTCCATTTGGAAATGTTCAGATAATAATCTCAACTGATTAACCTATTATGTAAACATTTCACACCAAAGAATATGAGTACTTCTACACGTCTGGTCATTTTTCCTGAACACCCCTCCAAACGAATAACAGACCATTCCAAATTTACTTTTACAAGTGGGTGGGAGAATCAATATAGTATAGAAAGGGTTGAATGTACTGGGCATATTTCAAGCTTTGTATAACATATATATATGTATATTCAAATTGTGTAATTGTGCAGAGAGCATATCAGAACATGCCTATTTTCAAGATTTTGAACTAATATAGTCAGTATTTTGCTAAAACAGGCCTGAATTAATTTGTTTAGGGACTGTCTGACATATGATGGGTACTAACAGGAGGCTGTCTGACATTTTCAAGTTTGTCTCCATTGTTAGCTCAAATAAACTGAAGAATTAAATTATAAAACTCTGTATATTCTTCAAAAGCTAGAGTCATAATTAGTTTCTGTTCATAGTTACCTGATCCAGTGTCGAATCTGAGTTCTAAATGTTCATCCTTGACGAGAATAGCGATGAAATCGCCATCTCCGTTAATATGCTGCCCATTGTACAAGATGATACCATTATCGAGTGAGCTCAGCTTGATCTCCATGTCAATTGTCAGGGACATGAGCGCATTGTCGATCATCTTATATTGGATGAATGATGTCTTGTTGAAAGCTGGGTCGACAATTGCGGTGTCTAAAAAATATAATAAAATTATATTTTGTATTACAGCAAAAAAGTTTATTGTATTAGCATTTATACAATCACAATGGTTTACATGCATATTGCTCACAATATAGTTAATTTTGTGGAGCTCCGTTTTCCAGTGGTTAGAGTGTCGGACTTGTCTTTGCTCTCAACTTGTCGAGACAAGTTCGTAGCCAGCCGGTGGTCTATTGTGAGTTTTACACAACAGTGGCTTGGCCAGATTGAGGGATGTGTAATTGTCGGATCATATGCTGATCAAATCTCGCGCCAAGTTGTGACCCTTGAGCAAGGTCACTCATACTGTGACTACTTTCCACCATGCATGCATTAACCCTTTACCCAACAAACTGGCCAAAAACGCCCAAATAAAGCTTCAACAGCCTAAATTATCTTGGGTCTGTCTCAATAAAACCATACAAATATGGATATCATTGGAACCGGCTCATTGACCACATTGTGATGGTTACAGTTATGCCCTGTGCCAATGCATTCTCTTATATATGCGAGTCGACCATAGGTCGCCTCGCATATATAAGAGAATGCATCGGCCTAAAAAAATTCTTTTTTAACACTTTTTACCATTTTTTCTTACATTCTTTAACAATTTTATAATTTTTAATGTGTTAAGCCAATGCATTCTCTTATATATGCGAGGCGACCTATGGTCGACTCGCATATATAAGAGAATGCATTGGCACAGGGCCGTTCTGTTGGGTAAAGGGTTAAACGATTACTCAGTGGGGTGTTGATGGATCTTCTCAGCATGATTAATCCTCAGGCTGATGTGTAAGAATATGTGTTGCAGCTTGATTTCATCCTCCTCAGAGGCTGGATCAAATAAATTGGTAATACTTTGCCCTATTGCCAGGGAATAATATTTATAGAGCGTCTTAGAGCACGTTGGTGGATAAAGGGCAGGGTCCGCCCTGGACCAAAATTTACTTTTGCCAAATAATTTGCGAAATGAAAATATTTTTTGCCAAATTCTTTTAGAATTTGCCAAATGCTATCCCCGATAGTATCATTTTCCGCAACATTGAGTCTTATTTTGTGGTTTATCATACAACAAGAAACCAATCACAGAACAATAAAATTGTAGAAGGGTTGCTTCATCAGAAGGGCACATTATAAGAGGATTAGCTATGTAAACACCACCACCACACTAAATGAAGGTAATGCCTCACCCATCAATACTAATGCTATCAGATTAACTGCATCTTAATAAAGGTGTTAACTTTTCCTTGACCTTATAAAACACCATTAATATAATTATATTGTGAGAGTTTCCTGAAATGAATGGTATTGACTGATCAATATTTTTCAACTTTCTTGAGGAATTAAAAAGTGACTTGCCAAAACTTTTGCCAAATGAAAATATTTTTGGCCAAATGTGAATTATTTTTGCCATTGGCAAATTTGGCAAGTGGCAGCGCGAACCCTGATTAAGGGCTACATAAAACTAATTATTATATTATTAATTATAGTTCACACTTCAGGAACACATGGATGGAACCATTTCAAACAAACAGGTCTCAAAATATGGTGCTTGACATTTGTAGAATGAGGTCCCCAGAGGGTGAATTTAGTGATGCTACCCCGGACAGTGGACTAGCATCACTAAATTCACCCTCTGGGGACCTCATTCTACTTAGGCCTAATTTTCTTGGTAAAGTATCTTTATTGTCAAATTAACAAGTTTTTTAGTTTCTATAGAAACATATTTAGAGAATCTTTTTTCTTTTTTAGTTTATCCCCAAATTGGAAGATGACACAATGCATAATCGAGGAGCCCAATGGGTGGACATTACCAACTTTACCATCTGTGATCTTAAATCTGTGTCTAGGTCTCCCATAACAATTGAGGCCATGCAGAATGAGGTCCTCAGAGGATGAATTTAGTGATGCTAGCCCACTATGCGGAATAGCTTCACTAACCTCATTATATAAATGACCAGCACCATATGTTGAGGCTTGGTATCTACAGGCTGCTGACGTGTTAAAAGTAAAGTCTTTTTGGAAGTTTATATTTAGTTGTCAAGATGTCATTATGTTGGCATGGATTTGATTGAAAAAACTACTTCAATCGATAGTCACTTCCATATTGAAGTCAACTTCCATATTGAAGACATCCTTTTACAACATGTCAATTTGTTTTATATTTGTATGGTAAATAGTATAGAAACAAAAGTGTAGGTAATAATGAGTGACTTTGAGACCAACTGTAGCCAGCATCCGGACATGGGACCTCAAAACTACCGTTGCCCGGGATATTTGACGTCACGTATCCACCAAATCCTGGACGTGAGCTGTCATTTCCAAAATGGCGGACAAAAATGAAAAATGGTGGACAATGCTGAATTAGATCACCAATGGAGACTAATCGGATAAGAGATATTTTACAGGGAATATATTTTATTTGTAATAGATACTGAAAGTGGCATTCTTTGCGGCTACAGCCGTGATAATCGTTGTTCGAGATTCCTCGGAAATGGACAAGTGCAGTAGTATTTCCGATATCGGATATAATCAAAGCTGCAGCTGATCTTGAATCCCTGCATATTTCTTCCAAACCAATGATAAATTGTCAAGAGATAATTTTAATATTGATGTTGTAACCATGGAGATGGGCTGACTTCACAAGATTACCTAGTCCAAGTTTCTTTCGATGTAAAAACCAGTTGGTGAAATGAGTTGGGATAATAATGTGTTACTTCGAAGCCCCGTTCATATATCTTTCTGTAGCAGGCTTTACACCAAGATCCAGTGAATGATTTTGTCCTCAATTAACCCTTTACCCAACAGAAGGACCCTGTGCCAATGCATTCTCTTATATATGCGAGTCGACCATAGGTCGCCTCGCATATATAAGAGAATGCATTGGCTTAACACATTAAAAATTATAAAATTGTTAAAGAATGTAAGAAAAAATGGTAAAAAAATATTTTTTTTAGGCCAATGCATTCTCTTATATATGCGAGGCGACCTATGGTCGACTCGCATATATAAGAGAATGCATTGGCACAGGGCTAACTGTAACTATCACAATGTGGTCAAGGAGCCGGTTCCAATGATATCCATATGTGTATGGTTCTATTGAGACAGACCCAAGATAATTTAGGCTGTTGAAGCTTTATTTGGCCGGTTTTGGCCGGTTTGTTGGGTAAAGGGTTAACAAATCAATACATGATGCTATATATCAGAGAAAGAGAGAAATCTTTCGGTCATAATGATGTATTATAATCTAAGAATCATGTTAAATTAATCGTAGAATATGCTGCGTAATTAGGAGTAACCTCAGTTTGTTCACATTTAATACACATGTTTCGTAAGATTAAATGAGTTTGTATTCTTGTGAAATTATGTTAACATTTATGATAAAATATATATCCTCATTACTTTACTACTATGAGTTGTCAACTTTTGGGGAGTTTAGAGCAAATATAATGTTTTCTATGGAATAAACTGATTCACTGTCACAATTGTGACATTTACTTACAGTTATTGGGGATTTTAAGTGAATAGGTCAACAATACTTAAACCTTGATATAGAAAGATATATGAATGGGGCTTTGACGTAAAACAGTATTATTCCAACTGATTTCACCAGCTGGTTTACATCGAAGGAAACTTGGTCTAAAGATTAGCCAAGCTCCTTGAATAGAAGAGTAATTTACTCACATTCATAGCATCTGTGTCCACTGTAACCAACGGGACATGAGCATCGGATGCCGTGTCCACCGCCAGCACGGTCAATACATTTCCCATCCTTACCACATGAGTCTACAAAGAAAGCAGTAGAGAAATAGTCATAATGGTGTGGAGAAGTTTTCAAAGATTTCATTTTATTTGAAATTATTGAAAGAAACTCAGCGAGTTTAGGGAGACTAAATTTAATGTAGCGTACCACGTGGAATGCATGTTCTTATGAATTGCATTACACAGTTTACGTCCCACAATAATTCAATAGATGTACCTCCAGGTAATCTATGTGCGTCTTTAGTCATTGTCATGACAGCCATCAGTGGCTATTTGTCAGTCGTTAGATACAATTATTTCATATTGGTTTATGAAAAATGATGAACAATGTCTTTAAGTGGTAATTACAACAAAGGGTCATATCTCTGGTGAAAATTTGCGGGAGGAACACAAATTCGAACCCGACCTGAATTTTGGGCAAGTAAACTCACATACCAAATTTCAATCCATTCAGTTCAGACTATTTAAAGTTATCATCCGGAAACAAAAAAAACAACAGACTGACGGATGGATGCCCTGAACAATATCATAATACGTTCCGTTTTTTTTAAACGAGCATATAAAAACAAAGAAATTTTAGGACTAAACTAAAGAACGAGTAAAATTCCAAGGAAGTTTCAAATTTGTATAAACAAGGAATCTGTAATCTGACTATTGCAGCAGTAAGTGACATTCAAAGAATTTGTAACACCAAGAGCAACTCGTCAAACGCACCTGGTTCACAAGTTCTGCCGATGATTTCACAGAACATGCCAGAGAAACCTTGTGGACATTCACACTTATAGCCATGGTTGTTGTTGGATGGGCGACATCGGCCATCATTTCGGCACATACTGTATCGGCACACTTGGTATGGCTCTATTCCAACCAGTTGTCGAGCATCTCCGCCAATGTTTACTGGGACACCCTGAAGCTCCAACTGACTGATACTTCCTGAAAATGAAGCAGAATTCAATTTAATAGCATGTTATAAGTAGCAAACTTTATGCTTGAGAAGATAGTTCTCCGTTTCCGTTAAACAAGTATAGGCTATTTACCCTTTAATTACTGGCGCTTTCTGAAATTGGCCTAACAATATGTGCCTTGATCTTGTCAGCCAGAGCATTCTTATATATATGTGAGACTCCCTATGGGAGACTAAACTATATAAGATAATGCATTAGCACATGATCTTTAATGTTGCACCAGTGCAGCTCCAGTCGTTAAAGGGTTAAAGTGATGTGAAACACTCCACTGAGGTGTTCCCGGACAGAATAACAAATAATCATACCAAAATAAGTTATTTTCATCAATTTGATTTCTAAATAGTCAGCCACAAATCAATAATAGACCATTCCGATGTACACTTTTTGACTGACTGGGAGAATCAGATATTTTACTATTCAGCCATTAAACCAGTTTGAAGAACTATTATTGGCAAGAAACTTACACGACATCAGGCACACCCTTTCGTAAAACAAATATTTTATCGTCCAGAATTAATCAATAAACAAAGCTGTAATGATTTCTCTCCTATGAGATTTACTACACAATATTATTTATATAATATGAATGTGTGCTCCCAATTTTGATAGAAAATTTAAGAATATATCTTGAATTGACTAAGTTTATTTGACATGCATGTTTGATCAAAGCTTTAATAATTGTAAAATAATTAAGCTATCAATCCAAAAATGCCACATTTAACACAGGCTGCACGGACGGTTATGCCCCCAGATACTTAAATTCATATTTTTCAGGACTCTTTTTAACCGATATTGGCTGAGAAATGGTATACTGCTACCTAATTCAAAATCTTACCAACAAATCCTTCCCTCCTTCCGATACTTCTGGGATATCTCTCTAAGTTGGGAGCTCCACCGAGGTAGAAGTTTTGAGCGACGTCCAGTCCCTGGAAATTTCCGACTGACTGTCCAGTGTATGGCTGGTCACCAATAATCATTGTACCTAGAGAAGTAATAATAAAATATTAAATAGATTTATCCTCGAAACAATTTGTGCCATTCAAATAAAATATCTGTGTTCTCAGGCAATTAGGTCTCAATTTTTAGATGAGGGAGGCTATTTATTTTTATTATTTTCTCAAAGTCTGAAGAACATTCTCCAGAAACAAATAAAGAATTATTTTCGTTGTTCAAATCCAATATTTCTAACATAAAAATATTGAGACAAAAATGTTTTGACGAGGCTTTTTAAACGAAACTTTCAGTAACACAGGAGGTGTCTGAGAAATTATAATTTGTATTTGTTTTGGGAAGCTTGCAGACTGAGAGCCAAACAATTATAATCTTGATAAAGTTAAACAAATATAACAGGGTCTCCCCGAGAGCTTTCCGATGAATGGCAACAAGTTACCCATAATTCAGCTGTGATTAATTAGAGCATTACTGTATTAAATGGTTGAGGTGTGTTTGTGTTAAAAATCCGGACACAATCAAATCCCATTTTCCTTGTAAATCCAGTTATAAATATGAGTTTATAACAATTTCTATTTCTTTTAATGTGCATTCTGAATTTTCTCAGCTCATATATACTAGTTTATCCCATAAGACAAATGTTTATATATGTTTTAAACACAATTAAAAAAAAAATGCTTTTGGTTAGTGATGTAGGTTCCTGGTCCTGTATAATAGTATAGAATAAATAAGAAGGTGCTGGAATACGCTAACGGCGCCTAATTGAAACCAAGCCTGAGTTCAGTGTGCCTGTCATTCGCAGAATGAGGTCCCCAGAGGGTGAATTTAGTGATACTCTCCCGCAGTGGGCTAGCATCACCAAATTCACCCTCTTGGGACCTTATTCTGAATGACCTCATCCGCTATTGGAGACATACTCAGATTGAAGTTCCCAAATGGAGAATATTGTGATGTACACGCACTGGTCACCTCGTTAATGCATTGTCGTCTGCCAATTAGGGGATATAGAGAAACTAAACTAAAATAGAAATAGAATCGATGTAAAGAAGTTTCTATAGACATTTGATAATAAAGAAACTTTCCACAGAAGATGAGGCCTAAGTGGAATGAGGTCCCCAGAGGGTGAATTTAGTGATGCTAGCCCACTATGCGGGATAGTATCACTAAATTGCCTAAATATGGCAGGCACACTAAACTCAGGCTTGATTGAAACATGGCCAGAACAGAACCCAAATTTAAAACAAACAAAGAAGCATAACTCTAGAACAGAGAATACAAGCGATGTAATTGAATGCACTTTTGAAAGCAATCATGATCAGACCTGAAAGAGTGTGTCTGTAATTTGCAGAATGAGGTCCCCAGAGGTTGAATTTAGTGATGCTACCCCATACAGCGGGATAGCATCACCAATGCTACCCCACACAGCTACCCCATACAGCGGGGTAGCATCACCAAATTCACCCTCTGGGGACCTTATTCTTCTTTGGCCTCATCTTCTGAGACGTATCTATAGTCTAAAATTAACATTGTTGTTAAGTTACTTTTTCCCTTCTGTTCAGTTTCTATATCCCCTAATTTGCAGAAGATAAAATACATAATCGATGTGACTAATGGGTGAATATCACCAACTTCAACAGGGAAACTTCAATCTGATCCTAGGTCTCCCATAGCAGTTGAGGCCTAAGCAGAATCGGTTTCCCAGAGGGTGAATTTGGTGATGCTAGCCCGCTGTGTTGGATAACGTCACTAAATTCACCCTCTGGGGGAGCTCATTCTGACACACTATTTACAAGCAACAATGTAATCAATTATCTAACCATGTTTCCTATCCCTCTTAAGTTGTACAGTATGCCATTGGTTCAAGGCAAGAGATTTGTTTGCTCGGATTGTTGTTGGTCCGGATCCGAGATTGAAGCGGAACTCTGGTACGCTATCGGTCATTCCAAGGCACAAGAAATCACCAGTACCATCTTCAAACTGTCCGTTGTACAAAATCATACCTGAAAACAGAGAACAACATTTCAGGCCATCTGGTTGGGGTTACGTGTCAGAAAATATCACGGTTGATTGGTAACCTAAAAGTTTCTTTCTTTCTTTTTTTGTCTTACACTTAACCCTTTCACGAAGGGAGCTGTGCTGGTGCAGCATTAAAGATCCTGTGCCAGCGCATTCTCTTATATATGTGAGCTTCCCCATGGGAGACTCACATATTTAACCCTTTACCCAACAAACCGGCCAAATAAAGCTTCAACAGCCTAAAATATCTTCGTTCTGTCTCAATAGAACCATACAAATATGGGTATCATTGGAACCGGCTCCTTGACCACATTGTGATAGTTACAGTTATGCCCTGTGCCAATGCATTCTCTTATATATGCGAGTCGACCATAGGTCGCCTCGCATATATAAGAGAATGCATTGGCCTAAACAAAATCTTTTTTTAACACTTTTTACCATTTTTTCTTACATTCTTTAACAATTTTATAATTTTTAATGTGTTAAGCCAATGCATTCTCTTATATATGCGAGGCGACCTATGGTCGACTCGCATGTATAAGAGAATGCATTGGCACGGGGCCATTCTGTTGGGTAAAGGGTTAAGAGAATGCTTTGGCACAGGGTTTTCGCAAAATGTCAGGAAGCTCCAGTCATGGAAGGGTTAAATTCTATCATTGGACTAAGATTATTTTTGATTGTTTTTTTGTAAAACCCAAGAAATTTCCTGTTATTTGACTATGAATTGTTATGACGCTTTTAAAAAAGATATTTTATTTATACCATGAAATCAAGTTTATGGTGGGAATTTTAACCCTGTCTACACTAAATGGATTCTCCCACTCAGTCATAAAAGTTACATTAGAATTTTCTATGATTCACCGAGAGGGACGACAGACAATAGAAAGTGCAGAAGGAATCTTATTCATTGGTGGGCAATGCTGGTCATTTGTTGAACTTATTATCTGAACATTTCCATCCAATAAATACGACTCCTTCTGATCATTTATTACATGTTGTCTGCTTGGGCCGCTAATAGGATGGCGCGTTGTTAATTATTTCTGAAGGGCCACTAACAGAACTGTAATGCCCTCCGAAATAATGTCATACTCTTATTATCACTCCTTATGAATCACAGTACAATGACCTAACAATTGTCGTGTCTAATGCATTTGATCCTGAGAAAAGTCAAATACAATAATGCCCTAAATAATCGACTCCTTAACCACAGCAGAATTATGGGTAACTTTTCAGGATTTAGTCGGAAATATGGCTTGTTGCCATTCATTGGAAAGCTCTCAGTGAGCTGATTATTTAGGGCATTATTGTATTGTCAAAACCATTTTATCAATTGTTTGTATACAATATTGAAGTGTAATCCAGACGCGACGCAGGCCTACCTTTTTGGGAGATATTGACAGAACACAACGCACATCTTAATCGAGAATCTTTTATCGAATGAGTTGAGGATGGCTCATAGATATATTTCACAAGAGGGTAACTCGAGCGAAATGTAACTATGCGCCGTCCGCAAAGATAATGATAAAAGATTTGAGATTATGAGGCAAGTTGTGTTCTGTATTTATTGTACACCGTTGTGTCAGATAAATTAAATCAATTACTGTGCCCTTCATTGATACTATGGCTACCTTTATTGTGATTTTATCCTGATGGATTGTTGACGTAATGTACATCATCTTTCTTGGCGAAAACATCAATAAGAATAGTTCTGACTTGTCTTCCACTAGAAGTATACACTAATATGTATTCAATGACTCATATTCCGTTGAATACATGTGCCTCACTCGATGGGTGTGGAATAAAATTTCAGTTGTTACGGCTGTGACGACATCGTTAAAGTGGGCCATTATTGAGCGAAAATTTCATTATCGGCCTGACACTGCAGGGCATTATAAGATTTCAAACTCTTTTAATACTCTTATATACTGTAAAGTGGATATAATAGGAGGCAACCTGATGCATTCTGGGTATATCACTCACCATCAGTGGCTTCTGGTCGGAACGATACGAGGATGTTAAATGTGAGGTAAGCATCGTGTAATGCTGGATAGCTGATATATGACACTGGGTTCTGCGAGAAATACGGGACCAAGTCTGAAAAAAAGATGTAAGTGTCGAGTAGTGGTGAATCGTTGATATTGCCATTATTCTACTTGGGAGTCGGTCTGTATGAAATAAAGTAATGAAGAAAACACTGGCAAATCTTTTCCATCTAGATATGCCATATGGCAGATCAGATAAAACAGATATCACGCATACACGAGAGTTAGATAAATACAAGCAACAGAAAAAAACCAAGATAGAGAAAAAATAGTAGCATACAGAATCTAAATGATAATTTCTTTGTGTAATATATCGTATTATATTGCCTATCAACATTTAGACTTTTAATCTGGAATTTATTCTGGATATTAAAGCCCTTCAATCCTGTGATAATGTTAAACCCGTTATAGAAAATAAAGTGATAAGTGTGTCAAGACTGACCTCCGACGACAAGCTGTGTTGGTTCATTTGCTGCGCCATGGAGATTATTAGCTGAGCAATGGTAGGTGCCGGCGTCCTCATGTCGGACTCGTGGAATGTACAGGTCTCCATTCACTATCTTATGTTCTCTGAAATAAACAGGATATTTTACCTCTTAGCTTCAACAGTATTTATAATAAGTATGTTACATTCATTATAGAGGATCTCTAATGAGTCGCGGCTCAATTGGAATTTAGTGAATGACGTTAAAACATTTTGTATAGAATTGCGACAAATTTGAGATCCTTTTTATCACATAATCACATTTTAGCAAGGAAAAACAATCTCGAAATGGCTGGGGTTAAACAAAATTAATATTTATTTCCATATCAGAACCAAAGAGGAAGTAAAGAAAAAATAGAGTTCCACTTTAAATGTGTCTTTTCATGTTAACAAAACTGTTCAATCAACCCATATCACCCATGTCTATCTCACAGTCAACACTAAATAACCAACACAAATTGAATATCATAATTATATTCTAATTAACATAATAATAACATTGATCACTGTTATTGCACTAGGCTCTTACGTCATTGTGCGTGCTGATAATACACGTGTGTCTTACTAATCAAAATATGAGGCCGGGTTGTTATGTGATAAAATACATGTTCTTGAATGTTTCATAGAGGCACTGGCATTTGCTAAAATCGCTCGAATTACCCAAACACTGCAAAATATGACAACTTTAGGAAAAATAATGGGGCAATTCAACAGGACACACCAGCATCATAGCATATTAGCAGGATAACTTGAGTTACAGATTTAGGAATATCACTTACACTGGTAGGTCTCCTTCATGTTTCGTCCATGTGATTACTGGCTGTGGATATCCCTCTGCTTGACAGCCGAGTGAAGCGCTGGTACCAAGGGCTGCAGTACTGATGTCGTTTACCCTTACAGATGGTACAGCTGAAGCAAGAAGATATAAACAAACATTTCAGTTTCTGTATCAGAGAAAGTGCAGTGTAATGTTCTGAGAACACTTATAGCCCATGAACAATCCTGGATTTAGTGTCTGACATTTTCAGAATGAGGTCCCCAAAGGGTGAATTTAGTGGCGCTACCCCGCACAATGGGATAGCATCTCCAAATTCACCCTCTGGGGACAATCAAGATATTGTTGTGAAAGATTGATATACCAAATATGAATGAAATTGATCGACGTTTGTTCAAGTTATTGCACAAATGGACATAAAATTGCTATAAATAGTGGCATAAACAAGTGGCATAACTCTGGTTAGAAAGTCGGGGCGGGAGTGCAGCTGTCGCACGTGACAATAAACTAACATACCAAAAAAAATACAACAAAATGTCAGAATCCTTCAATAAATGTCTATGTTATAGAGCTGCCCACCCGCCATCAGTTCCCGATAAAAAACTTGACTAATAAAAGACTTCCATACCTCTAACAAACAATTCAACAGTTCTGTGGACGAAGCCAATGGCATTTGTGGCAGTGCACTGGTAAACACCCGCATCTCCTGGTCTAACTTGAGGAATGATAAGCTGGTTACCATCCACAAAGGATCCTCGTGGTAGGGCACCATCTAATCTGGCCCATGTAACAGTTGGTGGTGGTGAACCTGAAATTCATAAACAGAAGTTGAGAAATGAGCAACAATTTCTGACAATTGGATTGAAAAGATAATAGTATGGTCGTTAGACCCAGAAGAGATTGGTAATGAAGCTGTTTTGGTTTCAAAAGTGCAGACTGGTTTGCAGAACATTACAGTCAATTCCGCTTTATTGCATAGCGTCGGTGCATGGCCTTTCCCATGCATATAACCGAATATGCATAAAGCCGAAATCACCCCATCACCCCATTTGAGGTTCTTAAGATTGTTTAGTTTGTACAGTACGTAGTACCGCGAAATAGCGAAATCATTAGATTGCTGTATCATATTTTCATCTCATACCTTGTTGTAAATTACTATTATGTCAATAAACTGATTCATTAACATCTTTATTTGTTGTTACATGTATAAAATGATTACATACCATCATTATCACACACAAAAAACATTAAGAAAAAAACCCATTTCAAAACGTGTTGTTTAATTTCTCCCATCCCATAATTTCTATTCCCTATCTATTTATAGATAGATAAATACATTGTATGGGAGGCCAGACCAAACACATTCCTTGTTATTTCCATTACAGAATGGATTTGTATTTAAACGAACATGATAAAAACAGCAAAAACAACAATTACTTGTTGCTGATTCCCTCCGTCACCTGCATGGGCATTATCGGAACGGTATATTCAGCGTCATCATCAGATTCTGCATCGGGAGCTGCGGGTCGGATAAAACCCGAGAATAAATCATAGTGAACCATTGTTATACTAATGAGTTGAAATCATTGAATAAACACGACACACATGGTGTTGGGATGAAAAACAAAGACAGTGTTGTTTTAGCCTTTGTGTCTAACTTGGGGAAACAGTGACGTCAACCAGTTGTTCAGTTAATGATAAGCCATCCCGTTATTTCTATACTAAATATGTAAACATGTTTCTATTCATTAAATTATTGTCGGTAATTCTTGTATCTATAGTCTATAGTAGTCTATAGTTTATATCAATGTTCAGACTTAATCCGATCAGGAAAATATTAAACCCGGTGCTTTATTCGTGATCCGTTGTCCACATAGAGGATGTTACAATAGCGACTAATTGCTTGTTTAACAAAAGCCAGTAAGTGTAATTAATTAACAGTACAAAATGTACTGACAAAAGACAGTTGTATTTCTGCTGGTATGGAAAAGCACGTGTTTATACTGTAAAATGTGAACAAAATGTAGTTTAAAAATATTAATGTCGATAACCTTTATTTTTGTTTCGAGTGTCTAACGTTGACGTAGTTTGGAAAACATGGTTGTTGAATGACAATTTTCCCCTTCTGTCCCATTATTATACCCACTGTGTGTTTACATAACGAGGAAGCCAGTTCTTTGTGTTTCGCCACATGTAGGAACATACCGACGTTGTCACTGAACACGAAAAATGTTTTTACAGTACGGTTGTTGGACAGGCGTGCTTTGCACGCGCAAGCAACTCATGTTTACCGCGTTTTCAGCTATACGCCGTTAGAGATTGGGTTCTAAATGAGATTTTAAGATTGAAATGTTTCGAAACAGGAAATGTTTGAACAGAAGCATGTTAGAAGAAATAGAAAAGCATGTTAGTTTTGGTTTCGGTTTAGTAATTGGCTTCCTTGTTGGTGGAATTCCCGGGAAAATCTTCTTTTCACTTTGAATCCTCAGAATTGCAACTAGAACTTCAGGTTTTTACAAACTCAACAAACAACCAAATAAATATACAAATTTAAATAAATCATGCAATTCAAAAATAAATATGGAAACATACAGGAAATGAGTGTCAACAGAAGCTTGTTAATGAGAAGAGATAGAAAACCACGTGTGTTATGAAATCGAAAATTGCCGTCTTCGCTCGCGATGGTCATCTTCATCAACTTTGTATTAAGTTTTCCCATAAAATACGTTTTTCAAGGTAAATAGTTTTACAAATTGCTATAATTTCGGCACCATGAGGTGACTTTTTACTCCTTCTCATCAACATTTTTGGCGATTTTCGTATGCATAAAAACGGAATAGAGTCCGACCCTTATGCAAATAAACGATTAAAAATTGTCTTTTTATGAGAAAATGGTTTGGTGCATGCATATTTTATGCAAATAGCCGAAATATGCATTTAAACGATATGCAATTAACTGGAATTGACTGTATATACAAAATCCACTTTGGGGAACATTCCCAAATTCATCACGGCATCCAAAATGGCAGTTGGTATCAGAAAATGCTAAATTTCTGCAATAGGTGGATCAATTAATGCCAAATTCGTAATAAATTGAAATACACACAACAATGCTTAGTCGTAAACCATATCTGTAGAATGTCTGTCCCAAAATGGCCGCAAAAATGTACAAAATTTAATAGGTAGTCATTAAAGAGTAAACATGCTCAAATTATGTGAGGAAGAATGATTGCCGAGTATAAGAGAATCTTTTGAACAGAGATGCACAAATGGGATGCTAATCTATTGAAAAGATCAATGTTTCTTTACAGTGTAATAAGCATTGAGACATATGTGTATGGCTTATTATCATGGATGGTGTTGAAAATTATGGAAATGTAACAAGTGTTTATACCACAGGGTATGCACTTCAGTTTCTGCATTACATTGAACAATTAATCACCATGCTGAATTAACCCTTTACCCAACAAACCGGCCAAAACCGGCCAAATAAAGCTTCAACAGCCTAAAATATCTTCGGTCTGTCTCAATAGAACCATACACATATAGATATCATTGGAACCGGCTCCTTGACCACATTGTGATAGTTACAGTTATGCCCTGTGCCAATGCATTCTCTTATATATGCGAGTCGACCATAGGTCGCCTCGCATATATAAGAGAATGCATTGGCCTAAAAAAAATCTTTTTTAACACTTTTTACCGTTTTTTCTTACATTCTTTAACAATTTTATAATTTTTAATGTGTTGAGCCAATGCATTCTCTTATATATGCGAGGCGACCTATGGTCGACTCGCATATATAAGAGAATGCATTGGCACAGGGCCCTTCTGTTGGGTAAAGGGTTAAACTACCATGCACTATGTGGAGAAACATTACTTTGTGTGTTGCATGCCCGAAATTATTATTTTTGGCCCAACTGTTGGATGTATTCTAAGCAGTAAACTCAAACTTTAAAGGCGTAGCTCATTGGGGTTTGACTTGGCTTGCAGTGACCGATAAATTTTTCCGATGGATATGTTTTAAGATCTGTGTACCTTTAAATATATTTAACAACAGACTTGTATATTACCAATACGTATTTTCACTCCTTGGTAGTTATCCAATATGTTGCTTTTCTCATGGCATGGCTTGGAGTTGCTGTCACTTTGACAGCCACTTCATGGCCACGATTATGTTATTTTTTGTCCATTTAAAATGGAACTATATTTTTTCTTGAAGGTATCCTTACTTCCTCTTTTGGTTGTGATAAGAAAATAAATATTAATATTTTTAAACCCCAGCCGTATCAAGATCATTTTCCTTGCTAAAATGCGATTTGGTGATAAAAAGAATTCATTGCATTTCTATACAAAATTTATTAACCTCGTCCAATAAATTCATTTCAAGCCTCGCGAATCAAATTTGGTGCACTCAGTTAATAAATTTTGTATAGAATTGCGACTCATTAGAGATCCTCTATTTATAACTGATGGGAGAATCCATTTAGTAATGAAAGGGTTAAGAAGAGAACAAACCTGTGGCAATACACTCCAGCTCGACCCTGTCTCCGACTTCGACCACTGATTTTGTTGAGACTATCTCTGTTGTTCCAGTACTTCCTCCTGTAATCAAAATTTAACAAATCTCATCTTAATATTCGGAAATTAGCACAAACTAAAAATATGTAGCATTTGCCATACATAGATGGTGTGGTTCAAAGAATTGTGTCTGGAGTATGCCAAACTTATTTTCCATATTTGGTATGTATTTTCCAATATTGAACAGTTTGGAACCTTACCAGCCTGGAAATAGTGTGTCTGACATTTGTAGAATGAGATCCCAAGAGGTTGAATTTAGTGACACCATCCTGCGCAGTGGGCTAGCATAACCAAATTCACCTCTGGGAATCTCATTCTGCTTAGGCCTCAAATGCTATAGGAGACGTAGAATCAAATTGAAGTTCCCCAGTTAAAAAGTTTGTGATGTTCACTCATCAGTCGCCTCGATTATGCATTTTATCTTCTGCAAATTAGGGGATATAGAAACTGAACAGTAGGGAAGAATTAACTAAAAGTAATGTTAATTTGAGACCATAGATACTTCCCAGAAGTTGAGGCCTAAGTAGAATGAGGTCCCCAGAGGATTAATTTTATGTGATGCTGGCATGCTCAGTCGATCAGTGGTCACTATATAAGGAGATGTATCAGTTGTAATCTTCATTGTAAGGTGTGATAATCTCAAAATCACAACCGGAATCAAATTAACATTTGAGGAAACCTGACGATGTTTTCACAACAGTCAGCAATCAGACTGAGGTGTGAACATGCTTCCAGATTAGATCAATACAGGTGTTAGTTGTTTTATAACACCCTAACAGCAACTTGCAATTTGCCGACTGCAAAATTAGGCCGAAATGAGCCAGAATAGGTCAAAGAAGTGGCCCTCTCGGCTGGTTCCTGGTGTGATGGAACAGTTAAATGCTTACCATCAATTCTGAGGTAGGTGACTTCTCTAGATGATGCTGCCTCATTTGTTGCAGTACAGATGTATCTACCTTCATCCTCCTTCTGTACATCATACAACCTGCATAATAAATACAAACCATGAGTCGAGTGAGTACTTACAAATGTACGTCATACTACCTGCACAATAAATACAAACCATGAGTCGGGTGTGTACTTACAAATGTAGTCATACTACCTGCACAATAAAAACAAACCATGAGTCGAGTGAGTACTTACAAATGTACGTCATACTACCTGCACAATAAAAACAAACCATGAGTCGAGTGAGTACTTACAAATGTACGTCAAACAACCTGCACAATATATTCAAACCATGACGAGTGTAGTTAAAAATGTATGTTGTACAATCTGCACAATAAAATCAACTGCTATAAATGTACCAGGTAGTGACAGGCACCTTATTAAGCGGTAAACAAGTTGTAAAGCAAAACGTTTGTATGGACGATTTTATAGATGGAAGTATTGTGTATTTATCATGTATCTAAATAAGATAATACGAAGTGACTTACGTTAGAATTCCATTTCTGAGTTCATGCCGGGGAGGCAGAGTGCCACCTTCCTTCTCCCATCTAATTGTTGGGGTTGGCGTGCCACTTGCTGAGCATCTGAATTCAACTGTTGAACCTGGGTACCTAGTGTCTGATCTTGGCGATATCTGGATGGTTGGTGAAACTGGAATAGAAAGTTACAAACTACATTGTAATTAAAGTCGAATGTTTGTTGCAGAAACACGCATTCTGATTGGCCAAAAACGGCTAACTTTTTCATCAGCATCGGTCACTGATCGGAAGACAAATTTAGAAAAATGGTGAATAGCATCATTGGCAACGTGCGTTAAATACGTCACTGTGCTGTCGTGTAACAGTCAAACGTAACATTGTTTTCTATAGAGTTAACAGGAAGTTGTTCTGGAGCTGTTAAGAGTAACCACATGGAACGTACCCAGATATTTGATCACAGCAAAAAGGATATCTCACTTCAAAGCAAGTAATGTCTGTAAAAAGTGTCTTTCATGAAGTTTCTTAAAAAAATTTGGTGAAATGAATTACAATAGAGATAAACGTAAATGTTGAGTTGGATTTCGGGAAAAACAATTATGGCTCGCATCTCAAGATCACCCTGAAAATCCATATGAAGTTTGGGGATGGTCGGAAGAGAGATGTGACCTCTAGGGTGTGCTAACAGAAATTGTTAATGGATGCATACACAGACGTACGGATGCCAATAGCTCAAACTTGAATTTGTCAAGTTGAGATAATAAACCAATCGAATGTATACTTTTATAACTGAATGATAGTATCCATAAGATGGCAAAAGTTCAATGATAACACCTTTATAAACACATAAAGCCTTTATCAAGTGAAATGATTATGATTATGATTTCACTTGATAAAGCTTCACAGAAGGCCGAAAGATTATGCACATTAAACACTAATGAGTCTATAAAGGTGTCAACATTTAATTCCTGCCATCATATAACTTGATTAACCCTTTACCCAACAAACCGGCCAAAACCGGCCAAATAAAGCTTCAACAGCCTAAAATATCTTTGGTCTGCCTCAATAGAACCATACATATATGGATATCATTGGAACCGGCTCCTTGACCACATTGTGATAGTTACAGTTATGCCCTGTGCCAATGCATTCTCTTATATATGCGAGTCGACCATAGGTCGCCTCGCATATATAAGAGAATGCATTGGCCTAAAAAAATATTTTTTTAACACTTTTTACCATTTTTTCTTACATTCTTTAACAATTTTATAATTTTTAATGTGTTAAGCCAATGCATTCTCTTATATATGCGAGGCGACCTATGGTCGACTCGCATATATAAGAGAATGCATTGGCACAGGGCCCTTCTGTTGGGTAAAGACTCCTACAGCTATACATATACATCATCGTTATAGGATAATCCATTCAGTATAGAAAGGGTCAAAGGGAATACCTACCAAGAACCCTAACTCTAGCATAAGCCTCGGTTTTTCCAGCTGGACTGTCCACAGTACACCTATATCTACCAGAATCTGCTGCCGTCACTCTTGAAATCTCCAGCACACTGTTAACAATTCTCGCATACTGAGACAGAGAATCACCCGGTTTGTCCCACTCATAGTTGAAAGGCCCGGCGCCTTGTGCTTGGCAGTTGAGTCGAAGCGTCTCTCCAACCCTTGTGGTAACATCTTGTGGTGAGATAATCGGCCTTTGAATTGCTAGTGTGAAATAGAAAGTAAAATAATGAACAAGAGATTCATGAGTAGAAGCAAGCCTGTGTTTAATGTGCCTGTCATTTGCAGAATGAGGTCCCCAGAGGGTGAATTTAGTGATTTTAGAAGAATCTATGTGAAGAAATTTCTATAGAAATTTTATATCAAAGAAACAGAAGATGAGGCCTAAGCAGAATGAGGTCCCCAGAAGAGGAATTTAGTGATGCTATCCCACATAGTGGGCTAGCATCACCAAATTCACCCTCTGGGGACCTCATTCTACATGGCCTCATTTGCTGTGGGAGACATAGACTCAGATCGAAGTTCCCAAATGGTGAATATTGTGATGTACACCCATTGGGAAACTCAGTTATGCAATGTGTGATCTGCCAATTTGAGGATACAGAGAAACTAAACTAAAAAAGAAATATAGAAATTTAATAATAAAGAAACTTTCCAGAGAAGATGAGGCCTAAGCAGAATGAGGCCCCCAGAGGGTGAATTTAGTGATGCTAGCCAGTTATGCGGGATAGCATCACTACATTCACCCTCGGGGGACCTCATTCTGCAAATGACAGGCACACTAAACTCAGGCTTGAGTAGAAGCCATGATTCAAATCGGATTATGTTTGTTAACCCTTTCGCGACGAGAGTTGCGTTGGTGCAGCATTAAAGATCATGTGCCAGTACATTTTCTTATATATGCGAGTCACCCATAGGGACCCTCGCATATATAAGGAAATGCACTGGCTTACAAGGTCAAGGTAAATAAATTTAGGCGAATGTGTTCACTTATGTATGCGTGGCTGCCTATGGGAGACTCGCATGTATAAGAGAATGCAGTGGCACAGAGTTTTCGAAAAATTTCAGGAAGCTCCAGTCATGGAAGGGATAAAGTTATCGCAGTTATGTTGCAACACAGACAGACAGATGGATGCCCACAAATAAGATTTTTTGAATGTATTAGAACGGCAATGATGAGGAACTTCATGATACGAAGTGCATCGCGATTATTTTGTGACAATGCAATGCAGAATGTCTAATTGTCACTGACAGTTAATGTTTCATATCTCTTCCATTAATCAAAATAAAAGATAGAATATTAAGGTTGAGAAATTAGTACTAGTAGTTATTTCATAAAGTGTGGTGCATCATATCATCCATTTTACGACATGCCAAAAACAGATGTAATGGCCAATCTTCATTTCCGTCGTGTATTGATATTTTTTCTTCCAACAAAGAGTCAATTATTTTGTTGGGTGTTGAATCGTGGTGGGGCTAAACCACGAAATCAACAAATAATAGACCCCCACGAATTAAAAGGATTTTACAGTATAAGTTTTCATATGATTACTTACATCTAATAATAACAAACACGGAGCTCTCAAATGATCCTGTAGGTGTTCTGGCAATACAGATGTATTCTCCAGAATATTCTGAGCTGATTGACGGGATAAACAGAATGCCGTTCTCTAGGGTGTGCTCCGGTGGCAGGTTGCCTTCTCTCCTTCTCCACCTCAGCTGTGGTGAAATCAGACCTGTCAATATAGAGAGGTGGCAAAATAAGATGAGATTTAGGCAAAATAAATTAAAATACTGTGTTTGAGAAAGCAGCAGCTAGTTTTCACAAAGTTTTTTTGGGGTAGAACTTCCAAAGACAGGCAGGCTATGATGAAAATCTTGAAATTTCAGATTATCCTAAAGAAACTGGAGGTTTCATAAAACACTTTTGAGCTAGACCTTTCAAAGACATGCAGCTATGATGATAATCTTGAAATATCAGATTATCCTAAAGAAACTGGAGGTTTCATTAAGTTTTTTTGGGGTAGACCTTCTGAAGACAGGCAGACTATGATGAAAATCTTGAAATTTCAGATTATCCTAAAGAAACTGGAGGTTTCATAAAACAATTTTGAGCTAGACTTTTCAAAGACATGCAGGCTATGATGAAAATCTTGAAATATCAGATTATCCTAAAGAAACTGGAGGTTTCATTAAGTTTTTTGGGGGTAGACCTTCCGAAGACAGGCAGACTATGATGAAAATCTTGAAATTTCAGATTATCCTAAAGAAACTGGAGGTTTCATAAAACAATTTTGAGCTAGACCTTTCAAAGACGGGCAGGCTATGATGAAAATCTTGAAATATCAGATTATCCTGGAGGTTTCATTAAGTTTTTTTGGGGTAGACCTTCTGAAGACATGCAGGCCATGATGAAAATCTTGAAATTTCAGATTATCCTAAAGAAACTGGAGGTTTCATAAAACAATTTTGAGCTAGACCTTTCAAAGACGGGCAGGCTATGATGAAAATCTTGAAATATCAGATTATCCTAAAGAAGCTGGAGGTTTCATTAAGTTTTTTTGGGGTAGACCTTCTGAAGACAGGCAGACTATGATGAAAATCTTGAAATATCAGATTATCCTAAAGAAGCTGGAGGTTTCATTAAGTTTTTTTGGGGTAGACCTTCCGAAGACATGCAGGCCATGATGAAAATCTTAAAGATTATCCTAAAGAAACTGGAGGGGAGACTCTCCAAGGCAGTAAGGATACCTCCCACCATGCAATTGAGCTACAGTAAGGTTAGCCTTCTTAACATATTTATTTTTCGAAAATGACAGAAGAAATACAAGCTCTGACCATATGATGCATGTTACGACCAAATTTTAAGTCGAAAAAAAGTAAGATCGAGCTCATAATTGCAAATGCACAAGTTCGCATCATGATATATATCTGGAAAAAATTATGTATGTTGCAAAAATTTATAAGTCAAACAACGGGGATGACTCAACTAAAAAAAATCGGAAGGACCTCATAATCGCAGGTTCACACAACACTAAATATCTGTGCCAAGTTTAAAAACAATTGACTGAAAAATGTAAGAATGAATACAAGCTCGGCCAAGCTGATTCCTAGTTTTGTTATGGGGAGCTTAATAATTTGATAAAAACTTACCACTGGCTGTGCACACCAGTTCTAGATTCTGTCCAGCTTGAATGTTCATTCTCTCTGAGCCAGAAATGATCACACCTCTCTCTTCAGAAGGCTCACCGTCATTAACTATGAGTGAGAAAAAATGTCATGGTTTATAAAATAATAAATATGAATTGAGGACACCTGCATGTCTGGAAAGGCTTCTAACAATTAATATTGATCAGATTTCAAATTTTGTGGTATAGTATACAATCAATTGAGACAATTTACGGCTCACGTTCGTTTGGAGTGTACCATGTGGGATAACTCTATTTAAAATTCTAAAAATAGTTTCGAAAAAATGTCCCACTTTATTATCACATTATACAAGAAAATATTGATATCAAATAAATATTAATTGATAAGCATTTCTTCGATTCATATCTATTATTTTATTCCATGAATACTATATAAAAAACGATATTTTCCTGCATGTCATGTTTGTCACCCCGTCATTTTGATGGGCAAACCCCTATTTATATAATAATAATAATCTTTTGCAACATTTTCAGTGTTATATCTGTTATATATCTTATTTCTGTTACATCTCAAATGATACTTAGTATTAGTAGGTACTCACAGGTTCCAAATGAGTGTACATGTAAAGTAATGCCCTAAATAAACGACTCTTTAACCACAGCAGAATTATGGGTGACTTTTCAAGATTGAGTCGGAAATATGGCTTGTTGCCATTCATCGGAAAGCTCTCACTAAGAGCTTTCCGATGAATGGCAACAAGCCATATTTCCGACTAAATCCTGAAAAGTTACCCATAATTCTGCTGTCGTTAAGGAGTCGATTATTTAGGGCATTACTGTACGCTTATTAATTTTCATGAAAAAATCCACCCTGTACAGTCCTTATTTGGGTCTGTACGTTTATTAATTTTTCCGAAAAACTCTGTTGAATTAACTGAATCTGTTTGTCATTTATAAAATAATATGGATAATTTGTACTGTATAGTTCTAAAGATGTTATCCCAATTCAAAAGTAGAGCACACGGGTATGCAAACAATTCTTGGAAACGGGCTGTTAATTAAAAATAGCCTGCGATGTTTACCTCAGCAAGTGACATCTGGCATGTGGACATTATATCGTGATAATCTGACATAATTTTTTTGCAGGAACACCGATCAGTCGATTTATATTTGGTGCCAGGGTTTCTTCACATTGGTGGCAAATAAATAACTAGTACTTATAGCGTGAGTTAGAAAAGAAATGTGTGCACATATATGTGCACATGTACATTAACCCTTTACCCAACAGAAGGGCCCTGTGCCAATGCATTCTCTTATATATGCGAGTCGACCATAGGTCGCCTCGCATATATAAGAGAATGCATTGGCTTAACACATTAAAAATTATAAAATTGTTAAAGAATGTAAGAAAAAAATGGTAAAAAGTGTTAAAAAAAGATTTATTTTAGGCCAATGCATTCTCTTATATATGCGAGGCAACCTATGGTCGACTCGCATATATAAGAGAATGCATTGGCACAGGGCATAACTGTAACTATCACAATGTGGTCAAGGAGCCGGTTCCAATGATATCCATATTTGAATGGTTCTATTGAGACAGACCGAAGATATTTTAGGCTGTTGAAGCTTTATTTGGCCGGTTATGACCGGTTTGTTGGGTAAAGGGTTAAGCTGTCATTTTGTGACACTGGAATAATATATAGCAACCACTTGTGTACAGTTGAGGCTGACTCCCCTAGAGCAGTAATGAATGCGTCCATGCAGACAACTGTTTGGGTGCTTCGAGGAGCATGTGTACACTTAATAGCACTGTAATTAGTGTAAATATTTTGTGGTATTAAGAGTATTTATCATTGTATTATGGCGACTGGTGAGCGATTGCAGAATTTAATTATTATTTTGAAGTAATCCGTCAGAAACATATGGATAACAGTTTTAAAAATATTATTTGAAGAGATGTTTTTATTCATTCCCATCAGAAAATTGGGCAGGAGGAAAAAATACGCTCCGGGGAGTCCCTGTCCCATCAGTACAGAGTTGGCATTCCCGTTTATATCATTTCTCATACTTTAATTATGAAGTACCGCAGTTCTATTCCAGGCTATTTTGACGTTTCGCAGTGTTCTATTGATGTTCATAACCATGTCGCTCCACTTCCTTTTGACATAAAATATGTTTTATTAAAATTTTATATGGTTTTTCAATTTTTATAGTCGGCCTGAGTCAGCAATTTGGAATTTTTTGGCAGGCGGATTTGTAAACTAACAAACATAGATTCTCTCGCTTCACTTACCAACAATCTGTACACGGTCTTCAGTTGTTCCGGCTTCATTTGTTGCTACACAGATATAAGTTCCGGCATCTGTTCTCTGAATCCTCTCGAAGATTAGATGGCCCGATCCGAACTCTTTTGCCGTCGAAAGAATTGGGATGTCTCCACGATCCAAGGAGGCGGGTGGAGCTTTCCATTCCACAGATGGAAGAGGATCGCCCTCGGCAGAGCATTCAATGGATACCCTTTCTCCGACGACCGTTGTGATGAACTTACTTGGTACAATTGTAACCTTTGGTGGACCTGTGAATTTGAGACATTTATGATTGAGAACAGCTGACAAAATGTTTCATATGTTGTGCATCTATGGTAGAGGTAAAATTTAAGGTTGTAATAGTATAGTTTATAATAGTATTATGATACAACCCCATTGAGAGAGACACATACAAACTTTAGCCCTAATCAAATAACCCTACTGGAGTTATCGCCTTATCGGTCAGATACCAATATATTATCAAATAAGGTAACTTCTAAGTCTAAAAGAGCCATTTAGTCATTTGAGAAAATTCATATTCAAAAATGAACTGTATATTTGGTCAAGAAAAACACACACCATATCCAGTTCCGATTAAATAATCCAAACTGGAGTTATTGGTCGGAAACGGACAAACTAAACAACATATTAATACAACAATTTTTTTCAAAACGGGCATATGACAAATGAGTCACAGGAATAGACTTGCACAAGCTTGGCATTTAAAAGTCACAATGAACAGAGCAGGCTACACATTACTGACCCAGTTTGAATCATCCAAAAACAAACTTGACAATGCCATTAACTCTTTGTCTCTCGGATCATACCCAGCCTGCTGTCTATCACAATCAGGCATGAACATATGGCTATTTGCAGAATGATGTCCCCATAGGGTGAATTTAGTGATGCTTCCCCAGAGTCAGCTAGCATCACTAACTTCACCTTCTGGGGACCTCATTCTGCTTAGGCTACTTCTCTGGAATGTATTTTTATTATCAAATTAACAAGTATTTTAGTTTCTTTAGAAAGTTTCTTTTTCTTTTTTAGTTTAGTTTCTCTATATCCCCAAATTGGCAGACGACACAATGCATAATCAAGGTGCCAATGGGCGCACATCACCATCTTCACCATCTGGGATCTTAAATCGGTGTCTAGGTCTTCCATAGCAGAATGAGATACCCAGAGGATGAATTTGGTGATGGTAGCCTGCTGTGGGGGATAGTCACTAAATTCACCCTCTGGGGACCTCATTCTGCAAATGTCCCGCATCCTGAATTAATATATTAGCCCACCTTGTACAGATAAAGTAGCGGTAGCTGTAACGGTTCCTGCATCATTTGTAGCTGTGCAAACGTATCCACCCTGTTCCTCGCCAGTCACTTTCTCAAACATGAGCACACCGTTGCCCTCCATGATCTTTACTGTTGAAGGAATTGGCCCATTGTCGGCTCTGTTAAAAATAAAACAAAATTTCATTTAAAATAGAAAACTAAAGTCTGTAATATCACTGCTACTAAGGGGCGATTACATTTATTACCCTGGGTTACAATAGGTAAATTACCCTGGGCAAAAGTGAATGGAATGATTTTTGGTGAGCGGAGTAATTTAAAAATAGCACAGTTACAACTGCAAACAAAACATAATTTTTTATTTAGGAAATTTGACAAAACTCACATTGGGCGTGTCTAACAGACAAAGACTTAAGTAAATGAGCAAAAATAACTGATATTCACAATGAAACTAACGAGAATTTTTATTTTATCGAACAAGCAAAATACCTAATTTTAGAACAACCTTGACACTAAGTATCTAAAACTTTGGATAAATAGTTTTAACTGTCATTCAATTTAATTATATATTTCTGAATTATATATTACTTATTTATGACAAATTTTACAAAATAAGATTCATTTAATCCATTACATAAATATTTTCCATGTGCTTTCTCAGTTGACAACCACCTTCGTGGGAAAGTGACGTCACATTACAATACGCTCGAAATTACACCACCTTGGCCGTAGGTGTAGCGAGCATAGCCCGGCGTATTTACGCCCGGCCATTCTATTCATACTGCTTAGGCATCACCATCTGGGAAGTATCTATATATATATAGTCTCAAATTAACACTGTTTTTAGTTACTTCTATATCCTCAGGCCCTAATTTGCAGAAGATAAAATGCATAATCGAGGCGACTAATGGGTGAACATCACTAACTTCAACTGGGGAACTTCAATCTGATCCTAGGTCTCCCATAGCAGTTAAGTCCAAGCAGAATGAGGTTCCCTTAGGGTGAATTTAGTTATGCTAGTCCACCTTGAAGGATAGCGTCACTAATCTCCCTCTGGGGACCTAATTCTGCAAATTACAAGCACACCATTGCCTTCCATGATCTTTACTATTGAATCATGAATTGGCCCATTGTCTGCTCTGTTAAAAATAGAACAAATTTCATTTCAAATGAAAAACTGTAATATCACTGCTACTAAGTTAGGGCAGAATGAGTAATATTAACCCTTTCAGTGCCAAGTCCAATTTTTGTATCAACCCATATTTCCTTGATCATTTTTCAAATTTATTGATTATAATAATGTGATACATTGATGGAAAGAGCTCTAAGAGTGGTTAAGGAGTCGATTAATTAGAGTTTAGTTTATATACAGTAATGCTCTAATTAATCGACTCCTTAACCACAGCAGAATTATGGGTAACTTTTCAGGATTTAGTCGGAAATATGGATTGTTGCCATGGCAACAAGCCATATTTCCGACTAAATCCTGAAAGTTACCCATAATTCTGCTGTGGTTAAGGAGTCGATTAATTAGAGCATTAATTACTGTATATAAACTAGACCAAATTCAATGCTTGTGTAAATTATATCTGTATATCAGTTATTTTTCTATCCAATTTCAGTACCGGTAAGCACAGAAATGTAAAACACTGCAGCTGGATCCTAAAACTCCATTTTGTGGACAATTAGACAGTTGTTGGTCGTGGTATTATTATTTTATACATGTATTATACAAACCTAGCCCATGAGACAGTTGGTGACGGTATTCCCTTATTAACTCTACACTGTATCCATGCACTGCCACCTGGTGACAGTGATTTGGTTGGGCCTGGATACAGCTCGATCTCAGGAATTTCAAGAGCTGAAACATAAGAGCGATACATCATCAGATCTCGAGAGATTTCAATCACCCACAATATAAACACCTCAAAAAAGTAAGATCCCCCCTGATATATTACACTTTATTACACACTTATAGGTGATTTATAATGATTTCTCAGTAAACTAAAAGTCGTAATGTCTACACGATTTACACATATCACCAGCAATATTCACATAATGCCAGTCCAAGTGTCAGCTCTTTCGGCACAAATATTCAGTTAATATCCTGTATATTACAGATTTTTGAAAAAGATATCCCACAATAATGAGGTCAAATGGAATCATTTAGTCACAAATACAGTAATACCCCTAAATAATCGACTCCTTAACCACAGAAGAATTATGGGTAATTTTTCAGGATTTAGTTGGAAATATGGCTTGTTGCCATTCATCGGAAAGCTCTCACTGAGCCTAGCACATATAAAAGGATGCACTGGCTTACAAGGTCATGGCAAATAATGTTAGGCCAATGCATTCTCTTATATATGTGAGACTCCCTATGGGAGACTCGCATATATAAGAGAATGCAATCGCACAGGTTTTTGCAAAATTCCAGGAAGCTCCAGTCATGGACGGGTTAAATATAAAGGTTACCACAATTTTGTAACATATTATCTTTAGAATTAGAGCCTTTTAATGGTAGAAATTGTGTAATAGACAGAATAATCAATTGTTTTGAGGTTTATATGACATAATTCACTCTGGAAGTCGGTGCCCTCATTGTAACAAGTCAACACTGGATTCAATACTGCCAATTCAGCATGCAGTAGATTATGAATGTCATATTTTTTGGCAAAATTGTAAACCACAGCGGAAATAAGGCCTAGTCTTTAACCTTTCATGACGGGAGCTGTGCTGGGAAATTAACCCTTTACCCAACAGAAGGGCCCTGTGCCAATGCATTCTCTTATATATGCGAGTCGACCATAGGTCGCCTCGCATATATAAGAGAATGCATTGGCTTAACACATTAAAAATTGTTAAAGAATGTAAGAAAAAATGGTAAAAAAAGATTTTTTTAGGCCAATGCATTCTCTTATATATGCGAGGCGACCTATGGTCGACTCGCATATATAAGAGAATGCATTGGCACAGGGCATAACTGTAACCATCACAATGTGGTCAATGAGCCGGTTCCAATGATATCCATATTTGTATGGTTTTATTGAGACAGACCGAAGATATTTTAGGCTGTTGAAGCTTTATTTGGGCGTTTTTGGCCGTTTTGTTGGGTCTGAGAAATTTGAAAAGCATACCTGCGCACAGTTTTGAATTATTTTATATTCTGGAGCACACGTCAATGAAGCATTTCAACCCAAGATCAGTTAACTCTGGGCTTAACCCTTTCATGACGGAAGCTGCCTGGTGACTCACATACATAAAAGAATGCATTGGCACAGGGTTTTAGCAAATTTCAGGAAGCTCCAGTCATGGAAGAGTCAATCAATGATACATACCCTGTACATCGACCATGACCGAGGCCATGGCTGACCCGGCAATGCTCTCAGCAGTACACACATAAATGTCTCTGTCTGCCATGGTAGCATCATTGATTCTAAGTGTATTACCAACCACCTGTAAAACATAGGTAAAAAGTTTATATTACATGATTCTGCCCTTATTCCATTCAATAAACCCATTCTATAAATTGTGATATTAAACGATTGTTTAATAACAGGAAATAGTTCCAGAAGACATTTGACTTCCAGTTTGTCATCTGTTAACATTCCGTACGCTATGTCTCAAAATACTATGGCTTCCAATATTTTCCCAACAAACTATCACGAATGAAGTGTTTGAAAAGTTATGTCATTAAATATACGCCATTAAATACGCCTTAGAGTCTTTTTTTATCTGGGACTATTTCTTTACGCGGGCTAACAATGAATAGTTACGTGAAACGTCATCGCATGCCTTATAGAAACCGATGTTAGTTCGCGTCCCATTTGTTGATTTAAGTATGTTTTGGATAATGTAATAAATATAATCTACAACTCGTCCCCAGTTTATAGCGGAAATTACAAAACTCGTCCAGTAAATTAGGTCTGGACGTCGACAAAGGCTCGGTCCAGACCTAAATTACTGGACTCGTTTTGTAAATTCCACTATAAACTGAGGACTCGTTGTAGATCCTCTATCATGGTTCATACATATACCTTTGAACAAAATTCCATAACTTTTACATACCTTTTCCAGACTTCCTGATCATTTTTTCAAGACTTTTCAATGAACAAATTCAATAACTTTCCCATACGTCACATCAGGGAATTTGAAAAAAAAATTGGGAAAGACTTTACAATTTCCTTATTTTGAAAAGGTCACTGGAATTAGTGTTCGAATTATAGGAAGATGAGTGTCTATTGTGTTTACCATCCATAAAGTCTACGCTTTTATATGTTTTCATGGTTGATCACCGTGGCCTCCCCCATGTTTGCAGCCCTTTTAATTCAGATTGTTTGGCTTCGGCAATCTGCTACGGCAACCCTTTATCGTGGCCCAGTTTGCTTCAGCAAATGGCTTCGGCATTGCCGATTGCCGTAGCCAATTATGAGGGCTGCTGCAGTGATATATTATCCCTGAACAAACAGTTGCCAGTCATTTAGACATCATGTAAGTAATCAAAACTGATATTTTATATTATTCCATGACTTTTCAAGACCTTCTCCCAGTCCCCCACCAATTTTCAAGACCTTTTCCATAACTGGGTGAGAAAAGGTCCCATTTTCCAGGGTATGGAAATCAAATTTTCGAATTCCATAACTTTTCCAGGATTCGAGACCCGCGTATGAACCCTGTCTATATACTGCATACTGCCTGATTCTGCTTCCAAGGTTTGTGCTGCCGCTTGCCTATTTTGCTAAATGTAAAAATAATTCACATTTCATAAAAGTTTCTCATCAGGTAATAATCAGGTAATCTCATCAGGTAATGACAAATGACCTATGACCATTTGTTGAACTTATTATCTGAACATTTCCTAAAGGAACTACTCATCAATGAGTATTTAGAAAGGCTTAAATCGTGAGATTTGCATCCATAATTCTGAGTGAATGAGATGGAGCATGGGATGGGGTCTCACGCAAAATTATTGAACAAAAAACTTAACATGTTAGAACCAAATGATTTTAGAGAACATTACATGCTAAGCTTAAGAAAAAGAGAGAAAGAGGCGTCATACCTGGTGGTTTGGACTAAGCTCTCCTCGTGATCTCTTCCATGTGACTGTCGGTTGTGGGATGCCCGACACTACACAGCGGATGATTCCTGTCGAGCCGCTCTTAACAGTCTGCGTTCTAGGATCAATAACAGCAGTTGGAGCTGTCCCTACAAGGTCAAAGGTCATACTTGATTTTCTCTCCACGAAAAATGGACATAGCAAATTTGTAACATACTAGTACTGAATAAGTTTATTTTGGCTGCTAGGCTTTATCTTGTGGGGGGGGGGGGGGGCGCTGTGAATCGGGCATTAATTTTAGGATCCAATTTTTTATTCTATTTCGGTAAAGAATCGCGATTCGATCCAATTCAGTCAAATTCTCTATCCCTGTAAACAATGAGCCACATGAAGTAAGAATGGCCGACGATGCCTGCATTTACAAGTTCTGACTATGTGAGTCATCTGAAGTACATTCTTTTTGATACAAACGCGGCATCTGTGTGTGAAAATGCTATATCCCAAATAATTTAAACAAACTGTTGGATATTCAAGCACTATTGATTTAAATGCTCATATGGCTGAGAGATTAGTGTGATCATGAATAGTACATTGACTTTATGATAGGTGATAGCAAGTGATTTCGAGTCTATGACTGTGTTTGACGTCAAATTAGAAGGTTGTCTGTACAATTTCATGGGGCAAAGTTGCAGACGATTCCAATCTACGATGAAATTCTTTTATGATAACTATGGTCATTGATTTTGATTCTTTGAAGCCATGGTAGACGATAAATGCCCAAGAATATAGTGGAGTTCATATCCTGTGAATCAAATTCTATATATCCCCAAATTGGCAGATGACACAATGCATAATCGAGGTTTCAAATGGGTGTACATCACAATATTCACCATTTGGGAACTTCAATCTGAGTCTATGTCTCCCATAGCAGATGAGGCCATGCAGAATGAGGTCCCCAGAGGGTGAATTTGGTGATGTTAGCCCGCTATAAGGGATAGCGTCACTAAATTCACCCTCTGGGGACCTCATTCTGCAAATGACAGGCACACTAAACTCAGGCCTGGGTAGAGCGTTAATTTCACCGAAGAAATCACTCCACTGAAACTTGAAATCCAATAACACATGGCTGAGACATAAGCATAGATTTCCAGTCATTGGACATTCTTTTGAAAGCACTTGAGCTGGCATAACTCAGTACTAAATTTCATTGAAATCAGCGAAATCATGGCTGAGATATCTGCAAGGCCGGACAGAAGGATAGATTAGCGAACGAATGCAACCTATTCTCCATTTTCTTAGAAAGTGGGAGTATATATTTGTGGTGAATAAATTTTTATCCTGTGAATGGCTTTGATTTCGTCTGTCTCAATTCTTTTTATTTTCTTATGAAAAGTCTATTTCGTGGGGACGTGAATTCCTGGATCAGATATCCACATCAACATTTCCTACAACAGCAGGTTTATGAACATCTTTCAGAAAACATTATTGAGAAATCGGACCCCCAGGTATTCCGATGCCGATTGGCCATAACACAATCGTGCATTAATAGCTGCCGGCTTCATATCACGCACTGGTGAGGGAGTCATTTATTGTTTTATGTAACCTGCGCATGATGAAACCATTAGCCTTTTAATTATTAAGAGTCCAATTCAGCGAGCATAGTTTGTACAAAGTATTATAGGGATTAGACAAAATTGTAACTAAACAATTATAAATAGGTCACTCACAAATTAAATTAATTATATTTCGTCTCGTCTTCTGTGTTTTTTGTCAACCCATTTTACGAAATGTCGAAAACAGAATTTACAGTAATGCCCTAAATAATCAACTCCTTAACCACAGCCGCATTATGAGTAACTTTTCAGGATTTTGCCGGAAATATGGCTTGTTGCCATTCATCGGAAAGCTCTCAGTGAGAGCTTTTCGATAAATGGCAACAAGCCATATTTCTGACTAAATCCTGAAAAGTTACCCATAGTTCTGCTATGGTTAAGGAGTTGATTATTTAGGGCATCACTGTATGATCAATTTTCATTTTCACCCATATATTGAGATTTACTTTACCAACTTGAGTCAATTATTTCATTGGATGTTGATTTCTTGGTGGGGTCAAACCACGAAATCAACGAATAATAGACCCCCACGAATTAAAAGGATTTTACAGCACTTACTTCTTTCAGTTTCAATTGTGATAACGGCTGTGGCTGTTCCCCTGCCGCCAGTTGGAGTTGTTCCGGAACAAATGTAGGTACCAGCATAAGATGGCTGCATTCCAGCTAAGACCAACACTCCACCATCCTGTCGAGCACCTGTTCAAGGCGAGAGGAATAAATTAAATAAGTAAAGCTGGAATAACACTTAACAGATAGTGTATCTCTTCCTATCAAATTTTATATCGTTTCCGATGTATAAAATAATAAATATGAATCGAAAACACAAGTCGGAAATGCTTCTAACAATTAATATTGATTGTAATTCAATTTTTTCTTGTATAATACATACAACCTTTTGGGATAGTTTAACAAGTTATTTTTAGAGCAGAAAGATCAGGCGATCTCGAGGAAATGTTTGAAGCATAGCCAGAGGGAAAACTCTATCTTGTTACTCTCGATCAAGGCAACATGTTATTTCAAGTCAGATATCTTGCTCTGTACCATCAGGAATAAACCACTTTATTATGCCTTTAACCCTTTACCCAACAGAATGGCCCTGTGCCAATGCATTCTCTTATATATGCGAGTCGACCATAGGTCGCCTCGCATATATAAGAGAATGCATTGGCTTAACACATTAAAAATTATAAAATTGTTAACGAATGTAAGAAAAAATGGTAAAAAGTGTTAAAAAAAGATTTTTTTTAGGCCAATGCATTCTCTTATATATGCGAGGCGACCTATGGTCGACTCGCATATATAAGAGAATGCATTGGCACAGGGCATAACTGTAACTATCACAATGTGGTCAAGGAGCCGGTTCCAATGATATCCATATTTGTATGGTTCTATTGAGAGAGACCGAAGATATTTTAGGCTGTTGAAGCTTTATTTGGCCGGTTTTGGCCGGTTTGTTGGGTAAAGGGTTATAAGACAAATTATATATCCAATCTTCAGTTTTGTCAGTGTTTAACACTTCTTGATGGGAGCTGCGCTGGTGCAGGATTAAAGATCCTGTGCCAGTGCATTCTCTTATATATGTGAGTCTCCCATAGGGAGCATCTCTTTTACAAGATAATGCACTGGCTTACACGGTCAAGGTAAATATTGTTAGACCAATGCATTCTCCTATATATGCGAGACTCCCTATATAAGAGAATGCATTGGCACAGGGTTTTCACAAAATTTCAGGAAGCTCCAATCATAGAACGGTTAACCAAACACTGAAATGAGGCTAGACCAAGTATTCTCGGTCCAAAACAGCTTGGGATATCGGCTGAGTTGATGCTAATTTGGACCGAGTCACATTCCGGTTACTCTTTTACTACGGACTTTCCATCCAGAATCATGGGTCGGTGTTATCTTGCGTGTATGTCTTCGGATTAGGTCAAATATCAGAGGTCCGATGAGTGTCACATGAAAGGCTTAAAGGGTCTTCAATCAAAGGCTCTACAGTAATGCCCTAAATAATCGACTCCTTAACCACAGCAAAATTATGGGTAATTTTTCAGGATTTAGTCGGAAATATGGCTTGTTGCCATTCATCGGAAAGCCCTCAGTGAGCACTTTCTGATGAATGGCAACAAGCCATATTTCCGAATAAATCCTGAAATAACCCATAATTCTGCTGTGATAAAGGAGTCGATTATTTAGGGCATTACTGAGATTTGCAATGAGATTTATAAGAAATCAAAGCCTTGTTTCTCAGAGAATTACGATCTGTCGCGCTATCAGAAAATAAATGTAAACAATACATTAAACGATCGTATCATCACTTTACCTTTTTCTATCACGGTAAATGATATATCAGTTTGAAGGCAGATTAATCGAGGACATGTTCGATGATTAATCACATGCAGGAGTTCACATGAATGCCCAGGCTCTACCTGTAAATGTAGTACGTCTTTTGAATGAAAGTCTATTATAGAAGAGTAATGGGACAGGGCTCAGTCCAAAACAGCATCAACCCAACGGATATCCCAAGCTATTTTGGACAGAGAAGACTTGGTCTAATTTCATGCTTGGTCTGTATTTATTTACCTGGTGGGAGAGTGCCTGACTGTCGTGACCACACTAACGTAGCATCCTCAATGCCCCGAGCGTAACATTCCAGTCTGACGTTCTCTCCAGCAATAGCTATAATCTGTGTGTCCTTGATAACAATGTCTATTTCTGGTTCATCTGTAAAATAGGACAACTGAATTTACTATGGCCAAACAAAAAAAGATATTTTATTCTCAGGCAATTGTTTTTGAAATCAATGCGGGAGTGAGGGTTTTATTTTAAAAATTTTCTGCCCATAAATACAGTTGAAACGAAAAGATAAAGTGAACTTCCAAACTAGACAGTTGTATTTAGCTCATATTTGATATTTGAAACATAACTAATTTCCGTGTGACAGTTTCCTATTTTCGTGTTACCAGTTTACAACTACGGAGAAATCCAAAATCAGAAGAAAATGGTCCTAAGTGGGCCATTTTTTTTCGATATATATATAGTGCCTATTTTGCTTCTTCTTGAATCTAGTGTATAACAAAATGCTTTGACCAAGAACTACCATCTGAACGAGCCTATCTTAAAGACATGTTATGTGCTTATTTCACTACTTAAAACTCATATTTAACGACTCAGCCACTACACCCATTTGAAGAATGTATCAAATTAAATTATTATTGTCGAAAAAACAAAACATCTAAACTTCGCAAAAATGTAAACAAACAGACCGCTTTTCTTCATGAACAAATCGCCAATAAACAAACGACAATGATTTCGCTAACGAGAGTCACTATATTTGATTAATATGATAGAATGACATTGTGTGCTGGTCATGTCGCACCGGAAGTGCTGGAATACCGACACAGTGGCAAATTCGAACAGACAAAGTATGCTGGAAATATCTGCTCGAACCGAAAACAAGAGCATGCCGTCGGGGCGTGGCATAATACGCCCGTTTCTGGAGTAGAGTGGGGCATGTAGACAGAACCCATATTTGAACTTGATCTGTATACCAAATTTGGTTCAGTTCACTCGATTCAATCTAAAGTTATCATCTGGAAACCGCATATCAGGTCAAATCTAAGTAAAAAAAGGGGCATAACTCAGTCAAAATCATGCGGACGAAACCCATATTCAAACTTGATCTGTATTTTGGGGTATTTTCGATTCAATCTAAAGTTATCATCCGGAAACCAAAAGAGGACGGACGACCGGACAACCCATTTCCATAATATGACCGTTTATTCCAACAGGCATATAAAAAAACCCAATATTTCAATATGGTGGCATAATCAACTAATGGCAGGGAGCATAGCTATCAGGAAAAGCTCATCTTTTGTTGTCAGATGTAAAGAATAAATGCCAAAAAGACAAGATTTTGACACTTGAGACTAACTACTTAAGACAGGTATTTCTATACTAAATACTCACTGAAGAGTAGTTCTCTTAGGAAATGTTCAAATAATATTTGTTCAACATTTGTTGAACTTATTATCTGAACATTTCACACCAATAAATAAAACTCTTTCTGTACTTTCTGTGCTTATTACCTTAAAGTTTCCCACCAATGAACAGGAATTCTTCTGCCCTTGTATTATCATTTTGCCTGTCTGTCATCTGCTTTTATTGCTTGAACATCCCTCCAAATGAATAATAGACCACCCGAATGTATACTTTTATAACTGATGGGAGAATCCGTTTAGTAAATGAAAGTGTCAATGACACTGTAGCTCAACTTGGGAAGAAGTTAATTTTTTGCTGAGCAATGAATAGAATGATAAAGAAGAAGGAAAGTAAACTAGAGGTCACCCCGAAAATCCATATGACGTTTGGTGATGATCGGTGAGGGATGTGGTCTGTAGGGTGCGCCAAAGCATTTAGTCATACAAAGAGTAAATTCAAAAATGGCAGTTGGCGGCCATGTTTTTAAACGAATTTCGGTCAAAATAGGAGGCTCCCATCTTGAGGTCACCCGAAGATCCATATGAAGTTTGGTGATGATCGGATGAGTGATGTGGTCTGTAGGGTGTGCCAAAGGATTTAGTCATGCAAAGAGTAAAATCCAAGATGGCTTCAGCGGCCATGTTTTTCATCGAAAATTGTTCAAATTCGATAGCTCCCATCTACTGGTGATCACAATTGTGTGTGCATAATTTAAAAATAATATGGCCATAAATACGGGCTGTAGGGTGTGCCGATGGATTCAAATTTGAAATCCAAGATCGCTGCTGGTAGCCACGTTTTTTCATCGGAAAAATTTGATAGCTCCCATCTAGACACCATCCTGAAGCTACATATGAAGTTTGGTGAAGATCGGATAAGAGATGCGGCCTGTAGGGCTTGCCGAAGGAAATTGATGATGGACGGATGGATGACTGATGCCAACCCATGGAAATAGCTCAAACTTTACTTGTAACATTGCGCTAATGAGGGGTTAACAACTCACCTCTGTTAACATATAGAATAGCCCTCGTTTCACCAACACCAACTAGATTTCTGGCGCGACAGAAATATTCTCCTTGATCTTCTACCCTCACCGATGGAATATACAGAACTCCACTCTCAAATGTGGCAGCGCGGTTGAACTCAGCATCACCAACTCTGTGCCATTCTACTGTGGGATCAGGTCGACCTGTTGCCGTGCAATGGAATTCGACACTCTCGCCGAAGTTAACTCTGAGTTGTCTTGGTTGAATCCTCACAACTGGACCTTCCTCATCTGCAACAGAAAGATTCTCATTCAAGAAACATATGTAATATCTAACTCCACTAGCCTAATCTAGCTGCAGCCCAAATAAGATTAAAAGGCTGTTTGGCCACACATCCCCCGAAAAAGAAGACTTTTTTTCCCAGTGGCTTTTTAGAAGTAAAAAAATAAATGCTGGCAATATCATTGCTGTTAATTCACCTAGATTTATTGTACACCAGATTAATCAGTGAATTCTAAGTTGAAACTAGCTTTGCTAGAAAGAGGGTGAATTTAGTGACGATATCGCACAAGAAGGGCTAGCCACAAAAAATTCATCATCTGAGATCCTCATTCACCTTAGGCCTCAACTGTTATGGGAGATCTAGGATCAGATTGAAGTTATCCAGTTGAAGTTAAAAGTAACAATGATAATTTGAGACTATAGGGACCTCAATCTGCAAATGACAGACACACTATTTCAAGGCTTGTTCATGTATCATATTTACCTGAAACTCTGAGTGTGACACTATCTGTATCAGTGCTGTGCTTGTCAGATCCGGTACATGTATAAACACCAAAGTCCTCAGACTGCACATTTGGAATAACCAGCACTCCCATTTGATCAATAGCTTTAGATGGCAAGAACCCATTACTTCTGGACCATGACAGAATGTAACTTGGCTGCAAAATAAGAGAAAAAGTCTTATTTCTGACCTAAAATAATTAGTCTTACTGCATTAACCCTTACTATACTTGTCCCTTTCATGAGGTTCATGGCAGGAGCTGTGCTGGTGCAGCATTAAGGATCCTGTACCAGTGTATTCTCTTATATATGCGAGTCTCCCATAGGGAGCCTCGCATATATAACCAAATGCACTGACTTACAAAGTCAATGTAAATATTGCCAAGCCAATGCATTTTCTTATATATTTCACTAGCTGGTAATGTAAACCAGTATCAGCCCTACCGATTTCACTAGCTGGTAACGTAACCCAGTATTATTATTCTCCCTACCAATTTCACTTGCTGGTTCAAGTCGAAGGAAACTTGGACTAGCTACAATGGGCGTGGCCAGTGTTCGCGCTGTCGGTAGCCATATTAGCCAATGGCTAATCTTTTTCTAATTTGGCTAATAAAAATTTCATTTGGCTAAACTTTTGGCTAAACTTTTTTTGACCCCAAATAGAGACTGGAAGCATGAATTTTTGGCAAGTGGGTTTTTAATTCTGTGATGTGAACGATCTAGTCCGAAAACATTGTATACGTAAGTGGGAATATATCGCCGACTGTACAAAGGGAAACCCGATCGCGGACAGTACAAAGGGAAACCCGTCACTCTGCACGAAACAGCAAAAGGTCATATCATTATTTTACATTTAATCCGCTAATCCCCCATTGTCTGTCTGGTCACTCACGGAGCTCCTGCACAATGCATGTTTATGATGACATTGTATTTATGACAGCCAAGGTTTATGAGCACCAAGTGTAAGACAATAGCTTAATCAGCCAAATGTGAATCACGACAGATATTTTGTGGCTATTTTTCGTCAATACCGATACATTCCAAATAATATGCATGCGTTTATGACAGACTGTAATTTGATAATGGTGTAACAATATTAAGTTATTAGTTTCCAGATGTCACTTAGATATTTTCGCAAGGATAATTAATATTTAATGATTTAAAAGAAGAAAGTGGGGAAATGTCCGGTGGGGAAATGTTCGTATACCCAATCCCGGGTTACCCCCCCCCCCCCCCCCCCCCCCCCCCCCAATCACTCTTTCACATAAAGATTACTAAATTTTTAATAAATGACATATATAAAAATATTTCTAGTTCATCAAAATTAGTTAAATTATTGTGTATTTTACCTGTGCCTGTTAGATTTGACGTTTTATTCATTAATTGTGAACAGACCATAAAACAATGATTTAATTTGGCCATAGTTTTTTTTAATTTGGCCAAAAAATATTTGGCTAAAGTTTTTTTCATTTGGCTAATAATATTTTCATTTGGCTAAACTTTTGGCTAAATTTTTTTTCAGTCCAGCGCGAACACTGGGCGTGGCAGGATGATAGGAGTAGTGAGGATCTAATGGTGCTATATATTATATGATGGGTCGTATGTCTGTATGTGAACGATATGTTACTACTGGATAGGCATACAATGGGGATCTAGTTTCAAAATGGTTTGTAATTATATGCTACCAGATTATGCCTGCAACCGAATTACATGTAGTTCAACAAAAGACTGAGGGCTGAAAATAAAGAAATTTTAGCAACAATATAAAATCTGCCAATGTGATTCACGGTTCAATCATTCACCTGAACTTGAGTAAGCAATATCATTTGCACACAACTTTTAGTCAACTGAGTAATTACATTAAAATGACATATCCCCCAGCCCCAATAATTTCTGTTGCTATGAATACAAGAATTTTACATTGTTACATTTTTAGTAGCCATTAAAATATGCAGTTAACATGGTTTTTCCAACTCAAATGTTATGAGAATTACAATGTCATGCCTACTGTTATTCTAAACATAAACTATAAAAGGACAAATTTTGACTTGAAATAGAGAATTATTTTTGGACAGAACAATTGAACAAATTCTTGGCAACACTTACAAATAATTAACATGACGAATACAAATCTGTAGAAACTAAAATAATGGACACAAGTTCATAGAATATAGAAAACAATATACAAGTTTCTATCTTTTCACCAAAGTGAGGTATGAACAAAAGCATTGTTTAACAAATTGAAAGTAGAAATACATGTATGTATATATCTTATGAAAGCCACCATGTTGAAGTGAAATGTGACACATGAAAAGTTTGATAAATGATTAATGATTGTGATACTCATTTCCTCAAATTTGGAGCATGATTGAGAAATTATAAATGGAAACTGCAGGGCTAAAATTGTCATTATAAATTAATGGTCACTGCAGGGGCTAAAATTGTCATAATAAATTAATGGACACTGCAGGGCTAAAATTGTCATTATAAATTAATGGACACTGCAGGGCTAAAATTGTCATAATAAATTCATCTGATCTGATTAGTGATTGTTGTTTACACAGAATTGAAACACATGTTACTGTAAACAGACAGGGACACTGAAAAAGGAGTGAGTAAATCAATTAGAAGTGATGAAGAATGTAGTTTCCCGTCATTAAAGGGTAAATGGACATGGCTTGCTCGAACCCCACAATTATGTTTACATAATTTAGTAAGAGGTATCGCAAAACATAGCTATACGGAAGATTTCGAACAAGTTTGTTGATATAATGCTGAAAATACATGTTTTGTTTCTTATATTTCTCAATAAATTTGAGATCGTTTCGTTTGTGCCAGTTTTAGTGTTGAAACGATTAGTGAATTTCAGAGTCGATATCAAAACTTTCAAACATAACATGGTACGGAAAATTCATCATACATGGCGTACACTGATGACTGATGCAATGACGGTCTATTGCGTAGCGCATTTCCCTGCATAAACACCAATTTATTTGGGAAATAATACTGTAAACATCTTGATATTTATCCAACACACTGAATGTAATTATATAATTAGACATGTGGTGGATAATGATTAGAAACTCGTTCATTTATATAGGTTTTAAATTTAATATCTGCGTTCGAGATTTCGTTTAGTCACGTGATCACCAATAAACCGGTGCCGAGCGGTGTCACTATAAAATGTTAATGTTCCGACTAAATACGCCCTATAGAATAGGCTATGTTGTAGAATACGATAGCCAGTTCTTAATGTCAGTATCATTTATACACGGTAGCAACAATGACATCACCTAAAGCGACCTTCAATTGATCAATTGAAATATACACAGTGTCTAGATCAAAGCGGTCTCCGACAAACGATAAAGCCGCGTCAATCATTGCCATCATGTCGCAGTGATGTCTTTGACCTCAAACGACGAGTGAGACATTGTGTTGTCAATTTCATTCTTTCAAGTAATAGTCGGGTCACCGTGTGTGTCCATACTAGTAACACTGTCAATTCCGGGGGCCACCAAACGTTATACTTACCGTGACTTACGCGCAGTTAACACCGTTTATGTCGGAATCGATCTTGAAAACGTTATACATGGAACTAATACACTATGTTCCGACTAGTCAACAGCAAAATTCAGAGTCGACGTTCTGACATTTCAGCGTCGTCTACGACTAGTCGATTAATCGTTTCAACCCTAGCCAATTTTATTTTTATTACTCAGCGGTCGCATAAATATTGCACCTGCAGACAATAGAGAACAAATTTAGAGCTGTCGTTGCTATGAAACGTTTATGGTACTAAATAATTTTGATGGTTAAAAGCGAGAGAAAGCAGTGTTTCAAGTTTTAAAAATAATTTCAAGTTAACCTCTTCACTGTTAATATGACATTGCCATTTCCCAGTGTAAAAATATAACGGGAATATCACAAGAACCATAAAACTGACTCAGTTGAAAGGCTATTATTTGTTCACAATCGTGGAACATCATACACTGTTTGAAACTTCGAGATACAGTTGTTCTGATGCACCAATATCTGAATTCCAGCTAAGAATAATGGCCTACTGCTAGTGTGCTGAAGTACACAACATGCACTTTTATGTCCCTAATAGTTATGGACATCATAGCAGCGAAGAGGCTAAAATACCACAATATACCTTTTCCAGGCATTCCATTGCGATGAATACACATGACACCGTTTTTGGTCGGAAGTTGTATTTTTAATGACTTCAATGCATCTTTCTGGTACATATAATGCTCATAGAAAAGTAGCTCAGATATTTATCTACCTATTTCGATACCGGGAAAAGTTAAAAAGCGAATATTATTAGGTGTATTTTGGAGCGCAGACTGACATGTGGCTTTAAATAAGTTATTAATGATATGAGAATAAGGAACAGGGTTGTGGAATTGAAATATTGCACATAAATCAGTGAGGTGTCTGAAACGGGATTTAGGTAAGGGCTGTAATAAAATTTGAAGCATGCAAGGTAAGCTTTTATCTTCTATTATTGTAAGCAGGTTCAGCCATAAGTATGTGTAACTTGAAACGTGTGTTACTATGGTATTGTGTGTTACTATGGTATTGCTATGAGATTCACTTGGCGGAAAGAGTCACATGATTTTACGGAGTCAAAAACCACAAGTTTTTTGACACCAGCAAAACAGAATAGCTGATGGCGAAGACGAGCTCGCCATAATGCGACCACTGATACGCTTAATTGGCTTCAATAAAAATAAGATCCTGCCACGCAGGCGAATCCCACACTCCCTCTGCCTGCATAGCATTGATCGAACATATTTTTAGTAGATGATTGGATTATTCCTATTTCTAAGAGTTCCGTAGGCTGCATGACGGTGCACGTTGTACACAACACTTCCAAATGGAATGACAGTGTAAGCAAGCCTTGAAATAGTGTGTCTGTCATTTGCAGAATGAGGTCCCCCAGAGGGTGAATTTAGTGATGCTACCCCGCATAGCGGGTTAGCATCACCAAATTCACCCTCTGGGGATCTCATTCTGCTTACACATCAGAATGAGGTTCCCAGAGGGTGAATTTGGTGATGCTAGCCCGCTATGCGGGGTAGCATCACTAAATTCACCCTCTGGGGACCTCATTCTGCAAATGACAGACACCCTATTTCAAGGCTTGAGCGTAAGTGACTTTGGTTGGCAATGACAACACGTTACAAGTTACACATACTTGTGGCTGAACTTTGCTAATATCTACGGATGGATGGCTTTCTGAGAAGCTTCTTGTTAGTGCTGTTACCTAAAGTAATGCCCTAATAATGGACTCCTTAACCACAGCAGAATTATGGGTAACTTTTCATGATTTAGTCGAAAATATGGCTTGTTGTCATTCATCGGAAAGCTCTCGGTGAGAGCATTCCGATGAATGGCAACAAGCCATATTTCCGACTAAATCCTGAAAAGTTACCCATAATTCTGCTGTGGTTAAGGTGTCGATTATTTAGGGCATTACTGTACCTAATATTTTTGTCTGCTGATCATGTAAGCTCAATATTTGTATAAGCAGGTAATCAGCATTGCTTCTGTTTTAAAAAGCATGGATGTCTTAGAAATATACTATTTTTCTCAGCTGGGATAAATGAGGTATAGAAAAGATTAAAAAAATTAATGATAGATGTGGAAAACTGGTAATGAAAAATATGACATTAAGCTGATCATATAAACTCACTAAGCAGGCTTTCAGAATTATTTTTTGTATCCATATACCCTGTGCCAATGCATTCTCTTATATATGCGAGTCGACCATAGGTCGCCTCGCATATATTGGTCTAACAATTTTTTTTTTTTTACAATTTTAATAATTTATTCTTATATTCTTAACAGACTTATTTTGTAGTCTCATCGGCCCTAAACCTACAAAATAAGTCTGTTAAAGAATATAAAAATAAATTATTAAAATTGTAAAAAAAAAAAAATTGTTAGGCCAATGCATTCTCTTATATATGCGAGGCGACCTATGGTCGACTCGCATATATAAGAGAATGCATTGGCACAGGGTATATGTATATATATATAATATGACATTAAGCTGATCATATAAACTCACTAAGCAGGCTTTCAGAATTATTTCTGTTTTTAAAAAGCATGAATGTTCTTGGGTTATAATTCTTTACTCTGCTCGGGCAAATGAAAGATAGAGATGATTTAATTTGAATGTATAGATGGGTGGGGAACTAATAATGAAATTTATGCTATAATTAACAACTTTATGATGTCATAATATGAACAGTGGATGTTCTTTGAATGATACTTAAAGCATATTAAGGCATTTGTGAGGAGTCTGAATTTAATAATATTGGAATTATTATTATAATTCTTGAATAAAATAAAAACGAATAAATGATTATTTAGTGAAACACACTTTGTGTAAAGTAACACAATGATTTTTGTTGTATTTAGATGAAAAGAACACGGATTAGTTGTTACCAGATAAGAGCCGTAGAGTTCGCTGTAAACTTCCGGTGATCTTTGGCAAACTATGATCTTATGACTATAGTTTTTCTAAACACTTTCCGATAGGGAAGTAAAGTAAGATTTATATAATGATGTAAAGATTTTAAACCCGAGATCCATCGCAAACATCTTAATAGTCTTTAGGTAAATCTGAGTATTTAACTTTAATGAGCTGAATTAACAATGATTAGCACATGTTTGCTCAGTTTGTATTCTCATATTCTTAACCCCTTCTATACTAAATACTCACTGACGAGTAGTTATTCCTTAGGGGTGGACGGACACTGCTGATTTCTATAGTCCTCCAAATTTTTTTTGGCATGATGGCCAAATGGGGTAAGGATACTGCCGACTTGGGCTACATGTTTAGTAGCTATATTAACCCTTACTATACTAAATACTCAGTGACGAGTAGTTATCCCTTAGGAAATGTTCATATAATAAGTTCAACAAATGACCAGATTGTTCGTTGAACTTATTATCTGAATATTTCCCTCAAATAAATAGAACTCCTTCTGTACTTGTATGATCTGTCGTCTGATTATTTTGCCTGAAAATCCCTCCATGTGAATAACAGATCATTCCAATGTATGATTTGATAAATGAGTGGGAAAATACAGTTAGTATAGAAAGGGTTAACAAAATATATAACATGGATGCTCATCATGGGACATCAGATTTAATTATCAATGTGATATTATTATCACTTCCCAGCAATGCTATCTGCCATTCTATTGTTTCAACATTTCAAAATACCTCAACGGATAACTAAATGTTCGTTGCTCAAAATAATTGGTTTTGAGTTTGATTACATCAAATTTTTCTATTTTTAATTAAGCAATTTTTCCAGAGAAAATTAGCATGTCAATGGTAAAGCAGTTCAATTCAAATGTAGAGAAGTGAAGCCTTGGAGGTGAAGAAACATAACAAATGATATCAGGAGGAATTACGTATTGTAGACTCGAGGAAAGGTGAGCTTTAAGAAGTGAAAAGTTTCTCTATTTACAGCTATAAATAGCCTTCAGTCTTGTATTTACACTATGATGCCATCACACACACAAATACAGTAATGCCCTAAATAATCAACACATTAACCACAGCAGAATTATGGGTAATTTTTCAGGATTTAGTCGGAAATATGGGTTGTTGCCATTCATCGGAAAGCTCTCGGTGAGAGCTATCCGATGAATGGCAACAAGCCATATTTCCGACTAAATCCTGAAAAATTACCCATAATTCTGCTGTGGTTAAGGAGTTGATTATTTAGGGCATTACTGTCGCTATGACGTCATTATTTTTGGAACTTCCTTTTTGTTCACAGTGGTTAAATCAGGGGATGTGGATTTAAGAAAAAACGTTCATGGGGTATGAACCCTTTCATGAGGGGCATTGCGCAGGTGCAGCATTAAAGATCCTGTGCAAGTGCATTCTCTTATATATTATAAACTTGCATAAATAAGAGAATACTTGGCACAGGGTTTTAACCCTTTACCCAACAAACCGGCCAAAACCGGCCAAATAAAGCTTCAACAGCCTAAAATATCTTCGGTCTGTCTCAATAGAACCATACAAATATGGATATCATTGGAACCGGCTCCTTGACCACATTGTGATAGTTACAGTTATGCCCTGTGCCAATGCATTCTCTTATATATGCGAGTCGACCATAGGTCGCCTCGCATATATAAGAGAATGCATTGGCCTAAAAAAAATCTTTTTTTAACACTTTTTACCATTTTTTCTTACATTCTTTAACAATTTTATGATTTTTAATGTGTTAAGCCAATGCATTCTCTTATATATGCGAGGCGACCTATGGTCGACTCGCATATATAAGAGAATGCATTGGCACAGGGCCCTTCTGTTGGGTAAAGGGTTAAAGATCCTGTGCAAGTGCATTCTCTTATATATTATAAACTTGCATAAATAAGAGAATACTTGGCACAGGGTTTTAAAGACTCTAGGAGGCCATTCCAGAGATCGGGACAGGCAACATGAAAAGCTCTATCACCAACCGTAACAAGGATCGCGCCCTGTAGTGTGAGCAACCGTAACAAGGATCGCGCCCTGTAGTGTGAGCAACCGTAACAAGGATCGCGCCCTGTAGTGTGAGTAAATCTGCATCTGAAGAACGAAGGTTACGACCTCGATTTTAAGGATAGATAAGTTCTGTGAAATATTGTGGAAGTGAGTTTGGATCCTTTATACGGCGAAAAGCAAATGTAACAATTTTTTTTCTCCACGATCGGCAACTAATGTAGTTGGGAGCGCATAGTCACAGCGGAACCTTACTGACGAGCCATCAGGGGAACCCAGCATTTGTGTGTGTAATGTCATCTAGTCATTCTATGATGTCAATCATGTCATGGTGCATATAATAAGACTATAACAAGGCTATATTTACAGCACAGTAAATAGAGTCTTGACCTTCAAGTATAGAGAAGACTGAGATCATTAAGTGTTCAGTATCGGAGTGCAGAAGAGGATAGGTCACGTCACTGAGAACACACACGAACAAATGAGTTTCATACAAACATCATGTTTCAGGTTCACACTTGACATAAAGATGAATCAGATGATAAGTTTAGCTAATGTTAAAGACGAGAGTCTATTATTAGTATGCTAATACGTGGTTTGCTTTACATATTTATGTAAATCTACACAATGGTGGCTATGAACTAGATCGCTCAAACGGTGTTTTTCTCCGAAATATGACACAAATGCATTTACAAACATGCCTGATTTTGGGTTATAGCCCAGTGCATTTACAAACAGGCCTGATTTTGGGTTATAGCCCAGTGCATTTATGGTTTTACCTGGAACTATTTGCAACAGATTTTTGTTTGGGGGAATAAGTACATAAACAACATACTAAAAAGGAACACAAATCGGAAAATGGGAAATTTTGTCAAATCAATTTATGGATTTTCAGGGATGAATATAAAAAATTCAAATTCACAATCCTTCCAATATCATGTGTATTTATCCTTTCTAAGATTTGTTAAGTATTTTTCGAGTTTTCACTAAATTTCCCTTTTTCAGATTTTTAGTATGTTGTTTATCAGGGTTTATGTACTTATACCTGCAAAAATAATTCTATAGATAATAGATGCGGGTTTGGAATTATTTCTCATAAATGCACTGGACTATTAGAGGTCTGTTGTGTAATCTATGGAGAAAGCAAACCAAGTATCAGACATATGGAACATTTTTGTTTTTTTTTGTTATTAACATGAGAACAGTGTCTCCATGGCAATGGAGGGCTGCAGGACGGCACGCTTCTAAATAAATACCTTGGGTTCCTCTACATTTGTCTAGAAAGGTAAATCAAGAAAATATTCTATTTGGGTTCTAATCTACATCAATGGTGCGGCAAAACAAAACTTATTTGAACATGACCAACTCACATTTATTTTCGATATTACAATGGTTATATTGTATTTCATAGAACAAAATTCTGCATCAAACTTCAGAAAGCTAAACTTGCAGACAAGAAAGCATCAAATGAATCAGACATTATTCAAATTAGAGGATCTGCCAAACAAATTTTCTAAGAAAACTGAAGAAGTTTAGTTATAAATCGCAGGAATGAAACTTTCACGGCAGAAAACAGCTTGGTGATTGACAGGCTGAAACTTACTTCGAATCTCATAAGATTGACTTTTTTCTGTATTTTTTATTTTGAGCAAACTTTATTTAATCAGTGATCAAAATGGTCATGAGTATTTAAAATAGACATTTTTTTATTTGTTTTATGTCTATGGAAATTTTGTTGTTGGTCTAACAAATGTTAACAGGCAAGAATGGAGAAAATTTGAGTTTTCACTGGTTATATAAGGCACACACTTTTTTGGTCAAGACTACCAAAATTAACTGATAGGCCTGAAATTATTTGAAGAAAGTTCAATTGTTCACTTCAGGGAGAGAATATCACTTTCTAATATAAATTGATTTATTTTATCTCATTGTTAACTCATTGTAAACGTGAGTTGGTCATACAAAATAAACTAAGATTAAACATTGGAAAATTGGAATTTCTGGAGTATTTAAGGTGCTGGAAAAAGAAACTAAGGCCACACAAAGTCAATTTTTCATTTCTACGGCCCGCACACATGGTCCTAAAACCCTGCACATGCAACCTTTTTATTCGCGTTTATAAGGCGGAAACAAAATACAAATCGGGACAAAATAATTGCGGTATGTTTATACAAATTTCTCCGAACTGACATGTTCATTTCAGATTAAAATTTTTGATTAATTCACGATTTGCGCCAGCAAACTAATTTAAAAATGTGCCAATGATACTTTATTGGGTGAAATAACTGATATGGAGTCGGTCATCTAACTTTTGTGGACATTTGTTTGGGTAATAATGGTCACGTGCAATTGTTATTAAACCAAAAGCTAACCAATCCTGGTGTGAAATTCTTCATTGGCGTGTGCCCCAGAAATAAAAAATTAAATAAAAAACTGTGAGCGCATGATTTCAAATTTTTTTGCCTGAGAAACGGGAAATAGACTTGGCGTGACCTAACCCAACTAAACAAAAAACTGGACATAGTACATAAAATGGAAAACTTGATGTATAAAAGGATAAATGGGGAGATAATAACGTGTACCATAATAAGGAAATAAAGTAAAATAAAATTAAAAGGAAACAGAATACTAACTACCTACGTATCAACGGAAATAAAACTTGATATGAAATTTGGAAATAATGAAAATGGAGAATATATGCTTCTAACAGTGATAATGAATTGTATTTGAATGATACGAGATGTGACTTTTGATGTCTCATGTATCAATAAAGATCTGTGTTGGTAATAATTAAACCAAACAAGATAAATACACCGTCACCAAATAAGTGAACTGAAATACAAATTAACCCTAAAATTGTTCTAAAAATAAATCAACAAATAATTAATGAAGAAATTATTTATTTTGTGGAAACTCACCAAATTACTGTAAACAAGTAGGCATTAAATATAATAAAAAATTAGTTGCTAATACAGTAATTCCCTAAGTAATCAACTCCTAAACCACAGCAGATTTATGGGTAACTTTTCAGGATTTAGTCGGAAATATGGCTTGTTGCCATTCATCGGAAAGCTCCCCCGAGAGCTTTCCAATGAATGGCAACAAGCCATATTTCCGACTAAATCCTGAAAAGTTAGCCATAATTCTGCTGTGGTTAAGGAGTCGATTACTTAGAGCATTACTGTACAAAGAGAGAGAGAGAAAGATACTAGTTTCTTATAATAGGCTATATATTTTTTTAAATCTTGATATGTTAACCCTTTGGCGGCGTCAGTATCCCATATACAGCCCAGTGGGTGAATATATTTGTATGTTGTAGTAATAATTAAATTATTCTTAATATCTGATCATCTAGTAGTACTAAAAATATTAAATTATTCATATTATCTGATCATCTAGTAGTACTAAAAATATTAAATTATTCATATTATCTGATCATCTAGTAGTACTAAAAATATTAAATTATTCATATTATCTGATCATCTAGTATTACCATATATGTTTCTTAGTACTGATAAATCCTCTACCAGTGTGTTGATTAGAACAAGTATTTATTTAAAAAGATAAATAGTTACAAACAGATACTTAATTAAAATAGAAATTCTTAGAAAATACTTGTGAAGTTTCAAATAGATACTGAGATATTTAATAAATAGAGCATGGCTTGGAGTGAAATACGCCGATATAGTGCATAGTGAGGTTGTGTAGTTCACGACGCGAAGCGGAGTGAACTACACAACCGCACTATGCACTATATCGGCGTATTTCACGACAAGTCATGCTCTAATTATTATATTGTATCGAACAAATGCAGAAATTAAAGGCAAACCAGTGGGCAAACACCATTTTTTTTTAAAGAAAAAATAATAATATGTAAAAAAAAACAAACAATTTTTAAATTCCTCTTTGTTCAGGTTTGTTTGTTTGTTTTTTTTTAATTAATTCTTTGTAATTTTGATTTAGCAGTAGGAAACTAGTATTTTCAACTTTTACTAAGTTCAGACAATTGATGTTCGCCTTACTGAAGCTTTAATTTGGATCAGCGGCGAAATAACAAGTAGTTTCAGAACAAAGTTTGATGTAGTGTTCGTTACTATTTTTAGTAGTCAAAACTACATATGCATAGTGCACGATGGGAGAGACTTGAAGGCGTAGTATACAACTACGACTAATAGAGTCGAGTAGCCAACCAATCGGAACGCTTGATTTCAATAACAAAGTCACGTGAGATACAATATGTATATATAGTATATGGATCGCCAAAAATACAAGACAAAATAAACACCTGAGAAGGGATGGGTTCATTACTTCGCAAAGTAATGCATTACCATTTACCATAACTTGTAATTCTATGCATCATTACCTTCAGTGTGGTAGGTTTAAAAAAAAAAAAAATAAAGACTGTGTTTGTGGTCTCCCAGAGTACAAAAAATCACGCCAACCTTAATTTTTTTAAATCCCTCTTCATGTTCTATCATATATGAATTTTTTATCTCAGTTAAATTGGAATCCTTGTGGTGCTAAAATACTCCAAACTGGGCAATTATATTTTCTTGGACAAAGATAAGAGAAATATAGTAATGGATTCAAAAAAATCCTGTTGTTAATGCATTACATTGAATTATAATGTAATGGGAAAAAAGGACCCATTACAAATTAATTTTCATTACTAGAGAAAATGTAATGCCTTGTAATGCACTACCATTACACATTACTATTATTACCCCATCCCTGTACCCGATATCAGACTCTTAGATAAATCTATATCATGCGCTGGTATACTGTATAAATACTGTATAATAATGATTCTGTTGACTAATATTGATATATAATAAACATAAAGGAGTCTGTGGATGCATTTATATTGATAGTAGAAGTGATGTAGAAAAGTTAGTTACCGCTGATCTTGGTGCGTTGAGAACGATGCAAACGAATCGAACGGTCTGGCCGGCATTTACTTCAAGTTGATCTGCACCCTCAATGTCAATCTGAATGGCCGGAGCAGCTAAAAGAACACAATTTAGTTTTAAAATATTTGCTCAAGTTCATTGTTTTGGTGGGTAACTGCAGACTATAAAGCAGTCAAGGGCAAATCACATATTTTGTAAAAAAGAAATGTCATAACATTAATTGAAACCAATTAATTTGATTGACAGGGGAAAATTAAGATATAAATCAGAAAAACAACCACTGGTCGTTTTTGATGTGGCAAACTTTTACCTTTATTTTATTGAAATACTACAATTCCCTACATAATTTGGTTAACCTTTTCAATGAAATTTGGGACACCTTTAACCCTTCCATGACTAGAGCTTCCGGAAATTTTGCGAAAACTCTGTGCCAATGCATTCTCTTATATATGCGAGTCTCCCATAGGGAGTCTCGCATATATAAGAGAATACATTGGCTTAACAATATTTACATGACCTTGTAAGCCAGTGCATTGCACTGGCATAGGGTCTTTAATGCTGCACCAGCACAGCTCACGTCATGAAAGGGTTAAAGAGTTGCAGATATTGGTGAAAATCAAGCTACATATATTTGCTTTTGTACTACTAACCAACAACATTGAGTCGAGCATACTCCCGAGCGCTTCCGAACTGGTTTGTCACTGTGCACACGTAGCTACCAGAATCTCTCGTTACAATGTTAGAAACAATCAGCTCATATCGAGCCCCGGTTCTGGCATTATTAGGTAACTGTCTCCCATCAGCTCGGCTCCACACCACATTGTATCGATGTCTGCTCTGTATGTTACATTGGAATGTGGCTGTATCTCCAAGAACCATTCTGAGGCTGGCAGGGCTAACAGTGACTTGTGGTCTCTCACCCTCTGTAACAACACATGAATAGCATTTAATTCGACTCGATGATTACGTTTGTGTCCTTGCAATAATTATATGAAAGTACGATATTTACAAACACAAAACGTTGCATTAAGTCTAATTAATGAAACTTATTTATAAGATCTATGTAGAGTGAGGCATGGTGTTCAAATTTTACTCAAAGTCACTTTTAATCGCACAATTTAAAAGATGTATATCATTTTATTTAATGAAAATAATTTGATATTTGTTTTACTATGTTAGATAAATATTTAAAATAAGACACAAAGATCATCTTATATATAATAATACAGCATTTTGTGAAACACAATGGGACAGGTGGTATTAATGAGTTTTCAATGGAATTAGTTGGAGTAATGCAATTTTTGTGCATGAATTTTAGTCATCTTGATTCAGAGTTAACCTGACATCAATGTATACTCACCAGAGCTGTTAAGTTCCACGGATTCTCCGTGAGACTCACGGATTTCCACGGCAATTCCGCAAACACGGATAACCCCCAATTTCTCACGGATTCGTCAAAACACATCATTGAAAATCCCAAAACGAAGTTTTTTTATTTTTTAAATTCGTGCATTTGCGGGAATTCCCCAAATGACAGTGACTTCCTTTTTTCCGGTACCGTAAATACCCACATTAACATTCACAGAATGTACCGTCGGTCACTTTTGATTGAAGACTCAAGTTGTGGTGAACTGTGACTGATATTAATTGATTTTCACACTCTGGTGAAGCCACACGTATAAAGGATGTTGTTTTAGTATCACAAGTGTGCAAAGTTCTGTATTGTTAGGCCTCATTGATGAACATTTCTTAGTAAGTCGGATTAGTGGCATGAATTGCAGACGAAATAAAACAATACGTTTAATCACAATCTCATAAAAACTATGCAATCTTCATCATAAAAATTATTTTTGGAACATGAACATTTGTGGGCATACCTCCCGCAAAAATCTCACGGATTGACATTTTCAAAACTTAACAGGTCTGATACTCACCTTCTGACTTCTAAAAATGAGGGTGGGCTTATCTCTGAGGACCACCCAGCTGACCACCCAATGGTATTTTTGGGAGCAAAAACATAGACTGGGCTTACCCTCAGGGATGGGCTTACTGACTGGTCTACATGTATACATTATGGTCTTTCGTTGAACTTATTATCTGAACATATCCTAAGGGAACTACTCGTCAGTCTGCATCACCTTAATTAAGTTGTGTAACACGAACCTTCTCGACTACATGAGCTGCCGGGTTCTCTAGGGTTACCAGAGTATCCTGTAGCACACCTGTCAAAAAACAAAGCTCCTATATATTCAGTATAAATATGTCAATGATACTTTATTGTGTGATTTTTTTACAAAATAAATCTAAACAAATTTTATGGACATTTGTTTGGGTAAAAATGTCCCCAGAAATAAAATTAAAAACCATGCGCTAACATGCTTTTACAAATTTTTTGGCCTGAGAAATGGAAATTGACTTTGCATGGTCTAATGTATTGAATGATGAAATTTGAATCATAAAGTCCGTTTATCAAGTCAATTTAAAAAATAAATAGAAAACTGCCCAGTGACTTGGTATTGACTTACGTTCCACAATCTCTTCCAGTGTAGCCATCTTGACATTTATCACAAGTAATACCTCCACCTCTTTCCAAGACACAGGTTGGTGAGAACCTAAAATATGAATGTACTAACACATAAGAAATTATTGACATAAAATGCATAATCTTAAGCAAAATCATAGGTTGGCGGAACTGCTCCCATTACTTATTATGGTCATGATGAAATCTCAGAATTATTAATTTCAGCAGCTTTCAGGAGAAATCTTCATATTAATATGAGGCCACGACAATAAAATAGCCTGGTTTATGAACATTTGGAATGAAAAAAGTAGATGCAGGAGAGAACAAAATTAAAATATAACAAGAGGTGTGCCTCGAGTGCTAGCATACCCCCACCGTGGCAAATTCAACCCGCATTATCCGTAAACCCAACAAAAAAGATTTTTAACTTTAAAGAAAAATTCGGACTAATAATATCGATATGGTGTCACAAGAAGCTTGTACAGAAAAAATTATTCAAATTGGTTCATATTTGTTAAAGTATTAAGTCGGACAGAATAAGTAAAAATAAGTCAATAATGAAGTGTAATATTACGAAAAACAGTCTGAGCCAATCCCTAGCCGCATCATATAGAGGGGGTATTGTGAGAAGCATGTATACCAAAAATTATTGAAATCGGTTCATATTTGTTAATGTTATTAAGTCGGACAGAATTTTCTCAGTCAAAATAATTCGAAAATGAGGTGTAACTTAAAAAAAAAAAGTCGGACCATACCACAATTAGTATCTGCGGAGAGGCAGTCCTAAGGAGATTGCATACACAAAATTATTGAAATTGGTTCATAGTTGTTCGAGTTATGAGGTCGGACGGACACACGGAGGGAGAAAGCGTGACGGATGGACGCAGTCAATCCAGTATACCCCACACTTTCGAAGAAAATAATTAGGCATCACCACAACAATTGACAAATTACAGAATTATCCACGAATTTCACCAAATTTTTGAATACGATGAGTTTTACTCAAATTATAAAAGTAAATTGAGGTATTTCTTCCCATAAAAATGTATAAATAAAAACCAAATCTCAGAGCATAAAATAATTGATAAACAAAACAAAATTGCACCATTTTGAAGAACTTCTACACACCAGATTATATGTGACTTACTGATTGGTTGCAATAGTCAATGGACAGGCACATCGCCTGCAATCACCAGTAGTTCCTGCAGTGGAATCGCCATAGTAACCAGCCTGGCATCGCTCACATCTGTCACCCTCTGTGTTATCTTTGCATTCCTGATCAGAGAACAAGATATTCATGAATAGAAGCTGTGAATCAAATTTGGTCAATATGAGATGTTTGTTGTTTTTGTGATACTGTTGGAGGCTCGAGTGTTATCAAATACAATCCGCTCAAGTGTGATCTAACTAATACACAGAATGACACGTGTTAACCCTTTACCCAACAAACCGGCCAAATAAAGCTTCAACAGCCTAAAATATCTTCGGTCTGTCTCAATAGAACCATACAAATATGGATATCATTGGAACCGGCTCCTTGACCACATTGTGATAGTTACAGTTATGCCCTGTGCCAATGCATTCTCTTATACATATATATAATTTGTGGGTACCCGTTTCAAGGTGAAGGTCACCTCGGACGGAAAAACTGACCCGATGAAAATCTCCCCCATTCCTAGGAACCCCTAAGTACGAACACAGGCATAAGGATCACACAACACGCTCATGTCTGGAAACAGACACAACACGCTCATTATCAATGACACTGCGGATACGAACGCTCTTTAACTATCACGCGATTAACCCCCACAATTCCAAGACGGCGGCAGTAGGAATGGAGAATGAGTGCTCGGAGCTTCTCAAAAGCAATGTGACGACATTTCATCTGGGTTTTTACCCTTAGATAGGAAGTTTGGTCGAAATCCGTCTGGCAGTTTTCCCGGCCATAGCTAACAAACAAATTTCACAGACAGACAGAAGTCCCAAAATATATATTAGATTAGGAAGGCCATCCGTGCCCTACACATTTGTTGTTGTAAACATTTTGCAGGACTTAGCCGATATCTAATGCTAATTAACAGAGCTGATTACATCATGCTTCTCCAGAGAGCAAACTGTTGAAATGTTAAAGTGATGTGAAACACTCCGGTTGGGGGATCCAATGGAAATGGAGAATACTCTTGCTCAAAGTAGTTATTTTTACGAATATTAATCCAAATTTACAGCACAAACCTTCATTCTTATATATTAATTAAATGCAATGACTCTCGATGGCAAAATAATTTGCAGGTAGTTTATCGCCGATTGTTGCATCCCGAATCGAGATGTAAATATTTACAATTAAGCGTAGTTCAGACGATGATTTCTATGGAGTGGTATGGTCGATTTCTTTGAGATTTTCGGCGATGCTAGTAGAATGCTACATTCCCACAGTTGGCATCAGTTTCAAATGCTCAAACAAGCCCATAATATGTCTTTAATTATAACATACCCATTGTTGTATTCTCACTAAAAGCAATGGCTTTCAACTGTATAGTAATTTTCGACAGAAACCCTAGAGCGATCATGACATTTTATTTTGTGGCAACATACGTCATGATATTTCTACAGGTGACCTTACGAAAATTTCTTATTTTTGTGATGCTAAAATTGTTGCAAAACAATGAATTCCATTGAAAAAACTTCTTATAATGAACCATTTCGTTTGTGATTGGGGAATGTAATAAATATAAAGCCGTACATGTTTGGTGCGAGTAAGCGATTACCGCATGCGAGTGTTTGGGGGAAGGATACCAGAGAACTCAAAGTTAATTATCACACAGGCTGCATCTATGAATTTGTTACGGCAATTAACCATTTTTATACTAAAGCATCATTTATTATTAGTTATCTTCGGCATCATCGGGGGTACATGGAGATTTAATACCTGGATGTCGATTTTGAACCCAGAGGCGGAGCCGAGGGGTTAAAAAAGAGACATCCAGGTATTAAATCTCCATGTACCCCACACGTTGCCGGAGATAACGATTTTGTCCCACAACAATAACCATGTTTCCTTAATTTAAGTGTTTTTCATAGTTTTTCCAATTAATTCACACCAATAAGAATAATTCAATAGCTGACCTAAGGATCCGGCGTCAGGTGACGTCAAATTCGGCGTGCGAGAGCAACGTCACGATTGGTGGAAACTGCCAGTTCAAGAGTCATTCATATACCCCCGATGTTTCACGTGCTCATATACCCCCGATGTTTGGCGCACGTTCTCTTATACCCCGCTGTCAAGGGTGACAGGGGACATGGTGATTTAAACGTGGCGTTGTAGCCAATCAGATTGCTTGTTACAACCGAATGTGGGGACAAGTGTAGTTATCCCATAGGAAATGATCAGATAATAAGTTTAACCCTTTCTATACTAAAGCATCATTGATGAGTAGTTATCCAATTGGAAATGTTCACATAATAAGTTTAACGCTTTCTATACTAAAGCATCATTGATGAGTAGTTATCCCATAGGAAAAGTTCAGATAATAAGTTTAACGCTTTCTATACTAAAGCATCATTGATGAGTAGTTATCCCATAGGAAAAGTTCAGAAAATAAGTTTAACGCTTTCTATACTAAAGCATCATTGATGAGTAGTTATCCCATAGGAAAAGTTCAGAAAATAAGTTTAACGCTTTCTATACTAAAGCATCATTGATGAGTAGTTATCCCATAGGAAAAGTTCAGAAAATAAGTTTAACGCTTTCTATACTAAAGCATCATTGATGAGTAGTTATCCCATAGGAAAAGTTCAGAAAATAAGTTTAATGCTTTCTATACTAAAGCATCATTGATGAGTAGTTATCCCATAGGAAAAGTTCAGAAAATAAGTTTAACGCTTTCTATACTAAAGCATCATTGATGAGTAGTTATCCCATAGGAAAAGTTCAGAAAATAAGTTTAACGCTTTCTATACTAAAGCATCATTGATGAGTAGTTATCCCATAGGAAAAGTTCAGAAAATAAGTTTAACGCTTTCTATACTAAAGCATCATTGATGAGTAGTTATCCCATAGGAAAAGTTCAGAAAATAAGTTTAACGCTTTCTATACTAAAGCATCATTGATGAGTAGTTATCCCATAGGAAAAGTTCAGAAAATAAGTTTAACGCTTTCTATACTAAAGCATCATTGATGAGTAGTTATCCCATAGGAAAAGTTCAGAAAATAAGTTTAACGCTTTCTATACTAAAGCATCATTGATGAGTAGTTATCCCATAGGAAAAGTTCAGAAAATAAGTTTAACGCTTTCTATACTAAATCATCATTGATGAGTAGTTATCCCATAGGAAAAGTTCAGAAAATAAGTTTAACGCTTTCTATACTAAAGCATCATTGATGAGTAGTTATCCAATTGGAAATGTTCAGATAATAAGTTTAACCCTTTCTATACTAAAGCATCATTGATGAGTAATTATCCCATAGGAAATGTTCACATAATAAGTTTAACGCTTTCTATACTAAAGCATCATTGATGAGTAGTTATCCCATAGTAAATGATCAGATAATAAGTTTAACCCTTTCTATACTAAAGCATCATTGATGAGTAGGTATCTCATAAGAAATGTTCAGATAATAAGTTTAACGCTTTCTATACTAAAGCATCATTGATGAGTAGTTATCCAATTGGAAATGTTCACATAATAAGTTTAACGCTTTCTATACTAAAGCATCATTGATGAGTAGTTATCCCATAGGAAATGTTCACATAATAAGTTTAACCCTTTCTGTACTAAAGTATCATTGATGAGTAGTTATCCAATAGGAAATGTTCACATAATAAGTTTAACCCTTTCTGTACTAAAGTATCATTGATGAGTAGTTATCCAATATGAAATGTTCAGATAATAAGTGGGAATTGCTGTTATAATAGTCACATCCGTTAACCCTTTACCCAACAGAAGGGCCCTGTGCCAATGCATTCTCTTATATATGCGAGTCGACCATAGGTCGCCTCGCATATATAAGAGAATGCATTGGCTTAACACATTAAAAATTATAAAATTGTTAAAGAATGTAAGAAAAAATGGTAAAAAAAGATTTTTTTTAGGCCAATGCATTCTCTTATATATGCGAGGCGACCTATGGTCGACTCGCATATATAAGAGAATGCATTGGCACAGGGCATATCTATAACTATCACAATGTGGTCAAGGAGCCGGTTCCAATGATATCCATATTTGTATGGTTCTATTGAGACAGACCGAAGATATTTTAGGCTGTTGAAGCTTTATTTGGCCGGTTTTGGCCGGTTTGTTGGGTAAAGGGTTAAAACCACCATAAACAGAAAGAATGTCAAAATATAGATAAACTTTGTTCTTATAGTAATGATAAATATAGCAATTAACCTGTCTATAATAAAGCATTATTGATGAGCAGTTATCCCATAGGAAATGTTCTGTATCATAATATGGCTTATTATCTGAACTTATTAACAGTTTGTTGAACTTATTACCAAAACATTTCCCCAATAAAGTTCACTTAGTGGGGTCTCCTTGATGTTGTGTGTTTTGCTTATCGCATACTCTTTACACACTATACTGTATCTTAATATGACTTATTATCTGAACTTATTATCTGTTACATAGGTTGTTCGCTGAACTTATTATCTAAACATTTCCCTCAACATATAAATCTCCTCCTGCACTTTTATTTATCTGCCATCTGCTTTTATCACCTTAACATCCCTCCAAATGAATAATAGACCATTCCGATGTACACTTTTTAACCCTTTACCCAACAAAACGGCCAAAACCGGCCAAATAAAGCTTCAACAGCCTAAAATATCTTCGGTCTGTCTCAATAGAACCATACAAATATGGATATCATTGGAACCGGCTCCTTGACCACATTGTGATGGTTACAGTTATGCCCTGTGCCAATGCATTCTCATATATATGCGAGTCGACCATAGGTCGCCTCGCATATATAAGAGAATGCATTGGCCTAAAAAAAAACTTTTTTTTAACACTTTTTACCATTTTTTCTTACATTCTTTAACAATTTTTGAATTTTTTCTTACATTTTTTATAATATTTTTCTACATTCTTTGACAATTTTATCATCTTTAATATGTGTTAAGCCAATGCATTCTCTTATATATGCGAGGCGACCTATGGTCGACTCGCATATATAAGAGAATGCATTGGCACAGGGCCGTTTTGTTGGGTAAAGGGTTAAGAATACAATAACGGGTATGTAATAAAACTTACCAAACATCTGCCAGTGTTAGGATCACACTGTGTGGCGTGACCATGGCAGTTGCATCGTACACAGCTACCCTGTCCGGTACCATCCTCCACTCTCAGGAAACCAGCTGCACATTGCTGCAGAAGGAGTAGAACTTCACGTTAGCTTTTGATATGTGATGGGTGTTCAAAGTATAAGATAAAAAATCTTGTATATTTCTCACTGTATTACTTGATGTTTTTGTTAAGTTCATGATATGAAAAAGTGGAGAAAATATAAACGGTCAGCTAATATTTCTGTAGTAAAATTCTCAGTCAAAAATCACCCAATAAAATGTCATCGACACATTTTTTATTGAGTTTGCAGATGCAAAACATCGCTTGCTTAAAGGGGTACTGTACAATAAATCTGGCTATTTATGGGACCATCACCTTTTATACTGAACAGAATATAATCAACAAATTAATGCATTTGAGCCCCCATTTTCTTATGAACGATGTAAAACAAGATGGTACTTATAATGAAAATGAATTTATGGCTGGAGTCATAAATTCATTATAATTACCATGTTATTTGCATCGTTAATAGAGCACATGATCATATTTTGCACTAATCCATGGTGCAAATTCATTCAATTGTTGCATATATTCTGTTGAATATAAAAGGAGATGATCCCATAAATGGCTGGATTTAGTGTATAGTACACCTTTAACACATGATTATAAATTACAGTAATGAATTGGAAATTTGAATCAGGGAAATAGGTCTCAGTTCTGCACAGTTTGTATAAAAAGAATACATTGGCCTAACAATTTTCATCATTTTTTATCAATTTTTCTTACATTCTTTTTATGATTTTTTCTTACATTCTTTATAAATTTTTATCATTTTTTCTGACATTTTTTAACAATTAAATTTTTTTTTATTTTTTTTTTGGCCAATGCATTCTATCATATATGCGAGGCGACCTATGGTCGACTCGCATATATAAGAGAATGCATTGGCACAGGGTTTTCGCAAAAAACCAATACCCGACATTTCAAATGTGAATAAAAGGACACACTCGCAGGGTTTTGGGACAATGCACACGAGCCTGAGAAATTAAATAATGCCATAGATATTTGCAATTGTGACACATATATTCAGCATGGCAATAACAGCTAACCTGACATGATAGTCCAGTGTACCCTTCGGGGCACTGACAGCTCTCAACCCATGGAGTCCTTCCCAGGTTTGTTGCATCAGGAACAGCAGTTTCCATGGAAACATCCTTCAAGGTAACTGTTGTCATGGCTCTGTGGTAAGTTGCCCTGATTAGAATGGCGTTGATATTCGACAACATCTTAAGGAATTTTTCTCGTGATGGAGGGGAACCATCAAATGTTCTGAATGTATCCTGGAGAGAGAAAAAAATATATAATGCATATTATTTTCAATTATTTAAATTCTACATCTGTTTTTCAGGTTATCTTTCAATATTGCTGCCAAGTCTTATAAATTTGAGATCGTATTGTTTGTGTCGGTTCTAATTTTTTATACCACAATCGCCTATCTTACTATATAAATAAAGCCATCTGTTTAAATTTTACATTTAATCAATACCTGTTGACTAAACGTGCCTACTGTTGATTAAACATCGCAGAGTGGATTAAACTTTCTCCATACAATTTGAATGGAAAAGTGTTTATCCATCGCATTGTAAAGATCGTGGCATAAACTTCGCAGAGTGGTTTAAACATCGCATTGTAAAGATCGTGGCATAAACAAAATATACGCATAGTGTTTCTGAATAACAAATTTAATCCACTCGTGGGATTGGTGATTTACACCACTCGCTGAAGCTCGTGGTGTAAATCGCCAATCCCACTCGTGGATTAAATTTGTTATTCAGAAACACTATGCATATATTCTATATTTAATCAGCGGTTTGTGTAAAATTGCACATATATTAAACCATGGGAAGAACATCTATAGCTGTCTTCACTCTGAAACATTTATGGTTCTAAACAATTTTGATGATTAAATCAAAGAGAAAGCAGTGCATCAAGTTTTTAAATTGTTTCATGTTGAGATAACGTAATATAACTATACCGGAATTCACACATTATTTTGTTTTCGATTCCAGAATTGTCATCAATACAAATGTCATAATATTTGATTGGGATGCAATATTTGATTGGGAGCCAAACATCATTTTCAAATTTGCATTTTTTCAATGCATCTTTCTGGGACATATAATGGGCTTGATTTCATAGGTCTGTGGTTGATTGGTCTGCAATTGTGGATTGAACAGTAAGAAAGGTATTTATTGACCTATTTCGATTTGGGGAATAATTCAAAAGCAAATATTATAAAGGTTTATTTTGTAGCTCAAACCACCATGTGGCTTTAAATGTAGTTCTCACCTCCAAACCTGGAAATAGTGTGCCTGTTATTTGGAGAGTGAGGTCCCCTCATTCTGCTTAGGCCTCATCTTCTAAGAAGTATCTATAGTCTCAAATTAACATTGTTTTTAATTACTTTTTCCCTTCTGTTCAGTTTCTACATCCCCTAATTTGCAGAAGATAAAATGCATAATCGAGGTGAACATCACCAACTTCAACTAAGGAACTTCAATCAGATAATAGGTCTCCTATAGCAGTTGAGGTCTCAGCAGAATGAGGTCCCCACAGGGTGAATTTTGGGATGCTAGCCCACTGTGCGGGATAGCGTCACTAAATCCACCCTCTGGGGACCTCATTCTGCAAATGACAGACACACTATTTCCAGACTTGCTCACCTCAACAAGCTTGATTTCATAGGTCTGTGGCTGATCGGTCTGCATTTGTGGATTGAACAGTAGATACATCCTCACAGCATCATTCTGAAATTACAAGTAAAAATTAAATATTACAGAATTCTGGAAGAAATGCTGGAGCATGGCTTAATAAGCCCGTTGTTTGCTAATAATAATAAGACATAAATGAAAACTGATATCTGAAGTGCTTGGTACCGGTAATAGACGGAACCCAAAAACAACCTAACAAAAAATTTGGTGTATTCTAAGTCTGACAAGGGCTATAACTTGAGCAAACTTTGCCGGACTGACCCCATTATAGAACTTGACCTGTATGTTCTTGTGATTAACCCTTTACGCAACAAACCGGCCAAATAAAGCTGCAACAGCCTAAATTATCTTGGTTCTGTCTCAATAAAACCATACAAATATGGATATCATTGGAACCGGCTCATTGACCACATTGTGATGGTTACAGTTATGCCCTGTGCCAATGCATTCTCTTATATATGCGAGTCGACCATATGTCGCCTCGCATATATAAGAGAATGCACTGGCCTAAAAAAAATCTTTTTTTAACACTTTTTACCATTTTTTCTTACATTCTTTAACAATTTTATAATTTTTAATGTGTTAAGCCAATGCATTCTCTTATATATGCGAGGCAACCTATGGTCGACTCGCATATATAAGAGAATGCATTGGCACAGGGCCGTTCTGTTGGGTAAAGGGTTAAACAAAATACCAAGTCTTGAGTCCTTCGAAAAAAGAATACTAATGTTATCACCCAGAAACCAAAAATGTTGACACATGGACAGACAGACACTGATAACCGAACACAACCATTTTCAATGGCGTATTAAAGATGGATAAGAAGGAATTCATCATTCAAAAACACAAGGAATATAATCGTACCATAAGTGGTTTTCAAAATCTTTAAAAACAGTTGCTGTGGTGCTTCTAAACATTAAATAAGATATGCTTACAATGAGTTCAATATCAACGTCCATGTATCTGGTGCCGGCTTCATCATCAGCAGTGTAGTCAATAGTAAACTTGAGAACTCCACCATATGATGTGATCTGTAAACAAGTCGAAAGGAAGCATTAGCTAAATCCCCAGAATTATAATGAAACATCATGTTACAACAGGCCTCAAACTATCGTGCTGTACATTGCAGAAAGGGGTCTCCAGAGGGTGAATTTAATGATGCTATCCCATACAGCAGGGCTAACATCACCAAATTCACCCTCTGGTGACCTCATACTGCATGGCCTCATTAAACAGTTTTGTTCACATAACAATCGTTTAAACATGCAAAATATCGTTATTGGAGAATTATCAACAATGAATATAAGTACAAAGTTTTTCTAATTTTCTTCCTAATGGTGATATTTTTTCAGTCTTTATATTTTTAGCACATTTACTTGCTGCGTATGCCTTGGGTCACTTTAAAACTAATTTTTTAACTATCAGCCAGACAACTTTCTGTTAATGCAGTTATAGTGACCATCAGAAGATGAAATAAAATGAAGATGACATTCTCACCTGATCACCACGGAATTTGGGAGGAAGATTGAAGAAGAGACTCTCGCGCTCTCTCTGTATACCCTCGAAGCTTCTGAATGTGACAGAGTTTCTCTCAGAGTCGACGATGAAGCCGTCTTTGATTACGTTGTTCAGTCTCCTGTTGACAAGCACAAAGTTATGTTCTCCATCATCACCAACATGTGGATAGATCTGAGTAGAAAACAAAACTTATAACAACACATATTATATTGATTAAATTGTCCTGACTCACTGGAAAGAGTAAATGGGCATACATGAATAGATTTCTGTTGTTGACATCGTATTTAAAATACAGCAACATAACTAGTTACTATCACTCACCTTGTCAACGTAGTATCCTGAGCTAGTACATGTATCAGCCACACCACTACAGTAACATGACAAACAGCCCTGAGAGTTGTTGGGGTCGAGGTAGAAATTACCAGCAGTGCAACGATTACACTGCAGTCCTTGTGCATTGTTCTAAAAAAAAAAAAAAAAACAAAGATTGAAAATTAGCTGAAAGAACCTGAATGCAGATGGCCAACATATATTCGAAGCAACTGTCTGGATAGATGAGGAGGATGTTTGTTGACAAATCACTGTAACAGATTTGTTTACATAACAATGGTTTAAACACGCGAAATTTCATTATTGGAGAACTATCAATATGAATATAAGAACAAGGTTTGATCTATGTCTCCATGTTCTTCTTTGTGGTGATGTTTTAACAGACATTTATATTTTTTGCACATTTACCCACTGCGAGTGCCTTGAGTGCCTTTTTACCATTTCATGACGGGAGCTGCACTGGCGCAAAATTAAAGACCCATAGGTCACCTCGCATATATAAGAGAATGCATTGGCCTAACAATTTTTTATAAATTTTTCTTACATTCTTTAACAATTTTTTATCGTATTTTATCATTTTTTCTTACATTCTATCAGGGGGGGGGGGCGAATTTTTTTTACGAGACATGAGGTGGGGGGGGGGGGGGGGGGTGGGGGGGTAGGTACCCGAGGCCGGAAACAGTTTTTGACCACCTTTTTTGCATTTTTTTTTCATTGACATATTTTCAACTGTTTTAAACATATTTGTTTATATGTTGTGGGTTGTTGCAATATGAGAAGCACTACCGTATACACCCGTCAGTAAGCCCAGGGGGCACGTGCACGTTTTTGTCCAAAAAGTGGGTACTGGGCTTACTCACGGGGATCACCCCGTGCAAAATCTCAGTTAGCCTTGAGATGCTGGTATACCATCGTATTTTATACTGATACCAAGAGTAGTTGCGTTATATAAAGAGAATGATGCGTTTTATTAAGTTTATTAAGATAAAATCATATAATAATAACAAGATACAGATGTCGACAGGTAAAACAAAAAATACAATTTATACGTTGTAAACATGCGTATGGAACGGTTAATAGCGCACATAAATAGCACAAAGTTCAAACAACAAAGTTCAGAAGACGACAAGTCCATCGTCGTCGAAACCATCGAACTCCAGGTCGTCGTCAGAATCTTCCTCGAAGAAGAAAAAAATTATGAATTTCGCGGTAATCGACGAAACGTATTATGTACGTTCTGCAACAAGAACAATAACTCTATAAATTCGAGGTGGATTAATATTCGAATGGAAAAACTCATTATCTGATACTATTTTAAATGTAATGGTTCAAAAATGATTTAATATAAATATTAGCTGCTCTGATATATATATTGCCTCATGTTAAAATGAAATTATCCAAGATTAATTAACGGCAATTGAGCCACAAAGATTGTAAACGAATTAACACCAGAGAACGTGGCAACTTTTAAAAGTATATCATAGAAAGCAGGACTGCTCGTGGAAATTATTGGGCTCAATTTAAATTTTCTTGGGATAGCTAATTAATCAAGCCTACCTCCGGGGACACAGTAACGATGTCAGTGTCACGGCTTGCAAATTCGTCGAGGGTCATAAGTTGTGCCAAGTGGACGGTAACTGTCTAGAACAAGCTGTCTGCGTACATCGTCGTCATTTTCTATGCTTCCTATCAATGTTGAATTGTCTAGCGGTTTTTGAACAGTCTCTACCATTAGCACGATGCCACTCGGCAACTTTCATTTTAACTTCCAATGAGAATCTAGCACGAAGTTTAGACATGTTGAAAGCAGAATGTTTCAAATTGTTATATGATTGATAACCTGGTGTATCACACTATATGTCAGTTCTTGTAAAAACACACATGTATACGAGTTGCAGGTAAAGAGATCTCACACATCTGCAGAATCAAACGATCCTGTAAAAACACACAGTCATTACATAGCATCCCATTGGATTCACTTACATCTCATTGGGTTCACTCCGCGAGAGGCGTGAAAAACGTGAGTGGCACCCTTTGGTGTTATTTGTTTGATACTCCTTTGATATATCCAACAACTAAGATGGGAATATTATGGGAATAATCTGTCTAACATATAGGCCTAAGATTTATAATATATAAATAATAACAAAAGCAACATATATTTTTAATTTTGTTTTATTTTCATAACACAGTACGTACAAATAAAACGAGTATCTGTCATTTGTGATCGTCGTTCATCTATTCAATGCACTGTACTGGAGATTCTTCTCGGCCACAGAATAGCAGGACATGATTGTACTTACCTCCCAAATGCTGAAAATTGGGGGTGGGCTTATCCACGAGGACCCCCCCCCATGTTTGTTTGAGGGCAAAAAACCCAGACTGGGCTTACTCACGAGGATGGGCTTACTGACGGGTGTATACAGTAATACATCCAATATTGTTATAATTACCCCCATAAGTTGATATAAAATGGAAAAATAGTGAATATTGTGGGGGTGGGTCCCAAAATTTTCATTGATTTTTTTTGCGCGCAATTTTTTTTTATTGTGTCTGTTTCAGCTTGCTTGGCAGTTTTTATATTGAAAATTGTCTAGTTCACGGTGTAGATCAATAAAAAAATACTTCAGATAGCTCTAGGGTAGGGTGAACTTAATGCAGTCTGACAATATCAGCTAACAACTCATGACAGAATATTACAATAATTCTTATACTTCATGACAGTCTCTTTACTCATACAGTTAGTTGATGCATGAGTGTAATGTATGAACTAAATATTTGTATCAGTGTTTGTATACTAAATTGATTTTTAAATATACTTTTGTCAAATAATTATTTGAATTGTCAAATTATTTGTTTGAGTGTTGTTGACAACCATCAATAAGTAAATAAGTAGACATGAAATAAAGTTTTAATAACATTTATTGAAAGAAACAAAAATATAACCTTCCTTGGATAGTCTTCTGAAAAGTATAAAAATGTTATTTAAATAGATGTGAAGAGGGGCCAGGACACATTACAGTTTTGTTCACATTGTAATTATTATATCCCATAATTACCTGCATATACTAGTATGTAAATGACACTTACTGTCTAATTCAGGCTAATTTGAAAATTATCAAAGAACAAAAATTAATTTACTTAAAATTATTGTATATTTATAAGATGATGTGCATGCAAGGTGGTCTAGTTTGAAGGCACACATAAAGGTCATGTACAGAATGTGTGTGAATTTCTTATTGCACATGAACTCCATCCAGTACATAACCGAAATTCAGCTCTGGTTGTCCAAATTAATCTCAGTAATATACATCTGTGTATATGGATTTGGCACTAAATTGACCATCAACGTTCAAACTCAAAGGGTTAAGCATTATTTTAGGCCTAGTTCTAAGTCGTAATGCGAGGTCGGGTCGGTGGTCATGCAGGCATACATAAAAGCTAATTCGTACACTGGTTCATATGCACATTTTCCTTTTTGGTATTACTATAGGCTCTAGGCCTACTAGTTGATGCTGGTTGATGTCTGAAAAAAAGATAAATTTAATTTTGTGTAATTTTTTATTCTACTATAAGCCCTAACACTGACCCTAGTTATTTTTTGTTGTCATTCCAGGGGATTCAACATATTTTTCACCTACTCACACCAGCTGTACTTACACAGATGAATAGGCTGGGTTATAAATTTACCAATATAATCACATAATATTCTACCTTTGTTGATTGCTTAGAGTTCAATTTTGCACATGTTTGTTAACAGGAAGTAACATTTAATTTGGTCTTTCAAAGAAGGGACCTATACAGAGCGGTTGGTCGTTTTTACAGAGGGGACCAACATAAAGCTTTGTTGTTTTGGGGTGGGTGCCTAAAATTTTATGAAAAAAAAATGCATGAAAGGGTGGGTGGGTGTAAAAAAATGGAAATGTAAAAAAAAGACCCCCACGTCTCGCAACTTTTTTTACCCCCCCCCCCCCCCCCTGATTCTATAACAATTTTTTCATTTTTTATCATTTTTTCTTATATTTTTTTCAAATTTTTATCATTATTACTTTTATACATATATATAAGAGAATGCACTGACTTACAAGGTCAAGGTCTATATTGCAGCCCTCTTAATTCAGATTGTTCGGCAATCCGATATGGCAACCCTTTGCTGATTGCCGTAGCCAATTATGAGGGCTGATATATTCTTTTATATATGCATAGGGAGCCTCGTATATATAAGAGAATGCATTGGCACAGAGTTTTTGCAAAATTTCAGGAAACTCCGTAAAGAAATGTACACGATTCACTTACCTTACATACGCACTGCTTCGTCAATGGATTACACTGTGTATTTGGAACAACACCGCGGCTGTCACAGTTGCAACCAATTGCTGAAATAGACATCGAAGTAAACAACTGGTACATATGGTTATTTTATCGTAGATATATTTGACTGATACAATAAAAAACATTTGTATACAGCCATCAGTAGTCCCAGGGGCGGGTGATTTTTAGGAGATTGTCGCCTTACTGTCGCTGACTTCGCCCTATCGTCGCTCTAAGGCGAAATCGAAGTCGCCTTCAATTTTAGGGGGAATTTTTTTTTTCTTAATTTTTTTTCTAGTTTTTTTCCCAGGACATGTCTGGACATGTCCGTATATAGATGAATTGTGGCGGCCATCCCAAAAAGAAACAGACGATGCAGAGCCAAAGACCCAAGTGTTTAAAATAAAAAAATAAAATATGACCTATTGTTTTGTGTTGTTATTCCGTCGCCTTTGTTCCCTTTGCGGTAATGAATGTTAATCACGAATGTTTTGACACGCTGAGATGTTCGCATCTGTGTTGTTACTGACCATCGTGAGTGTCACAAATAAATGTTTTAATTAACTTAAAAGACCGCCGTCCCGCTTTTCAGATATAAAACAATTACGACATTATCAGAGTATGTACCAGGCGCTTCGGAAGTTCGTTTCGGTAACGCGTCTGACTTTTTGAAGAGACCGCGTCGGGCTTTTTGAAGAGACCGACTTCCGTAAATAAAATAATGTCAAGTTTATTGCTTTAATCGGATTATACCAGTGATGTTGGCATTAATTAAGGGAGGCCATTAATTAATAAAAGCTTTTGCAACTCCTTTGTTAGTTAGTCCTTATTGTTTATTTTAGCGGACACCCACATTACAGCCGTGACCAAATTAAACTTAAAAAGTTACATGCATCATGATTCAGACTGTACAAACGTATCTTCCAAGCTGCAGTCTAGGAAATAATACTACTTTCATTTAGTTAAAAAAAGTAACTATTACTGTAACTTGATAATTGTCTTGCTTAAATGATAGCTACACAAAACATTTCCAAAAATTTTAAATGTATAATAACAATTAATTAAGCTAATTTCAGATCAAGTCAAATTTTTATTTTTATTTTTTTTATTTTATCTTTTTAAATTTTTTATTGTCAGATGTTATAAAATAAAGCGATATTTGAAAATTGTCCATTTTTGGTAGTCTCCCCACCCTGAAGTCTCCCTAAATTTCCTGAAGTCTCCCTAAATTTCCTGGAGGGAGACTTCAAGTCTCCCTGTTCTGGACCCCTAAGCTGAGGCCTGGGTCGACCCACGCAAACCACTGAAACATTTCGCTCTCATATATTTATGTCAACTGATCTTGTGTGATAATTGCAAAGCTATCCCAAAAGTAACTCTGATGACTTTAGATATACACAGAATGGGTTCATAGTTCCATGTTGAAGGAAGAAATTTTGGTCCCAATTTTTTTAATTCTATGCCTTGCATAATCTGCATCAAACAAAACATGTAGCCGAGAGATTAACGTATTTATGAAACTATTTTGATCCCCAATTTTGATCCCTGTATCCTGACCCGAATGTAACACAATCCAGCATAATTTCATGCATTAAACCATCAAAGGGCTTTAATAAGTCTTACTATGTTTCTTGCAGTAATCTCCAATTCTTCGTGGGTTACCTTTGTAACCATCTGTACATCTATAATAAAGAGGAGATCACTAAGAAACTGGTTAATAACACTCTATAAGATATGTTAGTGTGGGAGATTACATGAATTATTTACAAAGAATTTGGATTTAAATTTTTGAGCTTTACCTAAACTCATATAAGTGATTTATTTATCCACCACATGAAATATTTGCTTCATGAAGAACATGTATCATAATAATAAAAATCCAAATGGCATAAAGATCAGGCGTAAAAAACAAAAAATAGCAAAATCTTGCATTTTAATCATAGAATATTTAACTTTTTTACCCTTTCAATATTTGACCACAATGGTAAGTAAGCCAAGAGCTAACTTGAGGTGGGACTGTTCCAATGGGACTAAGTGCAATTGGGCTACAATAACTATAACATATTAACATATTTGTTTTTCGAACAAAAAACATAAGGAATACAAGATCAGACAAAATTATGCATGTTGCGAAAACTTTCTAAGTCGAATAAAGGGGATAATTCCACTCAAAAAAGTCAGATGGACCTCATAATCGCAGGTGCACAGGTTCCCATGGTACAAAATATCTGTGCCAAATTAAAAAAAATATTGAATGAAAAATGTAGGAATAAAAGCTTGGACAAAATTGCGTCTACGGACAGAGGGGCGCACTGCCCGACTGACGTACAGACAGACAGACGGACAAGCTGATTCCAGAATACCGCCACTATAGCTGTTTTTTGGGGTATAATAAACAGTTAAAAATATCAAGAACAAAATATTCATATAATATATCAATACTGAGCAAACAGAGGGTAATCACTGAATATTCACAGACCAAATGACTCACCTCTCACAGCTCCTTCCAGTGTGACCAATTGGACAGGCAGTACAAGTCACCTGACCATCTGTGTCCAGGCGGCAAGTCGTGCTGAACCTAAAAAAACGGTGGGAATTTATTAAAGAAATGTATATATATTGTTCAGATAAAGATTTAAATATCTATCTTTTTGTCCTTTATTATGACAAATAGGTATGATTTCAGGTGGAAACCCTTGTTTTACCATAATAACACTGAAGGGACACTTTTCACAAGATAGCTAACACTTGATAGCAAGGTTTTTAAATCAAATATTTTCACATCTATCTTTTTGTAGCAATAATTTCTGTGCCAAGCTTTTGAGATTTTTAAATATATCCTGATTGAACTAATTGTTTCAGAAGAAGTGTGTGATATTATTAATGTCTGGTTTAGACTTAACACTCACCAGAAAACCAGACTACTGTTACGAAGATAAGTGTTTCCAGGAGACTGCTATTCGATTCTACCATCTACCATTAAGAGATTCGGAAAACTCAAAACATTCTGTCATTTAAGAAACAATTAAAGGCATACCTATATTGGCAATGTTTTAATGATAAGCTATGCTCAATGTTCACTCTTTTAAGGTATCATGCTTATACCAGTTTTCCATTTTGGTTATTTGTATCTAATTTTGTAGTGTTTTAAATCGGCAATGTTCTTTTTAAACTTGTTTCCTCTCAGTTTTAATTTGTATTGGTTTTATACATGCAGTAGTTCTTACTTTCTCTCTTATCTATAATATCTTGTTATTTTTTGTCATTTTGAATCACTATGTGTTTTAGTATCCAGTAGTTTAGATGTTTTTGTGTGTTGATGCATGCTCCTGTTTATACTGTTTTAGTATCCAGTAGTTTAGATGTTTTTGTGTGTTGATGCATGCTCCTGTTTATACTGTAGTTTAGATGTTTTGTGTGTTGATGCATGCTCCTGTTTATACTGTAGTTTAGATGTTTTTGTGTGTTGATGCATGCTCCTGTTTATACTGTTTTAGTATCCAGTAGTTTAGATGTTTTTGTGTGTTGATGCATGCTCCTGTTTATACTGTAGTTTAGATGTTTTTGTGTGTTGATGCATGCTCCTGTTTATACTGTTTTAGTATCGAGTAGTTTAGATGTTTTTGTGTGTTGATGCATGCTCCTGTTTATACTGTAGTTTAGATGTTTTGTGTGTTGATGCATGCTCCTGTTTATACTGTTTTAGTATCGAGTAGTTTAGATGTTTTTGTGTGTTGATGCATGCTCCTGTTTATACTGTAGTTTAGATGTTTTGTGTGTTGATGCATGCTCCTGTTTATACTGTAGTTTAGATGTTTTGTGTGTTGATGCATGCTCCTGTTTATACTGTAGTTTAGATGTTTTGTGTGTTGATGCATGCTCCTGTTTATACTGTAGTTTAGATGTTTTGTGTGTTGATGCATGCTCCTGTTTATACTGTAGTTTAGATGTTTTGTGTGTTGATGCATGCTCCTGTTTATACTGTAGTTTAGATGTTTTGTGTGTTGATGCATGCTCCTGTTTATACTGATTGTAGATATTTCAGTCCTTCCCAGGAGACGGGAGTGATTGCTCTCGCACCCGTATGCACTCGTAATTTTCAATTCACGGGTGCTGAAATTCGCACCCGTCCCTCTTTGCAAAATACTAATGGAGACTATAATTGTTGGTTCAATATTGAATTATTTTAAGGTTTATTTAGATCCTTTACCATCTCAGTTCAACTGTGGCATATTAAGGTGTAACTCTACATACCGGTAGGTCTATTCCACAATGACTTTTTGTTTGAGCAAAAACACAACTTTCAATTATAGTATGGGTGCCATATTACACCCGTCTTCTGCATTACGGGAGCAAATAAATGCTCTCGCTGTGTTTTCCTCATGGGAAGGACTGATATTTGCATGGTTTTATTTGTTTTATGTACAACATAATTTAGAATGTGTTTTTAAATGTACATATACAGTAAAGCCCTAAATAATGGACTCCTTAACCACAGCAGAATTATGGGTAATTTTTCAGGATTTAGTCAGAAATATGGCTTGTTGCCTTTCATCGGAAAACTCTCAATGAGATCTTTCCGATGAATGGCAACAAGCCATATTTCTGACTAAATTCTGAAAAATTAACCATAATTCTGCTGTGGTTAAGGAGTCCATTATTTAGGGCATTACTGTAACAATAATATCAAATACTAATTGAGCATGCAAGTATTTTCTACAAGGTTTTCATAAACTTGCAATTTCTCTAAAAAAATACTCATAAGAACTGAGAACTTTTCAATTAGACGTAGAATCTTACTGGTTTGGTGCCTCTGTGAGTGGACAAGGACACTTCTGACAGTCGTTTGGAGTTCCTCTTGAGGTATCGCCATAGTAACCAGCAGAGCATCGCTCACAGCTATCGCCTTCCGTGTTGTGTTGACAGTTCTGAAATACAAGGGGTAGTCAAATGCAAGAGCAGGGACCAATCTATGCCAGTTTCGGACCTGTATAAAGAGTTTCAGAAATCATGAGTTTGAGCGTCCATATTCATGGAGCACATAACAGGAATTGAATAAAATAACAAAGTTTTTGTGAATTATTTCTTCAAGTAGATTGTACTGTAGTTTATATAAGATATTTAGTTTGTACTGTAGTTTATATAAGATATTTAGATTGTACTGTAGTTTATATAAGATATTTAGTGTTTTTGAGTGGACACCAAAATTTATGTCATGAGTGAGCAAGACAAATGTTTATTTCCTCGAGCAGCTTGCCACAAGATTTTTCTCGTTCACGTATGAAACAATTTTCGGTATCCACTCATATTCTTTTCATTATATGCATTTCCAAAGAAATTAGCCATTTACGATGATAAATTTTCTCACAATCGCCTTCAATTGATGTATCAAAGCCAATCACTGACTGTTCACTTCACGATCCACAGAATAGAGAAATATAGTTCCCATATTCTTTCTTATATTTCTCCAATAAATGTGTTGAATTTCAACATAAAATGAAATATTCAGGATGTGCATTGGTCTTCACAAATGAATCGGTCGAACGCACGAGCTAGTGTGAACTGAAAACTTCTATTTCCCATTCTGGTGATATCAAAATTTATTTAAAGCCACTTGGCAATTTGCTCTCCAAAATACACCTAATAATATTCGCTTATGAAATTTTTGTGGTATCGAATAAGTCGACAAATACCTGAACTACCTTTATAAGAGTATTAATGACGCATTGCAAGTCATGAAAAATACAACTTTGTGTTTGGGTCTCAAACAAAAACAGAAATTTGCACAGCATTGAACATAAAAGAGTATTCTGTGTTATTCTATTCTTGATATGTAGAAATAAAGTTTTTGTTTGACTTCTGTGGGAAAAGTTGAAAACTGCTGAGATCTTGGCAAGTGTTTTTTCAGACAATATGAAGCTGGTATATCAATATTTTGTGTATTTGTCAACCGATCATATACTTCCTTTCAAATTAGGCAGAAAAATTTGGAAGCTATCAATAGCCATGTCCGTTTAACCGCGATCTTTTCAATAAAACACGGTTGCGCATATAATAAAAGATAATTTATGAGTTATTGACCCTTTCATGACGGGAGCTGCGCTGGTGCGGCATTACAGATCCTGTGCCAGTGCATTCTCTTATATATGCGAGTCTCCCATAGGGAGCCTTGCATACATAAGAGAATGCACTGTCTTACAATATTCTCTTATATATGCGAGGATCTCTATTTGAGACTCCATATATAAGAGAATGGATTGGCACAGGGTTTTTGCAAAGTTTCAAGAAGCTCCAGTCATGGAAGGTTAATTTACTGCATTTGTGATGCATTTGAAATAATAACACTTCTAAATGTGATTCTGTATAATAATTGGTTGTCATTGCAATCAAATGTTGACAAAATGATGCTCAAACTAGAATCCTAGACCATTTTCAGACAAAACTGGAATAGCAGTGATGTTGACAGCGAACAAAATCTATGGTGAGTATTATTCTGATTTGTAGGTGTACGATCATACTAAACATTGAGTTGTGATAGGGCAACTACTCACCCTACATATACCAGATTCCGGATCACATTCTCCTGAGTGACCGTTACATTGGCAAGGTCCACAGAGTCCGAGATACAGTCCGCTACCAGTTCTCGTGTAACCAGTGTCACAGTCCTGAAATAATATAATTAAAAAAATTTAAATGTCTCAATTTTATAATTCTATTATATAACTGTTATATATTGGAAACAACAACATCACTAGGGCATGGACAAATACAATGGGGCATTCTAAGTCCAAAAAGGGCCATAACTCCGGATAACTTAGGCAAATATTTGAAATTGCCTAAGCATGAACATTCTGGGATTTTTCCAGTTTATGGGACTTTTAAAAGTCTCACAAAAATAAGGTCCCTGTTCAGGTGTGTCCAAGAATTTGTCTATCAAAGATGTCCATGGGTAATGGGTCCTTTGTCTGAATCAAATTTTATTATGTTTGTGAGACTTAATAATGGGACAAGATACATCAATTTTGTGGGACTTTCAAATAGTCCAATGAGCCAGAAAAAGTCTCAGAACACACCTTTCGTGAACACGGATGCACAGATGGACAGACCAATTACACAATACGTCCCGTTTTTTTTAAAAGTCAATGACTCACACTTGTCCTAGCTTTATGAGTTTGGTTCTATGTAGTCCCAGTGTGAGAGTGGTAGGACAGATACTAAAGTAATATGTACCAAGGTTATGTATGGTGAGCTGTATCTTATCTTATTCAATTGTCTTATTTTGAAACAAATATTCATTAAATGCCCTAAATTTTCCACTGATACCTAATAGTATCTGAAATTTCAGAACATTTATTTACAAAGGGAAAATTTATTTATCCAGTCTTCCAGGATAGGCTTTTACATGTATTTCGAGCATGATAATATAACTATCTTATTAAGTTTCCCAGGTACATGAGTTGACAAGCTAAATAATATTTTTTTGGAGACAGTACCGATAGTAATTTTTTTTTACCTGACATGAGAGTCCTCTGTAGCCTTTAGGACATACACACTGTTCAACAGCCATTGCTCGACCCTCAGGAGTTTCTCTGTTCTCACCAATATCCAATGACACATCCTGGATACTGTAAAACCCAACACACAATCAATACATTTATATAGCATGTTCAACAGTAAAATCTCATTTATGATTATTACCCCATTCATAGCAGCCTAGAGGGCGACCTGGTAGACAGGAATCAGCCTCGAGGGCGACCTGGGAGACAGGAATCAGCCTCGAGGGCGACCTGGGAGACAGGAATCAGCCTAGAGGGCGACCTAGGAGACATGAATCAGCCTAGAGGGCGACCTAGGAGACAGGAATCAGCCTCGAGGGCGACCTAGGAGACAGGAATCAGCCTAGAGGGCAACCTGGGAGACAGGAATCAGCCTAGAGGGCGACCTGGGAGACAGGAATCAGCCTCGAGGGCGACCTAGGAGACAGGAATCAGCCTCGAGGGCGACCTAGGAGACAGGAATCAGCCTCGGGGGCGACCTGGGAGACAGGAATCAGCCTAGAGGGCGACCTGGGAGACAGGAATCAGCCTCGAGGGCGACCTAGGAGACAGGAATCAGCCTCGAGGGCGACCTGGGAGACAGGAATCAGCCTAGAGGGCGACCTGGGAGACAGGAATCAGCCTCGAGGGCGACCTAGGAGACAGGAATCAGCCTAGAGGGCGACCTAGGAGACAGGAATCAGCCTAGAGGGCGACCTGGGAGACAGGAATCAGCCTCGAGGGCGACCTAGGAGACAGGAATCAGCCTCGAGGGCGACCTGGGAGACAGGAATCAGCCTAGAGGGCGACCTGGGAGACAGGAATCAGCCTCGAGGGCAACCTAGGAGACAGGAATCAGCCTAGAGGGCGACCTGGGAGACGGGAATCAGCCTAGAGGGCGACCTGGAGGACAGGAATCAGCCTAGAGGGCGACCTGGGAGATGGGAATCAGCCTAGAGGGCGACCTGGGAGACAGGAATCAGCCTAGAGGGCGACCTAGGAGACAGGAATCAGCCTAGAGGGCGACCTAGGAGACAGGAATCAGCCTCGAGGGCGACCTAGGAGACAGGAATCAGCCTAGAGGGCGACCTGGGAGACAGGAATCAGCCTAGAGGGCGACCTGAGAGACAGGAATCAGCCTAGAGGGCGACCTAGGAGACAGGAATCAGCCTCGAGGGCGACCTGGGAGACAGGAATCAGCCTAGAGGGCGACCTAGGAGACAGGAATCAGCCTAGAGGGCGACCTGGGAGACAGGAATCAGCCTAGAGGGCGACCTGGGAGACAGGAATCAGCCTAGAGGGCGACCTGGGAGACGGGAATCAGCCTAGAGGGCGACCTGGGAGACAGGAATCAGCCTAGAGGGCGACCTGGGAGACAGGAATCAGCCTAGAGGGCGACAGGAACCAGCCTAGAGGGCAACCTGGGAAACATCTTCTCCCTAAAATATACTTCTTCTCCCTATTTTCATCCCAGGGAGAAGTGACTTTTCACTCAAATACAAGTACAGTAATGCCCTAAGTAATCGACCTCTTAACCACAACAGAATTATGGGTAACTTTTCAGGATTTAGTCGGAAATATGGCTTGTTGCCATTCATAGGAAAGCTCTCCGCCAGAGCTTTCCGATGAATGGCAACAAGCCATATTTCCGACTAAATCCTGAAAAGTTACCCATAATTCTGCTGTGGTTAAGAGGTCGATTACTTAAGGCATTACTGTATGCATATTGCCCAACAACATATTTAAACTGTATTTACTGTTTTTTGTGGTGTTCTTACTCACTATAACGGTTTTATAAATGGGCTCCTGTCTTGCATAATACTTATTGGATCATAGTAGTGTGACGTTGGTGTAATTTGAACTTCAGCCATTGTTACTTCTCCCTGATAACAGTCCACTTCTCCCTAATAACCAAACAGGGAGAAGTCACTTCTCCCAATTTGAAACCTCCAAGCTGGTCCCTGAGTCATGGGGCATGACATCATTCATTGTCATTTCAATTATCTAATGAAAAAAACAACCCCAAGCTACAACAAAATTTTTGATCCGATCAGGACATCATACTGGTAATATTCAACAACTGTTAAACCATCAGAAACTAGTTAAACACTTGAGTGTTGCAAGGCAATTCACGCAAATTAAATAATTAAGGGCCGTAACTCTGCCCAAAGTAGACATACCTGGCCAGTTTTCGAACTCGATCAAGACATTGTTGAGAAAGTCTCATATACCAAAGATAAAAAAATGAGTTTATGTTTGTTCAAGTTTAGGTACATTATTAAAACAAATATGTTCAAGTTATCGCACTATCGCCATTACAGACGACCGCCAGTAAATAGACGTTGCCAAATTATAGGTCAAGTTTTTTTTTAAACATGACCAAAACAGATCACAAATGGGGACGCTGGTGTATTTTTCGGCTGTATTTCTTGTAACCCAGGTAGTTAATTACCCATACTTACCCAATATCACTTGTTTCTTTGGTGAATGTTGCTCTAATCAAAATGTAGTCAAGATCAGCCAAGGTCATCATTAGGAACTCACGAGCAGCTGTGTTACCGTCCAAAGATTCCCAGTGTTGCTAAAAATAGAAACAAGATTAAAAGGTAGCATGTCTTGGGACAGAAACTGTGTGGGCTAGCATCACTAAATTCACCTTCTGGGGACCTTATTCTGCATATGTCCAGCATAATATTTTCAAGCATGTCGATTAACATAAAACAATATTTTTTAATCAAGTTTTTTATATATGGTTTTGGATTATGTGTCTTTTGTAAAATTCATAAAGAGACAATATTCATATTCAATTATAATAGTTGGATGTCTATTGTGGGATACGTAGGAACCTATAAATTGAGAGATTGAGATCGATATCTTGGCCCATCAATCGTCCACAAATTATAACACTCTATAATATTATCTATTATCTTATTATCCAGTGTAGCTATGTTCTATTTCCAAACAAAGAATAAACAACATTCTAAATGGATTTAGTTGTCAATGAGACATGTAATGTACCATGCTAAGGTTAGTATAAAATGAGACAACTACATGTGGGTAACAATTCACACTTGGTGTTAATGCGGAGATTAAGAACTCACATGACTTGATGACAACATTGTGCATCTACTTTAAAAATTAAATTTTCTGAACCTATCGCTATACGCGACGCTCAGTATCTCTCTTGAAAAACTGATTTTTTTCCATCGAAAAATTAATTTTGATTTTGCAATATATTTCCTTATTGGCTAATTATTGGTTAGTTAATTCAGCAGCGCCAAAATAAAAATATATCTTTGCGAAAATAAAGCTGCCAAATATTTATTTGTTCAAAATTAATTGAAATGCCATCGTTGACAAAAGCACATTTCTTTGCGACAACACTCTCATTTTCATGATAATAACTACCCCCCCCCCCTTTTGATTATATTATGGAGCCAGTTGTCTTAATAAAAGTATTATATTTTTCATGAAAGCCTATAATTGTTGGTGTTTGACAGTTGGTGTTTGACAATGTGAACCTCTCCACTATATTTTCGCTTACCTCAAACATTGGAATTGAGAATGACTTGAGTTGGTGTGGTGGGAATTCATCGTAACTCCTATGCACAAACGTGAATCCATTACCCTGTAACGACAGAACATCAAGATTAACAACACTGAAACAATAACTGTATCATAGATGGTGAAATAATAACTGCAATAGGGAGCCTCGCATACATAAAAGAATGCACTGGATTACAAGGTCAATGTAAATATTGTAAGGCCAATTTATCCTCTTATATATGCGAGGCTCCCTATGGAAGACTCGCAAATATAAAAGAATGCATTGGCACAGGTTTGTCGCAAAAGTTCATGAAGCTCCAGTGATGGAAGGTTTAACTGAAGAATGAACTATTTAGCAACAGCCATAATTATTTACTGTTATAACCAGTTCTGTACTAAATACTCATTGACAAGTAACTCCCTTTGGAAATGTTCAGATAATAAGTTCTTACCTGAACATTTCCCACCCATGAATACTTCTGCTCTTGTATGATCATTTCGTAATACTGTACATCTGCTTATTTTTACTAAACACCCCTCCAAACGAATAATAGATGATTCCAATATTTACTTTTATAACTGGGTGGGAGAATCCATTTAGTATAGAAAGGGTTACTATAGCAGGGTTTATAAATTATTATCAACTTACACTAATCTCCACAAGTGGGCCAGTTGTTTCTGTGCTGTCAAGTCCTGGATTATATCTGATACCAAACCGAAGGTTGCCACCATATGCCGTCACCTGGAAAGAAATTCAAAAAATTAAAGATAAACTCAGTGTATTTTTTCCTTTTTTTCTCGTCTGTGTTGTTACACTAAGCAGTAAAAGGAATGTGAATTCAATACAGCACCTTTGATTGGCAAGAGAAATCCAGATCAACCAATCATAATATTGCTTTAATATAATAATTTAATATAATATAGTTACGGGGGGGCCACTTTGTGGGTAATTTTAATGTGTCAAAGGTGAAAGGTTGGAGTGTGCACATTTAAATAAGCGTAGACATACAAATTATGTCGATTCAACTTTGGGTATGCACAGTTCGTCAAGATGCAGTTACGGCGAAAATTAAGTTACATGATAATACTGGAATGAAATTTATCAACATATAAATCTAGAGGTGTGACTGTCCAAATGGGACTAAGGATACCCCCCGTGTTTTTTAAAATACTAAGATGTTTCACATGTCAGTAAACATTTAGTTAAAATAATAAAATAACAGTTCCCATTGCAGGTGCACAACCCTAACCCTAGTCTTAAACCTATTGACCGAAAAATGTAGGAATAAAAGCTCGGACAAAATTATGCATATTGCGAAAAAGGGGAATAACTCCACAAAAAAAAGTCGGACATACATCATAATCGCAGGTGCACAGGTTCCCATGGTACTAAATATCAGTGCCAAGATTAAAAAATATTGACCTAAAAATGTACGAATAAAAGCTCGGACAAAATTATACATGTTGCGAACAAAAATTAAGTCGAAAAATGGGGGATAACTCCACCAAAAAAAGTCCGACAGATGTCATAATTGCAGGTTCCCAAGGTGCTTGATGTCTGTGCCATGTTTCACGGCAATTGATAAAAAAACGACTGAGAAAAACTCCGGACAAATTGTCCACGGACGGACGGACAAGCTTCGTTGCTGGGGGTATAAATAGGGAACGGGAGAGGAATCATATAGTGTATCGAATATGTGACAAAATGGATTGTGAATCGAATCGTGAAGAATGAATAGAGATGCATCAAAATTTTGATAAAATGTTCTAGGCCTATCACCAACCTTGTCACCAAGGAATCGAGAGGGCAGCGTCCAGTAGTGAGCACCATCAGTGTGTTCTCTGAAGCCTCGGAAGATCAGTTCCCTCTTATGATCGACGTTGAATCCATCCTCTATATTCTCGGTTCTATCCATGTTTGTCAGAGCAAACCCAGAACGATCTCTGGTGAATGAAGTGTAGACCTGAAAATTAATGAAAAATATATAGACAATAGTTAACTGTACTGAGTAGTGTATAGTTTTCTCCTCGAGTGAAATACGGAGGTTTATTTTTACAAGGCGCTAGAGTACCCTACTCAGAACAGTTAACTGTTGAGTTCCACACAAAATGTCAGACCAACTTGCATACATACTCTATGGAATGCAAGAAAACCAAAATCCGTTTCTTAACCCTTTACCCAACAAAACGGTCAAAACCGGCCAAATAAAGCTTCAACAGCCTAAAATATCTTCGGTCTGTCTCAATAGAACCATACAAATATGGATATCATTGGAACCGGCTCCTTGACCACATTGTGATAGTTACAGTTATGCCCTGTGCCAATGCATTCTCTTATATATGCGAGTCGACCATAGGTCGCCTCGCAAATATAAGAGAATGCATTGGCCTAAAAAAAATCTTTTTTTAACACTTTTTACCATTTTTTCTTACATTCTTTAACAATTTTATAATTTTTAATGTGTTAAGCCAATGCATTCTCTTATATATGCGAGGCGACCTATGGTCGACTCGCATATATAAGATAATGCATTGGCACAGGGCCGTTCTGTTGGGTAAAGGGTTAAGTAGATCATGTTATGAATCTCTACTCTGGCTATACGCCAGTAGAGATCATATTCCACCCGTTCAAAACATGGGATTCATGGTATGATCTAGTTTTAATTGTGTACATGCAAAAGTGGCATCTCATGAGGTTGCAGGTGTGAGAGATAAAATGTCATCAGTTTATTTTCTTTAAATCTTGCAAGAAACTACGATAGGTAACAAATCGGAGATATTTACGTGTTGCATCTAAATTTAAATTGTTATCAAAAGTTTGAATAAGGGGTTTGGTAAAGAGTAGTGTTACAAATTTGAGTTAGTAGCCCATAACACAATATTGGGTGAGATATCATATACTTGTAGTTGAAATTGTATTCAAATCATTGTAACATTTCTGAGCAGATTCCTTTGTTTGGCTGAGAAAACATCACACTAGGCCTAGATCCAGGGCTCAAGCTACCGCTTGCCAAATTTGGTAATGGCAACAACAAAAAATTCCATTTGGCAATTAGGTTTTTTTTTATTTTGTGATATGATCAATCTAGTCAGAAAACATAAATGAAGGCAGATTATAAGTTACGTGTGCCAAACTTACATTGTTTTTATAGTTAATCCCCTTTGTCTGTTCGGGTTATGGAGGTCATACACAGTCATTGTAACAATGTTCTATTCCACTTATTTAGGATGGTTGGAGTTTTATGACGAGCGAGTATACAATAAGACAATAGGTTAATCAGCCAATTGTAAATGGTAATGGATTAATTTGTGGTTCTTTGTCTCCAACACCGTTACATTCGAAATAATATGTATACTTTAGTGATAAGCTTCAGATTTGATAGGCTATGATAACGGTGTAGCGATATTGAAGGTAAATTTTAGGTACCGCTTGGAGATTTATGACAACAACATTGCTACTTTGATATTAATGACAGTGTACAATAAAGATAAAAAATGAGAATATTTTAATTTTCTCCCAAATACATGTGGACCTTTTATTCAATTTGGCATGTTCTATTGGAATTTGGAAATAATAAAAATTCATTTGGCATAGATTTTGGCAAGAGAAAATTTAGGTCCAGCACCAACACTGCCTAGATCTGTTATAGCCCAATGTATGTGAGGTCGAAGAAAATTAAATGTTTTGTTGGTGTTTAAAGCCCAGGGTCTGCGCTGGACCGATATAAATAATTTGCCAAATGAAAATATTTTTTGCCAAATTATTTTAGCAATTGCCAAATGTTATCCCTGATAGTATCATTTTCTGCAACATTAGTTTCGACACTTGCGGTTTGGATGACTTTTGATATCGATAGAAAAGCAGTTAGTTCATCATTAGTTATACTAACATCTCTATTGTGGTTTATCATACAACAATAAGCCAATCACCGAACAATACAATGGTAGAAGGGTTTCTCCATCAGTAGGGCACATCACAGAAGGATTAGTAATCCTCAGTACAAATGCTATGAGATTAACTGAGTCTATCTTAATAGAGGTGTTAACTTTCCCTAAATCTTATCAACACAACTAATATAATTACGATACTAAAGTGTTCCTGAAATTAATGGTATTAAACCAATATTTTTCAAAATGTTTGAGGAATTAAAAAGTGACTTGCCAAAACTTTTGCCAAATGAAAATATTTTTTGCCAAATGTGAATTATTTTTGCCATTGGCAAATTTGGCAAGTGGCAGCGCGAACCCTGTTAAAGCCTATGAAAAATTGGGGTAGGTAAGTATGCTTAACATTTCAATCTTTTTATTTATTTTTATTTTGGCATATATGACTTGTCATTTCTTATAAATTATCAGCAAGATTGAGCCAAGATTTGTTTTGATTCCCATTGTATAAACTGTAATAAATGCAGTGCCTTGACTTAGAAAGCAACCCATTCTAAGACATTGTCTCGAAATATATTTTTCAAACAACAAAAAATAAACTTTAGGGTAGGAGTTAAAGTCAGTAGAGAAACCCAACCACAAATATTGCTTTCTTGTGCTCGAGATTCCAAACCACAAAACACAAGAAAAAGCCATATGGATAGAAGGTGCATCATACATACCCTAGTTCTATGATAAGTGGTACTGGTGCAAGTCTGCGAGACACCGAAACAGAAGCAGAGCACGCAGCCGTATGGATAGTTCTGACTGAGCCAGAATGTGTTCTGTTTACATCTGCTGCAGGATATGCCATCAACGTTCTCCTAAAATGAAGAAAGTTTAAAAAAAAAAAATTATTTGAAGAAAATATGTCCCTGGTGAAATGTCAAGTGCTGAGTAGCAGTAAGATGGGAGTAGCAAAGGGCAGATCCAATTGGGGGGGGGGGCACACACCCCCTATTTTCGCCACAGCAAGGAAAGTTTTTGGGATATGTCCTGGCATCATTTGTCTCTAAGCGCCTGAAGTTTCTACACTGCAATTTTGCTAGTTCACACACAGCTATTTACATGTTTTACATTAAGCTGACTCAAACGTACAAGTATTTAACTGTGGTTTGAAATTACTCAAATTTTGTATTCCATGTATAGCCATGCAAGGGTGACATTTGTTTCTGAGCATTTGCAAATATCTGGCCTGGTGCCAAGTCGGTAATAATAGGAACTAACTTTGCATCCACATCTTCCTGTGAGTGAGTCCGGAATGGTGCTGACACTGCCACGAGGATCACATACATTCTCTTGTCCTATAAGTGGAAATGCACATATAAAACATGTTACTTTAAAAACTGAATAGCTTGACAGAGAACAAGACTTGTCTTTATTAATCAGGAAAAAGTGAACTAAGGGGCTTTATTTCCTTGCTGTTCTCAAATATTGAATAATTATAATAATAATGCCAGTTATAGAAACAACACTGAACCAAGGACGTGTACATTTATGATTATTTTGTTCATTCGCAATACAATGAGAAGCAATTCAAATTGTTTCAAGCGAAAGTCAGACTATACTCCATGGAATGCAACAATAACAACATCCATTTCTTATATTTACAGTAAAAAAAAAAGAAGAAGAAATAGCATCATATTTCAATGATATGCTGCCCATTGCCATCAATGTTAAAATGTTTCCAAACCATATAGAATCAAGTTGGGGTCTAGTTTTGAAGTCACGTAATGTAAATCAACCAACCAACATGCTGCATTCAAGCCTTGAAATAGTTTGTCTGTCATTTGCAGAATGAGGTTCCCAGAGGGTGAATTTAGATGCTACCCCTGCATAGCAGGTTAGCATCAGCAAATTCACCCTCTGGGAACCTCATTCTGCTGAGGTGTAAGCAGAATGAGGTCCCCAGAGGGTAAATTTGGTGATGCTAGCCCGCTATGCGGGGTAGCATCACTAAATTCACCCTCTGGGGACCTCATTCTGCAAATGACAGGCACACTATTTCAAGGCTTGGCTGCATTCATGTTCCACAGCATGAATACATCATATAAGTGTAAATATAGTAATAAAGTAACCAATTAATTTATTATTTAAACATGAGCCATAGTTTCTACCTTTTCTACAATAATCTCCCTCCTGCGATGGGTTTCCAGTGTAACCTCGACTACACCTGTCACATCTGCGACCTTCATATCCTTCTGGACACTGGGTACATGTGACCTGGCCATCAGCCTCCAATTCACAAACTGGGCTAAATCTGGAAAATGGAGCAGGGAATCGGGTCTAATCTTAATATGCAAATGATGTTTTTAATAAAAGTAAAATATTTGAATGGGCGGAGCCACTAGATCAGTATGATCTGAATACCTGGATAAATGTAATCGGTGGGCATTTGTTCATGTTTTTGTACTAACGGTTATAAATTTGCTAAAAATAGAAAAACTAAGGGCCGTAACTGAGGTAAAAAGGATAGGACAAATCTTTGCGAGATATTGTTGTGTTGGTGTTTGTTATCATGCCAAACAGACCTAAAATTTCGTTAAATGGCTAACAATTGATCTAAAATGAAATGATTCATTTATAATAACTCTTCAAAAATAAATAATTTAATTGTTCATTTTCACATAGGAATTCAGTGGAAGTTGTGAAGTAGCAAATTTTCTTTTCATTTTGTTGGTTCATTGCGGATTCCACATTTTTCTGCAACCAGGAAGTCACATGATTTGTTTTCAAAGTGGTCTGTAAATTATGTGTAACATGCCCTGTAGCCTGGTGCTGTGTGACAAGCAGGATCATTATAAGTCACGTAATGCTCAAGCATGCAGAATATACTTACTGATTGGATGGGAACGTAAGAGGACAGGGACATGGCTGGCAGTCAGATGGTGTTCCTCTCAGTGCGTTGCCATAGAAACCAGCCTTACACTTGCCACAGAACGGACCATGTGTGTTGTGTTGGCATTCCTATAAAAAAAATTAAGAAAAACATTTTCAGTTGAGTCTTACACATTTGAATGATATCCCTGAAAATACAAATTAAACTCACTTAGTGCTCAGGTTAACCAGAAGATCAGAATTAAAATAGTATAGTTAGTAAGCCAGGTTCATGGATTTTGACTCATACAAACCATTTAATGTGGAATTTAAGGAATTTTCAAGAATAGTGATTTATTTTGAAGTACTTTTAACCCTCTCATGACGGGTGCTGTTGCAGCATTAAAAATTTTGTGCCAATGCATTCTCTTATATATGCGAGTCTGCCATTGGAAACCTTGCATATATATGAGAATGCACTGGTTTACAAGGTCAAGGAAAATATTGTTAGGACAATGCATTCTCTTATATATGCAAGGCTCCCTATAAGAGAATGCATTGGCAGAGGGTTTTCGCAAAATTTCAGGAAGCTCCAGTCATGGAAATATTAAAGGAAGAAATATATTAAAGCACTTTTAAAGGAGTGGGTCAAAATTTAAGCACTTTCCATTTTGGAACGAACCCTCGGTTAACATTATCACAAAAGTTTTTTGCGGTGTGATGGTACAATGAAAACATCTGTGTGTGACCTCTGGTACTCATAGCTCATGCACGATAACTTTAACCCTTTGAGTGCCAGGTCCGATTTTTGTATCAACCCATATATACCCTGTGCCAATGCATTCTCTTATATATGCGAGTCAACCATAGGTAGCCTCGCATATATAAGAGAATGCATTGGCCTAAAAATATAATTTTTATATTAAAATTAGTTTTTCCTCAAGGGAAGCCCGAAACTGAACTATATGGATTATTATCCTCGGCCTTGTGTTATCAGGAGGGTTAAAATTTATTGTCCGTTTATTAGCCTACTCCGGTCAATCAGCGACTCCGGTCAATCAGTGCTCGGATTAGCTCACGCATGGATGCGTCCCGTGCAAATCTCGCTCTCTTAACAATTCATCTAGCCAGTTTTATTTCCGACTTTTAATAGTAAGATTTGCGAGTCGCGGGGTTGGGAATGGCACCGCCATGGGAGGGATCTATGATAGTTCAGTTTCGGGCTTCCCTTGAGGAAAAACTAATTTTAATATAAAAATTATATTTTTCCGCCAAGGAGAAGCCCTTCAACTGAACTATATGGAATAGAATGCAAGCCCAGGAGGAGGCAACGAGCAATAAATTTAATATTCCAGTTTGACGGGAATGTACTCTTCCAAACAGATTTCATGTAAATGTGATTTAGTCATGAATCGGCTTTGATATGTTATGTGAAAGAGCTCATAAATTCAGATTCCAGCATTGCTCAAGCTTGTACCTCCCCCCTTGTCTTTTGGAATAAACATCCCAGGCAGTGCCATACCATACGTGCCAGCTATTAGTAGAAACCGAGCAGTAGAGACTTCTTCTTCTGCTGCTGCTTTTCGCTCGTGTCCTGCGATGAGAGTGATGGCGGTATTTACTATTTATATCTTCCCAAATAGAAAGCGCTATAGACGGTACGCGACAGCGAGTCTTCCTCACACAGAACAGCCTCCAAAGGCTCGGGTGCTATTGTCCCGGAGGATTGGTTGCCCGAATCTCCGAGAACGGCACTCTGCCTGCCACGGTCTGCTGATGCAGGACCAGGGGGCGCGAACTGGTACAGCCCAAGGACTGGTACAGTTGTGCAAAGTTTGTGTAATACATTGTAACAAGATTTGACACATATCCTGTGATGAAGTTTTTTCCCAAGAGATCGACCCGTGTCGTGTCCGTACGCAAAGCGAGTTCCCTAGGAACGACAGAATCCTTGACTGACAGTGGGAACCACCGTCGGCCCGAGATCCTTGCTCATCGTCGTCAAAGCCATCAGACGCCAGGAGAATTATAGAAACTAGAAAGCATGTCAGGATCGACGCCAGCAACAGAACAGCCTGCATCAGGTTGAGGTAAGGTACTAGAGGGAAGCCCACACTGGGAATGGCTCAAACGAGGAACAATTGCGCTCGCAGTTAGATTTTAAGGTGTTATTTCCCACCCCAAGGCCAAAATGGCGGAAAAAAGGGAAATTGAAAGGATCCATTTGACCAGGGAAAGCCCCCCACCGAATCTCCCAAATGCAGGTGGTCCCGACACGCTGACATAAACGTCGATGACATACCACTAGGATCCCCTGACGGCAGAGGAGCAGGCCTGGACGTATCACTTGGGATGACGTTTCCAGGGGGACAAGACCGACCCTCGTAATGGAGTGGGCCACGGCGCCGTGGGGAAGCGTCAGAAGGCCAGTTGGTTAGTGCGCTTTGTGCGGCACGGGACAACGAGGCTTCCCCACCCAGAACAGTCGCCAAAGGCGCGGGTGCTTGTGTCCTGGAGGATTGGTTGCCCGAATCTCCGGAGGACGGTACCCTGCCTCCCACGGTCTGCAGAAGACGGGGCTTGCAGCATGACCAGGGGGGACCGAATGGTTCCTGCCCGAGTTAAGACTGGTACGTTTGCTCAAAATGTAAAACCATGGACCAATGGGCCCTCAACCAACTATGACAATATCGCGTAAATTCATGAGCAACCCGTACGGCCATCAAAGTCGAATCTCGTTCGACAATAAGCAAGACAAGACATTCTGTTAGTTATTAGCAAGCATAATATACAAAACATTTGTTAGTTATTGCAAAACAAGGTTAATAAGGTAAATTCCGTTATTTACGATGGCCACGTGATCTTACCTGCTTGAAATTAAACCGCAGGTAAGATACTGTCTTTTCTCGGCGAAGAGGACGATGAGATCCGATTTCTCCTGTGCAAGAACATAGCGGAGTCCTTGCTTACGGTGAGGAGAACGTTTTATACACTTACAGAAAGTCCGCAGATGGTGGAGCAGGCCTGGAATATCCCGAGGGAGTATGATTCCAGGGGGACAAGACCCACTCACGTAATGGAGTGGGCCACGGACCGTGGGGAAGAGTCAGAAGTCTCAGTCCTTCCCAGGAGACAGGAGCAATTGTTCACGCAGCCTTAAGCAATTGTAATTTTCTAATTCACGAATATTAAACTGTGCACTGTTCCCTCTTGACAGAAGGTGCATGGTCATAGTAATCATTTATTCAATATTAAACTATTGGAAGGTATATATAAAATCGTTCCCATCGCAGTTAAATTATGGGAATGTGAAAGTGCCATGGAACATGCATGTTATGAGGTCTATCCCACAATGACATTGAATTTGAGAAAAACACAACTGATGATTATACAGGCGCAAGTACATCCGTCTTCTGAATTGCGAGAGCAAATGAGAGCTCGAGCTGCGGTTACATCTGGGAAGAACTGAAGTCTGGTTGGCTGGTGCGCTATTAGTGGCACATGATGAGTCTTCCCCACCCTAAGGCTCAGGAGCTGTGGCATTCGCCCTTGAAGATTTGTTTTCCAAATCAACGATGGTAGCACCCCGCCAGTCACTGGTACTGGGCAGTGGTCATGCACAATATAAAGGCTTCTTTGGGAACGGCGCTTTATATGTGTGATGATACAAATGCTTTCATTTGTGTTATTCATATAGGTTTTCTATTTACCAGATAATCATGGATACGTAGTAATAGAAAGAGAAGAGCCATGTTTTGGACTCTTTTGAAATTGGCACTGGCAGGCCTGCCGAATGCAAAATAAATCTGAAGCCGTAACGTATTTGTCGGTTGTCTGGTTGTGCTTAGGTACCCATAGGTACACAAACTGTTATATTCAGTATCACGAGAGCCACATACAACTTTGACGCGACCAAGATTTCACAACCTCCAGGTGAACCGAACCGTCGTTCGCCTCCAATACGCAGGCCTGCAGTGGTTGTGCGCAATATAAATAGAAACACTGTTCATGTAACTGCACTTTATATGTGTGACAATACAAATGCTGTCCTTTCTGTTATTTGCCCGATAATCAATTGGATATGAGGCAATAGAAGGAAAAGAGCCATGTGTTGGTCTCTGATGGAAATTATAGTGGCAGCGGCCCTGCGCAATATAAATGCATTTCCTGTAACTGTGCTTAATACATGAGTGAAGGCTATTTGACATTTGATCTTTCTATGTGGAAATAGAAGGTAGAGAGCCAAGTGATGGACTCTGTTGGAAAGGCTATTGACAGTGCATCGGGGGCACATGACAATATAAATGCATAGTAGTTCACCTTGACTATTCACGGATTGAAAGCGCAGAAGTATGTCGGTATCAGTGAAAATTTACGCCATATTGATATAGTCAGTTCGTATGTCATTGAGCCTTTGAGGCACTGATACCCTTGTACTAGTATGGAACAATTATGGCTGGCCATACATGTTTTTAAGCTCACCATTTTGTATCATTTAAATTCGTAATTTGAATGTATCTACAAACACCAATATCTGAGGATAACAGTTCAGATGTTGTCTATTTGTTACAGTGAACACGTGGAAATGTCAAACATCAAAATCATCAAAAGTATAAACATTGTTGACTGAAAATTTATTGAGACACTGGCTAGCCAATGAATCATGTCAACACTGCGACCATGCTAGGTCACACGGATATGGTGACATGCCACAAGTACTGTCAAGTAGGCCAGCCAAAGGCTCGCATCCCCAAATTTCTCCAAAGAGATCTGACCACGGACGGAAGTATCCTTGGATATTTAAGCAAACTATAGCTGAAGGTTCAGGCTACTGCATTTGCATATCTGTGCAGTCATCGAACAGGGAAGTCCATTCTGCAAAATACATTGAGTGATTGCAAAGAAACAGACACAATTGTCGCCGAAATAACGACAGTACCGATATGAAGTGATGGAGATCGCCATTCGACAATGGGAACTCAGGCTTCAAGATTCGACGAGAATCACCGAATCGATTCCCGTAATGATTCTCACAAAACTTTACAATTTTAAGTGCCTCATGACTGACATGATTCAGCATTTGATTCTCGCAAAATGAAATGTATTTTGAGCCCTGGAACTTGAAATGAAAATCCTTAGTGCCCAATCTTGTGTCAGATAATCCTAGTCCCCAATCAAACCAGTTGCACGATTAGTAGCAAGCGGACACTGTCAGTAATACTGGACAGACATGTAAAGAAAGAGACTATTCAAGAGACACAGCATTATTTGAACACAGGCCATATAATACTATATGTTATAACAAACATAATCTCATTGTTTCTAACGATTGTTCCGATAATACAATGAGGGAAAGGAAATGGAATCGCAAGAACAGAGTCAGAGTTTCAAATAAATATCTTGAAGTCGATGTAACGTTTGCGACGATCCAAGTATCCAAATAAGAGCCATCATGTTAATAGTAATACATTCGGGCTAGCTAAGATATGCAAAAATTAATCGGTAAGCACAATTAATTATAACGACATGTTGTATATGTACAATGATGTTCTGTGATAATCATTTACCAAATGTCGGTTAAGTTCCAGTCGCTCAACTTCAACTTACAATTGAAGTAGTTGAGGCAAAAGAAATTTCATTGGATTACAAGTTCTATCTTGTTTATTAATACATGTAAATTATCGCCAAAGGAGACATTTCTGTCCTGGCCAACTTTCTGCGCAATAACAGAGCTGTTGCAGATACGATTATGTAGTGTACATGAAATGAACGTAGCAAGAAGTCGGCATCATGAAATATAGTTAGCACGAAATTAGGAGACTTCGCATACCGTACCACGTGGACTCAGAAATCGGACGATTCATGCCACCGTATATGTTGCACAATAATGCAAAATAGGTTCGCTACAAGTAAACGATGTGCGTCTGTAGTCATTGTCAAAATGGCCATCAATGGCGAAGTTCACAACGTGATTTTGTCGATTCCAATTCCAAATTTTTTGAGATAAAATGGGTCGATAAAAACACGGAATATTTATAAATAGCATTGCGCATACTATGAAACGAAGAGTTTCTGCGCGAACTTATAAATATGAAACGACCGGGTAAGCAACGGATAAATTGCAAGTTTGTGATCAACAATAAATATTGAGTTGATAAACTCGCAATAGAGAAATACTTCCTTTAGTTAAAACCACGTCTGATAGGTCCAAGGAGAGAAATAAAACTGGCTAGATGAATTGTTAAGAGAGCGAGATTTGCACGGGACGCATCCATGCGTGAGCTAATCCGAGCACTGATTGACCGGAGTCGCTGATTGACCGGAGTAGGCTAATAAACGGACAATAAATTTTAACCCTCCTGATAACACAAGGCCGAGGATAATAATCCATATAGTTCAGTTGAAGGGCTTCTCCTTGGCGGAAAACATTTTCATCATTTGTTATTATTTTTTACAATTTTTTACAATTTTAATAATTTTGTCTTATATTCTTCAACAGACTTATTTTATAGGTTTAGTGCCAGGGAATCTCACGTTTTTCATGGGCATCAAAATTATTACTATGAATACTTGGTGATAGTTTTGAGTTATAACATGCCCCTAAGGTTTTATCCAGTTTGTTTTTAAATTCGCTATAGCATGCTTAAGCATACCCAAACAAAATTCAACCAAAAAATCTAAAAAATAATCTAAAAAAAATATTATATTTTATTATTTTTAGCGCCGATTTTACAGACCGTAATTTAGGGCCGATGAGATCGGCCCCTGGCACTGAAAGGGTTAACTCAATTTTGGTTTGTAGTATACTGAAATTCAGGTAGATATTAAGTCATTTAACCCTTTCATGACCGGACCTTGGGAGCCTCGCATACATAAGAGAATACATTGGCCTAACAATATTTACCTTGACCTTGTAAGTTAGTGAATTCTCTTATATATGCGAGGCTCCATAAGGGAGACTCGCATATGTAAGAGAATGCACTGGCACATGATCTTTAATGCTGCACCAGCGCAGCTCCTGTCATGAAAGAGTTAACAAGAGATGGACTGTCGTCCGGTGCATACCCCCTCGTGGCATACCGCCTAGTATGGGCATATCTATAACTTATGAGGGCTATACTCAGACAGATGGACCCAAACACCAGCATTTTCATATAAACAAAGATGAGTAACTATAGAACAATAAAAACAAAACAAACATTTGAATGTGCCATTAAATGTCCTCATAATGGTGAACATCCAAACAAAATTTTTCATTGAGATCCGAGCATTACTGTTCAAGTTATGAGCTGAACAGACATCGGATGGACCAAACAACCAACATTTCCAGATAAACAAAGATGAATAACTCTAGAATGGAAAAGCAGAACAGAACAATGGAACCCTCTATTGAATGTCCTCATAGTAGTGATCATCCATACCAAATTTCATTGAGTTCCCAGCACAACTGTTGAAGTTACGACATGAACAGACACCAGACAGACCAAAAATCCAACATTTCAAGATAAACAAAGATGAATAACTCTAGAATGGAAAATCCGAACAAAACGATGTAACCCTCTATTGAATGCCCTCATAGTAATGCACAGCCATACAAAATTTCATTGAGATCCGAGCACTACTGTTCAAGTTATGACATGAACAGACATCGGACGGACGCACGGACAGGTGCAAAACAGTATACCCCCTTTTTTTTTAAAGGGGACCCCCCCTTTTTTTTAAAAGGGGGTATAATGAATTAGCAATTGACACAGATAGAGTAATTCATTTTTTAGAAACAACTAGGCGAGATACTTACGTAGCATTCCCCGCTGTTGGGATCACAGGTCTGTGAGTGGCCATTACATCTGCATGGTCGGCATTCACCTAGATACCTGGAATTTGTGTCCTTCACTCTGTAGTAATTTTCTTCACAGTTCTGCAAATAATCGTTGAATTATATAGAAATTTATTATATGCTCACCAACGGATGATTATAGAAAAAGCATCAGTAAGATCATTAATTATCATTATCCCCTGGCCAGAATAGGCTACAAAAAATTTCACATTCATACTTTCCCCATGTGAGAGTGACATATTCATTTACTGTATACACTCATCTGTAAGCCCATCCCTGAGTATAAGCCCAGTCTATGTTTTTGCTCCAAATAAAATCATGGGGTGGTCCACAAAGAAATGCCCACCTTCATTTTTGGAACTTAGAGGGAATCATGTATGTTCGATGTCATGTTTGTATAATGTACGGAAAATTATTTAGTACCGATTATAATTTTTTCCGACATATAAAACACAAATAAAAAAGTCGTGGTTTTGAGACTATGCGCGCGGGCCTGGGAAAGGGGAAATTGACTTTACGTGGCATTATAATCATAAACAAATAAATAATTTACCTGGCAAGACGCTCCTGAGTAACCAGGAGGACAGATACACATCTCCGCTTCATAGGTACGTCCACGCTGTGTGTCAGTTGGTATCGATGTTCCCATGGAAATATCACGGATCCTGGAAGGTTCACACAATTTAGTTTTGGAAACATATAATTTTTTTTAATTTTTATTTATAATAATTACATGTAGAATGGTGTAACCAGGAAACATCATATATACACATAGTACTATGAGTTGGGGGAGGCCCAATAGCTCCCCAACTTTCTCTCACACTCACACAAAAATATATATATCTATATTTCTACTAATTATTTGGTGCTGGTGGTTTTATATTAATTTCTAAATCAAATAGTTTAATAAATATAAAATTAAAAATATTAAATGCTCATCAGAAAAAAGACTGTCCCGGGAGACTCTTCACTTGTTTAGAGGATATTTGATATCATTTTGATTATACAAATTTCTCTTTTCTTAGCAAGCAGCGATTAAAGGTATAATGTGTTTCCATCATCTCCGATTCATAGGTACGTCCATGCTGTGTGTCAGATGATATCGATGTTCCCATGGAAATATCATGGATTCTGGAAAGTTCACACAATTTACATATATGGAAAATTGTCCAGAGGGACATGTTGATACAGGATAAAACAAGACTATTATGTTGGTAATTTTCGGCCTCATGGACTTCTTCAGCCAGACAATAAGATTAACAGTTTATAATTTACAGATACAATATAATAGATTGCTGAGTTCACAATTTCATTTCCTTTACTTCAATACAAATAAAGTTATCATTCGGAAACTAAAAATGAACCGACAGATAAAAAAAAGACATTTTATGGACTTGTTCAGTTGCATGAAATTGATCAATTAGTACTCGCCCGCTATGTCAACCTGGGGAATGTAGCATTCTACTAACATATCCGAAAAATTCATAGAAATCAACCGTACCACTCCATAGAAAACATTGTCTGATCTACGCTCAATTGTAAATCTTGATTTGGGAAGCAACTATCGGCGATAAACTAACTCAAGTGATTTTGTCATCGAGAGTCATTGCATTTAATTAATATATAAGAATGACGGCATGTGTTGTCAATTTGGATTAATATTCGTAAACAATAACTACTTTGAGCAAGATTATTCTCAATTTATTTTGATCACCCTACCGGAGTGTTTCATATCACATTAAGTCACTATGTCCCATTTTAAAAAACAGGCATATATAAATGGCAATGATAGAGGCTGGTTCCTATAATTTAGATCTTGTGTCTCCTGAGCGACAAACAGAACATACTTAACAGAAGTCTGTGAATCATCGTATTTTGCTCGGATGAGAATCTCTTCAACATTCTGCAACACCATCATAATATCCTCTCTGCTGGCGTAGTTCTCCCTTCCTCTCTCATCAAGTTTAGACCATGATCTCTGAAATATAAATCCACAAATCCTTAATGGAACCAAGGAACGTGCAGTGGGTAAATGTGCAAAAAATAGAACGTATGTAAAAACATCACCACCAAGAAGAACATGGATAAATAGATACCCTTTGTTCTTATATTAATTATTGATAGATGACCAATAATGAAATTTCATGACCAAGTGTAGTATTAAACACAGTTTCTTTAAAAAGCCAACAAAAATTTTACAATATTTATGTCTCTGGATATCTCAATCATAATCAGTTACTGAATTGATGGAATTCGCTCTATTTCATTGGAGAGTGGCGAAGCATGCGCGTGATTTCATTGGTTTATGGCATAACAGATCAATTCACAGATCAGAGGTCAATGACGTGTTGACAAGTTTCCCATGCATTGTCAAACTCAACTAATGTTGGAAATTTGAATACAGGCAATATATCCATAACTCATTTTACTCATCGCAATATAGGAGACATCATCTTCAAGTTTTTATCAGTCAACAATATTCTTTCGCATCTTGTTGTATTTATAACTATTTCTAAATACTATGATTCTCACAAACATTTACTGTGCCAGGAATGCACTCAATATTTGGAAATGGTTTTTACGTCATGTTGGGAATGCCGCGTCGCTGTAGAAATGAAATATAATGGACAAATCTGGAGATGTACATCCATTAGGATTGTCGTCAGCTTTTCAAAGAGACTGTATAAAACACTGAAAATTAGGCCAAATAAATAAAAATTCTGTGTTCTCAACCAATCCATAGTCACTAAAATTTTCTATTTAAAAGCCTCGGCAAACATTTTTTTCAATATTTTCGGTTAGAAATAGAGTAGTGCCCTAAATAATCGACGCATTAACCACAGCAGAATTATGGGTAATTTTTCAGGATTTATTCAGAAATATGTCTTGTTGCCATTCATCGGAAAGCTCTCACTAAGAGCTTTCCAATGAATGGCAACAAGCCATATTTCCGACTAAATCTTCAAAAATTACCCATAATTCTGCTGTGGTTAAGGAGTCGATTATTTAGGGCATTACTCTATTGGATTTGACCAACAAAAATGAATTTGTATGTTTTCCAGATTTTGAGAAAAAAATAAAAATAAATAGCACCCCTCCCTCCCTCATCTCAAAATTGAGAACTAATTGCCTGAGAAGACAGATATTTTAATTTAACCCTTCCATGACTGGAGCTTCCCTGTAGGGAGCCCCATACAGGTGGCAGCTTGTATTGCCGAGTGTCGTCTGCTCACGCCTGTGAGGGGCTCCATAAGGGTAGTTTAACCCTTCCATGACTGGAGCTTCCTGAAATTTTGTGAAAACCTTGTGCCAATGCATTCTCTTATATATGCGAGTTTCCATAGGGAGTCTCACATATATAATAGAATACATTGGCCAAACATTATTTACCTGGACCTTGAAAGCAAGTGCATTCTGTAATATATGGAGGCTTCCTATGGGAGACTTACATATATAAGAGAATGCACTGGCACAGGATCTTCATTGCTGCACCAGCGCAGCTCCCGTCATGAAGCGGATAATGGTCTTATTTTTACTCACTGGAGTGATTGTGGCCACGATGTCTGTCTGCTCAGATGGATCTGGTTGTGTCTGACTTTTGTGCACCAATGTTATTCCGTTACCCTGTGAATATATTAGTCAGATATATAAATGTTAATGTTAACAAGAGATGTATTGTCATCTGGTGCATACCCACCATGTGGCATACCACCTAGTGTGGGCATACTTATATATGATTGAGATACTCAGGCATATGGACCCAAAAATCAGCATTTTCAGATAAATATTTTGAATATGTTATGGATTCATATTTCAGATAACATTAGCAGTCCAATTGATCAGTCTCAGATACACATAAAAACACTCGAAACTCATCAGAACTCCTTAAGTGCTATGCATATTTACTGCACAGAAGATCGGCGTTTGGTGACATCTTCATCTGCGACGTTCACATCTTTCTGGGACGGAAGTGGTCCCTCCATATCGCGCGGATATTGAGAAAGACACTGATTTTTTAAATTCTGTTCAATCCTATGCTTCATTGACAGATTCAACTATATACCGGCATTTGTTTTGGCAGCGTGGAAGTCCAGGAACTATACTAGTGGGTGGATGTTCTCGAAAATTTGAGTGAGCAAAAGCAAAAACACTATTGAAAAAATTCGCCAAAAAATATTAAATGGTTTGATCTGGGAAAACTGATTGACAGCGGGTGGATAAATACTTCTGCTTCATGTGGACATACACATACGTTGTTCATTGTCTGTTTTACGATGAGAAACAAACATATCCCCATATCATATACGTGAAAATGACTTTCCCATTTTCTCGGGTTTGGTGATACCCTCGGGTTTGGCGATACCACGTACACGGGGGTGGTTATTAGATATCGATTTTTGAAATCTATCATTTTTCACATCTAGACTTATTAGTGGCCCAGTAAAAATTGTATGAGCCGACCAAATTACCCCAGATGAATAATAATTATTTTAAATGACTTGAAGGATCACTAATAAATTATGCCTTTTTCACCCGAGCAACATCAGTACCCCTGCTAGTAAATAATAACATAGAAATACGAACGTGTGCTTTCCAAACTTTTTCAGCCTGAGAAATGGGAAATTGACTCAGCCTGGTCTATTATTGTTAATTTACTGATTTGTGAAGTTCAAACCTTCATCCTAATTATGTCCTATACCAATTTATGTAGAATAATTTTTAAATTCATAAATATCACACTCACCGAGATGATAACATCGGGATCACTTGTAGGATTAGGGAATCCGGAAATGTCATAATACACTGAGTATTTGAAGACTCTTCCATAACTGGTGAGCTGAAAGCAAGATCATTGGTTGAAAATTTAAACATAAGTGCATTGGAGTCTAACTGAGAATGAATTATCAAGTAAAGATGTCTCTTAACTCTTTCTTTACCAGGCAAAGCCATCTTGAATTCAACTATTATAGTTATATTGAACTGTTATAGTTGAATTTGACAGTGCTAAATCCACAATTTCCCTGTTTATATTGAAACTATGATCCCAGTGCACAGCCAAATTGCACTCGTAGCAATATTACAGCAAATTTTCAGCCTCTCGATAAGATGTGTTTTGCAACCTTTTGCGCTTATTTTAGTTAATAGTGACACAAGGATGTCATGCTAAATGACATTAACATGATCACTCAATCGCTCCTTCATACCAATATATAGACCAATAGAATGCTAGTTGACTTCCTTATCATATGTCATCATGATTAATATATCACACGGATTGAAACATGTTATTTCATCATATAAACAAACATGGTACCGATTTAGTATGACACTGTTTTTGAATAATTTTTGGGAAATATGATGTTGGGTTATGCCTCTTATATCAAATTCACAAAACGACAATATCCATATTTACCTACCGTAAATTTCGGTGTATAAGTCGCATCTTTTTGACCTGAATATATAGCCCAGAATATTGGTGCGCCTTATACAACGGTAACTCAAAATCGGGGTGAAATCTTGACTCATTTTCGGAGAGTTTGAGCCACGAGCGGTAAGTACACAAGTGTCGGGAGACAAGGAGATATTCACAGCAAATATCGGCGGAGATTCAGCCACAAAACGCTTCATAAAGACAGATAATATTCATTGAATTAAAATATTGAACAGTTATCTTACTCTTCACTATTATTAACTTTTATTCCCAAAATCCCGGAAAGAAATATTAGCAAACAGCAGCAAATTCACAAACAGTTGGCGTCCTTGACCTTACTGTGTAACAATTCTGGACACGTGCAAAATTGACCCACATTCAATGACGGCGGTGTCATCGCTTTGATGTCTGCAGTGTTAATTGCGACAGAGTAAACTGTTTGGAAGCTGCACATGGCTCTAAACTGCTACCATATTACGTCACATCGGAATGTTTATTTAAAGCCCGGGAAGGAATGAGCATAATAAAACCCTGACTCCAAATATTTTAACGAGGCTTCAGTGCGAATTAGCCGCGAACTCCTGTTAAATTGATATTACATAAACATTATTTTATGCTGTACGCTTCAGGTGCAAACATTTAATCCCCACATTGAGTATATTTGACACTTAATACTGAGGAGTGCATTGCATCACTATTAGCCCAAAGCGTTTGCATTCATGATCCGTGACAATTAGGCGACAACTAAATTAACGAGGCCATTATCCTAAAACAACAGTAAGCCGAGTCTCAATTTTATATTCCTATAAATAAATGATAGGATATTTTGTGTCTTTCCTCATACCGTGAATTTCTATATATATTCACATACTTCGATCATTATGGATAAACGTGGGATTAAGCGCAAACGTCAGAGTTACGAAACCAGATTTAAGTCGGTATTATAGTTGAATATAACAATAATAGTTGAACTCAGGATGTGCCTGACCTGTTCACTAAATGGATTCTCCTGTCAGTTATAAAAGTATACATTGGACATCAAGCATGATAACAGTTTGTAAACAAGCCTTGAAATAGTGTCTGTCATTTGCAGAATGAGGTCCCCAGAGGGTGAATTTAGTGATGCTACCCCGCATAGCGGGCTAGCATCACCAAATTCACCCTCTGGGAACCTCATTCTGCTTACACCTCAGCAGAATGAGGTTCCCAGAGGGTGAATTTGGTGATGCTAGCCCGCTATGCGGGGTAGCATCACTAAATTCACCCTCTGGGGACCTCATTCTGCAAATGACAGACACACTATTTCAAGGCTTGTTTGTAAATGACCGGTTCAAATCCCAAAATATGCATCAAAACAGGCTACATTTATCTCCATTGTAATTCAATTGACCATATTAAATTTAAACAAAATTACAAGAAAATAATTTTATTGGCATTATCATACATGTCATGAGGTGATAACTACCTTTGTAGTGAATCAAATCAATGTGTGCTTTCCGTGGAGTTACTCAGAACAGCACCAGAATAATTCCTGTTGATCGATGCTGGCTGTTTTTATAGTAAACAAATTGCGGTTGCACTCAGTAACGTGATTTTGAGGTGAGTGATTATGTATTTGACACGTTTTGTCAATCGCAACATACTACATTCAAAATTTGCTCACCCATCAGCAAGTGATGATGGTGAATGCAGAATTAAAACCAGCATTTCCCAACCAATCAGAATGCAAGTTTTTTGCGACTAATATTCAACTTGAATTACAAATAAACTTCTTCATTGCTGAATGACGTCATGACGTCATGTGTGGGGGCCGTTAAAGTTCTGACCATATTCTAGTGGAAAAATATAATGGAAATATAAAAAAAACCTTAACATGATTATCATTTACAATCCTGGAATGTCATAAACTGTTTCAAATGTCGAGATACAGTGGTTCTGATGTACTAATTTATGAGTTCCGGTAAAATAAATAATGAGCAAACGCTAGTATGCAGAAGTACAGTAATGCTCGAATTAATCAACTCCTTAACCACAGCAGAATTATGAGTAACTTTTCAGGATTTAGTCGGAAATATGGCTTGTTGTTATTCATCGGAAAGCTCTCGGCGAGAGCTTTCCAATGAATGCGAACAAGCCATATTTCCGACTAAATCCTGAAAAGTTACCCATAATTCTGCTGTGGTTAAGGAGTCGATTAATTAGAGCATTACTGTAGGTCCATACTGCGTATGGGGAGTACGGACCTATAGCAGCCAAGAGGTTGATATAACATACCCGTTCTCCATAGAAATGACTTGGAAGCTTCCAGTAATGGCTGCCACTTGGAATGTCGTTGTAGTTCCTGACACTGAATTCTCTATCTCTAGAGTTCAAAAGTTCGGGGTCAATTTGGTCTGGTCTATTTCTGTCAACCAATGCAAGCGTTCTGCCAATTGGAATCTGTGGACAGACAATAAGTAATAAATATTAAAGGTGGTAATATTTCCAGATATTTTGGCCAACAAGGGGCGGGTACTATACTTCAAATCAATGGCGAGTCATTCATGTTGGCAATATCGTCATCAGTCCTTGTTTTTATTAGTCAGAATGGTGAGAGCAATTATCTATCTGTGCTTTCATTGTTTCTGTTGCTACACATACTGAGAAATACTCCTAATATGATTTTATCACATAATTTGGCCATAAAAGCAGTTTCATAATTATCGGTAATAGACACGTTTAATATCAGCGCGTGCGATGACGTCACGGCGTTCTTCACATAACTTGCGATCGCTGTAGTTTATGATTGTTGTTTTCGATGAATATTGCGCGTTGCTTCGGGTTTATTTTATCATGTGATAAAAAGTATCTCACACTCGTCCTATTTTATACGTAATTTATCAACCTCGTCCTCTAAATTCTATTTGAGCCTCGGTAAACCTCGGCTCAAGTCGAATTTAGTGAACTCGGTTGATAAATTTCGTATAAACTAGAAACTCATGTGAGATCCTCTATTTCTCAAATGGCCAAATGTTTTACTATTTGTCAAAAAATTTAAAAGTAAACCATGTTTCAGTAAATTCTTCTTCAGGCTCTTCTTGACAAAAGGAAAATGTTAGAAATAGAAAATATTTTAAACAAAAGATGTTTAACCCTTTACCCAACAGAAGGGCCCTGTGCCAATGCATTCTCTTATATATGCGAGTCGACCATAGGTCGCCTCGCATATATAAGAGAATGCATTGGCTTAACACATTAAAAATTATAAAATTGTTAGGCCAATGCATTCTCTTATATATGCGAGGTGACCTATGGTCGACTCGCATATATAAGAGAATGCATTGGCACAGGGCATAACTGTAACTATCACAATGTGGTCAAGGAGCCGGTTCCAATGATATCCATATTTGTATGGTTTTATTGAAACAGACCGACGATATTTTAGGCTGTTGAAGCTTTATTTGGCCGGTTTTGGCCGGTTTGTTGGGTAAAGGGTTAACAAGAAGGGAATAGTAGGAAATTCTATGTGAACAACACTTTTCCTCAAATTCTTTGTCATAAATATGAATAAATAAAATCATTTTAAACCAAGGGCATTATGGAGGCAATGTCAAAATACCGTGATTTGTTTCAAATGAGTGAAATTGGGGTATTTCCCACACAAAAAATATACAAAAATAATTTTCGGTATCACAATATTGAAACACAGTGAAATAATATGAAATAAATCCATAGAAATTCAATATAAAACAAAATAGCATCTTTCTTTTGGCACTTCTCGTTGAAAACATTTTATACCAAACTCCATGCAGGGTTTACCTAGCTCCCTTGATGACTCAGTAAGACCACTGCTACCGGTGACATTTTACCAACATTTGGTGGACTTCCGAGATATTACTGTATACACCAGTAAGTAAGCCCATCCTCAAAGATAAGCCTAGTCTGGGATTTTTTACCCTAAATAAAACATGGGGGGTCTTCAAAGATAAGCCCACCCCAATTTTTGAGCATTTTGAAGGTGAATACAATCTAAATTACAAACTAAACAAGAGATGGACTGTCGTCCGGTGCATACCCCCTCATGGCATACCGCCTAGTGTGGGCACATCTATAACTTATGATGGCTATACTCAGACATATGGACCCAGAATAACTATAGAACAAAAAACCAAAACAAACATTTGAATGTGCCATTAACTGTCCTCATAGTGGTGAACATCCATACAAAATTTCATTGAGATCCGAGCATTACTGTTCAAGTTATGAGCTGAACAGACATCGGATGGATCAAACAGCCAACATTTCCAGATAAACAAAGATGAATTACTCTAGAATGGAAAAGCAGAACAGAACAATGGAACCCCCTATTGAATGTCCTCATAGCAGTGAACATCTATACCAAATTCCATTGAGATCCCAGCACAACTGTTGAAGTTACGACATGAAGACACCAGACGGACCAAAAAGCCAACATTTATTTCCAGATGAACAAAGATGAGTAACTCTAGAATGGAAAAGCGGAACAAAACGATGGAACCCTCTTTTTAATGTCCTCATAGTAGTGAACATCCATACCAAATCCCATTGAGATCCCAGTACAACTGTCAAAGTTACAATATGAACAGACACCAGACGAACCAAAAAGCCAACATTTCCAGATGAACAAAGATGTATAACTCTAGAATGGAAAATCCGAACAAAACGATGGAACCCTCTATTGAATCCCCTCATAGTAGTGAACATCCATACAAAATTTCATTGAGATCCGAGCACTACTGTTCAGGTTATGACATGAACAGACACCAGATGGACCAAAACTCCAACATTTCAAGATAAACAAAGATGAATAACTCTAGAATGGAAAATCAGAACAAAACGATGGAACCCTCTATTTAATGTCCTCATAGTTGTGAACATCCACACCAAATTTGGTTGAGATCCCAGCACAACTGTTGAAGTTACGACATGAACAGACACCAGACGTACCAAAAAGGTACTATTTCCAGATAAACAAAGATGAATAACTCTAGAATGGAAAATCCAAACAAAACGATGAAACCCTCTATTAAATGTCCTCATAATAGTGAACATCCATACCTAATTTCATTGAGATCCGAGCACTACTGTTCAAGTTATGACACGAACAGACATCGGACGGACGTACGCACGCACGGACGGACGGACAGGTGCAAAACAGTATACCCCCCTTTTTTTTTAAAAAGGGGGTATAATTAACTTGTGAACTCATCATACAACCCTATTCAGTCCTCCTCACGAAGCGGGCGCTATTGCGCTCGCGCCCGGCAGCGCCCGCAATTTCAATTTCCCTGGCGCAAAGTATCGCTCCCGTCTTCTGACCGGAATGTATTCTCACCGGAAACTCCGGGAAATCGTATCAAACACACCACATTTTGAAAATAAAAAAAATAATCATGGGTTTCCTGTCACTGTTCCTATCATGGATGTTTAAACAATATTTTGGTTATGAGACCGAGAACAGGGATGGCAAAACAATCATCACGAAAGATTATTGTAAAGCATGCGCCAAGCATTCGGACCGTGTTCGGAATAATACTTACCGGTAAAGTACGAAAGTACGAAACGGCAGCCGGTTCGTCTTTTATTTCCAAATGGACTCTGGAGCGGCACTTAAACACCAAAAGCCACCTGAGTGCTGTGTATTTCAAGCAACTTGATGCCGAAAATAGTGCAACAACTAGACCAAGTTGAATTATTTATTAATAAAATTTCATGGACCTTACATGTAATTGACTTGGCATTCATTGTAATAAGACCCCAGGGAATAATACTTTAAGTCAACACAAAATCAAAGTAGAAACAACAACATGTACTTGTACATTGTAAATTTTAATATGTTGCTACTGTAACCTAATTTATTACTCCCGCGAGGAATTCTTCGTGAGGAGGACTGCCTATTATGTTTACAAATTAATCCCAAAACTTACAATCTTATTCAAATTGATCCCAAATGTATGTCTATTACTGTTTCTGGTTATTATCATATGATTTTATCTTCTTAATAATATAAATAAAACACATTATTATCTTTATTCAATACAAAAATATGGTATTGGTATAAAACATGATGGTAGGTTGGCACCTGAAGGCTAACTGACTTTTTGCACAGAAGGGTCCTCATGAGTAAGCCCAGTACCCACTTTTTGAGCAAAAACATGCATGAGCCCCCTGGGCTTACTGACGGGTGTAATAAATATACTATGCGAACTGAGCAACATGTTGCCCTTATTAAGCACACAAAATATCGAGTTTGGAAAGTCCCTCTAGAACCAAAGAACTATATTGTGAAATGGTGTAATTTGGTTCTCCAATTATTTTATCAACACCAAAGTCTTAACACACATGGCGACAACATGCAAACACAAGAGTTATAATTTGCTGCCATTTGCTAAGGATTGTGCAAAAATAGTCAACAAAACTACAACTCTAATTCTCCATTATGTGAGTGAGTTTTTAGTGTGGGAATTGTTCTCAAAGAACATAGGAAATTTGACTTTGGGACGATCAATATCGCCATTTTGGCTGGAAAAACCTGCGCTAAATACAGAAAAACCAGACTAGTAACCAGCCAGTGACAGAGTCAGAAAGGATTGTGCAAAAATCATCAACAAAACTACAACTCTTAATTCTCCATTAATTGAGTGAGTTTTTAGTGCGGGAATTGTTCTCAAAGAACATAGGAAATTTGACTTTGGGGCAATCAATATCGCCATTTTGACTAGAAAAACCTGCGCTAAATACAAAAAAAACAGACTAGTAACCAGCCAGTGACAGTCAGAAAGGAAGTATGACTGGTGCGCTCTGGTCAAGATTGATTCTATACATTAGAATATAAATTAAATGAAAATAGGATTTGTAAAAAAATAGTCTGGAAGTCTGTAATATATGTAATAGCATTGATCTAAACTACTCTTGAACTAACAACTTTCAAATCAGTTCAATAGATAAACCTTAGATGAGATAATGCCACCATTGGTAACCAACTAATTATTGTTCCAATAAAACTGTGTGGATCTAAAAGATGAGATAATCTCACTAACTAATTATTATATCAATAAAACTGGGTGGATCTATCAGCAATCACAAGAATCTACTCAAGTTGAGCTAACCATCTCTATAATGAATTAATCCGACTATCTAGATCATGCCATGAATATCTACTATGTCTATGCCTGTAAGGATCATATTTCAACAGTACAAAACCTGGGAACTTTTTGATGTTCTGATGGGAACTTTATGACATTGAAAAAATAACAGAGTGAATATATTTTTCACTTCATATCTGTTTCTTAACCCTTTCGTGACTGGAGCTTCCTGAGATTTTGCAAAACCCTGTGCCAATGCATTCTCTTATATATGCGAGTCTCCCAGAATGCATTGGCCTAACAATATTTACCTTGACCTTGTAAGCCAGTGCATTCTCTTATAAATGTGAGGCTCCATATGGGAGACTCACATATATATGAGAATGCACTGGCACAGGGTCTTTAATGCTGCACCAGCATGGGGTCTCATCATGAAAGGGTTAATTATGCATCTCACGGTTGGTGAAGGTCCCATCTTGAGATTGCGTGATATAGACGTTTGTGAGCCAATTACGCTTTGCGTCGCTTACAATCATAGCATTTCGCCTGGGTAATCAATTCATGCTTAACCCTTTACCCAACAAACCGGCCAAAACCGGCCAAATAAAGCTTCAACAGCCTAAAATATCTTCGGTCTGTCTCAATAGAACCATACAAATATGGATATCATTGGAACCGGTTCATTGACCCCATTGAGATGGTTACAGTTATGCCCTGTGCCAATGCATTCTCTTATATATGCGAGTCGACCATAGGTCGCCTCGCATATATAAGAGAATGCATTGGCCTAAAAAAATCTTTTTTTAACACTTTTTACCATTTTTTCTTACATTCTTTAACAATTTTATAATTTTTAATGTGTTAAGCCAATGCATTCTCTTATATATGCGAGTCGACCTATGGTCGACTCGCATATATAAGAGAATGCATTGGCACAGGGCCATTCTGTTGGGTAAAGGGTTAACTAAGATATATATTACAAACATTATTTTTTCAATGTTATAAAGTTCCCAGTCTAAACTTCAAAAAGTTTCCAGGTTTTTAACTGGTGGAAAATGATCTCTACGGGAGTAGCCAGAGTAGCCATGATCTGCCGACTATACTGAATTACCCCAATAACTTACCGTGTCAGAAGGTCTGATCTAAAATAATCATGAACATTCCAGAATGGTGAAGGTGATTAGAAGCAATTTGAGAAAATTCCTGTCTGAGGTAGGCTCCTAAAAATCTCATAATTTTTCATCAAATCAAATTTCTGTGGTCCAATGAGGTCACATAACAGCTGTGATCTAGGAGTGCCCACTGAGTGATAGAGATTCCCAGATTCAAACACAAGACTTCACCCCTTATTTACCCAAAATGCATCAAAATTCAAAACTAGGAGATCAAGTTAATCCCCCAGCATTGAGATTAATAGACTAGCAGTACAGTCCAGATAATAATTAAGCACAGAACCACTCAGAACACACGTCAGTACCTCATCAAGAACAATGTGTTTAACTGGATAAGTTGATAATACAATTTATTACATGATCCTACCCTTATTCCATTCAATAAACCTATCTATAAATTGTGATATTAAACGTTCGTTTAATAACATGAAATAGTGCCAGGTGACATTTCATTTCCGGTTTGACGTCTGTTTGCATTCCGTATGCTACGTCTCAAAATACTATGGCTTCCAATAGTTTTCCAACAAACTGTAATGAATGAAGAGTTTGAAAAGTTGTCATTACATATATGCCATTAAATACACCAAAGATTCTTTATTTATCTGGGACTATTTCTTTACACTGGCAAACAATGCATAGAAACGCGAAACGTCATCGCATGCCTTATAGAAACCGTTTCGCGTCCCATTTGTTGATTTAAGTATGTTTTGGATCATATAATAAATAGAATCTACAGCTCGTCCCCAGTTTATAGCGGAATTTACAAAACTCGTCCCAGTAAATTAGATCTGGACCTCGCCAAAGGCTTGGCCCAGACCTAATTTACTGGACGAGTTTTGTAAATTCCCCTATAAACTGGGGACTCTTTGTAGATCCTCTATGTTTTGGAGCTTCCTCTTTCACATGGTATAAAATATAATATATGAATATAAGTATAATATCACAATGTGATCTGGGTATTTGACATTAACCCTTTACCCAACAGAAGGGCACTGTGCCAATGCATTCTCTTATATATGCGAGTCGACCATAGGTCGCCTCGCATATATAAGAGAATGCATTGGCTTAACACATTAAAAATATATAAAATTGTTAAAGAATGTAAGAAAAAATGGTAAAAAGTGTTAAAAAAAGATTTTTTTTAGGCCAATGCATTCTCTTATATATGCGAGGCGACCTATGGTCGACTCGCATATATAAGAGAATGCATTGGCACAGGGCATAACTGTAACTATCACAATGTGGTCAAGGAGCCGGTTCCAATGATATCCATATTTGTATGGTTCTATTGAGACAGACCGAAGATAATTTAGGCTGTTGAAGCTTTATTTGGCCGGTTTTGGCCGTTTTGTTGGGTAAAGAAAGGGTTAAGTGTGCCTTCAATTTTTTATGGCTAAAAATGCCTTACCTCAGACTGGAAATACGGACTGCTCCTACAGGATGTTGTCTGACCGAAACAGAAGCATCGAATACACTCTCGACTTGTTCTTGCATTATCGTTGAAGAAACCTGGATCACATTTCGTTGTTATGCCTGGAAAAGTTCATACAGATCAGTGAAGACACTAGTTAACCAGGGCCAAATGTAATTTATGTATTAAAACTGGGAAGCCTGCGAATTGTTTTGATTTTATGCGATTATGGAATCGTTTGTCTGATTCGATTCAAAATAGACTATCCTGATTTGAAAATCTTTTCGAATCGTATCTGTCAGTTGCATTCCCTTGGTTTTTACAGACACCAATGTGTTTTGTGAAAAGTCACTTCATGATATACTAATAAACTACACAAAAGTTAGATACTATATCCGTGAACTATTAAACTATACCGGAACACCTATTGTCATCAACACACTCACGAGTCGATATAAATTCCGAAGTGTTGTTCCCGACTCCCAACTGAATTTGCAGTCTCCGATGACTAACTCAAAATGTAAACAAAAGCCATAATTGTCACATTTAATGCTCTCGTGATCAATGTCATGTGATATTAGATTGGTATGAAGCTGAAGAAATGTTAAAAGGGGAATAGTCATATATAACACTCCTTTAGCTGAAACTAAATTAACGCATTTCACGGTTCAGTAGGGGTGGGAAGATACGCTAGTGCCACGATACGATACGTATCTCGATACACCGTTCGCGATACGAGTGCGTATCTAGATACATATATACATACTACATAGATACACTCCAGACATTGTTTCAGAATTTAATCAAATCAAACATGACAACTCAAACACAAGCTTATTAGGGCAAATAGCATTACTGTGCCAACTTGCAACTGAAACAACTTTCAAACAAGTCAATAGTTATTATGAGTCTGATCTACTCTAAACAGTAAATACAAGATCGACTATTTATTGGTAAGTTAATGGTAACGCAGGTTCTTTCTCAAAAAAATTAAAGTGTCAACATTTTCTGAGTTCAGCATTGAGCGCTGAGCATTTATAATATCGCCAGCAGTCGAAAACACTCTTTATCCCATTTACTAGGGTAGCTAACAAACCGAAGTGCTGCCAAACTTTAGACTTGTATTTGTCTGCGGGTTTGGGTTTTATAATGAATTTTTCCTGCGATTGCTGAGGAATCTCAACTGCTGGCTCCGTAGACGCCATTACATTTACAAAGCTTATTTAAAAAAAACGGATGTTGAAACTCAAGAGTTCAAGGACGATGACCACAAAATCGGGTAATCAAGACTTGCACAAAGAAAGTCCGTAAGTGATCATGCTTGAAATCACTTGTTAACAGAGATGCTGTGTCTCGTTTTCGGTGGCTTACCGCCGGTGGCTACCGCCAATTGGTGTGCATCAGTATCGGTAGACTAATTAATAGGTAAAATCGAAAAATGATTAATTAAGGGCCATAACTCCATCAAATTTTATCGGGCCAGGCTGGTTTTCGAACTCGTCCGAAATATTCTTGGCAAGTATGTCTATTCCAAATTTTAAACAAATCGGAGGACGTTTGTTGAAGTTATCGCGCTAACGAGCTAAAAATTCACGAAAAATGACTAATTATGGGCCATAACTCTATCAAATTTTATTGGGCCAGGCTGGTTTTCGAACTCGTCCAGGATATTATTGGAAGACACTTATATACCAAATTTTAGTTGAATCGGATGACGTTTGTTGAAGTTATCGCGCTAACGAGCTCAATATTCGTACAAAATAACTACTTAAGGACCATAACTCTATCAAATTTTATCGGACCGGGCCGGTTTTCTAACTCGTCCGAGGTATTCTTGGGAGACACCTATATATCAAAATTTCAATCCAATAGGATGATGTTTGTTAAATTATCGCGCTAACGAGCTGAAAATTTGTGAAAAAATGACTAATTAAGGGCCATAACTGTATCAAATTTTATCGGACCTGGCCGGTTTTCGAACTCGACCGAGATATTCTTGGGAGACACCTATATACCAAATTTCAATCAAATCGGATAACGTTTGTTGAAGTTATCGCGCTAACAAGCTGAAAATTCGTGAAAAATGACTAATTAAGGGCCATAACTCTATCAAATTTTATCGGACCAGGCCGGTTTTCGAACTCATCCGAGATATTCTTGGGAGACACCTATATACCAAATTACAATCAAATCGGATAACGTTTGTTGAAGTTATCGCGCTAACGAGCTGAAAATTCGTGAAAAATGACTAATTAAGGACCATAACTCTATCAAATTTTATTGGATGAGGCCGGTTTTCGAACTCATCCGAGATATTCTTGGGAGACACCTATATACCGAATTTCAATCAAATCGGATAACGTTTGTTGAAGTTATCGCGCTAACGAGCTGAAAGTTCGTGAAAAATGACTAATTAAGGGCCATAACTCTATCAAATTTTATCGGACCAGGCCGGTTTTCGAACTCATCCGAGATATTTTTGGGAGACACCTATATACCAAATTTCAATCAAATCGGATAACGTTTGTTGAAGTTATCGCGCTAACGAGCTGAAAATTCAAAGGGCCATAACTCTGTAATAAATGTGCGGACGAACCCGATTTTTTGTCTGCAGCTTACGTGCATGGATATGTACTCACACACCAATTTTTTTTAAATCCGTCAATAAACGGTTGAGTTATAAGCAAAACACGTCGCCCGCCCGCCGCCCGCCCGCCCGCCGTCCCCCATCAAACTATAAGTCGAGTTTTGGAAAAAAACTCGACTAATAAATCACAAAACGCGGAGCTGCCAATGTAAGAGGAGTAACTCTAAATACAATGTACTAGATTCAGACCACTGGACTCGTAACTATACGAATTGAGTTCGAGTGACACGCGATTACGCAGTCAAAATGAAGGGTACCGCGGAAAGTACCGGTATATTTAGAAGGCAGTTGTGCGTCAGCTGCGAGCGCACGTGACATGTGCTTCCGAAAACGAAACGGGAAGTTATATATCAATTGTGCCATGTGGCGTAAATATGCACCGGCTCTAATCAAACACGCGATGCACGTGCAGCACGGACACATTATAGTACGTTTCATCACTTTCGCGCGAAGCTATATATGCACATGCGAAGTCTTGTTTTAACTTTGTTTTAGGACTGAAACTCTCGATATATCTTAATAGCCGATCAAGTGACTATGCTTTTCGAAGTTTTCGTACAGTAAACATTTATTATGAATTATACGTGTATCGCAATACGACGATATTTAAGGATTTGTATCGGTGCATGCATCGTATGTTACCGTATCGCGATACACCGGTGCATCGGTGTATCTTCCCACCCCTACGGTTCAGTCTTATTAATTAATTTTGTTTTTGCGGTATTGTATCTATGGACGTGTTTACAAAATGACACCATGATGTGGGGCAACATTTGTAGTCGCCTAATTTCTTAACGTATCACTATGCGAAATGACACTTCCCTCAGCTAATAGAGATTGATGCTACCAAGAGTATCTAAGCGCATTGACCAATCAGATGCACGCATTTGATCATAAGCAAAAGTAGGTGGAATTATTTTTCCATAATGGCATAATAGATCAAACATGAAAACTCACGCTTCACAACCACAATGGCATCAGGAATGGCGAATATGGTTCCCTTGTTGTTAAGAGCTTCACATGTGTACGCTCCAGCATCCTCTGGAACGATGTTCCTGATGGTGAGATGTCCACGGCCATCGTTGCTTGCGGACTCGACCCTGGTACCAGTGGGGATGTTACCCCAGTTCAAACGCCAGATGATCAGAGGAGGTGGGACACCGACAGCCTCACACTTTATGGTGAACGAACCACCCTCATCAACCTCAACATTTGGTCGTGGGGGAATTGTAACCACAGGTGGTGCTGAAAACAAGATGGTAATAAATTATGTATTTGAATTATTGAGAAGCAGGCCTACAAATTAGAGGCAAAAGACTGTTCAGTTCGCCTGGAGGTTATCTACAATGAAAATGACGCAAAAACAGGTCATGGGAAAGTGTTCTGTATGTCTCGCAATCACTGATTCTCACCTTAATTATTGCTCAATTAAGTCCCAAAATGGACACTTCAAATTATTACTTCAATCAGGTACTCATTGCTAAGTAATAATACTAGTAGTAGTGATATCAAGCCTTGACATAGGGTGTCTGTCATATGCAGAATAAGGTCCCCAGAGGGTGAATTTGGTGATGCTAGCCCGCTATGCGGGGTAGCATCACTAAATTCACCCTCTGGGGACCTCATTCTGCAAATGACAGACACACTATTTCAAGGCTTGAGTGATATAATAGTTTGTGTAACCCTTCTTGTAACCTATGGGTAACAAACGCACAAATTAGGCGAATGAAAAATAGGTTACGCAAAATTATGAAATTTGCAGCCTTGAAGAAGTGTTTTTACTACTATCTACATTCGAATGTAGGCCTTCAATTTTGAATTTGGTACCATAACTAAAATCAACTCAATGATGGCACAGATCAATTTTGAAGAGAATAATCGATATTCAATTTGACTCAATTTGCATAGGACGCCAATTACCTGCCTGTAACAATTGGGTATTATAGGTCTATGGCATAGCAATCCAAATGAGATCAGTCGTCAATTGATCATTGATTCTTAACATTTCTTGTTTTTACGTTAATGTCATTCTTCTGATGTCCCAATGCAGGTCTTTGAATGACCTGTATGGATCAAAGAGATTGAGTCAACATGGATTAAATACATTTTCCGAGCATTACTAGTCAATGTTTGATACAATCATAAATAAAATATTTACCACTGTTTATATTGCTGTCCTTGTATTTATTTTACTTGACCCTCAAAGAAATCAATATATTTAAGATCTAATTACACTGCGCCATCAGCGTGTATAGTAGAATTTGATCACAAAGAAACTCTCTGTGGTCCCTGTGGTCAAATTGTAGTGACAGATGTGCAGATATTGGTTACCGTAAGCCACTATATAATACCCCAGTTTGATGGGAACACAGGTTACTGACCATATCAGGACGAGCCTTGTATGCAGATTTAGACAAGGTCATATTACAAATAGAATTAAACTATGATAAGTGTTATACATACTGCATCCTCTCTCATCAGAATTATCAACACAGTCGGTATCAACATCACATTGGTAGCTGAGTGGCACACACTGATCGTTACTGGCACATTGGAATTCCAGGTTGGTGCAAAGGCCAGGTGGACCGGGTGCTAAAAATATAACACAACTCAGTAAGTATATCAAATCAGATCAAAGAGTTTCTCAAACACATTCATGCTCTGGAAGATTGATTTTAAAAAATCCACCCTGATAATAATTATCTCAAGCTTTTCTTTTCTACTGAAATTTTTCTAAAAAGAATAATAAACTATTATGTCAATGTATGTACATGGAGTATATATCAGGGTTTCTGCTATAGCGGCAGGGGATCCCTTTTTGGGCCCCATCCCCCCAGCCAATTTTTCCCCTTCTGTCATACCACAGGACATATTCCATATGTATACAGGTATAAAGATGTTTACTTCTCAATTTCGTTGGGACAGTACTACGAAATTTAAATAGTTGACAACTTTATTTGATTTCTAGCGAGAATGAGGTCCCCAGAGGGTGAATACACACTCGGACCGATCTAACACGAAGTGATCAAACCGGAGTTCGCTAAAACACATGCTTTGGAGTATGCTGGTTACGTTGTTGCGGTTAGGTTACGAAAAAAGACCGGCATAATTTAATCATGTTATATTCCGGTATGTTATGCATCCGAACTTTTTGACGAGTCTTGAATAGTGGTCGTTTAACTTCAACGGGCGTGTTTCCATATACAGCAATTAATTTTTATCTGATAAATTTTCTATGTTCTAAAGTTATTGCGGTTGATAGCATAGTAACTTAGGTAGAAAATGGATGCAAAACGATCAGCAAATCTACTCTCTGTTTCTTCTATTGGCCGATACAACAAAAGTAGGTCCACTAGTGTTTCCACGACATTGAAAACATTGACTGCATTTTCCCCTCGACAGATACAGGACCCGTTCCCCAAAACCTAGCGGAAACCCTGTATATATGAACTGAAGTGACAAAATATTACCTCCATAACTTTTAGGTCAATGGTTTACAACTCAAAAACCATTTTTTTTCACCTTATATGGCATTTGAGTTGTAGAAAATAAATATATTAATAAAAACCCCGTAGCTGAAGAAATAGAAATTTGGGGGTGTCCAATCGGACCAGGCATCTTAAAGCTGTCCATGATTTATACAGTAATGCCCTAAGTAATCGACCCCTTAACCACAGCAGAATTATTGGTAACTTTTCAGGATTTAGTCAGAAATATGGCTTGTTGCCATTCATCGGAAAGCTTTCGCTGATAATTCTGCTGTGGTTAAGGGGTCGATTACTTAGGGCATTACTATAATACTAAAATTGTGCCACTCCAAACTTTCAAACCTAGACCTCCTCTTACAAGAAATCTTTGGAGAAACCACCTCTTTTCTTTCGCAAATTTGTCCCTATAGTTTAACAAATTCTGAGAGATGTAGAAAGTAGATCATATGAGCTCATAAACAGTTTGGAGTATGATGCATAGAAGATAACGTTGCGCATACATGTACTTACTGCAAAAATAAATCAGAAAATAATTTACAAACTGAACAACTTACGGCAGAAGGCTTCATCAGAACCATCAGCACAATCACGTTCTCCGTCACACTGCCAGATCTTCATTTTACATGCACCGTCGTTACAGCGGAACTCATTCGGCTCACATGGGCCTGGGTCTAGAAATCATGAAAAAAATATTTAAAATGTGACACTGAGTTGTTTTTACTACTTCTTCATTCTAATAAAGGTCTTCAATTATCAATTTTGTACCGTAACCAATTGATATTCAATTGACTATGGGAAATATTTTTACCCAATTTGCATATGATGCCAATGAGACATTAATAAATTTTGTCACCAAATGCCAATTTAGCATCCTGCAACACTCGGGCATTATAGGCCTACGGCATAGAAATCCAAATGAGATCAGATCAGTGGTCAATTTATAGTTAATTCTTAATAGTTCTTGTTATAGGGAGCCTCGCATATATAAGAGAATGCAATCACTTACAAGGTCAAGGTAAATATTGTTAGGCTCCCTATAAGAGAATGCATTGGCACAGGAGTTTTCACAAAATTTCATGAAGCTCAAGTCTTCTCAGGCAATTACCGTACTGACCCGCTCAAGGCCCTTGCCCGTGTTTATACCCACCCATATTAGCTTTTAGATAGTTTGTTGAGAACGTGGTAAACATGAGTCGCTTCAAATAGCCATGCGCGTGCATAGCGCACCTGTCAAACAACGGTACTGTAAAAACATTTTTTTTCTTCAGTCGGGTATGTTCCTACATGTGGCCAAACACAAAGAGCTGGCTTCCTGGTTGTGTAAGCACACAGTGGGTATAATAATGGGACAGAAGGAGAACTTGTCATTCAACAACCATGTCTTCAAAACTATGTCAACTTTAAACACTCAAAACCAAAATAAAGGTTATCGACTAGCATTTTTTTCACGTTTTACAGTGCAGACTATAGTATAAACATAATCTGTGTCAACAGTTTAGGAGCGATAACACTAAATATTCAAACACGTGCTTTTTCATAAGTTTTAGCAGAAATACATAGTCATGTCTTTTGTCAGTACTGTTAATTAATTACACTCACTGGCTTTTATTAAACATGCAATTAGTCACTATTGTAACATCCTCTATGTAGACAACGGATCAAGAATAAAGCGCTTTTGAACATTGTGACTTCAACAGAAACCTATCTATATTTCTAATTGTGGATAAAATGAGATTTGAACTCTTTAAAAATTCTGGATAAAATTGCAAATAAATTTTTTTGATGAGGCCCTTTTTGGGTGATGGGTGAGGTTCCTGTGAACACAGTATTTTTTATTTATTTAGTCTTAACTATGACATACCATCACAAGCAGTTCCCTCATCTGAACCATCTGTGCAGTCTGGCTCTCCATCACACAGATAGTCTCGTGGAATACACTGTCCATTACTGCATGTTGCTTGATCGCGGCCACATGGACCCTCTGAAACAAATACACAGCATATCAACAATCCTATAAGCATTATGTGATGTCTGAAATACAGTAATGCCCTAAATAATCGACTCCTTAACCACAGCAAAATTATGGGTAATTTTTCAGGATTTAGTCGAAAATGTGGCTTGTTGCCATTCATCGGAAAGCTCTCAGTGAGAGCATTCTGATGAATGGCAACAAGCCACATTTCCAACTAAATCCTGAAAAGTTACCCATAATTCTGCTGTCAAGGAGACGATTATTTAGGTCATTACTGTACCTGGAGGTGAGACTGTCCCAATAGAACTAACTGCAGTGCAATTGGGCTACATTAAGGTTAGCCATATTAACATATTTTTTTGAAGAAAAAAACAAATACTAATACCAGCTCTGACAAAATTAAGCATGTTGTGAACAATTCCTAAGAGGAAAAAAGGAGATAACTGCACTAAATAATTTCAGATCGAGCTTATAATCACTGATGCACAGTTTACCACGGTACTAAATATCGTTGCAAAGTTTCATAGAAATTGACTGGAACATGTAGGACAGATAAGCTGATTCCTATATACCCCTTACATAACTTTGTTATGGGGGGGGGGGGTTATCATAAAATAAAGTTTGGTTGAAAACAACTCACATGATTAAGAAAACGAAAGTATTTAGAGTGCAAAACGTGCTTTATACCCGAAAGACTATGCAGTGTAAAAAGAAATAAATATCTCATAGGCACTCGCATTATCTGTTTGTCTGCCTTTATTTCCTGAACATCCCTCCAGATAATATAGACCATTCCAATGTATATGTTTATAACTGAATGGGAGAATCCATTCAGTAAAGAAAGGGATAACATACTCAGAAAATAAAATATGCAAAGCCTAGTTAGCCTACGGACTTGAGGGGTTCGTTCAGATTAAAGAGATGTGAAAAGCTCCTGTAGGGTGATCAAATAGAAATGGAGAATAATCTTGCTCAAATCAGTTATTTTTCCAAATATTACATCCAAATTGACAATACACACCATCATTCTTATATATTAGTTAAAAGCAGTGACTCTCGATAGCAAAATCGTTTTTCGTTACTTTATCGCAGATAGTTGCGTCCCAATTTGAGATAATTACTATGTAGTGGTGCAGTCGATTTGCTTAAGATTTTTGGCGATGTAAGTAGAATGACATTCCTCCATTTGGCATAACCCCTGAATACTAACTTATCAGTGTCATGCAAGCAAACAAGTCCATAATACAGTAATGCCCTAAATAATTGACTCCTTAACCATTTATTATTCGGAAATATGGCTTGTTGCCATTCATCTGAAAGCACTCATTGAGAGCTTTCCGATGAATGGCAACAAGCCATATTTCCGAATAAATCCTGAAAAATTACCCATAATCCTGCTGTGGTTAAGGAATCGATTATTTAGGGCATTACTGTATGTCTTTAAGTTACACTAACCTGGATCAACCCTCAGTTTACCATAATCTGAGAATCTACCACCAAATTCAACTAGAGTACACACATAGTCGCCAGAGTCAACTGGATCTACGTTGTTAATTGTCAGTCTGTCATTGACAATCTGTGATCTGAATGGCAGAGGGCGCTGTAAAACAAAGGTTTGCAAGTTTTTAATGAACGATGAAAACATAGTTTAGGTAATCAGAATTTTAACTTCATATGCTCAATTACCTTTTTGGTTAATAGAATTTCATTAACCAAAAAGGTTTCGCATATGAAGTTAAAATTCTGATAGTTGATATTGTAAAATTAAATTAAAAAAAATTCATGTCAATTTCAAGGTTATCATCAACCTCAAACTGTAACAAGAGCATTGCTGGGGCATAGCATAAGACACCTTTGTTACTTTCAACAAAGGGCCATTATTACTCTGGTGATAATTGCCAGGCGGAACCAAAATTCGCACTTTACCTGTATCTTTGGCTAGTAAACCCACATACAAAATTTAATTTCTTTTAGTTTAAACTTACTAAAGTTATCATCTGTAAAGGAAAAACGCGAATTTACGGAGACAGACAGTAATGGACAATAAAAAATATGTCCCATTTTTACAAAACAGGCATATAATGAGACTGTCGCCATAATGGATCCTTTTATTGGTTGGACTTCTTTGTGTTTTCGAACTATCTTTAAAATTTGTGAACTTTCATTTAATCAGTGTTTTACAGTCAACGTGTTGTTTTATTGTACAAATATTTTATCACAAGCATCTATAGTAATGCCCTAAATAATCGACTCCTTAACCACAGCAGAATTATGGGTAACTTTTCAGGATTTAGTCGGAAATATGGCTTGTTGCCATTCATCGGAAAGCTCTCCGACTAAATCCTGAAAAGTTACCCATAATTCTGCTGTGGTTAAGGAGTCGATTATTTGGGCATTACTGTATGAATACAAATTGTTAAGAAATATACGCTCTACAAATGTAAGTAAATAAATAAGTACATAATAATAGCCTTACCCCATCAGATCGCGCCCATCTAACTTCACCAGTCTGACTGCCAGTCACTTGACAATAGAATGTTGCTGTCCTGGTCTCCAAAACTCTCAAATCCTTAGGCGTAACTCTCAGTGTTGCTGTAAAATTAACACATGGTTGAAGTCTTAACCCTTTACCCAACAAACCGGCCAAAAACGCCCAAATAAAGCTGCAACAGCCTAAATTATCTTGGGTCTGTCTCAATAACACCATACAAATATGGATAGCATTGGAACCGGTTCATTGACCACATTGTGATGGTTACAGTTATGCCCTGTGCCAATGCATTCTCTTATATATGCGAGTCGACCATAGGTCGCCTCGCATATATAAGAGAATACATTGGCCTAAAACAAAATCTTTTTTTAACACTTTTTACCATTTTTTCTTACATTCTTTAACAATTTTATAATTTTTAATGTGTTAAGCCAATGCATTCTCTTATATATGCGAGGCGACCTATGGTCGACTCGCATATATAAGAGAATGCATTGGCACAGGGCCGTTCTGTTGGGTAAAGGGTTAATCAGAAATTATGCAGACTTGAACATATCTGTCAAGAGTTATTATTATTTTGACAGGAATGCTATAAGGATGATAATGTTTATGCAATGTGTTAAATGGCCCGAGTTATCATTGCAAAGTGATTGACAAAACCTATGAGTAAAGAAACATACGAAATGGTGCAGAATTACAATTATTTTTCTATTTATGTGATCTGGAATCATTTCATTTATACGGAGAAATCATAAGCCAGACAAACAAAATAGTTCATGTCTCAGGGAATATTTTGTTTAAAGTGTTGAGGACAAAATGTTAATACCTGTTCGATTTCTACGATAATGTATTTCGCAGCAGGTGAAAGTCCCAGATCGAGATTTCTTGATTTAGAACCTTTTGAGAGCTGAGTGTGAGTAGTTCAAATTGACCGGAAAATGTAGGAATACAAGCTCGGACAAAATTATGAATGTCACGTAATATTTTTAACAAAATGAAAGTGTCAATGACACTGTAGCTCAACTTAGGTAGGGGAATAATTTAATGGTTGACAGTAAATGGAGGAATAGGAAAGGTGCTAATTGAAATGTCTAAGTAAGACTAGATGTACATGTCAATATCAACATTCATGACAGGTTTCATAATGATCGGATCAGGGATGTGGTGATTATGGTGTGCCAAAGGATTTATTGATGCAAAGAGTAAATTCTAAAATGACCACCGCAGCAATTTTTTTTTCTGAATTACCCCAAAATGACCTGTTCCCATCTACAGCCTTTACAAATCTCATAATGATCTGATCAAAGGTACGACCTGTAGCCTGTGCCAATTGATTTAGTCATGCAAAGAGTAAAATCCAATATGGCTGCTGGCGGACATGATTTTTAGCCAAACGACCCCAAAATCACTCGTTCCCATCTACATGTTAATATTAACATCCATGATAAATATCATGATGATCAGACGAACAGTACGACCTGTAGCCCGTGCCAATGGATTGAATTTTGAAATCCAAGATGTCCACCAGCGGCCATGTTTTTTGGCCGTATGACCCCAAAATGACTCGTTCACATCTACATGTTAATATCAACATTCATGACAAATTTCATAAAGATCAGACCAAAGGTACGACCTGTAGCCCGCGCCAAAGGATTTAGTCATGCAAAGAGTAAAATCCAAGATGGCTGCTGGCGGCCATGTTTTTTGGCCGAACGACCCCAAAATCACTCGTTCCCATCTACATGTCAATATTAACATCCATGACAAATTTCATGATGATCAGACGAACAGCACGACCTGTAGCCCGTGCCAATGGATTGAATTTTGAAATCCAAGATGGCCACCAGCGGCCATGTTTTTTGGCCAGATATCCCCAAAATGACTCGTTCCCATCTACATGTCAATGTCAACATTCATGACAAAGTTCATAAAGATCAGATCAAAGGTATGACCTGTATCCCGCGTCAAAGGATTTAGTCATGCAAAGAGTAAAATCCAAGATGGCTGCTGGCGGCCATGTTTTTTAGACGAATGACCCCAAAATGACTCGTTCCCATCTACATGTCATTTGTTAACATCCATGACAAATTTCATGAAGATCCGACCAAAACTACGACCTGTAGACGGCGCCAAAGGATTTAGTCATGCAAAGAGTAAAATCCAAGATGGCTGCAGACGGCCATGTTTTTTGGCCAAACGACCCCAAAATGACTCGTTCCCATCTACATGTCAATATTAACATCCATGACAAATTTCATGATGATCAGACAAACAGTACGACCTGTAGCCCGCGCCAATGGATTGAATTTTGAAATCCAAGATGGCCACCAGCGGCCATTTTTTTTGGCCGAATGACCCCAAAATGAGTCGTTCCCATCTACATGTCAATGTCAACATTCATGACAAATTTCATAAAGATCAGACCAAAGGTACGACCTGTAGCCCACGCCAAAGGAAATTGTTGACGGACACACGGACGACGGACGCAAAACCATGGCAATAGCTCAAACTTACAAAGTAAAAAGGGAGATAACTCCACAAAGTCAGACCAACCTCATAATTGCAGGTACACAGGTTACCATGGTACTAATTATCTGTGCCAAGCTTAAATAATATTGACTGAAAAATGTAGGAATAAAAGTTGGGACCAAGCTGCGTCTATAGACGGACATGCTGATTCCTCTATACCCCCCATAACTAGTTAAGGGGGTGTATAATGTTGATAGTAGTGCCCATGCTAGCAACATGTTGGTTCCTGGGTAACAATTGCTTTGAAACTATGTACTGTAGAATGCCTGTAATAAATAGATCAATTAATGTTATAACTGTCAACAGACATAATAAAATACATACGACAGTTCTCTTCATCACTGCCATCTCTACAGTCACTCCTCTGATCACAAACTGAGGATGTTGAGATGCACTGTTCTTCGCGGGCACATTTAAATTCTCCCTCTCGGCATTCAAAGGCTTCTGTGAATAAAGAGACCCAGTAAGTTTACTTGAACCACAATAAATATTTATTATAGAATTTCATCTTCCAGCTACAACAACATATTTCATTCAGGGTTCTTACGAGATTCTGGGGATCATATCTAAATACTTTTTATTTACTTATCATTTATCGTTTCCCTCATTTAAGGAATGACTCTTTGAAATGCTTCGGACGAAATAGCCAAAACTAAAACACAGATGACTGCTTCCCTATGATCTGTTACGGTTTGTGGCATTGGTGACCAGTGATCTGAAATAAAATTCACAGTCGTACCTGTACAAAATAACTCTTTTTGTATTGATTTAATTTTCCCGCTTCTTTTTTCTGGCACCAAAACCGAGTCCATTTTAGGGACCCCCCCCACTAGCCTGGCGGAGACCCTGGTATATGTCAATATGGCATGCAAACATTTTGCCATCTCAGCAACCATGATTGCTTCAGAATGAAAAATGAAAAAAACTTACTGCAGTCACTCTCGTCAGTGCCATCATGGCAATCATGTCGTCTGTCACACACTTTCTCCTTAGGCACACATTGCTCCACTGACAAACAACGGAACTGATCTATGTCACATCGGAATGCTACAAAGAGGAGAACAATTAATGAATTTTACATGTGATTGTAAATAGTTAATTTCAGGATACATATTTGAAGCTCATTGATTTTATTTTATACTGCCAGCATTTTGGACTATAGCTTAAACACACATGTCCAGAGGCAAATATAAATCCCTTCTGTGATATACAGTAATGCCCTAATTAATCGACTCCTTAACCACAGCATAATTATGGGTAATTCTGCTGTGGTTAAGGAGTCGATTATTTAGAGCATTACTGTACTCGAACGTTTATTCAGAATACTGTCACGCACAGGCCTGAAAATATGGTGCCGGACATTTGCAGAATGAGGTCCCTAGAGGGTAATGATTCTGCCCTACACAGTGGGCTAGCATCACTAAATTCACCCTCTGGGGAGCTCATTCTGAGGCCTGTTCTTTTCTGGAAAGTATCTTTATTATCAATTTAAAAAAAAAAAATTCTTTGGAAACTTCTTCACAAAGATTCTTTTTCTATTTCTCTATATCCCTATCTGGGAACTTAAATCTGATTCTGGGTCTCCCATAGCAGATGAGGCCATGGAGAATAAGGTCCCCAGAGGATGAATTTGATGATGCTAGTCAGCAGTGTGAGATAGCGTCACTAAATTCACCCTCTGGGGACCTCATTCTGCAATTGTCCGGCACCAAATTCAATAGTAATAAAAGGTCGCAGACCACATGTCCCCCGACTCGAGTGGTAAACTTCATGATTGGATTTGAGTGAAAAGGCAAAAATGTTCCAAATTTTCTAAGTCGAAAACCCCCCAAAAATATGGAAAAAATTATATTTTTTATTAGCTATATAGATGTTGCAAATCACCAACATGTTGGGAACAATATCCCAGAGTTTAAAATCTCTACATTTAAAACTGTAGGAGGAGTTGATTACACCTTGAAGGTACCCAATCTCATCTAAAAGGCAAAAATGTTCCAAATTTTCTAAGTCGAAAACCCCCTGAAATATATGGAAAAAATTATATTTTTGATTAGCTATATAGATGTTGCAAATCACCAACATGTTAGGAACAATATCCCAGAGTTTCAAATCTCTACGTTTAAAACTGTAGGAGGAGTTGATTACACCATGAAGGTACCCAATCTCGGACGCACGGACACACGGACGCACGGACGGACGAGGGTCATTTCTATAGTCCTCCGACGGAAACGTCGGGGGACAATTACGATTTTACAAAATCACTCAAGTGAATGAGTTAACCCTTTGCCGGGTTAGAACGACATTTATGTTGCCGTATGGTTGGCGGGTGGAACGACATTTATATTGTTACGGTAGTTCTGTACTAATATCATGTTACTGTGTAAATAACTTCGAAAAAAAGTCTCCTAAATGAGAACTTTTAATATCTATCATACAAACGGATATAATTTGTATTATTTATATTGATTCATGATTTTAATAATGTTATAAGTATGATTTTTTTCTAACAAAATGCCAATGTTACAATATAACTCAGTTAAATTGCAAAATTATATTCACCCATAAATACGTATTCATATAATTATGACATACTCACTCCCCCCAAAGAGTTAATAGTAACTATTACATACGGCATCCTTCCTCGTCACTTCCGTCACGACATTCATTGACACCGTTACATTTGATGGCTTCTGGGAAGCACTGGTCATAGCTTCGACATTTGAATTGTCCAACATCGCAAGTGAAGGCTGAAAGAAAATAAGAGATGCTCTATCACAAGGAGACCTTCTACATCTCGACAAACTACTACACGCAGGGAGGATTAGCTCTGGTTTTAAAAAAATGGTGTGGCACCATCACGGTGATGTATATATAGCCATGGCACTTAAATCTATAGCGTGAAGTCATTCCCCGTAAGTTGATGACGTCAGACACAAGTTAACACTTCTATTAACCCATTCATGACAGGAGAATTAAAGATCCTGTGCCAGTGCATTCTCTTATATATGCGAGTCTCCAATAGGAAGCCTTGCATATATAAGAGAATACATTGGCCAATCAGTATTTACCTTGACCGTGTGAGCCAGTGCATTCTCTTATATATGCGAGTCTCCAACAGAGAGCATTGCATATATAGGAGAATGCACTGGCTTACAATGTCAATGTAAATATATTTAGGCAAATGTATTAACTTATATATGTAAGGCTCCCTATGGGAGACTCACATATATAAGAACATGCATTGGCACAGGGGTTTCGCAAAATTTTAGGAAGCTCCAGTCATGGAATGGCTAAATCTATGGCATGAAGTCATTCCCCGTAAGTTGATGACGTTAGACACAAGTGGACAGTTCTATTATTATAACGTAATTCTTTCTGTATATAGGCCTTCAGTTATGAAGTGAATTAAAATTGAATTTGATATACTTTGATATTCACTTTATTTGAGCAGATTATTAAATACAAACTCAACTCAAACTCCAAACTACCCATAACATGCACGCACCTCCTTATTTAATTATTTGGAGTGTGAAATTAAACTAAATAAGACAAATGAATTAACCCTTTCAGGATGGGAGCTTCCTGAGTTTTTGCAAAAACCTGTGCCAATGCATTCTCTTATATATGTGAGTCGACCATAGGTCGCCTCGCATATATATGAGATTGCATTGGCCTGACAAATTTTATAATATTTTTTATAATTATTAAAGAACGTAAGAAAAAATGAAAAAAATTATAAAAGATTGTTAAAGAATGTAAAAAAATATGATAAAAATTGATAAAGAATGTAAGAAAAAATGATCAAAAATTATCAATAATGATAAAATTGTTAAATAATGTAAGAAAAAATAATCAAAAATGATAAAATTGTTAAAGAATATAAGAAAAAACGATAAAAATTGATATAGAATGTAAGAAAAAATTATAAAATATGATAATAATTATTAAAGAATGTAAGAAAAAATTATAACAAATAATAAAAATTGTTAAAGAATGTAAGAAAAATTGATAATAAATGATAAAAAATTGTCTTTAATGTCTTTAATGTTGCGCCAGCACAGCTCCCGTCATGAAATGGCTAAAAGGCAGCATGCCGCTATTGTAATCAAATCAAAACTGCAGACGTCAAAGCGCTATGTGTATGATAACGTCACGTCATAGATTTAAGTCTCAGGGCTATATTTACATCGCTGTAGATGGAGACACTTCGTTCTAAAAATCATCAGTAGACTTCAGAACAGGACATGCTAAATTTAGGTGTATTTAGAGGATATATAGAGTTTTGCGTGGACACCTAAAATTATCAAATAAGCTAAATGAGTGTAAGCGAGAGTGTAGCTCGAGCAAATTGTAACTATGCGCCGTCTACAACAGGTTCGATAAAAGATTAGAGATTATGATGCAAGTTAAGTTCTGCATTTATTCTACACCATTGTGTCCGATAAGTTCAATCCATGACTGCCACCTTCATTGATACTTTAGCTACATTATTGTGATTTTAAGTCTGATAAATACCCAGTAATGATCCGGGCATCACCCAATGTGGATCATTGACGTAATGTACGTCATATTTCTTGGCGATGTCAACAAAAATAGTTCCACAAGAGGACTACAATAGTATGTATTCAATGGCTGGGATTCCACTGAATAGATGTGAACTACATTAGTGGGTGTGGAATAAAAATAAAGATTTCCGTTGATTTACAGTTAAATCAGTAATGTCTCCATTCAGAAGCCCACTGATGACAAGCAAGAGGAAATAAGAACTGATTGAGATAAAAAAAAGATGGGGCACTCACGACAATCAGATTCGTCAGAACTATCGCGACACTCTCTGACTCCATTGCATACTGCTGATTGAGGTACACACTGATCGTGTGTAAGACATTTGAATTCTCTTGGTCCGCAGGTGAAAGCTGTGAAAGAAGACCATTGCTATATATCGACTCATTCATGGTTATTATTGTTATATTGACTCATTCATGGTTATTATTGTTATATATCGACTCATTCATGGTTATTATTGTTATATATCGACTCATTCATGGTTATTATTGTTATATTGACTCATTCATGGTTATTATTGTTATATATCGACTCATTCATGGTTATATATTGACTCATTCATTGTTATATATTGACTCATTCATGGTTATTATTGTTATATATCGACTCATTCATGGTTATATATTGACTCATTCATTGTTATATTGACTCATTCATGGTTATTATTGTTATATATCGACTCATTCATGGTTATATATCGTCTCATTCATGGTTATTATTGTTATATATTGACTCATTCATGGTTATTATTGTTATATATTGACTCATTCATGGTTATTATTGTTATATTGACTCATTCATGGTTATTATTGTTATATATCGACTCATTCATGGTTATATATTGACTCATTCATTGTTATATATTGACTCATTCATGGTTATTATTGTTATATATCGACTCATTCATGGTTATATATTGACTCATTCATTGTTATATTGACTCATTCATGGTTATTATTGTTATATATCGACTCATTCATGGTTATATATTGACTCATTCATTGTTATATTGACTCATTCATGGTTATTATTGTTATATATCGTCTCATTCATGGTTATTATTGTTATATATTGACTCATTCATGGTTATTATTGTTATATATTGACTCATTCATGGTTATTATTGTTATATATCGACTCATTCATGGTTATTATTGTTATATTGACTCATTCATGGTTATTATTGTTATATATCGACTCATTCATGGTTATTATTGTTATATATCGACTCATTCATGGTTATTATTGTTATATATCGACTCATTCATGGTTATTATTGTTATATTGACTCATTCATGGTTATTATTGTTATATATCGACTCATTCATGGTTATATATTGACTCATTCATTGTTATATATTGACTCATTCATGGTTATTATTGTTATATATCGACTCATTCATGGTTATATATTGACTCATTCATTGTTATATTGACTCATTCATGGTTATTATTGTTATATATCGACTCATTCATGGTTATATATTGACTCATTCATTGTTATATTGACTCATTCATGGTTATTATTGTTATATATCGACTCATTCATGGTTATATATCGTCTCATTCATGGTTATTATTGTTATATATTGACTCATTCATGGTTATTATTGTTATATATTGACTCATTCATGGTTATTATTGTTATATATCGACTCATTCATGGTTATTATTGTTATATTGACTCATTCATGGTTATTATTGTTATATATCGACTCATTCATGGTTATATATTGACTCATTCATTGTTATATATTGACTCATTCATGGTTATTATTGTTATATATTGACTCATTCATGGTTATTATTGTTATATATTGACTCATTCATGGTTATTATTGTTATATATCGACTCATTCATGGTTATTATTGTTATATATCGACTCATTCATGGTTATTATTGTTATATATCGACTCATTCATGGTTATTATTGTTATATATCGACTCATTCATGGTTATTATTGTTATATATCGACTCATTCATGGTTATTATTGTTATATATCGACTCATTCATGGTTATTATTGTTATATATCGACTCATTCATTGCTATATATCGACTCATTCATTGTTATATATTGACTCATTCATGGTTATTATTGTTATATATCGACTCATTCATGGTTATTATTGAATAAGAAATAATTCCTTTCATCACTCTGGGCGGGAATGGTATAATAACTAAGCCTGCAAATAGGGTGTCTGTCATTTGCAGAATGAGGTCACCAGAGGGTGAATTTAGAGACACTATCCTGCAAGGCGGTCTGGCGTCACCAAATTCACCCTCTGGGAACCTCATTCTGCTTAGGCATCAGGCTCAACTATGGGAGAACCATAATCAGATTGAATTTCCCCAGTTGCAGTTGGTGATTTACACCCATTAGTCACCAAAATTATGCATTTAATCTTCTGCAAATTAGGGGATATAGAAACTTCCCAGAAGGGAAAAAGTAACTAAAAACAATGTTAATTTGAGACTATAGATACTTCCCAGAAAATGAGGCCTAAGCAGAATAAGGTCCACAGAGGGTGAATTTGGTGATACACGACTAAGTCAACCCTGTGGGGACCTCATTCTGCACATGACAGTCTATTTGCAGGCTTACATATAAACCAGGGTAGAAATAAATGGAATGAGTTTTATCTGAATGGAGAAATCTAAAAATAAAACAGCAATGGCCACAAGACAAAAGTGCATTTTAAAGACATAATATGGGCTTGTTTGGGTGCGTGAAACTGATAAGTTAGTACTCAGGCGTTATGCCAACCTGGGGACAGTAGAATTCTACTACTATCGCCGAAAATTCCAAATAAATCGATCATACCACTCTATAGAAAATGTCTTCTGAACTACGCTCAATTCACAATTGGATTCGGGACCCAACTATTGGCAATAAACAAACACAAATAAATTTGTTATCGATAGTCAATGCATTTATATAAAGGGGTACTGTACACCATTTTCAATAAATTCCCGGTGATAACAACGATCTTATATCGATAGTGATTTGAGTTGAAGATGTATTCTGTAAACGTTCAGGTTAATAGGTTATCTTAATATCAAACTTAATAATTTGATATAAATTAAATTTATGGCTGGAGCCATAAATTAAATTACGAATTTCCGTGTGCAAGACGTAATCAAAATAATTCACGGATAGTGGATTGGGTAACGCATGGCACACGTGATCGTGTAAATATTATGTTGATACGGGGCGTAAACTCAAGCCACTCACTGACTAGTGACTATACAATGATTTAAATGAGTATATGGGACCAGTATGCATATAATATAACATTTATTTGATACATTTGCTTGAAAACTGTCAAAAAAATACTTGATAACGACAATTGGTAATTTTGCATTACGGCTAATCGACCATCCGTAACATTACTTTGTACTCAACATACTTTAAAATAAAGGAAATCAGGTTACCTTATTCTACGACTCAGAGACTATAGAAACCAAACAACAACATTAGAGTACAGTATCCCTTTAATATATCAGAATGATTGACTTTGTTGTCAATTTGGATTAATATTCTTTCAAAAATAACTACTTATCTAGAGTAAGATTATTCTCCATGTCTATTTGATCACCCAACCTGAGTGTTTCACATCAGCTTAAATATTGAAACCCAATTCGAGTGAGTTGACAAAATCACGATTTAGACTATCTGTGAACATTATTGATATTCATAATAAAACAAATACGATTCTTGCCTCTTTAATAATAAATGGACAAAAAGCTACCCCAACAATTCATCTCGGATACAAGAAATTAATAAATATAAAGATAAAAAATGGGGGACTCACGACAATCGGATTCGTCAGAGCTGTCACGACATTCTCTGACTCCATTGCATACTGCTGATTGAGGTACACACTGATCGTGTGTAAGACATTTGAATTCTCTTGGTCCGCAGGTGAAAGCTGTGAAAGCAGACCATTGCTATATATCGACTCATTCATAGTTATTATTGTTATATATCGACTCATTCATTGTTATATATCAACTCATTCATTGCTATATATCGACTCATTCATTGTTATATATTGACTCATTCATGGTTATTATTGTTATATATCGACTCATTCATTGTTATATATCAACTCATTCATTGCTATATATCGACTCATTCATTGTTATATATTGACTCATTCATGGTTATTATTGTTATATATCGACTCATTCATTGTTATTATTGTTATATATCGACTCATTCATTGTTATATATTGACTCATTCATGGTTATTATTGTTATATATCGTCTCATTCACGGTTATATATCGACTCATTCATTGTTATTATTGAATAAGGGACAATTCCAATCATTACTCTGGACTGGAATGGTCAAATAACCCAGGGCAGAAAACAATGGAATGAGTTTGACCTGAATGGAGAAATCTAAACATAAAACAGCAATGGCCACAAGACTAAAGTGCATTTTAAATATTGAAACCCAATTCGAGTGTGTTGATAAAGTCATGATTTAGTCCATGTGTGAAAGTTATTGATATTCATACTAAAACCAATGAGATTCTTGCTTCTTTCATAATAACAAAAATACCTTAATTTAGAACAACTTGACATTGAGCACCAAAAACTTAGTGCCACCGCACACGCTGCGATTAAAATCGTAAGTGGGGAAAATCGCAAGAGGAAGCATCCAATGCGCATGCCCACGACAATATCGTAGCCAAATCGTAGCAATCAAGCACTGTTTGATTTTACCAGGAAAATCGTGGCGTGACCTTGGCAACGCGCGCGATCGTAGCTGTCACATGACAACTGTCGCACTTGTCATGTTGTAAATACCACGAAAAGAAAACATTCAAAAATGGCGCAAAGTTTACAAACTTCTTGCACTTACAAAAACGAGGCCACATTGGTGGAGATGTGGCACGGCAGGCAGTGCAGGCCTATACCATATATCAGACAAGGAGTAGAGGGCTGCCGCAATTGTTGAAATTCAATTGGGGCAGCTGAGCCTGGAGTTGACAGGTACACAAATGTCAAAATATTCAATTTCACTTGAACTTTCAACATCAACTTGTTAGTTTAGAAAATTGAGATACATGCCATGCATATGTATTTAGTTGCATAATGCGGAGAATGTGGTCTAACGTTTTGCTATCATGTGATCGATCACGTGGATAAAATCGTAGCTGCAAACATCGCACCACCGTAGCGTCTGCGGGCAAGCTACGATTTCTCCACCTACGATTTTCCCCACTTACGATTTTAATCGTAGCGTCTGCGGTGGCACTTAAGATATAAATAATTGTAACTTTCTTTCAATTACTCTTCATCATTCCATTAATTTGCACTCAACAATGCAATGTCGTACTGAGTCCAGTTTACTGAATGGAGTGGTTTACAAGGAACAGGGTTCAGCAAAATGGTTTATAGTAGAACCACAGTCATCATGGGAACCTATGTCATAATTTTAACAAAAATAATAATAACGCCTAGCAATTTCAACATTTTAGTTTTTTTCTATATTAATATCCAAAGATATCAGCAAAAGGCTATCCCAGCAATTCATCTCGGATACAAGAAATTAATAAAAATAAAGATAAAAAATGGGGGACTCACGACAATCGGATTCGTCAGAGCTATCACGACATTCTCTGACTCCATTGCATACTGCTGATTGAGGGACGCACTGATCGTGTGTAAGACATTTGAATTCTCTTGGTCCGCAGGTGAAAGCTGTGAAAGAATACCTTTGTTATATATCGACTCATTCATGGTTATTATTGTTATATTGACTCATTCATGGTTATTATTGTTATATATCGTCTCATTCACGGTTATTATTGTTATATATCAACTCATTCATTGTTATATATTGTTATATATCGACTCATTCATGGTTATTATTGTTATATATCGACTCATTCATGGTTATTATTGTTATATATCGACTCATTCACGGTTATTATTGTTATATATCGTCTCATTCACGGTTATATATTGTTATATATCGACTCATTCATGGTTATTATTGTTATATATCGACTCATTCATGGTTATTATTGTTATATATCGACTCATTCATAGTTATTATTGTTATATATCGACTCATTCACGGTTATTATTGTTATATTGACTCATTCATGGTTATTATTGTTATATTGACTCATTCATGGTTATTATTGTTATATATCGTCTCATTCATGGTTATTATTGTTATATATCGTCTCATTCACGGTTATTATTGTTATATATCGTCTCATTCACGGTTATATATCGTCTCATTCACGGTTATTATTGTTATATATCGTCTCATTCACGGTTATATATCGACTCATTCATGGTTATTATTGTTATATATCGACTCATTCATGGTTATTATTGTTATATATCGTCTCATTCACGGTTATTATTGTTATATATCGTCTCATTCACGGTTATATATTGTTATATATCGTCTCATTCACGGTTATTATTGTTATATATCGTCTCATTCACGGTTATTATTGTTATATATCGTCTCATTCACGGTTATTATTGTTATATATCGTCTCATTCACGGTTATTATTGTTATATATCGACTCATTCATTGTTATATATTGACTCATTCATGGTTATTATTGTTATATATCGTCTCATTCACGGTTATATATCGACTCATTCATTGTTATTATTGAATAAGGGACAATTCCATTCATTACGTTGGACTGGAATAGTCAAATAACCCAGGGCAGAAAACAATGGAATGAGTTTTACCTGAATGGAGAAATCTAAACATAAAACAGCAATGGCCACAAGACTAAAGTGCATTTTAAATATTGAAACCCAATTCGAGTGTGTTGATAAAGTCACGATTTAGAACATCTGTGAACGTTATTGATACTCATAATAAAACCAATCAGATTCTTGCTTCTTTCATAATAACGTTAAGCAAAAATACCTTAATTTAGAACAACTTGACACTGAGCACCAAAAACTTAGATATAAATAATTGTAACTTTCTTTCAATTACTCTTCATCATTCCATTAATTTGCCCTCGACAATGCAATGTCGTACTGAGTCCAGTGTTCTGAATGGAATTGTCCCCAAGTGGTTTACAAGGAACAGGTTGCAGCGAAATGGTTTATAGTAGAACCACAGTCGTCATGGGAACCTATGTCATAATTTTAACAAAAATAATAATAACGCCTAGCAATTTCAACATTTTAGTTTTTTCTATATTATCCAAAGATATCAGCAAAAAGCTATCCCAAAAATTCATCTCGGATACAAGAAAATAATAAATATAAAGATAAAAAATGGGGGACTCACGACAATCGGATTCGTCAGAGCTATCACGACATTCTCTGACTCCATTGCATACTGCTGATTGAGGGACGCACTGATCGTATGCAAGACATTTAAATTCTCTTGGTCCGCAGGTGAAAGCTGTGAAAGAATACCTTTGTTATTTATCGACTCATTCACGGTTATTATTATATATCGACTCATTCACAGTTTTATTATATATCGACTCATTCACAGTTATTATTATATATCGACTCAGTTATTGTTGAATAAGGACAATTCCATTCATTACTCTGGACTGGAATGGTCAAATAACACTCCATGACTGGAGCTACCAGAAATTTTGCGAAAACCCTATGCCAATGCATTCTCTTATATATGAAAGTCTCACATAGGGAGCCTCCCATATATAAGTGAATGCATTCGCCTAACAATAATTACCTTGACCTTGTAAGCCAGTGCATTCTCTTATGTATATGAGGCTCCCTATGGGAGGCTCGCATAAATAAGAGAATGCACTGGCACATGATCTTTAATGCTGCACCAGCGCAGCTCCCTTCAAGAAAGGGTGAAATATTAAAACCCTATTCGAGTGTGTTGATAAAGTCATGATTTAGTCCATGTGTGAACATTATTGATATTCATAATAAAACCAATGAGATTCTTGCTTCTTTCATAATAACAAAAATACCTTAATTTAGAACAACTTGACACTGAGCACCAAAATAATTTTAACTTTCTTTCAATAGCGCTTCATTATTCCATTAATTTGCCTTAAGCAATGCAATGCTACACTGAGTCCAGAATACTGAATGGAATTGTCCCCAAGTGGTTTACAAGGAACAGAGTTCAGAGAAAAAGTTTAGAGTAGAACCACAGTCGTCATTTGGAATCACAGGGCTAGGAACCTACGTCAACATTTTCAAGAAAATGGCGGCAAGATATAACGCCTGGCAATTTCAATATATTAGTTTTTTCTATATTTTCGACAGATATCAGCAAGCTATTGGACAAAAATCTATTCCAACAACTTATCTTGGATACTGTAGCAACTGAATATCTATAAAAATTTGTATGTAAGGAGTTTTTTGTTTTAAAATTGCGACCGAAGTCATTTGAACCCTTACATCTTTTCAATAAAAGCATCTCTAGTAAGTGGTAAAATACACCCTTTAGCCATTTTGAATTGTACTATCGCAAATTACAATAACAATTTGAGCTTACAAAGAATATCTGATATACCCCTAATAAATTATGTCCAGTGTTATTAGAATCAGGCCTGAGAATGTCATCTGTGCGGGGTAGCGTCACTTAATTCACCCTCTGGGGACCTCATTCTGCAAATGTCCGGCACATATTGTCAGGTTAGATTAGAATCGTTATTCTGCTATTAGTATTTTTCCTGTTAAGTAAGATGGTGAAAATCTAACAGTAAAATTAAATGCTAAAATTATTTCCAGAATGACACAAAGAAAAAAAGACAGGAAAGGATTAAATCATCAAATAGAAGAGAAAAATAGACAAAAGTCTGCAAAAGTAAGAAGAAATTAGTGGATTTGAAGAAGAGACAATAGAAGATAAGAGGCTCTCATGTGGCACAATCAACCAAACTAGGTCATCACTTACACACTCGTGTTTCTTCAGCTATAAGAGGATCAAACGTAAGACATCATCAACAGGTCTGCCATTTTGAAATTGTCGAAGGGCCATAAGGCCAAAGCAATTTTACTACTTTGTTTACAATCATCAAGGATAAAAACTCAAGAGGTACATCTATGAGAGCTGTGTATGAGTCGTGGCATAAAGAAATGTGTGCTTGAGTTGAACCCACGAACAGAAATTGAATTATGTCTGTTAATGTTAATGCACTTGCGTCGCGAAATAGCCACATAGTAAACATTCCAGGATGCATTAAATATTTGAGACGTGTGCTTGAGTTGAACCCATAAACTGAATTTGGCCAAAATCAAATTATGTTTGTTAATATCTCTTATCACCTCTCATAACCCTCCCCTTCTGTTTCTCTCTCTCTCGCAACCAAATACAATGATATATACACTAATTGGATTATGTTTGTTAACCCTTTACCCAACAGAAGGGCCCTGTGCCAATGCATTCTCTTATATATGCGAGTCGACCATAGGTCGCCTCGCATATATAAGAGAATGCATTGGCTTAACACATTAACAATTATAAAATTGTTAAAGAATATAAGAAAAAATGGTAAAAAGTGTTAAAAAAAGATTTTTTTTAGGCCAATGCATTCTCTTATATATGCGAGGCGACCTATGGTCGACTCGCATATATAAGAGAATGCATTGGCACAGGGCATAACTGTAACCATCACAATGTGGTCAATGAGCCGGTTCCAATGATATCCATATTTGTATGGTTCTATTGAGACAGACCGAAGATATTTTAGGCTGTTGAAGCTTTATTTGGCCGGTTTTGGCCGGTTTGTTGGGTAAAGGGTTAATGTAATTACAATTACGTCGTGAAAAGACACACAGTAAACATTCCAGTAGGCATAAATCCTGGAAATTAATTGAGCAGGATTGGTTTACGAACTCATCCAAGAGACTCATTAGTAAAAGTCACTATCCAAATTTGATCAAGTCGGATTACGTTTGTAAAGAGCTATCGCGTTTATTTCACGAAATAGACAACTGATAAACAATCCAGGAGGCGTAACTCCTAGAAAAACATCTGGGCAAAAATGGTTGTCAAACCAAGGGAGTCATGAGTAAAAGCCAATTTCCAAATTTTGATCAAAATCAGACTATGTTTTTTAGAGATACCCTGCTTACATCATGACATGGACGGACAGATGGACACCCTAAATATTGAAACTTACGACAATCGCTCTCATCTGTTCCATCTTCGCAATCGCTAAAACCGTTACATACGGAAGAACCAGGAACACACTGCTCATACTGAAGACATTTAAACTCTCCAGCCCTGCATCGTACGGCTGAAGAAAACATTGAAATAATACATCACTGACAAGGGAAATGAATCACAAGTTATACAAATTACCAAGAAATGCATAGGCCATTAAAAATAAAAGGCTACTAAGCCACATGTACTTTATTTGGTGGCTTTTTTAGAAATGAAAATTTTTATTCTGGGAACAATCATTGAATCAGACTTTGCTTCCAGCTGTCTATGTTGTTAAGACACCAAGTTTTATTTGATTAGACACCAGAATATAAGTTAATTTGGAGTTTCAGCAAGTATATATGCAATGCAATTGATTCAAATTTGAAATTCAAGATGGCTACTGGTGCTCAGGTTTTTTTTTACGAATTTAAATAAATCTTAGTGAGTACTTACGGCAACCACGTTCATCACTTCCATCATTGCAGTCTCGTCGTCCATCGCATTGGCGGTTAGATTCAATACAACGATCCTCTCGTGAGCATTTGAACTGGTTATCATTACAGCTGAATGCTGGAGTGAAAAAATTTAGCAGAATTAAGATTTATTGTAATTGAACATAGTACTATCTTCAAGCCTTGAAATAATGTGTCTGTCATTTTCAGAATGAGGTACCAAGAGGGTGAATTTAGTGACGCTACCCTGCACAGTGGGCTAGCATCACTAAATTCACCCTCTGGGGACCTCATTCTGCTTAGGCCTCATCTTCTGGTATCTAGTCTCAAATTAACATTGTTTTAAGTTACTTATTCCCTTCTGTTCAGTTTCTATATCCCTTAATTTGCAGAAGATAAAATGCATAATTGAGGTGACTAATGGGTGAACACCACCAACTTCAACTGGGAATCTTCAATCTTATCCTAGGCCTCCCACAGCAGTTGAGTCCTCAGCAGAATTATGTTCCCAGAGGGTGAAATTGGTGACGCTACCCCGCAATATGAGATAGGGTCACTAAATTCACCCTCTGGGGACCTCATTCTGCAAATGACAGGCACACTATATCAAGGCTTGACTATCTTTAGCACACATAATTTTCCATGATACTATCTAAGCAGTTGAATAAGTACAGATTATGTATGAGAATTCACCATATGGGAACCTCATTCTGCTTAGGCTTCATCATCTCTGGAAAGTTTCTTTATTATCAAATATCTATAGAAACTTCTTCACATAGATTTTATTTCTTTTTAAGTTTAGTTTCTCTATATCCCCAAATTGGCAGATGAAACTTTGCATAATTTAGGTTCCCAATGGGTGTACATCACAACATTCACCATTTGGGAACTTCAATCAGAGTCTATGTCTCCCATAGCAGATGAGACAATGCAGAATGAGGTCCCCAGAGGGTGAATTTGGTGAAGCTAGCCTGCTACTCGGAACTGCGAGTAAGAATTATGTTATTTTCTCGCAAACACCCAAAAATATAACCAGCAAAATAAAAAGATGCTTTCCTCATGGTACGTTAAGCTCTATTTCTATGTTCTATTCCAAATCTGTCCTGGAAACAGGTAAGTACTGTGAACAGTCCGATGATAAGCATCCTAATTTTGCACAAACAAGTAGCAAGATTTTTTTTTTCAAACACCTATTCGTCGGTGTCTCGGCATAAAATCTCACCGAACATGGGTTCTATATTAAATACCTTTAGTTATCAACAGTTATGCATAGATGTTGAAATAAAAAATTGCTTATCAACCATAGATTTCACCATGATTTTTTTAAATCAAAATAAACCACTTTTTATTCCTTTATAGACAATTAATATATGCAATCTATAAAATACAGTTTTTTTCTGTATTTTATAGCTATTTGTAGTCTTAAAATTGGGATTTTTAAATTTCTGTTGTAGTTGTTGGAATTGTGACACTGAAGAGAATTAAATGCAGCTGAAATTATAAACTAAAATTAATACAATAGGCCAAACAAAAAAAGATATTTGATTCTCAGGCAATTTTAAAAAAAAATCAATGCAGGATCGAGTTTTATTTTTATTTTTTATTTTTTTCTGCCCATAGTAAGCATGGGTAATTATACCTTCCCAGTTCCAGAAAATATAGGGATAACTTTGTAATGGATATAAACTAATTTAATCTGATATAAAGAATGACAAATTATGACATTGTACTACCTGTACATCATATAGGGATTATCTAGAATGATATATATTTTAATTTTGGCACAATAATTTTTAACACTACATATCCGATTCATATAAAAATACGGAACGTAAATACAGTTGAAACGAAAATATAAAGTGATCTTCCAATCTATCATAGAAAGTTTTGATTCACTTATTACACTGACTATTTAGAGACTGTATACAGTAATGCTCTAATTAATCGACCTCTTAACCAAAGCAGAATTATGGGTAACTTTTCAGGATTTAGTCGGAAATATGGCTTGTTGCCATTCATCGGAAAGCTCTCGGGGAGATTAATTAGAGCATTACTGTATGTACCGCAATGGATGATAGACAAATAACCATCATAAACATGGCTAATATACATGTACATCACTTGTAAACTGCTCCCGTTTTCAATTGCAATAGCATAGCAAGTGGAAAAACTCTATCTTGCAGGGTTACTTACTTGCTGTGCAAAGGTTGCAAAGGTCAGGTTGATGGACGACTCATTCAATATCCAACTTCCTGCTTTTATCGGAATATATCAACACATTTGACCAATAAACATGGGGGTTTGGACAGCCTGTGGTGACAATATACCTGATAGTTATCGTTGCCTATGGTCTTTTGTTGAAGACACAGTTGTATTTAGCTCCTATTCAATATTTCAAACATAATTAATTTCCGTGTGACAGTTTCCTATGTTGTGTTACCAGTCTTCAACTATGGTTGAAATCCAAAATCAGAATAAAACGGTCCAACCCGGGCCATTTTTTTCGATGCGGCAATGCCTGAGAATCAAAACCCATTTTTGTTTGGCCTTATTTGAGTGTCTCATAGATTGGCTACATACCTTCGTAATTCATAATGGCTCTGATAGCAAATGTTCTGCGTCCAGTTTTGTGTATTTCTGTCCTCATGTCAATTGGAACATTGATCCTGATGGTGGCATTGTAAATTCCAGCGTATATCGTATCAAAATACTCATGGTCTTGCACCTTACCATCTTCCTCGCGCGAGAAATCAATTACTCCCTCCTCGAACCTGTTAGGGTAGTAGATGCCGATGAAGTCACCTTCCTGGACGGGCACTTGGTAGGGTAGGTCAACACGTTGGCCACCTACTTCAGCCTCTGGTAGCTCAGTCCTGTGTATTAAGACATACTGTTCACCGATCTTCCTCCAGACGCTGGCGTAAGCGATTCCGTATGGAATGACTCTGTAATACTCCCAGGCAGTCAGCCAGCCGTCACACGGGAAGACGTTTCCGTACATAATATTTGCCCACGTATCACCTCCAGTTCCTTGGATTCTTGCTGGGATTCGTCCGACAAACTTATCACACTCCTTGGCTAAAATGGTTACAGATTAGGATTAAATTTTACATGTAAATAGAAAGATGTTGACCATAAACTGTCTGTAATCATTTGATCAGAATAGTAGCTGGAATGGAATATCAATTTCCTAGATATTTAGATTTATCCGATAGTTAGCCCCTAAAAAACCCGGCCAGAATTTTTTTATGAATGATACAAACAACATGGTAATTATAATGAAAATGAATTTATGGCCGGATTTAGTGTACATTACCGCTTTAACATCATCTACTAAATTCAATTCGAGTCTCGCTAAAGCTCGGGTCGAATCAAATTCAGTGCACTTGGTTAACAAATTTCGTATAGAATTGCAACTCATTAGAGATCCTCTGTTTGTTGCACTAACATTTCTATATATTTTACAGTGATACATTTAAAGAGATGGCACTTTGTTCTTATGTTCATTATTGATAGTTCGATAATAATTTTTTTTCGCATATTGACCCATTGTTATGTAAACAAAATTGTTACAGTGATTTTCAACAAACAATACTAATTGATTAGTAAGTTCAAATATTTCAGTCTGATTTTCAGAATATTTTTCAATGCTTTGACTTTTCGAATGTTTTGAATTTTATTCACAGTGAGGGAATCACGTGGTTTCGAGTTGATGAGTATCACGCATTCAAAATGGCCGAGGCAATCGCAAACGCGACCATAAATGAGAAAAAAGGTAAAAAAAAACTATGATATTGAATTATTACATAGTATTTTGGCAGCTATGAGCATATGCTATACTATTTTTCAAACAAGTTGATACCTCATTTGTGTCCAAAGTTGTGCCCAAAGTTGTTTGCTCTAACAATCTGACCAAAGTTGTCAGTTGAAGGATTCTCCCAGATGTATCAACTTGTGTATTCCACAAACCTCCAACTGTCGTGTGACAGCCACGCTTCATTGAAAACACACTTCCCATTATTATTTGGAGAAAGGTATATAACTCGTGTGCAAAATAATTCTATGAATGGGCAATGCCATGTTTTCCAAGAAAGCCTATAAAATCGTGGATTGCCAGTAGCGAAACAAACTGTCGGCCTGTGACTCGTGATTGTGTGTACCCCCCCCCCCCCCCACATCCCCCTGTACTCATCGATTATCAGTCACTGCTTGGTGATTTATGCAGAAAACAACAAGATTGCTTCAGTGAGTAAACCTTTGGTTATTACATTCAAGCACTTTCAAGCATCTTATTTTGTATTTCAGGGAAAATTCAATGACTTTCAAAGACTTGAAAAATCTGAAATAAAAATCAATCACTTTCAAGAAATTCAAATACGAACCCTGAGATAGTTCAGCACTTAGACAATATATGCCCACATGAATAATAAAAACTCAACTATAAATGCAAAAGACCCATAACTTACACCAGCCCAGAAAACACGTAAACAAGTAAAATATATATATATGTTCATTAAATCAAATTGAAATAATCCTTGATAAAATTACAGATATTATTAAGTCGAGAGGAACTGAAAAATAATATAAAGAATGATGATATATGTTGCCCAACAATGGTGAAAGCAAAATTATTCACGATTAATCATTATTCATCTGAAGATCGTTTTTATCAACCAACTCTCTAATACGTCCAATCAAAGGACACTAATGGAAATAAAGTTGCTGAAAGTACAACAATGCTTTCTTGTTACTGTTGGCACTATCACAATATCCAAATTGTCGTAAGTATCTTCAAAATTAATTTTATACCTGGAAACTATCTAAAAAGAATTGAGAAACCTTAGTATATAGTAACAATTGAATAATGAATAAATAGCATCAAATGGAAATTCTTAAGAAAAAAATATAATAGTTGTATGACCTATTTTTAAAGAAAGATCTGCATAGCTTATATCTGAATTTTTAGCCTATTCTTCCAACTTCAAATTAATTTTTTACCCACCTTGTTCAATGAAACGCGTCAAAAATTGTGCAAAGGATGAATTCGGCTGTGCAAACAAAAGTCTGAACAAAAAACTCAAACAGCATTGTCACAATTAATCTAGCATCGTCAATGATATCTATCTAGCGAAGTGTTGATAAAAAGAAGAAAGTTGAGTGCACTTTGATGGAAATCAACAGTGAGTGAATTGCAGGGAGTGCAAAAAAGATGGCAGAAATAATAAGCAGAGTATGTGATTCTGGCCATGTGATCATTTCCAATAAAATATTTATAACCCAAAGTAAATACAAACTGTTTGAGGTCAGTTTTTACTGAGCTTTCATGTTACCCAATAATTTGTGCATCTGTAATTACCAACTGTATTATGATGTATTGTCTTAACTCACGCTGATGCTCAGGCACTTTTCCACTGAAAAAATGTAGCATTCAACTAGTATTGTCAAAAATTCCAGCCGCGGAGATAATACAATTTCATAACCCATAATGCTTGAACTACGCACAATTGTAAACTAATACTCATCGATTTGGGATGAATTTTCACCAGTAAACAAACGATAACTATTCCTCAAAAAGATTCCTCATCGCATATAATTTATACATAAGAATGAAGTTGCGTGCATGCAGCCAATTTGGATATAAAATTATGACAATAACTAATTTATTCTGTATTCTATTCAGTCACCCCAGCGGAGTGTTCTATATCATTGTATTACATGATCTGACCCGTATTTCATTAAACCCATTTTATAATAATGATATACAATGGTCAATGTATAACAGGAAATAGTGCCAGGTGTACCCAAATGCATTATTTTTGCGCTAATGTGACCTTTGACTTCCTGCTTGTCGTCTGTTTACATTTCGTACACTAAATCAATGTGTGTGACTATTGTTGACTTAGTTTGAACAAATATTTCTTTAAATTTAAGCCATTAAATCATCAAAGAGTCCTATTTATCTGGGTCTATTTCTTTAGTTTACACATGCATAGTTACATGAAACGCCTTATAGAAGCCGCTGTTAGTTTCATGTCCCAATTATTGATTTAAGTATATTTTATGGAGGTTTTGGATCGTGAAATAAATAGAATCTACAACTCATCCATAGTTTATAGCGAAATTTACAAAACTCTTCCAGTAAATTAGGTCTGGACTCATTTTGTAAATTTCGCTATGAACCTGAGACTAGTTAGATCCTCTATTTAATGACAGCTTTGAAAATAAAGAATGCAGTGCAGCAAAAGAAATAAACAATACATAACCCTGAATTTCATGATGGGAGCCACGCTGGTGCAGCATTAAAGGTCCTGTGTCAGTGCATTCTCGTATATATGCGAGTCTCCCAAATATAAGAGAATGCACTGGCTTACAAGGTAAATATTGTTAGGCCAATGTATTCTTGTATATATGCGAGGCTCCCAATGGGAGACTCGCATATATAAGAAAATGCATTGGCACAGGGTTTTCAAAAAATTGAATAAAACTCCAGTCATGAAAGGGTTAAACGGTTGAATTGAAGTTGAAAGATTGAAAGATTAAAAGCATCGGAAGAATGGAAGGGCAAACGACTTGAATTGATTACCATACAAAGTCATTGTTTCTCTATCTTGTCCATACCGATTATGAGCGACACACTCATAATCCCCAAAATCTCGATCACTGAGGTTTCGTATCCTCAAATTAAGAGTGATTTCCTTCGCACCCTGTCGTACACGGACTTCAAACTTTCCCCGTCTTTCACGAATCTCAACCCCATTTTTCCTCCAAGATGCTACACCAATTGGATCAGCATGGACTATACATGTTAGAGTCACATCGTTTCCTCTGAACTCGCCCAATCTTAGGTTGGGGAGTGTTACTTTTGGTGGCAGATTTGAGTCTAAAAATTGTTTCAAAATTAAAGATGTATTCTGGGTTCCAGATCTCTAGTTATAACAACATAAAAATATAAATTAAAGGTACTCAATCCGATTCGATGGTCCCCATATAATCAGATTCCAACAACAACACATTTATAGATATGCAGCTTCAGTGGTCAGAATCATTTAATAGCTCAAAAATAATGCTAACTGGGCCGCTAAGTCTTGATGATGAAAATTAATAGATTTGAAAAATCGATATCTGATAACTCTGAGCTTTGTTAAGGTGTGTTCCTCAACACAAATCAAATATTTTTTTACCCCTGAATCCAAATAAATAGTAATTGACGGGCGCTTAACCCTTTCAGTGCCAGATCCGATTTTTGTATCAACCCATATTTCCTTGATCATTTTTCAAATTTGATCATTTTTCAAATTTATTGATTATAATAATGTGATACATTGATGGAAAGAGCTCTTAGAGCTCTTTCCATCAATGTATCACTTTATTATAATCAATAAATTTGAAAAATTATCAAGGAAATATGGGTCGATACAAAAATCGGACTTGGCACTTAAAGGGTTAATCGGATTATGCATCTTTAATATTGTTTTCTGCTTTGTTCTGTAGAAAAAATGCTGAAAACTAAATATGATGAACAAACTAGACCTATAAATACCAAAAGAATATCATGTTGTTATTGAAAAATTAATCCATATTTTGTTTGGTGTCCACCTAAAACATAGAAAGGATATGAAATATCTATTCCTCCATTGAAAGAGGACTAAAATATAATCAGTACATGTACTTGTACAATAAGATCAAGTGGGTTTTTTCATTCAATAACCCCATACAAAACTTCAAACAGCAAATAAAAACAACACAGAAATTGAATAAAATATTAAGATAGAAACTTGCCTGCCTGCAGTCTTATTAAAACTAGACCTAATTTTCATTACTTTCAACTTACGGTCTTGAGACATTCATGGAATAACTTATTTCAAACAGGAGAAATCCAACCAATACGCACAAGGCAATGCGTTGCTCGGCCAATCAATAACTGCCTGCAAATCCCATTACCTATTCACATTCTGCACTCAATAGTAATTATTCATACAAGCACTGCCCAATAGTTCTAAAATAAGTATTACCGAAGGTGGAAATGCTAGATGAAAGCGAGGCTACGCTAAAACAATGGCAGACTTTGACGAAATACAAATTCTCAAAATTGTAATTAAGAACGTTTTGAAGAAAATTGGTATTGATTCGCTGAAGCAAGAACAGGAGAATATTCTGAGGAGTTTATTGATAACCAGAAAAGATGTGTTAGCTATTCTTCCTACCGGTTACGGGAAAAGTCTGCCGCATCAAATAACTCCAATGATTGTTGCCAATTTGAAAAGTAAACATTCAGATGTTGGTTTTGTGAAAAAGCTCCCAGAGAACTGTTCTGTTATCGTAGTAACACCACTGATTTCGTTGATGAAAGACTAGGTCGAGCGAATGAGAAATATTTAAACGCCCAACTGGCTTTACGAGTTTACTGGGGTTGAAGCGACAGCCATTCTTTTTAACGCATGTTGGAATTGTCGCATGTCAATCAAAACAGTAAACAGGGCTATATTTGGATGAATATTAACGAGCTGTCACCAGAAGGGAATTCCCCATTCATCGCGGAAATGAATTTAAGTACAGGTGTCCCAAGACTGAGAGTTAACTGTAAGGAAACCTTGGTCTAGTTATTACTAGACTTGCCTGCCTGCTGCATTTGAAAATACAATTGTCTGAGAAATGTTAGACCAAGTCTTCTCATTTTTCTTGGGAAAAAGGTTGGAATGATGGTGTTTTGGACCGAGTCCTGCCCCGTTGCTCTTCTAAAATGGACTACACATGCAGCCTGGGCATTCAAGTAAACCCCTGAACCGCGATTAAACTGTCTTCAAAATGATATATCATTTACTGTGATAGAAAAAGGTAAAGTGATGATACGATCATTTAATGTATAGTTAACATGCATTATTCTGATAGTACGACAAATCAAAATTCTCTGGAAAACAAAGCTATGTTTACTTATAAATCTCATTGCTTTGACATTTAACGGACCTCTGATATATGCATGTTTGATATCATTATGCTTGGTAAAGGCAACTCTCCATGTTCATATAAGCAAAGCGTCCATTTGACCTAATCAGAAGACATACAAGCAAGATAACTCCCGCCCATGATTCTGGGCGTAAAGTCTGTTATAACAGACTTTTAACGGACCTCTGATATATGCATGTTTGATATCATCATGCTTGGTAAAGGCAACTCTCCACGTTCATATAAGCAAAGCTTCCATTTGACCTAATCAAAAGACATACAAGCCAGATATCGTAATGCTTGGGAAGGGCTGCTCTCTATGTTCATATATGCAAAGCTTCCATTTGACCTAATCTGAAGACATACAAGAAAGATAACTCCCGCCCATGATTCTGGGCGTAAAGTCCGTTATAAAAGAGTAACAGGATGGGAATTGTTCCGAAACATCATCAACCCAACCGATATCCCAAGCTGTTGTGGACCGAGAAGACTTGGTATAGAGAAACATAAGACTTATTTTTTTAGACCTAAGTAAGATCAATGAAAGAAAAATAGTGATAACGTAAGAGAACTTACGGCAGTTAGCCTCGTCAGATCTGTCAGAACAGTCAGGAGCTCCATTGCACCTCAAACTTCCAAGAATGCATGTACCGTCTCGGCACAAGAAGTTATTATTTCTACATGCTACAAGTGGAAAGATCATTATGCACACAGCAACCATGCAAAGTACTAAAGGAGAAATCATGTCTAATGATAGAGAGAAGTTAAAGATATATTACAGTAATGCTCTAATTAATCGACTCCTTAACCACAGCAGAATTATGGGTAACTTTTCAGGTTTTAGTCGGAAATATGGCAACAAGCCATATTTCCGACTAAATCCTGAAAAGTTACCCATAATTCAGCTGTGGTTAAGGAGTCGATTAATTAGATCATTACTGTATGTACTATTCGGGTGCGTGAAACTAGTAAGTTTGTATTGAGGCACTATGCCAACTGGAGGAATATAGCTTTCTAGTATAATTTCAAACAAAACGACTTTACCACTCATTGAAAACATCGTCTGAATTACGCGCAATTGTAAATATTTACTTCTCGATTCGGGACGCAACTATCTGCGATAAGCTATAAACGAAACCGATTTCGCCAGTCACTGTATTTAATTAATATATAAGAATGGCAGTGTATGTTGTGAATTTGGATATAATATTTGTAAAAATTACGTGTTTGAGCAAGATTATTCTCCATTTCTATTTGATCACCCTACCGGAGTGTTTCACATCACTCTAATGATGCGACTTATCATTGGTTAACCCTTCCATGACTGGAGCTTCCTGAAATTTTGCAAAAACCCTGTGCCAAGCATTTTCATATATATGCGAGTCTCCATAGGGAGCCTCGCATATATAAGAGAATACATCGGCCTAACAATTTTTACCTTGACCTTGTAAACCAGTATGTTCTCTCATATATGCGAGGCTCCCTATGGGAGACTTGCATACATAAGAGAATACACTGGCACCAGATTTTTAATATTGCGACAGCACAGCTCCCGTCATCAAAGGATTAAGTGCAAGCATCACGTCTCTTATTTTCAATCTATAAAATATGGCGGTCACATGCGAAGCGAAAGAAGTTTGACTTGTAGATATGTCAATAAAGATTTTGTTTTTTTGTCCGAATTTGACAGGTTTGTCCTTATCGTAGAATTCATTGATAACAGATAGGTTGATTTGGAATATATCATTCATTACAACATAAAACTTATCAGTTGCAATCAGAAGCTCTGCGTTAACCCTTTCATGACTGGAGCTTCCAGAAATTTTGAAAACCCTGTGCCAATGCATTCTCTTATATATGGGAGTCTCCCATAGGGAGCCTCCCATATATAGGAGAATGCTTTGGCCTAACAATATTTACTTTGAAATTGTAAGCCAGTGCATTATCTTATATATGTGAGGCTACCTATGGGAGACTCCCATATATAAGAGAATGCATTGACCCAGGATATTTAATGCTGCACCAGCGCAGCTTCCGCCATGAAAGGGTTAATGTAAGACACCAGTGTGAACAGTTTAACGCAGACAAAGGATCGTCATCACAACTGACCAATGCAACACAGTTGTCTCAATGCCATTTCAGAATGAGCGCTTTTCATTTGGCAACTGAGTCGGCTAGAAAATATGGTAATTAAAAAAAGGTCATCTGAAATCATACTGGAGAGATATGGCATCATGGCAACCGATAATTGTCACGGTCATGACTTTTCTGTACGGAAAGGTGCCTTCATGCCGAAAAAGCAGATTATGAATTTAGGACTAATCGGCCAATATCACGATTATATGAAGTTTGCTTAGCTGCTGGCAAAACTGATATTGTTCATGATGCAGTTTAACCCTTTCATGACTGGAGCTTCCTGAAATTTTTTGAAAACCCTGTGCCAGTACATTCTCTTATATATGCGAGTCTCCCATAGGGCGCCTCGCATATATAAGAGAATGCATAGGCCTAAAAATATTTACATTGACTTTTTAAGCCAGTGCATTCTCTTATATATGCGAGGTTCCATATGGGAGACTCACATATATAAGAGAATGCACTGGCATTGGGTTTTTAATGCTGCACCAGCACAGCTCCCGTCATGAAAGGATTAATTTGACCTGCAGCTAAATAAAAGGCGAATATGTGATGTCTGCTTAGCTTCAGGCACAAACTGCTGCAGTTTATATATAATGCGTGTAAAATTAAAGCGAAGTAAGGCATTTGCAGTGGGTAGATGTAACAATGATAAAAGTCTGTAAATCCATCGTTACAAAGAACAATGTGATAAAATAGATCTACTTTTTTCTCATATTGAATATAAATAATTCTCCTATTAAATAATATTATCATGTTAAAACATCGTTTAATATGTAAACAATACTGTTACAGTTATTTGTCAACAAACATTGCTGATCGCGGAGGTGATTAAAATATTTAAGTCTAAATTTATTTTTCGGAATATTTTTCAACACTTAATACAGCTTTTAACCCGCTTTAAACAAAGATATTAACCTGTTCCCAGGTCTATCTTCACAATTCGATTGGACTTTGATATTTTATTGGACTAATTGGACTTGATTGGTAATGTAGCTGTAACATTAATGTTTACATATAAACAATGGTTTTGACATGGAAAATCTCATTATTGGAGAATTACTGACAATGACAATAAGAACATAGTAGTGATGTGCGGTTTTGAAAATTAATTTCGGTTTTGGTTTGTGTATGGTTTTTGTAGAAAAACCAGGTTTTGGTTTCGGTTATGGTTTTACTCAATACACCAACAACAATATGCATAAAGCAGATGGTATAATATATGACATAAAATTTCCAGCCATTTTACAGTGATTTCCATAGTCGATGTGGCTGTATGTGCTATTATCGCCCATATGACATCCAAATGTTCCAAAATTGAAACTGCTAGTGGGGCCAAATAGCAGCTGACAAATGTGTGCACTATAACCACACGTCTTGGAAAAGGTGACATTCAGCAACCAGAGGTGTCGGTTAATTGAAACCAGAATGGTTTTATAGAATATATCAATTGTGGTTTGGTTTCTGAAATAAAACTGAAAGAAAACCAAGAAACCATAAAATGCTTGTTGATGATAGTTGTTTTACAGACATTGATGACTATTCACATGTACCCACGGCGAGTGCCTTCAGTCCCTTTAATGTTTCTTAAAAATGAAATACGCTTATAAAATATAGTATAATTTTTGTTCTGATTTAAGATCCCACATTTAATTATCACTTTATTCTGACATCCGTATAAACCTCTGGTAAAAGTTACCCGTAAATTAATAATTAAAATACATTAGATAAGATAGAGGGGATGAGAAGAAATTGAATGAATAAATGAGGAAAGCAGAACACAGAAGAAAAGAAGAGATTCATAAAAACACACCAAGTTGAAATAACCAGAAAGGTTCTAAAACAGAAATCTATCTTTGTGTTTCAGTATGGCCATTAACCCTTCCGTAACTAGATCTTCCTGAAATGAGGTCCCCAGAGGGTGAATTTGGTGATGCCAGCCTGCTTTGTGGGATAGAGTCACCAAATTCACCATCGTGGACCTCATTCTGCTCAAGCCTAAATTCACCCCCTGGGGACCTTATTCTTAAAATGTCAGACACACTATATCCAGGCTCAATTGTGAAGGAGGGGGGGGGGGGGGGGGGGGGAGTGGAATATGATTCTAGTTGTACTAACTGTTTACACTTAGCTGTTTGCCAAATGTCTATCAAAATTCTTAAAGGACTACTTGAGAAATTTGAAACAGAGTGAACATGCACTATTCCATGAGAGGAATCACTTCACGCAGTTCAACATCTCATCAGAACAAGCAGAGGTGCAAACAAAGAAACACTTACATGTACAGCCGCGTTCGTCAGCATTGTCAGCACAGTCTCTGTTTCCATCGCAACGCTGAATTCCAGATATGCAAGATTTATCGGGACACTGCCATTGGTCACTTCTGCAAGCTGTGTAGATAAGAACAAAACTATGTAAAGCATAAGTCTAATTTAGCACATGATTATTGGGAAAACTGTACCTCAAAACTCTTGAAGGAGACTGTTAACCCTTTGATGAAAGCCACGCTGGTACAGCATTAAAGATTATGTGCCAGTGCATTCTCTTATATATGCGAGTCTCCCATAAGAGATTGCCTGGCTTACAAGGGCAAGGTACATATTGTTAGGCCAATGCATTCTCTTATATATGCCAGGCTCCCTATGGGAGACTCGCATATATAAGAGAATTCATTGGCATAGTGTTTTCGCAAAATTTCAGGAAGCTTCATTCATGGAAGGGTTCAAAGCATCCACTATACATATTTTTCCCATGCTGCTCTATCAACATTGCAAGAGATATTCAACTAAAGTTTAGAATTCCTAAGCTGTAGGACATATTTCTAAACACACATATCTTGCGCCAACTTGTAAGTAATTACTGTAACAAAATAGTGAAATATTATCATTATCATGTGTTATCCATGTTTGTGGTAATGTCTATGCACACGAGAACTTAAATTGTAAGCATCTGAACTCAAACCATTATTTAGTAGATTGTGGAGACTATAGCAATTATTTAAGACAAAATGTCAGACAAACTTGCATCCATACTCCAAGGAACGCAACAAGATCAACATACATTCCTTATATTAAACTCAACTAGCATATTAATACAGCTTTTAGTGCCTATTAACCCTTTACCCAACAAAGCGGCCAAAAACGCTCAAATAAAGCTTCAACAGCCTAAAATATCTTCGGTCTGTCTCAATAACACCATACACATATGGATATCATTGCAACCGGTTCATTGACCACATTGTGATGGTTACAGTTATGCCATTTGCCAATGCATTCTCTTATATATGCGAGTCGACCATAGGTCGCCTCGCATATATAAGAGAATTTAATGCATTGGCCTAAAAAAAAAAATTAATATTTTTCTACATTCTTTGACAATTTATCATTTTTAATATGTGTTAAAGTGATGTGAAACACTCCGGTAGGGTGATCAAATAGAAATGGAGAATAATATTGTTCAAAGTAGTTATGTTTACACATATTATATCTAAATTGACAACACACACCGTCATTCTAATATATTAATTAAATGCAGTGACTGCCAATGGCGAAATCGTTTTCGTTAGTTTATCGCCGATAGAAGCGTCCCGATTCCAGTAGTAAATATTTACAATTTAACGTAGTTCAGACAATGTTTTATATGGAGTGGTACGGTCGATCTGCTTGAGATTTTCGGTGATGTTAGTAGAATGCTACATTCCTCCAGTTGGCATAGCACATGAATACTAACTTATCAGTTTCACGCACCCGAACAAGTACATAATATGTCTTTAAGCCAATGCATTCTCTTATATATGTGAGGCGACCTATGGTCGACTCGCATATATAAGAGAATGCATTGGCACAGGGCCGTTCTGTTGGGTAAAGGGTTAACAATGATATTCTGATAGCGAGTTGCACAGTGCATTCATATAATATGGACACAATCAGTTGCCGATGACTGTGTCCCCCGCCTAGGTGGGCAAAGTTGGGGATAGCCATTTTGAAATCAATTAATATTTGATTAAGATTGGTTAATATCTGTTTTAGTTCGGCGTTAAAATTTAAATTGCAATGCCAAAAAATTACAATCAAAGGGCCATAACTTGTTGAACTTATTATCTAAACATTTCCAACCATTTGAATGAATATGAATTCTTCTGCACTTGAATAATCATTTCGTCTGGATATCGTCTGCTCATATATCCTGAACAACCCTCAAAATGAATAGTAGACTGTTCCAATGTATATTTTCATTACTGAGTAGTAGAATTCATTTAGTATAGAAACGGTTAAGATATTCTTCAATAAAAACTCACCAGCCTCAACAGTCAGGCTAACGGTTGCAAAGTATCGACCAGAGAACTGGTCTACAGTACAAGCATAGTCGCCATCCTCGTTTCTCTGGACATCTGGTATCACCAACTGATTTCCATCAATCTGAGCTTTGGCTGGCAGTGCCTGTAGAAAGCAGTATAACTCAATGTGTAAGTAATTCTCAAATATATATGAATGACTTTTCAAGATTGGCGCCAGAACAGGCATTAGAATATGGTGCCGGACATGTCACCAGAGGGTAAATTAGTGATGCTACCCCACACAGCGGGCTATCATCACTAAATTCACCCTCTGGGGACCTCATTCTGCTTAGGCCTCATCTTCTCTGGAATGTATCTTTATCAACAAATTAAAGAGTTTTTTTTTAGTTTCTTTACTTCTTCACAAAGATTCTTTTTCTTTTTTAGTTTAGTTTCTCCATATCCCCAAATTGGCAGACGACACATTGCATAATTGAGGTGCCCAATGGGTGCGCATCACAAGATTCACCATCTTGGAACTTAAGCTCCAGCATATTAGATCTGTTTTCACCAAGCCTGGATATAGTGTGTCTAACATTTGCAGAATGAAGTCCCCCAGACAGTGAATTTGGTGATGCTAGCCTGCAGTGAGGGGTAGCATCACTAAATTCATCCTCTGGGGACCTCATTCTGCAAATGACAGACATACAATTTCATGGCTTGAATATGGGATGGGTATACAATAGCTGAAAGCATTGTGTGACTTAATTACTTACGCGTCCATTGAGTGTCCATCTGAATGTAGCATGTTGGATGTGTGGTCCTGGTACCACCTGACAGTAGAAGGTCACGGAATGACCTTCACTCACCGTCTGCTCGTCAGGTGACACTCTTACAGTTGCTGTCAAAAGAAGTAACCAAGGTGTCAAAATAAATCAGGCAAGTTAACCCGTTCTATACTTAATACTCATTGACAAGTACAGTAATGCCCTAAACATTGACTCCTTAACCACAGCAGAATTATGGGTAATTTTTCAGGATTTAGTTGGAAATATGGCTTGTTGCCATTCATCGGAAAGCTCTCACTGAGAGCTTTCCGATGAATGGCAACAAGCCATATTTCCGACTAAATCCTGAAAAATTACCCGTAATTCTCCTTAGGCTTGCCACGATTATTCAATTAATCGACTAACCTTCGACAGGTGCGGTAGTCGACGGTTATTTACTTTCGTCGACTAATTGCCCAAGGGGGTGGATATGTTGTGTATAAGCAGTACTATGCACAAATGCCATGCCTGGAAGTAATAGTTAACAGTGTATGTAGCACAATTGACCACCCGACAGCCTGTTCTCTCGCCACTTCTGATGGGTTTCGTTTGTCTTTGATGTCGCAACAGACGTTTGGCGGTCATCTTCAAAGAATTCGGTGTGGGACATGTTCTCACAGTCATGGCGGACCAGCGGCTTCATTTGATGTCGTGTTACGGCCTTGCCATTGTTTATAAATTATGTTTAACTGTGAATTTATGTTCCTATGGATCGTTAATTAGTGATCATTATAGCCAAAATGGACGATGTGCATCTGACTGCGTCTATGTTTTATTTTTCAAATTCCATACAGTTAAACGGTCACACTTATTCACAAAATTCGCGGGACATAGAATGTGCAACTTTTTATTGAACTTGAGCCTTTATGATATATCCCAGTCTCTCAGGTGAGTCTCTTTGAAAATTCCTATCACAGTTACGTTTCTGGACCTGTGATTGAAATTTATTTTATAGGACGATGCAGCTTTTACAAGAAAACAAAGTAATTCATTCCCAAATATGAAGTGCATACCTGGCATAGTAAATGATTATGAGAATCATAGCATTTAGTAGTAGTTATAAGAACAACAACATACAAAAGAATAATCCGTAATAAATATAGTTGACTGATAAAAACTCGAAGATGACGTCTACTAGATCTAGTCTAATGAATTATGAATATGTTGCTTGTATTCCGTATTTTAAAATTGTTGTTTCGCTATGTGTGGGAGAATTGTCAATAAGTCATTGACCTCTGATCTCACAATAAAAAATAAAACCAACCATGAAGCAGTGTTTGTAATTGGATTCCACCTTGAAATGATCTGTTACGACACTGATCAATGAAATCGTGCATGGCCTGAGCTACAGTAATGCTCTAAGTAATCGACTCCTTAACCACAGCAGAATCATGGGTAACTTTTCAGGATTTAGTCAGAAATATGGCTTGTTGCCATTCATCGGAAAGCTCTTCCCGAGAGCTTTCCGACGAATGGCAACAAGCCATATTTCCGACTAAATCCTGAAAAGTTACCCATAATTCTGCTGTGGTTAAGGAGTCGATTACTTAGAGCATTACTGTATAACCAATGAATCCCATCAATACAGAAATTAATCACAATCACAGATCCAGAGTCGTAAATCTGATAGGATTTTCATCGGCTTTTCAAAGAGACTGGATTTATTCCTGAAAGTAGACTTCTCCCAAACAGCTGTATAACGAGAAGTGATTTCACATACTAGTAAGTGTATAGCAAAATGTAATTTCACATAATGTATAGCGAGAAGTGATTTCCCATAAGTGTATTGCGAGAAGTGATTTCCCGTAGGTGAAAAGCGAAAAGTGAATTAACATCAGTGTACAGCAAGAAGTGATTTCACATAAGTGTATTGCGAGAAGTGATTTCCCGTAGGTGAATAGCGAAAAGTGAATTAACATCAGTGTACAGCAGAAGTGATTTCCCATAAGTCTATTGCGAGAAGTGATTTCCCGTAGGTGAAAAGCGAAAAGTGAATTAACATCAGTGTACAGCAAGAAGTGATTTCCCATAAGTGTATTGCGAGAAGTTATTTCCCGTAGGTGAATAGCAAAAAGTGAATTAACATCAGTGTATTGCAAGAAGTGATTTCCCATAAGTCTATTGCGAGAAGTGATTTCCCGTAGGTGAAAAGCGAAAAGTGAATTAACATCAGTGTACAGCAGAAGTGATTTCCCATAAGTGTATTGCGAGAAGTGATTTCCCGTAGGTGAAAAGCGAAAAGTTAATTAACATCAGTGTACAGCAAGAAGTGATTTCCCATAAGTGTATTGCGAGAAGTGATTTTCCGTAGGTGAAAAGCGAAAAGTGAATTAACATCAGTGTATTGTGAGAAGTGATTTCCCATTAGTGAATAGCGAAAAGTGACTTCACATAAGTGTATTGCGAGAAGGGATTTCCCATAATTTGAAGTACGTTGGTTGGTACCTGTGTCAAATATCAATAAAAAATATATCAAAACTTACGACATATGTTTTCATCGCTCCCATCATCACAATCAGGTCGCTTGTCACAAACCGAAAAGTCTGAGATACACTTATCATAGGTGGCACATTTAAACTGATCATCATGGCAGGCGAATGCTAGAATGGAAGGAAATTAAATTACTTGGCATTTAAATACAGTAATGCCCTAAATAATCGACCCCTTAACCACAGCAGAATTATGGGTAACTTTTCAGGATTTAGTCGGAAATATGACTTGTTGCCATTCATCGGAAAGCTCTCACTGAGCATTACCAGTTGTACCTTACTCGCCCTGACACGTGAATTCAAAACTGACAAAAATATTACCATAAACATCATGTATCCGATGGCATGCTGCTATGATTCTTAATCGTTCTTGAAGTTAGATATAAAGACCACCAAATGTACAGCACACAGACGATAAATTTTATTTATTAAGATTGTGAAGATCGGAAATTCTACAATTTCCGCTGTACTTGGTCCAATAATAGTATTACTGACATGTAATCGAATAAGTATTAAAAGTAACTAGAGGTGTGACTGTCCCAATGGGACTTAGGATACCCCCGTGTTTTTAAAATACTAAGATGTTTCACATGTCAGTAAACATTTAGTTAAAATAATAAAATAACAGTTCCCATTGCAGGTGCACAACCCTAACCCTAATCTTAAACCTATTGACCGAAAAATGTAGGAATAAAAGCTCGGACAAAATTATGCATGTTGCGAAAATGTTCTTAAGTCGAAAAAGGGGAATAACTCCACAAAAAAAAGTCGGACATACATCATAATCGCAGGTGCACAGGTTCCCATGATACTAAATATCAGTGCCAAGATTAAAAAACATTGACCTATAAATGTAGGAACAAAAGCTTGGACAAAATTATGCATGTTGCACAAAAATTTGTAAGTCAAAAAAGGGGGACAACTCCACCAAAAAATGTCTGACAGATGTCATAATCGCAGGTGCACAGGTTCCCATGGTACTAAATATCTGTGCCAAGTTTTAAAAACATTGACCTAAAAATGTAGGAATAAAAGCTCGGACAAAATTATACATGTTGCGAAAAATTTCTAAGTGAAAAAGGGGGGATTTTCGATTATGCAATTTATCTTCTGCAAATTAGTTGATATAGAAATTATATATCCCATAATTTGCAGAAGATAAATGCATAATTGAGGTGACTAATGGGTGAACATCACCAACTTCAACTTGGGAATTTCAATCTGATCATAGATCAGCCATAGCAGTTGAGGTCTAAGCAAAATAAGGTAACCAGAGCGTGAATTTGGTGATGCTAGCCCACTGTGCGGGATAATTTCACTAATTTCACCCTCTGGGGACCTCATTCTGCAAATGACAGACACTATTTGCAAGCCTGAAATCCCTGAAAAAGAATAAACTTACGACAATCGCTTTCATCAGATCCATCCTCGCAGTCCTGTCGTCTGTCACACACCTGTGATTGGCGGACACAACGGTCAATTCTGATACACTTAAATTCATCTAGTCCACATGTGAATGCTGAAAGGATAAAAGAAAACCCCATGTGTACCTTTATCATAAAACATAGGTCAAGGTAAAACATTCTCATTCATTTTGCAATAATAGTATTAGACTAATTAAATGCCCTTGTAGACAATTTAAGTTACGAAACAACAAAAATATCTCTTAGTTATGAATATTGTTAACTTTATTTTGTCTTAACTATAAAGTAACATTACATAAGAAATCTGTTTTCAGTATTTTATTTAAGAGCTCACATTTCAGTATGTGACATTCCAATATGTCATAAAGGTGATATTATGAAACAGTGATAGCATAATTGCGCAGGCTCAACTGATTGAACAGATGTGAAATTTATCATTACGTGTTTCAATTTGAGAAAATCAATGTATATTTGTGATCCGCCATATCAAATCCCGTCGGAAGTCGGGATTTTTTTACCCTGTGCCAATAATGCATTCTCTTATATATGCGAGTCGACCATAGGTCGCCTCGCATATATAAGAGAATGCATTGGCCTAATAATTTTTTACAATTTTAATAATTTGTTCTTGTATTCTTTAACAATTTTATAATTTCACCCATACAGAGCCCCAGACAAACATGAGCAGACGACACTCTTCTATGTGCTTCTATATATGTGTGGGGCTCCCTGCAGGGAAATGGATGTTTTTTTATTTTATGTCCTAAAAATTGTAAGAAACATTTATTTAAGAAACATGATAAAACATTGTTAAGCCAAAGCATTCTCTTATATATGCGAGGCGACCTATGGTCGACTCGCATATATAAGAGAATGCATTGGCAAAGGGTAAAAAAATCCCGACTTCCGACTGGATTTGATATGGCGGGTCACATTTATATAACAGGTGCATGATGACTTCTTCCGCCGATGCTTCAAGACACAAATCTACACCATTCTTCGATAAACACATGTTGAGATTTTAACCCTTCCATCAATGGAGCTTACTGAAATTTTGAGAGAGCCCTGTGCCAATGAATTCTCTTATATATGCAAGTCTCCCATAGGGAGCCTTGCATATATAAGAGACTACATTGGCCTAATAATATTTATCTTGACCTTGTTAGTATTGCATTCTCTGAAATATACAAGGCTCCCTATGGGAGACTCGCATATATAAGATAATGCACTGGCACAGGATCTTTTAGTGCTGCACCAGCGCAGCTCCCGTATTGAAAGGGTTAAGATAGGTAAATTAATTAACTTTCATCTGATACTAAATGCACAGGACTATTTTAACACTATTGAAGCTTCTATATTCAGACGTCTATTATTTGATAAATTACAGCATTATCGCTGGCTAAAAGCAACCCACAAGCCGAACTAAGCTCTTCCAAAAAGTTAATTTATACAAGAATAATATCCATGGAGCTAATTATTATCCATCCAGTGCTTTATATAGTAAAATTGACACAAAAGAGGGAAGATCTTGAAAAATATTAAAAAATAATATGTACTTGAACATTACAAATCGATTCTATTGTATGTATTTTGTAAGGCTATTCTGTGATATATTGTTTATTCAGTGTGATACCCTACTGGCATTCTGTGTCAAGATTGTGAATGCTCTACTTAAAATTTACATCACATCTAGAATCATATACATTTCCTTAATTAGATATTGCAAAATATTTGTAATTATTTTCAACAATGCTGTCAAAGACAAATTTACAACATCAACATTCACAAAATCCATGTATACATTCAACCAACTAGTCACTTCCGCATACAGACATTACCTTGTGCAACTTCAGTCTAGTATATATACCTTCTACTAATTATTACAAGGTTTCTATCTGTTTTCGACTAAGACGTCACAAGAGACTTTGTCAAGAATGTTGGGAGAATAATACATTAGTGTTCAATGACAGCAGTACGAGTCCAGCATATTAGGCCCGTTTTCACCAAGACTGCATATACATATTTAGTGTGTCAGGCATTTGCAGAATGAGATCCCCCAGAGGATTAACCCTTTACCCAACAGAACGGCCCTGTGCCAATGCATTCTCTTATATATGCGAGTCGACCATAGGTCGCCTCGCATATATAAGAGAATGCATTGGCTTAACACATTAAAAATTATAAAATTGTTAAAGAATGTAAGAAAAAATGGTAAAAAGTGTTAAAAAAAGATTTTTTTTAGGCCAATGCATTCTCTTATATATGCGAGGCGACCTGTGGTCGACTCGCATATATAAGAGAATGCATTGGCACAGGGCATAACTGTAACCATCACAATGTGGTCAATGAGCCGGTTCCAATGATATCCATATTTGTATGGTTTTATTGAGACAGACCCAAGATATTTTAGGCTGTTGAAGCTTTATTTGGCCGGTTTTGGCCGGTTTGTTGGGTAAAGGGAGTGACATTCTCCCGCTTGTAGGGCTTGTGTAAACAAATTCACCCTCTTTGTGAACCTCATACCGCTTAGGCCTCAACTGCTATGGGACTCCTAGGATCAGATTGAAGAACCCCAGTTGAAGTAGGTAATGTCCACACATTAGTCACCTCGATTATGCATATTATCTTCTGCAAATTAGTGTATATAGAAACTGAACAGAAGTGAAAAAGTAACTATAAAACAGTGTTAATTTGAGACTATAGATAGTTCCTAGAAGATGATGTCTAAGCAGAATGAGGTCCCCAGATGGTAAATTTAGTTGGACTGCTGTGGGGGATAATATTACTATATTCACCCTCTGTGGACCTCATTCTGCAAATGCCAGACACACTATATCGAAGCTTGTCCATTTTCACTACCTTTGTGTGAAAAATATATATTCCTTTTAAATTCGGAAATACACACCAATGTTATTTCTCTGATGTTTCCGATAAAGCCTCCCGTATCTTAGTGGAAAACAACAACCTTGGACTATCCACTATAAATTCACACTGCCAATATAGACAGTCTGAATCAAATGTAACATGTAACAGTCTAAACAGGTTAAAGATGCTCAAGGCCTTCAGAGTAGGTCCATGCATAATAACAAAAAAGTCTGAAAAACAACTACAGTAATGCCCTAAATAACCGACTCCTTAATCACAGCAGAATTATGGGTAATTTTTCAGGATTTAGTCCGAAATATGTATGGCAACAAGCCATATTTCCGTCTAAATCCTGAAAAGTTACCCATAATTCTGCTGTGGTTAAGGAGTCAATTATTTAGGGCATTACTGTATCAGCAACAAGTTCGTGAAAAAATAGATTGACTGTGTTCTAATTTTAATTATTACTAACTCTCCAATAATGAGATATTTCACATGTCAAAATCTTTGTTATGTAAACATTGCTGTCCCAGTGGAATTACCAATAAAAGTCAAATTAATCCAACAAGATACCAAAGTTTAATACAAATTTGACAATAAACAGTGGATAATTTAACCCTTTGAGTGCCAGGTCGATTTTTGTATCAACCCATATACCCTGTGCCAATGCATTCTCTTATATATGCGAGTCGACCATAGGTCGCCTCGCATATATAAATAAGAGAAGAGAATGCATTGGCCTAACATTTTTTTTTTACAATTTTAATAATTTATTCTTATATTCTTTAACAGACTTATTTTGTAGGTTTAGGGCCGATGAGATCGGCCCCTGGCACTCAAAGGGTTAAGGGCAAAGCATTGAAAAATATTCTGAAAATTATATTCAGACTAAAATATTTGAACATACTACACGATTAGAGATATTTGTTGACAAATCACTGTAACAGTTTTGTTTACATAACAATGGTTTCAACACACAAAATTTCATTATTTGAGAACTATCAATATTGAACATCAAAAAAGTTTATCTATTTCTCCATATTCTACTGAGTGAGGTTTTTACAGACTTTTATATTTTATTTTTTTTGCACATTTACCCGCTACGAGTGCCTTGGGTCCCTTTAATCGAGAACGGTCGAACACACATTTGATGCTGGCAATCAAGTCAATCACTCATACACATGAACACAACCCTCCTGGATGTTGGACACATATATAGAGGATACCTACAACTTTGACTGAATAAGAGAATTTCATTGGTGGGTACAAGCAAATACCGATTTTCCACGAGCAGCTTGCCACGGGTGGAAAATCAATATTTTATGTACCCACGAATGATAATTCCCGTGTTCAGTCAAAAGCCGTAGGTTTCCTTTTTATTATATACTTTTTCGTTATATCAATTTATAGTTATTTCTCTCAGGCGATTGATTTGCCGAATTAAATGTAGACGAAACGAATCAGTTGATCGCCAACAGATTGACTCATCTCTGGCTCATAGATAGAATACTACACGAAGTTTGATATCGCTCTGGTACGTGCACTCCCATAAGAGATCAGTATGGACTATCGCAATCTTGAAAGTAGATGATGTCATTTACTTCCTCAATACACCGTAATGAAGGCTAATATGAAAATCAAATAACATTTTGATAATAGCTCGCTGGGACAAGCGATTGATACGCCATTTATTTCCAGACCGTTTAGAGCTATTTCACTAGAGAGCATATAATAAAAAAGAATATCTTCCCAAAGTTTCATCAATATGACTTCGACATCAGAAGATATCCTCGAAACTTCCTTCTTTTTTTTTAGGTGTTTATAGTAACATGGTATGCACCTGTCTGTTACGACTTGAAATATGTGCAAAACTGGAACAACGCAAACAAAATGTCTGGATGGATAATGCAAGAAACTCATGAGGATGACTGAATATATGGCATGTTTGTTTATTGCGAAGATGAAAACCTTTTCCAGCTGTCTGCATATTCAGGTTTCTTTCACTTATAAGTACAATTCCAAAAGTTTGGATAGTTGCTCACGGTGATTATAATATTCGAAAACATTGGTAATAAAAATACCGCCTCAAACCAACGGTACTTAGAAAGGAATTGTAATAATCAAGCTTTTTCAATTATTGTCAAAACAATTAAATATAAGTAAGTTTAAAATTTCCGAAATAGACTGATAAGCAGTAATATTGAAAGGACATGAGTGAAAAAATGTGGATAAATACATACTCTGTAATTATTTGAATGTCGTTCCCTGCCACATATCCTAGTCTGAGGTTCCCAGAGGGTGAATTTGGTGATGCTAGCCAACTGTTCGGGAAAGTGTGACTATATTCACCCTCTGTGGACCTCATTCTGCAAATGTGATACACACTATATCCAGCCTTGCAGATATCATTCTTGGTAGTTATACTGTAATGCCCTAAATAATGGACTCCTTAACCACAGCAGAATTATGGGTAATTTTTCAGGATTTAGTCGGAAATATGGCTTGTTGCCATTCATCGGAAAGCTCTCTGGGAGAGCTTTCCGATGAATGGCAACAAGCCATATTTCTGACTAAATCCTGAAAAGTTACCCATAATTCTGCTGCCGTTAAGGAGTCCATTATTTAGGGGATTACTGTAAGCACCATTTCTATCAATAATACTATGACTTAATATCTGGTCTGCTTTTTGACATGGAGAGATCTAATATAATTACTTAACCTTGAAATACATCCCATTTCATTTAGAAATTCAGTAACTTGAAAAAAATCGCACTGACAACGGGACGTATATAACTATCAAGAATGAGAGGTAACACCGAACCGCATTCAAGTGGTTACAGAGTGTGAAATATGGGGTTCAATTATTTGGAAGTTATTTTGTTTGGTATCGGTGATGAAGGAAGAATGCATGATTTTGGGTAATCAGCAGGTAAATTATGAAGGTAAGATACTCATTCTTCTTGAAAACTATTCATGAGAAATTTCACCTTTGAAATTTCAAGACTGGGTTCAGAGGCCCAATATATCAAGCAAGAGTTTCCAAATAGAATGAGCAACTCTGAATTAAACAAGAAGGACCATCCACCAATGTCACTGAAGATAGGAGGGCGTGATACAAACATAAATATCATACATGAATATTATCTCAGGAGAGCATGATACAAACATGAACTTCTCATGACGGAAACAAGCAATGTTATTCACTGATGTCAGGGTGTTACACATAAAGCAAACCCATGGAAACCTGGCATGGTCACAAAACTTAGTCAGGGCTCAAGGCAAGCTGATGTAAGAATCCTAGCAGTGCTGATCATTAATAACAATTTTCACATGACAATAATTTGCAAGGCCCATAGGCCGAAGCCTTGAAATAATTGAGCAATTTTCAGTTATTGGCCTTGTTGCAATTTTCACTTTATTTCAGCCTGTCAGTTCAAACATTTTGCCTGTCAAAAAAGTCACAGTAAATACCCAATGTGCTAGAAAGTATCCACATTCTTCAGAGAAACTTAGCTCATTCCTGTATATTATAAAACTGAGTCAATTGCCATAAGCTTCTTAACTGGAGCTTCCTAAATTTTTTAGAAAACCCTGCGCCAGTGTATTCTCTTATATATGCGAGTATCCCATTGATAGCCTCGAATATATAAGAGAATACATTGGCCTAACAATATTTACCTTGACCTTGAAAGCCAGTGCATTCTCTTATATATGAGTGGCTCCCTATGGGAGATTCGCATATATAAGAGAATGCACTGGCACAGGATCTTTAACGCTGCACCAGTGCAGCTCCCGTCACAACAGGGTTAAGAGAATAATAGATGTTGCTTCCATTTTTCCACATAATATTTCCACATAATGTTCAAAACCCCAATTTACATTATATAAATATATATCACATTTTTTTAAATCCTGATTTCAAGACTACAAATAGGCATTTGATGATAAAATACAGGTAAAACTGAAGATTGGGTATATTATATGTCTATTTATTACATGATCCAACCCTTATTTCATTCATTAACCCTTTCAGTGCCAAGTCCGATTTATGTATCAACCCATATTTCCTTGATCATTTTTCAAATTTATTTATTATAATAATGTGATACAATGATTGAAAGAGCTCTTTCCATCAATGTATTACATTATTATATTTAATAAATTTGAAAAATGATCAAGGAAATATGGGTTGATACAAAAATCAGACTTGGCACTGAAAGGGTTAAACCCATTGTATAATAATGATATACAATGCCGTCAATGGTCATTGTATAGCACGAAATAGTGCCAGGTGTACTGAAATGTATAACTGTTGCGCAAACTTGACTTCGACTTCCAGCTTGTCGTCCATTTAGATTGCTAAACAGATGTTTGTGAAATACGTTTTATCTATCTGAGACTATTTCTTTACATGGGCAAACAACATAACATGAAGTTATAGAAGCCACTGTTAGTTTCACGTCCCATTAATTTATTTAATTATTTTTTAAGGAGGTTCTTTATCAAGTAATAAATAGAAACTACAACTCCTCCCCAGTTTGTAGCAAATTTTACAAAACTTCTTCAGTAAATTAAGTCTGCACCATGACAAAGCATCAGTCCAGACCTAATTTCCTAGACTTAGATGGTGAAGATGGTGATATGCATCCATTATTCACCTCGACTATGCATTGTGTCTTCTGCCAATTTGGGATATACAGAAACTAAACTAAATAAAAAGATCCAGAGAAGATGAGGCCTAAGCAGAATGAGGTCCCCAGAGGGTGAATTTAGTGACGATAGCCTGCTATGCTAGTGAAATTATCTATTTTTGGATGATCAGCACTACTGTTAGATCCTATGCCTGTGATTTGCACCCATCAATGTTATTTGGTGCCAGGGTTTGGAGCTTTTACTTACGACACCCTTCTTCGTCAGACCTATCTGGGCAGTCAGTGTAACCATCGCATCGTAGAGCTTTATCAATGCACTGCCCAGATTTACATTGGAATTCACTGTCCGTACACAAAACTATTGGTTCTGTTGTCAAAGAATGATCACTTGTTAGAATGCTACTCAATTCAAAATCAGTAACTGTAATCATACTGTGATCAATTTATGTCAATTAAGACTTGTTTGATATGAAAATTGTCATTCAAATGTTTGTGAATGCCATATTGTAACAATTGATAAATATGCAAATGAATAAATATTTTCTTCAGATAGAACATTAGTATTGATTTAATTTTTTCCACATTTAACATAAACAAGACATCAATGACTGTGGAGACGCTCACCAGACTGGAAAAACTGAGAAGACTGGGACTCGGAAGACCATAAGAGTTAGTACTTGTCAAATTCACTTAAAAACAAGTAGTCCTAAAGAGGGACGTAGCCTAGAGGGTCTCCGTTGAGCAATGGGGTGTCCACCTTGAAATATGGTCCAGTTCCCCCCACCCCACATAGTCAAAAGTCTGCTCCCTCCCAACTGAAGCAAACACACTCCCCCAAGTTCGTAAAATTCCTTTGCACATGTTGGAATTTTACAACTGATACCACAAGCTTTCCTAACTGTGGCAAAGTTACAACCTGACATGCTCCACTTTTTTAATGGTGGACCCCATTCAAACAAATTTTGATCCCAACTCTCCATAGGCCATATACACCAAATGCCATTTCTTGATTGGTCGAACCCATTTTAACAAATCTGTAACCCAGTCCCAAGTAACACAAGGACCCTCCATACTAGTTACTAAATATAAGCTAAATAGGACTGATGGAGGAGCTATTTAAGAATTACTATGGGGGAAGAGTTATGTCCCTGGTCACACCCCTATTTGACCTGGTGAACCCATTTCAACAAATCTGAATCCCATTCACCCAAGGACTCTCTATAACAAAATGTATGCTAAATATGCCAAATGGTTCTTGAGAAGATGTTTTAAAAATAACTAATGAGCTCTGACCCTATTTGACCCAGTGATCCAATTCTGAATCAAATCTGAATCCTAGTCACCCATACCAAATATAAGCTGAATAGGCCTGATGGTTCTTGATAGGAAGACATTTTAAGAATTACAATGGATGGACAAGTTATGTCCCTGGCTCTGCCCTTATTTGACCAGGTGACCTTATTTTAACACATCTGTATCCCTGTCACCCAGGGCCCTTCTATATAAGCTAAATAGCCCCGATGATTCTTGAGATGATATTTTAAGAATTACTATGGATGGAAAGAGAAAGGTCCCTAGCTATGCCACTTTTTTGACCATGTGACCCCCATTTGAACAGAACTGAATCCCATCCACATGGGGGCCATCCACACAAAATATGTCTCAATTCTTCATCTCAGGTTAGCTAAGAAAAATGCCTCCTTCTTTCTGATCCAGTTTCCCATATGTAATTGCCTGATAAAACAGGTATTTAGTTTTACTAACTGTCAGATCCATCATTCACACTTGGCCTTGGGAGTTTGTTATCACAAGCCATAGGTCATTTATATACAAACTCTAACAGGCAGAGAATTTTAGGGTATTAATCAAAGGAGCTGTCATTCCAATCAGATTTTGTTAACACTGCCAATTCATTTATTACTTTGTAATCAATGTGACTTCTATATGGTGTTAAGTAAACATTCTGTGATCGCAGGCACTTTCCTCATGTCTCATGGAGCTCTGAGTATAATCTGCTGTTTGCATGTTCATGATTTTAGACTGATTTAAACCAAATTTGGTTGAGTCACCCTGGTGGATGTTATAATGGTGTTATTTGTTTTTTTAATTGAGCAAGAAATTAATCTCAATTAAATTAAAAAAAATTAATTTGGAAAAAAAAACATTTTTTTTTTTTTTTCTTCAAATTAATTTTGTTTGTTTGTTTTGTTTTGTATTTCTTTTGTTGTTAAAGACATATTATGGACTTGTTCGGGTGTGTGAAACTGATAAGTTAGTACTCAGTCATTATGCCAACCTGGGTAATTTAGCATTCTACTAATATCGCCGAAAATTTCAAAGAAATTGACCATGCCATTCCATAGAAAACATCGTCTGAAGTACGCTCATTTATAAATATTTACATCTCGATTCGGGACGCAACTATCGACGAGAAACACACACAAATTATTTCGACAACGGGAGTCATTGGATTTAATTAATATTTCAGAATGGCAGTGTATGCTATCAATTTGGATTAATATTCATACAAATAACTACTTTGAGCAAGATTATTCTCCATTTCTATTTGATCACCCTTCCGGGGTGTTTCACATCACTTTAAATTGAACAAGGATTTAATCTAAAAAAATATTTTTTTTTGGAGTTGTGTCCCTGGCTCTGCCCCTATTTGACCCAGTGACCCCATTTGAACAAATCTGAACCCCAGTCACCCAAGGACCCTCCATACCGAATATAAGTTAAAAATGGCCCAAAGGTTCTTGAGAAGAAGTCATTCTAAGAATTACTATGGAGGAATAGAGTTATGGCCCTGCTTTCGCAACTATTTGACCCAGTGATCTCATTTGAACAAATCTGAATGTGAGTAACCTAGGGAACATCCACACCAAATATGAACCCATTCGGTTTTATGGTTCCGAAGAAGAAGATGTTTAAAGAATTGTTGACAGACGGATGGAAGGATGGACGGACGGATGACGGACGAGGAGTGATGACTATAGCTCCACCAGAGACTTCGTCTCAGGTGAGCTAAAAACTCTGTGCCAGGCACAGAATAGAGACCTTTTTGTAACATATATAACACACAAATATGACTGTTTATTTCCAATGATCATAGCTCACGTAAATATTTCTGCTTATACAAATGATCCCAATTTTAGTTTTTCATCCTCTCAAGCTTACCTCATTATACATTGATCTCAAAACTTAAATAAATAATTATTCACAAGAGACTATAAAATTTATTGAATACACAAGTTCTTAGAGTAAATCGGATATAATTTTTAGTAAATAAAAGTTATTTCTATAACTAAGATCAATTACTATGAAAAGCAAAGGAAATATCTCTCACTAGAGAAAACATTCAACAGAAACGTAAATATTTATCAAATAAAAGCTCAGATATCATTAGTGCATATATTAATGCACAACAATGTTGAGGTTGATTGATTGATTGAATGATTGGGTTTAACCCTTTACCCAACAAACCGGCCAAAACCGGCCAAATAAAGCTTCAACAGCCTAAAATATCTTCGGTCTGTCTTAATAGAACCATACAAATATGGATATCATTGGAACCGGCTCCTTGACCACATTGTGATAGTTACAGTTATGCCCTGTGCCAATGCATTCTCTTATATATGCGAGTCGACCATAGGTCGCCTCGCATATATAAGAGAATGCATTGGCCTAAAAAAATTTTTTAATGTGTTAAGCCAATGCATTCTCTTATATATGCGAGGCGACCTATGGTCGACTCGCATATATAAGAGAATGCATTGGCACAGGGCCGTTCTGTTGGGTAAAGGGTTAACATCATTTTAGCAACAAAGCCATATCACGACAATATTGAGGAAGTCTGACATTCACTCAATTAACTAATGAAGGACTGTAACTCTGAAAAAATACATGAACCTGGCCGGTTTTCAAACTCGATCAAGCTATTGCTGAGCAAATCTCATATATCAAGAAAATCAGTTGAATTTGTTCAAGTTATTAAAATTCATGAAAATAAACTTAAGGGTTGTAACACCACTCACAATACACAGATGGACCTGACCGGTTTTTCGAACTTGCCCAAGAGTGTTTAGCAAGTTTCAAATACCAAATATCAATGAAATTTTTTGATAATCTTATTGTTATCATGCTAAATCATAAAAAATAAAAAAGGGCTGTAACTCCGTCCACAATAAGCGGACGGACCTAACCGGTTTTCAAACTCGAGGAACATATTGTTGAGTACTCTGTAGATGCCCACCCCCGAATCAACCTCATTGATTATTGTTTCTAATCCAGTAATTTAATAGTACACTATCAGAGAAGAATTAGATGGAATTCTTTTGTGTTTGCCATTTTCAAACTGGATTGATGTCACATGCTGGCAAAACTATTGGAAACTTTGTCTAAATTTAACACTGTGACTATGAAAAAACATTAGTGAGTGGATAGCAATAAAACATTACTGACCGGATGGCAATAAGTCACAATTTCTATAATTCGTGCTTATCAAATAAAGTAGAGACAATTTTGACAGATAGCAATAAGACACTTACGACAGTCGGCTTCATCTGATCCATCAGAACAATCAGGTACCCCATTGCATCGGAACCTCTCATCTACACATAGGCCGTTTCTACAGGTGAACTCATTCTCTGTGCAAGTTCTCACTACAACGGAGGTAACATGAAACTATCTATCTATCTATGAAGGGAGGAATTCTATCAACAATCATCATGCATAATCTCAGCAAATGACAACCTGCAAATAGTGTGTCTGTCATTTGCATAATGAGGTCCCCAGAAGGTGAATTTAGTGACATGTCACCAAATTCAACTTCTGAGAACCTCATTTCGCTGAAGCCTCAACCTCTATGGGAGACCTGGGAACAGACTGAAGTTCCTCAGTTGAAGTTATTGATAATCACCCATTTATAGTCACTTCGATTATGTATTTTATCTTCTGCAAATTAGGGGATATAGAAACTTCCCAGAAGAGGAAAAGTAAATAAAAAATAATGTTACTTTGAGAATCGATATACATCCCAGAAGATGAGGTATAAGCAGAATGAGGTCCCCAGCCTGAGGGTGAAATATGTAATGCTTGCCCAATGTACGAGATAGCATCACTAAATTCGTCTCTGGGATCCTCATTCTGCAAATGACAGACACACTATATGCAGGCTTAACGAGAACCAATTTTCAAGCTTGATTTGACATCTCAATGTGCCATCCCATGACATTTTGATAAGATGTACATATGAAGCAATTAACACATACTGAGGCAGTGTCTCTACCTAATATATTATATCTATATGCCAGTAATCGAATGGTTACAGCACGAAATTTCAGAGGAAGTGCAGTGTGCTGTTCAAATAACGGTTGGTCCATTCTGTATTATCCATTGAATACATGTTCAGAGTGATACACAGCTGAACTCTCGATGAAAGGGCTACCTTTTATGTATGTCCTGGCAGCCGAGGTGGTTAGGTCGCAAAGATCATCATCGTATTCTAGGCTAGATGAGGTTGGCGCGGCTTCGAACAACAACATGGTGTAATTTGGGACTGATTTTCAAGCTTGATCTGAGTTGAGGGACATCAACCGATAAAAGGACAGTTCATTAAGAAATTAGCATTGAAGCAAATGAACAATCATACTGTGCTAGGGCCTCCATAATCTGATATCTATGTAGGAAGGAATTCTATCAACAATCAAACATGCGTAGTCGGAGAAAATAAACCTACGGCCTCAGTCAATTAATATCATGTATAGTGTCAACCATCACATATGCATTTTGGTAAAAAAAATAACAACGCATTTGATTAAATATAGGCATAATGATCCGTTTCATTGAAATCTCCCCTTTGAAAACTCAGATAGAAATATAGTGGTAACATATATGTTATTATCATTACATTATCTATATATATATAAAAGAGTAGGGTCTGTCTGTCCTGAGTTTTCTCCAAGACCCCTGAATCGATTTCAACCAAATTTGGGGTGGTGACTCGGGATATCCTGGCGGAGGTCATAACGGCGTTAGTTTTTCAAAATTTTGATCTAAAAAAATATTAAATTAAATTTATTTACATAAATTTAAAAAACACACAAAAATTAAAATAATCTCACTATGGACGTAATTCAGAATCAAATAAGTCGAATATGAACCTATGTGAATATTTAGGTCCAAATAATTCAGGCCGCCGACACTGATTGAAGGCTCCCAAATGGAACATGTTTCAGCTAGTACTTTATAAGTAACTTCGGAAAAAATGCTAGAATAATTATCATTGAATAATCACTGCATTTACATTTAAATTTCGGATTCAAGGTTGACGCTAAACATAAATATACTTAACCCTTTACCCAACAAACCGGCCAAATAAAGCTTCAACAGCCTAAAATATCTTCGGTCTGTCTCAATAGAACCATACAAATATGGATATCATTGGAACCGGCTCCTTGACCACATTGTGATAGTTATAATTATGCCCTGTGCCAATGCATTCTCTTATATATGCGAGTCGACCATAGGTCGCCTCGCATATATAAGAGAATGCATTGGCCTAAAAAAAATCTTTTTTTACCATTTTTTCTTACATTCTTTAACAATTTTATAATTTTTAATGTGTTAAGCCAATGCATTCTCTTATATATGCGAGGCGACCTATGGTCGACTCGCATATATAAGAGAATGCATTGGCACAGGGCCCTTCTGTTGGGTAAAGGGTTAACCATGGCCTAACGAAATTGAATAGAAAGGATCAGCACCATTGTACTCAACAAGGTTCACGATGCCTGCATAAGAACTCACATGGACAGGTCTCCAAGCTTTCATCTGACTGATCGGGACAGTCTGGGTATCCATCACAAATCAGTCTCTCATCAATACACGACAGGTCCTTACACTGGAAGTCTCCATGTTTGCATGGTGGAACTGTAAAATTAATGAAAGGTATCGAGCATTATAGCCGAAGAAACGTCAGCAAAATAAAATATATATAGAGATAGAGATTCACCTACCTGCAACATTCGGAGTGTTAGTTGTATGGGGCCTGGTTCATTCAAGTTCGTAGCAGCACAATTCTGAGATGGAAACCGTATTTGAATAATCAACAAGGGCGGAACATCGGTATAATCCGTACCACCTCACAAGGTGGTGTGAAAATTGTGACATAACCTCACTGATTAATTTCAAATATGGCGGTGCCCATTAAACTGATGTTTCAATATTCAATTGGGAATACTCTTTCGATGATATAAACTATTTCTGTTCTAATATGACATCTTATCATCGAATTAAATTAATAAAATTAAAATAGATGGTTTAAAGCGTAATGAACTAAATTTTGACAATAGATGTAACGAGTTTGATATGAATAAAGTAAAGGAATGTATCTAAAAATAGATTAACAATTTGAAAAAATTAAGCTAGAGAAAATTTAACTTAATATCTTCAAGACATCATTTTGAGTCATACTTTGTATTCCTTATGAACATATCGAATGATATGACATATTCACTGTGTAAATAAAATGTTTGCATTGAACACATTTGACAAAACCACTTGTAATACCAGTAAGTGGATTCTGTTATGGCCTCGGATACAATTTTGAAGAAGCGAGCACGTGACATGTTCCACTAAAAATGTTCAGTTTTGGTTGATTCATCTGCTTAGTACCATCACAGAATCATGCTGTGCCAAAAGTGTATCAACCAGGACGATGGAGTAAACACACAAAACAGTGAACACTCTCATGCATGACTAGAAATCCAAAATAAATTATAGTTTATTTCCAACTTTGAAATAATGTTAAACTTATCTTGCTTGCAACTGTATGCAGGTTAACCCTTCCATGACTGGAGCTTCCTGAAATTTTGCGAAAACCCTGTGCCAATGCATTCTCTTCTATATGCGAGTCTCCCACAGGGAGCCTCACATATATACATGTACATGTAAGAGATTACATTGGCCTAACAGTATTTACCTTGAACTTGTAAGCCAGCGAATTATCTTACATATGCGAGGCTTCCTATGGGTGACTCGCATATATAAGAGAATGCACAGGCACATGATCTTTAATGCTGCACTAGTGCAGCTCCTGTTACGAAAGGGTTAATTAAATAGCAATTAATTGAAGCAAATTCAAAAGCCAACCAACTCTATTTGAGTTGTGCTTTGTGTGTGAGATGTGTCAATGCTGTCAGTATATTAAGGTAAATGTTTGGGTTTAGAGTGAGCGAGTGAGTTAAGCGTTATCATAGAAAGCATGCATGATCTAGTGGAGTAGAGATGGCATATTTCCATTCAGATGGTCAGAGATCCTACAACTTTTTTTCGAATTTTGTAAAAATAAGAACTTTTCCTGATCACTTTTTGTTAATGTTCACTAGAATATGAAGCATTTGATGAAGAAAATAGTTGTACGTGAGCTCTTTCTTTTTGCGTTCTCCTTTTATTTTCATTATTTTTTTCATATCTGTTTAAAAAAAAAGAAATATCTTAGTTTATTTGTATAAATTGAATAAAAGATGGCTTCTAAAAATATTGTGAAACTCATATGTTTGTTGATTGTTTTGGGTAGTGACAAATATATAAAAAAATTCCCTGTTGCGCTGTCTTGCGTTTACATTTGTTTCAAATGTTGAATCAAAATGTCAAATTTCCCAATTAAACGAACCAGGTTGAATCAGCCAGAGTCTATTTTCATCATTTACATTAATGTTGCCCATCATTTACATGCCACGACAGTTATTAAAATTCTTTCCAAACTTCATAGAATATCTATATGATCATCTTATTGAACTCTTCTTCCATTGATAAATGTCCTGATTAGTAATTTATCTGGAAGCGAACATCGCAACAGACAGAGTCATTCCAAAACGCTGTACAGAATGGGAGGAGATAAAGAGCTAGTCAGAGCAACAAAGCTTCATGTATTTTCCAACTTCTTCAGAAGAGAGGTTTGTATAATAGCTAAGGCAACACAATTTAATAGCCTGGTTTATGAACCCCTGCTACAACTTTTTCCTCAATATTTAAAAAAAAAATAAAACTTTTTTACAATTGGTTTATGTTCATGCTGATTAAAATATGAAGCATGTGGTCACAGTAGTGAAGAATATATTTGCTTTCATCTTCTTTTCCGTTTATTTATACAGCTTAATGGGATAAAAATACCAAATAACTTTTTTTGTATTCAAATATCTTGTGAAATTATGGACAATTCTTCTATTTGTCAATTGTGGTGGTGATGCATATTTTTATTTTTTTCCCCTCCGGCATCTACTTTTTTCAATTCAAATTTTAGTTGATCAGGCTATTTTATTATTGTGGCCTAATAAGAAAATAGAGAAAAAAGAAATAGAAGTTTTTTTGAGACATCAACAACAAGACAGACTGAGGCTTAATCAGGGACAGAGATACATGTATACATTATTAAAAACAGCGTATTTTAGTTCCAAAATAGGAATATTTTCATGAGTCAATAATAAATAAATCCAGGTGGTGAATATACGACTGTTGATGACCTCAGCATTGATGACCTCAAAATATTGTGCTGGACATTTGCAGAAAGAGGGCGAATTTAGTGACATGACCTCATTCTGCTTAGGCTTCATCTTCTCTGGAAATTATCTTTATTATCAAAAAGGAAGTTTCTTTAGAAACTTCTTTGGAAAGTTTCTTTTTTAGTTCAGTTTCTCTATATCCTCAAAACGGCAAATGACACAATGCATATAAATCAAGGTGCCCAATGGGTGCACATCAACGTCTTAACCATTTACCCAACAAAACGGCCAAAACCGGCCAAATAAAGCTTCAACAGCCTAAAATATCTTCGGTCTGTCTCAATAGAACCATACAAATATGGATATCATTGGAACCGGCTCCTTGACCACATTGTGATAGTTACAGTTATGCCCTGTGCCAATGCATTCTCTTATATATGCGAGTCGACCATAGGTCGTCTCGCATATATAAGAGATTGCATTGGCCTAAAAAAAATCTTTTTTTAACACTGTTTACCATTTTTTCTTACATTCTTTAACAATTTTATAATTTTTAATGTGTTAAGCCAATGCATTCTCTTATATATGCGAGGCGACCTATGGTCGACTCGCATATATAAGAGAATGCATTGGCACAGGGCCCTTCTGTTGGGTAAAGGGTTAACCATCTGGGAACTTAAATCTGAGTCCAAATCTCCTATAGCAGTTGAGGCCTAAGCAGAATGAGGTCAGCAGAGGACGAATTTAGTGATGCTAGCCTGTTGTGTGGGGTAGTGTCACTAAACTCACCCTCTAGGTACCTCATTCTGAAAAGGTCCCGGCACTATATTTTCAGGCTGCTCTTGTTGATGATGACCTCAGTCTGGCTGTAAATAATATTCAGAAAGAATCATGTTCACACAGGATAGGTGTAGACTCGTCTCTCTTCATACTAACCACAATACTGTTGTTCCTCATCGCTTCCGTCTCTGCAGTGCCGCGTTCCGTCACATGTGAAATATCGCGGGATACACTCTCCGCTACTGCACTGATATTCATCAAGGCGACAAGCTAAGCATGATGGGTAGAGAGAATGCTTATGGTAAATGGCAAGCAATGCACACTGAAGTGAAGTGCTACATGAATCGATGTTTAGGCATTTTTTTTATTTCATTTTTTGTCGGTTTACGGATAATTATTTTTAAAGAAAAGAAAAATTAAAACTGGTTCTGAATTTATAGTTTTTTCATTTTATCAAAAATTCGAACAGGAAGATATAAATAAATCCAAATATTTAGACATACAGTAATGCCCTAATTAATCGACTCCTTACAAGCCATATTTCCGACTAAATCCTGAAAAGTTACCCATAATTCTGCTGTGGTTAAAGGAGTCGATTAATTAGGGCATTACTGTAATAGTACAATGAGCCTCTAATTAGGGCCCTGCAAATATTAGATTTAAGATTAAACCGAATCTTGAAAGCGAATCAGCATCTCGGTTTTGAATCGAACTGAACCTCCAAACACCAAAATTTCTGGGAGGTTTGTCCCAATTACAGCCCAATAGAAATAGTTTTATTTCATAGGCTGGCCTTTTTGATGCTCATTAATTATTATTACCAGGTAAATTTTTTTGTTATAAAAGTCTCAGAAGAAATTATACAAGTGCTGATTGCAAATTTCATTTTTGTTATGCTTTTTAGGGTAGGCCGTAGAATCCGTAAACCAACAAATAAAAAAGAAAGTGGTCTTACTATGGTGAATTTTATATAATGAGTACCAGTATCATTATAAAGTGTGGATACAACAGATCAGTAGAGAAGCAATTTTCCTTTTACAGTATTTTGAGATATTATCACAATTAATTTCGGAATATCTTATCGAACATTTCGAATGGTTCACACCTTTAAGAAACAAATTGATATGAAATAGAATTATGAGAAGAGCAGAACAAAAATCAAACACCTATAGCCAAATACCGCAGGATTTATAATTGAAAATATCAGATATATAAATCATATGGGGAGATTTTCTGATTTTCATAATAAATTGTCTACTATTGTCTATTATTGTTACCTTGCAATGACATATTTTAAAATTTGATTCTGAATTAACAACATCCAATGTAAAGGACTTACTTGAATAAACTGTTAGCAGTAAAGTTCTCTACTGTCTTACATCATAGATGAATATTTTATTCATTTTTCAATAACAATTTGAAAGATAATTGAAATTTAATCCACAACCATATATTTATTTCACCATAGTACCTTTGGGGAGATAAGAATTACTTCAACAACGTTTGTACAATGTCAATGATTAGGCCAGAATATAAATATTCTGTGTTCGCATGCACTTCCCTCAAGCTCATAAATCTCATACAGCCTCATTTAAAAATATTTGTACATTTAAGCAAAATTTCACAAAAATTATAAAAATTTGATCTTAAAATAAATATGTAACTAGAAATTTAGGTTGGTTTGTGTTGAATAAATACAAAAATTGTAGGTTATAATTTAAAAAAAATAAATAATAATAATTATAAAAAAAAAACCTCAACCTCTCACAAAATCTCCCTGTATAATTACCTGAGAACACAGACATTTATTTTAATGGCCTTAAAGCAAGCACTGTGATTGGTTAAAACATCATGAAATGGCCAATGGTAAGCTCTGTATGGTAATCTGTGATCATGCTGGTCCGGTTACCTTACAATGACATTCAATGATTGATAGCTGATCAAATTTAGCAATATGAAATGCTTCAGAACAGTTTCTTATTAGGATAAATCATTATCAATGGAAATGAACGATAACATAGTAAAGCTTTAGCATTTGCTAAATCTAATGCAAGCACAGCATCTCGTATGTAGCTTGTTAAAGTTATTACTTATTTTGAATTTTGTTTTATTCTGGTCATGTTAGCCAAATGAATCTCTGGTGTAAAAGTTATGCGTCGATTAGTCTTTATGAAATTTTTCATCACCCTTACAGGTAACTCAATTAGAACTAAAGCATAGCTCTAAAAGAATGTGATAATATTATGAATGGTTTTTCAATCAGAATGTTATGCAAGATGTGTTGGATGCTATATCTAACACTGAAATCAAGCCTCATAATATGTAAAAGGTAACAGGTAAGGCCAATATAAAAAAGTTACTTGATTTACATCCCCTCCCGACCATATTTTCAGTCCCCGCCTCTAAGTTATTTTTATTTGGATATCATTTATCTAAATTTTTTCTCATGCCTTAACCCTTTCAGTGCCAGGGGCCGATCTCATCGGCCCTAATTTACGGTCTGTAAAATCGGCTTTAAAAAAATTAAAAAATTATTATTATTTTTTTGTTTTAGATTTTTAAAAAATTATTAAAATTGTAAAATATTGTAAAAAATAATAACAAATGATGAAAAATTGTTAGGCCAATGCATTCTCTTATATATGCGAGGCGACCTATGGTCGACTCACATATATAAGAGAATGCATTGGCACAGGGTATATGGGTTGATACAAAAATCGGACCTGGCACTCAAAGGGTTAACAGTCAAATTACATTTCAATGCCCCATAATCAGTCTATTTATATTGGTATAAAGATATGATTATTCATCCTCAATTATTTTAGGATGGTTTCCGGTTGCCAAAAAATTAATCGCTAGAGTTGCAGGAACTTCTGATTTAAGGACAGTTAGTCACTCAATGTTGTCGTGTAAATTGATTTTGATGTACATTTTTGCTGTCTCAAGGATGGTGAAAATTTTGAGCTACTTTAATAACTTTTAGAAGTGCCAGAAAATAGCCCTCCCCAGCTTTCATGCCTGCAAAACCAAAAATATTGTGTGCAGAAATTATGAGCTTCAATAAATTCTCTTGTCAATGTACTTATCATATATGTTGATATTTTGTGTGTGAGCATGCATTATCAGTGATATGTTAACATTGATAACATTGATTCTACAGGATCATTGCATCTGTTCTGGTTTAAAATAATTAATTTAATATTAAACATGTATTCAGGACTCAACGCTATTCTACATCGTCTCCAATATTTAAAATAACTATGGCCAAAAATCTATCAGTGAGATATATCAATATATTTATTTATTGTAATAACAGTGACAGGTTCAGCAAGTTTTGAAATAAGTCTTGAAATAGTGTGTCTGTCATTTGCAGAATGAGGTCCCCATAGGGGGGATTTAGTGGTGCTATACTGCAGTGGGCTAGCATCACTAAATTCACCCTCTGGGGACATCTTTCTGCTTAGGCCTCATCTTCTGGAAAGTATCTATAGTCTCAAATTAACAATGTTTTAGTTACATTTTCCCTTCTGTTCAGTTTCTATAGCCCCTAATTTGCAGAAGATGAAATGCATGATCGAGGTGACTAATGGGTGAACATCACCAACTTCAACTGGGGAACTTCAATCTGATCCAAGGTCTACAATAGCAGATGAGGCCTCAGCAGAATGAGGTTCCTAGAGGGTGAATTTGGTGAGGCTAACCAACTGTGTGGGATAGCGTCACTAAATTCACCGTCTGTGCATCTCATTCTGCAAATGACAGACAGGATCAGATTGAAGTTGGTGATGTTCACCCATTAGTCACCTCAATTATGCAATTTATATTCTGCAAAGTAGGAGATATAGAAACTAAACACAAGGGAAAAAGTAACTAAAAACAATGTTAATTTGAGACTATATATATACTACCCAGAAGACGAGGCCTCAGCAGAAAGAGGTCCCCAGAGGGTAAATTTGTCCTATGGGAACCTCATTCTGCATATATCAGACTTGAATGTGGTTTGATTGTCTTCTTTTTATAGAAAAATAAGTTAATTGTGGCCATTAATTGATTTAAATAAAACTTTGTAGCTGTTTTCTTGTACTGGATGGAACCTGAATAAATCTTCAATAACGAACAACAGTGAGATTCATGTGAAGGTCAGATGCCACATTGATAAGCAAACGGTATATAATTCAATGTTTGCGCAAAAATTACTTACCTTCGTAATTCATGATGGCTCGGATGGCGTATGTCCGTTTATCAACTCTGTGATCAGAATCCAGGTAATTGAATAACTCTCCATTGTTCAGATCACCAGAATAAATGTTAATAACATATGAGTCGAAAAACTCGGTCGATGGTAATAAATCATCAGCAACGGAAGCAAAATCAACGACGCCCTCCTCTGTTGCAAAAGGATAAATCAGTGCGATAAAGTCTCCTTTCTGTACGAACAAACGAGTTGGAAGTGTGACGACGGTTTTGCCGATTTGACTTGGAGGAAGCTCAGTTTTGTGGATCAGGATGAATTCATTGTTGTTGTTGGGATTTCTTCTGACGACGGCAGCATATCCTACACCATACGGGATTACACGGTAATATTCCCATCCAGTTATGTATCCGTCGCACAGAAATTCATTGGTGACCATGAATATAGCTCTGTTGTCGCCTCCGCTTCCCTTGATTCTTTCAGCAGCTCGTCCAACAAAATTTGGGCAAGTCGGAACTGAGGAATTTAAACAAAAAAGGAAATCAGAAGATTAACAAGAGCAATGTCAGGAGTGGCATAATATGCCCAATAACCTTTTCATGACGGGAGCTGCACAGAGGGTGATTATTGATGCAATTATACACTCCATCATCATTTTATCATAAATTTTTTTATCATGACATACTCAACAACAGCACCACCATGGTGGCATAATACGGCCGTTGGTTTGTTTCATATTGCATTTCAGAAAGATTCCAAGGCCGAAAAACCAACAAAATTTTAAAATCCGATAAAAAACCTATAAGTCCAAAATTGAACTTGACCCATAGTTTATGGTTGTAGACCTGCATACAAATTTCAATCCATTCAGTTATCATTAACTAAAGTTATCATCCAGAAACAAAAATTTAGCCCAATATCAACAAAGGGTCATAACTCTTGTGAGAATGGGCAGCCAAACCCCAAATCGAACTTGACCGTTGTTTTGTGGTAGTGAACCAACATACAAAATTTCATTAAATTTAGTTCACTAATGTTATCACCAAGAAAAGTCGAGATTTTTTTACCCTGTGCCAATGCATTCTCTTATATATGCGAGTCGACCATAGGTCGCCTCGCATATATAAGAGAATGCATTGGCCTAACAATTTTTTATCATTTTTTTTAAATAAATGTTTCTTACAATTTTTAGGACATAAAATAAAAAACATCCATTACCCTGCAGGGAGCCCACACATATATAGAAGCACATAGAAGAGTGTGGTCTGCTCATGTTTGTCTGGGGCTCTGTATGGGTGAAATTATAAAATTGTTAAAGAATACAAGAAAAAATTATTAAAATTGTAAAAAATTGTTAGGCCATTGCATTCTCTTACTAGTATATATGCGAGGCGACCTATGGTCGACTCGCATATATAAGAGAATGCATTGGCACAGGGTAAAAAAATCCCGACTTACGACTGGATTTGATATGGCGGGTCACATATATGAATGGATGGACAGACCAAAAAAATAATAATTACTTACCACATACAGCTCTGTCCTCATCTGATAAATCAGAACAGTCAGGAACACCATTGCATCTAAGGTGAGATAGAATACACTGTCCACTGTTGCACTGGAATGTTTTGTTGTGATTTTTACAACCTGGAAGAGAGTCAACATAATTCATGGAAACGATGGCTATAATAAATAGAACTGCTGTGAATGGATTTAAATTCTTTGGTAACAATTTTTGTGGTTCAGCCATTTATTACTTTTTCATGGGTTCGTAAATTTGTGGGTCTGCCGTAACGAACTGTCACCTCTAAATCCCAAATAACAACAATCAAATCCAACTAATAGAAGTGCAGCGACATCAGGATTTGATTACATACTCAATTGACAGGTATGCTTGTTGTATCTCCCATATCCAGTGCACTGTCCTAGTTGCCCACTTAACATTCACTGACAAGCATGAATTTAATGTGTCTGACATTTGTAAAATGAGGTCCCCAGAGGTTGAATTTAGTTACACTACCCCACATAGCAGGCTAGCATCACCAAATTCACCCTCTGGGGACCTCATTCTGCATGGCCTCATCTGCTATCGGAAACATAGACTCAGATTGAAGTTCCAAAATGGGGAATATGTTGATGTACCCCCAATGGGAACCTCCATTATGCAATGTGTCCAATTTGGGGATATAGAGAAGCTAGACTAAAAATGAAATAGAATCTATGTGAAAAAGTTTCTATAGAAATTTTTATAAAAAAGAAACTTTCCAGAGAAGATGAGGCCTAAGCAGAAAGAGGTCCTCAGTGGGTGAATTTGGTGATGCTAGCCCACTATCACTAAATTCACCATCTGGGGACCTCATTCTGCAAATGACAGATACAGTAATGCCCTAAGTAATCGACTCCTTAAACACAGCAGAATTATGGGCAACTTTTCAGGATTTAGTCGGAAATATGGCTTGTTGACATTCATCGAAAGCTCTCGGGGAGAGCTTTCCGATGAATGTCAACAAGCCATATTACTTAGGGCGTTACTGTACACTAAATTCAGGCTTGGTCACTGAGTAACAATATGAATAACATGAATACTCTGTCTACCCAATCGTATAAATGGTACTTGTTGAGGCACTTCCATTGAAGTAAAAATCCAAGTAGCACAACATTAGACTTACTAAAGCAGGTGTTGCCAGACTCGTCACTGCCATCTGAGCAGTCTGGGACGCCATCACATGTCTTTTCATCATCTACACAATCCTGGTTTCCACATGTGAACTGGCCTTGGCGACATCCTGCAATAATGAAAACAATCGGATAACTATAATTAAAGTTATCATCTGGAAACCAAAATAATCGGCAAATTCTAAGTCGACAAAGACAATAACTCTGGTAAAAATGGGCAGACCTAACCCAAATTTGATATTGACCTGCATTTACTAAGTCAGGAAAGCATCCGAGATGGATGTACAGACACCACTGATTTCTATAGTCTCCCAAAAATAAAAACATTTTGGGGGACAAATGTTAGGCCAATGATCATATAAATCTTATAAATGACGCTATTGAAAGCTTTCAACCGTGTGTCTTCTTTGGTTGATATATCGTGAACCACGAACTGCATGGTGTTGATCAATGTACATATATAAAACAACAATTATGGTGAATAATCCAATACGAAGATACAATGTGGGTAACAAAGGGAACTAATTACAGTAATGCTCTAAATAATCGACTCCTTAACCACAGTAGAATTATGGGTAACTTTTCAGGAATTAGTCAGAAATATGGCTTGTTGTCATTCATCAGAAAGCTCTCGGCGAGAGCTTTCCGATGAATGGCAACAAGCTATATTTCCGACTGAATCCTGAAAAGTTACCATAATTCTGCTGTGGTTAAAGGGTTGATTATTTAGAGCATTACTGCATGCAAATAGAACTCAGATGAAAGGAAACATTATTACCGTTCTCTATTTGCACATAAACAAGCCTTCAAATAGTGTGCCTGTCATTTGCTGAATGAGGTCCCCAGAAGGTGAATTTAGTGACACTACCCCGCACAGTGGGCTAGCATCACTAAATTCACCCTTTGGAGAAAACATTCTGTAAATATCAGACCCACTATTTCAAGCTTGATAACATGCACCTGTCAAGTTGCATCATATGGAAGAGAAACTGAATTTGATTGGTTGGTCAAATAAAATTAACGAATCAGGCATCTTGCCAAAAGCATGCAGACAACTCAGTAACTTGCTATAAAATCTTACCGCAGTTTTGTTCATCACTTCGATCTCGACAGTCAAAGACACCATTGCACCTTCCTCTGCGGTCAATACATTCACCAGTATCGCAACGGAACTGACCCTCCGGGCATGTCACTGGTGCTGTGAAGAGTTATTGTCCTTTATTAACCCTTTACCCAACAGAAGGGCCCTGTGCCAATGCATTCTCTTATATATGCGAGTCGACCATAGGTCGCCTCGCATATATATCAGAATGCATTGGCTTAACACATTAAAAATTATAAAATTGTTAAAGAATGTAAGAAAAAATGGTAAAAAGTTTTTAAAAAAGATTTTTTTTAGGCCAATGCATTCTCTTATATATGCGAGGCGACCTATGGTCGACTCGCATATATAAGAGAATGCATTGGCACAGGGCATAACTGTAACTATCACAATGTGGTCAAAGAGCCGGTTCCAATGATATCCATATTTGTATGGTTCTATTGAGACAGACTGAAGATATTTTAGGCTGTTGAAGCTTTATTTGGCCGGTTTTGGCCGGTTTGTTGGGTAAAGGGTTAAATATTCTGTCTTGAAAACTATTAATCAGAACTATTGAGAAAGAGATCCAGTCTTTAATACCAAAAGGGGACTAAATAGTGAATTATATATAAATCCAGTCTTAAGTTACCAAAAGGGGACTAAATAGTGAATTATATATAAATCCAGTCTTACCAAAAGGGGACTAAATAGTGAATTATATATAAATCCAGTCTTACCAAAAGGGGACTAAATAGTGAATTATATATAAATATCAGTTGCACAACCATTTGTTTCTAATTACAAAGATTGACCATCTAAATTTGGAAATTGAAAAGGTAGTTGACATGAATTGAATAGTCACCTAATAAGCCCTAATTATAGTGTTTTAGTCGCTCTAACTTTTGAATTTATCGGAACCTGTAAACCATACCACTTGAAGTAATAATATTAATAATTATATAAAGTTTACAGGTATAGTTCTTGGTAGCGTTAGGAGCTGAATACAGGCCCATTTATGAAATTCCAACAAAAAATGTAAAATTAACAATTTTCCCCTTATTTCTACTCAAAAAATTCCCAATTCAATAAGATGATAAATTTGATTGACTGGTTTTAGTTTATGAGATTCCCAAAGATTTACTTCATGTTTTGTTTCTTAAATCTGATGTGATTAATTGAAGGAATAGGAATAGTATGCAGTAGCAATAAAAAGTATAGTTTATATTTCTCAGTGACAGTAGAGTAAGGGCAATGAAAAAGTTTGTTACTACAAAATAGGACATGATGCTATTAGCCCTTAGGGTTATTGGTCCTTGCTACCGACTCAAAACACGCATCTATATGTACGTCAGTTGTGTATAGATCTCTACCATTTGATTTACGTGTATATATTTATAAAATAAACACAAAATAGAAACTCATAACAACTATGTGATCTTCATCATAAAATTTATTTTTGGAACATGATCATATTTGAGCATACCTCCCACAAAAATCTCCCGGATTGCCATTTTCAAAACTTAACAGGTCTGGCTGTAACTACCGTGTGATGTCAGTTTTACAAAATTGCATACACCATTAGATTTACAGAGAATGAAAAATATGTTTTGTCAGTAAACTGACCGATTCTCTGAATTATCTGCAAAAGAGAATCTAATTTCTCAAGCTCAAGTGTGAGAGCATACAAACAATTTAAACACACAAACACATGTCTCATGCAAAAAAAAAAGCACCAAAAAAAAAAAAAAACATGCAAGGTATGCTTCATAATGCTTGCAACAAATTAGCTTATCTTTTTCACTACTATCTGCTGTTTTTACAACATGCATTGAGTCATCGATGATCAGGCAATTTGGAATAAAAATCACTCAACTTTTACCTCCCTATACAAATTTCTGTTGACTTTGATTTCTGTGAAGTATGTCTGTACCTTTTAAGTACATAATAGTTGGTGTGTACTTTCATGGTTGGTGTGTACGTTAAATAAAAATGGTAAAATACTGAGGAATGTGTCATTTTGAAATAGATACTATATTGAAGTACACAAGATTTTTTAAATTGAAGAATAACCTAAATTAAATGTCTTTTTAATGAAAGCTTAAGTTATCCACAAAATTATTTAATGATAAAACATGTTTGGTTAGACATTGTATATTGAACAAAGAGCTATAAGAAAACAAATTTTATAGGCATAATGACAGTATTTTCTACTTTAATAGATTGTGATGAAATGTGTTGGGGCAAAGAGTCCAGTGTACTCATTTGAGATGGGTATATAATATGTGACTAGTCAGTCGGTATTATTTGGTTAGAAATGACATCAGACAGTTTTTTTCTTTCATATAGAGTTCACGGCATAGAGCTCATTTCATATCATGATATATATATATTTTATTATCCACCCCTTAACTGACACTATTTCTGATTGGGCAAAAGCAGCCACGTGATAATCCGGAAAAAGTCATATTGGACTCCCAAGTGTGCAATATCACTTTTTTATCGGGACTCTTGTGACGTCACAAATTAACTATTGGGAAATGAATCGGTGAAATTGTGATGCGCACGCAACACTGGTGGATTTAGCAGACGTTTCACTTCCGCAATGAGTTTTTTAACTCTTTTTTTTTTAATTTCTGTGTTTACTGTTCCAAATCATGCTTTATGATGATCAAATACAGGCTTTTATTGAGAATTAAGTGCCGACAAATACCAAAAATAACAACTCAAGTTTTATTCCCAAAATTTGGATAAACATACAGATGGATAATAAAAATGTCATTATACAATGTTGTGTACAGTATGAGTTTTTCTTGTACTCATCCATGTTGTGGTGAAAAGTCATATTGGACTCGAAACTGCGTGTCTCGTCCAATATAACTGTTCACCACAACCTGGACTCGTACAAGAAAAACACATACTGTACACAACATTGTATAATAACTTTATATTATTACAGCAGTGAAGTGATATTGATCTCCATATCACGTCAAGTTGAGAAGTTGAGATCCCAAAGCTGCCGAGTCTGATCCGGGATCTCACCTTCTCAACAAAACATGATGTGGAAGCCAATATCACTTCACTGCTGTGATAATGTGTTCATTACATAAATTAGAGGAATTGAATTTTGTTGCGATTTAACACAATTACCCAGAAATAATCCATAATAATAGATCGTAACTTGGGGCTATATTTTTTCACAAATTGTTGACGGAGAATTGCCTTAGTATACATGCACAGAAGGATATGAGAAAGTACACCGGCATATACAACATCGGAATCAAATGTATATTTGAGTATTCGCTATATTTAGATCGAAAATAGTTCCATCGATCAGCCTCGTTCTCGTTCAGAGTCACACAATACGGATTCTGAAAACAAGTGTGGTTTCTGATGATTCAGTGTGGTTTCCAACGAAAACTTTACCAGAAAATGCCATATTTTGATGAGAAAAATCAGTCATATAATAAATATAGATATATGTACATGCATAATTTATTTATATATCAATGAACGCAGGCACCTTCAAGTTTCTATCATGCTCTCTATCTTACGCTATTCAAAGAAGAAACACACGCAAATCATCTACGTTTTGTCTACATACATAGATATGGTTGGTATGAATGTGTGGAGGAAATGAACATTACATCAAACTTGTTTATCACACAAGAGTACAGTAGCTGCAGACAGCTTGTATTTTGTGCTGATACAAATAGGTGTGCTATGTTCATTTCTATAACACATGCACGTGGTTCTAATTTTATTACACACCCAACATTTAATGTCTTAATGTGGCAAGATATATTTTTAAAATTATCAACTCAAAAAAGCTTGCTATCGATGGTAAAATATAAAGATGTCTTCATTGTTTCAGACCTCCAGTTACAACAACGATATAACAAACATAATTTGACATCACTGTTAATACATATAAAAATAAATAAAAACCAAAATGGCACGAGTACTTTAATTTATGCACTAATAACTGAATAAAAAAATGAAGCAGTTTTCATAAAAATTAGCCAGAAAACCTGAATACATCTTTAACCCTTCTGTACTAAATACTCATTGATGAGTAGTTATCCCTTAACCCTTTACCCAGCAGGAGGGCCCTGTGCCAATGCATTCTCTTATATATGCGAGTCGACCATAGGTCGCCTCGCATATATAAGAGAATGCATTGGCTTAACACATTAAAAATTATAAAATTGTTAAAGAATTTAAGAAAAAATGGTAAAAAGTGTTAAAAAAAGATTTTTTTTAGGCCAATACATTCTCTTATATATGCGAGGCGACCTATGGTCGACTCGCATATATAAGAGAATGCATTGGCACAGGGCATAACTGTAACCATTACAATGTGGTCAAGGAGCCGGTTCCAATGATATCCATATTTGTATGGTTCTATTGAGACAGACCGAAGATATTTTAGGCTGTTGAAGCTTTATTTGGCCGGTTTTGGCCGGTTTGTTGGGTAAAGGGTTAAGAAATGTTCAGATAATAAGTTCAACAAGGGTTGTTTGTTGATTTTATTGTCTGAACATTTCCCACCAATGAATAGTACTCCTTATACACTAGTATTAACAGTAGTCTGTTCTTATTTCCTGAAAGTTTCTTCAGATGAAAGATGAATAATAGACCCTTCCCATGTATACTTTTATGATTGAATTGCAGAATCTATTTAGTGTAAACAGAGCTAAAAAGTTGTGTGCTCTTGGAACATGCGTACGGACAACAATGTCACTACTCTTCCTTCTGGGTATGTAATAAAATGAACCTGCAACACACAAATGCATATTTGCTGCAACAATGCAAAGGTACTATCCAGAGTGGACCCTAATGGTCCCCTCTATATAATTCAGAGTGAATCCTAATGATTCCCTCTATATAATTCAGAGTGAACATTAATCAAGAGTTCCCTCTATATCTTGCAAATATCATATCTTGAGAGCTGAAGCGAAATAACTATCTATTCTCATATTATTGTGCTCTCACGAGCCTCATAATACTGCATGGCCAACAAATGATATTTTATTATACATCCACTACTAAGTACTTTAGACAAACTTCTTCCATACTCTCGGACTCCAAATAAACGTGCATGCACGTTTATTATTTCAGGCGGAAAATTCCCCCCTGTACGCTGCTTATTTGGGTCTGCACGTTTATTTATTTTTCAGTAAAATAATTTGTACCAAAAGTGAACCGTCAAATTCATCAACAAAGTGAAAGTTATACCACTGTAAAACATGTTTTCACTTCAAATTTAGGGAAACAGTTTGACAGTTATTATAGTCAATACGTCTCTCGCTTGAGAGGAATTCCCAAAAATGAAAATAGCAGGGCGAGCCAGGTGTTTACCTCCCCACATTCATTTGAAAGTGGTCGCATCCGACTAGTAAGCAGAGTATCCATTACTTTCGCGCACGTGATTGTTAGGATTATCTCATTATCAGGGGGACGCACCATGTTCTTCCAGAATACACATTTCCCCTCCTCGCATGCCATTAAAAGTGGACCCATCGGTTTCCGATTAAGCTGTGTATTCATGACGTTTGCGCACGTTTTCATCAGGATTATCTCATTATTAGGGGGGACGCACCACGTGCTTACCGGAATACACATTTTTTACTGTGGCAGTGTGGGGCTCCATTTAGGCCCCAGATATTTTCGTTTTAATGATCTCAATAAAACGCTCAATACTGCCATAAACCAACAATTTTATAAGAGGTTTATAAAATATTTGGATCATTGAAAGTGTAATAAAATGTTACTTTATAGTTGTGAAGCTTAGTCTATAATTAAAAATGGATGTAGAATAAAACATCGGGGCCTCTTTACGCACTGTCTTTAGGGAATTTATGTAAAAATTGTTGTTTCCCCGTGAGAATTCAAACATGGCGGACACTTTTTGTCCAAAAAAAACAAAAATATAATCTTGCGGAGAAGGAAAAGCTTGCCGAGTTATGTATAAAATATAAAAATTTCACATCCTCACTGTTAATTTTATAAACATTTGCTGGAAATTCCCCCCTGCACTATTATTTAGGTCTGCATGTTTATTAATTTTTAATAAAGTTCACCCCTGTACTATTATTTGGGTCTGCACGTTTATTTGGAGCCCGAGAGTAAAGTTTTAATAAAGTTCAAGAAGATATAACCATAAAGTTAGAGGACAAAATCTATAATAAATAGGAGTTTAATATTGAATACTGTATTTCAATTCTTGCGACATTGACGCCGGTGCCATGGACAAGGGACTGTCTAGTACTACTCAATGCATAGAATGTATATTGGCTTCAGTGAATATTGGAATATCGGAAACCAAGAAAATCAGCAAATTCTAAGCCGACAAGGACCATGACTTGGGTAAAAATTGGTGCACCACACCCATATTCAAACTTGATGTGTATTTTCAAATGGATAATCTACATACAAAATTTTAAAACAATCGAGCAAATAAAAAGAACCATAACTCTGGTAAAAATGGGCGAACCTCACCCATATTCAAAGTTGATCTGTGCCCCTTACCAATATAAGCTAACATACCAGATAGTATTTATTTTTATTAACCCTTTCAGTGCCAAGTCCGATTTTTGTATCAACCCATATTTCCTTGATCATTTTTCAAATTTATTGAATATAATAATGTGATACATTGATGGAAAGAGCTCTTAGAGCTCTTTCCATCAATGTATCATATTATTATAATCAATAAATTTGAAAAATTATCAAGGAAATATGGGTTGATACAAAAATCAGACTTGGCACTGAAAGGGTTAATTCTACTGAACACCATATTTATCTCATAAGGGGTTGAGTTGGCCGTGCAGTCTGAGGTTTGTGGAGCGATCCTGTCCTATCCTCACACATCGTACTTACTGCATTTCTTTTCATCACTTCCATCAGGACAATCTCTGGTGCCGTCACACTTTCGTGACGAGTCGAGACAAATTCTCTGTTCTGGACAGTGAAACTGCCCAGTACTACACACGAATGCTATAAGTAACAAGGTTAACACATAGATACCACATAAACAAACACTAAGAAACCAATACCGTACATGCAAACATCTACAAATTTCCCTCTTAAAATGGCAAATAGATATTACTGGCAAAATGTACGAAGCTTACGTATTATATACATGTGTATCCAGGGGTTCTTTTGACAAGACATTGCATGTGTATCCTCATTTAAATTGTCTATATCAGTTGGGAGGCAGTATATACATGCACATGGCATAATACGCACGCAATACTCCCATGTGCATTGCTTGTGTATATTCAGTGGATTCACTCGTGAGTATAATACACAAGCTTCGTACATCTCATCGTAGAATTGTCCAAACATGTATTTCTAGCACCCAAGGTATAATTCTATAACAGTTTATAGATAAACAAATAACATTTAAAACAACATGAAACTAGCATTGTCCTGTCATAGACATTCATTGGAATGGTCTCAACCACATGCAAGAACAATTCATGCAATGACCCAAATTTTTTTTTTTAATTTAATAGCCTGTAGTACATTTCTGTACATAAAGAAAATATTCTGTCATATCTATATCTGGTTGAACTCAAACTGAGGAGTAAATGATATAATTAAATCCACCATTTGGTATTGGTATAAGTATTTAGTTCTGTCTTGACTGAAAAGACCATCATATGGAAATTTTCCAACCACAGGGAGGGGGGGGGGGGGTGTTAGGTTGGACATTTTCAGGTGGGGTCATCACAAGGTAATTATGATGATCATCATTTTATTGATTATTAACCCTTTCATGGCGAGAGCTGCACTGGTGCAGCATTAAAGACCTGTGTCAGTGCATATATAAGAGAATGACCTGGCTTACAAGGTCAAGGTAAATATTGTTATGTCAATGTATTGCATATATAAGAGAATACATTGGTACAGGGTTTTCTCAAAATTTCAGGAAGTTCCAGTCATGGAAGGGTTAACCCTTTGAGTGCCAGGTCGATTTTTGTATCAATCCATATACCCTGTGCCAATGCATTCTCTTATATATGCGAGTCAACCATAGGTCGCCTCGCATATATAAGAGAATGCATTGGCCTAACAATTTTTTATTTTTTTTGTTTGTTTTACAAGTTTTTACAATTTTAATAATTTATTCTTATATTCTTTAACCCTTTACCCAACAGAGGGGCCCTGTGCCAATGCATTCTCTTATATATGCGAGTCGACCATAGGTCGCCTCGCATATATAAGAGAATGCATTGGCTTAACACATTAAAAATTATAAAATTGTTAAAGAATGTAAGAAAAAATGGTAAAAAGTGTTAAAAAAATAATTTTTTTAGGCCAATGCATTCTCTTATATATGCGAGGCGACCTATGGTCGACTCGCATATATAAGAGAATGCATTGGCACAGGGCATAACTGTAACCATCACAATGTGGTCAAGGAGCCGGTTCCAATGATATCCATATTTGTATGGTTCTATTGAGACAGACCGAAGATATTTTAGGCTGTTGAAGCTTTATTGGGCCGGTTTTGGCCGGTTTGTTGGGTAAAGGGTTAACAGACTTATTTGTAGGTTTAGGGCCGATGTGATCGGCCCCTGGCACTCAAAGGGTTAAGGCAATCCAGCTGAGGCAATTTACTCATATTTGGTTCTTCATAGTAGTTGTCGATCTCCAGAAACAAACAAGGGGGGATGCGGTTGGAAAAGTTCTAAGCTGGACACCCCCACCCCCTCCCACAATTGAGACCCTCTAACCACATCCCTGGTTTTGTTTAAAATCAGATTTTATAAACTCTTAGAAGAAATATCAGATATCGTGCATTATCTCAATAAGGAACATATCACCATGCAGAATAAATGCTCAGGTTATGCATTAGGAAGTAGCTTGATTTTAGCCAACAATAGTATCTAGTACTTCTTGATAGAGAGAAATCAATATGTGACATATAATCATAATATGCACCCCAATGAACGTAGTACTAAAATTGAACCAAAATGAACGCAAAGAATATTTTGAAAACAATATATGTAAAACCAAAATTTCTAAGTCAAATACTTCAATCTAATTGGAACCCATACTAGCAAATTAAAAAAATTGACAATCCAAAGTTAGCAATTGTAACCTCCAGTAAAATTCTCAATTGAGTCAACAAAAAGTGAGTTATCACATTCTTTGAAGAAAGACAAGTAACTTAAGAAACAGTAACCAATAAGAACATGGGTTCCATGCTATAACTACGGTTATCAGATCTGGCAAATCATTAATTCAAATATTATAGTTAGATCCCACTATTGTAGTTTAATTTTACAGTGCAAAATCCATAATTTCTCTGTTTTTTTCTGGAAATATATTGTCCACAATAGCAGAGCAAATGAAGAACTTGTAAACGATAAGCAAAAAACTATTTAATTTTGTACTAAATGATATGAATAGGTCTTTTTGGGTAAACATATTAAACAGGCGACAACAAGTGACACAATCACTTGTAACAATATTTAGACAACATGAATTATCATTCTCTTTTTTATGCCATCTGATACAAGATATTCGCATGGAAACATTCATCTCCAAGTTAATTCATTAAAAAATGTAAGTGCTACCAATTTACATGCAACACAATTTTTCAAATTGTGTGAATATAGAGGGTGTGTGATTATACCCAAATATAATGGTTGAATACTTCTATAATATTTGAATAGAGTATGTGCCAGACCTGGTCATATTAACTCATGCAATTCAAATCTGAATCTTGATGATGACAGGAGTCTCAACTCTGGCTAATCCCGTAGAGATCATATTCCACCAGTTAAAACCCAGGAACTTTTTGAAGTTATCGCCATTTCACTTGTGTGGCTTATGAATATAAAATATTCCCTGGATATCCGGAATTTCACAAAATTTGCTACATGTAATCTCAACCTGGGACCTTTACCTATGGCGAAACAAAGCACAAGGAACAGCCATTAATTAAGAAATATATCACCTGCATTATTTTTTTGATGTTATTAGGTTCCAAGCCAGACCTTCAAAAAGTTGGCGGGTTTTGAACTGGCGGAATACGATCTCTATGAGTATTGTCAGGGTGCAGACTTATGGCATGATCTATCTGAACAAGCCTTGAAATAGGGTGCCTGTCATTTGCAGAATGAGGTCCCCAGAAGGTGAATTTGGTGATGCTACCCCGCATAGCGGGTTAGCATCACCAAATTCACCCTCTGGGAACCTCATTCTGCTGAGTTGTAAGCAGAATGAGGTCCCCAGAGGGTGAATTTGGTGATGCTACCCCGCTATGCGGGGTAGCATCACTAAATTCACCCTCTGGGGACCTCATTCTGCAAATGACAGACACACTATTTCAAGGCTTGTATCTGAACCTAACTAGAGATGGGCCTGTCCCAGATGGGACTGAGGTATACCCCCCCGTATTCAACATGTTATTTGAATGTAGTAGCCATTACTGTATATTGGGCACTGAAATTATGTGAACAGGTAACCCTTAATCCCTAACACTAATCTTGAACCTCTTAACCCTTAATCCTAATCCTAAAACCTATTGACTGAAAAATGTAGAAATAAAAGCTCGGACAATATTATGCATTTTGAGAAGATTTTCTAAGTTGAAAAATGGGGCTAACTCCACAAAATAAATTCGGACAGACCTCATAATCGCAGGTGCACAGGTTCCCAAGGTACTAAATATCTGTGCCAAGTTTCAAAAATATTGACCAGAAAATGTAGGAATAAAAGCTCGGACAAAATTGTGTCCATGGACGGACGGACAGGCGGACGGCTCGACATACGGACGGACAATGACAAGATTCCTTTTATCCCGAATGCACATGGGAGTTGGCACATGAACATATATATTACTTGGACAGTTGACTTCATCTGAATGGTCACTACAATCTAGATGACCATCACATCGCTGGCGCTGGTTGATACACTGCTTGTTGGCACACGTGAATTCTGTAGGCAGGCAGGCAACTGCAAAATTATCATAAAATGGTCTCAATATCAAGCAGGAAACTGTTCTCCAGGAAATTGGATAACTTAATGATCTCTCCCTTTTTGGCGTCCTCGTAAATTACATTTGATGACACACTTAGTCATGATGATATCCTCCACATATCACTTCTCCTTAATCTATGTGAACTAGAAGACCTCTGTACTATGCAACATAGTTTGGTGATATGGTCCATTGCAGCAACATGGGTGGCAAAGTGAAGCCATCTTTCAAGGAATAATGCAAGATTGTCATCCCTATTTGTGAAAAATGTGCCCAGTGTGGGCATATCCCAGTCGTTTCTAGGCAATATGGGAAGAAATAAACCAATTTTAACCCTTTCATGAATGGAGCTCCCTAAAAATTTTGTGAAAAACCTGTGCAAATGCATTCTCATATATATGCAAGTATCCCATAGGGAACCTTGCATATATAAGAGAATACATTGGCCTAAAAACCTCGCAAGCCAGTGCATTCTCTTATATATGTGAGACTCCCTGTGGGAGACTCGCACATATAAGAGAATGCACTGGCACAGGATATTTAATGCTACACCAGCCCAGCTCCCATCATGAAAGTTTAAATACTTTAAGGCTTCATTATATTTCCAATACCTGCAATAACCCTTTACCCAACAGAACGACCCTGTGCCAATGCATTCTCTTATATATGCGAGTCGACCATAGGTCGCCTCGCGTATATAAGAGAATGCATTGGCTTAACACATTAAAAATTATAAAATTGTTAAAGAATGTAAGAAAAAATGGTAAAAAGTGTTTAGGCCAATGCATTCTCTTATATATGCGAGGCGACCTATGTTCGACTCGCATATATAAGAGAATGCATTGGCACAGGGCATCACTGTAACTATCACAATGTGGTCAAGGAGCCGGTTCCAATGATATCCATATTTGTATGGTTCTATTGAGACAGACCGAAGATATTTTAGGCTGTTGAAGCTTTATTTGGCCGGTTTTGGCCGGTTTGTTGGGTAAAGGGATAATGTGCCAACTTGGTCCTTATATGTTATATGTGCTGCCAGAAGCATATATTGAGAAAGAATGTATGTCATATCTTTTTTTTAAATTTGAATTAATTTCCACCGGTCACCTGTAATTTTATTTACCTCAATTACCAGAAACAAAATACTTTATGAGGTCTGATCTAAACTCATCTATTGTCTTCTATTGATCTTTCTGATCTTAGGAAGATGTCGGTTCTACTCACCACATCCAAACTCATCTGAGCGATCTTCACAATCAAAGTTGCCATCACACTGAAGATTTGGGTTGATACATTGTCCGTTCTCACATCGGAACTGTCCCTCTGGGCACAAGATTGGATCTAAAAATCATTAAAAGGACAAAAGACTGAAGATGTAGTAATGTAATCAGTTGACATTTGTTCAAGTTTTTGTGCTAACTGTCATAAAATTACTAAAACTAAGGGCCGTAAATCAGGTAAAAAGGATTGGACAAATCTGGTTTTCGAAATCCTTCGAGATATTGTTATGAAAGTACCATAAATGAAATTGGTTCCTGTTTGTTCAAGTTATTGCGCTAACGGACATAAATTTTCCAAAAATTGCTAAAAATAATAAATAAAATAGACAAACTAAGGGCTGTAACTCCGGTAAAAACAATCGGACAAATCAAATCATTAAAAGGACAAAAGACTGAAAGAGGTAAGTAACAATTACATAATTTCATCCCCACAACCGATTGCAATACACAATATGATTGGCTACAAGGGCACGCTCGATTCACCATGTCCTGTTACCTGAGGCAGCCATACTGATATTCTGAGTCTATCATAGTCTCGATATGTAATTCCTTGAAGCGTGCAAGTGGAATTTAACTATGGTTAGAAAGTCGAGGCAGACCCGATTTTTTCTGTGCTGCTGTCGCACGTGACAATTAAATCATATACCAAAAATTGTCATAATCGATCAATAAGCAGCTATGTTTATATAGGTTTGTTGCCGGACACTCCCCTAACACCTGCCTTCCAACTATCCCTTACCATACCAATAGTCGAGTTTTGATAAAAACTGGACTAAAAATACTCTGGGAAGCAAATAAATATTTTGAGTAGGGTAGGTAGGGTCAGGGGAAACGAACAAAGTTTTAATTTTGCTGCTATGCTATGGAGTTCTCATGTACAGGATGTATCACTGGCCATTAAAAAGTGAGGCAGACTCTATTCCACTTGATCAAAATGTGGTACTGGAGACCAACAGGTGTACCCTTATTGCTAACTCATTCACATGAAAGCTGTATACCCTTAGATCAAGTGGAATATGCTAGGGATGAATTTTCATCTCGGGAATTCTGAGGAAACAACAATTCCATCTTTCATTGATAATTGGTAAGAATTTATGTCTGAGATTTACAAGAGGGTGCCTTAATTGATAAGACAAAGCCTCCCAGATTAAGTTAAGAATGTTGTTGAAAACATTGCTCAGCCCATATCCGAGGCGGATATTAATGTACCAAACTTTCGAGGAATTGAGACTAGCATATGAACCATGATTATAAACATAGGATAACTTACAGCAGTGTTCGGGTACTTCATCTGATTCATCTGTGCAGTCTGGAGTGCCGTCACAGAGAAAGTCATTCTTAATACATGCTCCGTTGTCACACTGGAACTCATCGTTAGCACAGCTCAAAGTGGCTGCAACAACATAAACACAATTTAAAGATGTATTCAGGGTTCCATACCTCCAGTTACAACATCAACAATATAACTAATATAATTTTACATCGTTCATTTTGTTTTTGATCCCCTAGAAAATTTTGAAAACAAAAACTCCACTTAAAAAAGTCCGATGGAATTCAAATCGCAAGTGCACATGTTTCCCAATGTCTGTGTCAAGATTAAAAAATATTGATTAAAAATGTAGACCACTAGCTCAGACAAAGTTGCGTCCACAGACGGACAAGCTGATTTCTATAAACCCTGCCACCATAACTTTGTTACGGGGGTACAAAGAGTCAGAACCCCTGGTCAAATCTTTAAATTCCAATTGGAAAAGCCAGAAAAGGTATATTGAAATGGGTTTGTGGCATATACTTACGCTGACATCCGGCCTGTTCATCATCACCATCTGGACAATCGGTCACACCATTACATACTTCGTTGGCATGAATACAGTCTCCGCTTCTGCACTGGAACTGATTGTCACCACAAACAAACACTGCAAAGACAACCGACAAATTCAGATCGATGCCTGCGTAAAGCCACTTACACATGGGCGCGGCGCGGCCAACGCGGTTATATAGCGAATAAACTTTTTGTCATTGCCGCGAGAGTGTGTCGCTTTCACATGGCAGCGGCAGAATAATTATAAACGCCCAAAGTATTGTGTTTCATAACATAATTTCTAGAATGGAGGCAGTGCCTGATGACACACTTGTTATAATAGCGCTGGAATATTTGTATCGACAACGAAAAAAGAGAAATAGAAGGTTTTCGGTACACCCAATTAATAAGAAGAGATATTTACATGTGTATTTAATCATTTATACCGTGAACTCTATTCAGATGAGGACAAATTTATACAATACTTTAGAATGTCAAGGGAACAGTTCGCAGGGATACTTTTCTTCATCGAAGATGATATAAAGAAAGAATACAGGGTGCCTAAGCCAATCAGCCCACAACAAAGAGATGCGATATTTTTGGGGATTTCCCTTAAATTTAAGGTAGTATACTACAACACCCGATGAATATGTGTGGAATGCTTTGATCTGACAGTGATTCGTCGCGCGATCGCTCTGCAAAATGGCTCACGGTTCCATTGAAAATAATCGCGCCACTCATTAAAAATGTCGCCACGCGTAGATTGGCCGCGCCGCACCAATGTGTAAGGTCCCGTGTTTCATGACTGCACAAACTCAATCGTCCGGCAGCGTCGGCCGCGCCCATGTGTAAGCGGCTTAACTCAAAAACAATTTGTGACAAATTTGACCATATAATACAATCAAGCCAGGAAATAGTGTGTCTGACATTTGCAGAATGAGATGAATTTAGTGATTCCACCATGCACAGTGGGCTACAATCACCAAATTCACCCTCTCCTGACCTCACTCTGCTTAGGCCTCATTTTTTGGAAGTATATATAGTCTCAAATTAACATTGTTTTTAGTTACTTTTTCTATATCCTTTTACTATATCCCCTAATTTGCAGAAGATAAAATGCACAATCGAGGTGGCTAATTAAATGTGTGAACATCACCAACTTCAAGTGGGGAATTTCAATCTGATCTTAGGTCTCCCATAGCAGTTGAGGCCCAAGCAGAATGAGGTTCCCATTGGGTGAATTTAATGATAGGATAGGATAATATTTTATTTCACAATACATTATACATTAATACATTATAATATAAGTGAATTTATATGTGTATTGTGTGGAGTGCCGTGGCCTATGATGGCCATCTACCCGGCACCCCTGGATATCCTGGATGCAGGATAGCATCACTAAATTCACCCTCTGGGGACCTCATTCAGCAAATGACAGGCGCACTATTTTCAGGCTTGTTTAGTGACAAGTTTGACAATATTATACAATTTAGTAGGAACATATACAGAGGATATCTACTGTTTCTGAGTGAATACCAAAAATTATCTCATGAGTGCAAAGACAAAAACATTTATCTCGGTCACGAATGAGATGTTTGGTATCAACTCAAAAACACTAGAATTTCTTTTTATATGTGTTTACAAAGAAATTCACCATTTACAACAATAAATTGTGCAGGGTAGCATTACTAAATTCACCCTCTGGGGAACTGCAAATGTCAGGCACACTACTTCCAGGCTTGCCCACTACAGAAAAATATTGTTCCAATATTAATCCACTGATTTCCCTATATTAACCCTTTCATGACGGGAACTATGCTGCACTATTAATATTATGAGTTTTTCTAGTCGACATTACATTATTTTGCAATGTAATTTTGATATCACAAACTTCTGAAATTCTTGTTAAGTCACCTTTTAGTAGCACTTAATTACATCATGCATCTCCAGGGTGAATACAGGATCGCCCTAAAGCAACCACACAAGTTGGAACTAAGAGCAACGGGTTAGTAATAAATAGACAGAACCTCACAGGCGTGTGAATGTGGAGAACTTTATCACACGAGTTTGTTATGGCGCAATGTTACAACGATAGGGGTCGGGCTCAAGTTGTAACTTGCAGCATAACAAATGAGTGCGATAAAATTCACCCCCTTCACACGTCTATATGGTTCTGTATTTATTACACAAATGTTTCTGTTGGGTTTCCATACTAGTCAATCATCTACTCAACACAATACAGGGTTGAATTATTATTGTACATGTAGTACTGTTTGGGTTTTCATGCATGACATCATTTACATCACGCAATCCGTCGGGATCACTCTTGTACATTTGGGTGAAATTACCACTGAATAACGAAATCAACCAAAATATAGCAATAGGTTTGTAATAAATCGGAGAGAATAACTTACCACAGCCTTTCTCATCTGAATGATCAGAGCAGTCGGGCTGTCTATCACATCGATAACTGCTGGGTACACATTCCCCATTGTCGCATGTATATTCGTCGAGTGGACTGCATGTGGATGGCGGCAGAGTTGGGATAACTTCCTCTAAAATTAAAACAATATTCTATAGATTCTAAACAACAGCTGTGAAAAGCTTAGTTCATATACATGTAGCCACATTCAAGTAACTTGGCAAGCTAAACCTTTCTTTATTAAAAGAATTCTCCCCATTCAGTTATAAAATTAAACATTGGAATGGTCAATTATTAACCCTTTACCCAACAGAACGGCCCTGTGCCAATGCATTCTCTTATATATGCGAGTCGACCATAGGTCGCCTCGCATATGTAAGAGAATGCATTGGCTTAACACATTAAAAATTATAAAATTGTTAACGAATGTAAGAAAAAATGGTAAAAAGTGTTAAAAAAAAGATATTTTTTAGGCCAATGCATTCTCTTATATATGCGAGGCGACCTATGGTCGACTCGCATATATAAGAGAATGCATTGGCACAGGGCATAACTGTAACCATCACAATGTGGTCAATGAGCCGGTTCCAATGATATCCATATTTGTAATTTTGTGTGGTTTTATTGAGACAGACCCAAGATAATTTAGGCTGTTGCAGCTTTATTTGGCCGTTTTTGGCCGGTTTGTTGGGTAAAGGGTTAATCTGGAGGGATGTTCAGGAAATTGAAACAGATGACAGATACTAAAAGTGCAGACAGATTCCTATTCATTGATGGGAAATGTTCAAATAATAAGTTCAACAAATGGCCTCACAGGTGTATTTTCATGCAAGTAATCCATATACCAAACATTCTGATAACTAAAACTCTAAAAACCAAAATAATATGCAAACTCTAAGTCAACAAGGGCCATGGGCAGACCGAACCCAAATTCAAATTTGACCTGTATTTTCATGGGAGTCATCCATACCAAAATTTAAAACAATTGAATAACTATAGCTAAAGCTTCCATCCAGAAAAAAAAATGGCAAATTCTAAGTCGACAAGGACCATAACTCAGGTAAAAATGGGTGGACCTTGACCTGTGCTCATAACCATATATTATATAATTTCATTAATTACTACTAAAGATATCATCCAAAAACCATCTGTGATGCAATATCAGACACCAGTTATTTCTATTGTCCCCCCGAAAAAATTTTGGTGGACAACCAGGCTCGAATAGTGATTAAAATTCTCGTACCATTTCAGAAAACACAACATTTGAACTACATAGTAATGCCCTAAATAATTGACTCCTTAACCACAGCATAATTATGGGTAATTTTTCAGGATTTAGTAGGAAATATGGCTGAGAGCTTTCCGATGAATGGCAACAAGCCATATTTCCGACTAAATCCTGAAAAGTTACCCATAATTCTGCTGTTGTCAAGGAGTCGATTATTTAGGGCATAACATGCAAAACAGTTGTAAATATGTTCTGCATAACCCTTTACCCAACAGAACGGCCCTGTGCCAATGCATTCTCTTATATATGCGAGTCAACCATAGGTCGCCTCGCATATATAAGAGAATGCATTGGCTTAACACATTAAAAATTATAAAATTGTTAAAGAATGTAAGAAAAAATGGTAAAAAGTGTTAAAAAAAGATTTTTTTTAGGCCAATGCATTCTCTTATATATGCGAGGCGACCTATGGTCGACTCGCATATATAAGAGAATGCATTGGCACAGGGCATAACTGTAACTATCACAATGTGGTCAAGGAGCCGGTTCCAATGATATCCATATGTGTATGGTTCTATTGAGACAGACCGAAGATATTTTAGGCTGTTGATGCTTTATTTGGCCGGTTTTGGCCGGTTTGTTGGGTAAAGGGTTAAACCATAACAGATTTATTATTGCCAACAAACAAACGGCAATGATTCTGCCAATAACCCTTTCATGATGGGAGCTGTGCTGGTACAGCATTAAAGATCCTGTGCCAGTGCATTCTCTTATATATGTGAGTCTCCCAAAGGGAGCCTCGCATATATAAGAGAATGCATTGGCACAGGGTTTTCACAAAATTTCAGGAAGCTCTGGTCATGGATGGGCTATGAGTCATTGCATATATATAATATATATATAATTGATATATAAGAATGATGTTGCGTGCTGTTAGTTTCAGTTTTAAAATTTTGTAAATATTCGCGTTCTGTCACGTTCCCAAACCCTTCCCCACCCGGAGTGTTTGACATAAGTTTAACGTTGGTATTATACAAGACCTCTAATGACTGACAAGAGGTTAGTGGCTGGAATGGCATTTATATCATTTATATAAGGTTTAGGGTAATATTATGTCACAGTGTACATAACTTCGATAAAAAAGGAAACTTATAATGGATATAATTAATGTGGATGGAATCCGATGGATATTATTTGCATTATTTACATTGATTCATGCTTTAAATAACACTTGTTTGTATGATTTATTTGTCACCATATGGCTGGTGGCTGGAATGGCATTTATGTCATTTACATAAGGTTTAGGGTAATATTATTTCACAGTGTACATAACTTTGAAAAAAAAAAAGAAAAAAAAAACATTTATATTTTTTTTGGGTTGAATTTTTTTTTGGGTAAGCTTAAGCATGCTATAGCGAATTTAAAAACAAACTGGATAAAACCTTAGGGGCATGTTATAACTCAAAACTATCACCAAATATTCATAGTAATAATTTTGATGCCCATGAAAAACGTAAGATTCCCTGGGACTAAACCTACAAAATAAGTCTGTTAAAGAATATAAGCAAAATTATTAAAATTGTAAAAAATTGTAAAAAATAATAATAAATTATGAAAAATTGTTAGGCCAATGCATTCTCTTATATATGCGAGGCGACCTATGGTCGACTCGCATATATAAGAGAATGCATTGGCACAGGGTATATCGATTGATACAAAAATCGGACCTGGCACTGAAAGGGTTAAATAACACTTGTTTGTATGATTTATTTGTTACAATATTACAGAGTTTATTTGCACAAATATATTCACCATGGATATGACGTGTTCACCCGCCCCAGGGTTAAACCTCCTGTGCAGAGAAGTCATGGGTCCTCTACAGTTACACCCCGGGCCACAATAATACTAGTGAATATTAGCTTTCTTGAAGGGAATCCCATCAGCACAAAAAGATCATGCATTTTTCTAGTCAATTAACTACGGCATGCATGTCATGCATGGCAACAGATTGAAGAGAAGTGCCCCTGATAGTATAGACTTCTGCACATGTCTGGATCTGGAGGTACTTGACATGATTCATGGTACATATAATTAGAGATGAGATTATTTTGAGTTTTTCGCTCATGTCAATCAGGTTTGCACTAGGGATGCAACGATAAATTTCCATGCATCCCCCATTCTTTTGCTGTATTGCATTGTCAGGATGTTACCACGATGCATCATGATTCATGTTTTGAATAGCAGCAGAGATGAGATATTATTTAGAGATTTTTACTCATTTTCACAGTTGTTGGAAAATTGTGTTAAAAACATTTTAAACAGAAACATTAACATTTCCATATAGTTACTATATAGTATTAACCCTTTCAGTGCCAGGTCCGATTTTTGTATCAACCGATATACCCTGTGCCAATGTGCCAATACATTCTCTTATATATGCGAGTTTTTTAATTATTTTTTCTTATATTCTTTAACAGACTTATTTTGTAGGTTTAGTGCCAGGGAATCTTACGTTTTCATGGGCATCAAAATTATTACTATGAATACTTGGTGATAGTTTTGAGTTATAACATGCCCCTAAGGTTTTATCCAGTTTGTTTTTAAATTCGGTATAGCATGCTTAAGCATACCCCAAAAAAATTCAACACCCAAAAAGGGCTCATCGGCCCCTGGCACTGAAAGGGTTAAAGAATAGTGGTGGAGATGTATATTTTTTTAGGGTTTTCTATCACAAATTTCCAACAACTGTGCTACCCTTGTACTGAACTCTGACTTAGCATTTCCAACCTTTCAACCAACAAGTTTGGGGACAATCATACTGTAAAACTGTTTGTTTCAGTAGTTCTGTCAAATTATCATGCACTCTCCATTTGTAACAAATAGATATAGAATTAAAGGTCGCTGACCAAAATGTCCCGTGACCAAGCCTTGAAATAGTGTGTCTGTCATTTGCAGAATGAGGTCCCCAGAGGGTGAATTTGGTGATGCTAGCCTGCTATGCGGGGTAGCATCACTAAATTCACCCTCTGGGGACCTCATTCTGCAAATGACAGACACACTATTTCAAGGCTTGCCTGTGACGAAGGTGGCAGGTATGGTGGATTTATGGGCTTCAGATCCCTATATTATAAACTGTAGGAGGAATTTATTACACCAATATGATACAAAGTGCATATATTCACTAAATATCGCAGATGTATAGTAGGTTCCCATTCTGGTTCACATTTGTGCAAAGTTTTAATAAAATTGACTGGAAAATGGAGGAATACATGCTGGGATAAAAGTTGCGTCCCAGAATGCACGATTCTATGTCGAAAAAATGGCAATAACTCTGCCAAAATAACTCCAACTGAACTCAAAATCACAAGTGCGCAGGTTTCCATAGTGGTTGACATTTGTGCCAAGTTTTTTTAAATTGAAAGGAAAATGACGGAATACAGGCTCTGACAAAAGATGTGTCCCAGGATGTCCAAAATAAAAAAAATGGCAATAACTCCGCCAACATGAGTCTGACTGAACTCAAAATCGCAGGTGCGCAGATTCCCATGCTGGCTGGTTGATATATGCGCCAAGTTTTTAAAACATTGACCAGAAAATGACAGAAAACAGACTTGGAAAAGTTCCAGATGAACGATACAATGCATGCACGCACGAGGGTCATTACTATAATCCTCCAACCGAATGTCCGGGGACAAAAATTAGCTCCAAGGCACACATATTTACTGTGTACAGCTGTCCATCATTCATTATGCTGTAGTGGCAATTATCAGGTTCATCAACTTTAGTTTGCATCACGATGCGAATCGCATTGTAGGGCTAAAAATCCTGATGCGCATCTCATTGTGAACCCGCCAGATCATTGCAGCCTCAGTTTGCACTCAATATATATATCATGATGCATGGTGCCTCTAGCTGGAAGTCAGCACATCACAACAGTTACTCTTCATCACTATATGTAATAATAAACATGCTCACCATCATAAACACTTAAGCTGATTTTTTTTCACAAGCCTGTGTGGTCACGCAGCAGTTAAGTGATTGAAAATGGCATGTTGACGAAAAGTTATTTTTGCAAATACTTGAGAATGTTGATGAGATATGTTGGAAATAATTGGCGCTAAACATTTGGCGCTGTTGTCTGTATAGATAAAGGAACTACACACCTAGCCTATAACACATAGTCAGAAAAAATTACCACTATATAGACAGAACACAACGTGCATCTTAATCAAGCATCTTTTATCAAATGAGTTGCGACCAGCACAAAGTTATATTTTACGAGCGGAACTTGAGTGAAATATGACTATGTGCCATCTGCAAAGAGTTCTGATTTATTCCACACCCTTGTGTCGGATACATGTACAGGAATGCCCTAAATAATTGACTCCTTAACCACAGAAGAATTATGGGTAACTTTTCAGGATTTAGTTGGAAATATGGCTTGTTGCCATTCATCGGAAAGCTCTCACTGAAAGCTTTCTGATGAATGGTAATAAGCCATATTTCCGACTAAATCCTAAAAAATTACCCATAATTCTGCTGTGGTTAAGGAGTCGATTATTTAGGGCATTACTGTAATTATTCTGAATTATCTGTGCATAAACCATTACCACAAGCTGATCGTTGGCGTTATGTGTGTCATCACTCATTGAAAACAACATCATCTCCAAGTAGTTTGGCTTGTATTTCACTTGTGGTATACAAAAATATGTATTCAATGGTTGGGATTCTGTTGAATACATGTGTCTCACACTTGTCATGTGCCCAAACTCATTTTAATTATATTTATCCATATACCTACATATGTAAACTTCAGTTTACAATTGTATCTTGGGCCATTAGTAAGTAAATGAAGTAATCGATTCCTTAAACACATCAGAATTATGGGCAACTTTTCATGATTTAGTCGGAAATATGGCTTGTTGCCATTCATCGGAAAACTCTCGGGGAGAGCTTTCCGATGAATGGCAACAAGCCATATTTCCGACTAAATCATGAAAAGTTACCCATAATTCTGCTGTGTTTAAGGAGTCGATTACTTAGGGCATTACTGTATATGAGAGAAAAGACACTTCTCCCTATGACTAAAATAAGGAAAAGTGGCACAATTCAGGGAGAAAATATTTCAGGGAGAAAATATCTCCTGAGTTGCCTTCTAGGCAGGTCCCTGTCTCCCAAGTCACCTTCTAGGCTGGTCCCTGTCTCCCAAGTTGCCTTCTAGGCTAGTCCCTGCCAACACAAAGTGTAAAGTCATCCCATATTTTTAACAGATATGCGCTAACAGCTGCTTGACATCTGCATATCAGGCTGTATACCAAAGTGCAACAGTGAGAGACCTATGCTGTTGATCAACACATGCTAATTTGACATAAAGCTTGTTTACCACAGCATGTGTGGCCACATCAACTTTTGGATTTAACATTTCAGAGACTTCTTTAATTTATCACATCATTTCTCAGGCCTCTTCACTGCTTGAGTTTGTTCTATGATAGATCACATGATGTTATTGCAACTGACAGGAACAGTATAAGTTCTGTTCTTACATAATGAAGAAAGTATGCATGACACCAAATCATTTAAGCAGTAAGCTCCATCTTGTCAGAAATAACAAGCAGGGTTCCACAATTATTATTTTTTCCACTTCTGACAAATGATTTTTCAAGTACTTTTCAAGGACCATAGCAGTCTCTTTGAACAGCCAAGGAATATCCTATCAGATGTACGACTCTAGAAGTGTCAATTATATTTACGTGCGCTCGCGCAACAGTATGGCGATCAGACAGATTCGTAGCTTGGTGTCACACTCCATGACGTCACCAAAAACGACGTAAAACCTCGTGGCGTTCTGACATTTTTACTGTGCCGCGTTTTTGCTATGTTTATTTTATGTGTTGTTTTCGATTATTTGTTTGTCGCCGATATCGCCATTTGTCAGGATTCCCTGTTTCTATATTTAAAACTGGCATGCTCGTAGTTGGCCTCGATTTCGATTTTTTCTCCCAGGTCAAAATTCGTCAGAGTTATGACAAAAATAGATCGACCTACATTTTCTCCATCAGAAATCTACATCAAAGAGTCTATAGACTCCTTCGGGACCTACATAGACTCCTTCATTTGGGTATTTTCACTTATAATTGGGAAGTTTTATCATTTTTGGTTCGTACGAAGACCTCTTTTTATCGTGCGGGAAAAGAGAGACATTCAAAACGCGATTTCGTAATTCGACGCAATAGGCTGAATAGCCTAACCTTCAGCAGAGTTCCGGGTCAAATACGACGAATGACGTAACACAAAACAAAACGCATTTGTTAATTATTATTACATAAAATGATCGTTATTTATTAATTATTGATTAATTATTGATATTTATTGTTGCATATTGGCTGCTATCAATATTTACAAAAATAGTACTAATTATTTCTTATAATTGCTCCTTTGGTCAACTTTGACTATCGGAAAATGAAAATATGCCGCTGAAAAAAATGTAATCGATATTAAAGTCTCATCCTTTCGGCAACATGGAATTGGTTTTAATTACTTAAATGATTAATATAGTAATTTGCCTTTTATCTGTGATGAAATGAGAAATGGTAATTGTCTTTTTTTGCTAACATTAAATAAAATAAAATAAATTAAGTAAAATACAGTGAAATTATTTTTTAAATTATTGTTTATTACATTTTTGCGCACGTTGGCATCTCTCTGAGTGCATTCTAGTTCATTTCTAAAATGATGCAGCATTTGCAACATGATGTAATAAACAGTTTCCAAATATGGAGTGCATTCCTGGTGTAGTAAATGTTTGTGAGAATCCTAATATTTAAAAATATTTATAAATACAACAAGATGCGAAAGAATAATCAGTCATGAATATCGTTGACTGATAAAAACTCGAAGATGATGTCTCCTATATTGCAATGAGTAAAATTAATTATGGATATATCACCTGTATTCAGTTTTCCAAAAATAGTTGAGTTTGACAATGCGTGGGAAAATAGTCAATGCGTCATTGACCTCAGATCTATGAAGTGATCTTGTTATTATATAAACCAATGAAATCACGCGTATCTGCACCACTCTCCAATGAAATGCAGGGAATCCCTTAAAAACAGAACTTAATCCGATATAGGATTTTCGTAGCTTTTCAAAGAGACTGGGACCATTGGTATGATTTTCATGGACTATTGACTTTCTTCTGAGACATGTTGTGTATCAAGCAGGTAATAAGCCTTTCAACTGTTAATCTTTCCCAGGCTTACAAATTTCCTAGGCTAGAAGATAGTTGCATGATCTACACAAATGTCTGGTTTACGGACATTGCCTACAACTACAAGTTGCAACAAAAAACAAAAAAATTTAATAGTATGCTTAAATCTGAAGAAAAAAACTCCAACATGTCGACATTCTAACTAATTATCACTAACTCTTTCAATAAATGTAAAGCATCCATTCCCAAAAACCGAGGTAAAAAAAATTAACCAACTAGAAAGTGACGGAAAACTGAAATAAGATGCATTTCACAAATCATGTAAAATTTTGTGCGATTTGCTATTTTCTGATTATTGGCCGATTAGAAACTTTCTTCTTCTTTTTTTTTATTCCCTCCTGCATCTACTAGTTTTCTTACCAGATCGATGTTCGTAAACCAGACTTTAAAATTGGTGTTACCTAACTTCAGAATACAACTCGAACTTGGTCCATTATCATGGCATGAATCTCCACTATGGCTAACGCCCGTAGAGATCATATTCCATCAGTACAAAACCTGGGAACTTTTTGAAGTTTTGACAGGGAACCTTATCAAATCGAAAAAATAACAAAGGGAATTTATTTCTATTTGTTACTGTAGGTGAAGATCCCAACTCGAAATTTCTCAATCTAAGTGACTTTGTGAACGATTTTGCTTTGCATTTCTTACAATTATGGAATTTTTCATGGGCAATTAGTTGACAGTTTATTAAGATATCGGCTCTCAAAAGTCACAGAAAAACATGCAATTTCGAGTTGGGACCTTCACAGGTAGTGAAGTACCCTATTAAGGAACAGATAATCACTAAGAAATACATTCCCCGTGTTATTTTTTCGACTTTATGAGGTTCCCTGTCAAAACTACAAAAAGTTCCCAGGTTTTGTACTGGTGGAATATGATCTCTATGGGCGTTAGCCATAGTAGAGATTCATGGCATGATCTAATGGCATAAATGTAGGTCAGTTAGGTCTTGCTTAAAATTGCTGATTATCAAGATAGTCCTATTAATATTATCTCGGTAATTGTTGGCATTGAAAAAAGAATTTTGCTGTCTGTGGACTTCCATGGTAGGACACTATCATCTGGGGACCTCATTCTGCTCAGGGAGAGGTACCTAGGATCAGATTGCAATTCCCCAGTTGATGTTGGTGATGTTCACCCATTAGTCGCCTCAATTATGCATTATACATGTATTTTTTATGAATTTGGGGATATAGCAACTGAACAGAAGAGAAAAATTAACTAAAACATGTTAATTTGAGATTATAGATATTTCCCAGAAAATGATGTCTAAGCAGAATGAGGTTCCCAGAGGGTGATTCTGGTGATGCTAGCCCACTGTGTGTGCAGGCTAGAATCACCAAATTCACCCTCTGGCGACCTCATTCTGCAAATGTTAGACACACTATTTCAAGTCTTGTATGACTGTATGTTTGTGTGTGCTTGGGGAATAAATAAGATAGGTTATCCTTTTAACACCAAACAGGTGTTAAAATAATTGTACCTAGGGTTACATGACAGATTTATGATAGCTCACAGCATAGATTTTATAGGTAAATTTATCCAGAGAGATAACCTGTAATTTATTCTCAGCAGGTGTGAATCTAATTTATATCTAATATACATATTAAAGATTTATTATGACTCGCCCTCCAGTCAAGTAACAAAAACAAAATTTGAAATAAATCTTGAATTACTCATAATAAAAAAAACAGTTGATAAAATTAGATAGACCCGTCTTATCTTTCTTATATCATCTATATAGCATAAACTTATGCACTAGCCCTAGCCTTGAAATAGTTTGGGTCATTTGCAGAATGAGGTCCCCAGAGGGATAATTTAGTTATGCTACCCCGCACAGCTGGCTACCATCACCAAATTCACCTTCTGGGGACCTATTTGTGTTTAAGCCTTCTTCTGGGAAGTATCTACACAATCGGGTGACGATTGGTATCTACAGTCTCAAATTAACATTGTTTTTAGTTACTTTTTCCCCTTCTGTTCAGTTTCTATATCCCCTAATTTGCTGAAGATAAATTGCATAATCGAGGTGACCAATGGGTGAACATCACCAACTTCAACTGGGGAATATCAATCTGATTGTAGGTCTCCCATAGCTGTTGAGGCCTGAGCATAATGAGGTTCACAGAATGTGAATTTGGTTATGCTAGCCCACTGTGTGGGATAGTGTCACTAAATTCACCATCTGGGGACCTCATTCTGCAAATGACAAACACACTATTTCTAGGATTGCACAAGCCCTAGAGAGCATAGCACTAGAGATAGTGTCACATTGGTGATTGGGGAGGGGGGCACAAAGAACATAAATCCTTATTTCTTGATTCCATGTGGCCTCTATATTTAACCCTTCCATGACTGGAGATTCCTGAAATTTTTTGAAAATCCTGTGCCAATGCATTCTCTTATAAATGCGAGTCTCCCATAGGGAACCTCACATATATAAAAGAAAACATTGACCTGACAATATTTACCTTGACCTTGTAAGCCAGTGCTTTCTCTGATATACATTATGCGAGGCTCCCCTATGGGAGACTCGCATATATAAGAGAATGCACTGGCACAGGATCTGAAATGCTGCACCAGCACTGCTCCCAACATGGAAGGGTTAAAAATAAAACTTTCTTATGATAGCCAACTGACTTGAAACATTTCTAATCTGGGACTGAGGTACATTATTGCTGCCCCCCCCCCCCCCAGTTTCTTTGAAAAGCCTACGATGTTCTCATTAGATTTATATCTGATTTCTCACAGAGATTTCTTTTCTAGGATGACGCGGCTTTCCCATGATGACAAAATAAATTGTTTCCAAATATGGTGGAGTGCATGCCTGGCGTAGTAAACGCTTGTAAGAATCATAGTATTGAGTAGTAGTTGTAAAACAACAATATGCAAAAGAGTAATCAGTAAATAAATATCATTGACTGATAAAAACTTAATGATGATGATATCTACTAGATTGCGATGAGTATAATGAATATGTCGCCTATAGTAATGCTCTAATTAATCGACCCCTTAACCACAGCAGAATTATGGGTAACTTTTCAGGATTTAGTCGGAAATATGGCTTGTTGTCATTCATCGGAAAGCTCTTGGGGAGAGCTTTCAGATGAATGGCAACAAGCCATATTTCCGACTAAATCCTGAAAAGTTATCCATAATTCTGCTTTGGTTAAGGGGTCGATTAATTAGAGCATTACTGTATATTATATATTATAAAATTTGTTGTGTTATGCTATGTTGGTAAAATTGTCCACACGTCATTGACCTCCGATCTCGCAGTTTAAATATAACCAACAGGGATGGGCATAAAAATCACTATATAGAACCATAACTTCGAGAAAAAAAAGAATGGGCAAAGTATGTTATAGATGTGTATTGTTCCCTTAATACTGTCTCATGAGCGTACTAAAGATCATTCAAACCTGACCTACGATGACTGTGAATACATGAATGTTAGTCCTAAGTTGTTATCTCAGTAGTCTTTGACATTGTCAGGTTCTGAAAATTGCATCGGCTAAAAATAGCCGACACATTTCTTTTGTCAAGCCATTTGCTTCGGCTCAGCCGACAGGCGACGATAATCAACCAGTGCTAATTGCTAATAAAAGAGATTTACCTAAATATTTAGCAAAATTCTTCAAAATATTGCAAACTTGTGCAGAATTTGCAGCGAAAACAGCTGAAAATACATACTTTCTATGAAAATTCCAAACAAAAAACTTGTAAAGAACACAATTTATAGACAGAACATGCTGTATATACAGTGTATGCAGGTGAACTTCTCATCCATTTGCTTCAAGATTGTGTGAGTTAACTTATATAGTGTATAATGGTCTACTTACCACCAGCCCCTTCATAATCCATAACTGCATGAATAGCGAAAGTTGAACTCTTCACTGAGCTTTTGAAATTGTTGACATTAAATGCTAATCCATGTTGGAGATCATCTTCATGTAGATCAACGATATAATAATTTGAATAGAGCTCGTTAGAAGGAAGTAAGTTATCCCTGGCAGAAGCATGATCAACAACACCTTCCTCTGCGTTAGCCGGATAAAATAATCCAATGAAATCGCCTTTTTCAACATAAACTTTTTCGGGAAGCTGAACCCTTGTTAATCCTACAGATGAGGGAGATAACTCTGTCCGATGTGTGAGCACAAATTCTGTTTCAGAGATCTGCTTGAATACACCAACAAATCCAGTGCCATATGAATTAGTTCTGTAGTATTCCCAAGCTGTGACATAGCCGTTGCAACCAAATGCATTGTTCAGCATTAAATTGGCAGAATGGTCACCACCTCTTGCTTGAATTCTGGCTGCTTCTCGGCCTGTAAACTTTGGACAGTCACTCTCTGAAAATATAGGCAAGAGTGATATTAGTCCATGCAAGCTGGAAGGGGGGGGGGGGGAGTCATATAATTTTTTTCGAGCACCCATGAGGGAGTTGGTGGGCGATCAAGTGGACCAAAAGTGAGTGCCCACGCATTGACTATTGAAACCACGACTGTGACCGGTCATGATAATTGCATAACCGGTTAACCGTAAGCTGACAGTACAGTACTTAAACACCAACATATAGTCAGATACATGTAGCAAAAAGTTGGGAACACAAGGGTTAACACACCTCAGTCAAAGGGAACTGTTTCGGACATGTTATGACAACGATAATCAGAGAATAATTATCATAACATGGTGTATCAAGTCTATTGCAACGTTGTTACATCAAAGGCACAGCTGGTTGGCGGCATCTTTTGATCTTCGCGATATATTCCACGATGGTTATGTGCCAATTTTGGTGTCCGTGCAATTCGGAAAATGCTTGGGAAATCGTTGCAGGCCGCAAGCCTAATCCATGTCCAAATTCGACTCAAAGCATGTGGAATCACAGCACGTGTTATGGAGGACCGCCACAATTTTAGACACTGATGCAATAACGACTTAATATTATACACAGTGCAGATTATCTGATACGACCCCATCTTGTCAACTGCAAATAGCATATCTTCTTGGTAAGTAGCGCATACCTATGCCGGTACATATAAGTATAAACTTTATTAAACTTATATGCACAAGTATATTATATATATGGGCCTATATAGTGACCAGAAAAATATCGCGCAATAACTTTAGATAAACTTTTGAGCACCATGTCACAGTGCTTCCAGCGTGCTATAAATAAGAGGGACATATATCGATGTCCCCTTCTATGCATGGATGGTTTATTACGCTACAAGGAAGATAATAGGAACCATCCAAGTTTCATTCCCAACTCTGCTGGTTTGCGCATTTGCAGTATGGAAATCGCCAAGATTTGCCGATTTACCTGAATTCGCACGAATATTCACAAATTAGCCACAATTTTGGCATTTGATATATTTCCATTTATAACTGAGTATGTCAGCCTTTGTTTAACTAAAGTTGAATCATTTGTTGCGTATAGACATTATATTATATAGATATGTCAATGTTGGCCTACATTAACCGCGGTCAATTCAAATGGTTAACCGGTCATGAAAATCCTGTAACCGTTTCAGCCTTAATCTACCGGACATATCGTCTGCGATTTAATTATTACCCAGCACTTGATTATACAACTCGCTAGTCATAATATACTATAATGACATTACACTGCCAGTAATGAGATATATCCATCTTACTTATGCAAAACGACGCCAATTCACAGGTGCCGCAACCTGATGGTTTGACTCCAGAGCACAGCGAGAGTCAATTGGACTAAATTTAACTCCTGTATATTGCAAATTCTAGGTTCATGTATTATTATATATACTACCAGTATATATATGTATTTTCCTGTTTCTAAGTTAATTGACATAGCATGTTTATGTAAAGTATTATATATTTATAATTACACATGTGTTCAGTGACCATGTAGTCACAATCAACATATATCATTAAAGACATTAAAGAGGACCCAAAAGCACTTTTTTCCACAGCTAAAACAATTTCCTCCATATTTTTCAAATATTTTTGAAAGATTTTTAGAGATAATATAAATTTAACAATCAAAACTGATTTGAACTTTATCTACTTATATTTAATACCATAGTTATTCAAAATTTGGCTTAAATTATCGACATTTACTAAATACTAATAGATATTCACAGTTTGTTAATGGAGATTTTCCCCAGCAGCTAATAATAATAATAATAATAATAATAACAAGAGGTGTGCACTCGAGTGCTAGCATACCCCCACCGTGGCAAATTCAACCCGCATTATCCGTAAACTCAACAAAAAAGATTTTTAAATTTAAAGAAAAATTCGGACTAATAATATCGATATGGTGTCACAATTCTAAGTCAAAATAAGTCGAAAATGAGGTGTAATATTGCGAAAAACAGTCTGAGCCAATCCCTAGCCGCATCATGTAGAGAGGGTATTGTGAGAAGCATGTATACCAAAAATTATTGAAATCGGTTCATATTTGTTAAAGTTATTAAGTCGGACAGAATTTTTCTAAGTCAAAATAATCGAAAAAGAGGCCGAACTGCAATTAGCATCATGCGGAGAGACCGTCCTAATGAGATCGCATACAAAAAATTATTGAAATCGGTTCATAGTTGTTCGAGTTATGAGGTCGGACGGACGGACGGACGGACGGACAAACGGACGGAGAAAGCGTGACGGACGGACGGACAGACGCAGTCAATCCAGTATACCCCCCATTTTCTTCGAAAGTGGGGGTATAATAATAATATAATAATAATGACCAGTTTTATATAGCGATTAACCAATTACTTGCTCTAACAGGCTTGGTACAATATTACCCCAGTCATTTGTACAAGCCAACCAATGAACCGGCTGCAGCCATTGCAGGCACTGCTCTAGTTTGATCAGAACATGCTCTGATACTCATCAGTATGACAAGCTGACTGGTACTCTTTTAACGCATGAGTGATCGAAGTCGACACAGTACGAGCGACCTTGCTCAAGGGTCACAACTTGGCGCGGGTTTTGAAACAGCGAGCAATCCGACAATTGCACGTCGCTCAAAGCGGCCAAGCCACTGCTGTGGAGACTCAATGACCAGCGACGAGCTGCGAACCCATATCGACGTGCAGTCAGTATAGATTGTAAAATGACTAAATACCCAGTATTTGTCAGCCTAAGTCATAAAATGCATAGACACATTGCATAAACAATCACTGCCATGTCAAACAGAGCTAATTACATACACCAATCTGTAATCGATAGCTGATAAGAAACAGACAGTAAGTTGTGAAAATTCTAATATTTTACCGAAAATGTTTTATTTCATGTTTCTAGGGGGATGGGTGTCGATAAATGGTCAGAAAAAAACTTGTGTGGGTCCCAAAAATGGTCAAAGATAAAAAAAATAACATATATGTTTGAAAACTTTTTTCGACCTGCATCGATATAGCTATATACTCACGTCCAAGTTGATCAAATGAAAATCCCTCGGCGCTGACAGTGTACGGCCCGATGTTTCCTTTATTAAGAGCCTCTAACAGGACATTGTATAACATGAGTCGATCATGATAACCTTGTGTCCCAAGGTCGAATGTGGCAAGGACAGATCCTTTGCTGCAGAAGAAAAAGACGCGATTCATCAAAGAAGTCAGTAGTGGAAATTGAATCTTAAATACAGTAAAGCCCTAAATAATCGACTCCTTAACCACAGCAGAATTATGGATAAATTTTCAGGATTTATTCGGAAATATGGCTTGTTGCCATTCATGAATGGCAACAAGCCATAATTATTTCCGACTAAATCCTGAATGAAAAATTACCCATTATTCTATTGTGGTTAAGGAGTCGATTATTTAGGGCATTACTGTACAAGAGCCCATTTATAAAATGATAATTGGTAAATACAAGATTATAATCCAGATTTAAACAATTAAATATGCTGTTTGGACATTTTCATACTGGTATGTGAGAGAGATTTCACTTCTCCCTAATTCTAAAATAGGGAGAAGTGGCACAATTTAGGGAGAATATATCCCCGAATCGCCTTCTAGGCTGGTACCTGCCTTAACTTGACTAGCTCAAAAACCTATTCTGAGAAGTAGCAATTATTCATTCTATGTATTAACTCAATATGATTTCAGATAAAGTACAGTAATGCCCTAAATAATGGACCAAGGCTCAAATTAAGTGGTCTGACACGGACAATTGTCAGACGCCATATTTTTATAGGTTGTCAGGCTCTGCTTTGAAACTGTCTGACATAATGTCAGGTTGAAATATTGACGTATTTTTAAGAAAAATATCACTGGTAATGTGATATTTTGCAAATAAATTGATATAGGGTGCTGTTAAATGAAATTTATTCTATTGGAGAGTAGTTTTTAATTATTTGTTTTGCCAAAATCTGGATTTTTCAGATGTATGATTATTAGAAATTGGATGTCTACAAAATATTGGAATTGGAAAATTTATGGAACAAGTTTCCTCCCGGTCGAATTATAACATACTACTGTCCTGCATTCCATACTGTCATATGTTTGTAATAATAGGCCTACCCTTACATGGTACTAGTGACAGTGCTGGGATCAGAGCAATTGAAGATTTCTATAACCTTTGAATTGAGTGTGAAATTGGCAAGCTTGTTTAATGTTGTGGCCAGGGTGGGCAGATTTGCATAATTTATAGTACAAAAAAAGTGACAATTGAGAAGAGGAACATAATTGGGGGATAAAACATCATTGTTAGATTCAATTTGTATTATTTCGGTTGATAAAAAAGACATGTCGGACCTCATTTTTAAATGTCAGACCATGTCTGTTTGGTGCCTGAAAAAATGTCAGACAGTCAAATAAAAATTATTTTAAGGCTTGTAATTGACCCCTTAACCACAGCAGAATTATGGGTAATTTTCAGGATTTAGTCGGAAATATGGCTTGTTGCCATTCATTGGAAAGCTCTCAGTGAGAGCTTTCCGATGAATGGCGACAAGTCATATTTCTGACTAAATCCTGAAAAATTACTCATAATTCTGTTGTGGTTAAGGAGTCGATTATTTAGGGCATTACTGTATGATTATAACCATGTGGGATCACAACTTCTGATCTTAATTAGTCCAAATAAACGGAGAGACATGACATAGTCATGTTCTTACCTACGTACAATAATAGGGATACTTACGAAAATTTGATAATATTGACTAAGATTTGTCCTGGTATATGAGCAAATAATTCTTCTAGGACTGTGGTGAGACGAGATCTTAGATCCTTAAACTGTTGACTGTTTCTGTCCAACAGTTCATCCCTGAACACCAGAGCAGTGAAGTTTATAGTAACCCTGAAGAATTCTAGAAGAAAAAGGAAGACATGAATTAAATATCATTTATAAACAAGAGCATCGCTAGGGCATGGCAAAATATGCCCTTTAGGCATTTCCAATTGTACTACCACAAAAATCAAATACTAATTAGAGCTTACAAAGAATATCTGATATACCCCTAATTTCAATGCCAAAATGCGGTCAAATTCTAAGTCAAAATATGGCCGTAACTCATGTGAAATAATTGGACAGAACTCAAATTTGAATTTAGCCTGTAGTTTTAGCTGGGAAACACGCATACCAGCTTTGGTTAAAATCAAATAATCCAAACATGAGTTATCGTGGAACCGAAATGTTAAGAAATCGGTCAAATTATACACGTACCAACTTTGGTTCAGATCAAATAATCCAGCCTACAATAATTATCAATCGGAAACCAAAAATGTTAACGGATGGACAGACAGACTGGACTTACCTTCGACGACCCCCACATGCAAAATCTCAGTTTGCATTCATAGTGCTAATCTAATGTCATGTTTTATATGAATCATGATGTATATTATTTTATTTAATAAAAATAATTTGTCTTGTGTTTTATTATGTTCGATAAATATTTAAAATAAGACACAAAGATCATCTTATGCATTGTAATACAGCATTTGGGGCAGGTAGTATTAACCCTTTACCCAACAGAACGGCCCTGTGCCAATGCATTCTCTTATATATGCGAGTCGACCATAGGTCGCCTCGCATATATAAGAGAATGCATTGGCTTAACACATTAAAAATTATAAAATTGTTAAAGAATGGTAAAAAAAATGGTAAAAAGTTTTTGTTAGGCCAATGCATTCTCTTATATATGCGAGGCGACCTATGGTCGACTCGCATATATAAGAGAATGCATTGGCACAGGGCATAACTGTATTATAAACTATCACAATGTGGTCAAGGAGCCGGTTCCAATGATATCCATATTTGTATGGTTCTATTGAGACAGACCGAAGATATTTTAGGCTGTTGAAGCTTTATTTGGCCGGTTTTGGCCGGTTTGTTGGGTAAAGGGTTAATGTATTTGCAATGGAAATTAGCTGGAGTAATGCTATATTTTGTGCATGAATTTTTGTCATCTACATTTAAAGTTAACCTGACATCATAGTATACTCGCCCTCTTTGTTCTAAAAATGGGGGTGGACTGATCTATGAGGACCACTCAATGATATATTTGGGAGAAAAAACATAGACTGGTCTTATCCTCAGGGACGGGCTTACTGGAATCAGGGAGCTAAATGTGTTCTAGAGTAGGGGAGCGAGTACACCGTGGAACCCTAAAGGTGAAGGTAACTGAAGAATGACCTTCACCTGATACATGCGACACGTTGTTAAAGGATGACATCGCGTTTATTTGATTTGTACATAATATCTAAATAATTTAAACTGGTGAATGAATGGGGGAATGGATTTTTGTGAGCGGGAAATTTATTTAACTAGCTGCTGTAGTTCGGGATTTTTCCAGATCAAATTTGGCTGTGTGATAGCCCCGTCGTACACTTGGGGATTTATTTTTAAAAGTAAACACATGACCTATGATTTTTCTTGCATTTTCGTGATCAACTGGTGTCAATCTAGCTGGGTAAACATCACTGGTATGGCCTGCAGGCTTCAATTCAGTGAATTTGGCGGAAACGTTAACACTGTCGCCTATGGGAAACCATTTAGTTCAGTGATTCCTATAGGAAAAATATGAATTTTACGAAATTTCACGTCTCGCCATGATAAGTTGTTAATTCCATATTTTCTTATTTTCAAATGATAATGACCACATTTTGGACAGATTTAAAGAAGAAACGCATGGATTCGCCTGTAGATAGTAAAGAAAGTGATAAATCTGGGAATTTTGCATGGACATCAGGTACCATTAGGGGGTCAGGGGGGCTAAAGCCCCCCTCCCCAAACATTTGAGTAGTGTTAGCCCCCCCCCCCCATTGGGAAAAGGGGGCAGTTAACCCAATTAAGATTTCCCGGCACCCAGTATCCTTATCGGGGACCGTAGTCCCACCCCAAGTCGGGGGGGGGGGGGGGGGGGGGGGGGGGGGGGGGGGGGGGGGGTGATGGCATCGCCAGTAGTGTTAATGTCGTGCAAAACTGTCATGGCAGGTTTGTTAAACAGACATTATGCCCTGCCATCTGGTCAAATTTCATGCCTGAGATTGTGGCTGATGTTGTATGATTATGTTTAGATATTTAAATTGACTTATAGTTGCTTTATTATGCTATTAAAGTATTTTTTATTTAAATTTTCTGTTAATTTTTGTAAATGTTTATTATAAATTGACAAATTTTGCATGAAAAGGGTTTAAAATTGGACAAGTTATCCCACTCAAAATGTATATTAACATATCCTCTTCAATTTAGTAACAGTATGGTATATAAGGGCATTCTTCAGTTATACGAGATGCATCAGCTAGTAAAATTGAAAAAAAAATCTAAATTTTTTGGCTTTATTTTGAGGATTGACACTAATTTTCAGGATGCCTCATATTGGAAAAATAAACAACTACTGCTCGATATAATCCATTTTTTATTTCAGTAAGGTCTATATTTTGATAAAATACTATAAGAAACGCTGTGTTTCACACATATACATATATATAGGAATCAGGGAGCTAAATGTGTTCTAGAGTAGGGGAGCGAGTACACCGTGGAACCCTAAAGGTGAAGGTAACTGAAGAATGACCTTCACCTGATACATGCGACACGTTGTTAAAGGATGACATCGCGTTTATTTGATTTGTACATAATATCTAAATAATTTAAACTGGTGAATGAATGGGGGAATGGATTTTTGTGAGCGGGAAATTTATTTAACTAGCTGCTGTAGTTCGGGATTTTTCCAGATCAAATTTGGCTGTGTGATAGCCCCGTCGTACACTTGGGGATTTATTTTTAAAAGTAAACACATGACCTATGATTTTTCTTGCATTTTCGTGATCAACTGGTGTCAATCTAGCTGGGTAAACATCACTGGTATGGCCTGCAGGCTTCAATTCAGTGAATTTGGCGGAAACGTTAACACTGTCGCCTATGGGAAACCATTTAGTTCAGTGATTCCTACTGACAGGTGTATAGAGTTGGCTAGCAAGCTATCCAGTGATGGCGAAGCTGGTTAAAGACCCAAATAAGTCATACCTAACATTCTGTTAACACTTTCATGATGGGAGCTGCACTAGTGGTGCAGCATTAAAGACCCTGTGCCAGTGCATTCTCTTATATATGCGAGTCTCCCATAGGGAGCCTCGCATATATAAGAGAATACACTGGCTTACAATATCAAGGTAAACATTGTTAGGCCAATGCATCATTCTCTTATATAGGCGAGGCACTCTATGGGCGACTCGCATATATAAGAGAATGCATTGGCACAGGGATTTCGCTAAATTTCAGGATGCTACAGTGATGAAAGGGTTAAGATTCACAAAGCAGTGGTGAACTCAGTTGAATTGCTGTTCAAGCCTTTTACTTGTTCAGATCATGTACTTTTTATGGCAGTTAATAAAATCCACTCAAATTGTATACTTGCTGAGAATGCTCTTCACAAAATTTCCCTTCTAAACCTATGATTAAAGTCATCTTTTTGACAAATTTATTGTTATATAATATGCTTCAGATAGCATAGATTTCTTCTTCATGTGGTGTACTAGCTTAACTATTAAGTAGTTGTCTGGGCAGGTCAATCTAAACTTTCCACCTCCTGACATAACTCAGGTGTGGAAACCCCTTAAGTCATTGAAATAACTAATGTCAAAGCATAAAAATCATTTGTACCATAGACACCTTTATTTCTGTCTGATATCATTCGGCAACTCCTGAGAAAATTTGGCAAAAAATAATTTCATTTGGCAAACGTTAATTTTGGGCCAGCGCAGTTTTCAGTACGGACCACTCCGTTATGTATAAACCTTAACAACAGCACGAAGTCATCAACAATGCACATACTTTATGCGGTGGATTACCTATGAAAAAATGAGAAGAGGAGCGGAATTGTTAATAAATGAATTCCTTCTGCTTGATAAGTGGGATGCCATCAGTAACCTACATATACACGATGTGCACCTCGTAACAATGAAGGGAGCAGGCGGAAATATCATGAATGTGTTTCATATAATAATAGAACGCTCCCCAACAAGTTTCAGTTAGTGGAGCAGGTCAGTACCCCCGACAGATGTTCATCCACATGTGTTGTGACTAATCTACATGTGCAATTATGATTAAACCATCCACACAAAGAACATTAAAGACATGTTAAGGGCTTACTTCAGTGAATAAAGCTGATAACTTAGTATGCAAACACTATCTCCACTGGAAGAATGTAGCAATCAACTAAGATTATCAAATATTTCAACCACATCGAGTGTACCATTTCAGAGAAACACAAAGTCAGAATTACACACAAATGTAAATATTTAGTATTATTTACTACTGTATTTACTATTCAGGATGCATTATTAGGCATAAACATTACACAATGATTCCACCCACAATATTCACTGCACGTGATTCGTTGATTAAATATGACTCTGTTTTCTGCTTATTTTGATATCAACTTTATGAAAATAACTTATTTTGGCATGATTTTTTTTTTTCGTTGTGAACAGCTCAGCGCATTGGTTCACATCATTTTAAACAGGCCAAACCTATGTGCTCTAATTAAGGTGCTGATGTAATAGTAATGGCCTAATAATAGTGACAGGTGAGATTTTTGACTAAAACTAATAATTTTATGGAGATATATAATATGTCCAAGATTTTGAAGGACTGAATTCTGGTACTGATCCCCTTTCACTGATAATTGAGTCCCACCCTCCTCCCAATTTCAAAACAGCTTATGTGTGCCTACTCTGGCTACGTCCCCAGAAATCATATTCCCTCATTCAAAACCAGGTTACTTTTTTATGTTTTGACCTGTTCTGACAGGGAACTTTATAACATTGAACTACTAATTTTTATCACAGTACGGTGTGGTCCCAGCTTGGGATTGCATGATTTTGGCACAAATTTGTGGGCCGATTTCGCAAAAAAAATTGAATACATTACATGGGACAAATTCCATGATTGTAAGAAAACAAAGCAAAATCAGCTCAAATAAATCGCTTACATCACAAGCTCTCGAGCTAAGATCTTCATTTACTGTGAATTAAATTATCAACCCTTTCATGGTGGGAGGTGCGCTGGTGCAGCATTAAAGATCCTGTACCAGTGCATTCTCTTATATATGCGAGTCTCCCATAGGGAGCCTGGCCTATATAAGAGAATGCACTGGCTTACAAGGTCAAAATAAATATCGTTAGGCCAATGTAATTTCTTATATATGTGAGGCTCCCTATGGGTGATTAGGATATATAAGAGAACACATTGGCAAAGGGTTTTTTGCAAAATTGCAGGAAGCTCGAGTCATGGAAAGGTTTATAAGGAACAGGTGTTAACTATAAAGAAATATATTACATATGTTATAAAGTTCACCATCAGAACATCAAAAGTTCCCAGGTTTGGAACTGATGGAATATGATCTCTACAGGCCTATAGCCTGGGCAGAGATTCATGACATAATCTAATGTGTTCCCAGTTACATGGCTAGCCCCAGGACCTGGTACCACCCATCAAGATCCCCAGGTGTGGTAATACTATTTTCAAGAAGGCCAGCATTTGGGGGATTGAGGGTAGAATCCATTTATATTGTTGGTGATCCATCACATATGTAGGGTGTAGTAAGCATGAGTACATCTGATAGACATCATGGCACATATATCCTGTAATATGACAGCTTCCACTATAAATACCTAAATGCCAAAAGTTCATGGAACTGTTGCTCACTCGATCGGCCTCACATTCTATTGAGAAAATCAGAGTCTTCTGTGTGTGGGTGTTTCTCTTGTCACTATCTCTCATGTTATAAATGCTGTTCAAATATGATGTAAATTTAGGGGATAGACTTGCTATCTGGTGTGATTTTTGGGACGTTTATCGGTGTTTTCCAATGGAAAATGCAGTAATGACATAATGAGCTAGTAAAACAGATATTTTTCATCAGAAAACCCACCGATAATTAATGTCCCAAACCCACACCAGACAGTATCTTTACCCATTCTAATTCACACAACTGAAAAATCGTGCTATAGACATGAGAAACTGGTGCAGCATTCTCTTATATATGAGTCTCCCAAAGAAGCCTTGCATATATAAGAGAATTTACTAGCTTGCAAGTTCACGATAAATAGTGTTAGGCCAATGCACTCTCTTATATATGGGAGGCTCCCTATGGGAGACTCGCATATATAAGAGGATGTAATGGCACAGGGTTTTCGCAAAATTTAATAAAGATCCAGTCATGGAAGGGTTAAAGTTCACCCCAGAGAGTAAAATTTGTCCACGTTTTCCCACCCTAATCTAAGATGTCAAGGTTAATGAACCAGTCAGCGAGTTAGATTCAATTAATGAAGAAATCCTTTAATCTTACTTCAAACTATCTAAATATAAACAGCTCTAAATAAGGTACACCCAATAAAATGACCTTGACATTAGTAAATGCTGACACCCAGTCAAACAACTCTGCCCATGGATGTTACACCAATGTTTCAATGTCTGTTCTAACATTTATGGCCTGATACCTTGTCTGATAAATTTCCCAAATAATTAATTTAGTCACAACAGGGTCAAAACCAGTGCTGCAGTATATTATTCCTGGCTTCTTTACCTGGGGATCTGAGCTGTTAACAGAGATTAGAGCATCTGATAAGACTGTTATATACAGATACACAAATTAGACTAGACTGGCCAGCTTAACCCATTAATATTAACTTGTCTGTAATGTTCACTAATGAATAAAATCAAATACCTTCCTGGTAAGTAGACCAGGTCTACAACAGCTCAACAACAGCTTTGGATATCGGTTGGGTTGATGCTGTTTTAGACCAAGTCCATGCAATTCTGTTACTCTTCTATAACGGACTTTACGCCCGAATCATGGGCGGGAGTTATCTTTCTTGTATGTCTTCTGATTAGGTCAAATGGAAGCTTTTCGTACATGAACATAGAGCGCAGCCCTTCCCAAGCATAATGATATCAAACATGCATCAGAGTTATGTTAAATGTCAAGGTAACAAGGTTATAAGTGAACAAAGCCTTGTTTCCCCCACCCCCCCCTGGAGAATTTCTATTTGCATAGCATGTAAACAATACATTAAATGATTGTATCATCACTGTACATTTGTCTATCACAGTAAATGATATATTATTTTGAAGACAGATTAATCGCGGACACGTCAGATGATTATAATCACAATTACGTGAATGCACGGGTTCCACATATACATGCAGTATGTCTTTTGAATGAAAGTCCATTATAGAAGAGCAATGGGGCAGGATTTGGTCCAAATCAGCATCATCCCAACCGATATCCAATGCTGTTGTGGGCCGAAAAAAACTTGGGACTAGGATCCTCCTAGCCAAAAAATCATCAAGGTAGAAATAAATAAAATTTGCAGTATGCACTGATTTTTAATTTCCTCCAAACCTAATACCAAGGTTTCAGCTAGAAGGACAGTGGGTCCCTAGTACTCCCTACCCTAGCTATCCCCAAAAACAATACTTCTCCAAAGACAAATTCAATCAACTGATAGTGCTTACATCGCACTAATAACACATTCCAGAATTGTGTGTTCCTATCAGTACATGTTGGAAGTAGAATAAGTATATTTTATTTACCCCAGGTATTAATTTAGTCACAACATAGTACACTGTTGTAGTATCTTTTTTCTGGCTTTTTGCGGATGGGATCTGTTAACAGGTTGTTAGTTAATTGGGAGATCGCAGGAGCCGATAAGACTATTACATACAAGTATACCAATGAGACTAGACGTGCGAATGTAACCCTTAGATAACCATTTTTCCGGATTTTGCAGTGGTGTGAAATATTTCACTGGGGTGTTCAGATGAAACAGATGAATCAAAGGATTAATCTTGTTCAATGTACAGTAATGCCCTAAGTAATCGACTCCTTAACCACAGCAGAATTATGGGTAACTTGTGGGTAATTATGGGTAATTATGGCATTACTGTAGTTATTTTCACAAATATTATACCCAATATTGCAACAAATAATTATTTGGCCAGAGCAATTTTATTAGTTGTTTTAGGAACATCAGGGAAATAGATCTTTTGATGGAGGGAAATTATTTTTTGTTAAAGCCCAGGCAGGCTTGATATACCAATTGGTGATTATTCCACATGATCCTCATGAATTAAAATCTCATATATTCACTTTAACCCTTTCAGTTCCAAGTCCGATTTTTGTATCAACCCATATTTCCTTGATCATTTTTCAAATTTATTGATTGTAATAATGTGATACATTGATGGAAAGAGCTCTAAGAGCTCTTTCCATCAATGTATCACATTATTATAATCAATAAATTTGAAAAATGATCCAAGGAAATATGGGTTGATACAAAAATCGGACTTGGCACTGAAAAGGTTAAATCATTTTTTGTGAATAAAAATAAATAAAAACAACGCATTATTATCTCAATTATTCACATTTTCCCATGCTATTATGACTGATAGAACAGTTTGATGAAAAGTCTTATACAAACTGAACACTATGGAGAACTATATTTTGGGAAAATTTCTTTTTTTTATGCATTTTCAGTAAAAAACATTGTTGGTGTGTTCGAAACCAACTGGGTGTCGCCTTATATAGTAAAGACAAATAGAATTTCTCATTGCCACACCTATTATCTTGCCAATATAGATGGACAAAAATGTATCACTGAAAATATTAATTTAACAACATAAATTTAACATGGCAAAAGTTCCCCAAAACTAAAAGAAAACAATAGTGATATGTCCCAAAAGAGAGACAAAGTCAAATATCATAGTGGGTGGGGGTTTAATGCAGACAGATGACACTTTTTTTTTAAGGCAGCCCAAAATATCACCCACTTTAGCTGATCTCAGACATTGCAAGAAACCTATGTGGATAGGATGAGAAAATTATAATATAAGCACCTTCCTATAGCAAACACCATTAACCCTTTACCCAACAAAACGGCCAAAAACGCCCAAATAAAGCTTCAACAGCCTAACATATCTTCGGTCTGTCTCAATAGAACCATACAAATATGGATATCATTGGAACCAGCTCATTGACCACATTGTGATGGTTACAGTTATTCCCTGTGCCAATGCATTCTCTTATATATGCGAGTCGACCATAGGTCGCCTCGCATATATAAGAGAATGCATTGGCCTAACAATTTTTAACAATTTTTCTACATTCTTTGACAATTTTATCATTTTTAATATGTGTTAAGCCAATGCATTCTCTTATATATGCGAGGCGACCTATGGTCGACTCGCATATATAAGAGAATGCATTAGCACAGGGCCGTTCTGTTGGGTAAAGGGTTAAGACCGACTACACACTGACATCAGCACATCTTCTACTTCAATAGATGCAGCTAAATGTGCAGATTAGATAATACTATAGATAGCATAATGGCTGCCCCACAGGTACTAGATATTCAATGGTGAAACATCTCAATAAATGAATAATTTTCACATTTCACAACAAGAGTGAAATTAGTCTTCCCCTAAATTGCCCTAAGTGGGATAAATCTGATAATCGAGACTGATATAGTATGACAGGCATGCAGCGTTACTTGGCAAGAGTGAATTTAATGACTGCAAACCATTAATGCATAATCGAAATTTTAATCTTCAGGTACCTAGAATAAGAATTTCACACCCTGTGAAGACATTCAGTCTTTCATCTTATTGATTAAGAATTACTTCACATCCGACACATGAGTACAGTAATGCCCTAAATAATCGACTCCTTAGCCACAGCAGAATTATGGGTAATTTTTCAGGATTTAGTTAGACTAAATCCTGAAAAATTACCCATAATTCTGCTGTGGTTAAGAAGTCGATTATTTAGGGCATTACTTTATGTCATCAAGAAATAACTCTTATTTTTGCTCACGATACGATATATGCGATTTGAAATTCACTTTAGACTTAAAAAATTATTGAAATATTAACCTGCAGTGCCTGAACAGCCTGGAATAATGATAATTCCCATTCCATGTCTTAGTTTATATAGTCACACTGAACCAATTGAATTTATACTTAGCTTTAGTTGGACACTGGTGTGGAATGCTAGGTTTACTTCTCACAGCTACTAAGGAACTATACATTTTATGTTGTCATCAAAATGTGGGAAAAGGTACATTGCGATTAATCTGTTAAAATTTATTACACGATTAATCGTAACACCCTGACCTTGAATGGTCATTTTGTCACATTCAAGGCTATTCATGACTCTTGCACCTACTTTAATATCAAATTCAAGCGTTTTCAAGTAGTATAGGGGTCGAAATTCAAGGGTTTTCAAGGATGTATATACTCGAAAATCAAGGGTTTTCAAGGACACTGGGTTACCATTGATCATATTACCTCAAACAGTATAGTACTTACTATATATGTAACAGTAGTCAATAGCAAGTATTTGTGAATACAAGATGCAATCAGAATTTTATGAGTAGAGATAAACAGGAATACTACATACTGTATTATATTAGCAGCATTAAAACAATATTTTGTTTGTTTCTCTAGAGTTATGAATAAATTCAATATGTAACTATCTCTTTCAATTTATTTATCACAACAATTATCAAATATGCTCACTTTAGTAAAAGTAAGTAGAGTGGAGGCAAAGTTTCCAGTCAGGGTACCCCATAATATGAAGATAATTGGATAATAGATTGCCAATTTGCTGGGCTTTTCTCTACCCATATATTTCTGACTACATTATCATACTAGGTATGAACTACTGATACCCCCCCCCCCCTTTAGTGAACAAACATACCGGTAGTTATGGTGTAGCCCGGTAGTTATGGTGTAGCAAGATAGAGTTGCAATTCAACTGCCAAAGGTTGAAGTGGAACTCCATCTGGCTACACCATAACTATGTTTGTTCAATCATTGGTGGCCTTCCTGTGTTTGCTGCTATTAATGTGCTCACCCATGTTTCCAACATTGATTTCCCTCATGTATATCTTGCATCTCGCGGCATGAACATTTGAGGAAATCTCCTGTAGCCATGCACTATAATCTGCTTGTGTTTTCTGTCGAGATTGCATGGAACCTACATTGTCTGCGTTTTGACATTTTATTGTATTTAAATTATCGCCTATTTAGTTTTTTTTTTTACATTCTGAACAGACGATGCAGTTGGCAAATCAAAATCATCAGTATCGAGCGTGAAACAGGCCGCCGGACTCTCCGCCAATCACTTGCGCCATTACGAATCCCATTAGGTCGAACAGCAATTCCGGTTGCTATTTATAATTACGGAGTTTCCATGCAGTAGGAGATTCCCTGACAGAACAAATTTAATTTCCCGGAATCCGATAATCACCAAATAATGTTACTTCTCTGGGGCAGGGACAGGGAAATTCAAGTATATATTTAGAGGCAGGGGCGCTATTTAAGTACATGCTGGTGGGTGGCATGCAATTCAAGGGTATTCAAGGCTCTGGAAAAATAATTTTCAAATTCAAGTACGTTCAAATATATTCAAGTACCCGCGGGAACCCTGCTATTCTAGGCCGGCTTTCATGGCTCAACTGGAAACCTGCAATAGCAGCATATCATTCCCAAAAAGTTTCACCCAATTAAAAAATAATTTAATTCCATCGTGTGCTGTGATTTTGCGAAAACTACATTGGCCTAACAATATTTACATTGACCTTGTAAGCCAGTGCATTCTCTTATATATATGAGGCTCCCTGTGGGAGACTCGCATATATTAGACAATGCACTGGCACATGATCTTTAACCCTTTACCCAACAGAAGGGCCCTGTGCCAATGCATTCTCTTATATATGCGAGTCTCCCAGAATGCATTGGCCTAACAATATTTACATTGACCTTGTAAGCCAGTGCATTCTCTTATATATATGAGGCTCCCTGTGGGAGACTCACATATATTAGACAATGCACTGGCACATGATCTTTAACCCTTTACCCAACAGAAGGGCCCTGTGCCAATGCATTCTCTTATATATGCGAGTCGACCATAGGTCGCCTCGCATATATAAGAGAATGCATTGGCTTAACACATTAAAAATTATAAAATTGTTAAAGAATGTAAGAAAAAATGGTAAAAAGTGTTAAAAAAAGATTTTTTTTAGGCCAATGCATTCTCTTATATATGCGAGGCGACCTATGGTCGACTCGCATATATAAGAGAATGCATTGGCACAGGGCATAACTGTAACTATCACAATGTGGTCAAGGAGCCGGTTCGAATGATATCCATATTTGTATGGTTCTATTGAGACAAACCGAAGATATTTTAGGCTGTTGAAGCTTTATTTGGCCGGTTTTGGCCGGTTTGTTGGGTAAAGGGTTAATGCTGCACCAGCATGGCTCCTGTCATGAAAGTGTTAAAATTAATTTCATTCAATCATGTGCTGTAATTAAAACCAAACCTGAAATGTCTTATTAAGCAATGGATATGGTTCATAATCATAGAGAATAAAATTCAACTGTCAAAATAGGCAATTTAATGTAAAATTAATGATGGATGGAATTATGACATAAATCAGAAGTTGTGCATGAGTAACTACCTAAGCATTCAAGTCCCAGCAGCAAGTCTAAAAATATCAAAAAAATTACTTGTACTGAGATTCGATGAACCCTTCCCGAATATACAGAAAGAAAGTCAACCTTTATGTGCCAAAAGAATTCCTGATGATTAACGAGGAGATATGCCACATCCAAGGAGTACATGCTGGGTTCACAAATGATAGTAATTCACAGTGAAAGATATCAAATCCACCCACTTCCAAAAGACTGTACTCATCATGAGGAACTGAGTCTGCCAAATAAATTTATTAACTCATTAAGAGACCCCATAGGAAGTGAGCCAAAAGATGATCTGGCACAATCCTGGTCCCAATGGACTAGTGCATGATGGAATAAACAAAATGTATGCAAACAAAATATGTACACATGTAGCTATAATGCAGTCCATTTCATCATGATTTCTGGCAGAGTAGATAGAGCATAGCTGCTATTTTAGTCATTGACTGTTTTTCTGGTACACAAGTCAGCTGTTATACTGCAGAAGTCGAGAATTACCCATCTGTGTTACCCTCTTTTTAGGGTATGTGTTAGATGGAATTATTGTGTTTGTAGTATAGGCAGTCTGTGTTACCCTCTTTTTAGGGTATGTGTTAGATGGAATGATTGTGTTTGTAGTATAGGCAGTCTGTATTACCCTCTGTTTAGGGTATGTGTTAGAAGGAATGATTTGTTTTTGAGGTATAGGCAGAGAGTACTGTACCACAAAATTTTAAATAGGCCAGTGCTAGTAATTGTATGGACACAGATACAATTCCTGAGGAACAAACCTTGAAATAGTGTGCCTGTCATTTGCAGAATGAGGTCCCCAGAGGGTGAATTTAGTGATACTACCCTGCATAGCAGGCTAGCATCACTAAATTCACCCTCTGGGGACCTCATTCTACAAATGACAAGCACACTATTTCAAGGCTTGCTGAGGAAGTGCATTGTGCTGTTCTAATAATGGTAGATCCATTCTATGTCAAGGCCTGATGATCCCATGTTCAGACTGATAGGCAGCTAAATTTGAAAAAAGCCAATATCACTGGCAGAAATCTTCAGACCAAACCATGATGCAAATTAGTTTTTATCTTGAATCAACTGGCCACAGCATGCTACAGTATGAAATTTTGGAGGAAGTGCATTGTGCTGTCTTAAAAATCATGGTACATCCATTCTATGTCAACTATTGAATCCATATTCAGACTAATATGCAGATAAATACTGGGTGAAAAGGCTTCCTTTTATGAATGACCCTGTAGTTGAGGTGTTAGTGCATGTATGCCATCATCACAGTCTGGGTCAGGCAAGCTTGTTACGGGTTCGAACCTCTTCCATGAGCAAAACAATCTAGACCGATTTTCAAGCTTGATCTGAGTTGAGGGACATCTCAATATGCTTACGATTGACACATGCCCAGCCTAGGCTTCTCAACGGTACCATGCAGTACCGCTCCCGGAACCATCGGTTCTTGGACAATTTTCACGGTATCGATACTGAGTGTTAGGCACTCAAATTAGTAGAATATACATATGTGTGTAAGCGATGGATAATTTCATTTAGATGTTAATTTAGACGTCATTTGCAGAATGAGATCCAGCCTTGCAGGATAACATCACTAAATTCACCCCCTGGGAACTCATTCTGTACACTATATGCAGGCTTGTTTCCATTCTAAATACTCATTGGCAAGTACAGTAATGCCCTAATTAATCGACCTCTTAACCAAAGCAGAATTATGGGTAACTTTTCAGGATTTAGTCAGAAATATGGCTTGTTGCTATTCATCGGAAAGCTCTCCCCGAGACCTTTCCGATGAATGGCAACCAGCCATATTTCTGACTAAATCCTGAAAAGTTACCCATAATTCTGCTGTGGTTAAGAAGTTGATTAATTAGGGCATTACTGTAGTTAAATAATACAACATTTCAATCTAGAGTTTTATAACTGAATGGGAGAGATGGACTGTCGTCCGGTGCATACCCCCTTGTGGCATACCGCAGTGCGGGCATATCTATAACCTGTGACTGATATACTAAGACAGATATGGACCCAAAATCAGCATTTTCATATAAACAAAGATAAATAACTATAGAACGAAGAACCAAAACAAAACGGTTGATAACACCATTGAATGTCCTCATAATGAATATCCATACCAAATTTCATTGAGATCCGAAAATTACTGTTCAAGTTATGGCCTGAAGAGACATCGGACAGACCAAAAAGACAACATTTCCAGATAAACAAAGATGAACAAGAGGTGTGCACTCGAGTTCTAGCATACCCCCACCGTGGCAAATTCAACCCACATTATCAGTAAACTCAACCAAAAAGATTTTTAACTTTAAAGAAAAATTCGGACTAATAATATCGATATGGTGTCACAAGAAGCTTGTACAGAAAAAATTATTCAAATCGGTTCATATTTGTTAAAGTTATTAAGTCAGACAGAATTTTCTAAGTCAAAATAAGTCGAAAATGAGGTGTAATTAGAGCTGGGACGGTTATGGGTTTTTCGTGACCGGTTATGAACGGCAAAAAACCGCGATTAACGGTTAAACACATATTATAGGTACTATTATGGGTGGGTAAGCCCAGTATGCAGAACGGCGATGATTGTGATGCTCACTGACATGGTAAGTTTGAGAACGGCTCCTGCCCATTATACAAAGAAGTTGTCACCCATGACACACATAATCACATATCTAATTAATTACTGTATACACCCCGTCAGTAAGCCCAGGGGGCACGTGCACGTTTTTGTCCAAAAAGTGGGTACTGCATGGGCTTACTCACGGGGATCCCCCCGTGCAAAATCTCAGTTAGCCTTGAGATGCTGGTTTACCATCGTATTTTATACTGATACCAAGAGTAGTTGCGTTATATAAAGAGAATGATGCGTTTTATTAAGATAAAATCATATAATAATAACAAGATACAGATGTCGACAGGTAAAACAAAAAATACAATTTATACGTTGTAAACACGCGTATGGAACGGTTAATAGCGCACATAAATAGCACAAAGTTCAAACAACAAAGTTCAGAAGACGACAAGTCCATCGTCGTCGAAACCATCGAACTCCAGGTCGTCGTCAGAATCTTCCTCGAAGAAGAAGAAAAAATTTATGAATTTCGCGGTAATCGACGAAACGTATTATGTACGTTCTGCAACAAGAACAATAACTCTATAAATTCGAGGTGGATTAATATTCGAATGGAAAAACTCATTATCTGATACTATTTTAAATGTAATGGTTCAAAAATGATTTAATATAAATATTAGCTGCTCTGATATATATATTGCCTCATGTTAAAATGAAATAATCCAAGATTAATTAACGGCAATTGAGCCACAAAGATTGTAAACGAATTAACACCAGAGAACGTGGCAACTTTTACAAGTATATCATAGAAAGCAGGACTGCTCGTGGAAATTATTGGGCTCAATTTATATTTTCTTGGGATCAATTTGAAAACACAATAGTTGTGTAGTTGTGTAATGAGTTCACACCCAAATTTAGCCTTCAAAGAGCCGACACACCGCGTTTGATGTTGTTCCGTCAATCTCGGATTCATTTTAATTGACGGAGACAGATTAACCCTCTTATAGCCAGTTATAGCTGACCATCACAGTGATCATACACTATAATAGTGATGTTACGGTTAACCGACCACGGCAAATCCGTGACCGGTCACGGCCATAGTTGGTGGTTAACCGGTTAACCGCATAACCGTCCCAGCTCTAGGTGTAATATTACGAAAAACAGTCTGAGCCAATCTCTAGCCGCATCACGTAGAGAGGGTATTGTGAGAAGCATGTATACCAAAAATTATTGAAATCGGTTCATATTTGTTAAAGTTATTAAGTCGGAAAGAATTTTCTAAGTCAAAATAAGTCGAAAAAGAGGCGTAACTTGAAAAAAAAAAAGTCGGACCGAACCGCAATTATCATCATGCGGAGAGACCATCCTAAGCAGATTGCATACAAAAAATTATTGAAATCGGTTCATAGTTGTTCGAGTTATGAGGTTGGACGGACGGACGGACAAACGGACGGAGAAAGCGTGACGGACGGACGCAGTCAAAACAGTATACCCCCCATTTTCTTCGAAAGTGGGGGTATAATAACTCTAGAATGGAAAACCGGATCAGAACGATGGAACCCTCTATTTAATGTCCTCATAGTAGTGAACATCCATACAAAACTTCATTGAGATCCGAGCACTGCTGTTCAAGTTATGACATGAACAGACATCGGACGGACGTATGGACAGACGTCCACACAGACGGATGGACAGGTGAAAAACAGTATACCCCCCTTTTTTTTTTTAAAGGGGGTATAAAAACATTCCAAGCAGAATCTGTCACTAAATCTAAATAATAGACAAGTAAACTCAAATTACAAATTTGAAAACCGCCAATATGCTAAGACCAAACCATGATGCAAACTTAGATTGTATCTCCAGTTTTAAACGTATACATAAAATTTGAATTCGTTCATCGAAACTAAAGTAAAGTTGTCATGTGCAAATACAGTAGCCTGGCAGACAATGGAGAATGGAGAACAGACAACATTGTTCCTAACAGAATAACTTTCTCAATGTGGCGTATAAAAATGTATCATTCTAATCAACCTTACAGATACTGGACAGGCCTAAGATTTATATATGCAAATGAAATTAATAAATCAATTGAAACTTGTATCCACTAAAAAAGAGACAACTCATTTAATACCTGAATAAACAAAGTGGCAGTGAGAATGATTTTAATTTGATATTTATGTGACACAGGGAAACTAGGCCATGACTCTTGATTAACATTAACGTGTGAGGCCAGTATTATGAAGAAGTCAGGTGGTAAGTACCGAAGATGTCTCGAGGAAATGCAACAATGCGTTTTATAGCATTTTATGTTCATTGACAAATTATTGTATAAACGATAAAATAGCTATGCAGCACAGGTATGAATACCTATGTATCTGTCACTCCTGCATAGAAAGAAGTGATTTATGCCCTGAGATTTATAACTGGTATAAATGACATGCCCAAGGGTGGAGAACGACATTATAGTGCAATGTCTGATGTCTATATCAGCCAGTCTGAATGGCTTCATATGTACAAGGTTAAATCCAGTCACAAGCTGCTTGAATACACAGGAAATATTTGACATAGTATTACACAATGTGCCCAGAGAAATTTAATAGCAGTGAAAATTTATATTACTCTCCACAGTAGACAGTACAAAAGTTTTATTTGAAAAATAAGAATATAATTTACAGCGGCTGGGGGTCTTATTACAAGCTTGTGGTTTTAAACCCTGTCAGACAGATTCAAGACATATTTCATTATTTTATCATCTTGGAATGAAAAGAGAAACAGACTGTATGTAATAATATGATAATATGCAAGGCATAATATAGATCATGCAAGTATATGAATGTCCCTTGTTGTAGTAATTGAAGCCTGTCTGCGGTTATAGGTCTAGTCCACGGGTGAGGCAAAATCAGTTGTCCGGAGATGACATGACAAGTGCAGCCTTGTCGGGATCTAATATATGAACCTATCTATTTCTAACAATAATGACTTAGGAATTCATGTGATTTTTTCCCGAAAAAGTGTAGTTGTTGAAAATGTCATTGACACAGTATACTGTAAATTATGTGTGACATCACAAGTACACATGCCACCCGGCCATTACCTATACAAGACCTGAGTTGAAATTCGTTAAGGTGTCTAATAGTAACACAATACCGGTACTATTAACCCTTCCATGACTGGAGCTTTCTGAAATTTTGCGAAAAACCCTGTGCCAATGAATTCTGTTATATATGTGAGTTCCCATAGGGAGCCTCGCATATATATGATAATGCATTGGCCTAACAATATTTAGCTTGACCTTGTAAGCCAGTGCATTCTCTTATTTATGTGAGGCTCCCTATGGGAGACTCGCATACATAAAAGAATGCACTGGCACATGATAATTAATGCTGCACCAGTGCAGTGCCCATCATGAAAGGGTTAATGTATTGATTCTTGCTATGAACAAGTGCACCTCACCCTGTATCCCACCCAAAGGTGGCTTATGACTGAAGTTTATTAACTTATGAAGAATAAAATGGAAAAAACCTGTTGCATATGAATATTATTCCCCAATGCCATGGCAGATGGACAGAAGCCTAGTCAGACGAACTGAACACATTTCTATGTCCCCTGCCAAATTGTTTTCCTAGGGGATAACAAAAATATTTTAATATCACTAATAAAGATTAGCATTGATATATCTGATTATTAGCATGAACTCCCATGCTTTGGCCATAATTAAATATCAGTCGAAATTTACATCGGTATACCTCACATGTATGAGTGAACACCTTACATCGTTTAGGGGCTTATCATATCAGAGCATGTATGTGTGGATGATGCCTAAGTTTTGATAAAACTGGGTCGGCTATATGTACTTAAGGGACAACAGGTGAGTTAATTGTGACTTTCAGTTCAACACTTCCATGTCTCCATTAACAATAAGTAAATGATGCGTCACCATCAGATAATAACCAGTTGTAATGATACCAGAGACAAAAGTGATGTGCTTTTAAAAATTTCACAATTGATTTTTTTTCCATTATCAATTCTGCCATCTTTATCAATTTATCATCAAAGTTTTTTCATACCTTTGAGTACACTTTGTTTAGGACTTTGTAAAGGTTTGACAATCAAATCACCAAAAGAAATGATTGATGGAAGCTCCCAATAACTCAATAGGTTTTAATGAAAAGGATACTGCTCAAGTTTCAAGTTTCAAGTGGGAAAAGGTCCCTATATGATGAATTTCTGTAGGTCATGAGATGTTTGTGACTCGTGTATCTAGTTGACTTATCTTTATCAATAATAGAATAAGAGTTCAACTGTGCACTTCTCTAAACTGGTATATAAATTTAACCCTTTCATGATGGGAAGGTGCCGCTTTAAAGATCCTGTGCCAGTGCATTCTCTTATATATGCGAGTCTCCCATAGGGAGCTTCACATACATAAGAGAATGCACTGGCTTATAAGGTCAAGGAAAATATTTTTAAGCCAATGTATTCTCTTTTATATGCGATGCTCCATATGGGAGACTTGCATATATAAGAGATTGCATTGGCACAGGGTTTTCGTAAAATTTCAGGAAGCTCCAGTCATGGAGTTAAAGAAATAATACAGACAATAGCACTGGTATAACTGTTGCAAAGATAAATAAGAATCCATAGCGCATAATTTAGCTATTGAAATGAAAGCTGGTCACAATATTGTATTATCGAAGAATTTTCTTTTGATCCAACAAAACGGATTAATTTTGAATAAGAATCAATGTGGCACACCTTCTAAGGGAACCTTTCCCCAAAAAAATAAAGACATTGTTTAATTGTACAAAGCTAAGTATCCAGGTTCAGATATATTGGGTCTACAACATTTCAACTAAAGCCGGCACATTTACACAAAGTTTCATATTATGTCAACCAAATATCGTATGGACTATTAGTTGAGTCGGCGAAGTGTCATGTAGACAATATGTATTTAGATGAAGCGTCTGACACCATTTATTTTGTATTCCCCTGAGAAACAAAAATTGTGTAAATGGTTTTTTTTCTTAGAAAAAGGCCATTATATTTCCTCAAATTCAAGTCGGTAAACAATGTGCCAAAAATAGGTAAATTTGCCCAAAATAAATATGAGAACTGGTGGCAATGCTAATTTTTTATTGCACAGCTATCTTTATATATCTATACTAAACACTGAAATTATGCCTACTTAACCCTTTACCCAACAGAACGGCCCTGTGCCAATGCATTCTCTTATATATGCGATTCGACCATAGGTCGCCTCCATATATAAGAGAATGCATTGGCTTAACACATTAAAAATTATAAAATTGTTAAAGATTGTAAGAAAAAATGGCCAATGCATTCTCTTATATATGCGAGGCAACCTATGGTCGACTCGCATATATAAGAGAATGCATTGGCACAGGGTATAACTGTAACTATCACAATGTGGTCAAGGAGCCGGTTCCAATGATATCCATATTTGTATGGTTCTATTGAGACAGACCGAAGATAGTTTAGGCTGTTGAAGCTTTATTTGGCCGGTTTTGGCCGGTTTGTTGGGTAAAGGGTTAACCCTTTCTATACTAAATACTCAATTCCTTAGAATGTTCAGATAATAAGTTTAACACTAGACCAGTAGGTAGTTTGTTAAACTTATTATCTGAACATTTCCCACCAAAGAATACGAATCTTTCGGCAATTGTATTAGCTTTTCGACTGTCTGTCGTCTGCCTTTATTGCATGAACACCCCTCCAGGTGATTAACCCTTTCATGATGGGAGCTGTGCTGGTGCAGCTTTAAAGATAGTGTGTCAGTGCATGAGAGTCTCCCATAAGGAGCCTCGCATATATATAAAGAGAATGCACTGGCTTATAAGGTCAAGGTAAATATTGTTAGGCCAATGTATTCTCTTATATATGCGAGGCTCACTATGGGAGACTCGCATATATAAGAGAATCCATTGGCACAGGGTTTTCACAAAATTTCAGGAAACTCCAGTAATTAAAGGGTTAATAGACCATTCCGACATACAGTAATGCTCTAATTAATCGACTCCTTAAACACAGCAGAATTATGGGTAACTTTTCAGGATTTAGTCGGAAATATGGCTTGTTGCCATTCATCGGAAAGCTCTCCCCAAGAGCTTTCCGATGAATGGCAACAAGCCATATTTCCGACTAAATCCTGAAAAGTTACCCATAATTCTGCTGTGTTTAAGGAGTCGATTAATTAGAGCATTACTATACATATTTATAACTGATCTGGAAAATCCATTTAGTATAGAACGGGTTAATATCAATGAAATGTAATCTCGGTCTTTCATTCTTGGAAATCAAATGCAAGAATTTCAAGTTTTAATGTCAAAATTGTAAAATGTTCTGCTAACAGGCCGAACCATGGATGACAACGAGATGGTAGTTGTGGGACTTCCAGTTTGTGTTTGTACTAACTGCCTCTTCTGGGACTAAACCACAAAATACCAAGTTTCAAGGCACCTGAAGATCCAAAACTAATGTTATCACCCAGAAACCAAAAACCAAAAAAAAATGGAAAAAAAAAAAGAAGGGCCATAACTCCTGACACCTTAGGGACAAATTTGAATTTGACCAAGTTTATGGGATTTTTGCTCACAACAATAAGGTATCGTCTTCTGTCCAGAAGTGTCCAAAAATTTCCAAGTCAAAAGATATCCATGGAGTATTGGGACTTTTGTCTGAATCCAATTTTAACATGTTTGTGAGACTTAATAATGAGACAATATATATTGAATTTGTGGGACTTTCAAAAAGTCTCATGAGCCAGAAAAAAAGTCCCAGAACATACAATACATAGAGACGCCCTGGTGTGCCCAAATTACACCAATCAAAATGCCTGGCCATTTGTCATATCTGTCATATCTGCAGATTCTTACCTGGGTAATTTCTACTACTGGAATCTGTTGATAGGGTGATTAGGGGTGTCTCAGTCACCCCACTCCCCTCGGCTGACCCTTCCACATCCTCTGTTATAGGTGCGTCTTTAGGGAAGTCTTCATCATCTAGCAACGTTTCAACTTTTTTCTTTACGAGTTCATCTTCTCCGAAATTGAAATCGTTTTCCTGAAATTTAGAAGAGTAGAAGTTTAGTGATGCTGAATGGGACAAAAAATCCTTTTATATCGAGTTATAGTCAGCAAATAGTGTTTCTGTCATTTGCAGAATGAGGTACCAGAGGTGAATTTAGTGATGCTACCCCAAACAGAGACCCAATAATTGAGTACTGAAGAACTAGAATGGAGTTCTTAAGTACTAGAATGGTAAGTTTAATAGCAACCCATCAAGAACCAGTTTAGCTATGAATAGGACTAGACATCTCAGCTGGACAAATATTCAAATTTAACATGAATTATAGAATGGAAATGTACTTAAAGAAAGGAAATGTATATAGTAGTATCCCAATGGCATTCCAAAAAAAACTCCTAACATTTAAATGGAATTTTAAGAAAGAATGAATGGGATGAGTGACGTAGGTCTGAGTACACAATGAGTGTCGACTAGGACACACCAAGTCAATTCCCCGTTTCTCAATTCCGCGTGCAAGGTCCAACACCCTCAATCCCGCATGCAAGGTCCAACACCCCGCGTGTGCGACCTTTCATGTTTAATATGTCAGGGAATATCATAATTGGTACAAAATAATTGCAGTAGGTTTTTCATACAAATATGAGCGGAAGTGAGATAGAACAGACCCATTTCGTCAGGTTCAGATTTCCGATTCATTACTGCAATAGGTAACTATGTTCAAACATGTGCTAAAATATACGGCTAAAAATGTGAAGAATGACAACAAGAATCTCAGTCAAAAATGTGTGAGTGATACTTGATTGGGTGATTTTGGACGAAAAAAATCACATGGAGTCTATCAACTAACTTCTTATAGACATCTGTTTGGGAAATATTGGCCCTGGGCAACTGGAGTTAGATTGAGCTAGTCTATGTGGGAGGCCCCCCACCCCCACCCCCCTGGAATACGGAATACCACTTAACACAGAGGGTGGAATACGGAATACCAGTTAAATTTTCTATTGCTGTACGAACACCGGTCATCCCGCAGTGTCCACGTCTAAAATGATCTAAAATGAAGATGATTATTATGATCATTTTTTGGAAGGTGTCGAAGGTCGGCGTACGAATACCAGTATTTTTGGAATACCGAATACCTCCTAACAGAGGGACTGGAATACGGCGTACCTCATAACAGGGCATGGAATACGGTGTACGAAAAGGGGGAGTGGGGCCTCATGTGGAGGTGAAATGCTTCACTGGTGCATGCCTCAGCAATAAAACATAAAATATAAAATCACACCCACAACAGCCCACAAAAGTTTTTTCCTGAGAAATGGTTAATTTGACTTGGCATGGCCTTAAACACAGTAAGAACAGGTACACCAGTCAGATAATACACCTGTGATTAACTAATGTAGCAATTCACCTGGAATCAAATCTCTTGAACCTATACAATCATCAGATGACTGAATAGAGCATGAAATGAGCTAATTTATCAGTATAATGGAGGGCCTGGGGAGACAGAGACACCATTACTGATCAACCTATAAGAATCCTGACTCCATTCATCAAGAATCTCCCTCTAAATAACTACACCCCTCTGTTATATTCTGTGAGTGGATTATCTTAAATGGATGATTGTAGGTTTGGCCAACTGAGATTTCACAGAAAATTTGTTGCTGAAATGAGTTTTATGGCCGTATCATTAACTATAGCCACCATGCATAAGACCACATGGACTGATACCAGCAGTCTGGTATTAGTTTAACCCTTTACCCAACAGAAGGGCCCTGTGCCAATGCATTCTCTTATATATGCGAGTCGACCATAGGTCGCCTCGCATATATAAGAGAATGCATTGGCTTAACACATTAAAAATTACAAAATTGTTAAAGATTGTAAGAAAAAATGGTAAAAAGTGTTAAAAAAAGATTTTTTTTAGGCCAATGCATTCTCTTATATATGCGAGGCGACCTATGGTCGACTCGCATATATAAGAGAATGCATTGGCACAGGGTATAACTGTAACTATCACAATGTGGTCAATGAGCCGGTTCCAATGATATCCATATTTGTATGGTTTTATTGAGACAGACCCAAGATAATTTAGGCTGTTGAAGCTTTATTTGGCCGGTTTTGGCCGGTTTATTGGGTAAAGGGTTAATCAACTCTATTGGAATTACCCCATGCACTGGCAAATTCTAAAAACTGTACTGGAGTTATAATATATCAGATTGGATGAGGCCAGGCTCAAAATATGGTGCTGGACATTTGCAGAATGAAGTCCCCAGAGGGTGAATTTAGTGATGCTACCCGGCACAACATAATATGATTTAAAGTTTCTAATTCATCTTACAACTTGAAACTGGATTATTTCAAATAAAGACAAAATGGTTTGTGAAAAAGATTGTTTCTTTATACACTGTTCTTATTAGTCTGTTGGTGCTTGGGGGTTTAAAAATAGTGGGTGTGCATTAGTTGAAAAATATATTAAATGAATAAAAACAAAAGTTTTACCTACCAACCCAGCTGACCTACAGACCCTATTTTTTCAATCTGTTAGCAGAAACAAAGGTATTTTAGGCCTTGATTTGATCATCCATGTGCAAAAACCTACAGTTTTTGTTTTAATATCGAAATATCTCATGAGTGTCTGGAAAGAAATATCGAATTTTCACGAGCGGCTTGTTGCCATTCATCGAAAAGCTCGCAGTGAGAGCTTTCCGATGAATGGCAACAAGCCATATTTCCGACTAAATCCTGAAAAGTTACCCATAATTCTGCAGTGGTTTAGGAGTTGATTATTTAGAGCATTACTGTAACCAATAAAAATTGCTTTCCACAACACTGCTGAGGCAGCCATATGCTGGTAAAACAGGTGGTGACTTAGCAAATGTAACATAAGTACAATTGACCTGTAGCACCAAGCTAATCTCAAGAAACATAAATTATAAGGAATATGAGTTTGTCTGGTGTAAATATTTATGTACAATAAATCTGCTGATAGCTGGTACAGCTCTTACTGACAGACCAGTTTGTTTTGTTTTCTATACTGCTGATAGGTAGTTTCTAAATGGACTGGATAAAGAAGTGGGGGAAATCTAAATACAGGCCATAAACAAAGACAGGCCAAATGCACTGAGGAAATAGTTGGTGCCAGGATAAAATACACTGATATATTGTAGATATGTCAGGCTTTATGGCTGTTGGTATATTGTATGCAGGCCAAATCAGTCTAGGTAGCTCAGAAACATGTTTGTGTGTATAATATATAGCTACCCAGGGATGATTATCATCAGCCATAAACTGTAACAAAAGTTCATTTCTTTGATGTATGATCATATATATACACTGATTTATGGAAACAAACCCACTGCATATCTCAAAGTCTGTAACATGAACTACCTTGTAAATATTTATGGCTGCTGACAAGTACATTTATTGTGTGTGTGGGCATGGTACAGTGAGAGTTTATTTGTGAAACCCAGAATGGGGAAATGCTACCTTTTATCAGAGAATTCCACCTAAAACATTGATTTACATTGATTTAATCTTTCATTTCAGAACATCTAAGATATTAATTTTGGCAGTTGTTTCAGGGCTGCCCGAAGCAACCAATGGTCGGGCAGGCCTGGGGGGACCTTCCTGATAACAGCATGTGTTTGGTCCTAAGTAATGCATAAAATTAATGGGGGGGGGGCACTAGGGAGCATGAACAAATGAATGCAAACATCCAATAATAAAAATTGAAGACCATGGTAAGAAAATCTAGAGGGGTCTTTGCTGAAACATTTATGGTGTTAGTACCATGCTACATAATTTTGGTGATTAACCCTTTACCCAACAGAACGGCCCTGTGCCAATGCATTCTCTTATATATGCGAGTCGACCATAGGTCGCCTCGCATATATAAGAGAATGCATTGGCTTAACACATATTAAAAATGATAAAATTGTCAAAGAATGTAGAAAAATATTTATAAAAATTGTTAAAAAATGGTAGGCCAATGATTCTCTTATATATGCGAGGCGACCTATGGTCGACTCGCATATATAAGAGAATGCATTGGCACAGGGCATAACTATAACCATCACAATGTGGTCAATGAGCCGGTTCCAATGATATCCATATTTGTATGGTTTTATTGAGACAGACCCAAGATAATTTAGGCTGTTGCAGCTTTATTTTGCCGTTTTGTTGGGTAAAGGGTTAAAACAAACAGAAAGCAGTGAAGATTTTTAATAATTTCATGTTAAGATTAAGATTACGGTGTTTGCAATATTCTTTTCCTGACAGTTGTTATTCCATTTCTGATTCCAGAATTACCATGGTTACATGTGTTCAAAGTATTTTATATGATTTTAACAGTCTTTCTGGGACATAGAAAGAAGTTCAGTTATCTATAAACCTATTTCGGAATTCCGGAAAAAATTCAACAGCAATTATTATTAGGTGTATTTTGAAGCAAACAGTCATGTGGATTTAAATACATTTTGCAGCGATATGTATTGGTTTATACCCTGGCAATGGTGTGTCTGGCATTTGCCGAATGAGGTCCCCAGAGGGTGAATTTAGTAATGCTATTAAACGATGGGCTAGCAACACCAAATTCACCCTCTGGGAACCTCAGTTTGCTTAACTTTAAGGCTCAACTGCTATGGGAGACCGAGGATCAGATTGATATTCCCCAGTTGAAGTTGGTGATATTCACCCATTAGTCGCCTCAATTACTAGTATGCATTTTATGATCTGCAAATTAGGGGATATAGAAACTGAACAGAAGAGATGAAGTAACTAAAAACAATGTTAATTTGAGACTATAGATACTTCCCGGACGATGAGGACTAAGTGGATTGAGGTCCCCAGAGGGTGAATTTGGTGATGCTAGCCCACTGTGTGGGGTAGCATCACTAAATTCACACTCTGGGACCTCATTCTGCAAATGTCAGACATACTTTTCTCTATTGTAGCATATCGAACCATCATGGATCTCCAGAATAGATTTGATATACCTCCAACAGCACATATCTCTGTCTTGGTTTTGTTTTCTTTAGAAATAATCTACAATGCTTGCCAATGTTCATGGTACATTGCTGAATGACAGAACAGAAGGAAATATCCATTTCTAACACATTTACTGACAAATGGAATTTTTGTGATGTCAATGCTCTGTCCGTTGGAAACACAAATTGGCAGGATGTGTCTGAGATGCTCATGGCCAACTGCTCCGAGGTTCATTTATTCTGAATATAATTATTACACATGTTTCAGAATAGTGTAAATGTGTTTCAGAATGTTATGTTTTGGAAAAAATCTTATAAATTAAAACTGGATGATCTACATTTACCCCCCCCCCCCCCCCCCCCGATAATCATCTCATATATATTTTGAAGACCTCTGTTTGTCTGTTTGTCTGTATGTTTGTCATTTATACAAATCTACGATTCTCGACCGATCGGGACGAAACTTGGTAAGTGTGTGTAGTTTGACCAGGCGGTCGACGTTGTCGTATTGGCGAGCCCGTGCGGCGCCCGCTTCGCGCAGACGAGATCTCGGAAACGGGTGGAGCTATCGACTTGAAATTTGGTATGTGAATGTATCTTGCCCCGGATACGAATTTTATCGGGTCGCCGAGCCCGTGCGACCGCCAGCTTCGCGCATGCGCAGACCAGATCTCGGAAACAGGTGGAGCTATCGACTTGAAATTTGGTATGTGAATGTATCTTGCCCCGGATACGAATTTTATCGGGTCGCCGAGCCCGTGCGACGCCAGCTTCGCGCATGCGCAGACCAGATCTCGGAAACGGGTGGAGCTATCGACTTGAAATTTGGTATGTGAATGTATCTTGCCCCGGATACGAATTTTATCGGGTCGCCGAGCCCGTGCGACGCCAGCTTCGCGCATGCGCAGACCAGATCTCGGAAACGGGTAGAGCTATCGACTTGAAATTTGGTTTTTGAATAGCCCGGACAACGTCGGGCTCATCGGCTAGTCTATTATATATTTTGGAACTTCTGTCTGTCTGTATGTGTGTTATAGACTCGAAAACTGCTCCACCGATCAGACTCAAATTTGGTATGTAGGCGTACTTTGATCCTGGGAACAATATGGGCGGGTCCAATTATATGTGTGACCGTGTCCTTGACTTTGACCTTGCTCATATACGCTCATATCTGACTCAAATTTCTGGACTCAAATTTGGTATGTAGGCTTACTTTGATCCCGGGAACAATTTGGCGGGTCTAATTTCATGTTAGACCATGTCCTTGACTTGACCTCGCTCATATATGCTCATATAGGCATGTTTCTGGACGATGCTGTATATTCTGCCCAGACGGAGGCGATCTCAAAGAAATCCCTAAATAGCCTGGACGAAGTCGAGCACATCAACTAGTTATTTATAGTCTTAATGTTAGAAATATAATTTTTAAGACCAAGAATCTGTACTTTAATGTGTGGATGTCACTCAATATTGACTTTTATAGCCGACAGTCCAATCATTTCAATTCACTTATATATTACTTTGTTGATGACAAATATATCAAACTTAATATTTATCTGAAAGTATTCAATGAAAAAAAACATTAACTTTGTTGTAAAACATCATGGGGTCCATCAAAGTAGATTATTTTTTAAGAAACTGACTTCACTTTAATTAGTATAATTGAATCAGTGAATAAATAACTTAAAATAAGTGCAATTTAATGAACATGTTGACACAAGCTTTGTAATTGACAATATACAAGTCTAACTTTCCTACAAACTGTGCTTATTCGACCACTTCAAAAACCCAGATAGCCACCCACCCACGACATGAGTTCCTATTGAACAACTTCAACAGTGACTTTATTTAGGCCTTCCAGCAGTGGGTGACTGATATTATGAAACGGCATACACTGCGATGTCAATGGGTCGGTCATTGAGCCTGCATGCACTGCTGGGTAATTGCGGACATGCCGCGGAATTCTTGTGTCGAGTTATGTACTCAGTTAGCGCTCCTGTTGTGCAGTCACAATAATCTTAGGGCAATGCTGTTGAACTGAAATAACCCACAGCTATAGTTGTTTGCCAACGAACCATTCACACGGATAGTTTAAATATGTTAGCAGTCTGCATTTGAGAGTTTAAGGAGACATTTGATCTTGTGACTAGGCACAACTGGCGCACAGGACACTTTCATTGTGGGTGTAAATTGCTAGTACAAAGCAATAAAAACATATATATATATATCAAACCTGTGGTCTGTGTGTGTATCTGTGTGTAACTCAGTCATGATTTTGGCACATGTATAACTTTTCACTCTTACATCCATTTTAGCCCAAATTTGGAACATACGATGCGACACATCTTAGAATATGACACACAAATTTACAGGCTGATCGGTTATAGATGGCCTGAGATAGTACATTTTCCAAGCATCGCGATGGCAAAAACTCCGTCAGCGATTACGAGTGATTTGGCATATGAAAGCACGGGCATCGCTGAGAGCACTAAGAGAACTCTATAGCGATCTATGTCCTGCAATCAAGTGCATGATAGATATAAGAGTTATGTCGCTTCCATTAGTAAACTGACAAAATGCTATAGACCCATCATTTTTGACAGGCAATCCCCTAGTCAAATATGAGTTTAGTGTGCCTGTCATTTGCAGAATGAGGTCCCTAGAGGGTGAATTTAGTGACGCTATCACACATAGCGGGCTAGCATCACCAAATTCACCCTCTGTGGACCTCATTCTGCTTAGGCCTCATATTCTCTGGAAAGTTTCCTTATTATCACTGTTATTATCAATTTTATATAGTAACTTCTTCACATAGATTCTATTTCTTTTTTAGTTTAGTTTCTCTATATCCCCAAATTGACAGAGGACACATTGCATAAACGAGGTTCCCAGTGGGTGTACATCACAATATTCACCGTTCGCCATTTTGAAAAGCAGCTTATGAAAAGCACATAGGAAATTTGACTTTGGGGTGATCGGTTTTCCCATTTTGGCTGGAAAACCCCATGCTAAATATACAAACCACAGACTGAGTACCCAGCCCATGACAGAGTCAGAAAGGAATTATGACTGGTGCGCAAGGAAGAATGACTGCATGGTGCACTCTGGTAGAGATTGCTATATCACAAGCTGGTGATTTGAGTTGAAGTCAACTTGGACTGAGGATTCCCCAATATTTGTTTTACAAAACTATCTCAAGTACCTCGTCTGATATCTGGAAACTTGATGAATGACTACTTGATTCCCTTTTATTTACTCCTCATATGTGCCAAGTTTCATGCTTTTATCACCAAAATACACAGAATTCTCCCAAATTCATCCCCTTAGCAGGGACCAGCCCCGAGGGTGACTTGGGAGATATATGTTGTATCTTCTCCCTAAATTGTGTCACAGCTCCATATTTTTTTCCTTGGGAGAAGTGACTTAAAATTCTCTCTCATACCAGTATGCATATGTCCCTATAGCATATTTAAACTGTATTTTCTGATTATATAGGTATATCCTTTCTCATAATACTAGTAATGGTCTTAGAAATGTGCTCTTGTGTTGCATAAATCTTATTGAATCATAGAAGGTTGATGTTGAGGTGGTAAATTAGAGTGCAAACCAAGTCTGAGTTTAGTGTGCTTGTCATTTGCAGAATGAGGTCCCCAGAGGGTGAATTTATGCTATCCCGCATAGCGGGCTAGCATCACTAAATTCACAGTCTGGGGACCTTATTCTGCATGGGAGACATAGGCTCAGATTGAAGTTCCCAAATGGTGAATATTGTGATGTAAATCCATTGGGAACCTCGATTATGCAATGTGTAATGTGACAATTTGGGGATATAGAGAAACTAAACTAAAAAATAGAATCTATGTGAAATGGTTTCTATAGAAATTTAATAATAAAGAAGCTTTCCAGAGAAAATGAGGCCTAAGCACAATGGAAAGGGCCCAGACTCTTTTTGCATAACTGGTAAAAAAACCTGCCTATGGTAAAGCACTTCCCATGCTTGGAAGACTAAGCTAAGCCTAAGAATGAGATGGTTAATTTGATGTTATGTATTCCCAATTATAAGTGTGTTTATATGCTTAAACTAACCACAACAAAGAATAAAATATGCAGAAAATGTCCTTATATTCACAATATACATAATCGCATGCTGAGCGGTACAAAGAGCATGTTAACTTTCTTACAAATTGTCGGGTCTGTCTCAGCGATTTGGCCGTCAAGCCTCAAAGCTTCTGTTCAATGCTGAGTCACTATATTACTTACCTCTATATCACATTTGTAACTGATTTAACAAGGTTTGGCATTTCCCATTACACAAGAAGTAATTTTTTAACTCAGATAAACTCAGATGAGAAGTGGAGATATTTGCACCCACTCATTTTTATCAATGAATTCCAAAACACTAGGCTTTTGTTCCTCTGATGTTTGGCAGATGCAATCTAAATTTTATAGCGCACTTAAAAGTTTAAAGCTCAACCTTTCCGATTTTGGGCCTTCTTATCAAAGAACTTTAGGTCTGGAATAAGCAGAACACAACAAACAACATACTGTCTGTCTAGTATAACTACAGATGGCTCAGTGACTAAGACTAAGAGTAACATTCAAACTAGGGGAAGTGGGAAGAAATCAACTCCAAGCTCTATCAGAGGCATTATCCTCTCATACAGTAATGCCCTAAATAATCGACTCCTTAACCACAGCAGAATTATGGGTAACTTTTCAGGATTTAGTCGGAAATATGGCGTGTTGCCATTCATCGGAAAGCTCTCGGTGAGAGCTTTCCGATGAATGGCAACAAGCCATATTTCCGACTAAATCCTGAAAAGTTACCCATTATTCTGCTGTGGTTAAGAAGTCGATTATTTAGAGCATCACTGTAGATTTCGAGGCTGTTGGAGCACCACATTTTACAGGATGTAAATTCAGCAAAACGCTCACGCAATACAATTTTTGACATCATCAAAATTAAATGATCACCATAGTAAATATAATCCCGTTCAACAGTCCGTACACTGGTCCATAAGTAATGAGTTTCACAAATAAATGCCGGATGTGCATGGGACTATGTGCCTATAAATCCAATTCCATTATAATATGAATCGTATGCGACATGTAGTGGAGCAACCACACATGCTGTGCCTCGATTATGCAATGTGTCATCTGCTAATTTGGGAATATGGAGAAACTTAACTAAAAAAGAATTATAATCTATGTGAAGAAGTTTCTATAGAAATTTGATAATAAAGAAACTTTCCAGAGAAGATTAGGCCTAAGCAGAATGAGATCCCCAGAGGGTGAATTTAGTCATGCTAACCAGCTATGCGGGATAGCCTCGCTAAATTCACCCTCCCTCTGGGGACATCACTCTGAAAATTACAGACACAGTATAATCAGACTTGTAGAGGATGGCAGGGGGGTATTAGCCCCCCCCCCCCCTCTCCCCTGCTCCAGCCCCCCATCTCCCCCTGCTCCGGCGCCATTGCTGATTCTGTGAGAAACTACTAAAGTTTTTTGCGAGGGTGGAAAATTAGCATGTGAGGGCCACCTTAAGCCTACACACTGGCTTTCGGCTGAGACTCTCACATATGCATTTCATATGTAATGACTCATTTCCATTAGGGTAAACAAAAGAAAAAGAGCAGCCGGTTTACTTATAATATGTTCTGAATTAACCTTGGGGATCAGTTGGCTTATGAATGAGAGCGGTTCATAGAAAGAAATTAAATCCGGTATGTAAAACCAGGTGTGTCTCGAAGCCGCCGAAATGTCTCTAGGAAGGTACTGGAATCCTGGATACATATGTATATATATCAGAAGAGAAATCCTGTCCAAGCCTGAGTTTAGTGTGCCTGTCATTTGCAGATGGCTCAGTGACTAAGAGAAACAATCAAACTGGGAGAAGTTGTTGGAGAAAATCAGGATGAGCTTAAGCCTGAGTTTAGTGTGGAAATTTTATTTTAACCCTTTGAGTGCCAGGTTGATTTTTGTATCAACCCATATACCCTGGGCCAATGCATTCTCTTATATATGCGAGTCGACCATAGGTCGCCTCGCATATATAAGAGAATGCATTGGCCTAACAATTTTTTTTTTTTTTTTTTTTTTTAACAATAATTTTAATAATTTAATCTTATATTCTTTAACAGACTTATTTTGTAGGTTTAGGGCCGATGAGATCGGCCCCTGGCACTCAAAGGGTTAATGGTGTGACGTCACCTCGGGAAAAAAATCCCTTCCCTTTCCCGGCAAAGAAATCTCTACATTAGATCAAGAGACAGAAATCTGAAAAGATTTTCAAAGAGACTGGCATGTGTTAATACTAGCATTCGTATCTACTTGCAGAGGCTGATGGCATTATAACTACCAATGACTGTAACTAACATGGTAGCAGAGAGAGGTTTGTACCTACTCAACTAATAGAAGATATGGAAGAGAAGGATGGAGGAATGTTAATACTAGCATTTGTATCTACTTGCAGAGGCTGATGGCATTATAACTACCAATAAAGGTAGCTAACAGCATGGACACAACCTTTATTACACTGCCTATAATTTGATATATATCAAAATATATGAATAAATTATCATTTCTTATCAAAATGACCATCGATCAGAATGACACACTGAGATGTCCCTCGACTCCAATAATCTTGAAAATCAGTCCTGATTTAAGCTGCATACCAGTCTGAACATGGGTTCAAAGTTTAACCCTTTACCCAACAAACCGGCCAAAACCGGCCAAATAAAGCTTCAACAGCCTAAAATATCTTCGGTCTGTCTCAATAAAACCATACAAATATGGATATCATTGGAACCGGCTCCTTGACCACATTGTGATAGTTACAGTTATACCCTGTGCCAATGCATTCTCTTATATATGCGAGTCGACCATAGGTCGCCTCGCATATATAAGAGAATGCATTGGCCTAAAAAAAAATCTTTTTTTAACACTTTTTACCATTTTTTCTTACATTCTTTAACAATTTTAGAATTTTTAATGTGTTAAGCCAATGCATTCTCTTATATATGCGAGGCGACCTATGGTCGACTCGCATATATAAGAGAATGCATTGGCACAGGGCTCTTCTGTTGGGTAAAGGGTTAACACAGAACTGATCTACCATTATTAGAAGAGCACAATGCACTTCCTCCAAAATTGCATACTGTAGCATGCTGTGGCCATCTGATTACTGGCACTGGTGACTGGAGTGCAGGAGTTGGCATATTGAGATGATCCTCATTTCAGATCAAGCTTGAAATAACTCAACTGCTCCACCGATACCCTGGCAAGTAACTTGCCAAGATACATGGCAGATCAGGTTAACTTCTTGTGTCAATCACAAATACACAAAAATCGGGAATCAAACTGTAGTCACAATTGCTGAACGGATTATGTCACCCTAATATGCTATGCACCTTGCTGACTGAGAGAGCAGAGCAATTACGTGGGGCATTCTGGTCCTTCTCAGTTCCTTGAAAGATGGTAGACTAATGCCCTAAATAATCAACCCCTTAACCACAGCAGAATTACGGGTAATTTTTCAGGATTTAGTCGGAAATATGGCTTGCTGCTCATCGGAAAGCTCTCACTTCGAGCTTTCCGATGAATGGCAACAAGCCAATTTTCCACTAAATCCTGAAAAATTACCCATAATTCTGCTGTGGTTAAGGGGTCGATTATTTAGGGCATTACTGTATACAGTTCAATTACAATGTTGCAATCAAAGAGTGACCTGTCAACTGTGTCAAAAACATGAAAGATCTGAAAAGGTAGAATATTGAGACAGATTGGACCAGGGCAGTCAAAAAACATTGTGTACCCATTTGGCTTTACAAGTGCACAGACGTGACAAGATATTTAATTATACACGAACATAACTACCTAAGGACGTGAAACATGCAGTAAGCGATTCATTTATAATCAATGAATGCATGATACAGTAATGCCCTAAGTAATCGACTCCCTAACCACAGCAGAATTATGGGCAACTTTTCAGGATTTAGTCGGAAATATGGCTTGTTGCCATTCATCGGAATGGCTGCCATTCATCGGAATGTAGTCGATTATTTAGGGCATTACTGTAAGTATCTGAAACATGCAGTAAGTGATTCATTTATAATCAATGAATGCATGATACTTTATCTGATCTGGCAGATTTACAGAGAGACCACTACTGGCTATTTACTTTTTGAATATAAATGGTCCTTTGATGTATACAGAGTGATATAAATCTTATTTCATCAGTTGTGATGTTGGTGAATAAGACAAACCAACAAGTAATACTTAGTACTGGTAATGTGGTGAAAGGTCCTGTGCTTGTCAATTTCTTTAGAGTGCTACGTTTCTGTATCGTTACTAATGAAAGCGGCCATTTTAACCCAAGGGCAGCAGAGCGGTTGAGCATGTAGTAGATCAAGCCACCAGAAAAAAAGACATAATAATTTACTTTGGTAAATGTGTCCTTCTGACAGCTATACCCCCTTGCCTTGCAGTACTGTCGTCAAGGCTGTTCAAATAACATAGTGTTTTACTATTAAGCTGATCATCTTTACAAAAACAGATATAAATCTAGTAACTGCCCATAAGTGAGTACCCAGTTATGAAAGGGTTAACCATTTCTTTACTAAATGGATTCTCACATTCAGCTATAAAAATGAACATTCGAATGGTCTGCTATTCAATTGGAGGTAACAAAAGCAGACATAATAAAAGTGCTTTTCATAAGGGAACTACTCGTCAATGATTTTTAGTATAGGAAGGGTTAATCTGCCCTACTATCAAGTCTGAATATAGTATCTGACATTTGCAAAATGAGGTCCCCAGAGGGTGAATTTAGTGATGTTATCCCGCTCCCTGGGAACCTCATTCTGCTTAGGCCTCAACTTCTATGAAGTTCCCCAGTTGATGTTAGTGATGTTCACCCATTTGTCACCTCGATTATGCATTGTATCTTCTGCAAATTAGAGGATATAGAAACTGAACTGAAAAATAAATAAAAACAATATTAATTTGAGACTATAGATACTTCCCAGAAGATGAGGCCTAAGCAGAATGAGGTCCCCAGATGGTGAATTTGGTGATGCTTGCATACTATGTACATGTACATATTCTATAATATCCTCTTATTTAGCCACCTTGTATGTGGATATAAATTCTCAGCCTGACAGATGTTATCAAGCTCCCCACATATGGTATATAACCACATTATTGAGTTTGAAATAGCACATTAAAATGTCTATTGTGAAGACAAATTTTGGGGTAAACAATCCAGGTGATGTACACTTTATTATTCTTTCACAAAAAACGGCATCAGCTTACTTTCTCAAGTTACAAATTAATAACAGTCAACAATGATGTGATACAGTCTACTGTTCATGGTCTACTGTTGGTATCTATATTTTAATCAGATACCTTGCCTCAAGTCATCCCAAGCAGGTAACATGATGAACGAGTAGCGAAAAATTACTTCTGGATCAAATTTAACCACATCAAATGTTGAAAACGACAATTGACTCAAGGACAGGGTTTGACCTGCAAGGTCCCGAGACACCATTTATCATTTTATATTACCTATCACTTTATACTGCCCAATAATAAAATCTGAAGTGGTAGTTCATGCACACTCCCAAGATATACTTTATCACACAGTATCACATGTAAAAAACTTAGCATACAAATGTGAATAAAAGGTCGCAGATCCCACGTCCCCGAAAACGAGGTTGCTTTTTGGGATGTTAGCTTTTTTAAGAATAAAGGAATCAAATTCTGGCAAAAACTTGACTCCAACTTGTATTGATGATAACACCACATGCCAAATATCAAGAGATTCATTTGAAGATTGCTCAAGTATAATTTAGACAATGCAGATATTATGATTTCTAAGTTGAAAAAGGAGCATAACTCAGTCAAAAATCATTGGACAGTGACCAGAATCAAACTTGGCCTGCATTTTCTCAACTGTGAACCACTCACGAATGCGACTGATTACAATAGTCCTCCGAAATTTTCGGGGGACAATCATACTGTTTTATCACATGAAAGAAATAGTTCTGAACTGTTTGCTACGAAAAGTGGAGGTATAATTACCAGAAGAAAAAAACAGCTCAGATGGAGCCTTGATTTGTCTTCCAAAAATATGCGTTATTTTATGGCAATCATCAGTAATGATGTAACCTTTGGACTATGTAAATGGGTTAGGATTTCCGCAAAGAAATAATGTTTAATAAGGGAACTTATAGCTCTGTCACTCCATCAAAGATAAGATAAGATTGAGGATGAGCAACATCAACTGACTGCAGCAAATAGAAAGTAATGATAATGAGTCACTGCTTTTATCTTCATAACTGCGGAAGTAGTCTCAAGTCCAGATGTACCAAAACAGCATAGGTTTATGTAGCAGTGCAAAAAGTATTTCTATGCTGTCACCTTCATTATCAGGCTAGACATCTGAATGATAAAACATGAAACAGTTGACTGAAGTTATGTGGCAGGCACTAAACTAATTATTCACTTGTGTCAGCCAAATGCTTTATCAACTAACCATCCATGTTTTTTGTATTTAAAGCATAATTTAATTTCAACGCACACAAGTTCAGCATGTGTAATGTATTGAAAGCTACATGATCTTTGTGTAACCATGTTACACTGACTTTTATTTACTTGAAAAGAAAGCAACGAAGGGATTTTGCTTTAAGGCAGATAGGTAGATTATAAGATAAGATGCTTTATTAGCAGAATGAATGTCAAAACAATAAAATACAATATAATTTTAAACATTAAGTTATTCATTGAATAAAACCAATCAGTTAATTAGTATCCAAACACTATTCCTATTGGAAGAAACTAGCAATGAACGAAAATTGTCGAAAATTCCAACCACATTCACTGTACCATTTCAGAGAACACAACGGTTGAACTACAGTAATGCTCTAATTAATCGACTCCTTAACCACAGCAGAATTATGGGTAACTTTTCAGGATTTAGTCGGAAATATGGCTTGTTGCCATTCATCGGAAAGCTCTCGGGGAGAGCTTTCCGATGAATGGCAACAAGCCATATTTCCGACTAAATCCTGAAAAGTTACCCATAATTCTGCTGTGGTTAAGAAGTCGATTAATTAGAGCATTACTGTACGCACAAATGTAAATATTTACTATTTTATTCACGATGCAAAATTGGGCATAAACATTACAACAATGACTGCCCAATAATAGTCATAGCGTGTAAATCGTTTATAACAATGAAGCTGTTTTCTGAATATTTGGATATCAAATTTATGAATAACACATTTTGGCATGATTATTTGTCATTCTGTTGAGAAGACCTCAGCGGAGTGTTTAATAATAGAAGCTGCAGGCTCTCCAACCTATTAGTGTCGCAGATGCTGCAGTGACAACACATTCAGCCAGGAGAGTACATAGCCAGAGGTAGGATGTCTTCCTGCTACAAATGTAGATTATTTTTTTAATTTCCAGTGCAAACATGTGATTGGCACTATGAAACTAAAATAAAATATAAACACTTGGTTTATGTGTCTTACTGTGTGTGAATTACTATCTAAAATAGTAACATTTGCTGCCCTGCAATTGCCCAATTTTTTGTACATGATATACTCATGGTTGTAACACAGTTTTTGTGGAATATACCTTCTATATGCACAGACATGTAACAAGATAGATTCAAATTAACCTTAAATATGTATCATTCTGGTAGAAATGTGAAAAAATGTTGTAATTTGACCGAAAATATCTCCAATTTGCCAAAATTTTGAGCTTTCAAAATGTTGCAGTTGGGGCTACAAACCTTCCAGAATGCCCCCCCCCCCCCCCTTCTGTTGACTAGTGGTTTATCTGGCTCATGTACCTCACACACAGAGGCTTCTGTTGACTAGTGGTTTATCTGGCTCATGTACCTCACACACAGAGGCTTCTGTTGACTAGTGGTTTATCTGGCTCATGTACCTCACACACAGAGGCTTCTGTTGACTAGTGGTTTATCTGGCTCATGTACCTCACACACAGAGGCTTCTGTTGACTAGTGGTTTATCTGGCTCATGTACCTCACACACAGAGGCTTCTGTTAACTAGTGGTTTATCTGGCTCATGTACCTCACACACAGAGGCTTCTGTTGACTAGTGGTTTATCTGGCACATGTACCTCACACACTTGAGCTTCTGTTGACTAGTGGTTTATCTGGCTCATGTACCTCACACACTTGAGCAATCGGGCTCGCGATTTGACAAAATATCAAACATGTTTGATGTGAGAGTCTGAATGCTCACCAGTCGAGTCGGATTGCTCTTAAGAAACACAGCGCAGACTATGAGCAATCTTGCTCAAAACAAGATTGCAAGCCTGAGTTAAGTGTGCCTGTCATTTGCAGAATGAGGTCCCCAGAGGGTGAATTTAGTGACGCTAGCCCACTACGAGGGATAGCATCACTCAGACTTGGCTCAGAACAAGATTTCTAAGTTTGATTGCTCAAGTGTGCGGTGGCCTTAAGTCTAAACAAGTCATGTGGTTAGTGTGAAAGCAGAATAGTTCTAAACATTCCCCTACACAAACCTAATTTATCAGAAATACTCCTTTCTCGAATCATTAGCAAATACCAAGATGATGATAAACCAATGATGGCAGAGGGCTATCAAAGTTTATCATAGTGCCTCAATCAGCACAGAACTAACCCATGACAAATTACCGCAAATCGCTGACTGAATAAGCTTAATGCAGAGATCCCCCACTATTAGCCTATTGTGGATGCCAAGTCCAATATTCTTAATATTAATCTCCGAAGGATGTTTGGGTATAAATGATAAATTATAATAATCTTCAAACCAAAATACATATAATTAGTTGAGATATGCGAATCAATCTGATGAATATATGCCAATGATTTCTAACATCCTCGGGGTTGTAACATATATACTGTGCTAGAAAAGTTTGCCAGCAATACAGAGCAATGCTGCCTTATGCTGATGCCTGCATTGGCTCAGTTTTGATGATAAGAGATTAAAGAGAGAAATATCAGGTAGATTCATTAAGTGCGAGGATTTTTTAAAGCCAGAATCGGACCTGAAATGGTAGAATCAATAACGCAATAAAGATGACGTTGCCAAAAATCAGTGATCATATTCAGATTATGTCTGCCTTGGCAGTTTTATGCTGAGATTATGAGAATAATAGTACGGGTAGACGCAATTTATGGCATTTTTTTTCATTTGGTTTACCTGGGTTCACCTGCATTTCTCATCAACACACAAGAATAGAATAGTAGCTTCATACTGACAACACTGGTGTTGATACCAGCTTGCTAACATTTTATGATCAGGCTGATGCCCCTTTACTACTATCTTTTTGTTGATGGTAGCAGTGCACCTTATTTTATTTAACCCATTCAAAACTAACAAGTCTGAATTTAGTGTGCCTGTCATTTGCAGAATGAGGTCCCCAGAGCATGAATTTTGTGATGCTATCCCACAAAGCGGGCTATCATCACCAAATTCAACCTCTGGGGACCTCATTCTGCATGGCCCCATCTGCTATGGGAGACATTGAAGTTCGCAAATGGTGAATATTGTGATGTACACCCATTGGGAACCTTGATTATGCAATGTGTCGTCTGCTAATTTGGGGATATAGAGAAACTTAACTAAAAAAGAAATAGAATCTACAGTAATGTCGGAAATATGACTTGTTGCCATTCATCGGAAAGCTCTCAGTGAGAGCTTTCCAATGAATGGCAACAAGCCATATTTCCGATTAAATCCTGAAAAGTGTGGTTAAGGATTCGATTACTTTGGGCATTACTGTATGTAAAGAAGTTTCTATAGAAATTTGATAAAGAAACTTTCACCAGAGGGTGAGTTTAGTGATGCTAGCCTGCTATATGCGGGATAGCGTCACTAAATTAACCCTCTGGGGACCTCATTCTGCAAAAGACAGGTACACTAAACTCAGACCTGTATACTAAAGCTATCCCAAAGGAAATGTTCAGACAATGATAGGTCATTTGATGAACTTATTATCTAAACATTTCCCTCAACAGGGTTCTCACTCATTTCTCCAAATTTAAGCACTATTCAAGCACTTTTCATGGACAGCAGTGATAAATTTCAAGGACAATTATAGTTGACCACTATATTTTGACGCTATACTAGAACGGCCTCCAGACATTCTTCCCATATGAATTTTTTTTTTCTTATAATATTGAAAGATACAGTGCAAAATATGGCTCAAAGAAAATTATCACATAAAATTTTTATAAGGATTTGAGAGAAATGCTTGTTCAAAAAGACTCAATTTGACTAAATTTAAGCACTTTTCAGGGTGATGCCTGATGGGTGAAAACCAAGTACTATTCAAGGGGAAAAAAAATAATTTAAGCACTTTTCAAGGAAGGATATGATATTCAAGTATTTTTTTCAAAAGAGTGGGAACCCTGCTCAATATATAACACTCCTTCTACCGTTTTATTTATCTGTTGGCTGCTTTTATCACCTTAACATCTTTCCAAATGAATAATTGACTGTTCCGATGCACACTTTTTAACTGACTGAGAGAATCCATTTGGTATAGAAAGGGTTAAAGAAGCTGAATAACCTGATGCTGACAAAAACACTGAAACTTCTAATAATAATCAATGCTTTTATATTGCGCATTCCACAGTAAATTAGTTTTAATGTGCTTTACACGATTATTACCCCACCCATCATGCAGCCATAGGGCATTGATTAACACATCCTTGCTCAGGAGGAAGAAATCCGCTCAGCAGGAAGAAATCCGAGCAGCAAATGAGCGTGTAAGGATTACCATACTGACATTATCCATCAACTCCCAACAAGTCCACCGTGACAAATGTAATATAAGATGGCAGAAAAATCCAGAAATGTGAGGATTGAAGAGTTAAATAGATGAATTCTGGTAGTTTATTATATATCCTTGTAAATGTATTGACAATTCTGTTTTACTTGTCTGTTTTAGTATTTATGCTTGCCTTCCAAATCTGAATGGTGCCAACTCCCACCCCCCCCCCCCCAACCGCTGATGCTGCCGGCACCCCAGTAAGAAGCCATCTATGCAGGTGGTTAAATGGAAAGTTATTTCATTTATGCTTCTTCTGTGATTAACCCTTTACCCAACAAACCGGCCAAAACCGGTCAAATAAAGCTTCAACAGCCTAAAATATCTTCGTTCTGTCTCAATAGAACCATACAAATATGGATATCATTGGAATCGGCTCCTTGACCACATTGTGATAGTTACAGTTATGCCCTGTGCCAATGCATTCTCTTATATATGCGAGTCGACCATAGGTCGCCTCGCATATATAAGAGAATGCATTGGCCTAAAAAAAAATCTTTTTTTAACACTTTTTACCATTTTTTCTTACATTCTTTAACAATTTTATAATTTTTAATGTGTTAGGCCAATGCATTCTCTTATATATGCGAGGCGACCTATGGTCGACTCGCATATATAAGAGAATGCATTGGCACAGGGCCCTTCTGTTGGGTAAAGGGTTAATGCAAGATAAAAAGCATCCTAAAACCCACAAACAACATGTCTTTATTACTACACATTCATGAGTCATGCATGAAAGTATCATACCTTGATGTCTATCTGACAAGGTGGACATAAAAACATGCATATAGTGTGTCTGACATTTGCAGAATGAGGTCCCCAGAGAGTGAATTTAGTGATGTTACCAAGCAGAGTGGGCTAGCATCAGCAAATTCACCCTCTGTGTCCCTCATTCTGCTTAGGCCTCATCTTCGGGAAGTATATGTAGTCTCAAGTTCCCTGCAACAACTGCAGTCAAAGTTATTTGCCAAAGCGACCAACACTGTGTTATGCTAAAAAATGCAGCAAGCGGAATTCAAATGCATGATATCTTCACACCATGACCATAGATATCTCTACAATGACATTATGATCCTGCTGAACACTAGATAACTTAACCCTTCATGATGGGAGCTGCACAGGTGCAGCATTAAAGATCCTGTGCCAGTGCATTCTCTTATATATGCAAGTCTCTGATAGGGAGCCTCGCATATATAAGAAAATGCACTGGCTTACAGGGTCAAGGCAAATATTGTTAGACAAATGTATTCCCTTATATATGCGAAGCTCCCTATGGAAAATGCATTGGCACAGGGTTTTCAAAAAATTTCAGGAAGCTCCAGTCATGCTGGGGTTAAATGTGGTAAATGTTTTTGAGCTTAGGAAATGAATTCTCTCAGAACACAACAAAATATCAACACAACAACTGAGTGCAAGTGTCTTCAATGAAGGAATCTGCATAAACCTGCCAAACTAATATCCTAAATTGATGACAGATAATTAAGAAGTAATGTTTTCATGGCGCAAGCAAATGTTATAGAATGAGTTTACCAACAATGTGAAGAGCAAATCAGCTGGTACGACATCGAAATTATAGAAGGAACAGTTTTGCATGGAAAAGATATCACTTAGATGAAAGTTACAGTTATAGTATAGATGCGGTCTACTCTGCGAATGAAAAGAAATAGAAATAATTGTTCCCACACATGATTGTAGATCATGTAGTGGGGAGGGGAGGGGGCAAACATGAAAGATCTATGTTTGTACTGCCAGCAAGAATATCAGTCAAAGACAGTGTAAAAGAAAGAAGTTTTGAACTATGCACCTTGCTGAGTGAGCTACGGGAAACCACAGGTAATCAAGTCTGAGTTTAGTTTGCATGTCATTTGCAGAATGGGGTCCCCAAAGGGTGAATTTAGTGATGCTATCATAGGGGACCTCATTCTGCATAGGCCTCATCTTCTATGGAAATTTTCTTTATTATCAAATTTCTATAGAAACATCCTCACATAGATTCTATTTCTTTTTTAGTTTAGTTTCTCTTTTTCCCCAAATTGGTAGATATGACACATTGCATAATTGAGGTTCCCAATGGGTGTACGTTACAATATTCACCATTTGGGAACTTCAATCTCAGTCTGTTTCCCAAAGCAGATGAGGCCATGCAGAATGAGGTCCCCAAGAGGGTGAGTTTGGTGATGCTAACCAGCTGTGCGGAGTAGCATCACTAAATTCACCTTCTGGGGACCTCATTCTGCAAATGACAGGCACACTAAACTCAGGCTTGCTGGTAATCACAAGGTAACTATGAGTGTTTCCACTAATTCTGTCCACTTTTAACCCTTTACCCAACAGAACGGACCTGTGCCAATGCATTCTCTTATATATGCGAGTCGACCATAGGTCGCCTCGCATATATAAGAGAATGCATTGGCTTAACACATATTAAAAATGATAAAATTGTCAAAGAATGTAGAATAATATTATAAAAATTGTTAAAAAATGTAAGAAAAAATTATAAAATTGTTAAAGAATGTAAGAAAAAATGGTAAAAAGTGTTAAAAAATTTTTTTTTTTAGACCAATGCATTCTCTTATATATGCGAGGCGACCTATGGTCGACTCGCATATATAAGAGAATGCATTGGCACAGGGCATAACTGTAACCATCACAATGTGGTCGATGAACCGGTTCCAATGATATCCATATTTGTGTGGTGTTATTGAGACAGACCGAAGATATTTTAGGCTGTTGAAGCTTTATTTGGGCGTTTTTGGCCGGTTTGTTGGGTAAAGGGTTAAATAAAGAAGGTCTGTTTTCTCAGATACATGAGAATTCCTGCTCTTGCCAAAAATGTTAGGGTTATTAATTACAGATCAACAATATCCGTACATGAGTACTGACTGCCCGGAAACATCAGTGGACATAGGTTATTATCATTAACAAAAACAAACAGGAAACTCAACCTCCAAGTGATAGGATAGAGAGAGGTATAACAGGTGTGAAAACATGGATACCTGGGATATCCGACAGACACTAGGTATGATGGTGGCCAGCAGGTGGGGCCATAAAGCTGAACTAATTGGTGTTTATTGAAGTGATATTGGTGAAGATTGATACTAGAATTATCTGTAGCTATGATCTGGAGAAATATTTTGAAAGTCCTTCAGAAGGTGTGAGTAATGAGCCTTTGAGATAATCCGGTTCTGATCTTCTAAAGATTCACTGGATACGGCCACTTGGCAGATCGAGAGCCGTATGATGTTCATATACTCAATCCTTGAAATAGTGTGCCTGTCATTTGCAGAATGAGGCCCCCAGAGGGTGAATTTAGTGACACTAGGCAAGGATCACCAAATTCCCCCTCTGGGGACCTTACTCTGCTTAGACCTCATCTTCTGGGAAGTATCTATAGTCTCAAATTAAAATTGTTTTTAGTTACTTTTTCCCTTCTTGGAAGTTTCTATATCGTATATCCCATAATTTTCAGAAGCTAAAATGCATAAATCGAGGTGCCCAATAGGTGAACATCACCAACTTCAACTGGGGAACTTCAATCTGATCCTTGGCTGCCATAGCAGTTGAGGTCTAAGCAGAATGAGAAGCCATTACCATGAACTGTTACATCAGGGAACTAGCCCAGTGTTGGTATCCAGGTCAGTCCACTCAAGCTGGGAGCAATCAACAATAATTGGCCACAGTGATAGAGATAGCTGGTAAGCTGGAAATGTGGCTATGGACTAAGAGGCTAAAACTCATCTCAGCCCAAAGACTTATATCAATTTCTTGCAAAATGGATGTTCACAATTTTTCACTACACACCTAACATAATGTTGAGATTCTTGAAGCAGTATTGAACTCAATTAAATTTCCACTCCACCCTTTTACTAGTTCAGATCACGTACTTTTTTATATCAGTTATTCATTTCCACTCAATTTTTGTATTTGCTGAGAACGCTATTCGGAAAATTTCCCTTCTAAAACTATGATTAAAGTCATCTTTTTTGACATTTCTATTGTTATATAATATGCTTGATATGGTCTTCGGATAGTATAGATTCCTTCATATGGTGTACTAGCTTAACAATTAAGTAGTTTTCTGTGTAGGTCCATCCAAACTTTCCACCTCCTGGCATAGCTCAGGAGTTAAAACCCCTTAAACTGGTGGAACAAGATTCCTGCCTGACATGGTCGGAATACCAACTCATACATCAGGTACATGTCATCAGTCAACTAAAATAACACAGTATTGTTTGCTTTTTCAATTATCTCAAAAGATGTTAAATGATGTGTTCAGGGTTCAAGAACTCTGTATAATATAACATACAGTAATGCCCTAATTAATCGACTGCTTAACCACAGCAGAATTATGGGTAACTTTTCGGGATTTAGTCGGAAATATGGCTTGTTGGCATTCATCGGAAAGCTCTCCCGGATTTAGTCGGAAATATGGCTTGTTGGCATTCATCGGAAAGCTCTCCCCGAGAGCTTTCCGATGAATGCCAACAAGCCATATTTCCGACTAAATCCTGAAAAGTTACCCATAATTCTGCTGTGGTTAAGCAGTCGATTAATTAGGGCATTACATATTTTTAATAAAAATCAAGTCTAATAGCATTGTACCACTTAGTAAGTTGTTTGTTATCTGAACATGTTCCATCAATGAATAGGTTTTCTTCTGCACTTTCTATATTATCTGTCGAACAGCTCACATTTCATTAACATCCCTCAAGATAAATAATGGACCATTCCAATGTGTACTTTTAAGATTGAGTAGGAGAATCCATTTAGTATAGAAAGGGTTAAAACTTTGAAAGTGGTTAGAAAACATATGTGGCACAGTGGACTAGCATCACCAAATTCACCTCTGGGGACCTCATTCTTAGTCTACACATGGGTGAACATCACCAACTTCAATTGGGGAACTTCAATCTGATCCTAGGTCTACCATAGTTGAGGCCTAAGCAGAATAAGATTCCAAGAGGTTGAATTTGGTATGCTGGCCCACAATGCGGATAGCATCACTAAAATTAACCCTCTGGGGACCTCATTCTGCAAACTGAATGTCAGACACCATATTTCCAGACTTGATCATAAAACGCCGAATGCATCTATAATCAGGGTAACTATTCATGAAGCAGATGAAAATCACAGAAGATATTGTGACCTCAGAGAACTCAATTTTCTCATCTGCTTTTATACAGGCATCAATCCAAGGTAGAGATAGAGGCATCCAAACCCCTGCCAACATCCACCCATTTGTTTATATAGACAGGAGTTTTTATTAAAAGCCTCATACTGCCCTTGGTGCATTTATACTGAGATGATAAGGCCACTCAGTGAATTTCTGGCAATTGCCTGAATGCCTGAGGTGCATTCCACACGGTGATTGTTCATAAAGAGCAGCTCTTCATCTTGAAGTATCACACCCTGATGTTTATGTGTATGTTATGGGGATGTAATGAAGTATCACACCCTGATGTTTATGTGTATGTTATGGGGATGTAATGAAGTATCACACCCTGATGTTTATGTGTATGTTATGGGGATGTAATGAAGTATCACACCCTGATGTTTATGTGTATGTTATGGGGATGTAATGAAGTATCACACCCTGATGTTTATGTGTATGTTATGGGGATGTAATGAAGTATCACACCCTGATGTTTATGTGTATGTTATGTTTATGTGTATGTTATGTTTATGTGTATGTTATGTTTATGTGTATGTTATGTTTATGTGTATGTTATGTTTATGTGTATGTTATGTTTATGTGTATGTTATGGGGATGTTTATGTGTATGTTATGGGGATGTAATTGTTCCTCAAAGCTTGTCCCATCAATGTGCCATGTGTATTGCACCCTGGTGGGTATGTATACATTTAACCCTTTACCCAACAAACCGGCCAAAACCAGCCAAATAAAGCTTCAACAGCCTAAATTATCTTGGGTCTGTCTCAATAGAACCATACAAATATGGATATCATTGGAACCGGCTCCTTGACCACATTGTGATAGTTACAGTTATGCCCTGTGCCAATGCATTCTCTTATATATGCGAGTCGACCATAGGTCGCCTCGCATATATAAGAGAATGCATTGGCCTAAAAAAATATTTTTTTAACACTTTTTACCATTTTTCTTACATTCTTTAACAATTTTATAATTTTTAATGTGTTAAGCCAATGCATTCTCTTATATATGCGAGGCGACCTATGGTCGACTCGCATATATAAGAGAATGCATTGGCACAGGGCCCTTCTGTTGGGTAAAGGGTTAACCCTTCCATGACTGGAGTTTCCTGAAATTTTTGGTTGGGGAATATCTGCTACTGTATTCAGGCTTCCAACCAGTAGAATGACAACAACCACATTTTTATCTAACTTAACTATTCCATGACTGGTGTTTCCTGAAATTTTGCGAAAACCCTATGCCAATGCATTCTCTTATATATATGCAAGTCTCCCATAGGGAGAAATCTTGTGAAAACCCTGAGCCAATTCATTCTCTTATTTATGCAAGTCTCCCATAAGGGAGAAATCTTGTGAAAACCATGTGCCAGTGCATTCTCTTATATATGTGAGTCTCAGTCTCCCATAGGGAGCCTCACATATATAAGAGAATATGTTGGCCTAACATTATTTACCTTGACCCTGTAAGCCAGAGCATTCTCTTGTATATGCGAGGCTCCCTATGGGAGACACGCATATATAAGAGAATGCACTGGCACAGGATCTTTACTGCTGCGCATGTATTCAACAGATTCCCAGCCATTGAATACCTATTATTCTATACCTCTAGTGGAATACATGCCGGTCTGCTTTGGGTGATGCCCCGATCATCACTGATTATTCATCAGACATAAATCACAATTTTTATGAAGGTGACAGTCATGGATTGAACTCATTTGACACAACGGTGTACAATAAATACAGAACACAACCTGCATCATAATCTCGAATCTTTTATCAAACTCATTGCGGATGGCCCATAGTTACATTTCTCGCGAAATATATCCATGCGGCATCCCGCAACTCTTCGATTGATAAAAGATTCTAGATTAAGATGGTGTTGTGTTCTGTCTATATATATGACGTACTCTGCTGTCAAAGGGTTAAGCAACATGAATGGCTGCTCACATAATCCCCGGCTACTGAGGCAAAATATGTGTACAGGGATCCATTACTTCATGATTAACTATTTCATAATCATACAAACATCTATGTACATTGCACCCTGTAGGGGATGTGTAGGCATAGAAGAAATAGAAACATGTTTGCAGTATTCCTGAAACTAGATTAGGATATGATTACATTGGTATAATTGTTCACTGAAGATCTAAGCATGTGATATCCTGCTGAGGAGAGATATGAATCACTGTTTGGGGAATATCTGCTACTGTGTTAAAGAAATGAGAAATAATTCCAAAAATGACCCAAGGTTAAAGATGGTTTATCCTTCCATGACTGGAGCTTTCTGAAATTTTGCGAAAACCCTGTGCCGATGCATTCTCTTCTTATATACCGGTATACGAGTCTCCCATAGGGAGCCTCGCATATGTAAGAAAATACTATGGCCTAACAATATTTACCTTGACCTTGTAAGTCGGTGCATTCTCTTATATATGCGAGACTCCATATGGGAGACTCGCATATATGAGAATGCACTGGCACAGGATCTTTAATGTTAAAGCAGCGCGGCTCCCATCATGAAAGGGTTAACTATTTCATAATCATAACCATGGTCGGCCTGTTATTTTGACATTTAGACCCCTAAAAAAGCTAAATCTTTCGATATTGACAAACATTTCTTACATTTTTAGTTTGCAGTCCATGTCCATTTTTTGCTAGTTATTCACATAATAAATTGGTCATGGGTTTGATCCCGTGCCAACCTTGCTAGCCAAGAATGTGATGATGATATTCGAGACCTAACCACGTCAGCTACGGGGACATCCTCTTAAAGGGAAGACAAAAAATCAAGTTCTGCCACTTCTTTGAAAATATCCTACTATAACCCTTTACCCAACAAAACGGCCAAAACCGGCCAAATAAAGCTTCAACAGCCTAAAATATCTTCGGTCTGTCTCAATAGAACCATACAAATATGGATATCATTGGAACCGGCTCCTTGACCACATTGTGATAGTTACAGTTATGCCCTGTGCCAATGCATTCTCTTATATATGCGAGTCGACCATAGGTCGCCTCGCATATATAAGAGAATGCATTGGCCTAAAAAAAATCTTTTTTTGACACTTTTTACCATTTTTTCTTACATTCTTTAACAATTTTATAATTTTTAATGTGTTAAGCCAATGCATTCTCTTATATATGCAAGGCGACCTATGGTCGACTCGCATATATAAGAGAATGCATTGGCACAGGGCCCTTCTGTTGGGTAAAGGGTTAACCCTTGGATTACCATCAACTAAACTGACCACAGGAAGTCATTGACTAGATAATACCCTAATCTACAAGGAGATTGCACTGGGGTCACTGATAAAGACCTAGGCATAAAAACTGTTTACAAAGGATGTACAGATTTGGACAATCATCAATGTGTTCTGATAAAGGAAAACTCAGATGTCAGAGGTATATCTCTGTTATCTCATCATATGTGATATATTAGGTAGAACCCTGGGAATTGTCAAAAATAACATGGGTAAGACTTTTGCCTGGACAGAAGAACTGATATTGGCTGAAACATGTATTGCCTGGGCTACAATGTATATTCAATCTTAACCCTTTGAGTGCCAGGGGCCGATATTATCGGCCCTAAACCTACACAATAAGTCTGTTAAAGAATATAATAAAATATATTAAAATTGTTAAAAAAAAAAATTGTTAGGCCAATGCATTCTCTTATATATGCGAGGCGACCTATGGTCGACTCGCATATATAAGAAAATGCATTGGCACAGGGTATATGGGTTGATACAAAAATCGGACCTGGCACTCAAAGGGTTAAATGGATATCGCATGTTTAATCCCCAAAATTTGGTAAGAGGTATCTCAAAACATACCTATGCGGAAGATTTCCGAACAAATTCATTGATGTAGATTATAGTTCTGGAAATAGAGTAATGCTCTAAGTAATCGACTTCTTAACCACAGCAGAATTATGGGTAACTTTTCAGGATTTAGTCGGAAATATGGCTTGTTGCCATTCATCGGAAAGCTCTCGGGGAGAGCTTTCCGATGAATGGCAACAAGCCATATTTCCGACTAAATCCTGAAAAGTTACCCATAATTCTGCTGTGGTTAAGAAGTCGATTACTTAGATCATTACTGTATGTATTTCGTTTCTAATATTTATCAGTAAATTTGAGATAGTTTCGTTGGTGCCGGTTCAAATTTTTTAATCGCCGGTCTCGTAAAAAGTTTATGGTACTACATAATTTTGATGATTAAAACAAACAGAAAACAGTGCGTGAAATTTTTTAATACTTTTTAATTTAACATTGTAGACCCATTCCAATGTACACTTTTATAACTGAATGGGAGAATTCATTCAGTATAGAAAGGGTTAAATATGTGAGCACGCAATTAGAATAGAATTAGAATAGAATTCTTTATTGACTGACCACTATCCAGTGATGTTAGTCAGGACATGTAACATAATATTGACAATAACAAACAGGTATAAATACTGGCAAATAGTATGCATGTTTAAATACCTAATATTAGTATTTGAATTTAGGAATCATTAGATGACCTGATTTTCAATGATTGTTCGATAAAACTACATGTGTGTCTTGTATCACTAGGTGATTCTGGACAAAGAATACTTTGCAAAATTGTGCAAAAATTTATTCTCTATTTATACTAGTATTCAATGATCAGCAGATTGCTGTAAGGTTTTTCGATATCTTTTGCATCATAATATACATTAAACATCACTATATATTCAGAAGACATTTTGCTCACATTGTATAAACTGGCAAGGGACCAAAATACAAAGAAACATTTTGACTCCCAACAACAAAGGCTTGTATATGCTGTAACACACGTACAAGATAAACTGTTAAGAAAAAAGTGCTTTAGATATCTCCTTTTGATTTGAAGATCTACAAAAGATCTGATCATGGTGGAAAATAGGTAAAACTCATAACGAATTAATGTTGGGATGAATGGAGAGCTCACACAGGTATTATAATAGATAAGAAACATATACAATCCCAGACTTATTGTCTATCAACAATAGTGAACTTCATACCAATGCAGATGTTAAGTATGGGATGAAAGGCATCAGATCCAGTTTTAATGAGTTACCTTATTTACCAAGCCATAGTTTCTTCATATCGGATTCCTCAACAAGGTGGTTACCAGTCTAAGTTTAACAACAGACCCAAATACACTAATGCCCTAAATAATCGACTCCTTAACCACAGCAGAATTATGGGTAATTTTTCAGGATTTAGTCGGAAATATGGCTTGTTGCCATTCATTGGAAAGCTCTCAGTGAGAGCTGTGATTGAGGAGTCGATTATTTAGGGCATTACTGTATAAATAGTTCATTGCGAAGCACTACGAGCCCTGCAGTTCGTATTTTTAAATTGTTCAAAACATTCAAATATTATTTGAATATTCACTCGTTGAGTTGGCCGAATAATCGAATGTCAAAATTGGCTGAATACCTAATCAATAATAATACTTTAAATACCCTGTTGAGACATATGTAAACTGGTATATGAGAGAGAAGTCACTTTTCCTTGGGACAAAAATAGGGAGAGATGGTACATTTTTGTGTTAAGATGTCTCCCAATTCACCGTCTAAACTGGTCCCCAACGCTGACCCCAATTTATAACATTCATAACGATTCATAAAGTAATTAAGATCAGAAAGATAATTTATGAGAAATAACAGTTGTGTGGTTTGCATGAATATTTAATTACTAACTACACCTCACAAGTGTCGCGATTCAGTCAGCAAAATGTTTGTTCTCAAGAAAAAAAGGCAGGCGGGGTATTGTCATCTATTCTGATTAAATTGCAGGCTAATTTTACTGATTACAGAGCTGGCTTTACTTAGAAATTCACACTACTTGTTGAATACCATGACACACATCATTGTTGATTGTCCGCATACACAAGAATACGCCTCCTTGTCCAACCTATCAATGCATTATTGTACACTTTATAGCCCAGGTCATTCAAATGGAGTGGGTCGGCTCAATTCATTATTTCCTGTGAAAGCTGACAAAAGTGGCTGATCAAAGAAAACGAAAATTCTACAAAAATACACGATTTCTTCTGAAAATAACCACTGTTTACTTAAATTGTGGTGAGGTCAGGAAATGTTTCATTGTAAATAGGATAGGGTCCTCCTCAGTAAGTACTTGAGTTATCTTGACAGTGACCATGTTAGGAAGTACACTACGACTGACAAAAACAGTGGGCAGCCGTACACAGGTACATGAGAACTGTACTTCAGTGAAGTATGGTCCAACTTAACGAGTGGGTAGTAATGTGTAATGTGTAAGTTAGTGTCAAATACATCAATAACTACCTAACATCAATGTTATAATCTGTGAATTACAATCGCAAGAGACCAATGAAGTTTAACCCTTTACCCAACAAACCGGCCAAAACCGGCCAAATAAATCTTCAACAGCCTAAAATATCTTCGGTCTGTCTCAATAGGACAATACAAATATGGATATCATTGGAACTGGCTCCTTGACCACATTGTGATAGTTACAGTTATGCCCTGTGCCAATGCATTCTCTTATATATGCGAGTCGACCATAGGTCGCCTCGCATATATAAGAGAATGCATTGGCCTAAAAAAAAAAAAAAATTAACACTTTTTAGCATTTTTTCTTATATTCTTTAACAATTTTATAATTTGTAATGTGTTAAGCCAATGCATTCTCTTATATATGCGAGGCGACCTATGGTCGACTCGCATATATAAGAGAATGCATTGGCACAGGGCCGTTCTGTTTGGTAAAGGGTTAAATATAAATTTTATGCTGTATAATCATTCTTTAAAAGTTGTCTCAGTCCATTATTATAACATTGGCTCATCATCTTTTAGATAATAGTTTGGTTTTAATTCTTGGGGTTTAGAGTAGTTTAAGGAGCTAGGCCCAACACTTAACATTGCTTCCAGTAATATAAAATACTCACATCCTTAATATTTTACTGGTGTATTTAATGCTCTTGACAAATGATTCATAAACCGCAGACACTATCTGCCTTTTCACTCCATGTCATAGGACAAATATTAACCATTGAATGTAATTTCCCTGATCATGAGTGAATAGCTAGTCCATGAACAGAATAGTAAAATGCTGAATTTAGAGCACGTGTTGTTTCTAGATGTTGAGTCATTGTTTTTCAAATTCATACTGGTATATTATAGGGATATGATGAGCAGCATGCATCAATCATTATTTCATCCAGATGCAATTTGAATTTCATCTGAATTTCAGCACTTTTGAAAATCCAGATGGACCAGATACAGTAATGCCCTAATTAATCGCACAGCAGAATTATGGGTAACTTTTCAGGATTTAGTCGGAAATATGGCTTGTTGCCATTCATCGGAAAGCTCTCAGGAGAGCTTTCCGATGAATGGCAACAAGCCATATTTCCAACTAAATCCTGAAAAGTTACCCATAATTCTGCTGTGGTTAAGCAGTCGATTAATTAGAGCATCACTGTATATCAGATATCAGCAACCTGTGTTTGCTCTTAGATTTTACGATGCAGGTAAAGCAAGTGCATTCTAGAGTAATTCATTTTCACGTTCAATTAAGAATTTCAACCAGGCATAGTTCCCCCATCATACTTGTGCTGACCTGTAACATACTGAATGCAGTGAGCTTGAGTTTCACTTAAATTAAAAATATGATGAGAAAGCCACTTATTGAAGCTATTTTACTGCCGAGCCAAATTCTGTTGAATAACTTTAGAACAGAATCGACTCGGTGCATTGTGTTTTAATTAACAGACTCTATAATATGATAATGCGTTCTGCAGCCGGCCTAATGCACGTACAGATTGTAGAGATTTCTACCCACAGCAGGGGATAAAATCATTTACACAGGTTGAAGCTTAATTCAGAAATTAAATATCTGTGAGAAATTACAACTCCCATGATCACCTTTGAGATAATAGACAGAGGAAGAAGTACAGCATGATAAACTTAAACTGAAAACTTCAGCCTACAAAAACCACCATGGTTGTGTAGATAAAAAGCGTTATACATTAGCATAGGCTGAGACCAGCCTATAACCCTTTACCCAACAAACCGGCCAAAACCGGCCAAATAAAGCTTCAACAGCCTAAAATATCTTCGGTCTGTCTCAATAGAACCATACAAATATGGATATCATTGGAACCGGTTCCTTGACCACATTGTGATAGTTACAGTTATGCCCTGTGCCAATGCATTCTCTTAGATATGCGAGTCGACCATAGGTCGCCTCGCATATATAAGAGAATGCATTGGCCTAAAAAAATCTTTTTTTTAACACTTTTTACCATTTTTTCTTACATTCTTTAACAATTTTATAATTTTTAATGTGTTAAGCCAATGCATTCTCTTATATATGCGAGGCGACCTATGGTCGACTCGCATATATAAGAGAATGCATTGGCACAGGGCCCTTCTGTTGGGTAAAGGGTTAAAGCAACTTGGGAATTATTTTCTCCCTGAAGTCATTTCTTATAATCAGATACCAGTACATTTTAATAGAACATTAATAATTTGAATAACTTTTCAAAACTATGACAATAATTGCATTTAAAGTAAAATATATTATTTAAATTCCAACACAGTCTCCCAATAAATAACAACAGGGAGCATGTGCACCTGATAGGCTTGAAGTGACATAGGTGGTTCATCGCTTTTTGTGAAGTGGACACCACACATCGAGTGCCTGCACACACAGTTGACTTGAAGTGACCTAGTTGTTCATCATTTATTATGAAGTGTCGACTTCAATTATTGCCTGATGAACGTTGTGTAACCCTATTGTGATTTGTACCGATTCTTACCGAAGCTACTTGTGTTAATTCAGAGGGTGTGTGATTATACTGTGATGAAAGAGCTAAAAAAAATTGACATTGAGCATACAAAACTATTGATTACATGTTACCACTGTATGTAACCTTTCATTGTTGCTCAATCAACACTTATCAAAAGCCAAAATATCATATGTTATGCAGTGTCTGCAAAATGGGTAGCTCATATCACAATAAAAATATCACAAGCATCAGCCTATAACCCTATCCATTTCCTCCTGGTGGGAGCCTGTGGTACAACCCCATCTGTTTCATCTCATGGTTTTATCAGTCTCTCAACATCCTCCATTGTGAGAACAACATGATGTTACCCAGGCACCCCCAAGTCAACCAGTAATTTACTCAAACAGAAACAAATTATAGCAAAAGATAAAATTCAAGATGGTGATGACATGTCTTGCACTAAACAGAGAAAGGCAATCTACCTATATAAAAGCCAAGTGTTTGCCTGTGTGTGTGTGTGTCTGTCTGTATCTATCATGATTATCACGCATCTAAAAATATATCACCCTCATGTCTGATTGCGCAGAATAGATACACAAAATTTCATTTGTGAAGGGTAATCCCCTACTTTTTTTTTATAAATACCAAGAAACAAACTCCTATCATCAAGCTGTTGATACACCAACAGGGAAATTTACCACTGGTTTGCATTTTCTTTGAAACTATTACAACACTGACTTGAAGTAACTTCCAATTTGATCGATCGATACATAAATACATAAACACAGAGGCTGTCAAATTGATGGCAAACCAATGTGATTACTGCAATCAAAATCCACGATAGTCAATGAAAGTTAAAATTCAAACTGTGTGATGAAAGTACCAAATTTCAAAATATCATAATTTTCATTCGAACTGTTCAACGTTTGTAAAACTGACTATAAAAGTCTTACAAATGCAAAGGCTCGGTAGACGATGGTAAATATATCAACAAATTGTATGGTGACTCTCAAATAGCAAGTTCTTCAATGAAAACATTTCTCAATGGTTGTGGATTTCAAAATAATATAAAACTTCAGAATAATAAATGGATTGGTGTACTCTGAACAATTAAAGCAGAAGCCATGATCTGAATCTCAAAATGATTGCCAAAATCTCAGTCTGGTTGGCTCCAAAATATATCGACTCAGCAGATGCAATTTCTATGAAAATAAGGACTCAGATTGTTTTCTATCATGTCAACATTGAAACAGCTGCTTTCCTTATACACAGCATACATTATTTTATTAATCTGATTTGAAAAACATGTGTACAGTGTGTTATCTGTTCCCATAGAGACAACTAATCCTTTCATTTAATGCAAAGCAGACCACAAAAAATCAAAAAGTGTTTTCTTTGTGCTACTAAGGGGACAACGGAATCTTCAGTACACAGGAATAAACTCTATAATGACCAAACACGCCTCACAATGCATGTTACAATAAATATGCAGAAAATGTCAAACTAAAACATCACTGAAAGAATTATGAGAATACCAGGGGAGTGACACTATCTCAGCTTATTTGTTTGCGGTCAAGAGCTTGTCTAGTAAATAATCTCTGAGTCGGGTAGTTTGGCCAAATATTGCAAATTTGGGGTATGATTAAACCTAGAAATAACAAAATCTGGTATAAATAAACTAACTAACCTGAACTGACCATTTCATTATGGGTAGAATATGCCGTAAATATGATGTCACCATATTTATGGCATATTTATGGTGTATTTTGGTGCCAAGAAAATAGATATGTCGGAAATCATTTTCTATGACTTTAAAAACATAGTACCATGTAACAAAACCTGCATCTGATATATTTAATGAACTCTATAAGATGCATAAATTAGTTATCAAACTCAATTTGTTACCATACTTCTGGTGATGAGCTATTGGCTAAATGCATTGACATTCTACATACATGGTGCCGATTGGTGCGTCACTGTGATGTCACATAAGTCAATAGCCATAGAAAGCAAGATTAGCTTACAAGAATCTGATGAACTTTGTACCGGTAATTCAATTTATTACCTGGAAAGCATGACAAAAGCGTTACAGGACTCTTAGTTGCCGGCTACAGTGTCATGTGAGGCTCAACAAGAGGCGTCTCACATGCAGACCTCTTAATTCAGATTGTTTTGCTTTGGCAACCCTTTGTCGTTGCCCATTTTGTTTCAGTAAATGAGTTTGGTATTGCTGATCGCCCTAGCCAATTATGAGGGTTGCACATGACATCGAATCCAGCAAAGAATCGCCCTGAAACTTATAAATTCTCTCTTCCAATAATGTATATATTAAATATACTATACAAATCGTGAAAGAAGCCATGAGCGTATAAAATAATTATGAGTGTCTGCAAAGCAAGTTTATGTAAATTCTCTAAGGAAGACCTTATTGAAGCTGTCATATCAACCACAAAGGTAATAGCTTGCTTACACCAACTGCACCAATTTATGTAAACCAACTGCACCCAAGGAGGCACCTGTTGATCGTCCGATTAACACCTGGGTACATATGCCTGATGGTGAGGCATGCCAGATTATCACTAGCTTCACCTTAATCTCCCATCATGCAATGTTAGTTTGGAGGATATGCTAATATTATCACTCTAAATATCACTAGTTCATTCAAAATCCTAATGTTTGTGTATATGAAATGTTATCTATGTTGGCCCATGAAGTATAAATATCATATCTAACACACAAGGTGTGATGTAGGATTTGGCTGTATAATATCTCTATTCAGCATATGTGTTTGACACCCAAGGTTTATTTGCCTGTTTCAGCACATTGTACTAATAGGAACCTCTGAGTTTCTCTATGATTAACATTGCATAGTGCAAATCTGGCTTTTAACCCTTTACCCAACAAACCGGCCAAATAAAGCTTCAACAGCCTAAAATATCTTCGGTCTGTCTCAATAGAACCATACAAATATGGATATCATTGGAACCGGCTACTTGATCACATTGTGATGGTTACAGTTATGCCCTGTACCAATGCATTCTCTTATATATGCGAGTCGACCATAGGTCGCCTCGCATATATAAGAGAATGCATTGGCCTAAAACAAATCTTTTTTTAACACTTTTTACCATTTTTTCATACATTCTTTAACAATTTTATAATTTTTAATGTGTTAAGCCAATGCATTCTCTTATATATGCGAGGCGACCTATGGTCGACTCGCATATATAAGAGAATGCATTGGCACAGGGCCGTTCTGTTGGGTAAAGGGTTAAATAGAGATCTGTGCTACTTGTCACAAGAGTATATAGACTATGTCTCGGCCCCTCAACTTGAATACACAAGTTATGTTATACATATACACCAGGTGAAGGATGAAGGGTTCAGGGAACAGCCTTGGAGATATCTCCTCCCTGAAATGTGACAGAAATAGTGAGAAGTGACCTCTCTCTCACACACCAGTATGTATATGACCAAACAGAATATTCAAGTGTATGAATTTACTGACTCGAATGATGTACTTACTCATTATAATGGTTTTATTAACGGGCTCTTGTACTTCATATCTACTTACTGGATCATAGACGGGTGATTTACTAGTTGGGTGTAAATTAAAGATGGATTATCTCTTCATAAATCAATTTTGAAATAGTTTCGTGGGTGTAAAATAATAAATATGAATGGAAGACCCATGTCCGGAAATGCTTCTATTAATTAACCCTTTACCCAACAAACCGGCCAAAAACGGCCAAATAAAGCTGCAACAGCCTAAATTATCTTGGGTCTGTCTCAATAAAACAATACAAATATGGATATCATTGGAACCGGCTCCTTGACCACATTGTGATAGTTACAGTTATGCCCTGTGCCAATGCATTCTCTTATATATGCGAGGCGACCTATGGTCGACTCGCATATATAAGAGAATGCATTGGCACAGGGCCCTTCTGTTGGGTAAAGGGTTAATATTGATTTTATTCTGAATATATTATTATAACATGAGATGATTAAGTGCATGGGTCCGTTTATTGTTCTATTTTATGAACAGACCATTCAGGCGATACCATATAGCGATAGAGATCACTAGGATGTTCCCATAGCTATACTCCGAACGTCAAATGTCCCAGATTTATTGTTTGTATTATTTTATTACATAGTTATAAGCGATAATGAGTCTAATTAACGTTTATTTGTGACAAAATTACACAACAAAAATTCTGGTCTCTGTTAACAGTAACCACTATTATTCGTTAGCTAAACAACCATACGTTTTCAGACCAGAAAATATTCAAAATATAATGAATATTAATCGTTTGAAGCATTTCTGGACAGGTGTCTTCGATTCATATCTAATATTTAATACCCGAGAGCTTTCCGATGAATGGCAACAAGCCATATTTCCGACTAAATCCTGAAAAGTTACCCATAATTCTGCTGTGGTTAAGAAGTCGATTACTTAGAGCATTACTGCATGAAGCCGGTATATCAACATTTTGTGTATTTATCAAATCGTATACCTCTTATCAAATTACATCGACATGACTGGAGCTTCCTGAAAACCCTGTGCCAATGCATTCTCTTATATATGCGAGTCTCCCAATTGACATTGTAAGCCAGTGCATTGTCTTATATATGCGAGGCTCCCTATGGGAGACTCGTATATATAAAGACAGTGCACTGCTACAGGATGCTGTGCACCAGTGCAGTTCCCGTCATGAAAGGGGTAATAAAGGAATAATCACCAAGATTCAACTTATTCAAGTCATGTAATACTTGAACATTTAGATAAAAACACCCAAATTTTACTTTGAGGCCACTTGTAGCAACTTCTAGACTGTATGGAGGAAATTAATGACTCAACACCTACTGTTAGAGATAAAAGCCAGTTCAAACATGAAAAAAACTTTGTTGGTTTGTTGTCTGGCGTGTGTAGAACTACAAATAACCAGGTGCGATTGTGGGTGTCCCCCAGACAGTGTGCTGATTCATCAACAAGCGAGAAACAACTAGCTTCCACAATTTATCTGATGAAAAGCTAACTGTACTAGTAGGAGCCAATCTCTCTGTGTTGCTATTCTCTCACTGTGATTATCATACCCTGATTGGGATAGGGGCTTAAGCCGCATCATTTGGAACAAGAGCATCGCTAGGACGTGGCAAAATACGCCCATTGTAATTTCAACAAAGTGCCATAACTCTGATGAAAATTGGAGGGCGTGTTAATTGAATTTCAATTTGATGACTTCTCCCTGAAAATAGTCCACTTCTCCCTAATAAGCAATTTGAAACTTCTAGACTGGTCTCTGACCAGCATAATCGAAAGCTGTTTGAAAGAAATGAAAACTAATTTGCTGATTTTGTACACATGTATAACTTTGTTAATGTTGTACCTTACAGATATCAACTATTAAATCACTTCCAGTTGATAAAATGTAAAGTCCATCCTCATACTGATACTGAAATTAATCATCTTGGTAAATTAGTTCATACAGACTAGAAATTGTGAATACTGGGAAGGTGGCATGCTACTCTTTGGCTCCAAATAAAAGTGCAGGCCCAAATAATAGTGCAGGGGGAACTCTGAGCAAAATATCAACATATTAACAGTGGTTAAACAAAATATTTTTATAGTATAGGAATAAGACCAAGTACAGGAATCAACATAGTATGTTTTCATAGCCTCAAAATTAATAAACGTGCAGACCCAAATAAGCACTGCGCAGGGGGGAAATTACCCAAGAAAATAATAAACGTGAATGCATGTTTATTTGGAGCCCAAGAGTAATGGTTATGGTTATTGTTTTATTGATATTCCGCCGATGATTTTTGTCCGAAGGTAAAATGGTCCGAATCTGTAATGGCAATTAAAAATGTATCAGGTGACCTTGAAAATATAAGCTGAAATACAGTGTACCTTAACCTCTACTTCCACTATTTTTGATACAGAGTATGTTTTGATGCAGAGACACACATTTTAACAAACTTAAGTATCTTCATTGCAAGTGTCAAAAAACTGCTTACATAACTACATGGGGGCAACATAAAATTGTTCAAGTGCGGAATATAATCATGAACAAAATAAGAAGCACCACTGCGCAAATAATTGACAACAAGACCACAATGTCTAGCCTGTGATTTAATTTGTTATCTCAGCTGAACTCAGTGTGTAATTTTGACCCAGCCTGGGGTAAACCAGACAGCTAAGCAACTTATTCAATCAGCCGCAGACATAAGTCATTTGTATTTAATTTATTCACAGATTATAAAGGGAAAGATTTAAAATAGCTACACCTGAGCACCTTAAATAAGGTTGATGCAATATTTACTGCATTTCAAATTAGAATCTTTTACTTATTTTATAAGGACTTTCTGTTCTTCATTCTCTTTTTTAATATCTGCATCTGTACTGTTAAATACTAGTGAGTAGTGTTTAGGCCTTTTACCATGTCATGGAGGACTTTAAAAGTAGATCATGCCATGAATCCCAAGCCCTCGAAATTAGGAAAAATGTCCCATGGCAAATTTAATGCAGTGCCATGTAAGATTCCACATGTTGCTACAGCATTGCCCACCACATTACTTATTTCCATGGCCAATTTCACAGACTAATTCACTATAACAGTAGCACTCTGGCTACACCCATCAGGACATGGACGGGTTTTGGGAAGAGTGTGTCCAACAACCTCCCCTAACTTGTTCTCCTTTTTTTTTATTTTCCAACCAATTATTAGTTTTATTAGTTAGGAATTTGTTGTTTTTAGGCCAACAACAGTAGCCATGAGTAGGCATAAATTTCTATTGTTCTATATTTATACCAAATTTAGGTCAGTTGGAAATTTTCCAACCTTAACTTAAGTTATGCCAAGATACCGGGGGGGGGGGGGTTGAAAGGTTCAAAATTTTCAAAAGTTCCAAGGGTGGGTGGTCTTAGATATAGATCTGGTTCAGGGGGTGTGCAGTAGAGATGGGCGGTTGTGAAAATTTGCCTTGGTTTCGGTTTCGGTTGTGGAAAAAGAGTTGAGTCTCGGTTTCGGTTTCTATTAATAAAAATGACTAATGTGAACAAAATCTAATTATGCTTCATCATATTACAAAGAAAACACACCAATTTTATCACCATAACTTGTGAGGTACATGTCCTTTTATAATTGTAAATTATGTATCATATTGTTACTAATACATGTATATTGTTAATGTCCATGTCGAGTGGCAGTGCTAGAATGCAAGTGAGTCTGTGTATTGTGTATGACTGCAATTCAGCATCATATGATCATAAGTGTGAAATAATATAATGATAATTTATATTGGCATAAAACTAATGTGTGTGACTAGATATATGTGTATAGTTATGATTTGAAAAATAAAATTTGAAATAAACAACAAAATGAAAATAAAACTAGAATCTCTCAATCACATTATCTGGCTATATACCTATTACCATATTTAGGGAACATAATACTGTACACACTATACATGCATCCAATACAAGTCACCTGAATGAGTGCTATTTCTAAACAGTTTACCGACAAACGGTATAATTCCTTCCGGCTCCGATTCCGGCATAACATTTTTAATCAACGGCGCACAAATATATTTGACGATTTAACATCCAAACAGTGATAAAAACTAATAGGGGATGCGGGTAACAACCATTGATACCTTTTGACATCGTATCCTCGTTATCAAATTCACCTTTCAGAGTATTTGTACGGCCTTAATGATTAAAATAACATGAGAAATAAACTGACTTGTGTTGTGTTTACTACGGCGAAAATAGGTGTACACGGAAGCAACGTAATTAATTCGTCGCGCGATTTCACCATGCGAACTCCTTTCTGCATATATTACAGGCGGCACATTTAGATTTCTTATCTTTCTTTGAAAAATATTTCCACACAGGACTCGTTTGTTCGTCGTGCTCTGCCATGATTACAGGAAGTTGTGACAACCGAAACTACAGGTTTTCCCAACTTACCACGGTTGTCATTTCCGGTTTTTCCCGACAACCGAAACCGAACTGATTCCACGGTTAACCGCCCATCTCTAGTGTGCAGTTGGAAATTTTAAAGTGGACACCCCTCAAAGGAGACCCTCTAGCACTGCAGTCTAGGTCTAAAATATCCACATCCCTGATGCCTGTAGGGCCTACTGTAGATGTTGCCAATGGCCTAATTGGACACATAGTCCTTCACATGAGGAAAACAAATTTAAATCAATGTGACTCACTAACACCTGATTAACACCGAAGAGTCATCAGTTTAGACCAATCATGTCCTCCAGGCGGCTTATTATAGTCAGACATTGACTGCAAGCCATAGTCTGAAGAAGAACACAGAGAGAGCACTTATTTGCTCCCACAATTCAGAAGACAGGTATAATATTGCACCTGTTCAGTTCAGTGTAGGAGATCCCTCCTTTATTTAGGAGCACCCCACACATGGCGAGTTAAAATAAATATAAAACCTAAAATATCTAAGAGCTCTATCTAAAATTCTATATCATAAAAAGTTTGTTAAAAAATTTGTTGTTTTAAAATGTCTATGTACATGTAGAATGTCTTTAAGACAGATGATATGTACCGTACAAGTTTCAGTATAGAAACAGTTGGTTATGTACTATGTAGGTCGTAATATAATCATAATATAATCATAAGTTGGGTTTTTTCTCAAAATGTCATTGTGAGATAGTCCAGTTACACTTTCACAATCACATGATATAATTAACCACAGTCCCTAGGAATCACTGTTAGTTGAATAAAATATTATTTAATAATATTAAATCAATATTATTATAGTTAGTTATTATATTAATATTAAGACCAGTTTGGCAAGTAAAAATTTTGTGTTCTGCATTTTCATTGGTAGATGATTTGAACGAAATTACAAGAGTACAAATTTTTATGCCACACAAACATTCCCGCTTTCTGAGTTTATATCATCATATTCCGTATTTTTTTCTTGAAACGCTGGTGTATTCAGATGGTTTCTATCTTTACCCACTTACCAGAAAAATGTATGTTAGTTCCTCGAATATTCATTCAAGTCTAACTGTCGGGGATTCCTAATCATTTCTGAGAAAACCACCCAATCTGTAAATAGTTCGTTCGCGTATAGCCAACCGGTGATAATCCGAATAAAAGGGATTACGGTCATTTACGGATGTGAGTAAACAGACGTCGGGTGTGTTAAAACTGGCTCTGCTGTACACTACTAAGTACACATTTTAACTCATTCTCATTACTAGAGAAATGTAGAAATGACCATCTCAAACTAATATATCTATATATTTTCAAGTAGGGCCCTGGGGGTGGTTGATACCTTGAGATGTGAAAGCAAATTTTATATTCCAAGCTCCCGGTTAACTCCGCATCTCAAGAGTGGCAATGGGAGATAACTCGTGCTGGGTTTGGCTGCAAAAGTAATGTGTAATAGGGAACTGGATTGATAACTTCCCGTTTTAAACAATTTTGCAGAATTACGTCACTTGATAATAGCCGACAGTTATTCAATGTGAATATCGGATGGAAAATTACGATTTATGTACAACTCAGACAAGGTACAGTTGATATGACCCGACGAGCACATTAAGAACAATTAACTTAATTGTCACATGTCAAATGTGGGGAGATAAATGCATTTTTTCGAACGAAAAATCGAATTGTTCGTTTTAGTGATAGAGCACAGGGGGTGGTCTTTAGCCAATGAGGTGATGGTTTACATAATAACAAAATCTGAAGTTGCCTAACTGTACTTATATCTGTATAGTAGAGGTAATATATCTTGATCTATTTGTTATATTTTAATCAAATTTAATATTACATGGACAGTGATTCCTAGGACTGTGAATTAACTGAGAAGGGAAAGTATCTAAATAAACCTTGAGTCAACAGTTAACATAAGCATTTTTTTTGACAAGAGCCTCAAGGCTCAAGACAAGAGGGACGAGTGCAAATTTAACACCCGTGAATTGAAAAATGTGAGTGCGCACGGTGCGAGAGCAGTCACACATTTCCACAAAATTGTATCTGATTCCAATGCCAACCCCCCCCCCCCCCCCTCACCAATATGCAACACCCAATGATCTACCCAGCGGTCCCCACTACTGGCACTATTAGTACTAGGCTACCACTGTACTGTCTGTGGCAGAGTAGAAGTAAGACTCCACCCCCTGAACAGGCTGAGCCTGAAGGTTGAATAAACATTTTAAAAAACACAGTGAAATTTGAACAATTTGCCCTTGACTTGTCACTTTCCTGATCGATTTTCTTTTGGTTATTGGCTACATCATGATTAAGTGTGATTTACTAGTATTGTAGTGGTGAAATCTTCTTTGTTCCTTGTCAAAATAGCATCCGCATTTCATTTCTTGAAAAGTACCGCCGCGGAAAGTCTACGCGCCGAGTTCCGGAAGTGGGTGTACTCGTCGGTGTGCTTTGGTCAGGGCGGCACAGCTTGGCGTAATTCGCTAAATCGACACACACTAAAAAGTATAGCAATTTTTCCTAAATAGTTACCAATTGAAATGTGGCACTAAATACAACCTAGCCAAAATCTTTTAATGACATAAACTTTTACCGGACTATGTGCTATTAAATCGCATGCCGTGGCCTTCATGTGTATAAGCCAGTGTATATGCTTACCGTACGTAGCAATACATGTACCGTACAAGCTCATGGTAGTATGGTACCGGTACCGGTACCTTACATTGTATGTTTATACAACTATAGGGAGCACTAACTATCTTTAGAGTCTAGAGGCCGATAGATCCATGGTTATTTTAGTCGCGGGAGTCTTTCTAGAGATTAACACAACTGAGAAATGCATCAGCACTTTCATTATCATGGCATGTGTATATATTCTATCGTAATTATGTTCTTTGCTGGTGCATCTAGGGAGTGTGCGATCTCTTTGACATGTGTTTGGACGTAACATAATGCAAAGGCAGCAAAAGAATCGTTGGTCTTGTTCCAAGTTGTCCTGGCACTGTGACAAGTATAGATTAGTGGAGCGTTTAGCGAGCGATTTTAATGATGCAGACTGGGTGTTGGGGAGATAGTGTATTACCTAAGGAACATAACTTTACTTTGTGGCAAATTCGTAAAAAATATGAGATGAGTGGTTATTTACTGAATTGAATTCCATCATTGTATTGGACAACATAACCTAATATTCCTCTCCAGTACGGAATATAATTCAACACGTCACATGCGTGTAAATATGCCATTTTAATTTAAGGAGGAATTATAAAGATATATAGGCATATCACTGAGACTATATGTCCTTAAAATAATTATATTTAGAAGTTATTGTTTACATTACATTCCATGTCTTTTCAATTGACACTGAAAAGCCAATCAAGCACCCGACTTAATCGGGAGTGACTGTCTCGGCTCGCGAATAATATCTAAGTCGGGTAATTTGGCCATATATCGAAATTTCGGGATATGGTATAGCACCTGGAAATCACTTAATAAATATGCAAATTAACCTCAACAGTTACTTTAATTATGGGTATATCGGAGCCTGGGGTCAGCATACCAGAAATTGCAAATTAAGCTTATTTTTACGATCGTAAACACTGCATGGTGTATAGTGAACTGACATTCAAATGCCGAGCCACTGGAACCAGTCTAACTTTTTCACTCAGAAACAGTCATGTGATTCAATCGGTGCCAAGCTCTGGTCTTACTCTTCCTGTCTCACACGAAGATAGCTAGCGTCTCTGCGTGTGTCCAATATAAGCCTACGACTCAATAAGCACCAAGCACTGACTCGCTGTTCATACTGCACATGAAGACAAAGTGTTTGTGTCCAGAATATTAGCTTCCAAGCGATGAGTGATCGACTGAAGACATCAAAGCACGAAAATACTTTAAGATACCACCAGCGTTCGGCTCGTCGCGGTAGGGCTGTTATCTGAAGTTGGTCAGTGTCAACAAACTAAACGTTTTGAATCCTGATTCAACAAAGTAATAATCTCCTTTGTCAGTTTTAAAGATAAATCGCACAGACCACAAGGGCCGTCTCATTCATATCGCAAATGTTTGGTAACATTCAATCTTAGACTAACAAAACGGGGAAATAGTTATCATCAGTTTTCTTTTTATGTTCGATAATGATAAATCATCTTCACCTGCCTAATATGTACCCACTACCCAGTCTCCGAAAGAAACTCATCACGTCGATGATGAAATGCACGTGGAGACTGTGGAGTGATACCAACAGTGCCCTCATATATATCGATATTAGGACTAAGTTACACAACCAATAAATTCACCTTGCCTGACTAATGTTTAAAATACGCGAATGGCATATATTTGGATGGTCTGCTATATATACTCAGCAAACGATTTTTTTTACATGAGGCACAGATAAAAGTAGTACCTTTATCTGGTACTCAACAAGTCACTAGCTTCTGTACATTTAAGTAAACACTTATATTGTACATACCGATGTTTGCAAGTGTTGGTCTACATTAATACATTATTCACCATTTAAACTGATACCCTGGTCTTTAAAAGCTGTAAGCATCATAATATAAACGAGAAAAATATATGCTTCGTCATCCATATATCAAAAACATGTTGCTGTTTGTTATGTAAGTGTTTGTCCTCGTGCAATGTCATATCAAATGCGTTGCATGTATACATCAGTGATATCAGAGTACTTTTGTTAATATTGTGTCGTCAATTGTTTTAGAGTTCGACTACGAACACGGTGTCTCGTGTTTAAAAGCTCTAGGCCATCACATTGTATACAATCATAGGCACGCAAATCTGTAAAAGCAATACGATATTCTTACCATTGAAACTTGTCCATGGTACCTTAGCTTTTATATAGAATGAATAATGCATGAGACTGGTATTAAGATATCGACTACATAATAAGTGTAGGTAATTTTCTTTCGGGTAAATTTAACACCAGCAGGGTATACATGATACACAATGTAAGCACTTCTATAACTAGCATTGACATATTTCACTGGCATACTGCGCTGGTGTCATTTCATAGACAGCGTTATGGTCCGAATTATTCAGCAAAACTATCAATTTAAACTGTCATTATACGGGTTCACGGATCATTCACCGCCATGCAAATATTCCATCACTCGTTTATCGGGATTGACATTTGCTCAAACTGGGATTATAAAGATTTGTATTTCGGACCATTTAGGAGAGAACCTCCCGGTGGCACCATGTCATATCCATCGCGGATTAAATGGGACATCGGAAGACTATTGGGCGCGATATATCAATAGAATAGTGATAAGTTGACGGCTTGACATCTCGATTTATAGCTGAGGATACTGAGCAGTTTCTATCACGCAATTTTGCTTTAAAAAAGTCTGTTGCATGCAGTTATTGCAATAGGCTACTTGTGTGTGTACAAGAGGGACGCTACAAAGTTAATACAACATTTATGCCCCGATCATTTTGAGTTATTTGTTAATAAATGTATTTAGATAAAAAATGCATGTAGAATATCTCATCTGAGTTCAAGGGGTGAAGCCCCGATCATTTTGAGTTATTTGTTAATAAATGTATTTAGATAAAAAATGCATGTAGAATAGCTCATCTGAGTTCAAGGGGTGAAGCGCGGGGGACTAACACCCGAGCAGAGCATGCCAGCCAAAACGCAAATACCTCAGCAGGCGTACAGGGGGCCACTGAGTACCGTTTAGCCAACAGTCGTGGCATAAGCACATACGTACTGTTGTGACACTAACTGGAGAATTGAGTTAATTTAGACACAGAAGAGCCAGTAGGAGGAACATTAGGCAAATACTTACGCAGATAAGAGCTTGACTGCGACCGCATTAGTTAAGTACAGTCTACACCTGTCTCTTATCGACACATTTAGCACTCCAGAATCCGACGATCACTCTGACTGGTTCTCGATTAATATATTTATATAAGTCATATATATTCCGAACATTGACCTGCCTGAAATAGCAGCGTTCGACGTTTTACGTTTGATTCCCTTTATCAAAAGATCGCACACGAAGACAACCAGGTATATACATGTATACACAGACAACTATATATTGTACCATGTGTTACGTATTACGTATTATAAAAATCCTAAATAACAACCACTGCATAATAAGAAGAGCAATAGCTATACAACTTAGTTTCAACAACCATGCACCGTTTGTGTAATACCCCCACCAGGACCCTATACATCGTCAACAACAGCAGTGACAACAAAGTTTTTTGCCGAAATGTTCTAGTATAAAAACTTTGAAGGTCCAGCTGGGATTTTCGGTACTAATTTTGCAGTGACGAATAATCAAATATGTCGCATTCACATGAGGCGCGACTCTAATGACAGACATGTCCATGGGTAACATCGACTTTCATTGTAAGGAAGTTTATATGACTATTTCACTGTACGCCTGGACCCGATAAATTTCATTCTGTATATAAGAAACTAAACAAAGGACTAATTGTAGGATAAATATCTTGAGTCAAACTGAAACTCAACTTGAACAGTATCAGTTGCAAGCCTGCAGTACGATGTGTCAGCAAATGTCATTTCGGAAATAGGAAACATATGTTTACATAACCGCCCAGTAATTCCGTCTGAGTGGAAGTACGCGAATCGGGACCGTCTACTCTACAATATATGCGAGGATATTATGTTCACATGTTCGCTGGTTAGATCAAGAGCTATTCATCGTATAAATCAGGGTGTAGGTGGCAGAACAATGGCCATATTAACGTCTTTATTTCACATGCAATATACTTTAAACCCGATTGATACGCTGTTTTTTTCTCTCTTTCTTCTGGCACTGTGGGCGATGTACTGGGATGTTACTTTTCAAGTTTTTACTCCTACTTTCGTTGATATTCTTTACACAATTTAAAGAAACGGTTATTTGATGGCATCACGCATATACCACATAATTGCATCCGGCTTGATGCGTCATAACGACGAACCCTGTTTAAAAGCCGCGCATGCGCGTACTTTCGGAAGCATTTAAGTTTGTGAACTAAGCCACCTCTGTTGTTTACTTTCAAATGTTAGCACTGATTATATATGGATATAGAAAGTCGACGAACATTTGAATCTGTGAATGATCTGCCATATAGTATGAAATTGAACCATGCATTGTCAATGCGCGATCTGTCAAAGCGAGAATTCTATTAAAGGTGGATTATCTCTTTGTAAACATGTATTATATAGTTACCGGGGTATAAAATATTAGATTTGAATCGAAGACTCCTGTCCGGAAATGCTTCTATCGATTAATATTAATTTTATTTCGAATATGTTCTGGTCTAAAAAGGTGTGTTTGTTCAGCTAACGAACAATAGTGGTTACTGTTATCATAGACCAGAAATGATATTGTGCAATTTTGTCACAAATAAACGTTAATTATACTCATTATCGCTTATATCTGTGGAACAAAACAATACAAACAATCAATCTGTGACATTTGACATTCGTTGCGTAGCCGTAGGAACAGCCCAGTGCTCTATATCGCAATACGGTCTCATCCGAATGGTCGGTTCTAAAAATAGTAACATAAATGGGCCCGATTTAATATTCGAAATAAAATCAATATTAATTGATAGAAGCTTTTCCGGACATATGTCTTCAGTTCATATCTATTATTTTATACCCACGCAACTATTTAAAATTTGTTATTTAAAGAGATAATCCATCTTTAACAAGATTGAGAATCAGTAATCATCGACTGGAAATCGAAAAAGGGAGACACAAACAGCCCCCAAAAACTGTGAGTGAGAGAAAGGTTGTGTTCTGCGTGTAATTCAAAACATCATTTCATCTTAGAATGTCAGGCCTATTAAAGTATTCATGAAACTTATGTAAAGGACATATATAATTACAACGTTCCTTCATTTCTTAGAAATGGCAAATTATGAGAATTTCAGATTTATTATGCAGAATTAACAAATTGCAACCGTTAACGCTATATGCGACATGATCCGGTCTTTCTTCACCGTTCGAGACAATATACATATATATCTAACAAAAGCTAGCAAGTATATACGTGAGATTTTATGACAGTAAATTCACGAGAAACTATATGCATATAATATACTACGTGATCACTCATGTTAAAAATGTCGATATATGTTGTATTTATTATATGTGCAACTGTCCATTAGGTGTATTTTGCATTAAACCTTATCTTATCTTATCTTATATAAAATGTCAATCATTCAGCAGGCGTATGCAAGTTATTTGGGCGATGGCTGAAGGTCAATTCCGATCAGCGACATCTTGAAACATTTGATACAGACATGCGGTGCAATGAGGCACGCGCAGCGCGAGCGATTCCCAACCTCTCATTCAAGTTTTGCCGAAACTACAATGGGTATACAGCTCTGATCGAACATCTGGTACGATGTGGATGTGATGTATTTGCAAAGATAATCCCATTCAGGTCGTGAGATGCCAAAGTTTCCCAACTCGATAAAAGCGGATTTTGGTGTGATATCATGATATGTGCACGCACATCAGCTAGTACACAGGGCAGATGCGTCAATTTTAAACCACCCGTGATGTGTTTAGACAACGAGAAGATACATTTGAAGTGGTTTGAACCGGGATAATACGCGTCTGCAACGACGCAAGCATACTCGGGTGGCGAACATCAGCTGCTATGGTGCAATATATGCGGTCCTCTATTGCCACATACACATGCAGCATAAGAATCAGACTTTAGAAGGTGGATGTTGTCTTGAATCGCCTTCTTTATTATTATAAGACTGATGAGCATACTTTTAGCTGATACTTTGGTAAAATTAGCGTCTAGCGGGGCGACGGAGCGGAGAAAAACAGGCCTCCTGCAGTCGTTATATGCGGCATTGCGGCAATAAACTAAGAAAGTAAAACTAAAAAAATGTTGTTCGTCAGTGCACAATGTTGTACCCAAAGGAGACATAAATTCTATCTTCTTTAGATACAGATAAAGGGTTTATATGCTGTCGAGTGGTGTATAGGCAGAATCTTGAGCATCCAGATTACAGAGATGAATGTTAATGCGCCACTAATGCATTTGCTGTTAGATTCAATGTTCTGAAACGCGGGGCAAGTTTAGTGAATATAAAGCTGCACTCTCTCACTTTCGAGTCTCTTAACAGTCAGATCACAGACTGGTAGTCACCAAACGACTGTTGTGCTGCAATCCGAACACACCCATGATAGATGAATTCTGGAGCATACTAACTTGTTGGCCCACTGACACAGGAATTCTTGCTCTATAACACGTTTTATAACTCACCACTCGCCTGTGTTAATGATGTTTGTCAGCATGAGTTTGCCGGGGTTTCTTTTCAAACGCATGCATACATTATGGTTCTTTCTTTCAAACGCCAGGGATTTATGTATGAATTCACTTATCTACCACTGGGACATAGAACTATGTCTGATATGAAGTTTCGAGTTACATCGTTTGGTAAAAATAAGCGTCTTGTTTTAAGTTTGGTGCAAACCACATTTCCCAAAATAAGACGAATTAACGTAGCTGCCAACTTCTGAAAGCTACATAGGTGTGTTCTTTGTGGTGCCGTTTCTCTTTTCATCATGCAGTTAACCCTTTCTTTGCTAAATACTCATTGATGAGTATGTCCCTTAGGAAATATTCAAGCAATAAGTTCTGAATTATCTGAACATTCCCATCAATGAATATGAATCCTACTGCATTTGTATTATCTTTATTCATGCCTGTATGTCATCAGCTCATTTAACTTGAACGCCCTTCCATATCATAATAGACCACTCCGATGTATACCTTTCTGATTGGAGGGGAAATCCATTTAGTAATGAAATGGTTAAAGGGGTACTGTACCCCAAATCTGGCCATATATAGGACTATCTACTTTGATACTCAATATAATATATGTAACAAATGAATGAATTTGAGCCATGGGTTTGTGCAAAATACACTCATGTGCTCTCTGAACAATGCAATCAACATGGTAATTATGATGAAAATGAATTTATGGCTGGAGTCATAAAATCATATTCATTATAATTATCATGTTGTTTGTATCTTTCATAGAGCGCATGAGTGTATTTTGCACTAATCCATGACTCAAATTTCATTCATTTGTTACATATATTCTATTGAGTATAAAAGGAGATGGTCCCATAAATGGCTGAATTTAGGGTACACCCCTTTAAGGCATGGGGAGGAGGGGACAATGTGGCCTAATATATAATGTGACTTTCGTGTGTTTATTAAAAGCAGACAAATAACATTCTCTATAACTCACAGGAATGAGGCTAATATTCACCTAATTGACATTCGGGGGTATTTTCCCGTACAAGTGAGTTGTACGGCCGGGTACACCGATGTACTATTATAGTACAATTATTTTTCATCATTTAATAATACGGCAATACAAATTATCATGTTACTCGCGCATCGATCGTTTTTGTTTCATAGCCAAATTCCTAAAGGTTTTATATATACGGGTCTAGTTTTACAGTATAAATAGTATAGGTATCCCAAAAAGGATTCTGAATATTTTGTCATAGTTTTCCAATTGTATGGGCGTAAAGCCCCTTGAAAGGGAGGGGTATGTATAGCGATCTACAGTCCATGGTACAGTATAGTCACGCGGGTTAAACAAAACGATCGCATATTTCACCAAAACGAGACAGCTGTCGTCTGTTTTATAATGAGTTTCGGGGAGGGTTGCATTCTTGAGTGCAGTAATTCAATCACCGTAGGAATTCTTGTGATATTTATCAGCCACAACACTATTGTGACTACGTTTGTGGAATAAACAAAGTACATATACTCCCCCAAACTGAGGTGACGAGCAAGGGTCCTGTCGCTGAAAAAATTTCAAAGGACCCTGCATGTCTGAACAATTTTCTTTTCTATATTAAAGGGGTGCTGCACACTAAATCTGGTCATTTAAGGACCATCTCCTTTTATACTCAACAGAATATAATACATATGCAACAAATGAATTAACTTGAGCCATGGACTAGTGCAAAATACACTAATGTGCTCTGTGAACGATACAAACAACATGGTATTTATGATGAAAATTAATTTATGACTGCATGGAGTCATTAATTCATCTTCATTATAATTACCGTGTTGTTTGCATCGTTCATAGGGCAAATGAGTGTATTTGCACTCATCCATGGCTCAAATTCATTCATTTGTTGCATATATTATGTTGAGTTAACCCTTTACCCAACAATCCGGCCAAATAAAGCTTCAACAGCCTAAAATATCTTCGGTCTGTCTCAATAAAACCATACAAATATGGATATCATTGGAACCGGCTCCTTGACCACATTGTGATAGTTACAGTTATACCCTGTGCCAATGCATTCTCTTATATATGCGAGTCGACCATAGGTCGCCTCGCATATATAAGAGAATGCATTGGCCTAAAAAAAATCTTTTTTTAACACTTTTTACCATTTTTTCTTACATTCTTTAACAATTTTATAATTTTTAATGTGTTAAGCCAATGCATTCTCTTATATATGCGAGGCGACCTATGGTCGACTCGCATATATAAGAGAATGCATTGGCACAGGGCCCTTCTGTTGGGTAAAGGGTTAAAAGGAGATGGTCCCATACATGGCTGGATTTAGTGTACAGTCCCCCTTTAAGTTTGGAACAAATACCTGGCACTATACGAGTATATAAGCTAACTGCGAGAATACCAATGTAATGGGATCCTTATTACTGTTTTATGTTGAATTTCGTCTTGAATGTGTGTTTCTTATTTATGCCTGTATATACAGAGTGTTTTGGTGTTACAATTTATACATTTGTAGCAATTTACTAATTGTAGAACGCATGTTGGTGCATTATTAAAATTGATCATGCCATGAATCTCTTCTCTGGCTAACTCACGTAGAGATCATATTCCACCAGTACAAAACCTGGTGACTTTTTTAAGTTTTGACAGGGAACCTTATAAAGTCAAAAAATAACGCAGTGTATATTTCTTAGTTATTATCTGTTCCGTTATAATGTACTTCACTGTATGTGAATGTTAGAAAATCACTCCTATAATTTATTTAAGGGTCGATAATATCTGCATGTGAACATTGTGATAGTAACATTTCCACTGTAACTATTGGTTGGTAGGTAATTTGAAGCTATGGTTGTCTTATATCTGCTTATACTTCAATTTGTTTTATTACCAACTTTCGTACATTCGGTAGTGACATTTATAACTCTGCAACTGTATGCGGAATGAACTGTAGATATATGCAAATATGACTTCCCTGTCGATGCAGATCTATAGGTCCAATATAATAATGTCGTGAATAGATGGGATGTCCAGCAATAAGACCATGCAAAGACCCAGCTGTGGTAAGATGATCTTCTATCGACGGTGATACCCCATATAAGTGGGTCACTGGGTCTTAACCCTTTCATGACGGGAGTTGCGCTGGTGCAGCATTAAATAACATGTGCCATTGCATTCTCTTAAATATGCGAGTCTCCCTTAGGGAGCCTCGCATAAATAAGAGAATGCACTGGCTTACAAGGTCAAGGTAACTATTGTTAGGCCTATGGGAGACTCGCATATATGAGAATGCTTGGCACAGGGTTTTCGCAAAATTTCAGGAGGCTCCAGTCGTTACCACCTTTTTTTTTATTTTAGACTTGATCAGCTGATTTTTTTCCTCTAAAGGTTAAAAAATCAAAATTCGTTCTTATGCACCAGAGATCCATGTTTAATTCAGTATATTATAGTTTATATACACCTCGTACAGGTGTTGAACGGACATAGCTCGTTCGAGCTTCCAGATTTTGTCTACGTAATTTGGAAGGAGGTATATAAGATAGGTTGACAAATACACAAAACATTGATATACTGGCTTCATTTGCTCTGAAAATTACTTTCCATGGTCACCACCATTTTCCAGCTGTTTTCAGTTGTTCGCGCAGAAGTGAAACAAAGGCTCTTTATTTCTTACCATATCAGGAATAGACTAAAACGGAACGCTCTTTTCTGCGCCATGTTATGCAATTTGATGCAAACTATGGCTGTTTTTGTTTGAGACCCAAACATCGTATTCAATTTATAGTTGTATTGCATGTTCATGACTTCAATTTGTCTTTCTGGGCCATATAATGCTATTAGAAAGGTATAGTTCAAGTATTTATCCAATCTAAATAAATTAAACCGTGTTTCATTTCATTCAACTTACTTATAGTTGAAAGTAATGAGACGGAGTCGGGATATTTATCAGACTGGTATTTATCGACCTAAAATTAAAAAGCGAACAATAAGGTGTATTTTGGAGCTCAAACCGGCCGGCAAGTGGCTTTAAATTCAAAATAAAAACTGTTTCTAAAACCTCTACGTTCATACTCTGGCAAGTTTGCACGGTATATTTTGCGGGCATTTCGTCATAGAAAACCACATGGTGCCAGAATATGAACGGAAACGTGCACATAACATGCATCTTTACCAAAGCGAAAGACACGAGAAGTAACATTTATCTAGTTCCACTTGTAACCAGTGCTACTGGAAATTGCATTCAAATACCTGTTTGATTTGATGCACTTTATGTGCTAGTTTCCGTTCATATTCTGGCACCATATCGTTGTCTACGACGATATGCATGCCTGCAAAAACATACCGTGCAAACTTGCCAGCGTATGAACGAATACCCTAAATCTAAGTCTGCTGCAATTGTTTCCATTAAATAATCACATTTCTTACATCACATGAGACTTCAAAGAAAAAAGTGAAATAAGGAACTACAAGGTCTATGTTTATATTTTTTCCTTATATCAACTTGCTTGTATCGGTCGGGTCCACAAACAAGTTTAAAAAAATCAATATCAACAAACTTCCCATGCTGACATTTCAAATGTTATTGTTTGAACTTGTTTCTGTGATGATTTTCTGTTGGCCATGGAATATGGGAAGGTGCATGTGAACCACCACACCAGCTGCCCCACGAAACTGCAAAAGGCACATTTGAAAGGAGACCATGTCTGCATGCAACAGGCAGATTAATTTAACCGAAATTAAGGGGGGGGCTGCTCAACTTTACATTTATTTTTAATAAGGTCTAACAATTGTTAAAGTTACAAGCACTTACCGTTCTGACTAACTTGTCGATTCCAACCGAAAGAACCACAATAACACATAAAGTCCTAAACGGGCTGAACCCGAACCGATTCTGTCCAAAATGCATAGTTTCCTGAAGTCAGCAAAATCTCCTCAGATAAAAGTTCTGCAAACTGCAGGGAATATCCCCGCTAGTCGTCCTTCTTCTTTCACTCTATCACAGAAATAGTTAGTGAAACAATCTTAGGAAGCCATAGAAAAATGAATAACACTCCCCCGTCGTGAATTCTTCGTAAAAGAACTTCTTCGGTAGAAGTGCTCTGTTCGCAGACTCAAGAGCTGCAAACAGTGTGGAATCCTAAAGCAGACGACCTGCTTTATTAGTCAGAGAACAACCTGACTTCCCCACGAAAGTAAAGAAAACTTCTATGAGCCGTGCCCACTTGGTTCTCTCCTCCCTCCTGTAGATGCTATTTCCGACTAGGCTTGTTTGTCATTGAGTCATGATACACCAGCAGATTCAGCATTTTACTCGACTTGACCCAACAAAGAGTGTTTAGTTAATTCAATACAATGACTGTAATGTACGGTAAAACCTGTTATACCGAGCGATATTTTAATTGTGAACCAGAGCGTGTATAAAGAAAAGAACAGCCGTTTATTCTCCTCAGTGTTTGAGGTGGGATATAGCGCCGTTGTAGCTGGTTTGACACATTCGGCTATCTCAAATTTCACGATTTCGTCGGCTTTACTTTGTTTCTCTTAATCCTCGAACAAAAAAAAAACTTCCCATCGAATAATCCTAAACTCTAACTGTATACTTCAATTACTTCAGAAGTTTAAAACTAATGGTCTTACTGCACATAAGGAATTGCACACTTTGCCAAATCAGTTCCAAATAAGTTATATTTCAACCCGTGTAAGATCTTGTGTGTCGGAACACGTCCGAGGTATATTTGCCATAAGCACGGTGTTCGACTTTTACAAAGGTTCCTGCAAACAAAACAGCTGCTAAATCACTTGGTTGTTTACTTAACATGACAAATGTTATATAACTGCAGCATACCTGGACTCAAGATCCCTTGTCTGTTTGCACCGTTACGTCACATTCTATATATATAGTGACCATGCACTTATCAATGCTCGTTCCTTAATATTATCAGCGCCTCGTTATGCAATACGGGGTATCGTCTATATCCATGCAAATTGCTATCATTTTCTCATTCACATGTCAGTTACTTATTAATCAATACCGTCATTATCGTGATCCGTTAATTCATGTCAGCTTAATTATGTGTTATAGATAACAAGTTTATGTCCATATATGTTTCACGTGTATAATATATTTAAAATGTTAAAATAAATAAATAAAAAACAAGACAAAAAACACAAATAAAGATAATCTCCAGGAGATTATGCTGATCAACATGCAAATAGGTAAATATGTTATATGGAACGCGGTGATCCGGCCATGGGAGTTGGCAATTTGGGTAACACTCTGAATCTTTGTTTATACTCACGACAAAGAGCGTCGATATATATGCCGTCTATTGGCGTCTAATCTAAACTGCAAACGGACGCTTACAATAGAGAGCGTTATTTCGTTCAGCTTACTGACAGTAACACTCAGATTACTGACACTGGGTATTTTGATTGTGATAATTATATCGTACGTTCTGTGATTTTGACGATGTACTGGTAATTACACTCTTTATTAAAGGTCGTGATCAGATTTGAAGTCAGGAAAAATAGCGAACAACCGGTGGAGGCGGAAAAAAAGTTGCGGATACGTAGGCGGGGGTGGGTGCATGGTTCATCACCATAGCTAAAAACAATCAGTTTTTTTTTCCGCAAACTGAACATTTTGTTCTTCATACTTTTTTTCTTCATAATACGCACAGGGGCCTGTAACGCGTTCCGCTGCCCGCTGCCCATTTGCGCTGCCCATATACGCCGCTTCTATATATACGCGCCTGCTTCACGTTAATGGTAGCGCGTATATATATATATAAGCGGCGTATATGGGCAGCGCAAAAGGGGGCGGGCAGCGGAGCGCGTTACAGGCCCCTGTGATAATATGTCATAAATTTTGACACAGAATTCGTAATATGCATTGTATACCACTGTGGGGATATGTTCCTCGAAAATCCATTCCGTCCGAGCAAATGCCGATTCCGTCACGATTGTTGGGGGGGGGGTGTCGGGTTGGAAATTTCCAACACTTGGAAAGCTTGTGTCCCCCTCCCACATGCATGGCCAATCAAAAACTGCTAGCTAATTTAAGAAAACAATATTGTCCAATATTTGGTCAACATTGTCATTGGAATTGTCATCAGTTGCAAATTTTCCAACCTAAGGTTTGAAATTTCCAACCCGGTGTGTCATTGTCCCTCCCCCCGTATAGCCAATAAAAAAATTGCTAATTAGTTTAAGAAATCAATACTTTACTACATTTGGTCAAAATTGTGGACTGAAATGGTCATCAGTTGGAGAATTTTCCAATCTGAGGGAGAGTATGAGGTTTGAAATTTCCAAGACGAGGAAAGCTTCAGGCCAGTTTAGATGAAAGGATTTTGCGATTTTCTTGTTTTGTTTTCAAATTTTCTTTATCCTGGTCTCTTGCCCGCCCGTAGCCTTGTTGCTTGTGCATTGGTCTGGAGTTAGACCACTATAGACGTATAGGATTTATGCAATTTTCAGGTTCAAATAAATATCTGAATGTTCTCATACCGGGCATATAGAACCATGGTTTATGAATATATAGATATATAGGCTATTATATAGGCGGGGGAGGGATGGTGCAAATGGAATTATGCAAACATTGTATTTGGTTTGATTCAAGGGGTGTGTGCAGTATGAATTCTCCAAGGTGGGCATCCCCACCCAAACGGAGACCATCTCGACACGTCCCTGCACGGGGTGGCCCTTAGCCTTTGTCATCAAAATGATGACGAAAGTATTAAAGGGTCATGTAATCAGACTCTTTATTCAGTACATTTTGCTGGCTTCTTTTTGGCAACAAAGTGATCGGGGAACATGTCCCGGTTGACGCTAGCGATAAATATTAGCAAAATATGTTATTAAACACCTAATATCTGTGTTTTTAAGTTTTTCGCCTGGTAAATTTGAAAGTTGCTCGGTCGACAAGCGGGATAACTCACAAGGAATCGGCATTTGCTCGGGCGGAATGGGTTTTCGATGAACACATCCCCCACGTTGGGATCTCTAATGAGTAACAATTCTATACGAAATTTATTAACCGAGTGCATTAATTCAAAATTCAATTCGAGCCTAGTTTTAGCGAGGCTCGAATCGAATTTAGTGGACGAGGTTACTAAATTTCGCATATATTTGCGACGAATTTGAGATCCATTTTATCACATAATTACATTATAGTAAGAAAAAAGGATCTCGAAACGGCCGGGGTTTAAAATTATTTAATATTGATTTCCTTATCACAATCAAAGAGGAAGTAAAGACATCTTCAAGAACAAATATAGTTCCATTTGAATGTGTCTTTTCATGTTGACAAAATTCAACCACCATTATCACTCATATTTATCTTAGTCAAACACTGAATACCCAGATAGATTCTTATTCTGCAACAAAAAAGAACGTTCATTGTAAGCTTTTCCTGATATGGTAAAAACAAAGAGCGTTTCTGTGGAAAGTTTATTTTGATACCCAAAGCGTGAAAAATTAAGATTAATTTGAGACTTAGAAGGTTTGTGTCACTTGATATAGATACACGCAGCATGCTTATACCATGTGACGACCAATTCGTGCAGCGTTAATTTGGGAATGGATTTTATCAGACGCTTTAAACCAACGCAGAGCTGCAGGATATGAACCCGGTATATAATGGACAGTAAATATATTGTGTATTCTAGCAGGGATACCAAGCGTTGCTCTGGTTAAGAAGATTAGAAACAACTTGAAGTGTTTTGACATAAATTATATCTACTCAATTTCAAAGAAATTCTGTGTATATACACCACATTGATGGGCATGCATGAAGAGGTTTTGCGATGCCCACACACCCGTTGATCTATATTCCTGATATGGTATGAATAAATAGCGTTCTGTTCGCTTAAAGGTACGGTTGGCCTTGGCGGTGGGTATCCTGTGAAAATATTTACACCCGTCAAAAACCGCCACAAACAGTAAGAACATCAAAATGTAGACAGACTTTGTCCATATACAAATAAGAAATATCGTTATATATGTTATTGTCATCTGTTTGATCATTGTTATGTAAACAAAAGCATAAAAAGTAACTTTTCTGGTGTTTGTTTATATTATGATGGTAAACACAAAGAGCGTTCCTTGTTGGTGAATTCCTGATATGGAACTAATAAAGAGCGTTTATGCCATTTGTGTGTGATTAGCCAGTAGCACTGTGCTGTCTTCTGTAACACAATCAGGCTCTTGCTTAGGTAAAATATAGTAGGTCTTTATGATAACATGCTGTTTACGCGATGGTCATGGTATATATGAACGAAACTGTATGCGTTTTAATGTTTTTCTGTTTACGGTCATTGGAACAAATATGAATATTTTCGACAACTAAGGCCTCACGTGCCTTTAAACGCTAATCGATGCGATATGTAACGTTGAGTGCATGAGGTCTCTATCGATGCTATTATAAAGAGCGTTCAATGTTGATCTATTCTTGATATGGTATGGATAAAGAGCGTTCTTATCGATTAATGATATATAAGTGCACCAACTTGATAACAGCATTCCACGCGGAGTCTCAGCTGCTCTTTTTAAGACATGCAGCTGAACTATCAAAGCTCAGAGTTATTAGATATCGATTTATTAGATATCGATTTTTGAAATTTATTATTTTTCACCATCGAGACTTATGAGTGGCCCAGTAAAAAGTCGACAGGCTAACGGTATCGGACCAAATTGCGGATGAAGATGGATAACTCTAAAATCAAGAGGATTTGTGTTGATAATAAGGCCAAATTTCGTCCAACAACATATTGATAAATAACACGTTTCGGGCAATATTATACTATAGTTTAATTGACAGTGGTTAGCATTATTTTTGGGCAACTAAACGATTCTGATAACTGAAGCGGCATTTCTAAAAATGTTGATGTTGTTGTTGGAATCTAATTATATGGGGCCCATCGAATCGGATTGAGTGCCTTTAAATTGTGATATCGTCAGGGCTAATGAATTAGGCTCACCCATAGCACAAGCTGGTTTACGTCGAAAGAAACATCGACAACCACGTGTCTTGTATGGGCTAGAATTATCCAACTTACATATCAACCTTTCCTCGCAACTCTTGGACAGTTTCCTAACTAACAGGTTGGAATTTTTATCAACTGAGTCTGAGTGAAAGTATGAAGATTTTCAGATCTTGGCCTAAAATAAACATATATACGTTACAACAAATATTAGTTGTAAAAGCAAACAAACAAGTTCAACTTATTTCCCAAGTCCATGACCAGGAAAACACGCCACTGATGTAATCTCAGACGTTCGGATATATTGCTGCTATCTGGAACTCATGCAGTGGATACGCTATATATATCTGTTGCTGGAGTTAATGTACGTATATATACGAGTGAAAGGGATTCTGTGCATTTTGCGAACATCAATTAAATGGTTTTGAGGTGTGTTGGGTGTTCAAAATCAGGATATTATTTATAAATACGAGTTTTTAGTGATTACTGATTTATGAATGTGCATTGTGAACTTCCACACCTCATGTAATATATAGTTTATCATGTCAATCAAACGTTTGTATATATATCTTAATCAAATACAAGTAAAATAAAAACAGCATTGGGTTAGAGACTTGAATTGTGACGTATGTCCTTGGCCCTGAAGTCTCAAGTGTTCAACTATTATTGTTTCAGGCATACCCTTCCATGTTGAGTGGATTGAGTGCTTTAGGGCGCGGCCCAACAGCAACCCCTTGATGCCACACCAGCAGCCACATTAAACAGCAAATCTTGAACCAATTTCTTACATTTTAATATTAGCAGCTGAATACCAGAGGAGACGAGCTCTGATTAGTTCGGCAACTTGTGCCCACACACCTATATCTGTATGTTTGTAATTAGATGTATAATTGATATTGTATATTGTGGATTACAATAAATATGTTCAACAACAAACCATTGATGCAACGCCCTTGTTGGTGGTCCCTTGGCCGCCCATACAAAGAGTGACATATACAAATAATAAAGTTCGCACCCAGATGTATAGACGCAAACGTTCGCAATTGTATGTCAGTGACAGATGCATATATAATATATATAATGTAGTTAACAGTGGATTAGGATGTGGATTCGTCCGTATAAGATTAAACGACCGTTCCTTATTAAAGATACTTCAAGTGTGGGATCAATCGTTCACTGTTTAAGCGATCCTATAAGTGGTTGTACTTAGTTGATGACTCCATTCAAAACCATATATACCAACAAACCAAAAGGCACTGGACTTCAGAAGGGCATGATACCAATATCAGGCAAAGTGCAGGCAAAGTTCACCCAGGTCACCACAAACATGTTGATCGGGGTCCAATACACATCCATTCATAAGATTCTATACACGGAGCACATAACACTGATCTAGATCATGTCATGAATCTCTACTCTGGCTACGCCGTAGAGATCATATTCCCCCTGTTCAAAATATGGGAACTGTTTGATGGTCTGGACTGTTCTGACGGTGAACTTGATAACAATGAACAAACAATGCAGGGAACATATATTTCTTTGTTAATTTTAATACTCGTCCCTTGGTAATCTATTTCACAGTATCGGTTGGTCCCAGCTTGAAATTTCATGAATTTTGTGACTTTTATGAGTCAATATCGCAAATCTGCAATAAACGTTGAATTAATTCCGGGTTCAAATTCCATGACTGTAAGTGATACAAATCAAAACCGGCTCAACAAATTCATATTAATCATGCAATGACGAGCTGGGGCCTTCACCTATACTGTGAAATACATTATTGAGGAACAATTTTTAAAAATGCACAATCCGAATTAACGCTCCTACATTACTATTTCTTTGGCTTCGGGGTTAAAACATATTTGATTGAGGAAACCACCCATGTTTTTCACCACCTGGAATATTTGGCGGCCTGGCAAATATTCGACGAATGCCGACCGACATACTCTCGATGCAAAATTGCGTTGAACATAATGTTGATAAATAAAACATTTTGGACAATTTTATACTATATTTGACAGTGGTTTGTATTATTTTTCGTCAATTATTGATTCTGATAACTGAAGCGCCATTTCAAGAAATGTTGTTGTTGTTGTTGTTGGAATCTGATGATATGGGGACAATCGCATCGTAATATGTACCTTTAACTGAGAAATTATATTACCTGCATGCACTATATTTAAAATGTTATAAACTTTCCTATCAGAACACAAAAGATTTCCCATGTTTTGAACCGGTGTTGGAGTATATGATGATGATCTCTACGGGTGTAACCAGAATAGAGATACATGGCATGATCTAGACTAGACGCTGCAGAGATCAATGCATCTATGGAATTGATGACTCTCCGACGCTCTGTTCTGGTCGCCGTCATGGGAGACCAAGATATGAGAGAAATAAAAAAAATATATTATGTTTGGAATAAGGCCACATTGTATGTTAAACAACCAATGTGAAGGGTTGGTGTTGCAACTTTTCTTAAGTCTTAATAACATCTCTATGCATATAAAGCTCAGATATATTCCGCATACAAAGAAATGAGAGAAAAAAAGTTTAGAGACCAAGACTAAAGTTCACTAAACGTCAATATTTACAAAGAGCACGAAGGAGTAACGTGGGAATTAGTTAATAATTACCATCCCAATTAATTTAGAATATAACATGCCGATATTTGTCGCTTATAAATAAATGAAAAAGTTCACTAAACGATGTTAAATAATATGTTAAACACCGATATAAACAAACATCTCGAAGGGTTCATTTGCGAATTAAATTTCTCATACCATTCTCAAATCCCCATGCAATATAATCGTATAGTGTCACGTGGAAAAAAATAAAAGATGTTCAAATAACAATGCAAGCGCTAAAGGTTATCTCGATAATTCCCGTTCAAATAACTCGCCGCGCACTTCTGAGCATGAACAAATTATCGCGACTAACAAGCCATGGTTCAATAAATCATGCCGAGACGCACACCGAGACATTTACTCCATAGCTCCATTGTCAGGCCAAAAAAAAAAACAACCTAACAAAATACATCCTACAGAGGGCGTAATTAATTAACATTATATATTCTTAATTGAGTGCCGATTCACTTTGCGGAAAACCGCCGAACCATGTTACATATCAGATTGCAAATGCTCGGGTTTTCAACCTTCATTTTGTATTTCATCCATGTTCTCAATTTATTCATACATGTATAATTATCCTTGCTGTCATCGAATATCTCGTTTTTAACGTCAGATTGCGAATTAATGGTACCGATCGCTTAAAGGTACTCAATCCGTAAAGAGGGTCCCCATCTCAACAGATTCCAACAACAACAATCCGATCAGAGGGTCCTATATTACTATTTATTTGGTTTTGGGGGTAACAAATATTTGATTCGAGTCGAGGAACCCATCAAACAAAGCTCAGAGTTATTAGATATTGATTTTTGAAATTTGTTATATTCTCGAGATGAGTACTAATAATTGCCGTCAATTTCGTATCCTGCTCGAGATGTGTACACCAAAACTCTATTCAAACAGACAAGGATGGATAACTCTAAAATCAAGTGGTAATAATAACGCAATTTTGACTGCGATCTGGGCCAGAAAGTATTCCCGATAATGAAAAATAATAGATTTCTAAAATCGATATCTAACAAATCTGAGCTTTGATGGGTGACTTCGTCGACTCGAATCAAATATTTTTGACCCCCGAAGCCATTGAAATAGTAATTGGGAGGAGTTTTATCGGATTGAGTACCTTTAATATTGAGATATTCTGGCGATAGGTTATTCTCTAAATCACTTATAAGTTAATTTATTATAGCATACATGTATGGTTGAAGTGCTTATGTCATAAAACGTGGACTAATATATTCCTTGCATATTTGGGCAGAATGATGAATTATGAGTATGTCCATGATTTGCAGGGGGTGTTGGCATGGAAGATGGAAATATTCATGATTCGCGGTTGTGTAGCGAGTTGTCTAACATTCATTTCAACGGTATTATGACATATACTTGATCATGCCATGAATCTCTACTCTGCCTAACGCCCGTAGAGATCATATTCCACCAGTACAAAATCTTGGAACTTTTTGAAGTTTTGACAGGGAACCTTATCAAATCGAAGAACTAACGCGGGGAATATATTTCTTATTTATTATGTGTTCCTTAATAATGTACTTCACTGTAGGTGAAGGTATACTAACTAGAAATTTCACGACTTATCCCTTTACCCAACAGAACGGCCCTGTGCCAATGCATTCTCTTATATATGCGAGTCGACCATAGGTCGCCTCGCATATATAAGAGAATGCATTGGCTTAACACATTAAAAATTATAAAATTGTTAAAGAATATAAGAAAAAATGGTAAAAAGTGTTAAAAAAAGAGTTTTTTTTAGGCCAATGCATTCTCTTATATATGCGAGGCGACCTATGGTCGACTCGCATATATAAGAGAATGCATTGGCACAGGGCATAACTGTAAATATCACAATGTGGTCAATGAGCCGGTTCCAATGATATCCATATTTGTATGGTTTTATTGAGACAGACCAAAGATAATTTAGGCTGTTGCAGCTTTATTTGGCCGTTTTTGGCCGGTTTGTTGGGTAAAGGGTTAAGTGATTTGTTAGCGATTTTGCTCTGCGTCGCTTACAATTTTGGAGTTTAATTATCCTGGGTAATTAATTCAATGTTTATTATGATATCGCCTCAGACAAGTCACAGTAAAGGATGCAATTTCGAGTTGGGACCTTCATCTACAGTGAAGTACATTATTAAGGAACAGATAATAACTATGAAATATATTCCCCGCGTTATCTTCGGCCTCTTTATATAACAGCAAGATTACTTTTAGTGATATAATTGAGAACGTTTGGGTCCAGAACTTTCTTCGGCATTGATCAATAAAGAGTTTCTTCAACTTCCTTGTTACGATCTAGTCCCCACGTACATGTATAAATAAAGGGCGTGCATGTGCATGTCACACATGTGCGAAAATTCAATAAAGATTGAACCTAGTTCTGACATTAGCAGGATTGTTAATGACATATGCAGTAACTGTTGATATGGTGTATGGATCAACATAATGTCACCTTCTTCCAAATCACGTCAACAAACGTTAGAAGTTCTAATGAGCCATGCATGTATTTGGGGCAGGCCACCCACCCATGCCGTCAAATCGGTCGAAATCCTTACCGTTCTCGAAAATGGTCCATACCCCATTTTCACCCCCTCGGGTGGCACCCCCCGGGGGTGATGGGTGGGGGGTTGGGGTGTTTCTAGGTGGTATTTGGGGCCGGCCACCCACCCATGCCGTCAAATCGGTCGAAATCCTTAACGTTCTCGAAAATGGTCCATACCCCATTTTCACCCCCTCGGGGTGGCACCCCCGGGGGTGATGGGTGTTTCTATGTGGTATTTGGGGCCGGCCACCCACCCATGCCGTCAAATCGGTCGAAATCCTTACAGTTCTCGAAAATGGTCCATACCCCATTTTCACCCCTCGGGGTGGCGCCCCCGGGGGTGATGGTGGGGGTAGGGGTGTTTCTAGGTGGTATTTGGGGCCGGCCACACACCCATGCCGTCAAATCGGTCGAAATTCTTACCGTTCTCGAAAATGGTCCATACCCCATGTTCACCCCTCGGGGTGGCACCCCCGGGGGTGATGGGTGTTTCTATGTGGTATTTGGGGCCGGCCACCCACCCATGCCGTCAAATCGGTCGAAATCCTTACAGTTCTCGAAAATGGTCCATACCCCATTTTCACCCCCTCGTATAGTGGCACCCCCGGGGGTGATGGGTTGGGGTGTTTCTAGGTGGTATTTGGGGCCGGCCACCCACCCATGCCGTCAAATCGGTCGAAATCCTTACCGTTCTCGAAAATGGTCCATACCCCATTTTCACCCCCTCGGGGTGGCACCCCCCGGGGGTGATGGATGGGGGGTTGGGTGTTTCTATGTGGTATTTGGGGCCGGCCACCCACCCATGTCGTCAAATCGCTCGAAATCCTTACCGTTCTCGAAAATGGTCCATACCCCATTTTCACCCCCTCGGGGTGGCACCCCCGGGGGTGATGGGTGGGGGTAGGGGTGTTTCTAGGTGGTATTTGGGGCCGGCCATCCACCCATGCCGTCAAATCGGTCGAAATCCTTACCGTTCTCGAAAATGGTCCATACCCCATTTTCACCCCCTCGGGGTGGCACCCCCGGGGGTGATGGGTGGGGGGTAGGGGTGTTTCTAGGTGGTATTTGGGGCCGGCCACCCACCCATGCCGTCAAATCGGTCGAAAGCGACATTTTTGAAAATAAGGAATAAGGAATAGGAAATAAGTTCCAAATGTCATGTTCGTAAAACAATTGTTTTTTTATTGACATGAAAGGTATGTTGGCCAGCATTTGGGTCGATCGGGCCGGTGCTTTCAAGTATGCAAGTGTGTTTAGTATTTCCCTCTATATCTTTACAGGACAACAGTTTACTGTTGGATATATGGTAATAACAGCATATAACGCCCGCGAATGAAGATGTTGGTGTGTGCATGGGACATAGATGTAAATGGTTGTCTCAACCTTGGATCAATGTCGGTCGTCTTAAAACTTGCTGCATGATGGTGACAAATTAATTTTATTTTAGAAGCAGGATACATGTTTCAGAGAATTAAATGGAGACACGGACTCAGTGTATATGAGTGTTAATGAATAATGATTGATTCAAATGCGCTTGCTTCAGTGAGCGTGAACAAATTCTCATTTCTTATCGAAATGGCTATGTAGCGATCGGAATGGCACATTTAGATGTCCCTCAACTCGGATCAACCTTAAAAATCGGTCCCGATTTTCGCATATGTCGGGGTTCAAATCGTGACAAGCTAATCTAGCCCAGATTGCGATTATATTGGAATCGTTCATGCACGATTATACATGTGGGAGATTTCCGTGTGCTGCATGGTGTTTGTCATTATGTTCGTTGCTCCCCGAAGAGGAGTATATCACATTACGTATGTGACATGCGGTGTGAATCCAGAGTCCCTATACATACAAGTGAAAAAGCCAACCATGCAGACTGAACTCTCGGTCGAACTATATGCGTAGATATATATATATATATATGATGTGAACTGGACAGTTAATCGGAATTTCGGAGTATTGGAGCTTCGTGGTACAGAGTTTTGGACCTTCGAACCCAAGACGATTAGGCCGGAAAAATCTTAGTACAGGAAACTCTGGGTTATAGAATTTCAAATTCAAAATTCCAGACATTATGTCTAAAGCAAGTCTGACGAATTTCACAGAGAACTGATTTATTAGAGACAAGTTAAGCACCGTTTCGGACACCATTGTATAAGTACTTAACACTACTTATTGATCCACTATAATTATAATACATAATAAATACCGTCATACGTGTTTTTGCGTTGATTTTTAACATTAAAAATTGTTGGCAGCTATTTGCGGTCTGGATCGTATATATACGAAATCCTATAATATTCCACTTGAATTAACCCAATCAATATCAGTAGCTTTGTTTGATTTGTAATATATAAGTTTATCAACACGATTAAACATTGATAATTAGCCATTTTTCTTCTGGCATTTATAACCGTTTCAAAATTTGTCTTGTGACATCTTGGTTAACAGGAAATTCACTGAGAATTGAAGTCGTTTTAGTCCTGTTAGTTTCGTTTCCAATTATAGTCTATATAGAGCCCAGTAGTTCACATGACCACGTACTGAATCAATCCACAATTATTTTCCCCATATATGCCCGTGCCATAGCTATTGAGTAGATATTCATGCATGGCATGATCAAGACCACGAACAGACGGCATGTATGCACCGATGTCGGATGGCTAACTGGGATATCTCTATTTTGCTGAGGCCCAGTTGGGAATTTTCGTTTTATGTTTTTTCAGCTTCGTCGTCGAATGACATGAAGTCGATTTGCAATATTTGGATACTGACTATTTTCCGATATCCTATATAGCAAACGTCCACACCGACGGTGGTCGGCATGGCGTCGGCTGCCAACCATTTTCCAACGTCGGCTGCCGACGTCATAGCCGATCGACGGCCACGCCGACCGTCGGGCCGACGTCGGCAAATGACATCGAACCGACGGTGGTCGACATGACGTCGACTGCGAACCATATGCCGACGTCATAGACGACGGCCACGCCGACCGTCGGGTGGCTATCTGGGAGGCCTATATGTCTATGCTGCAGCATAAAATAGATGAGTGGTGCTGTGAATCGTTGCAGTGGTGTCAGCAACAGTCTGGTGAACAACGGATGTTGCATTTCCAAGTAAAATGGCCATATTGGACACATTTTAAAGAATAGTTTCCTATATTTGAGTTTCGGGATATCCACGCATTTTGACAGATAATACAGGCCTACAAACCCGACTAAAGGGAGGCTATTCTAGATAAATAAATTTGTGGAAACCGGCTTTAAACCTACTTCTATTTAATTTCACCCTCAACTTTCCAAGTTAGAGGCACCTGTCCGAGTGGCCGCACGGTACCACGACAAGGAGCCGTGAGTGGGTCGAAGTCTTACAGATGCAGTCTGAGATATCGAAATTTACAATAAGTACTGCGCCTTCATTATCTCATGCGCCTTCGTTATCCCCAATATAACTTCAGCCAAACCGTGGTGCGAGTGGAGTAATCCGAGCTGGCGTTCAGAACACACCATGGGATTGGGTTATCTCCCTTGATTTGTTGCGGCATAACGTACGAAATTTTGCAACATCTTTTCTGTTTTCATACAAAGAATAAACGAGTGTTGACATTTTCAACGCAGTTGAGATATATTCTCAGAGAATTAACAGTTTTTGTGATCTGTGACACATTTTTTCATTCAATGTAGGTATACTTGTAACATAACGAGAGAGAGAGAGAGGGAGTGAGAAGTGCGGGAGTCGCGGGACACACTATAAAGTGTATGCCGAGGCCGAGGCCGGCTCCAAATAAAAAGGTGTAAACGGGGTGTTATGTGGCGTTTGGTCAGTTGTTTCTCAATGGATATTAATGAAATTTGGTGTTTCTGTCCGGACTGGGACATGGAATACAATAACGTTTGAATTGTTTTTAAATTCACAAATTTGTTGATTTTATTCAAATTTTTCGTTCTGAAACGGCCGGCTCCAATTAAAAGGTGTAAGCGGACTTGATGTCGCATTATCTTCTTTGTTTATAAATGGATATGACTGAAATTTAGTACATATGTCCGGGTTATGGCATGGAATACATTGACGTTTGAATCGTTTTTAAAATCACAAATTTGTTGATTTTATTAAATTTTTCGTTCTGTAAAGTGTAAGCGGCCGGCTCCAATTAAAAGGTGTAAGCGGCTTATGTGCGTAGCGTTATAGGTAATCGGATTAACTAATTGGCGACTCTATACTATTGTGTTTTGGGGAATTTGAGGTTTTGGCGAAATAATAATTTAATTACATTTATTTTAAATGATAACTTTATTTAATCATAATGCATATATAATAAACACATAAAATATAATAACAAACATGAGACATACATGAATATGTTAACAAAAGATATCAAACTCAATGAAGTTTATGAAGTGCACATTGATATCCAAATAGTGGTCCCGGTATCAAGCCCCAAGTTCCGACCACGTCACCATCGCCTCCGTATATAAGATACGTGCCAATAACGTTGACAAAGCAATGGCGACAATATGGAGAGGATACGGAGACAACTATCTGAATATTAATGCGCAGATTAATACAAATATAACAACAACAATTACAAACATTTGCTACAAACGTAATCTATTGTTGACACGTTACTGTTGGAAATATTTACGCATCTATAGTGGGCCCATGTATCACATCTCTCATTGAGACGCCACGGAGTGGAGCTCCATAAAAACACAACAACAGAAACACAACATCGAAGAAAAAAAAAATAATAATAATATGCCTAGATAATTTTTTCACGATTCACTGATATTTCATCATCATCACATCACTTCCAACTGGGTTGTATGGGAGGGGTTCCGCCCCTTCCAAATCGTCCCTGGGCCCAGTCCCAAACTCCCAATATATCAATATATCAATGGGTGACTCCGAAGAGCAGAGAAAGATTAACAAACGAATCCCGAAAAAACTGAAGAAAAAATTCGTCCGCTTTCCCGACATCCGGTATCCTACTGACTTCGACACCTCCGACCTAATACATCTCTACCATCCTGAGAACAAAGATCATAATATCGGAATCGTCGGATATAAGAGGAGAATTGAACGTATTCTGAGAGGTGCCATCCAGCACCGAACATGAAACTGTATGCCGTATGTTTGTTTTATTCTGTGAATTTAATGTCTTTATATTATTTTATGCGTTGTGATTAAATTTATTTTATCATGTATTTCACTTTCTAAATTATTATTTCCCCAAAAACCTCAAATGATACAAAACACCCAAGACTAATAGTCTAGAGTCGTCATTTAGTTAATCCGATTACCTATACCGCTAAGCACATAAGCCGCTTACACCTTTTAATTGGAGCCGGCCGTTTACACTTTATAGTGTGTTTCAGAACGAAAAAGTTGAATAAAATCAACAAATTTGTGAATTTAAAAACAATTCAAACGTTATTGTATTCCATGTCCCAGTCCGGACATATACACCAAATTTCATTAATATCCATTGAGAAACAACGGACCAAACGCCACATAACACCCCGTTTACACCTTTTCTTTGGAGCCGGCCTCGGCCTCGGCATACACTTTATAGTGTGTCCCGGAGTCGCACCGAAAGTTGGCAGCACCCGAAATCCCAAGCCGGTCACCCATCCAACTTAAAAGGAGTAACCGAACTCTACTTTGCTTAACTTCGGTATCTGTATCTGTAGTTGTTACGTCCTATTTACCAAAGCTGGCTTTTACAGGACGGTGTGAGGAGCCCTATTTTTGTTCTCCCAGAGCCGCCTTGAATGTTTCTAGCCTCTAGGACTCGAGTAGGAGTAGGTCGGCGGCATTGACTGTGCTGTTGTCCAGTTTGTTCCAGTCAAGTACAGTCCTCGGGAAGAAGGAATATCCGTATTTGTCTGTGTTTGTATGAATTGGTTCGTAGGCACTTTCGTTATTTGTGGTTAGTTTCTCCACGATGTTGTCACTAACAAAGTCCTTGAATTTTGTGGGTTTCTTTTTCCTCTTTGGGCGGTAGTTTCTTAGGTAGTGTTCGGAGTTGATACCCGGGGCTGATCCCTTCACCACTTTGTAAAATAGTGTCAGTCTCTGTTCCTTTCTTGCTTCTAGGGATGGTAGTTGAAGTTCACTGAGCATTGATGTTACACAGCCTTTCTCTCTCGTTCGGTAGTCCTGTTTTATAAATCTTGCTGCTTTGCGTTGCACCTTCTCCAGCTTTGTCTTGTCCTTTTCATAGTGGGGATCCCAGATTGTTGCTGCATACTCTAGCTGAGGGCGGACTAATGCTATGTATGCCGTTTTTCTAAGATCCATTTGGCAGTACCTGAGATTTCGCCGAAGGAAGCCGAGGGTGGAGTTTGCCTTCTTCGTGGTGGACTCGATGTGGTGATGCCACTGCATGTCATTGGAGAATTGGACGCCAAGGTACGGGTTGTTTGTGACTTCTTGGAGTATCTGCCCTGCCAGTTGGTAAAATCTTTGTGTCTTCTGCTTTAGGCTCATAATGTAGCACTTAGTTGGATTAAAGCGCATCCCCCATTTGGTGGCCCATGATTCCAGTTTGCGTAGGTCTTGTTGCAATATTTCGTGGTCTTTGTAGGTGTTTATCTGGCGGTACAGGAGGCAGTCATCTGCGAATAGGCGGACTTGTGATGTTACTGTGTCCGGTAGGTCATTTATGTGACAGAGAAAGAGCAGCGGTCGCAATACTGTTCCCTGTGGGACTCCTGATAGCACGTCAACTTCTTCTGAGTAGTATCCCTCGAGTGCAACTCTCATCTTTCTTTCTTTCAGAAAGGATGCTAGCCATCTGTTGACCGGGCCTGTGATACCGTAGTGATTTAGTTTGGTCAATAGGCTGTCATGTGGCAGTGTCGAAAGCTTTGGAGAAATCAAGGATGGCCACGTCGATCTGCTTCTTGTTGTCAAATGATTGTAAGATGTCTTGTGTTGTCACTGCTAGTTGTGTTTCGCAGGAATATCCCCTTCGAAAACCCTGGTTTAGCTTTGTTAGTATGTTGTGCTTCTCCAGATGTTCATGGATATGGCGGCATATGAGGTGTTCTAGTAGCTTGCACGGTACTGATGTTAGGGACACAGGACGATAGTTTTGATGTCGGTCTCCTTTTTTGTAGACTGAGGCTATGTTGGCGCTGCGCCAGTCCCTTGGCAATGTGCCTGTGTCTAATGATAGTTCGAATATGAGCCTGAAGGCAGGTGCCAGTTGTTTTGCGTACTTCTTTAGGATGGAGTTTGGGATACCGTCTGGGCCAGAGGCTTTGGATGGGTTTAATCTCTTCAGCAGAGCTTCAACGCCATTCACTGTCACTGTCAGTTTGCCGATGTTTTCGCATTTGGGTGGAAGGTCAGGAAGTGGTGGTTGGTTCTTGGTGAATACTGACTGGAACTGCTTTACCAGAATTTCTGCTTTGCCTTTTGGGTCGTCAATCAGCTTGCCTTGCGATTTCAACGGCGACACTCCGATGTTATCTTGTTTTCTGCTCTTGATGTATCTCCAGAATGGTTACGTCGTCTTTTGTTCTAGACCTTCTTTAATCTTAGCGTTGATGTAATCCCACTCAGCCTTCCTCATTTCCCTTTTACATTCTTTCTGCATGGCTCGATAGTTGGTCCAGTTGTTGTTCTTCTTTGCCTGTGTATATAGGCGCTGTTTCTTTCGTAGCAATTTCTTGATCTTATAGTTTACCCATGGAGTGTTCTGCTTTGATGATATCAGCTTAGATGGTATGTGTTGGTCCATAGATTTGTGTATGCCCTCCTTCAGATGTTTCCACATATCCTCCACGGTTGCACTATTTAGTGTACGTAGGCCTTCTCCCAGTATTTGCAGATCCAGTCCAAGTTGTGTCCAGTCTGCTTTTTTATATAGATAGCACTTCCTCGGTTTTGAATGTTGGTATCTGGGCTTCATGTCGATGTCAGTAATGACTATGGCGTGGTCAGAGATGCCTGGTATGCTGGTTGATGATTTTACCAGTGATGCATTGTTGGTGAAGACCAGGTCTAGCAAGTTCTTTTCCCGCGTTGGTTGTTCGTGGATTTGTTTTAGCCCTTTTTCTGACATGATTTCTAGTAGGTGAGTTTGTATATCTTTGTCTTGTGCTCCTCTGTTTACTACTGAGCTGTTCCACTCTATATCCAGGCAATTAAAGTCCCCACAGATGATCATGTGTTTTTGCTTTCCAGATGTCGCTAGGTTGATGGACTTCTCTAGCTCTGCGATGTGGTGGTTCTCTCTGTGTGGCATATAGTAAGCCCCTATCAGTATGTCCTTGCTGGATGTTGATCTGACCTTGACCCAGTTGATTTCGCTATCTGTCACCAGTTGTGGTTGCTCCGTTGATATTAAGTTCATGTGGACAAGGATGAAGACGCCCCCTCCAGTGGATACTCTGTCATTTCGGTAGCACGCATAGTTCTCTGGGAAAATTTCGCTTGACTTGATGTGCTCAGGTGTTGGGTTTTTCCCAGGTTTGACTCCCTGTAGCCATGATTCAGTGCCTATTGCAATATCTGGCTTGGTGTATTCCAGTGATGCAGCTAGTTCGGCATGTTTGTCTCTTATGCTGCGGCAGTTAACTGTCATTATCCTCATTTTTCTCTTGGGTGGTAATTTGTACGGTCCAGTACGAGATGATGTTGATCCGGTGGTGTTCCGTGTGCTATTCGGTCTATTTCGTGGTACTGGTGTACTTGCCTCCATTGGGTTGAAGACAGACTCTGATGAAACTGAGTCGATGGTTGAGTCCAGGTTGAGGCATTCATATATGTTGGGGTCAGCTTCATATGAGTGGAAGGTGAAGCTGTCCAGATTTATGCTTTCGCATTTGCAGCAGATCCAAGAGATGCTCTTTCTGTGCAGGTTGCTGTATTCTCCTGCTGACATCTCAAGGCATGATTGATGGTACCAAATGCTGCATTCGTCACAACAGACTCCTTGTTGGTTCCACTTTACTAAACATTGGCAGTATCCACATGGGAACTTCTCTTCGAGCCCTGGTCCGGGGTTTGACTCTATGTCGCCTGCAAGCATCAATGTCAGGAGGAAGATGGTTTTAGATGGGTTCGTGTTTTCTGGCCATGTGATCGGACCTCTTCGTGCTGTTGATAGTCGAGGGTTTGTTAGATTATGTGCCAGCTGGTGGTGGTACCACGTCTTCTGGTTGTCTGAGTTGAGGTACGTAGTTATGGATGTTAAGATGAACAGTTGTAGTATCAATCTGTATGCCAGATCTGTGTTTTTAGTTCTCGGTCTCATTCGGCGTAGCTTGGTATCAAGTCCATGCTGTCTGAATGATCGCGATAACTTGTTGGGTGGCATTTGATCTTTGTCGCAGTAGGTGGGTTTTGAAAAGACAGTTTTTCTCAGAGTAGCTTGGTGACAAGTCCATGCTGTCTGAGTGGTTGTCAATTGGTGTATACTATAGAGTTATTTGTTATTGTTATGTTAATACTGACCTGTATACCATACAGGCAGGTGTTAACAGTTGGTATGTTAATACTGACCTGGGGGTTAGAGTTCCCAGCAGTCCTTCTCGCTTTGGTCTGCTATACGGCGAAGCCAGGTTTTTGCTAACAGCTTGTCGGGGTGGATGCCGTCTGTGTACAACGAGAAGTTGTAATAATGGCGAGATACCTTCTTTCTTTTGATGCTTGATCGGACGTATAGGTCGTTGGAGAATTTAGGAGAATATGTCCTGTTTGAAGTGTTTATCTTCCTTATCTCTTGGTTTAGTGTCTTTATTAGTGAGGTGAGTATGTTGTCGTCTTCCTCAAACCATTCTGGGTGATTGTGGCCTCTTGATTTGTTGAATAGCTTTATGGAGTAAGCTGGGATCTCCAATATGGTTGTTCTGCACTCTGTGAAGCTATCGATGAGATTTTGGATTTTGGATAGCTTCTCTAGTACCTCTGGTATTAAGAGTTCAGCGTTCGGGTGTAACTCGATGAACTTTCCCTTCTTGTCGGTGAGATCACAAGTTCCTAACCAGATGTAAAACCACACCCTGCCGTTGTAGTGATTTGCTATGGTTTTCAGGTGAGTTTCCAGCCACAGGATTGTGTGGTCGGTTCTGTAGCCTGGAGTAGATTTCCAAACAATCGATTTTTCCGTCGATGATGATATCTGATTTTGTAGGTAGTTTCCTTTACTGCCAGATATGATATATGCTTTCCTTGTTTGTAGTCTCCTATTTCTGGTGTGCTGGCTTTTGATAAACTTCTTAAGTTTCTGTTCAGACATTTACGCAAGAGCAATTCGAATGTTTATACTGACAACAAGATGGCGGCGCCCGTGGAAAAATATGGATCAGCCCACTTACCTGTTTACACTCATAAAATACATTATAAATACACAATTTAACAATATCAAAGTTCTAAAACAGATGATTTATGATAAATCATCAGTATGTTGTTTCAGGTTTGATGATCCACGATGAGTTGATGGTGTAATCTGCGATATTTTATCAATTTTTGCTTGGATGGGTGACCGGCTTGGGATCACACAAAGCGTCTAACGGCTCTGACCAAGAGATCTAGACCTCTCGATCAGAGAAGTCATCGGCCTTCTATATTTACAACGCGACTGCTACACTACTCCCCTGTTCTTTTTGAGATTCACCGAATGTCACCCGAGACCGAGTCCTCCCCCAGAGGCAGAGAGGGTCGCATCATGACACAGACTCCGATATCCCAGACGAGCCCCCAGTGTAACAGAACGAGAGAGAGAGAAGTGCGGGGGTCACATCGAAAGTTGGCAGCACCGGAAATTTGTTGTTTTCTAGTTCACTGACATCCGGTCTGGCAAATGTGAGAATACAGCCACAATAGATGTATTCAGCTAACATAGCTTAATTCAGCTATATATTCTACTCTCAAATGGCTGTTTTTCGATAATTAACTAGAAACGCTAATTTGCGCATCTAAACTATATTACGTAATTCTCCAATCACTTTCAAACAAATCAAAACTGTCACTCATTTTGTGACAAAGTGTTGTGTTTTGTAAACACGGTGATGTCGATTATTTGTGAAAATCACTACGGCGATCGATGGCTATCATAACGGTTTAATAACTGTCTTATGCCTAAGTACAGAATACTTTGAAAACTTTATTTAAAGGTGTTAATAAAAGAATCGACTAAAAGTCCTTCTTGTTCATCCCCAGTGGTTGGAGGGTTTGTAAAGTGAAAATCCACTGTGGTTAAGCTGTGTCACTGGTGACATCGGAGAGTGAAAAACTCGAGGCCATATCTGAGTGTTAAAGTTGGCGAGGAAGGCAAAAAATTGAGATAAAACTCCCGAGAAAAGCTTCAAAACTCAGATAACATGCAGTATAGGTCTAGTGCTTTCGTTAATGTTTAACTTCATCAGTACCGAGTTTGGCGTGTGATTTTTGAGGATTTTGCTTGCCTTTTATACTGTTTGTTATGGGTCTCCAATTTGATTGGTCAGTGTAGTACTAGAAGGGTCAAGGGGTTGTGGGAAGGATGCTCGGAAGTGCGGGTAACAAATGCGGGCACGTGGTTCATATAGGTAGACACAATTAACTCTGACTCTGATTCCGTGTTTTTAATTAGTCTACTCATTTGACGTCATATGAGGATTTGCAACGGAGATAGCCGACTACCGGTGGGGGTATTATTTATTTATTACGCGATTGATATGGGACTTGGATCATTGTGATCATAATAGGGGTGGCTTTCCGACAATGTTTTGTTATATTCATCAGGATAGCAATCCTTTAACACTCAGATATGGCCTCGAGTTTTTCACTCTCCGATGTCACCAGTGACACAGCTTAACTACAGTGGATTTTCAATCTACGAACCCTCCAACCACTGGGGATGAACAAGAAGGACTTTTTGTCGATTCTTTCATTATTATTTTCACTTTTTACTATTCTTGTTTATACTACGGCCACCCCTGCTTAGTGACCTGACGTCATAAATGTGCGCTACTATATCAACACGTAATACTGTATCAGAGAACTGGTATCTACACCGATCCAGTTTGAGCCGCCATGTCAGAGAATTACATAGACATGAAGGTAAAGCACCCTGCCCTTACTGTCAAACAATCTTTACATGCCAGTACGACATTAATCCCTTGAAGCACATCCACGATCATAACTCAGCACATATGAAACCGATCAACAAAATCAACCACTGGAGAGAACCACCCCCTATATACTATGCGCACGCAGGGAATACGCCACCCCAATGAGTGGATTTATAGCACATTACGGAACAGCCCGTGGTTTAGCAATAGACACAGAACGACTCACAGCATGGTGTGTATATCCCACGCACAGTATTACATAGATCTGTTGTGATTTATTATTAAATACATTTATTTTCACAACACAGTAGCATTTGTCACTTTTCCCACCATGGTACAATAAACCATCTTCCACAAAATACGTCAGAGGATCCAAGCAGAACGCCTTTATCACCCAAACATCGTAAGGTATATTATCCTTTTTGATTGGTCTCCTCCCACCCACATCGCCCAACTAAGAACATCGCCAACCACGACCTTCCTGTCTCTGTTTCCGTACCATTCAATTTCATACCATTAAATCTCGAACAACAGAAACTCGTTGTTACCCGCACGTCAAAAACTTAAATACCTAAACAGGTATACACCTACTCAAACAGACCACGCGCACACCCTACCGTCCAAATACCCACACAAACGATGTTACCCGCACTCCTGTGACTTCATGCTTTCCCACCACAAACCCTAGATACCCGCACTTGTTTTTACCCGCAATTTAGGAAATACATAATCACCACCACCACGTTGATTACCTGCACCAATTACCCGCATTTCAAATGCTCCCCCACCACACAGGATAAACACCAATATGAACCACGTACCTGCATTTGTTACCCCCACTTCCGAGTATCCATCTCACAACCCCTTGACCCTTCTACACTGACCAATCAAATTGGAGACCCATAACAAACAGTATAAAAGGCGAGCAAAATCCTCAAAAATCACATGCCAAACTCGGTCCTGATGAAGTTAGACATTAACGAAAGCTCTAGACCTATACTGCAGGTTATCTGAGTGTTGAAGCTTTTCTCTGGAGTTTTATCTTGATTTTTTGCCTATATTTAAAGATGCTTAATCCAAATTAACGCTCGCAAATTACTATTTCCTTGGCATCAGGGGTACTAAATATTTGATTCGAGTCGAGGAACCCATTCATCAAAGCTCAAAGAGATCAGATATCGATTTTTGAAGTCTACTATTTAGTGGCCCAGTAAAAGTCGACAAGAAGATGGTATCGGACCAAATTGCGGATAAAGATGGATAACTCTAAAATCAAGTGGCTTTTTTGTGTCCGATTTTTGACAAACCGGCAAAATTTCGCTGAACAAAATGTTGATAAATAACATGTTTTGGGCAATTTTATACTATAGTTGACTGTGGTTAGCATTATTTTTGGGCAATTAATCGATTCTGATAACTGAAGCGGCATTTAAAATTTTGTTGTTGTTGTTGGTATCTGATGATATGGGGACCATCGAATCAGATTTTGTACCTTTAATACAATATTCAATGCCGAAGATGCAATGTCTTTATCAGTTCCGGAAATAGTAATCCAGTTCTGCTCAAACACAATTTGATTGGTGCTCTAAAATTATTAAATAGTTGAAAAGAGGGACATGGTCTCAAGCCCGAGATTAACCAAGCAAGCACAACTCACCACTTTAGCTTACCGCTATTGTATAATACTGTTACGAATAGTTATCGGTATTGCTCACAACCTGTTAGTGGTGTGTGAGTTCAAATGCTTGAGGTTATGATGCTGATGCTCATTTCCATTTTAGCAGCGGGAAGAAATACAGAAGTGTCTTTGGTGGCGTATATCTTTGTTTTACAAGTGATTTAGTTCACGTTTTCACAGAAAATAATCCTCAGGATATTTACATTCACCTCCCGTCATAAGTTTTCACACAAAATCTAAATCGCTATGTCAATAAATTGCAACACCTTGTCACAAAACAATTGACATTTTTTATTTGGTTGAAAGTGGCCGGATAATAGGGTGACCTAATTTGATGCGCAAATTAGCACTTCTAGTTTATTATCGAAAAACATCCAGTTCGAGAGTAGAATACATCAGCTACATGTATTGTAGCTGTATTCTCACATTTGCCAGACTTGTTCACGATGAAATTCACTACCTGGACCCCAGTCCATCAAGTGCTCATCACTACATCAGGCATCACTCCATGTCTTTAAAACTGAAAATGAAATGTATAATATCAGCTACAAAGACAATACATGTAGGTAACTCACAGTTGGCCATTATAAATAAATATATGGAATTCAAGGGGGAGGTCAAGTGAACAATTTTAATGGGGATTTGCATGCAAATTTGTGAGCAAAAGTTACAGAGTTGCACATACTTCTGAGTATACTTGATAATGATATGGTATTGGAAACAACAGCTATTTATCTGGCTTAGTAAATTATAAACTTTTGCAATAAATATATTTTTGAGAATTTTATTCTGGAATTACATCACTTGACCTACATTTGAAAAATAAATATAAAATTAAAAAATAAATACACCAACATTATAATGGAACAGAGTTCCAAGCGGACCCGCCAGATTGTTCCAATACCACATCAAGTCACACTCAGAAGTATGTGCAACTCTGTAACTTTTGCCCCATAGATTTGCATGGAAATCCCCATTCAAAATTGGTCTTAAAGGCTGCTGGTGTCAGAATAATTCAATAAGACTAAGAGGCTAAGAGGGTAATCTTATTAATATATTTAGTTCAGTCATGAATGTAGGATGGAAGCAGCAATCTGCTAAAGCAGTCATGTTGTCCTAATTAATATTATGTTGCTAGGCTATTCTGCCGCAAAAATGACACAACTTTGTACTTAGTATGTTACTGCTAAGCCATTGAAATTGGGGAATAAAGTGTGCCAATTTTAAAGGCTGAGCAGTAACATACTAAGTACAAAGTTGTGTCATTTTTGCAGAGTTCCAAGTGGACCCACCAGATAAATACCTGTTGTTTCCAATACCACATCAAGTCACACTCACAAGTATGTTAAACATCAGTTTACCATGGCTTTGCCATGGCACTTAATATTCAAATGACTGTCATTTGCCCTCTGCCCCATTTTATCACACCTCTCAGCATATACGTGACGCCGCATCTTGCAAGGGATGGTAGCTTCCAAGAACACAGCTATCACCGCTGTTCAACTCATATTGGCAATATTTAATTGTGTCAAAGTCTCTCCCAAGATAATGGTACAGGTACAACTGATGAGTTGTTGAATCATCTGTCTTTATCTGACCCCAGGTAGGTGAATATAATCAACCGAAAGAATTGAGATCGTCAAGAGAACAGTTTTAGAATATGTGCACTTTCAAGAAACTGTTGACGAAAATACAATAAATGAAATAAAAAAATTACAAATCTGTTTTAATTGCATAGTGTTCTCAATTGTACCCCTAGGTGTTTCTTCCCCTGTTAACTTATAGCATCCCTAGCTGTCATCACAGTACACATAGATGACATAAATACACTTACAACATTCCGTTTTCATGCTGTGATACACAATCAGTGGCGAGAAACTTTATATAAAGTTGTGATCATTGTCGCTAATCGATAAAGTGCATGAAACACGTGGATATAACTTTTGGCCATTGTCATGTATTTATGTGATTTATTTCGTCGGTAATACACAGAGCAAGGCGTCAGATATTCACTAATGATAGACCATAGAAATCAGTTGATATAATTATAAATGATTAATGTACGTTTTCTTTTTGCATTATTAATATATAAAAAAAAACATCACCAAAGTTAATGTCAGTCGCCATGTTAAATTACTACCCAATACGTCCATGACCTTATTAAACACACTGCAGTACATCAAAGGAACAAACAACATTGTGATATGATTATGTGACAATTAAAAACAACTTGTGACAAGCTACTGTCAGAATTTTCACTCTGATTGGTTAACAGATATCAATGCCCCAGGGATGGAATTACAAATTGAGCATCATTGTGAATCTAAAAAGTGAATGATAATTTCTTAAGATGCACAAAATACTGCCCTCTCCCCTTCGGTGCCACTAATTTCTCTGCATAGCTTACAGTATGCTTTTTGAGTTTCACTACTTTCATACTCGCATGTGTAGCTTGTGCAGCCCAGACCCAGGCATATCTACTGTTTGCCTTTTAACCCTTTACCCAACAGAAGGGCCCTGTGCCAATGCATTCTCTTATATATGCGAGTCGACCATAGGTCGCCTCGCATATATAAGAGAATGCATTGGCTTAACACATTAAAAATTGTTAAAGAATGTAAGAAAAAATGGAAAAAAGTGTTTAAAAAAGATTTTTTTTAGGCCAATGCATTCTCTTATATATGCGAGGCGACCTATGGTCGACTCGCATATATAAGAGAATGCATTGGCACAGGGTTAACTGTAACTATCACAATGTGGTCAAGGAGCCGGTTCCAATGATATCCATATCTGTATGGTTCTATTGAGACAGACCGAAGATATTTTAGGCTGTTGAAGCTTTATTTGGCCGGTTTTGGCCGGTTTGTTGGGTAAAGGGTTAACCATGTTTCATTATTTAGAACTGCCACTAGTAACTTTTAATTTCAACTTCAAGGACAAAAAAATACATGTACCCGGAATTTACGTCACTTATTTATACAAGCGCAGTTGTGAGTAAACAATAACATATAAACAGTAAACAACTATAACCCTTTCATGACTGGAGCCTCCTGAAAATTAGCGAAAACCCTGTGCCAATGCATTCTCTTATATATGCGAGTCTCCCATAAGGCGCCTCGCATATACAGTATAAGTGAATGCATTGGCCTAACAATATTTACCTTGACCTTGTAAGCTAGTACATTCTCTTAAATATGCGAGGCTCCCTATGGGAGACTCACATATACATGTATAAGAGAATGCACTGGCACAGGATTTATTATGCTGCACCAGCGCAGCTCCCTTAATGAAAGGGTTAACATGCAGGTCATTGGCGTCACTATTTTAGCAATGATGTTACCTGCATTTATGTATTGTATCACTTACGAATTCACCATTTCACGGCCGCGTAACTGCTATGGCAATTACCACATCACGTTATCTGCATGATAACTGTATTACTTATAAATACACCGCGTTTACGGCTGCAGAAATTACCACGGCATTGCTGATTGCCGTGGCTAATTTCAACTACAATAAACTTGAGAACATGACAAACCGCAGAATGGGATGGATTTGCTGAACAGAATGACAATCTGCAAAACAACTTGAAATTGCATGGGACGGCCGATATATTGAGGAATTTTGGTGTTTAATGAAAGGCTGATATTGCTCAAAGTAGTTATTTTTACAAATATTAAATCCAAACTGACAACACACACTGTCATTATTATATTATTCATTATTAATTAAATTCAGTGACTCTCAATTGCAAAAATCGTTTTCGTTACTTTATCGCCGATAGTTGCATCCCGAATCGAGAAGTAAATATTTACAATTGAGCGTAGTTCAGATGATGTTTTCTATGGAGTGGTACAGTAGATGCTACATTCCTCCTGTTGGCATAGTGCCTGAATACTAACTTAACAGTTTAACGCACCCGAACAAGTCCATAATATGACGTTAATATATTAAATATATTAACCCTGCCACTGACCGGACACCAGAAGTTTCATTATTTGGTCAACGACTAACCTACATAGTGATAAACCTATGACCACAAGCAAACTTGGTATTAAATGAAGTTTAGCATCTATTGCACAACATGAATTTATTCATTTGACTGAAGGTATTGCTTTTGTACATCTAGAGACCGATTAACCCACACATGCGAAGGTGCCACGAAACATCGAAAAATAATCAACCCTTTCTTCAATCATGACATGAACACATGCCAAGCTGTGTATTAAAAAAATTGGAATTTTGTTATTTTTTTATAAAATTGCGTTTTTTGGATTTAGGACATAGCACTCCAGCACTCCTTGCTTTGACAAAGAGAAAATGATATGAGAGTCTGAAAATACTAAATAAAAAAGGATTTTTGGAAAATTTTAAAATGAATGGATTTTTCGAAATTGTTATTTTTTGGTAAAATTGCGTTTTTTGGATTTAGGACATAGTACTCCAGCACTCTTTGCTTTGACAAAGAGAAAATGATATGAGAGTCTGAAAATACTCAGCATAAAGACATCAAGATAATCATATTGGCAGGCCTTAATATTCCCCACAACTCACAGCATTTACCGATGTCCCCAAATTATAGAAATGTCCCCAAATTAGAAGGCACATTTGACAAAATGTCATGCAAAATCACCCTTTTTATGATCTGTTTGTGTGTGTGTATATTGCTTCATTTGACCACAACAAATCAACTTTCTAACTTTTTTCAGGTTTGCATATACATGTACTAGTCGTTAGATTAATTAAATTTTAATTGGAAATACCCATGATCAGTGTGTTGGTGGACTTTCAAGCACCATACATCTATAAAATGGCTTTGTTGATGTCAACTGATCCAATATTCCCAAGTGGTCAATAAATTGTGACCTACAAAACTTGAAAATATAAGGGTATTAACCATAACTTGCTGAATGCTGATATAAGCCCAAGTTGCCAGGAAATGATATGGGGGCCATTGGTTCTTTCACCTTTCATATGCTTCAGAAACAACCAGACTGCCCCCCATTTTAGACTTACTGTAAAAAAAAGCGCTGTACCCCCAATAGTCACAAGGGAGTACCCCCCCCCCCCCTCGCAAACCCACCACCTCGGTCCCCCAAAATGTCCCCAAATTAGCATAATCTAAAGGCCTGATATTGGCTACCAGATAAAGCATAACAACTAAAAAAAATTACTATAATCACCATCTCACAACCTGACCCCCCCCCCCCCACCCCATGCCCCCACCCCTTCTTGCCCATCTCTATACAATAATACACACATTGTAAATACGCACCCGCACTATATACACCCAATATACGTACACATAGCACTGTATCATTATACAAGCATATGGGCCCTGCCCTTGCAAGTTAAACTATTTGTGGGGTCCTGTTGATATATATTTATTATAATTATATTGAATATGAAATAAATCTTATTGAATCTTGAATCTTACCTAAAGTAATACCATATGTAATCAGTCTCATATTTTATATCCAAGTGAATGATGGAAACACCACCTTTAAATATTTTTCCAATCATTTCCGCATCATGTATACAGTTGTATATTTAAGGTAGTTCTAGATCGCTAATTTCAAGTTGGTATGGTTGAAAGAATGGGTTAAACATCTGCCGATCATGATCGGCCTCTCGTTTCATCGGCGTCGATATATAGAGATTGCATGTTCGCCAAGTCAGTAGTGGTTTTACCACAGCCAAATTGTATATAAAAATGAATGCGTAGTATTATTCCAATTTTGTTTTTTGTTTTATAACTTGGTTAGCGGAACTGCCGACCCAAAAAAATTTGAAAAGAAAAAATGCGTATAACTTTTTATTATTACCGCCGACCTGTATTTTTTTCACAATATACAGCAAATAAAATAATATAAATTATTTCTGTGTCTGATACATGTGATTATATTCAGTTTTGATGCTTTATTAACATACAGTAATGCTCTAATTAATCGACTCCTTAACCACATCAGAATTATGGGTATCTTTTCAGGATTTAGTCGGAAATATGGCTTGTTGCGATTCATCGGAAAGCTCTCACCGAGAGCTTTCATATGAATGGCAACAAGCCATATTTCCAACTAAATCATGAAAAGTTACCCATAATTCTGCTGTGGTTAAGGAGTCAATTAATTAGAGCATTACTGTATATACTGTGACATACATGTAACTGTTACAGACCAACATGTTGATTTCTGGTCCTTTAGCCGATAAAGTTTATTGTGAAATAATCTATTTCAATTCTGGCTGGGGGTGCGAGCTGAAACACGTGGTTAGAATAATCCCTTGGCACACCCTACAGACCACATCCTTCATCCGATTGTCACTAAACTTCATATAGATCTTCTGGGTGACCACTAGATGGGAGCCATCAAATTTGTCCAAATTCATTAAAAAACATGGCTGCCAGTGGCCATCTTGAATTTCACATTTGAATCAATCGGCACACCCTGCAGCTCACATTTATTGGAGAAACATTTGAAAAGAAAATAATTTCATATACACAAAACAATCCCATTACTGAAACTTTTGACTTTCCTTCTTCTTTATCATTCTAATCATTGCTCAGCACAAAATTAACTCCTTCCCAAGATGACCTGCAGTGTTATTGAAACTTTCATTAATGACTGGAGCTGCTCTGGTGCAGCATTAAATATCCTGTGCCAGTGCATTCTCTTATATATGCAAGAGCCTCACAAATATAAGAGAATACATTGGCAGGGCTCGATTTAACTGGATTTATATCGCAATTTACGATGCCATTTCCAATTTCTGGTAATCAATTTACAATGAAAAAACATGTATTGGAAGGGAATGCTATAAAAAATCTACTCAGTGCTGCAAATTGCTATACAAATCAAATCGCCCCTGATTGGCCTAACAATATTTACATTGACCTTGTAAGCCAGTGCATTCTGTTATATATGCAAGGCTCCTTATATATAAGAGAATGCACTGACACAGGATATTTAATGCTGCACCATCGCAGCCCCCATCATGAAAGGGTTAATAATCACTTTAACATTATTTGAAGCTGAAAATATTGTATACTTTTTGCAGTTTGTGAAACATCACATCCTACAATGGACTCAGATGACGCCACCAGACCAGTCGCCCAAGATGCTTCTTCAAACAAGGAAAAAGAATCAACTGTTACTCAAAATAGTGCACCAAATGAGAATGTGCAATGCGTTGGTGAGGTTGAGGTTGCTGCGGGTGATGGAAAACCAACAAAAGATAGCGCCAGTAGTAGTACATGTGATGGCACTTCCTCAGTGAGAGAACCTCCACCAAAGTCAAGGTCTCGGAAGAAAAGAGAAAAAAAGGAAAATTGTTCAAAGGAACTTGAGGCACCGAAGACCATAGAGAAGCTTGAAGCCAGTTTCAAAGCTCTCAACATTCCTGATGGACAGAACCCAGAAATTGCTTCGCAAAAAGGTGAAAAGGTAAAAAAGTCAAGAACCCGGAAGAAAATGCCTCCCAAGGATAAAGAGCCTGATGATGACGAATGGGAAAGTTATGATGAAGATGATTGTGCAAAAACTGATAAATTGACCAAACCAAAAAAGAAAAAGAAGACTCCGAAAAAAAGTGCTGACCCAAGTCAAATAAATAAATCGAGTGTTAAGGTTGATACAGCAGAACAGAGTGGATCAGTTGCAGTCGCTTCAAATCTTCCCCTACATGTGGATGCTAGCTTCGAAGGTCTGTGTCTTTATATGTAACCATTATGCTAGTACAGTAATGCCCTAATTAATCGACTCCTCTCAGTGAGAGCTTTCCGATGAGTTGTTGTGGTAGCTTGTTAGTCTGATGACTTGCTGATATCTTTGGAAAAAATAGACAAAAATAATTGTTCAAATTTCCAGGGGTGACATATTGCCGTTATTTTCAAACAAATTATGACATAGGTTCTTTAGTCTAGGAGATATTGGTGAACCTCTACATCCCATCCCCCCAGGACTCAACTTCACCCCACTAATTTTCTTTCTATTTGGATCATGCCAAGATTCCCATCTTTTCCCACAGAGACAAACAAAAGGTGGTGAAATGTCAAAACAATAGCAATTTTTCGCATTTTGGTGGCCATCTTGGCCTCCATATTGGATTTTGGTGTCAGACTTTTGGCTAAATTGTAAGGGTTGTATATTAGCATATCGAATCGAGCGGAAAACAAGACTGCATGTGATACCATCTTTACTATAACAGCGGTCAAAGAGACCTGGTGCATATAAAAAAGATGGAGGCCATGATGGACGCCATCTTGTCTGGACTCTGGAGTATCTGCGCCCACTTTTTTTTCTTGTTAACAACTGAAAAAAAAATAGAGGAGGAATTAAGGAAGAAAATTAATGGCGTGAAATCCTGGGGGGGGGGGGGGGGGGTGTGCAGAGGTTGACCAATATTTCCTGGACTACTCGGCCCTGGACATTGTCTCTGGTGTCATCACTTATAATCTGTTGTCTATCCATACATAGTCATTTCTACAATTTCATTACTCTAACCTGTTGAATAAAAGTGAAGACTGGAATGGTTGGGGGTGTAGGGAATAATCAATGACATTCCAATGTTTGTCACATGACTAACATATCCACAGATTATCTTTGTTCATGATGAGTTTACATTCACATTGAGACCTGTGGTTGCTGACCTAGTTTGAATTCTGACCGTAACATTCTGAGGTACATGTATAGTTGTATACTGGGATTGTCAGTTCTTCTTGTGACATTAATATTTGTGGATATATTCCTGAATATGGATCAACACTCTTTCAGAAGAGGTATGATGTACACATATATAGGGATGGTGCATAAGGGCATGCAGTGCGGGTTTGGAGGGGAGTGGGTAGTGAATACATTACAAGCCCATGTGGCAGTAACAGTAATCCCGAAATAAAATGATATCATCTCAAAGATAAATACTTGTTTTTGCAAAAATTTGCATATTATGTTCAATTACTCAGCCTTTCAATAATAATGGTAGGTATATGTAAGTACTACAAGGTCCCATCTGCCCATTGATAAAATCTTACTATAATACCGGAAATCTGTTATCTTTCAACATTCATACCATTTAAAGGTACCAGTAGCATTAAATGAGCTGACGTTGGTATCGCAGTGATAATTGAATGTAAAAAAAAACAGAAACTGTTTGTTGTTAAAATTCACAATTTCTATTAGTCGAGTATCCAGTTCCAACAATGGGACAAAATTTTATTTGTCGATTTTGCCCAGTCTCTTTGAAATGCCAACGAAAATCCAAATGGATGTACGTTTCTAGATTTGTCCATTATATTTCATTTCTATGACAACGTGGCATTCCCAACATGACGTAATATACCAGGCCTTAAAATCCTTATGAGAATCAGAATCATGATTCTCATTTTGATTCACGTAAAAGTCTTGATTCCCTGTAGAAAAGCTTTGTTTTGATTCTCGCAAAATCTGATGGATTTTAAGGCCTGTATACTGTTTCAATAGTTATGAATACAACAAAATTTGAAAGAATAATCAGTCATGAATATCATTGACTGAAAAAACTCGAAGATAATGTCCAAAAAATGGGCTAATTTTAGAATTTAAAGGGGTCTGTATATGCCCATGGGGCTACCAAGGCCAAGCCCTGGATTATATGCCGTAACACAGCTTATCACAAAGAATTTCATTTTTGCAGATAGTGGTACCGATGATACAAATGTGGGGAGAACTGAGTCCAGAGCATTGAATAAGGTTAGTAATATTTAGAGCTTATTACTTGGTTAGTCTGAAGCTTCCTGAATTTTTGCGAAAATCCCATGCCAATTGCATTCTCTTCATGTCGCCCATAGTGCTTCTCACATATACATGTATAAGAGTATGCATTGGCCTAACAATATTTACATTGATCTTGTAAGCCAGTGCATTCTCTTATATATGATAGGGAGACTCGTTTTACCGGTATAAGAGAAGGCATTGGCACAGGGTTTTTAATGCTGCACTGGCACAGCTCCTGTCATGACTTACCGGTGTATATTGTGCATTTTGAGGGGAAATAGTGGGTCAGAAAGTTATGACTTACAGACCGAAATCTACGGTAAATTAAAATGCGAGAGGCTGATTACTACTAAACATTCGCCAACAAAGCGTTACCCAGGATGGTGCAGACAACTCTGCACGTGGTCCGCGCTATTGATCATGTCTTATTCAGGCACCAAGTGCAGGATTCCTTGCAATCTGTCGGTGATCGTTCGTCCTGAGTAAAAAGGGGGCTGAGCTAGGTCTGTGGCTATTTTGTGACCAATGTTATGTCAAGGTTGGGGAGTGAAATTATGGAGTACACATTTAGTTTGAAAAAAATCCATGGCTTCAAGTCAATATGGATATTCTCGTTTACCATTATGTTGAATACTGTACTGCCCTAAGTAAATGATTAATGGAAACGTGGTCCTCAGTTAAACTGCATTCAGTTAGACTTTAAATTATGTTATAAACTGCAAGACAACCAAGGATATTGTGGTTAAAGATATTTTGTGGACTTATTTCATTGAATAAAACCAATCAGTTAGCATCCAAACATTTTCCCCATTGGGAGAATGTAGCATGAACTAAGATTGTTGAAAATTCCAACCACATCAACTGTACCATTTGTGAGAAAACAATGGTTGAACTGCACACAAATGTAAATATACACTACCAGTACTTATTAGGGATACACTCAAGCCTTGAAATAGTGTGTCTGTCATTTGCAGAATGAGGTCCCCAGAGGGTTAATATAGTGATGCTACCCCGCATAGTGGGCTAGCATCACCAAATTCACCCTCTGGGAACCTCATTCTGCTGAGGTGTAAGCAGAATGAGGTCCCCAGAGGGTGAATTTGGTGATGCTAGCCCGCTATGCGGGGTAGCATCACTAAATTCACCCTCTGGGGACCTCATTCTGCAAATGACAGGCACACTATTTCAAGGCTTGGGACTGTGTGTAATTTGTTGATAGCAATTACACTGTTTTCTGAATATTTGGATATCAAATTTATGAAAATAATTTATTTTGGGATGACTTTTTGTTATTTTGTCCACTGTTTCGGGGGACACTGTGGCCGAGTGGCCTTTTATTATTAATATAATATCTACATACGAGTTTGTTATCTATTTATTTTATATCTTTTACAGAGAGAGAAGGGTGAGCCCTCACCGAGAGAGGGGCCAGTGAACTCTTACTCCAGGTTAAAACAGGAGCATTCTCGGAATAAACATACAAAAGTAATATTACGACGACTATAGATAGAGTTACTTTGCAGTCAATCTTTGTTAAGTCGAACATCGGCAGCTTGAGAATCCATCTTAACCGTTTACTGAAGCATCATTGACCAGTAGTTATCCCATAGGTCATAGGAAATGGTCAGATAATAAGTTCAACAAATGACCACAGTCCCCTGGGGAAAAATACCACATACAGTAATGCTCCAATTAATCGACCTCTTAACCACAGCAGAATTATGGGTAACTTTTCAGGATTTAGTCGGAAATATGGCTTGTTGCCATTCATCAGAAAGCTCTCGGCGAGAGCTTTCCGATGAATGGCAACAAGCCATATTTCCGACTAAATCCTGAAAAGTTACCCATAATTCTGCTGTGGTTAAGAGGTCGATTAATTAGAGCATAACTGTATACCAATATATACAATACCAGTGACAAGGTTCACAAGTCCGACTTTGGGAAAACACACCATCCATCATATTCCTCGTAGATTCTCAAAATCATTCTTCTCAGTCACAATGTGTCTTATTGGTCTTGAAATTTCTTTTCTTTTGATGTATATTTCGATAGTATCAAACCAAGGGAAGTCGAAATATCATGCCGAAAACTTGCAAAATTTGGGAGTCAGTTTAACTGTCTGCCTAATATCCTCCATAATTCAAAAAAATTCTCGACTCAGCCAAAATATGCCCCAGTGTATGTTACAGGACATAAAATTTCCTTTCGTTTGATATATAACTTGACGGAGCTAATTGAAGCGAAGTCGACATATCGTACAAGGAATTTTCAAGTTTGGCAATTGTGATCATAATAAGTGAATTGGTATCCGTGTATATTCACTACTGAACGGACCCGGAAACTGACGGCCGCTTTTTGTCGGTAGGTTTCGCTAGTTTTTTATACGATATCTCGACCTCTATCGGTTTGATACAATCAAATTATACATCAAAAGAAAAGAAATTTCCTTGCCAATAAGAAACATTGAAATATATCTTGAATTTAACTCTTTGCATCACTAAATAATTTGGCATGCTCTACGGCCAACATTTTTCATCCAATTGATCCCAAACTTCATACGGCTCTTCCAGTTGACATCTGCTATTGCTTAGACTTTCTGCATTCCTTATCGCTCCATTGACTGTAATGTATGGACATTATCCTCTCTCCAAGTTGAGCTACAGTGTCATTAACACTTTCATTTTTTTCAGAGTTCTCATGCATATACTGATTATAGAAGGGAAAATCAAAATCAGCAATACAGAGGTGATAGGAGGCAGGGTGATTCATACGGGTACCGAAATCAAGGGCAGGGCTATGTCAGAGGTGGTGCAGGAAGTCCACATTATCATGGCGCTGGGCGTAGGGAAGATGTTCCATCCAGAGGTAGCTTCGACGATGGTTATCAGAGTAAAAGAAGAGGCACTGCTGAAGACACAACCAACCATGGCCCTGAAGGTATATAGCTTCATGGGAACTATTGATACTTTATTTTCACCTAATTCTCATGGGAATTGTATGCCAAGGATTGTGAGGTTGGACAGATTTTTTTAATTTTTATACCCACATTTTAAAAACGGGAGATAACTTATGTTTTTGTTCTTTCTACTCATCGATGAGTATTTATCATAGAAAGGGTTAAGCGACGTGATCATTGCCTATAATTTAGAAATTTTCAGCCAATTGAAATTAACTTTGGCCATTTAACAAAAAATTGGCCATTGGCCAATTTTATCGACAGAGCGACCCCAGCTACACAGCCATTTATTTTTTATAGGGCATTATAATCCTCCTAATAGTAGGGTTGGTGGTAGCGACACACATCAGGATGCAGCATTCCTATCAGAAATATATGGAGAAATCCAGCAGTATTATCACAATATGAATATTCCCATTGATCACGATGAGGTCAATCCGAGGGAAGCAGCACTGGGTATGTTTAACTCTACTAAACATCTGGTCTATTATTCATGTGGATACCAAATTTGAAAACAAACAGATAACTATAACTAAAGCTATCACCAGGAAACCACACGTATTGACAGTCTTAACTCCCTACTGACTACCACCACTCAGGAGAATGTGGATAAGATCGACATTTTGATAAACAATTGTGTTCGCTTAATGAATAATAAATGTAAATATAATTTCTAATCCAAGAGCATATCATGACATTCAGATTTAGGATTCAGTTTAAATGCGCTGTAATTTTGTTCAAATCTCTCCACATGGAATCACCTGATTATATCACGGACATGTTTCAAGTGAGATCGGGAGGAATAACTCGGTCCAACACCACCGGATTCCACCTGCATACCATCGGCGGCAAACCGAACAATAAGCATGGAAAGTTCCAGGAAGTGTCCATCGCGCTATGGAACAAACTGCCAATGAACATCAGGTGCTGTCACTCTGTTCAAAGTTTTAAAAAGTTGTTGAAAACATATCTGTTTCGTCAATGTTTTCAGTTGCCAAATTGACATTATTCGCACTTATTTTCGATTCACAAATTTTTCATATATTCCATATTCGTGATTTGTTACTTTTTAGCTGTGTAAGTAGCTGTTTTTAGGTAGTATTTTAATTCTCCTTGGCCTCTTTTAAACTCACATATCTTTTAGTATCCATATTGTGGTATCTCTTTGTTTTAAACTGTACATGTATTTCTATTGTAAAGCGCATTGAAACTAATTTACTGTCTAATGCGTTTTTAAATGTAAATATAATAATAATATTAATAATAACCAACAAAATTATCAAATTATAAGTCAACAAGGACCAGAACTCCGGCAAAAATAGGTGGACTGAATCCAAATTGAACTTGACCTGTATTTTCATGTGGGTAATCCACAAATAAAATTTTAAAACAATCAGATAACTAAAACTAAAGTTATCCAGAAATCATCTAGAATGGACAGATGGATGCACACATGGACGAAAGTGGTGGCAAGCCTTGAAGTAGGGTGTCTGTCATTTGCAGAATGAGGTCCCCAGAGGGTGAATTTAGTGATGCTACCCCGCATAGCGGGCTAGCATCACCAATTTCACCCTCTGGGAACCTCATTCTGCTGAGGTGTAAGCAGAATGAGGTCCCCAGAGGGTGAATTTGGTGATGCTAGCCCGCTATGCGGGGTAGCATCACTAAATTCACCCTCTGGGGACCTCATTCTGCAAATGACAGACACCCTATTTCAAGGCTTGAGTGGTGGATATACTGGATGACATGCATCATATCCTCCATCCGTCCATCCGTCTGTCTTCCATCTAGAAGAGTGTTCTATAGTTTTGTTTGGGTCTTCCATTCTAGAGTTATTGATCTTTGTTTATCTGGAATTATTGATTTTTTTTGTCTGTATCTCAGCCATGGGTTATTGGTTTTTGAATGTTCGCCATACTGAGGATTTCCAAAGAAGTTTTGTTTTCTCTATCACAGACTTGGAAATGATTCTGGTGATGTTCTGCGAAAGTATAAAACAGTTTGATTTTAAATGCATATTCTAGTCAGTTTATAATGATATAGATTGAATTATCATTTCTTGGTCGTACAGACATGTGACCCCACTGGGGCGAATAACTGTTGTGAAATTGCTTATTTTGTACAAGATTGAGATTCTGTCCAACCAACTAAGATTGTTATAAAATAGAAAGAAAATGGGGGGAATACTCGATTGACTTTTTATGGACGTTTGCCATTATCACAGATTTCAAAACAGGTGCAAATGACATTCGCATTTTTATGCCCCCACTTTCGAAGAAAATGGGGGGTATACTGGATTGACTGCGTCTGTCTGTCACACTTTCTCCATCCGTGTGTCCGTCCATTGACTGCGTCTGTCCGACACACTTTATCCCTCCGTGTGTCCGTCCATCCGACCTCATATAACTCGAACAATTATGAACCGATTTCAATAATGTTTTGTATGCAATCTCCTTAGGACCGCCTCTCCACATGATGCTAATTGCGGTGCGGTCCGACTTTCTTTTTTTAAGTTACACCTTACTTTTCGACTTATTTTGACTTAGAAAATTCTGTCCGACTTAATAACTTCAACAAATATGAACCGATTTCAATAATTTTTGGTATACATGCTTCTCACAACACCCTCTCTACATGATGCGGCTCAGGGTTGGCTCGGACTGTTTTTCCTAACATTACACTTCATTTTCGACTTATTTTGACTTTATAAAAACGACATTTCCATTTTCCATTCTAGAGTTATCCTCCTTTGTTTTTGTTAAATTTGTTTTCTGTCCTGTCCATGTGTCAAGTTGGCACCATGGGGGTACGCCAGCACCCGAGATGCAACTTCTTATTTTTTTTGTTTTAAATTTTAGACCTAATCAAACAACTAAATTTAGGCAGTCAGAGGTCGTCAGATGGTCAAAGGAGCCCAAGACAAAATCGGCAAAATGATAGGTACGATGACCACCAGGGTGGCCGAAATAAGCATACTTCATCACAGGGTGGACATTGTCAGAGTCCATCCCAGAGAAGCCACACCCATCATAGTCCTTCCAGTGGACCACAGCAAGATACATCTAATAGTGGATACCCTCTGAGACAGGACTCGGGAGATCGAGATAGAGGTGATGCTAAGAACGCTGGGATAAGTCGTCCGAGGGGAGATAATAATGATAGAGTGGGGTCAGGTGATACACCAGGTGAGAAGCATGGAGGAAGGAGGTCCAGTCAGAAGAAAGACTATAAGTGTAGAGAGAGGAACAACAACGCCAAGAAAAAACAACAGGTCAGTTACCATCGAATTCATTTTCCCAATTAGCTACAAAAGTATACATTTAAATGGTCTTTTATTATACTTCCTGTAACAAAGTTATGGGTGGGGTGGTGAGGATATTTAGGAATCAGCTTGTCTGGTCATCCATCTGGGTGGGCTATCATCACAAACTTCACTCTCTGGGAACCTCGTTCTGCTTAAGCCTCAACTGCTATAGGAGACCTAGGATCAGATTGAAGTTCCCCAGTTGAAGTTGGTGATGTTCACCCATTGGTTCACCCATTGGTTTTAGATACTTTTTCTGGGAAATATCCCCTAATTTGCAGAAGATAAAATGCATAATCAAGGTAACATGTTAATTTGAGACTATATATACTTCCCAGCTTGCAGCTGCTTGTGAAAATTCATATTTCAATATAACTCTCATGAGGTATTTAGGTATTCAAAACAAAAAACTGTAGGTATTCTCTGTCTTTTTCAGTTTGAGCCTTATATGGATATGGACGAGGTTTCACATGGTCTTAAAAGGGGAACTCTTATTCAGGTGAGAATGCTTATTATGCTTCCAACCACTTCGTCTCTGCCTTCATAATAAATTATGCACTGGTTGTCATATTTGGGGAGGGGAAGTCATATTTAGGGAGGGGAAGTTATCCAATGTGATGGTTTTATCCATCCTTAACTCTTTCAACACTGTATATACAGATATAGATATCTCAGAACCCTGGATTTACAGCCTGCCTAAGTAAAACTATGTGTGCCTGATGTATTGCTTCAATACTACCTTTAGATGTCGGATATGGCAAACTGCATGTTTTTATGATCATTAGTAAGCCTCCTTAAATTTGTGTTACATACCAGTTGGTGACGTCATCTCAAAATGATATCTCAGGTGTGTACAGGTGAGATCTGAGAAGGGACATTGAAACCTAATAACCACTAATTGTATCACATGTATCTGGGATATCTTGAATAACAACTTCGCATAACAATGTGTCTCACAACTACATGTATTAACCCTTTACCCAACAAACCGGCCAAAAACGGCCAAATAAAGCTGCAACAGCATAAAATATATTCGGTCTGTCTCAATAAAACGATACAAATATGGATATCATTGGAACCGGCTCATTGGCCACATTGTGATGGTTACAGTTATGCCCTGTGCCAATGCATTCTCTTATATAAGAGAATGCATTGGCCTAAAAAATTATTTTTTTAACACTTTTTACCATTTTTTCTTACATTCTTTAACAATTTTATAATTTTTAATGTGTTAAGCCAATGCATTCTCTTATATATAAGAGAATGCATTGGCACAGGGCCCTTCTGTTGGGTAAAGGGTTAATTTCTTGCAAGTGTGGCACATATGTGTGGTTGTGATGACACCCTGCATGGTTTCAAATGTTCCACCAATCGGTTCATTAAACCTAATTGCTTTATAAAAGGCGAGAACATACCGGTGTAACAGTTTATCTCCCCCCCTGGGTATCTCCCCCCCCCCCCCCCCCCCCCCCCCCGCCCTGGGTATCTTCCCCCCCACTCATATTTTTTCTCTCACTTATTTTATATTATTATGGTAAGAAATGCTGAGAAAACTATTAAAAAAAACATTATTAAAAAAAAAAAGTTTAACTTAACCCCTCACAACCCAATAGCATAAATATGTCAAAATATTACCTTACGATTTTATCGTTTATTTTGCTTTATATTGTCATGAAATGGCGAGAAATTTACTTTATATGAGAACAATTTAATAGAGTAAGAATTTGGGGTGGGGGGGGAAATATCCAGGCCTGAGTATCTCCCCCCCCCCCCACCCAGTGGCTACATATGACAAAAATTAAACGTATGATTTTATTGCTTAATTTGCTTTATATAGTTATGAAAATGGCGAGAAATTAACTTTATATGAGCAAAATTTGATAGAGTAAAAATTTTGGGTGGGGGGGAGATACCCAGGCCTGAGTATCTTCCCCCCCCCCATAATTTAATAGAGTAAGAATTTGGGGTGGGGGGGGAAATATCCAGGCCTGAGTATCTCCCCCCCCCCCCCCCACCCAGCGCCTATATATGACAAAAATTAAACGTATGATTTTATTGCTTAATTTGCTTTATATAGTCATGAAATGGCGAGAAATTAACTTTATATGAGCAAAATTTAATTAGAGTAAGAATTTGGGGTGGGGGGGGGGGAGATACCCAGGCCTGAGTATCTTCCCCCCTCCCACCCAGCACCTACATATGACAAAAATTAAACGTATGATTTTTTTGCTTAATTTGCTTTATATAGTTATGAAATGGCGAGAAATTAACTTTATATGAGCAAAATTTGATAGAGTAAGAATTTGGGGTGGGGGGAGGGAAGATACCCAGGACTGAGTATCTTTATGTGTATCTCATACACAAATCTTTTCTGATTTTATCTCTATATTGCTTGCTTTATATAGTCTTGGTGGATAACTTAAAAGGGATTGTGGAGATCATGCACGTTTTACTTAAAGTGTTGATAATGAAAGACAAATGTATTTTAAATGATAACTTTATATAATCAGAATACAAACATATATTTTAACAAACAGGAGTCATGTAAACAAAACTTATAAAAGATAGTATACAATGAAGTTTGTGTGCGCATTAATATTCAAATAGTGGTCTCGGTATCAAATCCCCGATTTCAGGCCACGTCACCATCACTATCCGTATCACTGATACGTGTGAATTGTGTTGACAAAGCAATAGCGACAATTTGGAGAACATACCAAGGCAACTATTTGAATATTTATGCACACCAAACTATGTCACAAGAGAATGAACAAACTAGGGTTTAATCATTTGGTTTTTTTTCATTTGTAGAATATGAATTAATAACCTTTGAATGTACAGTCTCTTGTTCCCACTGAATTAATTTTTGTCATATGTAGCTGCTGGGTGGGGGGGAGGGAAGATACTTAGGCATGGGTATCCCTCCACACCCCAAATTCTTACTCAATAAATTTTTTTTCACATAAAGTTAATTTCTCGCCATTTCATGACTATATATAAAGCAAATTAAGCAATAAAATCATACGTTTAATTTTTGTCATATGTCGCTGCTAGGTGGGGGGGGGGGAGATACTCAGGCCTGGGTATCTTCCCCCCCCTCACCCCAAATTCTTACTCAATCAAATTTTGCTCATATAAAGTTAATTTCTCGCCATTTCATGACTATATAAAGCAAATTAAGCAATAAAATCATACGTTTAATTTTTGTCATATGTAGCTGCTAGGTGGGGGGGGGGGAAGATACTCAGGCCTGGGTATCTTCCCCCCCCCCCTCACCCCAAATTCTTACTCGATCAAATTTTGCTCATATAAGTTAATTTCTCGCCATTTCATGACTATATAAAGCAAATTAAGCAATAAAATCATACGTTTAATTTTTGTCATATGTAGCTGCTAGGTGGGGGGGGGGGGGAGATACTCAGGCCTGGGTATCCCCCCCCCCTCACCCCAAATTCTTACTCGATCAAATTTTGCTCATATAAAGTTAATTTCTCGCCATTTCATAACTATATAAAGCAAATTAAGCAATAAAATCATACGTTTAATTTTTGTCATATGTAGGTGCTGGGTGGGGGGGGGGGGGGGGGGGGGGAGATACTCAGGCCTGGGTATCACCCACCCCCCCCCCCCTCCCAAAATTTTTACTCTATAAAATTTTGCTCATATAAAGTTAATTTATCGCCATTTCATGACTATATAAAGCAAATTAAACGATAGAATCATAAGGTAATATTTTGACATATTTATGCTATTATTGGGTTGAGTTAAAGGCACGTGTGGCCTTAATTGTCGAAAATATTCAAATTTGTTCCAATCACCGTAAACAGAAAAACATTAAAACGCATGTAGTTTCGTTCATATATACCATGACCATCGCGTAAACAGCATGTTATCATAAAGATTTACTATATTTTACCTAAGTAAGAGCCTGATTGTATTACAGAAGACAACACAATGCTGCTGGCTAATCACACACAAATGGCATAAACGCTCTTTATTCGTTCCATATCAGGAATTGACCCACAAAGAACGCTCTTTATGTTTACCATCATAATATAAACAAACACCAGAAAAGTAACTTTTTATGCCTTTGTTTACATAACAATGGTCAAAGATATGACAATAACATACTGTTTATGCGATATTTCTTATTTGTATACGGACAAAGTCTGTCTACATTTTGTTGTTCTTTCTGTTTGTGGCGGTTTTTGACGGGTGGAAATATTTTCACAGGATACCCACCGCCAAGGCCAACCGTACCTTTAAACTTCAAAATAACCAAAACAAATTTTTTTAAATAGTTTTCTCGGCATTTCTTACCATAATAATATAAAATAATTGAGGGAAAAAAATGTACGAGTGGGGGGGAAGATACCCAGAGTGGGGGGGGGAGATACCCAGGGGGGGAGATATCGTGTTACACCGTAATAACCTAGTTTGCCAAAAAAGACGTTATTTGACAGAAATAGATATATTTTCCTACCTTTAGACCCACATTCATTTACTTGTGATTATGTTGATGAATAATGAGTAACTTGCCAACTAAAACAATTGCCAATGTCTTGATCGGGTTCCCAACCTAGACTCCTCCTGACATTTTTAATAGTAATTTCTTTTATTGATAGTTATCTTTAGTACATTGAAACCAGGATTTTATTATTTTTTTTAAGTCGGAATACACATGTACCGCATAATAGAAGACTGAAAAACAATTATTCAATTTCAGGGGTCAGTGAGAATAAACGCAAAGAACTTTGAAGAGGGATATGTTCCACATCCAGTGAGTATAATATATATAAAACCAAGTATTCATCTTTGGATCTGTCTGTAACTCTGTCATGATTTTGGCACAGTTTAAAAATATATGACCCTCATGTCCGTTACGCCCAAATTTTGAGCATCTCATGTGGCACATCATAGAATATGGCACGCAAAATTTCAGGCCAATCGGTACAAAATGACCCGAGAAATAATGCATTTCCCACAGGTTATCAAGGTGATATTTTCTCTGATATTTTTCACATCTGCGAAGAATGTGCTTTCAGCGGCGTCTGTAATTATAAAACACCAATGCCAAATTCCAGACAAACACCACGCACTGTTTGCCGGCTTTCTTTATATCGTTATCAGTAGTGCAGCGGTGATGATTTTTTCCTGCATGTCATGTTTTTGTCACCCATCATTTTTACGGGCAATGTCCTGGTAATATATATAAATGGGAATGTAGCAATCTAAATTATTATTTATTCAAAATTGGGGTATACTGGATTAACTATCTATCCACCCATCCATACATCAGTCATTCTGTCATTCTGAGAATACATCCACCTCAGATGTTGGGCATTGTTTTTAGTCATATTTGCAATGAAGATTGCCTATGTAGATGACTTCAAAGTGAGGCTACAGCAATGTACATATGCATATAATTCATACAAATGAATAACATTGCTTTTTTCCAATTTGGATATCAAGTTTTATCATTATGATAATAACTTTTCCAATTTGATCACTCCTGCGTAGTTGTTCCACATCACTTATTGAATTATTTTCCATTTATTCAAATCGCAATAACCCTGATGTGGCCAAGCTGAGGTTTGTGTGCCTGTCATTTGCAGAATGAGGATCCCAGAGGGTGAATTTAGTGATACTATCCCGCATAGTGGACTAGCATCACCAAATTCACCCTCTGGGGACCTCATTCTGCATGGCCTCATCTGCTATGGGAGACATAGACTCAGATTGAAGTTCCCAAATGGTGAATATTGTGATGTACACCCATTGAGAACCTTGATTATGCAATGTGCCGTCTGCCGATTTGGGGATTTAGAGAAACTAAACTAAAAAAGAAATAGAATCTATGTGAAGCATATTTCTATAGAAATTTGATAATCAAGAAACTTTCAAGAGAAGATGAGGCCACTCAGAATGAGGTCCCAAGAGGTGAATTTGGTGATGCTAGCTCGCTGTGTGGGGTAGCGTCACTAAATGCAACCTATGGGGACCTCATTCTGCAAATGACAGGCACTATAAGCTCAGGCTTGGTAGAAAGGTTGTAGAAATCAAGAAAGTGCGAAAAGTGAACTCATTTGGAAGGCCTTGAGTCCCTTTAAATAAAGAAAAAATATTCACAAAATTCTACGTTAAAATTTGTGTATGTTACAGGACGGCACATCAGACATCCTGATTCAGGGACTACCGGACCGGAACAGAGCGCTTAATGGTGATGTAGTTGCTGTTGTTCTCTATGATAGAGACCATTGGAAGGTAATGCTATGAGGTTAGAGGGATTATTGAGTCACCTAATATGTTGTGATGTTCTAAAAGTAGTTGTCCAGATTCATAGAAAATAATTGGAGAAAATAAATATTTCCTAGTGACAGAATCTGCTGTTACCTGTTCTCTCTGACTTAGATATTAACCCTTTCATGATGGAGATGCGCTGGTGCAGCATTGAAGACCCTGTGCCAGTTCATTCTCTTATATATGGAGCCTCTCATATATAAGAGAATGCATTGGCTTACAAGGTCAAGGTAAATATTGTTAGGCCATTGCATTCTCTTATATATGTGAGGCACCCTATGGGCGTGGCACAAGGTTTTTTGACAAAATTTCAGGAAGCTCCCGTCATGAAATGGTTAATATTTTATAACCCCCACAAAGTATACAGAAAGTTTATAAACAGATACACCATCTTTAACCCTTTACCCAACAGAACGGCCATGTGCCAATGCATTCTCTTATATATGCGAGTCAACCATAGGTCGCCTCGCATATATAAGAGAATGCATTGGCTTAACACATTAAAAATTATAAAATTGTTAAAGAATGTACCAGTAAGAAAAAATGGTAAAAAGTGTTAAAAAAAGATTTTTTTATAGCCCAAAGCATTCTCTTATATATGCGAGGCGACCTATGGTCGACTCGCATATATAAGAGAATGCATTGGCACAGGGCATAACTGTAACCATCACAATGTGGTCAATGAGCCGGTTCCAATGATATCCATATTTGTATGGTTTTATTGAGACAGACCCAAGATAATTTAGGCTGTTGCAGCTTTATTTGGCCGGTTTTGGCCGGTTTGTTGGGTAAAGGGTTAACCCTTTCTATACTAAATGCTTGATGCAGGGTTTATGAGTAGACAGTCTCTAATGGATGTACGTCTCTGGATGTGTCCATTATATTTCATTTCTATAATAATAAAATAAACCATTTCCAAATATGGAGTGCATTCCTGGTGTAGTAAATGTTTGTAAGAATCGTAGTATTTAGAAATAGTTATAAATACATCACGACGTGAAAGAATAATCAGTCACGAATATCATTGACTGATAAAAACTTGAAGATTATTTCTCCTATATTGCGATGAATAAAATGAATTATTCATATATCACCTGTGTTCAGTTTTCCAACAATAGTTGAGTTTGACAATGCATGGGAAACATGTCAACATGTCATTGACCTCTGATTTGTGAAATGATCTGTTATGCTATATATAAACAAATTTGAAGCTGGTGTCATTCACTCTCCAATGAAATTGAGGGAATCCCATCAATTCAGTAACTAATTTTGAATGAGATATCCAGTGAAGTAAATATTGTAAAATGATCGTCGGCTTTTAAATGAGACTGACGAGTAGTTACCCCTTAGGAAGTGTTCAGATAATATTATAAGTTCAACAAACGACTATATGTTGAACTTATTATCTGAACATTTTTCCCTGCAATAAATAGCACTCCTTCTGCACTTGTATTATCCGTCATCTGCTTATTTTTTTTGAATACCCCACCAAATGGCTAATAGACCATTCCAATGTATACTTTTATAACTGAGTGCGAGAATCCACTTTATAGTATAGAAAGGGTTAAACAGTCTGTAAATTACTTCCGGTTGATATTTCTAAGGTTGAGTTGTAATATGAATCATACGTGACACAACCACGCACACTGTGCCTCGATTTTGCTTTTTATCGGCGGTATAAAGCTGAGAATAATTTATGTAACAGCATGCAATGGCCCTGGTGGAACGACATGCCAAGTATTGTCATGGATTGTGCAATCTTGTCTGGATTCTGGCCCACATATCCAACATGACTTCATGAACTGTGCCATCACGTCTTCTCTGGTTTTCATTAAGCTAACAAACGAAATTTGTCTAAATGAAACTAACATGCCTAAATCACATGTGAAGTTGACAATTTTATTTTCATTTCATCTCATTCACTGCCGATTCCGCAATTTAACAATCTCCAGACAGTTGCTAGCCGGAAGTCACGTGTCAATTTCACAAAAAACTTGCACGTCACCAGTATTTGGCTCATCGCTATAGAAAATATAGAAAAAATTATATGACGTTATCATTCACCTGCGCCAAAGTTATAAGCAACAACAAACGCTTCGCATCCTTGTGGTTCCTACTAAATAGTCGTTGATGAGTAGTGTCCTCAGGAAATGTTCAGATAATAAGTTCAACAAACTACCATAGGTCTAAACATTTCCCACCAATGAATATGAATTCTCACTTGTATTATCATTTGTGTGCTCTTATGTCCTTAACATCCCTCCAAATGAATAATAGACCATTCCAATGTTTACTTTTATTACTGAGTAGGAGAATCCATTTTGTATAAAAGGGTTAATTAGGGTTTGTGAATTGCACATTTCAGGTTGATATTTCCAAGGTTGAGATGTATGAGCGAGACCAGTTGAAGAGTGGGAATGATGGACACTTATTAGAGAAACCAAACAAGGACCAAATGGATTCCGCAGATGATTCGGAACCAAACCCTGCCGTTCAATCTGCAGAAGCCACAAAGGGAGACGATGTGAAACAAACTGACGAGTCTAATCTGGAGAAAGCAGGAACAAGCTCCAATGATGCTGCTTCCAATCAAAAAGGTCCTGGCAGTGGCAAGACAGACAAAGGATCGCCCGGAACGAAAAGGAAGCACCGTGAAAAGAACACACCTAAGTTCAAGAGTACGCTTCTCAAGGACATAAAAGCTGATGGGAGTCCGGCTGCGAAAAAGCTGTTTCTTGATTCCGAGAATTCATCAATGGCTAACAAGTGTCTGCAGTATACTGGCAGGGTAAATTCTCTTCTTATTTAGTGACAGGGACCAGTCTAGACTGTTGACTTCATGGCTGCACGCCAGACCTGTTAAGTTTTGAAAATGGGCATCCGGGGGAGATTTTTGCGGGAGGTATGCCCAAATATGCTCATGTTCCAAAAAAGTTTTTTATTTGATTTTCAAATTTCATCTTTTTATCATTTTTATATTTGTGCTTGTTTTGTAAATTTATACACCTAAATAACACAGTAATGAAAACAGAGTTTTATACTGCTACCGTGAGTGTGAGATACATGCATGTTTATTTAAAGCACAGCCGTGCCAGACATTGTCATTCATGCTCGCTTACTTAATCCTAAGTCGTGTTATTAAATCTATTGCCTATACTATAATGACAGCTTGCATGACTGAAGGGTATGAAAATTAATTAGCCTCAATTGATTCACTGCTGATTAGTACTGAATGACGATGAATGTGAAATTACTCTTGTTATTACCGACAGTTCATTTAAATTTTATGCAGTATTGCTTAGTGTTGAAGTTACCAACAGTGCATCTGCACATGTGGGAGAAATTGGTGGTGTTCCCTATGTTGGAGATTTTCACCTGTGCTTATGGAATCAGGGAGCTAAATGTGTTCTAGAGTCGGGGAGCGAGTACACCGTGGAATGCTAAAGGTGAAGGTAACTGAAGAATGACCTTCACCTGATACATGCGACACGTTATTAAAGGATGACATCGCGTTTATTTGATTTGTACATAATATCTAAATAATTTAAACTGGTGAATGAATGGGGGAATGGATTTTTGTGAGCGGGAAATTTATTTAACTAGCTGCTGTAGTTCTGGGTTTTTCCAGATCAAATTTGGTTGTGGGATAGCCCTGTCGTACACTTGGGGATTTATTTAAAAAAGTAAACACATGACCTATGATTTTTCTTTCATTTTCGTGATCAACTGGTGTCAATCTAGCTGGGTAAACATCACTGGTATGGCCTGCAGGCTTCAATTCAGTGAATTTTGCCGAAACGTTAACACTGTCGCCTATGGGAAACCATTTAGTTCAGTGATTCCTTATCTGATTGGCTACATCACACTTCAGTTTACGATTCTGTTGTTTGGTAATTGGGTCACACATTCAACACACGACTGCCGAAGTGAAATTGGGGAACTTTGCAGGTGTCCAGGCATATAAAAGATTTTCCAAATTATCTGTTAACAAGTGCATGTGTTGGGATATAAATGTAGGATTTGTGGACATAATAGCTCTAATTACTGACCGACTCCGAAATGTGATTCAAAATTATATTCTTCTATGGAATATTACTCTTCCTATTTAGTGACAGACCAGTCTAGAGGTTTATGTTGGGATATTATCAGGGAGAAGTCATAAAGATTGAAGTTGAAAATCAACTCAACTGTATTTTATTCCACTTAGCAATAATTAAGGACATATTGTGTACTTGTTCGGGTATATGAAACTGTTAAGTTCGCATTCAGGCACTATGCCAACTGGAGTAATATAGCATTCCAGTAACATCGACAAAAATTTCAAGCAAATTGACCATACCACTCCATAGAAATCATCGTTTGAACTACCCTCAATTGTAAATATTTACTTCTCGATTTGGGACGCAACTATCTGCGATAAACTAACAAAAATAATTTCACCTTCGAGAATTACTGCAATTAATTAATATATAAGAATGCCAATTTGGATATAATATTTGTAAAAATAACTACCTTGAGCTCCTTTTCTATTTGTTTACATTGTTACCAGGCCCCACGCTAGGAGGCGACTCGGGCGAAATTCTCGCCTTCGGGCCGACGAAGTCGCCCTCGGATGTCCGCAAGGCGAAAACGAAGTCGCCTTCCAAATTTGACAAAACTAGCTTAGGATTTACGGTAATTTTACTGGTGAAAATTTGACTCGTTTTGCAAAAAAAAAAAATATAGTCTCAACTGTTCCAACGAGGCATTTTATTTATCAATTATACATGGTGTACCCTATCCAAATATTCTAATCAGATTGGGTGTTTTTGGAAACGGCAAATTGCGCTGAGCAACGAAGTTTATGATGAGCTACTAGTTCGTTTTAAAGAGACTGGAATTTAGAATTACTTTGTTCCGTCGGGTCATTTTGTAACCGCAAATTGTATAGCCATACGTGGTCACCACCGCTCATACAGTAGACAATGTGAACAAATAATACTGTCTTTGACTTTAAACTAAAACATATCTATGAATTTTCGATTTTACAAAAGTAGTTTGTGTCGAACTCCGTTTCCCGATCCAACTTTTTTACTTTTTGGAATTGCACATTTTTATTTATATGTTTACAAACAAGAACACGTGCTTGCTTACTATTAAACACAGAGGTTTGAATGTGCATTGGAAGTAATTAATTTAATGTTCTTAGTTAAATCAAAGATCTACATAATAAACTATTACTATCCAAACTCATTTAAAGGGATTAATTTGTGTCAAAACTATGTGTTAATTGCAAATTACAATTGTTGTCAATCTATCGCTCAGGCCACGTGCTCAATATACGTCTGTCAACGGTTGCAAATTAATTGCATGTAGGCCTACTTTGTACAATGCAGATATTTAAATAACCTGCTGGTGTATATCTATATTATAAGCTCAACTGGCCTCTGTTAAGAACACATTAATAGTAATCACTACCTATTGTGCCACAGCTATCAAACTGTCAAGTTTATTGCTTTAATCAGATTATCATCAGACATCACTGATGGCATACGGTCGTGATGTTGGTATTCAACAATAAACTCTTTAGAAATAAAATTAAAAGCTTTTACACCTCCTTAGTTAGTCCTTATTGTTTTATTTTAACGGACACCCACAATACAGCAGCTGCCAAAAGCCATTTCCAAAAAAATTAAATTTATAATATAATCCAGTTTCAGATATTAAAAGTTATGAAGTCAACAATTAATTTCTTCAGATAAAGTCAACAGTTTAAAAATAATTTAAGTTTTCAATTTAGTTAAAAATTTCAGATTATCGTGAAGTCTCCCTAAATTTCCTGGAGGGAGACTTCAAGTCTCCCTGTTCTGAACCTCTAGCCTGAGGCCTGATTGTTACATAGTGTTTAGCATCACTTTAAGCTCTGTTTTAGATGGACAGCAAAAATTATTTTGTTAAAATTTCAATACTATAATGACCTTTTAATTGGTATTTAATATAAGTTTAATTTAAAAATATGTCACGTTTTCAAAAAGCAAAAAGTTATATTTTGTATGTTGTTGTTGTAACTGGATGTCTGGAACCCTGTTTACCTCTTAAAATAGTTATTATTGTTTATTACATGATCCTACCCTTATTCCATTCTATAATCCATTTCTATAAATTGTGATATTAAACATTTGTTTAATAACAGGAAATAGTGCCAGGTGACCTTTGACTTCCGGCTTGTCGTCTGCTTACATTCCATACGCTACATCTCAAAATACTATGGCTTCCAATATTTTCCAACAAACTATAATGAATGATGAGTTTGAAAAGTTATGTCATTAAATATACGCCATTATATATGCCAAAGAGTCTTTATTTATCTGGGACTATTTCTTTGCATGGCCAAACAATGCATAGTTACGTGAAACATCATCGCATGCCTTATAGAAGCCGATGTTAGTTTCGCGTACAATTTGTTGATTTAAATATGTTTTGTCAATGTTTTGGAATCATGTAATAAATAGAATCTACAACTGGTCCCCAGTTTATAGCGGAATTTACAAAACTTGTCCAGTAATTAGGTCTGGAACTCGCCAAAGGCTCGATCCAGACATAATTTACTGGACTCGTTTTGTAAATTCCGCTATAAACTGGGGACTCGTTGTAGATCCTCTATATATCTAACCTTTCAGGTGGTGGCTATCATAGAAAGAGTGCATTCTAGAGCTGCGAGTGGAAATATCAGGTTACACAAAGACAAGAATAGTAATACAGCCATGTTTGCCCCATCAGATCACAGATTGCCGAGAATATATGTAGCAATGAGTGGTTGTCCCAAAGGTGAGACATGTTGTGACTAATAAAAGGCACATTCTTTGTTTGAGGCCTTATATAAATAGTGATGTTTCCGGTAACGGAAGAAAATAAGTAGGGGCGGGTGGGTGGTCGGAAATTTTTTGTTTTTTGTATTTTATTTTTTGAAACATCAATATTATGGAATATATTCATTCTGAATATATGCCCCTGGCACAACAAGTGATAAGAGGACACAATGAGATAATTACTGTAGGCATTGGAAGGGATAATGGAGGCTTGGTAGTATTTTTAATAAAATATTATCAGGACATGGACTGGCCCATATACGCAAGGGTGTCGCCATCTTAAAACACTGTCTTCCAGTGTAAATAATGCAGATCGGCAACTGGTCACCGCAGTTTTGCTATGACTGAAGATCGATGAACGCGATATTTTTTGTTTATGGGGTAAACAAAATTAGTAGGGGCGTAGGTCTGGACAAGGGGCGGGCATGTTACTGGAAACATGGCATTTTTTTAAAGCCTTATTGTGAGAAGATATTATAACTTAAGTACTTGGAAGCCGCACGTATGGGTTGCTACATAAAACATATCAACTCAAAGTGATGTGAAACACTCCACTGGGGCAAACAGAGAATAACTTTTCTCAAAGCAGGTATTCTTATTAGTAATTTTGTATTAGTTTTCCAGCACACAACGTCATTATATAATACTAGAAGGTGACCCGACTTCGTCCGGGCTTTGACCTTGAATTGACCATTTTGAAGGTCAAGGTCAGGTGGGGTCAAACACCAACACCCCAAAAATGGTGGAAATCAGCCCAGCGGATACCGGGAAATCGGCCCAGCGGATACCGAGATACCCTATGCATCAAATTTCGTCCGTAAAAATCCGCCAGTTTAACCCGATTTGATTTCCACTCAAGTATATAAACGCGCCTCATATACACACGCTCATTAATTATCAAGTTTCAACGCAAAGAAAAATTACCATCGGTGTCCGAGATATCGCCAAGACGTCTGAAACAGTCAAATGCATCGGCCGGTTCAGCGTTAACGTGATCTAACGTTACGACCTCTAACGACGTCATAGAAGTTACGCATTGTTTTTATCCTGATGGAAGATAGTACCACTTCTTCTTGATAATTGAGGCAGATAACTAAAACGGATACATGTGCATTATATATCGTTGGAAAGAGGAAACACGAAAGATTCTCACAGTGTCATTATTATGACTGGCATTTTATTATTCGCGCTGTTTCGAATCGATTTGTAAGCACCGAACTCAAATGAAAGTCCCGTAACACAGCGTAAAAACAGATTTGACCTCGGCACGTGAAAAGTTGACCTCGGATCTGAAAATTAATATGTCTATGTCACCCCCCGGCCGATAATACCCCCACATACCAAGTTTCATCGAAATCGGTTTGGCCGTTTTCGAGTCCATCGATTACAGACAGATACACACACACACAGACCACACACACACACTTTTTACCATTTTTTCTTACATTCTTTAACAATTTTATAATTTTTAATGTGTTAAGCCAATGCATTCTCTTATATATGCGAGGCGACCTATGGTCGACTCGCATATATAAGAGAATGCATTGGCACAGGGCCGTTCTGTTGGGTAAAGGGTTAAGCCATGTATTGATTTCTTAATTGACCATATCTTACAGATTTCCTTGAGAGGGCAGACGACTATTCAACGACGTTGTTCATAGCCAGAATCACAGACTGGAAGGAGACATCTCTATTTGCTGAAGGGTAATGTGCATGCAAGCATATAAATTCAGAGACCAGCCTAAAGGGCGACATGGCTAATATCTTCTCCCTCAATTATGTCACTTCTCCTTATATTTATCGTTGGGAGTAGTGACTCCTCTCATATACCAGTATATATATGATCAAACAGAATATTCAAAGCGCATTTACTGATTTAATTAGTGTACTTACTCATAATAGTGGTATAATAAATGGGCTCTTGTCTTGTATTGGATAATAACGAACCAAAGCCGGACGCTTTGGGTCATATATGGACTATATCTGATTTTATGACGTCACCAATTATTATCTAATACGACACTGCTGTTTTGAATTTTCGCGCCCACTTTTGTCGCACAGTAGATCGGTGGGGTTTAAGCATTAATGTCGTAATCAGCTGTCAAGAGGCCAACACAAATCAGTGCAACATTCTCCTATTTATATAAACGTCATACAATCATTTATGTGTTTTGTTATTTATAAGGGCAAATAGCTTGTCTATAATGAATTTCTAAAAGGTCTACTTACTCTATTGGATCAAATTATCTGACCTATATAGCTCTCTGTCAGAGGCGGAGAGTTTTGCGAGGTGCCTCATCGTGACAGCCACAACACGATATACGTGTATCTCAAAGCTTTATTTTCCAATTGATGCACGGCAGTTGATCAATACTGCATGGTGCTGTAGAGACTATACTGTGCGAAAGGAAATAACATAATATTTAATATTGATTTATATTATTATCACAAGTCTGTATAGTACGTACATGCTTCTGTTAATCCATATATATCCTATTTTCTTGAATAGAATGAAATCACATACTTATGAACAAAGCAGAAGATACATTCAGTTCCACTCGAATTCGGTCAATGGGGAAACTTACATGATGACGTTGTTTGTCGACTGTCGTTGAAATCGACATGATGACATGTTATGAATGAAATGAACATTATGAAATGCGTAATGAGTATCTCAAGCGGAGAGCTCCCCCCAGCACGCCAAGTAATATAATGGTTAGGTCCAGTTCCACTCTCGTCAACATACATGTATATAACTATTTATAATTACCGACACAAAATATAAGCCGTATGCATGTGAATCTTATTTGGTGGGAATCTATAAAGTGATCTTGATAAGAATTGTTTTAGACACTACAGATACCCTCATGTGAGTGGTTTAGCTTTGGTTCGTTAATTACGCTAGCGTATGATCATATTACTATTGGACTATAGAAGGATAATGTAGGATGTAAATTGAACTTGAACAGTTATCATGAATTCTCCCCGATAACTGTCTACTTCTCCTTGATCTTCTCCTTGACTTTCCCAATTTCAAACCTCTAGGCTGGTTCCTGTATAATTGATAGGCTCAGAATAAAACTTAGGTACCTTGTATAAATATTATGTTATTATCATATTGTGGTAACATATTTAGGAGTTAACCCTTCTATGACTGGAGCTTCCTGAAAATTGCGAAAACCCTGTGCCAATACATTGGCCTAACAATATTTACCTTGACCTTGTAAGCTAGTGCATTCTCTTATATATGCTAGGCTCGCATATATAAGAGAACACACTGGCACAGGATCTTTAATGCTGCATCAGCACATCTTCTGTCATGAAAAGATTAAGCTAGCGCAGAGATGGCTCGTTTCAGCATTGGTTGCCATGGCAATTTTTCCAAAATAAAATCTTCTGTAAACAAAGCTACATCTTTTAGGCTATCCAAAGTTAGTAAATTGTTTATATGCTTGCCTATAAAATAATGGAAAATTACCGAAATATAGATCGTCGTATGTGTATCTTCGAAGCTACAGTGAAATGCGATTTTGCTATTTCACTGTAGTTATAATGCTCATAGAATGATATTCATCAACCTATTTCGATACCGGGAAAATTTCAAAAGCGAATATTATTATGTGTATTTTTGGAGTACAAACCACCATGTAGCTTTAACTTAATACAAACATTGCCACTAGTTTATTTTTTGGTATAAAATTCTCAATCGATGATTGTCAATATGTTGGAGTATATTTTGTGTTGGTGTTTAACCAGTATAGTAAAGTAGATGCATTCTAATGTTTTATCTGTTTCTTTATAGTGAGATAGCGAGAAGTCTTGGCGAGGCTGGTCAGATTGAGCCAGAAACAGAGGGAATGTTGATAGAGTATGATGTCGACTACCAGGAATTCCCAGAAGAGGTTTGTTTTATTTGTTTTTCTGTTTCTGTTCAGCGTTTTTAGCGGTAAGGCCACGCAAAGTCAAATTCCCGTTTTTCACGTCCTTGTGCATGGTCCCGAAACCCTGTGCATGCATTTTTTTTATTTGTGTTCAATCTGTTGGAAAATGTTTTTAATCGGAATGAAATCATTGTTGTACAATCTTAATACTGATAGCCACCTTAATCGGGCGAACATGTGGCTTAGCATGAATATTTACTATGGTCCTGTGTGACACACTAAAATCATGTTTGATGATTGGTCAACTGCCAATTGGGCCATGCGTTTCATATTCTATTACACAACATAACACGAATCAATGCGGTATGGTATAATATCCAAACTGCAGGCACAAATCTGAAGAACAAAATTTAGTTTGAGTTTGTAGAAATTAATAAGGAAAAAGTTATAAATATAATAATTGAATGTAGATTGAATGTGTTTTGAATTCGCGCAGTACTATTTTACGCTCAGTTTTGAATTCGCGCACCTATCTGCACGAATTCAAAACTGCCAAAATATTTTCGTAAAAGTCTTGGATCTGATATCAGACCGTTTCAGTGCTCAGTCATTTCTGAAGATACATGTGTATATTAAACACGATCACAGTGGATGTGTACATCGCTGTAATGGTTTTGAATTATTTATATTGGTTGACCGAAAGTAAACATAGACCTACGTGTATGGGCGTAATTGTCTATTCATTATCCCACATTTCGTAATGTATGTAACTCATCAACTTAAGTAACTCTCTTGTTTTCCCTGTGGTATATCTTAAATTCAGAGTCGTACTATTTTTCGCTCAGTTTTAAATTCGCACACTGGTGGATGCATGAAAAATAGTACTACACGAATAAGTAAGGTAGTGCAGTGGCTGTTGGAGCACATTTATTGTGAACCACATCGTTCAGAATATATCTATAAAATATTAATTTAATTTTCTATCTGTTTACATTCTTGTCCAGTCTGCTAACTGCTGATGTGTGTATATTTCAGGTACTGCAGTGTCTTCCTCAGGACTTGCCATGGAGGATACCCAAGGAGGAACTTTCATGGAGGAGGGACCTCAGGAAACAGTGCATATTTACTATTGATCCTGCCACCGCCCGTGATCTTGATGATGCCCTATCTATTGATGAGGTGGAACCAGGTATGTAGCATCCTCCACTCTAGATTAAAGAAATTGCATCAATTTTGCCAATTGACCATTTTTGACCCAAGTTCTGAGCTCTGCATTATGGTAGACAAAAGACTAACCCTTACTTTACTAAATGGATTCTTCTGTTCAGTTATAGAATGGTGAATAATGGTATATCAGGGTTCGTACAGAAATGAATAGTACTTGAATTTCGGACCTTGGAATCAATAGTCCTTGGATCCGATTTGAACCTTGAATATTGAGAAAGTACAGAACCCTGCCTGGCTCCTTTCCTATGCTTGTATAGCTTTGTAAATATCCGATCGGTACACATATTTACTAGTAAGCGGTAACAGTTGCTCTTCATTTCATCCAACATTCAGACTTTTGACTATACATTACCTGCCGGGAAAGTTTCCCTTCATAAATACTATTTTAAATATTCCCACTTTTTAAAATTATATATTAGAGAAATTTGCACTAGTCTCCCGATGCAGGAGGGTTCGATAATTTATCGCTTCAAGATTATTTTGAATAAAATAAAACCTTTTGTGTGACATCACATCAAATTTAATCTTGAACGTTCGCTCTAGCCTATTATACTTAGGGTACACCCACATGGTAGTATGCACTGGGTGATAGAACAGCTCTTGTTTGATTACAGATTCGTTTAGTTGTGCCAAAAACTTGACATAATAGTAGTCCATCTATCTGGCATCGATGTGTGCTGTGCATCAGGGACCAGCCTAGGGGGCGACGTGGGCGAAATAGTCGCCCTGTGTGGCCGCAAGTCTCCCTGAAATGACATCAGGGAGAAGTGGATGTCTCCCTGAAAAAAAAATAAAAAAAATAAAAAATAAAAGATTTTAGTTAAATTTTTAATCTCCCTGAAGAATTGGTGACTGGATGATCTACTGCTCAGCTTAACACTTCCAGTTTATCCTCACCCATGTAGAAAATCTATTGTGGACAATTATAACAGCTAAAACAATCAGTTCTAATGAATAGTTACTAGCGACAAATAGTCGCACTAACGTTCCACTTCTCCCTGGTAAGCCCTCACTTCTCCTTATTTTTCCAAGAGGGAGAAGTCACTTCTCCCTATATTTTGACCCTAGGCTGGTCCCTGCTGTGCATTATCTGTATTATATTTTGATCTCACACTTTATTTGGTCATGTATTTCAGGCACGTATGAAGTTGGTGTTCATATAGCCGATGTCGCATATTTCCTGAAAGAGGACACGCTTCTCGATAAAATGGCAGCTAATAGGGCAACCAGTGTCTACCTAGTCCAAAAGGTAATTACACAGGCTTAATAAGGTTAAACAGAATGAATGTTCTGTTTCTCAGTCACCTGCCTCCTCATAAAATTTGGCCGCTGAGTGCTTTTTATGGCTCACCGAAAAAAAATTAAAATATTAAATCACCCTACCGCTTGGCTTCATTATGTGATGTTAACAATCTGTCTGATACAAGACACATTTCAACTGGTATTTGATACATTCCTTTGTTATTTAAAAAGATAAAAACACAATAGAGTTCTCTTTTTCGTTTTTTTAAATTTATGTACTTGGGTTGTACAACATATTAAAACATTTGTCCATAAAATGCCACATTTTATGTCCATAAAATGCCACATTTTATGATGTGCGGGATAGCATCGCTAAATTCACTCTCTGGGGACCTCATTCTGCAAATGACAGACACACTATTTGTAGGCTTGCTGCCGAGGGAGATGTTGGTTCCAAAGGGAGACTATCCGCAATGATCCCATCAAGCACGGTCATTATTTATTTTATTATACCGAATAGACATGTCCCGCGAGATGTGACTAAAATGGTGTCTAGACACTTTCTTTTATCATCGAAGTCATTTTGGTGCTAAAAAATTGCTCTCTGTTTTCTTGTTACAGGTCATTCCAATGTTGCCGCGTATGCTGTGTGAACAGTTATGCAGCTTGAATCCAGATGAAGACAGACTCACGTTCTCTGTTATGTGGAAGATGAATGATAAGGGAGAGGTAAGAGGCCTAAGCAGAATGAGGTCATGCACAATGAGGCCTTGTGGGATTGCGTCACTAAATTAACCCTCTGGGGACCTCATTCTGCAAATGACAGACACAGAATTTGCAGGCTTGAATGTAGGCTGATAGAATTTGAAAGTAAAGGGTAAAATCAACAAACAAAAAGACACAAATACCAGCAGCAAGTAAATTATTTATCAGAAAATTCTAGGTTTGTTAGGCCATTCAAAATAATTATGTGTTCTCAGGCAGATCAGGGAGGGAGGGAGGCTATTTAATTTTATTCCTGATGTGACCACATGTTTACTCACTCCTGACTGGGCGTTACATGTATATGTTTATAAAGTGCTGGATTATGTCAATATATCAGTCATATTTCTAATCAAGTCATTGACTCATTGCCATATAAACCACATATAAACAGGATATGAAATACAAGCCATCGATTCAATTATTTATAGTGATATAGGGGGTAGCAGGAAGACAGCCTGATAGGGCTAGGCTAACCCCCAACAATATACAACATTACCTTTTATGTGTTACTTCCATTGTATTATTCATGTGTATATTGTAAATAAATTATCCTATCCTATCCTATCCACACACCCTACAAAGCAGACTAACGGGTTACAAGGTATATAGCTTCCTGAACGTTACGTAAAATGTTATACCTGTAACAAATAGAGCCATGTAATATATATTCGCAGTTGGGATATCATCGAGCTAAAAATAGATTGCGCATGCACCGGGAGTTAGGAAGCTTGCTGCATCCAGTATATCGAAGTCGCTCTATAGTATTTATGACCGTCACTTTGTTGGGAACTCACGTGAACATAACTTCAATGCTGAAGTTTACCCCAATATTATATAATTTAATTGATGTTCATGATACTTATACCTGTCATTAGGCTGTCATCGTCAATAAATATAATGATAAATTTACAATGAAAAACAGCTGTGAAAATTTGCATTCCAACACGTTGAATTAGGCACATCATCATTGTCTAAGAAAATACTTTGATAATCCTGTGTGTGATTTTTATCATTCTATTCCAGTTGACTATGGCTGCCGACTAGTTGACTACGAAATACCTTAGTCGTTTCAACACTAATTGTCTGAGTCTGTGTTAAACTAAAAATGAAATCTAAACTTTCTGTACCTTTGATTCACAATTAACATTTTTAAATGCCATAACATATTTAATATTACTTTCTTAATTAATTTTTCCAGATATTTGACGAGTGGTTTGGTCGCTCTGTGATATCATCCTGTGTGAAGCTCAGCTATGACCATGCTCAGGTAATTCTGTTATTTGGTTACTCACAATACAATTACTTCATCATAATATGGTCAAGTAGCTCTAACCAATTATATTAAATTCATATACAGGTTGACTCTTTTTTTGCATTTCCTCCATGTGGACCGTGACGTGATCGATGTGACATCAAATTTCCTTGGTACACATATAGTATGATTATATATACCAATGCCATGTATATGTAGTACAGTACAGTCGATTTCGGTTAATAGAATATGCTCGGTGCAGCAATTTATTATTTGAATAGCCGATTATTTGATTAGACGAATTTGCACCAAAACGTTGTAATTTCGAGTTGACGATTTCGTAATTTCGTAATTTCGAGTTGTACCACTGACTTGACCGATGTTTGTTTGATATAAAGACTTTTAAATACCTGTTATTAAATGTGTATTTACTCCATAATATTGTTCTCTTTATTGATTGTTTCATGTAATATTAAAATATTTGTAATACCATTGTCAGATTGTGTGTTTGTTGTTACTTTTTACCGAGGGAAAATTGTAAAAACATCGATCGATAAAAGCACGTGTTCAATGTTTACATTGAAGGACTGGTTAGAGTTATTCACCTTTGATCGATTGACTGGTTAGAGTTATTCACCTTTGATTGATAGAAGCACATATAGTGATTGAGGAAGACCATTTATATAGAACATGATTTTATTTATTTTAAAACATATAACGGATAAAAATTAAATAACAGTGACAATATAAACAGTAATATAATAAAGTGTTCATGGTATCCACGACGCAAATTCGGTTATTTTGCATTGGCGTTGGCGTTTAGAAATCAGAGACTGGAATAGGTTCTCGATTTTGTAAAAGGCTGCCCAGTCCATTTCGTCCTTCTCCTCGAGGTTTTCTTCTAAGAACTGCCGAATATCGCTGAACCCCTGTGTACACTGCATCGGCATGATGGGGACCTTGTATTCATCGTCGTCGTCGGAGTCGTCATTGTCGTCGGTGTTTGCTTTTACTTCGTCGGCGATTTCTTGGTCGGTGGGTAGACCGTAGCATTCAACTTCTTCGTCGGTGGTGATGAACTCTACGAGAGCTTCAGTTGAGATGCTGTCGGGAATGGTGCCGATGTCGGAGAGAGGGTCAATTGTCGTATCAGGCTGGTCGTCGTTATCGTCGTTGTCCTTCTTTTTGAATCCTCCCTTAGCGAAGCAGTTCTTGATTGTGTTGGGCTTCACGTCGTTCCAGCTGCTGTTCAGGAGATGCATTGACTCTAGGAGATCCAGTTTCTTTATTATCTGCCCGGCTGTAGTGGTGTCGTCGTTATCGATTTCGGAGATGACTTTCCTGACGATCTTCTTCCGATAGAACACCTTCAGATTGGCTTCAAACTTATCAGCCAGGGAGAGGTCGTTGCGCTTTCGTTTCGAGTTCATAATGACTGAGTAATTATGACTGGTGTACCCACAGCATAGCATTTATAATAGCCCTGGTTTTGTTTTTACAAGTGACACGTTAATTTGCCCTTTGTTAGCGGGTGTACTCAAACAAATACTTAAACAAACACGCTGTCATCATTAATGGGACAATCCTTTCTTCGCGGCATAGAGTGTGAAACGAACAAAACAGTTTGTACAGTCTAATTCTTTATGCATGTTCAGACATCAAATACAAAAGAACCGAGTCGCTAACATGTGTCTGTCCAACTACAGTACTGGCTTTTGTTAAACATGCAATTAGTCGCTATTGTAATGTTGTTCATCCTCTACGTGGACAACGGATCACGAATAAAGCGTCGGGTTTATTGATATAAACTATAGACTATAGATGCGGGATTTACCCGCACTGCTTACAAAATTTAATATTGTCATTTATGGCGTGAATTATTAGCCCCCTAAATCACCTTATCATCATCATCATGGCGTGAATTATGGGAATGTTGGGCAATAAAACAACAAGACAAGTGTTATTATAATATTTTAATATTCACATTTAATTGAAAAATCACTTTCTTATAGTAACTTATGACCGTAAAGCACTCGCTTTTGAAACGTTTTATGTCACCCATTTTCGATCTAATACGATTGTCTGCGGTTTCTTGACATAAACTATAATATTTTGGATGAAATACCTTCAACTGAGTTCTAGAATGCACGAAAATACCGACTTTCAGAGCACATTTTTGCGAATTTTCTATTCTATTAAGCGATAGTCCCATCGGGAGTCTATTCGAATAAGCAATTAAAAAATACAGATGTACTATTAAAATGGTTTTGGAATCCGAAATATTATTATAATAAACGAATTATTTGATTAACCGTTATTCGATTAATTGGAATTGACTGTACTTCACTCCCTTCTTTTTTTGGTCATTGTAGCAAATACCAATGTTCGACTTGATAATTATTCTTTCTTCCTGCACTCATCGCCCTCTTAGACCAGAATATTTTTGGATCTAACATGTTGTCCCTGTCAGCTAAATTTCTTATTCCGAGGAAAAGATTTAATAAAAACCTTTGAGGTTTGTTTGTCTTAACCCAGTTTTTGAACATTTGTTGTTTATATTCAAATATTTACATAGCCCGTCTGTGTTACACTATATCCTGTTTGGTGATTGGTCAACTGCCAATTGGGTCACCCATTTTATATCCCAATAGCACAAAGAGTGTTACACGAACACGACATCACAAATTGTTGACCTAATTTTACCGTATCACTAAAATCTGTCAGCAGAATAATTGGGCATGCTTATCAAAGTTCAGCCGAATTGCATCTGAAGCCAGTTATTTATTTCAATCACATTATCATTGCGAAGTGCTTGGAAATCTTATATGGGGCTGGATGACATAATGTGCTGCGTGGGCAGATTTTGTGAAAATAAATAGGAATACATTCAATTCTTAATTGTTTGTATGTGTTGATGTTATGTTCTAAAATAATAAAATATTGTTACACTAAAACCTTCTGTTTGTGGTCTCAGTTTTCCCATTGTCAATTATTTTTTGCAGGGTTTCATAGAAGAACCAGACAGAGTATGGTCCACAGAAGAGCTGCCACGCATATCTAGTCCATTCACTGAAGGTGATATCAAAAAGAGGGTTCTTAATCTACATAAGGTGTGTCCGATTTAAAATCCCAAAAATACTATTTCGTCGGCTTCAGGGGTGAAAAATAATTGATTTGAGTCAGGAACCCACCCTTCAAAGCTCAGAGCTATTAGAATTTTATTTTTGGAATATATTTATTTTGTACACCTCGAATTCCATATATGCTGATGCCCATTCGAACTGGGATTGTCCAGCATGTGTCATCGCATATTGTAAACAAAGATGTTCTTTAACGTATAATCCGCACGGTATTATAACTTGTCTATGTCCATGCATAAAACGTGATTACAAGGGTAGTTAACTCATTCACTCTGTTAGAGTTTTTAATCTTTATTAAGGCAGTGAAGAGTTGGCTAATTTAAAAAAAATAAATTATTTGTGGTTTTAAATATACATAGCACCGGGTCCAGGCAACAGGCAAGCCTACAATGCTATACCTTCCTCTGTCGAGTATTAAACCAGAAAATGTAGAGTCAACTGTCATGCATATATACTCATTTAATCTTATATAAAAATGGCATTGTACTACCAGTATATGCCAGGGTTTTTACCTAAAATTATATAATGCCTTTGACTATTCACTATTGTTATTGTTGTCTATAAACTGATACCTCTCCGTTCTACTATGTTATCCTGAATTTCAATTGTCTGGAGTACATAATTACTAATTGTAATAAAAGCATAAGGATAAGCTAATAATAAATGTAGTCATCTACTTCATGTTCTATGTCCACAAGTCACTTTTCACACATTACACATAATGTTAGAGCTCAATGTTTTGGTGACCTCTAGTTTACTTACCTTCTTCTTTATAATTCTATTCATTGCTCAGCAAAAAATTAACTCCTTCCCAAGTTGAGCCAAAGTGTTATTGACTTAGAATTTGACTGCATTTTGGCATTGAAATTAGCGGCATATCAGATATTCTTTGTAAGCTCAAATTGTTATTGTATTTTGCGGTAGTACAATTCGAAATGGATAAAGGGCGTATTTTGCCACCCCCTAGCAATGCTCTTGTTAAAAAAAGCCAACAACCAAAAAACCATGTTTTACAGAGACATGCATCAGAAAATTAGTAATATGTTGGTAAACTAATGAACATTTATTACTTGTCGATTGAATTATCAGAAGTGAGTTTGAATTCCAGATTGCTAAATGTTTGCGGCAGTATAGATTTGACAATGGAGCTCTGAGACTTGACCAAGTAAAGATGCAGTTCTGTTTGAGTTCCGAGACGGGTCTTCCAAATGGGTACAGTGTGTATCGCCAGAGAGATAGCAACAGGTCAGTCACAATGAATAATTTGAACTAATTAGGACAGAAATTTCACCAGTTTAGAATGTTAAATACATTTTTGATCGAAAATCTATATTTTAAAACATTCTGTGCTGGGTTTATCTCCCCCATGACATGATAAGACTGCTGCCACTGCAACATTTTACCCACATTTTGTGGACTTCCGCGATATTATTATATATGCTACTAGTCAGTCTGATAAATATCCAGACTCCATCTCATTACTTTCATCTACGTCTGATGACTGATGGCATTCTAACTGATATCAGAGATGAAGGGGGATCCCTGTTTTGTGAATATTCATTAACCCTTTACCCAACAAACCGGCCAAAACCGGCCAAATAAAGCTTCAACAGCCTAAAATATCTTCGGTCTGTCTCAATAGAACCATACACATATGGATATCATTGGAACCGGCTCATTGACCACATTGTGATGGTTATAGTTATGCCCTGTGCCAATGCATTCTCTTAGATATGCGAGTCGACCATAGGTCGCCTCGCATATATAAGAGAATGCATTGGCCTAAAAAAATCTTTTTTTAACACTTTTTACCATTTTTTCTTACATTCTTTAACAATTTTATAATTTTTAATGTGTTAAGCCAATGCATTCTCTTATATATGTGAGGCGACCTATGGTCGACTCGCATATATAAGAGAATGCATTGGCACAGGGCCCTTCTGTTGGGTAAAGGGTTAATATTCATGAAGGCAATGTTTATACACAGTAGTAGTATGCTTTATTCTCTCATCCAAATAAACACATGAAAATTACATGTAATGGATATTGAGAAACAGAGTTATATACAATAGTCATATAACATGATTATAATTCAAAAGATAATATATACATGTAACCCCGGATCTATAGATCTACACGCCTGAGGTCATGTAAACATGCAAGATTAGTCACTCTTCCTCCAACCAATTTCGTGCAATAAAATGCATGTTTCAAGGTTTGCTTCACTTTGCATGTAGAATACAACGCAATGAAGATATATCGATTAGCATGCTATAATAAATATTATTGAGCTGTACCACGGTCATGTTGCATCATCTCCTTATTTAGAATACGCGTGTGACAATAATGATTCGATTACTCTAAGTTGTAATGATCCTTATTTGGCACGTGACCTAATATTCATATGTTAGCTGAGGTTAGGAGAAAATACTAACTAGATTTAACCAGTTTTGAATATCTTTGCAAATATGATTCTTGTAAACTTGTTCTGTCTGACCATTCCCCAATTATGAAGAAACATACGTTAGTTTTTATTTTGAACATACGGCATTTGGTCAGTTAAGATACGTGACACTAACATGTATTTTATTTGATAACATCATGAGATTGCAGTCAAATACCGCTGGTGTGGCTTCTATGAATAATTGAATTTGCAGGAAGCTATTCATTGGTCAAGAAAAGCATCATTCACTGTGCATTGGCTCAATTTCTCCCATTTGAAATAATTTTAGCCATGAGAGTCTTTAGATATTGTTAGGGATAGCAGGAGAGAGAGAGCAGAGGAGAGAGATAGTTTTGGGGATAACAGGAGGCAGAGAGAGAGTGAGGGGGTGGAGAAACTAGAAGACAAGAGGTGGGCAGATGAAGTCGCGAGATGATGACAGTGGTGCAGAGTTTTAAATAATTGGGTTGCTGCGTGATAAAAATGATGCTCGTCTATAGTAATCTTCATGCGTCGGGCACCATGGGAGGGGGTCAATCACAATGGCTGTTAACTGGTTACATTCGTCAAAAAGAAAGTTGTCAACAAGACTACTGCTCTAATTCCTCTTTTTGTCAATATGATTTTAGTGAGGGAATAATTGTTCTAAATGAATGCCATACAGTAATTCCCTAAATAATCAACTCCTTAACCACAGCATAATTATGTGCAATTTTTCAGGATTTAGTCAGAAATATGGCTTGTTGCCATTCGTGAGAGCTTTCCGATGAATGGCAACAAGCCATATTTCCGACTAAATCCTGAAAAATTACCCATAATTCTGCAGTGGTTAAGGAGTCAATTATTTAGGCATTACTGTAGCTTTAAATTAGGTCTCCTCTTGTGTCACGTTATGACCATTCTGTTGAAAGCAGCATTAAACCACAATTAACTCTCACATTCTCTGTTTATGTTATACTCTCTCAAATACTTTTAGGTCTGGTTCAAATATTTGAGTAGGCTTCTCTATTCCAATGGTTCTTTATTAGGCCAATATAGAAACATTGCTTGATTTACATCCCCCGGCCTCCCGACCCTATTTTTAGTCCTCTCCTCAATTGTTTTTTTATTTGGATATCTTTAGTGTAACTTTTTTTTCATGTCTTATCCATCAAATTACATTTCATTGACCCATTAATTTGTTTATTTTGATCAAATTGGACAATCTAAATCACCTTGTATTATATAAGATAGGATACTGCTTCAATATCTAGAACTGTTCATGACCATTTATGTTAGGAAGAATAAAATATAATTTTTTTTATTTTCTCTCCTTCCCACATTTTTCTGAAAGAGTTGGATGTAAATTTATTGATATTGGCCTTACGAATGTTCTCTATTCCGAAGGTTCTTTATTTCATAGATTTTCTATTCTGAAGGTTCGCTATTCTGAAGGTTCGCTATTCCTAAAGTTTTTTTTCTATTATGGGCGTTATTTATTCAAAAATGAATCAAAATTTACATTGCCCCCAAAAACCACGTATGGAATGAACAATACTATTACTCTAGTATTCCCATATAGTACATTTAGTACATGCTCATGTTATTTGATCACCCTAACAGAGTGTTTCACATCACTTATAGTACATTTAGTACATGCTCATGTTATTTGATCACCCTAACAGAGTGTTTCACATCACTTATAGTACATTTAGTACATGCTCATGTTATTTGATCACCCTAATGGAGTGTTTCACATCACTTATAGTACATTTAGTACATGCTCATGTTATTTGATCACCCTAACAGAGTGTTTCACATCACTTATAGTACATGCTCATGTTATTTGATCACCCTAACAGAGTGTTTCACATCACTTATAGTACATTTAGTACATGCTCATGTTATTTGATCACCCTAATGGAGTGTTTCACATCACTTATAGTACATTTAGTACATGCTCATGTTATTTGATCACCCTAACAGAGTGTTTCACATCACTTATAGTACATTTAGTACATGCTCATGTTATTTGATCACCCTAACAGAGTGTTTCACATCACTTATAGTGATCATTTAGTACATGCTCATGTTATTTGATCACCCTAACAGAGTGTTTCACATCACTTATAGTGATCATTTAGTACATGCTCATGTTATTTGATCACCCTAACAGAGTGTTTCACATCACTTATAGTACATTTAGTACATGCTCATGTTATTTGATCACCCTAACAGAGTGTTTCACATCACATATAGTGATCATTTAGTACATGCTCATGTTATTTGATCACCCTAACAGAGTGTTTCACATCACTTATAGTACATTTAGTACATGCTCATGTTATTTGATCACCCTAACAGAGTGTTTCACATCACTTATAGTACATTTAGTACATGCTCATGTTATTTGATCACCCTAACAGAGTGTTTCACATCACTTATAGTACATTTAGTACATGCTCATGTTATTTGATCACCCTAACAGAGTGTTTCACATCACTTATAGTACTTTTAGTACATGCTCATGTTATTTGATCACCCTAACAGAGTGTTTCACATCACTTATAGTGATCATTATTCTCTCTCTGTATTTGCAGGCTAGTTGAGGAATTCATGTTATTAGCAAACATGGCTGTTGCTCATAAAATAAAATCATCATTTGAGGACCTGTCATTACTGCGACGGCATTCCCCTCCACAAACCAAAATGGTTGAGGAATTGGTAAGGTTCACTTAATAATAAAATCTCAGAGCTTTAAGGTTCACTTAATGATAAAATCTCAGAGCTTTAAGGTTCACTTAATGAGAAAATCTCAGAGCTTTAAGGTTCACTTAATGATAAATTCTCAGAGCTTTAAGGTTCACTTAATAATAAAATCTCAGAGCTTTAAGGTTCACTTAATAATAAATTCTCAGAGCTTTAAACACACTGAGTAATTATTTTATGTGTATTATTTTGAGTTATCGAAAACATTTCAAATGTTTCAAGCAAAATTTAGATTAGTTTGATTCCCCGGCAATTCCGCGTAGAAAAAAAACTAGCATTGAGCTATTTTATTGAAATTTTAGTTTTGTTGAGAAATGACTTGAAGATCGATTGGGGTCATTGGATTTTGACCGGCAGAGTAATTAACCCTTTGAGTGCCAGGTCCGATTTTTGTATCAACCCATATACCCTGTGCCAATGCATTCTCTTATATATGCGAGTCGACCATAGGTCGCCTCGCATATATAAGAGAATGCATTGGCTTAACATTTTTATTTTTTTATTATTTTTTTTTACAGTTTTTTTACAATTTTAATATATTTTATTATATTCTATAACAGACTTATTGTGTAGGTTTAGGGCCGATAATATCGGCCCCTGGCACTCAAAGGGTTAAAGTGTGTAAATCCTGAACTATGTTTAGTTACTCTGACGATCAGAACCAATGACCCCAATCGATCTTAAAAGTCATTCCTTATAATCAGATACCAGTACATTTTAATAGAACATTAATAACATGAACAACTTTTTAAAACTACCAAAACAATTGTAAGTAACATATTGTTCAAATTCCAACACAGTCTCCCAATAACAACAGGGAGCATGTGCACATGATCAGCTTGAAGTGACGTAGGCGGTTCATCACTTTTTATGAAAGTGGCTGCAGTTATTGTTTGAGTAATATCGGAAACATTCGTGTAAACCATATGGCGATTTATACTGATTCTTGTGGGTGCTAATTATGTGACTGTAGAATGTGTGTGATTATTTCCTGATGTATGGCTAGACTATTGTTTATAACATGAAAATAAGAAGACTGACAAATTGACAAGTTTCGAAAACTTAGACTAGCTAATAAAATTGCTTTAGTCCAATAATATACCACAGAATAAGTCCAATGAAAACGTAACAATTAAAATTGGAAAAGATCATAGCGTTGAAAAATATTCTCAAAAACAGATTTAGAATATAATATATGAATAAACTCTGCATCAGCGATGTTTCTTGCTAAATCAGTGAAATCACTGTAAACAATAATATTTACATAACAGTGGTTTTAACAGGTGAAATTTTATTATTGGAGAATTATTTATAATGATAATAAGAACAAAGTCAATCCCATGACCTTCTTGTTGATGATGGAGTTATAGTTTCTTACATATATCTACCCATCGTGAATGCCTTGTGTCCCTTTAACAAATAGGCTGAGAAGTATCTGATTATTTTTAGAGATGGGAGATATGGTTTGTGTCGTGATATGATATGTATCTTGATATATGGTTCAAGATACAAATATGTGTCTAGATATGGTTAGTGTTCCAGATCATATGCTGAAATTGTGATAATTGAATTTGAGAACCATTTTATCACATAATCAAATTTTAGCACAAAAAAATAACGATCTCAAAACAGCTGTTGTAAAGACACCTTCAATAAAAAATATAGTTCCATTTTAAATGTCTCTTTATGTTGACAAAATTGTTCAACCACCCTTATCACCAGACCTGTTTAATCTCCCGGATCGTGCGGGAGACTACCGGTTTGAGGCCTCATCTCCCGCACTCCCGGATTAAGCTTGTAATCTCACGGTTTCAATCAAATGAACAACAACAAAAAATTTAATGTCAAAATTCTCAGAACGCGGAAGTGTTTTCAATTGAAACCACATGTGAACGAGATTTGCCGAGATCAGGTGTGGCCTGCCTCGGGCATTAATTAGACTGCTTTTTTATCGCGACTAATAAATCGCACTCTTTCAAAAGAACTTAATTGAATGCATGGCAGTTTGTTTTCTTTGGGGGATCAATAATTACTATAAGCACCCAAACATGGCATGTTAGTAATAAATGCACACACTATATATACTGGGGTTGGGTTTATTTCCGCAATAAATCATTCTAGTTTACTAGTTCTGGTGTTAAATTTAGAAATGTCTGGTATTTTAATTCTGCGAAACGCTACCGAAATGACAGTGACAAAGTTGTTGATAGTCCATCGAAACTACGCCCATATGACTGCAAATATAGGGATTTGTGGGCCGAAGAATTTTCTTGGTTTTAAATGTTATAACGCTATACATTGATATTATGAAATAAATAATCAAAGAAAAAAATATTCAATTTTTTTTATTTGAATAAATACATTCAAGTGTGATCAGAAATGTGCATTTACATTAATTCATCCTTTGAAAAGTGAAGATTAATTACATTTAACTGCTTTAAAATCACTACCCACAATTTTTCAAAGGAAGAAATAGTGAAAATGTAACTTTTTGGCTGCAATTTGTAATCTCCCTGACAAGACCCAAATCTCCATGACTGAAGGGGCAGAATCTCACTGACAGATTTTTAGGCATTAAACAGGTCTGTTTATCACACATGTTTATCTCACAGTCAACACTAAATAACCCAACACAAATTGAATGTCATAATTATAATCTAATTAACATATTAATAAAGTTCCGGCATTGACATCAATATCATTGCGCAAAGTTCTGATAGTGCCGATAATACACGCGTGTCTTACTAAAAGTATGAGGCCGGGTTTAGGGGCTAATTATGTGATAAATATGTTTGGGAAGATTCAAGATTAGCTTCGAATAGATGAAGATTTGATATTTCTCTTTAATAATGCTGCATATAAGTTTGTTATCTTAACCCTTTACCCAACAGAAGGGCCCTGTGCCAATGCATTCTCTTATATATGCGAGTCGACCATAGGTCGCCTCGCATATATAAGAGAATGCATTGGCTTAACACATTAAAAATTATAAAATTGTTAAAGAATGTAAGAAAAAATGGTAAAAAAAAATTTTTTTTAGGCCAATGCATTCTCTTATATATGCGAGGCGACCTATGGTCGACTCGCATATATAAGAGAATGCATTGGCACAGGGCATTACTGTAACTATCACAATGTGGTCAAGGAGCCGGTTACAATGATATCCATATTTGTATGGTTCTATTGAGACAGACCGAAGATATTTTAGGCTGTTGAAGCTTTATTTGGCCGGTTTTGGCCGAAAGGGATAACCGACGATGTGAATGGAAATTGTGGGAAACAATGGTTGATAGATCGAACGTTTCATCATAAATGTGAATTCCAGTGTACTGAAATAAAATTCAATAAAATGACTTGAGGTTACATTACACAATACCAAGAAAGCCTAAAAACTGCTATTGTTCACAGTCAAAAAGAGTAATTAGGAATATCACAATACATAATATTATATAGTCCGATATGATACATGTATCTCAGCTTCCGTATCTCGTTTCACCAGTACGCATGTTGTATCTCCCATCCCTAGTCCACTTTCCTAGTTGTCAGGTTAACCTTTCATGATGGGATCTGCGCTGGTGCAGCATTAAAGATCGTGTGCCAGTGCATCCTCTTATATATGTGAGTCTCCCATAGGGAGCCTCACATATATAGGGAATGCACTGGCTTACAATGTGAAGGTAAATATTGTTAGGCCAATGCAGTGGCCAATGTATTCTCTTATGTATGCAGGGCTCCCCATGGGAGACTCGCATATATATTGGCATTGGCACAGGGTTCTCGCTAAATTTCAGGTGGCTCTAACCATGAAAGGGTTAACATTCACTGAGTAACACAGGTTGTAATTTCCATCCATAATTATTGCAGGAAGCTTTATGTGTTGGACTTGGAGTTCCTCTAGACTTCAGTAGTGCTGGTGCCATTCAGGAATCGCTTCAGCAATATTACGGTGATGACGATCACACGCGAGCCAGGCTTCAAGTGCTCACTAGTCTCTGTTCAAAACCAATGCAGGTAAATATGACCAGGCCTGTACCATCTGTTGTCGCTCCTATTTCCTGAACATCCCTCCAGATGAATAATAGACCCTTCCGATATATATTTTTATGACTGACTGGGAGAATCCATTTAGTATAGAAAAGGTTAATGAAAGAAATAGAGCTGTGTGACATATGCAGAATGTGTATAAAATGTGTTTCATTTTATTAAATATTCTTTGTTTTAAAATTGATATAATGAATAAATGAAATTGCAAATCGTTTTGTGCTTATTAAATTCGACTGAAATGGGGAGACAGGTGACTTTGATTGACCTTCTTCCGTACCATTTTCGATCTCTCGAAAACTATGATAACTCAATATAAACAAATTGTCCTCTGGAAAACGAGTTATCAAGTTTGATGCCTTGACCACTGATGCAATGTAATGTCAATGGCCTGTCATTAGTGTAAATACCTTGGCTCAATTTGGCCATGAAATTCGCATTTATTAACATAATGTAATTTATGCATACCCAAGATAAAATTGATGCAACATCATGTTTATCCCCTAAATTTATTTACAAATTGTTTGCTATCACCAGACTTTGAATTTATCAACAGATACTGGTCCACATTCGACTAAGCCAAACAAAGAACTGTTGAATATTTTCACTTTTTGTAGCACTTTAATATCAACCTTTGCTCATTTTATATTCATATTTTTTTCTTTCTACATTCAGCTTGCTAAATATTTTTGCACAGGGTGCATACAAGATGAAGAGATGTATCGCCATTTCGCTCTAAATGTCCCGTTATACACACATTTTACATCACCAATCAGAAGATTCGCTGATTGCATGGTTCATAGATTCTTAGCCGCTAGCCTTGGTAAGTCTGAGTATACGCCTAAAATATTAATCTACATTCTGTGATGGTAAGGTAAGGAGAATATCTAGTGGTTTTGAGTGGATACCGACTATTATCTGATAAGTGACAGAGACAAATCTTTATTTTTGCGAGATCGCTGCAAACTGCGGGCTAAAACAGAGATGTATCTCAGTCAAGATGGAATTTTTTTTAAACACGTTCACTACCGACCCATTCAATTACATGCAAAAAGTATGAGATAACTCGTAGTCGACAGTGACCATGTTAATACACTAAAAAACACTAGATTTTCTTTTTATTATGCAAGTTTCAAAAGAAATTCACCATTGAGAACAATTAATTTTCTCATTTCTCAGTTTTACGTTACTGCCTTCCACACAGAAACATACAGTAATGCTCTAATTAATCGACCTCTTAACCAAAGCAGAATTATGGGTAACTTTTCAGGATTTAGTTGGAAATATGGCTTGTTGCCATTCATCGGAAAGCTCTCGGGGAGAGCTTTCCGATGAATGGCAACAAGCCATATTTCCGACTAAATCCTGAAAAGTTACCCATAATTCTGCTTTGGTTAAGAGGTCGATTAATTAGAGCATTACTGTACTTCCTCTATTATTAATCCATTCATTTCACCATATTTATTTGAATTTCAACACAGAAACAAGTTTTATCATGAATATGTTAATAACAATAAGGATCTCTATCTATTCTGGAGGATTTTTAAATATTTGTGGCATACATGTAAGTGAATTGATTGCACACAAAAATTTGCCTTTTGTGGGCTTTTCCTAAGTTTTTAATTCGCTACTTCAATGACATTTATGAGTTCAAGCAAACTTATTAGTATTAATGAAGTGGGCAAACTGGAATGCAGCTTAGAGCAAAATAGTTTGTTGTTTCTGTTAAAAATTACAATTAACAGGGCTGGATACCTAACACACCAAAGTGTGGTGACACTGACCCCATCAGCGTCATTAGTAATGGTACAACACATACTTATCATCCTATGATTATTGTAATATTAAATCACAGCATGTGTGGTTTGCTCCAATACGTGTCACATACGGTCATATTATTTATTAACCCTTTACCCAACAGAAGGGCCCTGTGCCAATGCATTCTCTTATATATGCGAGTCGACCATAGGTCGCCTCGCATATATAAGAGAATGCATTGGCTTAACACATTAAAAATTATAAAATTGTTAAAGAATGTAAGAAAAAATGGTAAAAAGTGTTAAAAAAAGATTTTTTTTAGGCCAATGCATTCTCTTATATATGCGAGGCGACCTATGGTCGACTCGCATATATAAGAGAATGCATTGGCACAGGGTATAACTGTAACTATCACAATGTGGTCAAGGAGCCGGTTCCAATGATATCCATATTTGTATGGTTCTATTGAGACAGACCGAAGATATTTTAGGCTGTTGAAGCTTTATTTGGCCGGTTTTGGCCGGTTTGTTGGGTAAAGGGTTAAATTACTCTTGACAGGGTATTGTTCGAAACCATCAAAATCGTCCCTTGAGGTACAGAAACAAGCTGATGTTTGCAATGTAAGGAAAGCTAACTCTAAAAAAGTCCAAGAGAGGAGCCAAGAACTCTTCTTTTCAGTGTTTGTCAAGGTAAATATCATAACGAGCTCAAGCCTGGATATAGTGTGTCTGACTTTTATAAAATGAGGTCCCCAGAGGGTGAATTTAGTGATGCTACCCCGCAAACTGGGACAGAATCACAAAATTTACCCCCTGGGGACCTCATTCTGATTAGGCATCATCGTCTGGGAAATATCTATACTAGTAGTCTCAAATTAAAATTGTTTTTAGTTACTTTTTCCCTGCTGTTCAGTTTCTATATCCCCTAATTTGCAAAAGATAAATTGCATAATCGAGGTGACTAATGAGTGAACATCACCAAATCGCCAAATAATATTTAAAAGCGATCTTGATATTTAATTTTTTATTTTTGGTGCACACCCAACAAAGCATTTCCACCTCTGTGTCGACTAACTCTAGGTCTAATTTCAGTTTCCTGTGGACCAAGTCTGAGTTTAGTGTGCCTGTCATTTGCAGAATGAGGTCCCCAGAGGGTGAATTTAGTGATGCTATCCCAAATAGTGGGCTAGCATCACTAAATTCACCCTCTGGGGACCTCATTCTGCTTAGACCTCATCTTCTCTGGAAAGTTTCTTTATTATCAAACTTCTATATATTTTTTTAGTTTAATTTCTTTATATCCCCAGATTGGCAGACGACACATTGCATAATGGGTGTACATCACAATATTCAATCATTTGGGAACTTCAATCTGAGTCTGTCTCCCATAGCAGATGAGGTCATGCAGATTGAGGTCCCCAGTGGGCTAGCATCACTAAATTTACCCTCTGTGGACCTCATTCTGCAAATGACACACACTATAATCAGGCTTGCTGTGGCCATTTTTTCCCAGACAGATGTCCATGAAAAGCTACAGTAACGCTCTAAGTAATCGACTCCTTAACCACAGCAGAATTATGGGTAACTTTTCAGGATTTAGTCGGAAATATGGTTTGTTGCCATTCATCGGAAAGCTCTCGGTAATTCTGCTGTGGTTTAGGAGTCGATTACTCAGAGCATTACTGTAATTGATTATTAGTATTTAATACATGTTTGAACATACTTAACAGTAACAGTAATGAATCGCAAATCTCAATCGAGGCAATCAGGTCTGTTCGATCTCACTTCCATGTATGTTTGCAGGGACCAGCATTAGTGACATCTGCTCCCTAAATGTGCCACTTTTCCCTATTTTGGTTCCAGGGAGAAGTGACCTCTCTCATATACCAGTATGCATATCGCCCAACAGCATATTTAAAGTATATTTACTCATTATAATAGGGTTCTTACTAGCTATAATGGTTTTATAATCAGGCTCTTGTGTTGCATAATGCATAATCGATCATAGGGCGATGATGGGGTGTAAATTGAACTTATAACCAGACTGGGAGAAGTGACTTCTCCCAAATTTAAACCACTGGACTGGTCCCTGCATGTTTGTATACAAAAACGTACTGCAATTATTTTTGTACTGATTAAAATATTTCCTGACAGATTGAACGAAAATTAAATGGTTGCATGTGCTGTGGTTTCCGGACCTATGGACGCAGACCTGACAAATGGAAAATTGAAATTGCGTAATAGCATGAAATTTAAGAAAGTCTTATTAGGTGGCTTGCATTTAAGATGCATTTAAGATGCTCTGTCTCTTCCCAGAAACATTTTATATAGATTCTGGTTATAAAATAATTAATATGAATCGAAGACACCTCTCTGGAAAAGTCTCTTATCAATTAATATAAATTTATTATCACATCCGCGGGATAGGTTTAGGGATCATGTTTGGAACAGAAATCTGCGTGAAAACACTTAGGAGCATACTAGGAGCATACCAAAACATACCAAGAAGGATAACTATCTTGTTAGGTCCCTCAGTCACGTCAAATTGCATTTAAAGGGTGTACTGTAGGTCGCCTCGCATATATAAGAGAATGCATTGGCCTAACAATATTTAACATTTTTTAGGACATAAAATAAAAAACATCCATTACCCTGCAGGGATCCCCACACATATATAGAAGCATATAGAAGAGTGTCGTCTGCTCATGTTTGTCGGGGGCTCTGTATGGGTGAAATTATAAAATTGTTTAAGAATACAAGAAAAAATTTGTAAAATTGTAAAAAATTGTTAGGCCAATGCATTCTCTTATATATGCGAGGCGACCTATGGTCGACTCGCATATATAAGAGAATGCATTGGCACAGGGTAAAAAAATCCCGACTTACGACTGGATTTGATATGGCGGGTCACATTTATGGGACCATCTTCTTTTATACTCAACAGAATATATACAATAAATGAATGAATTTGAGCCATGGATTCATTTTCGTTATATTTACATACACCTAATATCTCTTCCGATTTCCCCATAGCGTTACGGTAGACACGCCCCTTATCCAATACGTTCATAAAGCTATGAACGCAACGTGACGTCACTTCCAATGTCGTTCATAGGTTTATGAACACATTGGTCCCGGAAATGACCGGATATTGTCGGACATTGCCGACTGCTTGAGTATCTATATAGTACGTCCGGATTTGGCAAGAAATTTATTTTGGTCTATAATCAGTGTTGTTGCCCGTTATTACTGAGCGTTGATGTTAAAAAAGCCCGATACTCAATAGCGTTTTACCATTTTCCTTACCGCTACACATATTCCCCCCCCCCCCCCCCCCCCCCCCCCCCCCCCCCCCCGAACCTCACAAATATATCATTATGGTAGTCGATTTCTTATCCATAGCCGAAACTTAATTGTTAGTTTCAGATATCATTCTTGAAATCAACAGGTCTACATTAGTTACTAGCTAAACAAGACAGTTTGTCATATGTGTATACGTAACTGTGAAATTGCTTTTTTTTCCGTTCTCCGTGAACGGATTCTCAAAATGTTTGGTTTTCCAAAAAAACAGGATTCAAACTTTCTTAACTGGACTCCATGCGTTCATTTAAATAGATGAATAAATAGTGGGAAAGACAGACAATCATAGTTCATAATGAATTTAAGTATATAAATATAAATAATAAACGGCGGATTCAACGTGGTCATGGGTTTAGACCGCGATTAAAAATCAGCAAACTCCACATGAACCCCTTCGGGGTTCATGCAGTTTGCTGATTTTTTCTCGCGGTCAAAATCCCATGACCACGTTGAATCCGCCGTTCATTTCTTATATAATTACCATGTTGTTTGTATTGGTCATACAGTAATTGGGTGTATTTTGCACTAATCCATGGCTCAAATTCATTCATTTGTTGCATATATTCTGTTGAGTATAAAAGAAGATGGTCCCATAAATGGCCGGATTTAGTGTACAGTTTAAACTAGATATCATCATGATCTGATGATCGAAACAAACCACTTTATTATGACTTAATGGATGAATAATGTACCCAATCTTCAGTTTTACAGCCCTGGGAATTAGCCTAGGCAATAGGCAATGCCTAGGTAAAAGCAGAGGCAAAATCAGTTTGCCTAGGCAATTATATTGCCTTGGTAAAACAAGTTCATTGGGTTACTAAAATTGATTTGTGGCTATCATAATAGGAACCTCTTTAGCCAAAATGACTTCCTTAAATCACTCTTTACATATATTGTCCTAAAATTGATTTTTGGAATGTAAATATATGATGAGTAGTGGCCTGGAAATGTTCTCCAAGATAACTAAGCTTTCAGGTTATTATTGAATCATATTGATTTGAGATGGCAATATTGTTGCAAAATTGCCTAGGTAAAATCTGTTTTTGCCTAGGCCGATTTTCTTTCACCTAGGCAAAAATATTGCCTAGACAAATTTTCCTTTATTCCCAGGGCTGGTTTTATCTGTATTTTATTCACATAATAGCTGTTTGTAGTCTTGAAATCAGGAATATATTGTTGCTATGATGATGGTCACATTACAGGAGGCTGGACCATTTGAAGAGAAGGGTATGGTGATGGGTGTATTGGATAAGGCATTTGACATCTTCCTGCTAAAACTTGGTGTAACCAAGAGAGTGTACACTGATGTAAGTAAGAATACTGAAATCTATATATTGTTGCGGTCACGTAAATATAGAAGGCCGATGACTTCTCTGATCGGGAGGTCTAGATCTGTTGGTCACAGCCGTTAGACTTTTTGTGTGATCACCGAAGTTAAGCAACGTCTAGCTCGGTTACTCCTTGGATGGGTGACCAGCATGGGATATCGGGGGCTGCCAACTTTCAGTACGACTCCCGCACTTCTCTCTTTCTCATTCTGTTACAATATATAAAAGCTGTGTGTGTGTGTCTGTCTGTCACGATTTTGGCGAGTTAAAAAATATATGACCCTCATGTCCGATTGCGCCCAAGTTTTTACCATGTCCGGTTGGACGTCTCAGAATACGACACACAAAATTGCAGGCCGATTGGTTAAAGAGGGTCATAAAAGCAATATTTTACCTGTGATCATAGTGTGGTATACTATGATAAATTTAGAGTTACGCCACTTGGTTCGGATGGACTCAATTAATTGCATATAGATATTGTTGAAATCCGTCATATTTGACTGGCAATCCCCTATACTATAATAGTATACAACATATTACTCTCCGTTTGTTTGGTGGACTGGCAATCCCCTAAACTATACTAGTATCAAACATATTACTCTCCATTTGTTTGGTGGACTGGCAATCCCCTAAACTATACTAGTATCCAACATATTACTCTCCGTTTGTTTGGTGGACTGGCAATCCCCTAAACTATACTAGTATCCAACATATTACTCTCCGTTTGTTTGGTGGACTGGCAATCCCCTAAACTATACTAGTATCCAACATATTACTCTCCATTTGTTTGGTGGACTGGCAATCCCCTAAACTATACTAGTATCCAACATATTACTCTCCGTTTGTTTGGTGGACTGGCAATCCCCTAAACTATACTAGTATCCAACATATTACTCTCCGTTTGTTTGGTGTAAAATTATCATTCATTAACCCTTTCTTTACGGAATGGATTTGTTGCATAACAGGAAATAGTGCCAGATGACCTTTGACTTCCGGTTTATCTTCTGTTTACATTCCGTATGCTACATCTCAAAATATACTATGGAATCCAATATTTTTCCAACAATCTCTAATGAATGAAGAGTTTGAAAAGTTATTTCATTAAATTTATGCCATTAAATACGTCAAAGAGTCCTTATTTATCTGGGACTATTTCTTTACCCGGCGGAACAATGCAACGCTTTCTAAGGGTCATAAAAGCGATATTTTACCTGTAAGTGCATTCTCTTACCGTACTGACCCGGTTCAAAGTCCATGCCCGTGTTTAAGCCCACCCATATCTTTTGGCCAAATTCCATGCATAGGGGTATATTCGTGTTTAAGCCCACCCCAAATTTTGGTCAATTTCAGCAGTGGTAAGTAAGTATTTGCTAATGATACTCCCCAAATAAATAATCCCAATATAACGGGAAGTATATTCACAAACAATCGGTGACGGCGAGAATGCCACGAAAAATGGAAAGTTATACTTTGTAGGTAAGTGATAATATTAAATGAAATAAAATAAAGTGAATCTTAAATTCTCATTTGTTTATTCAATTATACTTCCCGGGGGAAACCAAAGGTTAACAAACAAACAAGCTTTAAAAACCATGTGCGGCTATGCGCGTGCAATACTTTAATCAACGCGCACCTGTTCAACTACAGTACTGTAAAAAACATATTTTTCATGTTCAGTGACAACGTACCGTAGGTATGTTCCTGCATGTGACCCAACACAAAGAACTGGCTTCTTGGTTATGTAAACACACAGTGGGTAAAATAATGGAACAGAAGGGGGAACTTGTCTTCCAAACTACGTCAACGTTATTCACTCGAAACCAAAATAAAGGTTATCGACATCAAACTGCATTTTGTTCACGTTTTACAGTATAAACAATTCAAACACGTGCTTTTTTCATTCGGCAAACCTCATCAGATTTTGTCACACCAAGAGGTCACAGGTCGAGGAGTTCAGAATGGTGCTTTTTTTTATACGTTTTAGCACAAATACAAGCCTTTTGTCAGTGCTGTTAAATAATTACACTCACTGGCTTTTGTTAAACATGCAATTAGTCGCTATTGTAACATCCTCTATGTGGACAATGGATCACGAATAAAGCGCCGGGTTTATTGTTTTCCTAATCGGATTAAGTCTGAACATTGATATAAACTATAGACGTCTTATAGACTATAAGATAAGGGATTTACCCATAACCCACAATGCCGCTTACATAATAGTGTCATTTTAAGATGGGAATTTTGGGCAATAAAACTACAAGACTTAAAGTGTTATTATAATATTTTAATATTCACATTTAATTGAAAAATTACTTTCTCATAGTAACTTATAAATACTTACCTAATTTACTTAATCTGGAAGCCGGGTATATTTCCCAAATAATCGGCGTTAGATCTGGTTAGATCGGCTTTCATAAGTTTTAATGTCCCGATTTCTTAGGATTTTTGGTCTGCAAAGGGCCATATCCGAGTTTAAGCCCACTTGGATTTTTGAGCTCAAATAAAACAAAGGCCCCCTGGGCCTAAACGCGGGTCAGTACGGTATATATACCAGTCCCACATAGTGAGCTTCACATATATAAGAGAATGCATTGGTTTACACAGCCTAGGTAAATACTATGGGAGAATCGCATATATAAGAAAATGCACTGGCACAGGATCTTGAATGCTGCACCAGCACAGCTCCCATCATGAAAGGGTTAAAATTGACATCGATTATAACAAAAAGTATCTTGCTCTGCCCATGTCTTTAAAATTCTTCTGAATAAAAATGTATTATTGATCATCTATAATTGTATTCTCATGACCAATGCTACTCTCAGTAATTATTTTTCAACCAAGAACATAGCAAACCCAGATCATATATTGTGTGTCTGACATTTTTAGAATGAGGTCCCCAAAGGGTGATTTAGTGACTATCTCACTCAGCGGGCTAGCATCTCAATATATTCACCCTCTGTGGATCTCATTCTGCTTAGGACTCATCTTCTGCAAAGTATCTTTATTATCAAATTAACATTGTTTTTAGTTACTTTTTCCCTTCTGTTCAGTTTCTATATCCCATAATTTGCAGAAGATAAAATTAATAATCGAAGTGACTAATGCGTGAACATCTCAAACTTCAACTCGGGTACTTTATCTGATCCTAGGTCTCCCATAGTCTATGAGAGACTCGCATATATAAGAGAATGCACTGGCATAGGATCATTAGTGCCGCATCAGCATGGCTCCCTTCATGAAAGGATTAAACTTTTCACATTCCTTATCCCTCCATTGACTGTAATATATGACATTATCCCCTCTCCAAGTTGAGCTACAGTGTCATTGATACTTTCATTGCCATTCTTTTCAGAAACTTAACCTGGCTGATAAATCATTCCACAAGGAACAAAAATGTCCTGTTTTGACCTTGAAGTGGGCAGCGGAGGACGGTCATCCAGAGATCACGCAAACAATCACCATCTTCACTTTGGTCGACGTTGTAATTCAAGCTGATAAGGAACCAATGCGGTGGTCGGTGAGTATGCTAATGTTCCAAATAAACATTCAAGCACATTTATTAATTTCATCAAAAAGTTCCACCCTGCGTGTTGCTTATTTGTAAATGCAAATTTCCTATTATTTGCTACCTCAACCGGAATTTTGAGTATGTTTTGTTAATAAAGTTTACTGGTTCTTATTTCTCCGTTGATGCCAGCTCTATATGTTTTTATGTCAGCTTTAAATAATCATGTATGACTCGTATTGATACCAAACATATGGCATCAAATATGCTCCATTTCATATCAGGGTTCGCACGCATGTACTGGAAACTTGAATATACTGGAAAAAGCAAATTTAACTTTCCAGTACTGGAAATATACTTGAAAAACGATCTCCGGCCGATCGATACTGGAATATACTGGAATCGGCCGATTTTATGTAGCACCGGTCACTGGCACCGGTTGTTATTTTTCGTAACACCGGTAAAACACAATGCGGTGCTTCTTGTTTGACCATTTATTTTCTCGTGTCTTATTTCTACGGCACCGGTTTATAAATTTAGAATAGATGTGTAGTTCAGCGCGAATTCTAGATGAATTATAAATTTGTACATTTAACACATTCAAAACATGTGCAGGAGGTTTGTTTTTTGCGAGAATTGGCTTGAGATTACCGAGTTTAGTGGATGGTTGGCTGCCATCGATGGAGACCGACATCGTGCGAAGTGTCTTGTATGTTCAAAGACATTTGACATTGGAAATATGGGACAACATGCACTTCATAGTCACGCTATTCGTAAAAACCACATAAATGCCATGAAAATCAGAGATGGCATGAACGTTCGTACATTTTTTTGTACATGTACTTCAACTAGAGGTGCCACGATTATTTATTCGATAATCGGTCGTCAATAATCGACTATAATCGATTAATCGTACATAATAATAATAACATCAGTAGACGTATTCCGTAATATGGCCTATTGCCATATTGGCTGGATGCTGGTTAACTGCTTTCGCTGCTTGTTTGAGGCTTCGGCTGATGTAATTTTTGTGTTAATAAAGTGCATCATAAACCACCGGTAATGACTAATGAGCACAATGTGTTCAATACAAGCACAGTTCTCGGCGATGTCATGGTTATAATATTTGTGAGTTCATTGGAACGAACGTAGCGATTAATTTAACAGCCAAACATACAAGCAATATAAAAGTAGGAATGCACGACGGACCGACGGTGGTTCCTAAAAAAAGGAATCTAATGTTACGGAAACTATAAGTTTCAGCGAACTTCCAGAGCATGGATAACAATTACAAAGGTGGCCCCTGCCTGCAAATTTCAGGACTCATAAAAAAATAAGTATTTGGTAATAGTTTATTTCATTTAGCAGTCACCACACTATAAGCGATAGCCTGTACTAGTAACATCTAAGTATACTTATACAAACAAAGTATACTTGCTGCAAATGACACCGCCGAGAATATCGCTGATTAAAATGCCGTAGGTTCCCTGATATCGAGAGAATGTCAATCAACTCCCCTTTGGTCCAATGAGATTCAAGGGCGAGGGCATTCAGTTCACTGACAGTCAGTCCATTTCAAAGACGTAGTGCCGCCTTTCTTGTAGAAATATACAACGATGTCGGCATAAGTTCAAAGCTGCAGTGCCGCCATCATGGCGCCATGCAATTTGAAGAATATACAATGACTCGAAGAGTAACCATGTCATCAAATGAACTGCCGGCTGTTTGCAACATATACTAGTAGTACTCAAGTTGTCGGAATCTCTTATCAGGGTATTCAACAATAACCGGCATTTTCCAACGTCCGAAATAAATAACGCAGATTAATCGACGACGGAAATGGTAATCGATTATCGGCTTTATCAACGGTTCATCGATTATACTATTAATCGTGGCACCCCTAACTTCAACTTCTAACTCTAATACATCTGGCAATTCAAATTCTGCTGCTACGGTACAATTAGTACTAGTAGTGCAAGTACTAGTAAAACAACACGCTCAACAGTGACAGCAGCACCTGCTAGTGGCAGTGATAATTCTACCACGTCCACGATTCGAAATGCACAGAATGAGAAGAGTGTCTGAAATCAGAAATAATATGGATATTACACACTATTTCAGCTCATCACTCATATATATCGAATGAGAAAATTGATGTTCTATTCAAAGAAATGTTTCCCGATAGTATTGTTGCATGGTTTTGAGGTGCTGTTTATAGACAGTGACTTAAATATCACTGACGTAATGAAGCCAACATGTGAATTATCATTAAAAAGGATGTTTGGGTGAGTTCATTGGTTCAAATCTTGGACTGTCACGGACTGGATAGAGTGAACCCTTATGGAAAATGGAGATGCTGTTGATTGTTTATGGACATTCCACGCAATTTCTGTATTCCATAGTCACAAATGTCAACAGTTATAATGGTTTTGAACTGCACTTCCTGGAACGTTTACATGTTTATTTGGTAATCCATGTTTATTTGGTACTCCATGTTTATTTGGTACTCCATGTTTATTTGGTACTCCATGTTTATTTGCAAGCCTTTAAATAGTGTGTCTGACATTGGCAAAATGAGGTTCCCAGAGGGTGAATTTAGTGATGCTAGCTTGCTAACATCACCGACCTCATTCTGCTTAGGCCTCATCTTCTGGGAAGTACTGTACTGAGAATTTTCCGTACTGCCATGGCGCCACCAGCAACAATGGAGGTCCGACTTCACTAAATAGATGAAAACATTGTTATACTAGTGCTGTGAAATATTCCTGACCAATCTTCAGTGGCTAACATCTAGACCCGTACATAATCTTAACTTATGAGTCATAAGACAGACAAGTCTGTTATTTGACAATGCAATCGCCATTGTATCAAGGCAGAATCAGCCACATGGCTTTTAGCGATGACCACTTCGATATCTTTCAAAATAAGATTTATTTTCCCTAAAAATGGTTCATTATTTGTCAGCGTTTATCTTCATTTATCATTCCCATTGGTTTATTATGTCAGGTTATGGTAGGCTTTAATCTTGAGATCAGGTTTGGGAAAATGTTGGAGGGGAAATTTGGGCTAGAGAAAAAGGGCCCTAAAAGGAACACGCTACCCCCTCAGTGTGGAACCTGTTATTATATTAGCTTAAAACAATCCAATCAGAATTATCCTAGCAGGAACGGTTTCAAAGACAGAAATACAACATTTTAGAATGAACGATTTTCCAGAAAATGACATTTATAATTGAAAAATTTACAATTTATTTGAAACTAGATTCTAAACAATGGTATGCAAAAAAGTGCTTTTGTACCAACCAAAATGCCATATATGAATCCCCGAATACACTTCTAACACCGCTTTGATTCTCTTATCTTCCAGGCTGTGATAACAAGACCAAATGATAAATCTTAAGCTGGATACTGATGATGATTTGTCATACTGGGAGGAATCTCTTATCATTTTTGTAGATTATACATGAATTGCGTTTTCATGACTGCCAATTTGTTGTTCTCATGCAGGAACTGATTAACCCTTTACCCAACAGAAGGGCCCTGTGCCAATGCATTCTCTTATATATGCGAGTCGACCATAGGTCGCCTCGCATATATAAGAGAATGCATTGGCTTAACACATTAAAAATTATAAAATTGTTAAAGAATGTAAGAAAAAATGGTAAAAAGTGTTTTTAGGCCAATGCATTCTCTTATATATGCGAGGCGACCTATGGTCGACTCGCATATATAAGAGAATGCATTGGCACAGGGCATAACTGTATGGCATAACTGTAACTATCACAATGTGGTCAAGGAGCCGGTTCCAATGATATCCATATTTGTATGGTTCTATTGAGACAGACCGAAGATATTTTAGGCTGTTGAAGCTTTATTTGGCCGGTTTGTTGGGTAAAGGGTTAACCCTTTCGTTACTAAAGCATCATTGATGAGTAGTTATCCCTTAGGAAATGTTTAGATAATAAATTTAACCCTTCAGTTACTAAAGCATCATTGATGAGTAGTTATCCCTTTGGAAATGTTCAGATAATAAATTTAACCCTTTCGTTTCTAAAGCAACATTGATGAGTAGTTATCCCTTTGGAAATGTTCAGATAATAAATTTAACCCTTTCGTTTCTAAAGCAACATTGATGAGTAGTTATCCCTTTGGAAATGTTCAGATAATAAATTTAACCCTTTCGTTTCTAAAGCAACATTGATGAGTAGTTATCCCTCAGGAAATGTTCACATAATAAGATGAACAAACAACCTATTGAACTTATTTAATACCTGAACATTTCCCACAAGGAATTGGAAATCGAATCCTTCTGCACTTTCAATTATCTGTTGTCTGCTTATATTTGCTTAGCATCCCTCCAGATGGATAATAGACACTTCTAAAGTATCCTTTTATAACTGAATGGGAGAATTCATTTAGTAAAGAAAGGGTTAAGATATGATGGATGATATTGATTAGTTTCAAATTTGTTTCTAAAACGTTCTTTTTACACTTCTTCAATATGATATTTTACTGAAATGTGCTTATTTCATAGAACAAGTCGGCCCACAACAGCTTGGGATATCGGTTGGGTTGATGCTGTTTTGGACCAAGTTCTGCCCCGTTACTCTTCTGTAACAGACTTTACACCCTGAATCATGGGCGGGAATTATCTTGCTTGTATGTCTTTGGATTAGGTCAAATGGACGCTTTGCGTATATGGACATGGAGGGCAACCTTTCCCAAGCATGATTATATTAAACATGCACTCCTCAAAATTGGCCATGGCAATAAGCAATGCCGTGGGAAATGCCTTGGCAACATGTGGAATCTAACATGCCACAGTATTGAATTTGCTGCGGGACACTTTTCCTAATTTCAAGGGCTAAACATGTGTATATCAGAGTTCCGTTAAATGTCAAAGCAACAAGATTTATAAGTAAACAAAGCCTTATTTTCCAGAGAATTTTATATCAATATATTAAACGATTGTATCATCACTTTACCTTTTTCTATAATGGTAAATGATGTATCATTTTGAAGACAGATTAATCACAGGCATGTCAGATGGTTAATCACATTCAGGGGTTCACATAATGCTGGGCTCCATGTGTAAATTTAATACGTCTTTTCAATAAAATTATGTTATAGAAGAGTAACGGCACGGGTATCAGTCCAAAACAGCATCAAGCCAACTGATATCCCAAGCTGTTGTGGACCGAGAAGAGACTTGGTCTATTATTTCGCTACTGGTACTCTGATATGATATTGCTATCTGAACTACGCAAATTTGTCTATAGAGTCTTTTAACCCTTTACCCAACAGAAGGGCCCTGTGCCAATGCATTCTCTTATATATGCGAGTCGACCATAGGTCGCCTCGCATATATAAGAGAATGCATTGGCTTAACACATTAAAAATTATAAAATTGTTAAAGAATGTAAGAAAAAATGGTAAAAAAAGATTTTTTTTAGGCCAATGCATTCTCTTATATATGCGAGGCGACCTATGGTCGACTCGCATATATAAGAGAATGCATTGGCACAGGGCATAACTGTAACCATCACAATGTGGTCAAGGAGCCGGTTCCAATGATATCCATATTTGTATGGTTCTATTGAGACAGACCGAAGATATTTTAGGCTGTTGAAGCTTTATTTGGCCGGTTTTGGCCGGTTTGTTGGGTAAAGGGTTAATTCTTCCCAAATGAATCACTGCTAAACAAATGAAATGCGTTCACTCATGAGATTCACTAATGAGATTCACTACCCCTTATTTATATGAAAGAAAAGTGCTCTGGGTCCTACTAGTATATGGATATGGAACTGTCATATTTAACTAAAATAGTAGTCCACATAAACCAGATAGTGAACTCGGATGGGAGTATGAACTCATTTGACCTTGCGAAGTGAGCGTCGCCAGTAAATGTAAACAGAAGACAATTGGTTCGTGACTGAAAGAAATATCCGGTAATTTGTAAATTAGAAATTACATATACATCGCGAGATTTCCAGTGAAAGACTTAAGGATTAACTAATAAGTAATATGTGTCCACTTACAATTTAAAAAGCCCATAATAGTGAATAATAGTTGTTGCGATTTGGGCGGGTTCGATTTTAACTCCGGATAGCCAATATATAAGAGAATACATTGGCCTAACAATATATTTACCTTTTAAGCCAGTGAATTCTCTTATATATGCGAGGCTCCCTATGGGAGACTTGCATATAGAAGAGAATGCACTAGCAGATGATCTTTAATGCTGCACGAGCTCATTATACTCGGTATACTTGCGTCTATTTTAAATATTTTAAACCGAGGTTAGTCCTAATAACACTGCATATATTCTAGCGTAATTTAACGTGAAGGATAGATTATAATATATCTTTATAACCATAAGAAAACACACTTTCCGATATATATAGCATCATGTATTGATTTGTTGGGTAAAATTGATTAAAACTGACGATAAATCCCACCACATAGAAAGATATATACGCAGGACTTTGTCATAAAAACAGCATTATTCCAACCAATTTCACTAGCTGGTTTATGTTGAGGAAACTCAGACTACTATAGTAGTTGAATATGAGTATAATAGTTATTTTCAGGATGTGCCAGGCTTGATGACCCTTCCATAACTTGAGCTTCCTGAAATTTTGCAAAAACTCTGTGCCAATGCATTCTCTGATATATGCGAGTCTCCCATATGGAGCCTCGCATATATAAGAGAATACATTGGCCTAACAATAGATTTACCTTTTAACCCAGTGCATTCTCTTATATATGCGAGGTTCCCTATGGGAGACTCACATATATAAGAGAATGCACTGGCACAGGATCTTTAATGCTGCACTAACTCAGCTCCTGTCATGAAAAGGTTAACTACTGATGTCTATTAGTTTCTCAGGGCATGTAATTTGGGATGAACAGAAAAGTTATGGTGACCTGTCAAACAGGTTCCCTCCAATTCCCATAGTGATCCAATCACAGAAGTGCCCCCAGGACAGGTTTACCCAAAACCCCATAAGCAACAGCACCACTGTTGCATTTGGGGCCATTTCCTAGAACTTAGTAGTTTATTCAAAAGTTAGGTATAATATTTTATCTGGAAATTCTTTCTCAGAATCGTGAAGGTTCAGGCTGATCTCTGTTCAGTTTCTATTTACCCTATCAGTGCTATTGCGAGCAGAAATTAGGTCCCCAACATTTCTATTTGGGTGAATGAGGGGCAAACGAAAAATCTGTTCACCCAAAATTTCATGTCCTGTTTCTTGAGCCCATGGATGTTTATATTGTATGATAGTTGTATTGTATGAATTTTATATTAAAAAAAAAGAAAAAAAGAAGAAAATCAGTTGGTGTCATATTACAATGTTCTTATTATGTTTTCCATGTTTTATGGTCAATTTAAATATTTAAGTTCTAATGTGTGATCAAACTGATTCAAATCCAGTCTATTGAACTAGCTACTCATTTGATAGTCTGAAATGCCTCTATAAATAGCTTTCCCCAGCTATCCCCGCCTTATAATGCAACCGTGCATATTTTGAATTAAAAATAAGATTTTGTGAATAACAAATTCTATGCTACCAGTAAATGTTAAAATTCTTGGAAATATTTAATTTCATTCTCCTTGTTAGGTAATATTGGTCAATTATGGACTTTTTATCAACGCTTTTTATTCAATTAGTTGCGTAATCTCTAAAATATAACCATTGTGTGAAATCAGCCATGTAACAGGAAAATTATTACCGGTATGCTATTTTTAACTATGTGGTGGGGTTCACTGGTACCGTGTTCGCTGAAGAAATTGCGACAGTATTCTGATTGGCTTCATCTTTTTTCTCTGGAAGGTAGTGATTTGCTGACGGTAGACTTAATTAGAGCTGAAACGGACAGCCGGATAACCGGTTAGCATCCGGATAACCGGTTAGAAAAAAATGAACCGGACGAAACCGCATCCCGCTCTGTCAGTTGAATGTGAACGTGAATAATGCCCTGGTGCCCTCAAAATATTAAGATAAATGATGCAAAAGTAATTCTAACCCCTGTGCCACCGATAGTAGAGTGCAATGCAAGCATTAGTTGGTGCACGCGGAAGTTTCAGACACTGAGTAGCGTGTCGGCGACCTTCAATCAATTCCGGCCTTTGAAGTTTTCTCTGATCTTCTGACGAGAGCACGTGGGCAGTCACTGTGTATCCAGGCGGGATAGTTCAAAGCAATGACGTCACTGAATCAGTGAATCTGTCATCTGATTGATACCCCTCAGACTCGGTATAATTTTGTGTTGAAATTTGAAAAGTGAACACGGCTATCGATAGTTAGTGTCCGCGATCATGATACCGACGAATAGTTCGAATACTGAATAGGACTGTGAGTCTGTGACCTAACTGACCTTCCTTTTAGTTCTATAGTTATTACTTTCTAATCTTTATTTATAATTCATTGGAGGATATACCAATGATGATAATGATATATTACAGATCTTTAATATATAGTTTTGTTACTCGTTTTACCAATACCCATACTATTGTTACTCGTTTTACAAATGCCCAAACATATGCTGATCACGGCAAATAAGCGATACCCTGCCATTCACAAATTTCACTTGCTCTTTCCCCATCACGATAGCAAAAGAACAGTGAATGCATGTTTTTGAATATCGTTAAATGCCGTGAATAAGGTCTTTATTTCAGCTACTATTTCTCACCTAGGTTTGTCCCTAGAGCATGGCATAATGTCGACATAATTAGTCTGAGAGAAGTCCGCTAGAAATTAGCGGTTAACCGGTTAAAATCCGGCTAACCCCAATGGTTAACCGGTTAGAAGAATGGGTCAACCGTTTCAGCTCTAGACTTAACCCCTTTACCCAACAAAACGGCCAAAACCGGCCAAATAAAGCTTCAACAGCCTAAAATATCTTCGGTCTGTCTCAATAGAACCATACAATGGTTCTATTGACCTATGGTCGACTCGCATATATAAGAGAATGCATTGGCACAGGGCCGTTCTGTTGGGTAAAGGGTTAATGCTTCTTGAAATTAATTGGATTCCCTGCTCTTTGTTTTAGATTATCAAAGTTAACTTGGATTTGAATCAGATTGACTTGTGATGACTTTGTGATAACATACCGGTAATTAAAGTTATTGGAACTGAAACTAAAATTGTCTTTGTTTGCCGACCTTGGACACTGGAGAAGATGTCTGAGCAGTGATCAGCCCAGTGGAAGATATGGGAGATTTCTTCTCCCTGGAATATGTCCATTCTCCCTCTTTTCATACCCCCCCCCCCCCCCCCCACTAAAGAAGTGAATGGTCAGGACACTCAAGCCTTGAAATAGTGTGTCTGTTTTTTGCAGAACGAGGTTCCCAGATGGGTGTATTTAGTGATGCTATCCCGAACGGCAGGCTGGCATCACCAAATTCACCCTCCGGGAACCTCATTCTGCTGAGGCCTCAACTTCTATGGGAGACCTATGATCAGATTGTGTGGGATGCCATCACTAAATTTACCATCTGCAGACTTCATTCTGCAAATGACAGACAGACTATTTCAAGGCTTGCCCAAAAAAGAAGTGAATGGTGGGCACACTGGATTGCATGTGACTGGTCCTCTGTCCATCTGTTCAAGCAGATATCTCGACCATGAGTTATCAGATCTCAATTAAATTAGGTATGGATGTTCACCACCCATTCAAAGCAGTAGTCAATGGTTTTGTTTGCGGTTTCCATTTTGGAGTTATTTGTCTTTGTTAATCTGGAAATGTTGAATTTTTGTCCATCCGAGCAGATATCTCGGACATAGGTTATCAGATCTCAATGAACTATGGCAGGATTTCGATCTTGGTCATCAGGATGGATTTGGTAGAAGTGTAAAGGTCGAAAAGTTGGTGTTCATACATTTAGTACGGCACGGGTTAGCAACTTGCAACTGATGAAGATCTTATTGGCTTTGTCTCTTTTCCTTCTCTGGTGATTTCATTTATAAATTATAAATTTTTACTTTTTGGTTTTATTAATTAAAATATTTTGGTGCACAAATTTTTAAAAACCGCTCCAGGCCACGGCTCTCTGCCCTAAAATTATGACAAGTGAACGAGGAATCAGGTATCTGCATAAAATGTTATATGACTAATTGGTTTCAGGCCATTTTTCTTTCAGCTTATCCCAATTTGACATATCAAAACGCTTTCAAGCCATCAGCCAACATTTCATTATGACTTTTTATTGTCATCCTGGGATGCTAGGTATGATTTTCGCTAACCCTACATGATGTTACCTGGTCAGACATCCACTTACCTCTCATTCGTTACCCGGCTATAAAACAAGCATTTTGATGTTGGCCATCAGGATGGATTTGGTAGAAGTGTAAATAAAGCCCATTGATGTGATCGACAAGGCTTGAAATAGTGTGTCTGTCATTATCAGAATGAGGTCCCCCAGAGGGTGAATTTAGTGATGCTATCCGACATAGTGGGGTAGTGTAACCATATTTGCCCCCTGGGATCCTCATTCTGCTGAGGCCTCAACTGCTATGGGAGACCTGGGATCAGATTTAAGTTGATGATGTTCACCCATTAGTCACCTCAATTATGCATTTAGTGTTACTAAATTCACCCTATGGGGACCTCATTCTGCAAATGACAGACACTATTTAAGGCTTTATGATCGAGAAGGGTCACGGTCCAGTGATTTTTCTGTGGGTATATATGGCAAAACTAGGCAATTTTTGAAAAATTGGAAGGGGCTATTATGGCTGCGTTACTGCTCTATAGATGCCATGGAGTGGCACCGTACACATATGCAAGGATTCCCAGGTGACCGTCATGGTTCCGAGCGAAAATCAGGATCAATTTTCAAGCTTGATCTGGTTTGATCTCAATGTGCCATTCCAATCGACACATGGCTATTTTGATAAGAAATAATGATAAACTAATAACTTTACACACAACTGTAATTATTATAAATAAACCTTAGCCCGGTCCAAATTACACCACATACATGACTTAATCTCAATTCCTGACATGCTGCCATAATTATTCTATTACACCATAGCTCGTATGTAGAACTTATTTTCTGAACATTTCCATGAAAGTCAATTCGTCCTAATATTTCAGCAAGTGGATTCCAAATTATTCACAGGATTGGTGAACTCTGGAATAAACGACCTTGAACCATCTTCATTGGGGTGAGCTGACCTTTGTTCAGGTTGATCTGAAGCCAACTTCTTATAAACAAAAATCAATAACATGAAAAAGAAAGTTCCAAATACTAATGCGAGCATTTTGTCAGTAGACGAGGTTATCTCAGAAGTTAGGGTGTTATTGGTGGCTGATGTGTCCTCAGTTGGCGAAGTATTCACAGTAGTTGAAATGTTTTCAGAAAGCAGGGCTTCCTCAGAATGCAATGTGGTTGAGGTAGTTGATGTGTCCTCGATAGTTGATGTGCTTTCAGCAGGTAAGGTGTTTTTGGTGGTTGATGTGTTCACTGTAGTTGATGTGTTCACTGTAGTTGATGTGTTCACTGTAGTTGAGGTGTTCACTGTAGTTGATGTGTTGTCATATGGAGAAGTATTTGATGTTGATGCATACTCGGTAGTTGACATGTCCTCTATAGTTGAAGTACTCTCAGCAGTTAAGGTGTTCTTGGAAGTTGAAATGTTCTCAGAAGGCAAGGTTTGCTCAGAATTTGATGTGGTTGATATGTTCACCATAGCAGCGGTGTTTTTAGTTGAGCGTGATGAGGTCTCGATAGTTGAGATGTTCACCAGAGCAGCGGTGTTTTCAGTTGAGTGTGATGTGGTCTCGATAGTTGAGATGTTCACCATAGCAGTGGTGTTTTCAGTTGAGCGTGATGAGGTCTCGATATTTGAGATGTTCACCTTAGTAGTGGTGTTTTCAGTTGAGCGTGATGAGGTCTCGATAGTTGAGATGTTCACCATAGCAGCGGTGTTTTCAGTTGAGTCGCTCTCAGTAGTTACGGCATCATCAGAAGTTGAGATTTCCTCGGTAGTTGTGGTGTTATCTATATTTGAGGTGTTTTCAACAGACAATGTGCTCCCCACTGTTGATGTGTCTTCAGTTAACGAGGCGATATCAGTAGATGAAGTATTCACAGAAATTGAGGTGCGCTTGGTATTCAAGATATTCTCAGTAGTTGACATTCCATCAGTAGTTGAGGTAGCGTTCTCATGATCTAGTCATGACAAATCGATTAATTCAAAATGCTTCAAACCTGAAAAACCGAAATACAAAGATGTCATGAAGACAAGGTGGGAAATCACATGCTTTCGAGGTTGGTTGAGTACCACGCATTCAAAATGTACGAATGCACAAAAACATATATGAGGAACTGACACAAAACATAGCATGTTGACTGTTACGAGCATATGCTTGTTTATTTTTAAAACAAGTTGATACCTTATTTGTTCGGAAATACTCAGTAGTGTTCTATATTCTGACCAAAGTTGCCAGGCGGACGTTCATGGTATACACAAGTCCAGGAGACAACTTTGATGTTAGAACAAACAACTGAGTTTGGACACAAATGAGGTATCAGCTTGTTTGAAAAATAGTATAGCATATGCTCGTAGCTGTAATATATCATTATCCTAGTTTATTATCTTTATCCTCATTTCTGGTCATGTTGCGATCACACAGCATATTTTTCAATTGTCAACCTCACGTTTTTTTTTATATAACATTTCCCAGGTTCCCTAAATTTGTGATACACTTACCCAGGTTGGGGAGAATTGTGATACCCAGCTTAATAGCAACCTCATATTAAATTCATTGATTAAATTTGCAACGCCAACACTTTATATACTAATAGTTATAAATGTACGGTCAACGAGGACGATTAATCAGCAAATCTGAACAGTATTTTTCCCTCAGTCATATTAATTCCCATTCATATTCATATATGTCTACGTACCAGCTACCGCCGTCTGGAGTCCTGCATTATAATCACATGTCACTTCATTGCGAATATAATCTGTTCTTATATCCTCAAATCCATCTGTTTTATTCGGACCACCGCTCATGGCTCCATAAAGTATGTAGGTATTATCCTCAGATCCGAGGAAATTAGACCAACCACAGGGATCAGGAGAGGGAGGGCAGGCACTGCAAACAGAGAAATATTTGCTAATTCATTAACCCTTTTGTGGTAGAATGACATTTATTTCTGGAACATTGTAAATCAAATAATAAATATCAAAATGTTTTTTTTTTAATTTTTTTGGCGACCAACAAAATAATGTTAAATTACTTGAGTGCAATGACGTTCACCTCAACCATGAAAACAGAACTATAAAATAAAATATCATCACACATGACAAAACAAGCCTTGTATGTGCATAAAAAAACCTTGTAAGTCTGTTTTGTTTTAACTCGATGATTCTACGACATATGGCATGCAATAAACACAGAATGACACATTTGTTAAAAGGTTTGTTGATATGGCACTTGTGCCATCGATCGATGACAGATAGAAATTGAGGCTATGCCTCTCGTTCTATCCTTTCATGCTGGCACTCATGTTGTATGGACAAACCCATTAACACACTCGTGTCATATCGACAAACTCATTAACACACTCGTGTTGTTCTGTGTATTTGTGTCAATTTATATGGATGGCGGGTGGGTGGAACAACATTTGTCTTTTACGGTAGTTCTATGGTAACATGTTACAGTGTGTATAAATACGTGGTGAAATTGTGCCCTAAAAGGAAACATTTCACAGATATTATGCAGATGGATATTATCCTGTTCTAATTTTATGAAATGTCACTTTTGTTCACAATTTAAAGAGACAACTCGCAAAAATTAAAGATGGTCTATCTCTTCCTGAAAAAAAGTTTTATATAGTTTCTGTGATATAAGATATAATAAATATGCATCAAAGACACCTGTCCGGCAACGCTTCTATCATTTAATATTGATTTTATTTTATTTTTTTCTGGTATACAGGTAAATATACTAGGGACCAGAGGGCAACTTTGGAGATATCTTCTCCCTAAATTGTGCCACTTCTTCCAATTTTTGTGTAAGGGAGAAGTGACTTCTCTCTCATATACTAGAAGGCTGATGTTGGTGTGCAAGTTGAACTTCACACATGACTACTCCCTGACAACAGTCCATTTCTCCCTGATGATCAAACAGGGAGAAGTGACATCTCTCAATTTTAAACTTCTAGGCTGATCCTTGTGATATACATACCACCATTTGGGGCAGTTTTACGGGGCTATTTTTAGAACAGAAACTTCAGGCGAATTGTTAAAGTTCTTTTTGTTACTTCAGATTAAACAAATCGCTCAAATACTAGAAATTTAGACACAGTCTCCCTTTATAATGTAAGGGAAGTTATGTTTGCAAAAAGATGATGTTAGTTTACTTTACCTCGCTGAATGGTGTTGATTGACTGGGGGATTGAATCCGAACCCAGCAACGAAGCTCCGCCCAGTGTCTCCTAATGCATAGTGTACCTGACTTTTGGCCCATGCTACGTTTTCTGTTTTGTCCAATCCCAAATCAGCTGCCAGTAATGCGATAAATGCTGCGTTCACTGAAGAGACAATTAGCCAGGTTCAGCAACACATATGTGTAACTTGTAACATGTTTAACTATGGTGTTGCTATGGATATGTACTTGACAGGAAAAGTATTGTGATTTTACGGCATCAATTAAAGCTCACGTTTTAGATACCGGCAGAATGTGTAAAAAATAATCCGGTGGTAGAGAAAAATGACATGTCCACAGTGCGACTGACCACATGCTTAATTGGCTTCAATCAAAACATAATCTTACCACATGGACATATAGAATACACCCATAATAGCCGAGAATCCCAAATTTTCACCACGAGTGAGAGAGCCTTTTGGCGAGCGGTTAATACCACGAGTGGTGAAAATTTGGTACTATCGGCTACTATGCGTGTATTTTATTTATACCATAATTATTATTTTAGTAATTTTGTTTGCGAATTGAACTACCCCGCTGTTTACTTTCAATGTGTATCCTAACTCAGAGACACAAACACGTCGCTATAAAGAATGTGTGTCGCGCGTAGTGATGCTTACATTAACGTCATCCTGTTTCTGAGTGATCAGTCACTTGGAATTATCATTCATATGTTTCCTAGTTAATATAGCACTAGCAAGCTACATTTGATTGAAATTCAGGCAATTTTCCTCATATCTAATTGATATCATGACAAATTCCAATTTTAAATGAATGTGACATAGGAACTATTTTGCTAACTAGATGTAGTTCTACTATGGGTATGCACGTTTAACACATGGAATTACGTTTGAACATTTACACCCACAGTAGAAATTTATACCCACAGTAGGGTGTAAAGATGCAGTTTACAACATGGGTGTTATACACACAATAGAACAGGCAATTATGGTATAAATATCTTATTCTCATATATTCTCCTACTGCCTGAATATATAGCATTGGCTTTTCTTTATGAGGCCCCCACCCCCCCTTTTCGTACGCTGTATTCCATGCCCTGTTATGAGGTACGCCGTATTCCGGCCCCTCTGTTAGGAGGTATTCGGTATTATCTTATCTGATCTTAACTGGTACTCCGTATTCCATATGGCTGTTAACTGGTATTCCGTATTCCACCCTCTGTGTTAAGTGGTATTCCGTATTCCAGGGGGGTGGGGGCCTCCTTTATAGAAGATCTTATCAGAAGATTGAATTGTTTAAATGGCACAAACGAAATTATATCAGATTTATCGACAAATATAAGAAACAGAACACATATTTTCAGTGTTATATATATTACGAATTTGTTTGGAAATCTTCTGCTTTGGTAAGTTTTGAGATACCTCTTGTCAAATCATGTTCAAATAATTTGGGGTTGAACGAGCCATTTCCGTTTAATGATGAGAAAAAATCAGAAGGTTTCTCACTTTTAACAACCAGGGAGATACTAAATACTAACTTGCATATCTTAGACTCCCCCACTTGAGATGGAATACCAGGCCTTTTGGAGTGTAATCTTTCAACGTCTTCCATCGGTCCAGGAACTGAGTGAGCTTGTCCGAGTATCGTGTATCTCCAGTCAAATAGTACATCAGTACCTTAAATAGTTCAAGTAAAACACCATTGCATTAAATAGTATGTCACTCATTCATACATTAAATAGTTCAAGTAATACAGTGGTATCTTAAATTGTTCAAGTAATATATAGTATACCGTTAAAAATGGATTATCTCTTTTAAATAACAAATTTTAGATAGTTTCCTGGGCATGAAATAATACGTATGAGTTGGAAATCGACCCCCCCCCCGGAAATGATTCTATCAGTTAATATTGATTTTATTTCGATATTATTTTATTCAATTAAACACTTCTTTGTTCTATTAATAGAACTTTTAGATAGAGGCCTCCAGCGTGGTGCTCCGAACGAATGCGTGCCGCAAAATGTCTCTGATTGATTGTATCTATTGTAATATTAAGTGCGAATCAAGTATAGATAACATCTAGAGTGTACCATATGCCATTACACTTAAGTGTAATGCTTAAGTGTATTATGCTTAATCATAATGCCATTTAATTGGTTTTCATAGCCTTTCAACCTTACATATAATGGTATCATCTAAGGTAAATAAGTTACTAGCATTAGTAATTGGCTGCATCCATTTCCGCTTCAGGGGAGTTTTGAGATATGGAATTTGAATTCTGTAATAGCATAATAGCATTACATTTAGCGTAATAGCATTACATTTAGCATAATAGCATTAGGCTTAAGCGTAGTTGGTTATTAAATGTGATTTTGGCCTCCCATACATACTGTTAATGACAATCACACAATTGAGTCATTGGAAATCATTATAGTTTTAGTAAAGTATAAAAAAAACTCTAACTATGGTTTGGCGAGGGACAGTTAGCTGAAGGGCCTCTCGATTGGGTTGCCCTAAACCTATGTATAACATAGCCGTTTATTGATGGATTCTGATTTTGGTATGTGAGTTTATTGTCATGTGCGACATCTTCACAAGGAAAATCAGCCAGCCCCAACATAGGTCGATAATTGTTGAACTTATTATCGGAGCATTTCCCACCAAAGAATATGAATCCTTCTGCACATGTACATGTATATTATCTTTTTATATGTATGTTGTCTGCACTTATTATCTGAACATCCCTCTATATCAATAATAGAACATTCTAATGAATACTTTTATAACTGTTTGGGAGAATTCATTTAGTATAGAACGGGTTAATAGAGCTCTTTAAAATCACTTCATGAAAAACGCTCCTTATTTTTTCATTTAGTCAAATATCGATTTTGTCGGAAATAAAATCTTGTGTGTCAAAACTTGTTAGTTACTTCAAAACATGGGGTTACACTGGTTTCAAATGGTGGTTCTGGTTCACATAAATGTGACTATTTGGTAATTGACACAACTGAAACATCCACTTAATTTTCAAATTATTTACATGCAATTTCAGATAAGCCAAATTATTGGTATAAATTTAATGCATTGATTGACCTATCTTGATCTTATGGAATGTGACAATGCATATACAATTACATGAACTAGGTTTTATTTGAGACACAAAAGCAATATGTCACTTTAACCATTTATATACTTAAAGATGCATTCTCCGAATAAACACTCCTAAATTTCTATATTTTTGGTTTCGGGGATAAAAAATATTTGATTTGAGTCTCGGAACCCACCCATCAAAGCTCAGAGTGATCAGATATCGATTTTTAAAGTTTGTTATTTCTCGAGATGTGCAATTATTTGTGGCCCAGAAACACGTCATCAAACAGACGGTCTCAGGCAAAATTGCAGATGAAGATGGATAACTCTAAAATCAAGTGGTAAATCGGCCAATTTAGGTGATATTCAAGTGATAATATAGCTATATTTTGTTGAACATAATGTTGACAAATAACAAGTTTTTGGAAATTTGATACCATAGTTGACAGTGCAGGTTAGCATTATTTTGTTGCAATTAATCGATTCTGATAAACCAAAGCGTATTTTGAAGAAACATTTTTGTTGTTGTATCTTGATGATATGGGGACCATCTGATCAGATTGAGTGCCTTTAATGGATTCTCCCGTGCCACTCACTTATAAAAGTCTATATTGGAATGGTCTATTATTAATTTGGAGGGATGTTCAAGTAATATAACCAGACGACAGACGGGAGAAAATATAACAGAAGTGCAGAAGAATACATATTCATTAGTTGGAAATGTTCAGATAATAAGTTCAACAAATGGTTGTTTGTTGTTTCCCACTCAGGGACCAGCCTAGGGTCAAAATATAGGGAGAAGTGACTTCTCCCTCTTGGAAAAATAAGGAGAAGTGAGGGCTTACCAGGGAGAAGTGGAGCGTTAGTGTGACTATTTGTCGCTAGTAACTATTCATTAGAACTGATTGTTTTAGCTGTTATTATTGTCCACAATAGATTTTCTACATGTGTGAGGATAAACTGGAAGTGTTAAGCTGAGCAGTAGATCATCCAGTCACCAATTCTTCAGGGAGATTAAAAATTTAACCTTTTTTTTTTAGGGAGACATCCACTTCTCCCTGACGTCATTTCAGGGAGACTTGCGGCCACACAGGGCGACTATTTCGCCCACGTCGCCCCCTAGGCTGGTCCCTGTTCACACTAATGAATATGTATTTTGGTACAGATATGGTTAAAATTACAGAACAATCACTAAATTTCAGATTATCTACTGGAGTCCACTTTCGATGTTTTTTTTCTGTCAGGTGACACTCACATATATGTACATGATAACTAAGAATATACATACACATGATAACTAAGAATATACATACAATAGCGCCTATTCCCTTGTCATCCCAGGACAATTCTGCATGCCATATTAAAAGACAATTCTCAGCATCCGTTTTGTAAGTGGTGCTGTTAGTTGCATAGTACAACCAAGCAGCTGCCCAGGCAAGTTCATCATAGTATCCATTGTAGGACCTGAGAGTGGTTCACGGAAATTACTGTTACATCCAGGTGGGAGTGGAAAAAAATTTGCAGGCACGTATGCTGATTTTTTACTTTCGACCCAACAATGGGACCCACCCACCCCAGCGTCCAAATTTTTTTCCGTTTTCGGCAGTTTTTTCTGACCATTTTTTGACACCCACCCCCATTTTAACACTAAAACAGATATTTGCGGGGGAAATTCACTGTAAACAGCAGTATATGAATTACTGTGCATACTATTAGTCATGGATGTTAACATTGACATGTAAAAGGGAACAAGTCATTTTGGGGTCATTCGGTCAAAAAAAACATGGCTGCCAGCAGCCATCTTGGATTTCAAAATTCAATCCATTAGCATGGGCTACAGGCTATACTGTTTGTCTGATCATCATGGAATTTGTCATTTATGTTAATATTGACATATAGATGTATTTTAAGCCAAACTCATTGCAAAAACAGTCAAAAAGACTTGTAGGAAAAATATTTTTGAGTTGCGGAAAAAATTGTTTGTTGGTCCTATCGACCACCCACCCAGCCCCGTGTTACATCCCGATAACAATTAGACCTAGTTTCCCATGCCTCTAACACCTTGGGATAGTATAGGTCAGTTAATGAAAACGCACACAGCTGTGTTTTTTTTTCAGAAGCGAAAAATTAAATTATGATAACAATATCATGAGATTTTTTCAAAGAATATTCAAATTATCATCCGGACAACAAAATTATCAGCAAAATTAAGTTGAAAAGTGGCATAATATTGTCAGAAATGGTCTGACAGGAACCAAGTTTGAATTTGATTGTGATCTTCTCATATAAAGGCCATATTCATAATGATAATACAATGATATCAAATACTATTAAGGTTATCATCCAGACAACAAACATTTCGGACGGCTGGATAAACGGATGGACGCTGCTCATTTCCATAGTCTCCCAAATCTTTTGGGGGGGGGGGGGGCAAGGGAATAAACGACCTTTAACCCTTTCATGATGGGAGCTGCGATGATGCAGCAATAAAGATCCTGTCCCAGTGCATTCTCTTATATATGCGAAAATCCCACATTGAGCCTCACATATATAAGAGAATGCACTGGCTTACATGGTGAAGGTAAATAATTTTTAGGCCAATGTATTCTCGTATATATATGTGAGGCTCCAAATTTTCAAAATTTTAAGAAGCTCCAGTCATGGAATAGTTAATTTTTATATGCATCATTATCAGGAAATGCACTTCATATCAAAGATGGTGGTTGGAAAAACACGAATGTGACGTCATCAAACACAAAATCTGCAAGGTAAAACTGCCTCTGTTAAAACTTTTTCATACACGTAGCCAAATCATCAGAACCCTTGCACCAACACTATAGCATTAAGACAGGGCCATAAATTTTAGCATTGGTTTAATGTGGCAATGTCATTTGTTGTCCTGCAAGTACACTAGAAGATGTTGCGATATTGAACTTACATGTATGATTCACCAACATCTTGAGACTCGGAATACACTCCGCGGGAAGTATTGGCGAAGTTATACAGCTGTATGGCATGTCCAAGAAGTACTTCACTGTAAGTAGCATCTGAAATAAAGATAAGATTGGGTGACATCATAATGTGTGAATGATTAGAGTAACTATTCAAAATGAAAGACATACAACTTTGAGGTCAATGCCCATAACAGAATAGCCAGGCCAATACCGGAAATTTCTGGTAACCTCGATTAGATAATGCTTTATTATTAAAGTGCGGCTCAACCAACCTATGCTTTGTTGCCTACCTGTCGTGGCAAACCACACAAAAAGATTCCATACACACAAACAAGGTGTTTCCGGCTTACAGTATTTAATGACTAGAATTAGTTTTTTTTTGCCCTTTTAAAAAAATCCTTTTTCGGGTCTCATTCTGTTAACTGGGCTCTAGTTACCCATCGACATATAGCTCATATGTAGTTAATACATGTGGATGGTTTGCCCGTGACCAGCTTTCAGATATATATATATATACCAGCAGGGTGATCCGACTTCGTCCGGGCTGTTTCCGTCGAAAGGCGCGATTTGACCTTGAATTGACCATTTTGAAGATCAAGGTCAGGCCGGGGTCACGATTTGACCCATCCAAAACACTCCCCGGACAAAAGTATCCCTAGGTATCAAATTTCGTCGAAATCCGTCGAAAGGCGTGATTTGACCTTTTGAACCGTCCAAAACACTCCCTGGACAAAAGTATCCCTATGTATCAAATTTCGTCGAAATCCGTCCGGCAGTTTTCCCGGCCATTGCTAACAAACAAACAAACAAACAGACAGACAGACAGTAGTCCCAAAATATATATTAGATATATATATATATTATTATTTTTACCTGTCCACCTGAGTATCTCAGCCATAGATTATAGGATCTTGATGATATTTGGTATCATCATAAGGACGTGGAATGATGTCAAACAGTGATGTTAGAATTCTTCGTTCTAGAGTTATTCATATTTGTTTTTCTCGAAATATAGATTGTTTTGCCCATCCGGCTGAGTATCTGATCCATGAGTCATAGGATTTTGATGAAATTTTGTATGAATGTTCATCATCATAAGGGCATTGAACGAAGTGTCAAACAGTGATGATAGAATTCTCCCTTCTAGAGCTATTCATCTTTGTTTATCTCAAAATGTTTATTTTTTGCCAGTCCGCCTCAGTATCTGAACCATGGGTTAAAGGATCTTGGAATGTATGCATCACTTCAACAAGGGCTTTCAATGAAGTGTCAACCGGTGTTGTGTGCATGTTCCATTTTAGAGTTATTCTCCTTCGTTTATCTGAAATATATTTGCCTATCTGTGCATATATAACATGGGTTATCAGATCTCGATGAAATTTGGTATGAGGGTTAACCACAATATGAGGACTTTAAAAGAAGTTTAATTGGTTTATTTGCATTCTTGAATCTAGAGTTATTTATCTTTGTTTAAAACTTTAGATAGAACCTTGGCAACAAACTCAAGGCAGAGTTATCTCCCATCGCTCCGGAGATATATCGCAGCGATAGCGTAGAGGGCGCTGTATGGAGTTTGCCTTGGCAATTGTTGACTGGTCCCCGGACTATAAACCTTGCCATCGCTCTGCTTTGGACGTCGTTATTATGGGAGGGCACGTCACAGAGCGATAGCGCCGTCTAGTCCAGTGCATTTATGAGAAAAAATGTCAAACCCGGAACTAATTGCAACAGAATATTTTGTTGCTGGAATAAGTACATAAACGCTCTCTAAACAACATACTAAAAATCGGCAAAAATCGGAAAAGGGGAAATTGGTGAATTTCGTAAAATAAATTTGGGGAAATTTGGTCAAATCATCAATTTATGGATTTTCATGGATGTATATAAAACAATCAAATTCACAAATCCTACAAATAGCATATGTATTGTATCGACCTTAATTTCCCGAACCCAGTAATTAAAACAAATCCAGATTCATTAAGTATTTTTCGAGTTGTGTGCCTTCAAAAACTCGAGTTTACCTGATTTCGGCCCATTTTCGGGGCCTCAATTTCGCAGAATGAGCCAAAATGCCTTATATTATGGTTAATTATTAAAAAACTAGAGCCAACTGTATGGATTTTTCAGTGTTTTAGTAATTTCCTCACTAGATTAAACACAAAAACTGATTAATATGTGCATCTATAATTAAGAAGAAGATTATATTCTCAAACAAAATGTGTGTTCCATTGTATGGACTTAAGTAGTATTAAGAGAAGGTATTATCTCTGTAATATATAAGTGAGGGGGACAAGGAAAGTGTTCAACGTTACATTATCGACTAATTGCCTTAGGGTGTGGTCATTTGGAATCCCCACCCCCACGGGATTTCATAAATACTACTTATCGAATGTTAAACGATACAATACCGACTAATTTATATAGGTGTAGTCGTCGTCTGATAATCCCCACCCCCACGGGATTTCGTAAATAGTTTTTAACGAATGTAAACGTTACAATAACGACTAATTTATATAAGTGTATCAAAAATGAGCTGTTTTACTAGGCAGATGATATAGTCAGACTAACTAGTAACTATTTGAAGGCATAGATAAGCTACAATACGCGCTTCTAGGCAGATGTTATAGTCAGACTAACTAGTAACTATTTTAAGGCATAGATAAGCTACAATACGAGCTATTTTATGTTAGGTAATGATGTATATCTAATAGGCAGATGCTATAGTAAAGCAAACTATTTCTAGGCAGATGATATAGTCAGAATAACTAGTAAATATTTGAAGGATTAGTACGCACGATTGAATAAATGTATTGATATATAGGTTAGTTATGATAGATTAGTCCTAAATGAGATGAATTATTCGCTAGTGAATAACCTTGTGTATGTAAAAAAACACGAGGCTAAAACACATGGAATATTTGTTAGTTTCGGAACTGTTTCTTCGTTAATGTAGATTTGTAGGTAACACTATTCGATCTCATAAAACTCGATATTACAGAGTCTCGTAGAAATCGAAATGTGGAACCCAACACTTTAGTTCATTTAATGAATATAAATGGTATATGAATAAATCCTAGTATACAAACAGATATCAAAAAACATAATCAAATCAATCTTTTGTTAAGATATGGACAGTCTGGTCTCCCCGTCGAAATATCTTCTGGCAAAACAAAAATGTGTCAATATTTAAAGTCAGACTAACTATTTCTAGGTTGGTGTTTAAATACCTCTTCTAGGCTATACTCAAACAAACAATTTCTAGGTTATTCAAACATTTCCAAAAATATACTGAGTAAATCTACAAATATTAATTGGAATATAAAGAACAGAGTTAGCTCCCCTGTGCATTTGAATAATCTGTTTTATTAAGTTCAATATAGATGTTAAACGATTGATATATGTTAATGAATGATACAGTGATATAATCGTTAGCGAATAAACCTATGCATGTAAAACCACAGGTCTAAACACATTGAACTTTTTTAGGAACGTTCTTCTGTAGATTAGTAGGCAACACATTTGTATAACCATGTATAACCATTATCGGTTCCTTTAAACATTATGAATGATGGAAATATATTCAAATCAATCAACTTATGTTGGAATATATAAAAATATGTGTATCAAGCATGTTAAATTGTGAATAATTAGTTATTTATATCACACCAACGTTAATTCATAATCTATAGTATTTTAGGAAAGAAAACTGGAACAAATAGTAACTATTTTCGGTTTATATCAAGACAACGTATTTCAATTCCAACACAAATTCAATATTTCAGAAAAATAAAAAAAATCTCTCTATTAATGAAATATGTAAAAGCACGATAAAGCAATTAAAACACAATTTAAGTTACATTTTCGTCAACAAAATTGAAGTTATATGTTATAATGCGTCAAAAAATATGAGAATCCTTAATCAAATATCTCAATTGAAAGCCGAAAAAAAACAAAACAATTTAAATGTTAACTTTATCTGTTTCGCTCGCAAGCATCAAAAGTCCCTATTTATTACCACAATAATTGTAAAAGACAATAAATGTTTTGTCTTTAATAAAAAAATGTAAAAATATTATAATCTTAGGAAAACACTAATGTTTTCGTCAACAAAATTCAAGCACAAACTTTATATGTCAATAAAATAATATGAAAATTCAATAAAACTTTAATCAATTTAGTGCTAAATTGTTGAAAAAATGTTGACTGTTGACGCAATCAACTGATATTCCAAATGTTTTTACTCTGCCTCAATTTTACCTATGCGAATGTATCTGTTTATATAAGGAAAATTCATTCTATCTTTAGTCCCAAGCAAATGATGTCATTCGAGGAATCTTTCTTTAAGTCGAATAATCTACCAACATATATCACAAAACATGATGAGGTCTTCGTCGAGAATTCATGTCCGACTCTGTTTAACATAACAAGACTTACTTACTCATCAAAGAACAGATAATCCATCGAAGTACATGTACTGTCTCAATTTTACCTATCCGAATGTATCTGTTTATATAAAAAAACATTCATTCTATATTTACTCTCAACAAAATGATGTCATACGACCCAAGTCGAATAATCTAATATCATTCGTCGAGAATTCATGTCGAGCTCTAGTTATATACAGTAACACATTAATTTACTCAATCTATCTATAGTCACAAAAAGTGAAGTCGAGCTATCTTGGTAAATGTCCTCGTATGCCTATCATAATGTACCCTCCCATTTTATCCGACGACATGGATAATATAATTCATGTCGACATATATCTGTACAAGGCGACTAATTTATTCAACTAGGCTACCTAGCTTGGCTCATATTTCAAAGAACGCATTCGTTAACGACCCCTCCTTACAAACCCAGTAATATAAATTACACCTGTCAAGTCGCTTATTTGAAGATCAACTTACCTTACGATAAACATTCCAAACATTCCAATTATAATATATAAGCCAGGTAAATGGCCTATAAAGTCACGGATTTAAATCGCCAGGTGAGTTTAGTTAAATTATGTTTTCAGATAACTTTAAATTAATTCATATCTTATTCAAGCTATGTTCTGTATAATTTAAAACGATAAATTAGAATCAAGTTTGTATATTTATCGGAGCAAAACATATTGAGGAAGTTTGAAGCAGTTGTCTTAAAGTGACACTAAGATTTATTTTCTTATTTGCACACAGTATACTTTGTTTAAACCAGATGTCTTAAAATGGCACTAAGATTTATTTTATTATTTTATCCATCTATTTATAAACAAGATGTCTTAAAAGGGCACTAAGATTTCATTTTATAATTTCAATACCAAAAGTGTTTGAATATCACAGAACAAAAATTGTAATAATTTTACCCCAAAATTGTTAATAAATAGGTCTTATTCATATCATAATTCTTAAAAGGACGCTAATAATTTAACTTAAATATGGTTGAACATTTATCGATAAAGAGCGTTTATTATCTGTTTGTATGCAACTCTTTCAATCCCTAGTAATATTTGGAAACAGTATACTTTGTTTAAACCAGATGTCTTAAAATGGCACTAAGATTTATTTTATTATCTCACACTATTTATAAACAAGATGTCTTAAAAGGGCACTAAGATTTCATTTTATAATTTCAATACCAAAAGTGTTTCAATATCACATGCAAAAAAAAAAATTGGAATAATTTTACCTCAGAATTGTTAATAAATAAGTCTTCTTCACATCTTAATTCTTAAAAGGGTGCTAATAATTTAACTCAAATATGGTTGAAAAATTATCGTTAAAGAGCGTTTATTATCTGCTTGTATGCAACTCTTTCAATCCCTCGTAATATTTGGAAACAGTATACTTTGTTTAAACCAGATGTCTTAAAATGGCACTAAGATTTATTTTATTATCTCACACTATTTATAAACAAGATGTCTTAAAAGGGCACTAAGATTTCATTTTATAATTTCAATACCAAAAGTGTTTCAATATCACAGCAAAAAAAAAATTGGAATAATTTTACCTCAGAATTGTTAATAAATAGGTCTTATTCATATCATAATTCTTAAAAGGACGCTAATAATTTAACTTAAATATGGTTGAACATTTATCGTTAAAGAGCGTTTATTATCTGCTTGTATGCAACTCTTTCAATCCCTCCTAATATTTGGAAACAGTATACTTTGTTTAAACCAGATGTCTTAAAATGGCACTAAGATTTATTTTATTATCTCACACTATTTATAAACAAGATGTCTTAAAAGGGCACTAAGATTTCATTTTATAATTTCAATACCAAAAGTGTTTCAATATCACATGCAAAAAAAAAAATTGGAATAATTTTACCTCAGAATTGTTAATAAATAAGTCTTCTTCACATCTTAATTCTTAAAAGGGTGCTAATAATTTAACTCAAATATGGTTGAAAAATTATCGTTAAAGAGCGTTTATTATCTGCTTGTATGCAACTCTTTCAATCCCTCGTAATATTTGGAAACAGTATACTTTGTTTAAACCAGATGTCTTAAAATGGCACTAAGATTTATTTTATTATCTCACACTATTTATAAACAAGATGTCTTAAAAGGGCACTAAGATTTCATTTTATAATTTCAATACCAAAAGTGTTTCAATATCACAGCAAAAAAAAAAATTGGAATAATTTTACCTCAGAATTGTTAATAAATAAGTCTACTTCACATCTTAATTCTTAAAAGGGTGCTAATAATTTAACTCAAATATGGTTGAAAATTTATCGTTAAAGAGCGTGTATTATCTGTTTGTATGCAACTCTTAATTATCAAAAACGGATACTGTTACACTATTACACACAAATTTTTAGATAGTATATTACAGTATCCAAATTAACATTGTTGCAATTCAGATTCTACGGAAAGTTATCTTTAATCATGCAAACTAAAAACAATAATCATAGTTTTACAATTTTTTATGTAAAATCTTATTTGTCTACACGTTGTGGCTAAGCATATCATAACAGTATATTTACATTTATCTAGCAAATGCGCTTTAATTTCTACAAATTAACATTCCAATTCATAAATTGTTTTATTTTTGAAAAAAAAAAATACTGTAACAATTTTTTTTACATACCAACTAGTTTAGTTTAATAAATAAAGATAACACTTACCTGATTACGGCAAATAATTCTCCCTTAATCATAATGGCAACACGATTTGGAAAAACAAATGCTGATGAATCCGTGCGCAATTTAGCATCAGATGTAAACATGCTCAGACAGAAACAATTCCCGGTCGTTCGTTTTTAAACTTACAATTGATGCAGGGTGAAGTGTCAAGCGTTAAGTTTCAACAAGCAGTGAATGGCCATTATATATCTGATTAATTTACCTATGTATACAACATAACGCCCGTGTTGGCATCTGCACACACGCATAAAACTCATTAATCGGCGCCCTATTGAGATTTGAAAATTTAGAATAATTATCTGAAATTGATGGATGTCGTTAGACTAGGTTAATGTATGTTTTATATGCATGTTCCCGTTCATGATCTGCACATTTTTAAATCGTCACGGAAATCTACCTACTAACATATTTGAACGCACATTATAATTTGGATAGTTAAATCATACATCTTATCACTGGAAAAATATGAATATATGCTCTAAATCTGTTGGCAAGGCTATTTCAATATACAACATCATATGTATTCAATGTTTCTAATATATAAATTATACCCCAAATTATCATACAAAAAATATGTTTTCAAGATGGCATCCAATATGGCTATTCAGAAATGTGAGCTTCAAAATATATCTTGATAAAATGTACACATTGGATGTGATCATATATCGTATAGGCGTTTATAGCGTAATCCCTATGCTATCTCCATTACAAAAGATGGCTGCCGAAATGGTCATCGTTTACTTCAAGATACAGGGCTTAAAAATGGATTGCATTTTTACAAAGGCTAATATGCATCATTTAGGTTTGTAGTTTGTATAGTATATGCCAAATTATCATACAATTTGTCATCACAAAAAAAAACAATATATATTTTCAAGATGGCGTCCAATATGGCTATTCAGAAATGTCAGCTTCAAAATATATCTTGATAAAATGTACACATTTGCTGTGATCATATATCGTACAACTGGATGTATTAGCGTTTATAGCGTAATACCTATGATATCCCTACTACAAAATGGCTTCCAAAATGGCCACCTTTACTCTAAAATACAGAGCTTAAAATTACATGCATAATTTAGAAAGTTGATTTTGATTAGTTATACTACTTATTTCTTCAAAGAGTTAATATTTCCTTATTCTTATCACAGTTTTAAAAACAATAAAAACAAACAAGTTCATTATGTATCATATAATGAGTTCTTGGTAGGCTATCTCATTGTACAACATATACGTATTTATATTTGTTTGTAATATCCAATGGAGTATTTCGTAAATAAAGTTGTCAAATGCTATAATATAATATAAACGCTCAATATCAAAGTATTAAACAAACGAAAAAATAGTCACAGAACCGTCCCATGGGGTAGAATCCCTCTATTACATATCTCATACACAATATTACTTTGTTTTAAACCGAGTTGTGTGGAACATCGACATTTTAATATCATTTTAATCAACCGTTCTATAACAAATTACTTACACAATATTTTCTTAAAAGCTGTTAAAAAATTTGTCTACCTAATTCACAATTATTTTTTTGCTAGGTTCGTAGTATTATCATATGGAGCGTAGGTTCGAAAACGAAATTAGTAAGAAGGCTTTTTTGGTAGTGGGAATGTGTCAGGGGTAAATTCTGCTTTAATTCACTTAATGCTATGTTTTCAAGTTGGCGTCCAATATGGGCAACTGAGAACTGTGAGCTTCAAAATATATCTGATAAATTGTATGCCTTAGTTAATATGATCACATAATTATGCGCTTGGCTGTCTTCACGTTGATAACGTATTAGCAACGCTGACGCCATTATAAAATGGCAAACATTTACTTCAAAATATACAGCTTCAGAGAAATGTTCGGTATTTCACAAAATAAGACCGAGTGATATTTTGTCTTTCTTCTCGAAATGTATGAACAAAACAAGAGATGATATACATTACAAACAACTGAAATGTAGTCAGTTGACGACCACTATACACAAAAAATAAATTTGATTACTGCCTACACAGTGTCAGAATTGAAAAATAAATAGTAAATGTGTATCATAAACACTATAATATCGCATTGAATATTCATTTTATTTATTTATATTATGCCGACCTTATGTAAAACGGGTCGGCATAATATAAATAAATAAAATGAATATTCAATGCGATATTATAGTGTTTATGATACACATTTACTATTTATTTTTCAATTCTGACACTGTGTTGGCAGTAATCAAATTTATTTTTTGTGTATAGTGGTCGTCAACTGACTACATTTCAGTTGTTTGTAATGTATATCATCTCTTGTTTTGTTCATACATTTCGAGAAGAAAGACAAAATATCACTCGGTCTTATTTTGTGAAATACCGAACATTTCTCTGAAGCTGTATATTTTGAAGTAAATGTTTGCCATTTTATAATGGCGTCAGCGTTGCTAATACGTTATCAACGTGAAGACAGCCAAGCGCATAATTATGTGATCATATTAACTAAGGCATACAATTTATCAGATATATTTTGAAGCTCACAGTTCTCAGTTGCCCATATTGGACGCCAACTTGAAAACATAGCATTAAGTGAATTAAAGCAGAATTTACCCCTGACACATTCCCACTACCAAAAAAGCCTTCTTACTAATTTCGTTTTCGAACCTACGCTCCATATGATAATACTACGAACCTAGCAAAAAAATAATTGTGAATTAGGTAGACAAATTTTTTAACAGCTTTTAAGAAAATATTGTGTAAGTAATTTGTTATAGAACGGTTGATTAAAATGATATTAAAATGTCGATGTTCCACACAACTCGGTTTAAAACAAAGTAATATTGTGTATGAGATATGTAATAGAGGGATTCTACCCCATGGGACGGTTCTGTGACTATTTTTTCGTTTGTTTAATACTTTGATATTGAGCGTTTATATTATATTATAGCATTTGACAACTTTATTTACGAAATACTCCATTGGATATTACAAACAAATATAAATACGTATATGTTGTACAATGAGATAGCCTACCAAGAACTCATTATATGATACATAATGAACTTGTTTGTTTTTATTGTTTTTAAAACTGTGATAAGAATAAGGAAATATTAACTCTTTGAAGAAATAAGTAGTATAACTAATCAAAATCAACTTTCTAAATTATGCATGTAATTTTAAGCTCTGTATTTTAGAGTAAAGGTGGCCATTTTGGAAGCCATTTTGTAGTAGGGATATCATAGGTATTACGCTATAAACGCTAATACATCCAGTTGTACGATATATGATCACAGCAAATGTGTACATTTTATCAAGATATATTTTGAAGCTGACATTTCTGAATAGCCATATTGGACGCCATCTTGAAAATATATATTGTTTTTTTTTGTGATGACAAATTGTATGATAATTTGGCATATACTATACAAACTACAAACCTAAATGATGCATATTAGCCTTTGTAAAAATGCAATCCATTTTTAAGCCCTGTATCTTGAAGTAAACGATGACCATTTCGGCAGCCATCTTTTGTAATGGAGATAGCATAGGGATTACGCTATTAACGCCTATACGATATATGATCACATCCAATGTGTACATTTTATCAAGATATATTTTGAAGCTCACATTTCTGAATAGCCATATTGGATGCCATCTTGAAAACATATTTTTTGTATGATAATTTGGGGTATAATTTATATATTAGAAACATTGAATACATATGATGTTGTATATTGAAATAGCCTTGCCAACAGATTTAGAGCATATATTCATATTTTTCCAGTGATAAGATGTATGATTTAACTATCCAAATTATAATGTGCGTTCAAATATGTTAGTAGGTAGATTTCCGTGACGATTTAAAAATGTGCAGATCATGAACGGGAACATGCATATAAAACATACATTAACCTAGTCTAACGACATCCATCAATTTCAGATAATTATTCTAAATTTTCAAATCTCAATAGGGCGCCGATTAATGAGTTTTATGCGTGTGTGCAGATGCCAACACGGGCGTTATGTTGTATACATAGGTAAATTAATCAGATATATAATGGCCATTCACTGCTTGTTGAAACTTAACGCTTGACACTTCACCCTGCATCAATTGTAAGTTTAAAAACGAACGACCGGGAATTGTTTCTGTCTGAGCATGTTTACATCTGATGCTAAATTGCGCACGGATTCATCAGCATTTGTTTTTCCAAATCGTGTTGCCATTATGATTAAGGGAGAATTATTTGCCGTAATCAGGTAAGTGTTATCTTTATTTATTAAACTAAACTAGTTGGTATGTAAAAAAAATTGTTACAGTATTTTTTTTTTTCAAAAATAAAACAATTTATGAATTGGAATGTTAATTTGTAGAAATTAAAGCGCATTTGCTAGATAAATGTAAATATACTGTTATGATATGCTTAGCCACAACGTGTAGACAAATAAGATTTTACATAAAAAATTGTAAAACTATGATTATTGTTTTTAGTTTGCATGATTAAAGATAACTTTCCGTAGAATCTGAATTGCAACAATGTTAATTTGGATACTGTAATATACTATCTAAAAATTTGTGTGTAATAGTGTAACAGTATCCGTTTTTGATAATTAAGAGTTGCATACAAACAGATAATACACGCTCTTTAACGATAAATTTTCAACCATATTTGAGTTAAATTATTAGCACCCTTTTAAGAATTAAGATGTGAAGTAGACTTATTTATTAACAATTCTGAGGTAAAATTATTCCAATTTTTTTTTTTGCTGTGATATTGAAACACTTTTGGTATTGAAATTATAAAATGAAATCTTAGTGCCCTTTTAAGACATCTTGTTTATAAATAGTGTGAGATAATAAAATAAATCTTAGTGCCATTTTAAGACATCTGGTTTAAACAAAGTATACTGTTTCCAAATATTACGAGGGATTGAAAGAGTTGCATACAAGCAGATAATAAACGCTCTTTAACGATAATTTTTCAACCATATTTGAGTTAAATTATTAGCACCCTTTTAAGAATTAAGATGTGAAGAAGACTTATTTATTAACAATTCTGAGGTAAAATTATTCCAATTTTTTTTTTTGCATGTGATATTGAAACACTTTTGGTATTGAAATTATAAAATGAAATCTTAGTGCCCTTTTAAGACATCTTGTTTATAAATAGTGTGAGATAATAAAATAAATCTTAGTGCCATTTTAAGACATCTGGTTTAAACAAAGTATACTGTTTCCAAATATTAGGAGGGATTGAAAGAGTTGCATACAAGCAGATAATAAACGCTCTTTAACGATAAATGTTCAACCATATTTAAGTTAAATTATTAGCGTCCTTTTAAGAATTATGATATGAATAAGACCTATTTATTAACAATTCTGAGGTAAAATTATTCCAATTTTTTTTTTGCTGTGATATTGAAACACTTTTGGTATTGAAATTATAAAATGAAATCTTAGTGCCCTTTTAAGACATCTTGTTTATAAATAGTGTGAGATAATAAAATAAATCTTAGTGCCATTTTAAGACATCTGGTTTAAACAAAGTATACTGTTTCCAAATATTACGAGGGATTGAAAGAGTTGCATACAAGCAGATAATAAACGCTCTTTAACGATAATTTTTCAACCATATTTGAGTTAAATTATTAGCACCCTTTTAAGAATTAAGATGTGAAGAAGACTTATTTATTAACAATTCTGAGGTAAAATTATTCCAATTTTTTTTTTTGCATGTGATATTGAAACACTTTTGGTATTGAAATTATAAAATGAAATCTTAGTGCCCTTTTAAGACATCTTGTTTATAAATAGTGTGAGATAATAAAATAAATCTTAGTGCCATTTTAAGACATCTGGTTTAAACAAAGTATACTGTTTCCAAATATTACTAGGGATTGAAAGAGTTGCATACAAACAGATAATAAACGCTCTTTATCGATAAATGTTCAACCATATTTAAGTTAAATTATTAGCGTCCTTTTAAGAATTATGATATGAATAAGACCTATTTATTAACAATTTTGGGGTAAAATTATTACAATTTTTGTTCTGTGATATTCAAACACTTTTGGTATTGAAATTATAAAATGAAATCTTAGTGCCCTTTTAAGACATCTTGTTTATAAATAGATGGATAAAATAATAAAATAAATCTTAGTGCCATTTTAAGACATCTGGTTTAAACAAAGTATACTGTGTGCAAATAAGAAAATAAATCTTAGTGTCACTTTAAGACAACTGCTTCAAACTTCCTCAATATGTTTTGCTCCGATAAATATACAAACTTGATTCTAATTTATCGTTTTAAATTATACAGAACATAGCTTGAATAAGATATGAATTAATTTAAAGTTATCTGAAAACATAATTTAACTAAACTCACCTGGCGATTTAAATCCGTGACTTTATAGGCCATTTACCTGGCTTATATATTATAATTGGAATGTTTGGAATGTTTATCGTAAGGTAAGTTGATCTTCAAATAAGCGACTTGACAGGTGTAATTTATATTACTGGGTTTGTAAGGAGGGGTCGTTAACGAATGCGTTCTTTGAAATATGAGCCAAGCTAGGTAGCCTAGTTGAATAAATTAGTCGCCTTGTACAGATATATGTCGACATGAATTATATTATCCATGTCGTCGGATAAAATGGGAGGGTACATTATGATAGGCATACGAGGACATTTACCAAGATAGCTCGACTTCACTTTTTGTGACTATAGATAGATTGAGTAAATTAATGTGTTACTGTATATAACTAGAGCTCGACATGAATTCTCGACGAATGATATTAGATTATTCGACTTGGGTCGTATGACATCATTTTGTTGAGAGTAAATATAGAATGAATGTTTTTTTATATAAACAGATACATTCGGATAGGTAAAATTGAGACAGTACATGTACTTCGATGGATTATCTGTTCTTTGATGAGTAAGTAAGTCTTGTTATGTTAAACAGAGTCGGACATGAATTCTCGACGAAGACCTCATCATGTTTTGTGATATATGTTGGTAGATTATTCGACTTAAAGAAAGATTCCTCGAATGACATCATTTGCTTGGGACTAAAGATAGAATGAATTTTCCTTATATAAACAGATACATTCGCATAGGTAAAATTGAGGCAGAGTAAAAACATTTGGAATATCAGTTGATTGCGTCAACAGTCAACATTTTTTCAACAATTTAGCACTAAATTGATTAAAGTTTTATTGAATTTTCATATTATTTTATTGACATATAAAGTTTGTGCTTGAATTTTGTTGACGAAAACATTAGTGTTTTCCTAAGATTATAATATTTTTACATTTTTTTATTAAAGACAAAACATTTATTGTCTTTTACAATTATTGTGGTAATAAATAGGGACTTTTGATGCTTGCGAGCGAAACAGATAAAGTTAACATTTAAATTGTTTTGTTTTTTTTCGGCTTTCAATTGAGATATTTGATTAAGGATTCTCATATTTTTTGACGCATTATAACATATAACTTCAATTTTGTTGACGAAAATGTAACTTAAATTGTGTTTTAATTGCTTTATCGTGCTTTTACATATTTCATTAATAGAGAGATTTTTTTTATTTTTCTGAAATATTGAATTTGTGTTGGAATTGAAATACGTTGTCTTGATATAAACCGAAAATAGTTACTATTTGTTCCAGTTTTCTTTCCTAAAATACTATAGATTATGAATTAACGTTGGTGTGATATAAATAACTAATTATTCACAATTTAACATGCTTGATACACATATTTTTATATATTCCAACATAAGTTGATTGATTTGAATATATTTCCATCATTCATAATGTTTAAAGGAACCGATAATGGTTATACATGGTTATACAAATGTGTTGCCTACTAATCTACAGAAGAACGTTCCTAAAAAAGTTCAATGTGTTTAGACCTGTGGTTTTACATGCATAGGTTTATTCGCTAACGATTATATCACTGTATCATTCATTAACATATATCAATCGTTTAACATCTATATTGAACTTAATAAAACAGATTATTCAAATGCACAGGGGAGCTAACTCTGTTCTTTATATTCCAATTAATATTTGTAGATTTACTCAGTATATTTTTGGAAATGTTTGAATAACCTAGAAATTGTTTGTTTGAGTATAGCCTAGAAGAGGTATTTAAACACCAACCTAGAAATAGTTAGTCTGACTTTAAATATTGACACATTTTTGTTTTGCCAGAAGATATTTCGACGGGGAGACCAGACTGTCCATATCTTAACAAAAGATTGATTTGATTATGTTTTTTGATATCTGTTTGTATACTAGGATTTATTCATATACCATTTATATTCATTAAATGAACTAAAGTGTTGGGTTCCACATTTCGATTTCTACGAGACTCTGTAATATCGAGTTTTATGAGATCGAATAGTGTTACCTACAAATCTACATTAACGAAGAAACAGTTCCGAAACTAACAAATATTCCATGTGTTTTAGCCTCGTGTTTTTTTACATACACAAGGTTATTCACTAGCGAATAATTCATCTCATTTAGGACTAATCTATCATAACTAACCTATATATCAATACATTTATTCAATCGTGCGTACTAATCCTTCAAATATTTACTAGTTATTCTGACTATATCATCTGCCTAGAAATAGTTTGCTTTACTATAGCATCTGCCTATTAGATATACATCATTACCTAACATAAAATAGCTCGTATTGTAGCTTATCTATGCCTTAAAATAGTTACTAGTTAGACTGACTATAACATCTGCCTAGAAGCGCGTATTGTAGCTTATCTATGCCTTCAAATAGTTACTAGTTAGTCTGACTATATCATCTGCCTAGTAAAACAGCTCATTTTTGATACACTTATATAAATTAGTCGTTATTGTAACGTTTACATTCGTTAAAAACTATTTACGAAATCCCGTGGGGGTGGGGATTATCAGACGACGACTACACCTATATAAATTAGTCGGTATTGTATCGTTTAACATTCGATAAGTAGTATTTATGAAATCCCGTGGGGGTGGGGATTCCAAATGACCACACCCTAAGGCAATTAGTCGATAATGTAACGTTGAACACTTTCCTTGTCCCCCTCACTTATATATTACAGAGATAATACCTTCTCTTAATACTACTGACTTAGCCAATTTTGCCTCGGACACTGAACCTGTGTGATGAAATGCAATATTTGAGGTCATGTAACTTAATAATTTAATATCCATATGCCATGCTTTTCTTATATAACATTTTAAGTATGTTGGATTGAACAGATTGTAAAGGTATTAACAGAACATTATTTAAGAAAATCAACTTATGGCCCTTTGAATACTTAGTCTTATCTTGTTGCCAAAGATGCCAGTTTGAGGCATTTTTGTCCATTACAAAAGGTGTTTGGCCATAAACACAAAAAACAATGGGTGTTTTAATGTGTAAAATTATTTGAACTTTCCTCCCACAACACTTTAGTGTTTAAAAATTAGCCTTACATGTGTTATACCATCGTATGTCACTTGATTTCTTTCATTTTTCAGGAAACTGACTCCAAATTTTAACGTTGGTATAGGGGTAGGAAAAATCACAAAATGCAATCTTATCACCAAATTACAGCAATTTCAGACACAATGTTGTTTTCTTCCAGTTTGTGCACATTCCTGTTGCATTATAAAACTGCTTAATACGCTATCGGACGTTGATTTATAATTTTATGGCTATGTTGTAGAAAAACAATCCAAAAATGCCAATTTGACATTTCACTGCCAAATTATGACAAAAAATATTATAGCTCTGTCAATAAACATAAACAAATGAAATATGATATTATGTATGAAAGAAAAATGTAAGCAGAAGCTGTTAATATAAAGTTTTATGCTTCAAGATGCATAATTTTGATGTTTTTGTTGATATGCTTTCCCCTACCCCATTTTTCTGCCGTTCAAATTTGGAGTAAGTTTCCACAATGATGAGTGAAATCCAGTGACATTCATTGGTATAACCATTGAAATGCTATTTTCTCAACAAAAAAATGATTTAAGAGGACAGATAAAATAATTTTACAGAATATACTTCCGTTAATTTTTCTGAATAGACCTAAAAACCTTTAAAAATTTACAAAAACGCCCCGCAATAGCATTTTCGGAAAAGAGGCTAGACTATAAAGAATTCATAGGACCATAATTTAATTTTCTTCACCAATGTATTTGGAAAGTCCTTCACTATTTGTTCAATCTGGTATTCTCAAAATGTTATGAGAAAAGCAGAGCATATGGATATTAATTTATTGAGTTACATGACCTCAAATATGGCATTTCATCACACGAGTTCTATGTCAAGGCAAATTTGGCTAAGTCCATACAATGGAACACACATTTTGTTTGAGAATATTTTATTCTCCTTATTCATAGATGCACATATTAATCATAATTTGTGTTTTATCTCGTGAGGAAATTACTAAAACAGTGAAAAAGTCATTAATTTTGCTCTAGTTTTAAAAATAATTAACCATATAATGCGGCATTTGGCTCATTCTGCAGAATTAAGGCTCCGAAATCAGGTAAACTCGCGTTTTTGAAGACACACAACTCGAAAAATACTTAAGGAATCTGGGAATGGTTTCCAATTCTGGATTCAGGAAAATATGGTCGACACAATACACATGCTATTTGTAGGATTTGTGAATTTGATTGTTTTATATACATCCATGAAAATCCATAAATTGATGATTTGACAACATTTTCCCATTTTTTCCCTACGAAATTCACCAATTTCCCTTTTTCCGATTTTTGCTGATTTTTAGTATGTTGTTTATGGAGGGTATATGTACAAATTCCAGCAAAAATGCAATTAGTTCTGGGTAAAACCATAAATGCACTGGACTAGTAGTGTTTCACATATGAGCCAGGGACGAGTCTATGGCAATCGCAACTTCTCGGATTATCGTTCTTGGGAAAATAGTCTTGCTACGGAAATCACTGAGGTTTGCCGATTGAGAACCTTGGGTCATCAGATCTCAATGGAATTGGGTGGATATATTCAATACAAGGACTGCATTAACGTCCTAAAAACTTACTCTTGCTTTTGAAGACCTGTGACCCTGCTGTCATGGCGGCTGCCGTTTCCGCTGCCACTTCACTGCCCGGCTTTGTCTCATCAATGAAGAAGGCTGGCCGAGCCATTTTCATGTCTTCTGGACGAATCCAAGTATCATGGTCCAAACTGGTATTTCCCACCTTTATATGAATTGAAGGTCGATTTATGAGACATAAATTTCAAATCTTAAAGGAACATATAGGGCAACTGCAGAGGGTAAATGTGGGTGGGTGGGTGTTTGGGTGGGTGGTCAAAGCCACCAACAAGCAATTTTTTCCGCAACTAAAAAAAAAAATTCCTGCTTGTTTTTAGTGTTTTGGCAATGAGTTGGGCTTCAAAACCAATTTGAATCAGTTTGAATGAGAGAAATAATGTAATTCTAACTGGTAAACTGACTGCAGGCAGTTATTGTGTTGTATTTTGTTGCAAATTTTGAAATCCAAGATGGCCGCTGGCAGCCATGTTTTTTTGGCCGAATGACCTCAAAATTACTTATTCCTATTTACATGTCCATGTTAACATCCATGATAAATAGTATGCACAGAAATTCATATACAGCTGTTTACAGTGAATTTCCCCCCGCAAATCTCTGTTTTAGTGTTAAAAGGGGGGGGGGGGGGTGGGTGTCAAAAAATGGTCGGAAAAAACTGCCGAAAACGGAAAAAAAATTGGCGGTGGGGGTGGGTGGGTACAAAAAATGATCGAAAGGGAAAAAATGCCATACGTGCCTGAATTTTTTTCCGACCCCCCCCCCTGTCGTCACTAAGAATAACATAGACAGAATTTGTTCTATTTTTTCTTATTAATAACTCTTCAATAACGAGACATCGCATGTTAATTTGTTAAAGGCACGGTGGCGTTCGTTGCAGAAATATTCATATTTGTTCAAATCGCCATCAACAGAAGGAATATTAAAATATATATAGTTTTGTTCATATGCCAAACATAATCAGCGCGTAAATAGTATATTGTATATATTTTACTATTATTTCTGTTTATGGCGGTTTTTAACGGAGGTGAATATTTTAACAGCATACCCACCGCCAACGCCGCCCGTATCTTTAATACCATTGTGATGTAGACACAGTTGGCCTTCGCTATAGGTTATAATTTAGAAATGACAGTTGTCAAATTATGAAAAGTTCCTCAAGAATATACCATATAATATATAGTATAATGATAGTATGAATGTGATACGTACCATTCACAAAACATACTTTGTGTGAGGCAATCGTTTGTTTATATACAGCACGTAAATGGTAAGCGATAAGCAAAACACTCAACACCGTGGCAATTATTTTAGGAGAGTTGTTCACGGTGACCCATTTAACATCGAAAACTTCGAAAAAGTCGAGGATTAGCAAGCGATACACCAGTATGTTGTAAACAACTTGGTTAATAACATCTTATATCCCAATATAACTCGTTGGTGATCCTCTATGTATTTGCGGACTGTATTGGTAGAGCGGATAGAAATGATGGTAGTGTCTGGAAGTTTTAACTTTTTGGAAATTCTTTTGGCTATTTCACAAATGTCATTAAATGTGGCACCAGGATAGCAGAGAATATCGGGGCACTTGCTTTCTCCCCATTCCTGGAGTGTTTACACATTTTTTAAAGATGCATAATCCGATTAAGCGCCCCTCAATTACTATTTATTTGGATTCGGGTGTAAAAAATATTTTATTTGAGTGGAGGAACCCACTATCAAAGCTCAGATTTATTAGATATCGATTTTTTTAAATCTATTATTTTTCACCATCGAGAATTATTAGTGGCCGAGTAAACAGTCGACGAGCCGACCGTCTCAGACCAAATTGTGGATAATTAAAATCGAGGCTTTCTGTTGACAATAAGGCCAAATTTCGTCGAATAACATGTTGATAAATAACACGTTTCATGCAATTTTATACTATAGTTGACAGTGGTTAGCATTATTTTTGGGCAATTAATCGATTCTGATAACTGAAGCGGCATTTCTAAAAATGTTGTTGTTGTTGGAATCTGATTATATGGGGACCATCGAATGTGATTGAGTGCCCTTAAATTCTTTTGGAAGTTGGAAATTTTGTTCGCCACAGTCCGAATCTTGCGAAATTGGCCGATGTATAACTCTGATCAATTTATCACAGTTTCTGACATCTTTTTGAACACCACGAGACTCAGAATGAGAAGGAGTTGAGAAAGAAAGAGTAATAGAATCAGGTCAAGATTAACCTGAAGTCTATAAGAAAGAAGAGTAATAGGAGCAGGTCAAGATTAAATGTACTCAATCCGAACAGAGGGTCCCCATCTCAACAGATTCCAACAACAACAATCCGATCAGAGGGTCCTATATTACTATCTCTTTGGCTTTGGGGGTAAAAAATATTTGATTCGAGTCGAAGAACCCATCAAACAAAGCTCAGAGTTATTAGATATTGATTTTTGAAATTTGTTATTTGCTCGAGATGAGTACTAATAATTGCCGTCAATTTCGTAACCTGCTCGAGATGTGTACACCCAAACACTATTCAAACAGACAAGGATGGATAACTCTAAAATCAAGTGGTAATAATAACGCAATTTTGACTGAGTTCTGGGCCAGAAAGTATTCCCGATAATGAAAAATAATAGATTTCTAAAATCGATATCTAACAAATCTGAGCTTTGATGGGTGACTTCCTCGACTCGAATCAAATATTTTTGACCCCCGAAGCCATTGAAATAGTAATTGAGAGGAGTTTTATCGGATTGAGTACCTTTAACCTGAAGTTTATAAGAAAGATAAGAGTACATATGCATGAGTTGTTTCATCCTGGGCTGACGTCAAGAAGAAATGGGTTGAGTGGAAGAGACAGAGTGGGGGAGAGAGACCCCATATGGATCCATGCATATCCCCTCTGGGGCTTTCAATATGGTGTCGGTGTCAATCAAGGTGTGCCTAATATTCCCTCATTTCTTGTTATTGGATCTCCATTCTCATTGGCCAATGTAGTATTTGCCCTGCAGGATGATAATTAAAGCACGTTACATATACGTTACCTGGAAGTATAATTTGTTGGGGGCCACGTGAGCTTTGATGAAGTAATCAAGTGGCCATTTAATGCAGTCGTAAGCCCAGTCTAGCTGTCCACTGAGGATGTACGTGTCTTTCCATGCCAGCATCCCCCAGGCTAGAACAGTGGTTGCGCTCGCCATTGGTAGCCCAAACTTCATGTGATCACCAGCTGAAATATCAGACCATTAATGCTTCATAAAGATTTATTTGTAAATATTTATATATATATGTGTGACATGGATGTCTTATGGCATTTGTATGTATTCAGTACTTTCCTATCATTAACTGTTTCCCATTAATCATATTAATTATGTACTGTTATGTGTTATTGTCTGGTCCACCTCATATTGATAATTATTCTCCCCGGATTTATTTATGTGTCATGTCAACAACCTCATGATGTATAAATATGCATATATGTTGATAATCATGGACTAGTTAGTTAAGTACCAGAATACACTTTATTTAAATGAAGCTGTCTTTCTCATTTTATACCCTAAATCAATATGAGGAGCGCTATTAGATATGTGACCAGAAGACCGATGATAACCTGGTCATATATGCCTACAGATATGTTACTTATCACTATTCGCTATTTAAGCCTATTTAATAGTAACGTTGAGTTAATAAACATTCATTAATCACATGTCGCTTTTCGATGGTGATAGATTAGGATTTTGTAGGTATTTTGGATACAGGAAGTTCACGGAGACTGGTGGCCATCTTGGCGCCCATCCGTGATCAATAAGATAACTTGAGGACTTCAGCAGAGTTACCTTGCTGGCAGCTGGTTTTATCTAAGCATCTGGGAGGTTTAGATATATAAAACTTCTAACTTAGCTAGCCCATCATCAAACTATAATTCTCTGTGTCTGAGGCGAGAAAGTGTTATCAGGTAGTCAGCCAGATATGTTCTTTCTAAGTCCGTGCAACATAACACATAAATAAGTCCGCTATTTATACTCTTAATAGTTTATTACTCCGTCCATTACTTATGGAACTGGAGGAAGGATATCACATACATAACACAAAAACCATAATCAGAAATGGTAACTCCCTCAAGATCATATTATTAGCCATAAATATAAATTATAATATAAAATATATTGGTTACACGAATGCACCGCCTCAGAATTCCGCTAAAACAACTAATCCTTCAAATTATTACAAAAAACTACGGCTTATTACTGCAGGTTTCTCGTTCACCACACCAGAAAGCTTCTAAATGCGGATCAAAAATCGAAGGCATTGTGTTCCCGCCAAGAGTGCATGGCCCAGCCATTGTTCATACCTAAAAATCGAACGCTGTCGTAATAGTTACTGCAACTATAAGACATCCAGCGAATACACACCCCACGAAAACACGAAATGTGTTGTCCTGCGAGATATCCCATCGCTATAGCTCAATTTGACACGACCAGATTAGCCTTCCTACACTATCCTAAAACAATAAAGCTTCTCAAATCATCGGCATATAGTCAACAGAACTTTCACGAACTTGGACATCGACACTTTCTAATCGCTCTACATAAGCATGGTTATACCTATCATCGAATACTGTAACTCTGCATGGAGCCCACATCACAAATATCAAAGCATTGTTTTAGAGAAATACAAAGAAAAGCAACGAAACTAGTTCGTCAAATCAAAACTCTATGCTACCGAGACCGAATGATAAGACTCAATCTGATGTCTTTAAAATGTCGAATATTTAGAGGAGATCTAATCGAGGTATATAAACTGTTGAATGGTCAATGCATGCATGTGGCCTATTAGAAAGACATTCATCAGGAAGAACAAGAGGACATAATAAAAAGCTACATATGCCCATTGTTAACAAGGCCATAGGAAAATATTTCTTCACGCAGAGGGTGGTAAATAGCTGGAACTTCTGCCAGACTTCGCTGTTGAGGCTCCAACACTCGATCAATTAAAAAATATACATAGACTCATTCTTCTATTATATAAAAATACGAGTTCGACGACAAGTAATATGTTCAAGTGACTCACAAGTAAATATCGAATGACGATACATATATTTGTAAACAAGCATGGCAAATAATGTTATTGGGACGAAAAGTCGCAAGACTTGTTCCGTATTATGATGATGATGATGATATGATTGATAGAACAAACCACTATTATGATGATCGTGTCGTTATTTGTTTAAAATACGTATCAATTTACATATACGGACCCGTTCCCTCATTAAAATCAACATATTTCGACCATTTTAGGGGACCTCCGCGAATTCGGGGACCTCCGCAAATAGGGACCTACTGCGAATTGTCACAACCGGAAAAACCCATTATCTATAAATAAAACGCCAAGCGAACCACAGCTCTCGAGAATCTGTAGGACAATATTCACCCGAGGGCGTTAATGAATTACAAAATAAATAACAGCTACATGTAAATATTATATATACTGAATTGCCCAAGCAAATATGGTGAATATGGATTTGAAGTAGTATTAATAGATCGTACAGATGGTTTCATATCGATGGTTTTGTCGGGTGAGTGGTGAGTGTGTGTACATGTATGTACCAGGGGCGCCGGAAGAGGGGGCATAGGGGGCAGCTGACCCCCCTGCCCTTGACCAAGGGGGGCGAGCGGGGGCAGGACTTGCCCTTTTTCTGGAGACAGAAAATGCTTTTTGTGTGTTTAATCTCGTGTTTTTATAGCAAAATGTGACTTTTTGGGTCCAAATACCACCAATTTCACAAGGAATATTATTTTTTTGTCAATTTTATCACAAAACGGCCATAAAAACCGACAAATACCATTAAAATAGGGATTTTTGCCACAATGAATTTATGGTTATTTTCCCGAGTTTGCGGAGAAAATGCCCTTTTTTTGCGGAAAAGTGCCCTTTTTGTAGGCTCTGCCCCTGCCATTGGATGCTTCCGGCGCCCCTGGTATGTACATAAGAGTTCTAAAACTTAAGATTTTTGGCAAATTTAGCCAAACGCACTAGCTCAGTCTTGTTTGTAGTATTCATTAGTGCTGCTAATGTCGTGTGGCTTGGAAACGTTTGGTAGTAGTTTTTGATACGAGTCCTGCAGGCAGAGTTTAATGCGCTACAAGTGAAAATGTAATGGAGCTCATCAACAGTCTCATCTGAGTTGCAAAAAGTGCATTGGGGTGACGAAATATTTGAACTTTTCCACGAAGAAACCTCATCCGGTAATCTGGCTATGCCCGTAGTGATAATATATTCCACCTGTTCAAAACCTGGGAACTTTTTGATGTTCAGACCTTTTATGACAGGGGACTTTATAACATTGAAATTTGAAAAACAGCGAAGAGAATATATATTTCTTTGTCAGTACTTGTTCCTTAATAATATATTGCATAGTGGTAGTGGTCATAGCTTGAGATTGCATGATTCATTTGACTTTTGTGTGCTGATATCGCAATAAACATTGAATTGATTACACATAAAAAAAAAATCACGTTCCTGAGGGACGCAAAGCAAAATCGGCTCACCAAAATCATGTAGTCGCGAGCTGGAACCTTCACATACTGTAATCAGGTATTAATAAAATACTAAGAAATATATTAGATGTACAGTAATGCTCTAAGTAATCGACTCCTTAACCACAGCATAATTATGGGTAACTTTTCAGGATTTAGTCGGAAATATGGCTTGTTGCCATTCATCGGAAAGCTCTCGAGAGTTAAGGAGTCGATTACTTAGAGCATTACTGTACCTATAACCGCCTCTGTCATAACATTCCCATTCCCATCAGGTTTCGCACTGGTGACGTATGATCTCTACGTGGCGTAAGCCAGGGTAGAGACTCGTGGCATGATCTACTATTTAACGTGAATTTCCATATCATATATCAACTTACCATCATACCAGCCGCCATCTAAAGGTTCACCATCTTGCCCCACATCACCAGTCGCCGAGTCACTTCGCCACGATATCCTATTGGTCGGCGGCAGGTAGCCCGATCTTTGAGCCTCCAGAAACAGAATCGACTTTTCTATGACCTCTGAATAATCATATGAAACAGCACCTGGGAGAAGATATGCTCTTTGTTAACCCTGGCTATACTAAAAAGATTCTCCCACTCAGTTATACAATTACACATGGGCATGGCTTATTATTCATATAGAGGGGTTATTAGGAAAAATAAGCAGATGACAGATATAATACAAGTAAAGAAGGAATCCTATTTATTGAAGGGAAGTGTTCAGATGGTCGTTTATTGAATAGTAGTATAGTCGGGGCCACTTTGATTTTCTTCAATTTTCCAGTATACAGGCACACCATACGAGGGAAGCAAGCCCTCAGTGACACCACATACGCGCTATATGACCATGTAAATACTATACATGTAGATCTGTGCAAGAGATGGTGATTTAATAAAAAAAAACACCAGAGCTCGAGGATTGAGACATCAAAGCTCCAGGAATGAGACACCAATTTTTGGGACAGGGGTGCTGACAATATAAAAAATAGGGTTTTTTCCCCCTGATTTAAATCAATAAGTAAACCATGTTGAGTACTCAGGCTAATTAAGACATGTTATAATTAGCCCAATGCTCCCTGTGTTTGCTAGGTGATACACCAGGTCATGCCAATAGTTTAGGTGTAGGTTAGATAGTAGTTACTATTACGCTTAAGCGCAATTAATTGCACTTAAGCGCAATTCATTACACTTAAGCGTAAATGCCATATTTGTGCTTTTAAAAGCACAATATGTGGTATTTGCACTTAAGCGTAATTCATTATTAAATGTGAATTTGGCCTCCCATAAATATCTATGTTGCGATAAAAATCATATTGTTCTCATAATTTGCCAAGATTATATCATGTTTTATTCATAATTCAAAGTATTCGCACAATTGTAAAAAGTTGAAACTATGTATTTACAATAAGAGGGTGCTTGATGTGAAGGTTGTTCTGACAGTAGGTATGTGTGCTTTCTCGTCAGATACAATGTAAATATCGGATATCAGTTATCATTTGTCTAAGAACCCATCTGTTCGGCACGCCGCCCAATATGGGTTTTGTCAAATATTCATAAAAAACTATGTTTTATTTGTAGTAACTGTTGTTAGTAGGCCTATGCTATTTATAGATTACACCGGTCACCAAAAATCATTCGATTAATTTTTTTGCTGGCCTATACGCAGTGTAATCAGCCCATTCCACTGATTCCAGCCTAGTGTAATGTATGTAATCAGCCCATACCAGGCCTATAGCACTTAACGTTCCAAACGTGTTATTTTATGCACTAGAGTAGAAAAAGTAAAATAGGTATCGAGAAAATAACCTCGAGAATATTAAAGGCCCACTTAATTTTCGAACCTCCCCAGATCACATATCTATATCTATATATGCGAATGTCTGTCTGTCTGTCTTTCTTTCTGTCTGTCTGTCTGTCTGTCTGTGTTCTATAGAAATTCACAGGGTCCCCTAGATGGCACAAAAGGGGTCTAATAGGGGTAACTTTTTACGAGAAAGATAACGGCGAGGGTTAGAATTTTCTAAAGTGACGCCGTTGTTGTCAGGGGCAGAAAAGAGGGAGGGGCAGAAAAAAAATTGTCGCCGATTGCCACCAAACTTATATATAATCATCCCAATAATATGAGGAATCTAACTGTGGTTTAAATATGTCAAAAGTCGCGCCGTTCGCGTTAGGGATGCCCGGAAGGGAAGAGGGGCACCAAAATTGATCAAAAATAATTTTATCGCCGAATTCCACCAGATTGATGCACATTAATTCTTCTGAGAACTTCTCCATGATACAAGGAATCTTATTGTGTGATTTAAAGACGCCAAATTGGTGTCGTTGGGATGAGAGATTTGAGGGGCGGAGGGTGGGTACTAAATCTGACAAGAAACTTATACAAATTCATCCCCATGGTATGAGGTGTCTAATTGCGTAGCTTAAAGCTGTCAAAAGTGGCGTCATTCGAGTCAGGGGTGCACTGAAAGGGAGAGGGGCACCAAAATTGATACACAATATTTTTAGCGCCAATTTCCACCAAATTTATACACATTCTTATCCATGATATGAGGAATCTAATCGTGTGATTTTAAAGACGTCATATTGGTGCTGCTTTTGTGAGAGAAGGGGGTGGAGTGGGTGCTCACTAAATTTGATAAAAAATTGTTTAGTCGCGGATTAGCACCAAACTTACAAATAATAATCTCCATGATATCAGGCGTCTAATTATGTGGCTTAACCCTTTACCCAACAAACCAGCCAAAACCGGCCAAATAAAGCTTCAACAGCCTAAAATATCTTCGGTCTGTCTCAATAAAACCATACAAATATGGATATCATTGGAACCGGCCCATTGACCACATTGTGATGGTTACAGTTATACCCTGTGCCAATGCATTCTCTTATATATGCGAGTCGACCATAGGTCGCCTCGCATATATAAGAGAATGCATTGGCCTAAAAAAAATCTTTTTTTAACACTTTTTACCATTTTTTCTTACATTCTTTAACAATTTTATAATTTTTAATGTGTTAAGCCAATGCATTCTCTTATATATGCGAGGCGACCTATGGTCGACTCGCATATATAAGAGAATGCATTGGCACAGGGCCGTTCTGTTGGGTAAAGGGTTAAAGATGTCAAAAGTGGGGCCATTCGAGTCAGGGGTGCCTAGAGTGTGAGAGGGACACACACATTGATAAACAATATGTTTAGCGCCGATTTCCACCTGAGTGATACATATTCTTCTCCGTGAATATCTCATATATATTTTGAAGACCTCTGTCTGTATGTTTGTTTGTCTGTCTGTCTGTCTGTCTGTCTGTCATTAATACAAATCTACGATTCTCGACCGATCGGGACGAAACTTGGTACGTGTGTGTAGTTTGACCAGGCGGTGAACGTTGTCGTATTGCCGAGCCCGTGCGACACCAGCTTCGCGCATGCGCAGACGAGATCTCGGAAACGGGTCGAGCTATCGACTTGAAATTTGCTATGTGAATGTATCTTGCCCGGATACGAATTTTATCGGGTCGCCGAGTCCGTGCGACGCCAGCTTCGCGCATGCGCAGACCAGATCTCGGAAACGGGTGGAGCTATCGACTTGAAATTTGGTTTTTGAATAGCCCGGACAACGTCGGGCTCATCGGCTAGTCTCATATATATTTTGAAGACCTCTGTATGTTTGTCTGTATGTCTGTCTGTATGTCTGTCATTTATACAAATCTACGATTCTCGACCGATCGGGACGAAACTTGGTACGTGTGTGTAGTTTGACCAGGCGGTCGACGTTGTCGTATTGGCGAGCCCGTGCGACGCACGTCCAGCGCATGCGCAGACGAGATCTCGGAAACGGGTGGAGCTATCGACTTGAAATTTGCTATGTGAATGTATCTTGCCCCGGTTACGAATTTTATCGGGTCGCCGAGCCCGTGCGACGCCAGTTTCGCGCATGCGCAGACGAGATCTCGGAAACGGGTGGAGCTATCGACTTGAAATTTGGTATGTGAATGTATCTTGCCCCGGATATGAATTTTATCGGGTCGCCGATCCCGTGCGACGCCAGCTTCGCGCATGCGCAGACCAGATCTCGGAAACGGGTAGAGCTATCGACTTGAAATTTGGTTTTTGAATAGCCCGGACAACGTCGGGCTGGGTAGAGCTATCGACTTGAAATTTGGTTTTTGAATAGCCCGGACAACGTCGGGCTCATCGGCTAGTCTCATATATATTTTGAAGACCTCTGTTTGTTTGTTTGTTTGTCTGTCTGTCTGTCTGTCTGTCTGTCATTAATACAAATCTACGATTCTCGACCGATCGGGACGAAACTTGGTACGTGAGTGTAGTTTGACCAGGCGGTGAACGTTGTCGTATTGGCGAGCCCGTGCGGCGCCCGCTTCGCGCATGCGCAGACGAGATCTCGGAAACGGGTGGAGCTATCGACTTGATATTTGGTATGTGAATGTATCTTGCCCCGGATACGAATTTTATCGGGTCACCGAGCCCGTGCGACGTCAGCTTCGCGCATGCGCAGACGAGATCTCGGAAACGGGTGGAGCTATCGACTTGAAATTTGGTATGTGAATGTATCTTGCCCCGGATAAGAATTTTATCGGGTCGCCGAGCCCGTGCGACGCCAGCTTCGCGAATGCGCAGACCAGATCTCGGAAACGGGTAGAGCGATCGAAATTTGGTTTTTGAATAGCCCGGATGAATAGCCCGGACAACGTCGGGCTCATCGGCTAGTCTCATATATATTTTGAAGACCTCTGTCTGTATGTATGTTTGTTTGTTTGTCTGTCATTTATACAAATCTACGATTCTCGACCGATCGGGAAGAAACTTGGTAATTGTGTGTAGTTTTACCAGGCGGTGGACGTTGTCGTATTGGCGAGCCCGTGCGGCGCCCGCTTCGCACATGCGCAGACGAGATCTCGGAAACGGGTCGAGCTATCGACTTGAAATTTGCTATGTGAATGTATCTTGCCCCGGATACGAATTTTATCGGGTCGCCGAGCCCGTGCGCCGCCAGCTTCGCGCATGCGCAGACGAGATCTCGGAAACGGGTGGAGCTATCGACTTGAAATTTGCTATATGAATGTATCTTGCCCCGGATACGAATTGTATCGGTTCGTCGAGCCCGTGCGACGTCCGCTTCGCGCATGCGCAGACCAGATCTCGGAAACGGGTGGAGCTTCGACTTGAAATTTGGTTTTTGAATAGCCCGGACAACGTCGGGCTCATCGGCTAGTCTATTATATATTTTGGAAGATCTGTTTGTGTGTGTGTGTGTCTGTCTGTCTGTGTGTTCGCGATGAACTCGAACACGGCCGACCCGATTTCGATCTGTTTGTGTGTGTGTGTGTCTGTCTGTCTGTGTGTTCGCGATGAACTCGAACACGGCCGAGCCGATTTCGTGACCCCGACCAGACCTTGACCTTCAAAATAATCAATTCAAGGTCAAATCGGGTAAAACCGGATGGATTTCGACGGGCACGTTTGTTGGGTACTTTTGTCCGGGCAGTGTTTTTGGACTGGTCAAATCGTGACCCCACTTGACCTTGACCTTCAAAATGGACAATTCAAGGTCAAAGCCCGGACGGGTCACCTTCTAGTATATATATATATATATATATATATATATATATATATATATATATATATAGCTATAGCTATATATATATATATATATAAATATATCTATTATATATTTTGGAAGATCTGTTTGTTTGTTTGTTTGTTTGTGTGTGAGTGTAATCGATGAACTCGAAAACGGCCGACCTGATTTCGATGAAACTTGGTATGTGGGGGTATTTTCGGGTCAGGAGTAACATAGGCCTGATTTTCAGATCCGAGGTCAACTTTTCACGTGCCGAGGTCAAATCTGTTTTTACGCTGTGTTACGGGACTTTCATTTGAGTTCGGTGCTTACAAATCGATTCGAAACAGCGCGAATAATAAAATGCCAGTCATAATAATGACACTGTGAGAATCTTTCGTGTTTCCTCTTTCCAACGATATATAATGCGTATGTATCCGTTTTAGTTATCTGCCTCAATTATCAAGAAGAAGTGGTACTATCTTCCATCAGGATGAAAACAATGCGTAACTTCTATGACGTCGTTAGAGGTCATAACGTTAGATCACGTTAACGCTTAACCGGCCGATGTTTCAGACGTCTTGGCGATATCTCGGGCACCGATGGTAATTTATCTTTACGTTGAAACTTGATAATTAATGAGCGTGTGTATATGAGGCGCGTTTATATACTTGAGTGGAAATCAAATCGGGTTAAACTGGCGGATTTTTACGGACGAAATTTGATGCATAGGGTATCTCGGTATCCGCTGGGCCGATTTCCCGGTATCCGCTGGATCGATTTCCACCATTTTTGGGGTGTTGGTGTTTGACCCCACCTGACCTTCAAAATGGTCAATTCAAGGTCAAATCGGGTAAAACCGGATGGATTTCGACGGGTACTTTTGTCGGGTACTTTTGTTCGGGCACTGTGTTTTGGACGGGTCAAATCGTGACCCCACTTGACCTTGGCCTTCAAAATAGACAATTCAAGGTCAAACCCGGACGAAGTCGGGTCACCTTCTAGTATATATATATATATATATATAAATTTGATACGAATTTGTATACTCGTCAATTTTTATAAATTGTATATATATTCGTCTCTACAATGAGTCCAAGTGTGTGGTTTAATGATGTCAAAAGTGGCGCTGCTTGAGTCCGAAATATGGACGGGAGGGTCACCAAAAACTTATAAAAATATGTTTAGTGCCAATTACCATCAAACTTATACACGTTCTTCTCAAATGATACAATGAATAAAATATTTGCGAATATCTGTCTGTGTTCTATATATAACTTTAAGGGTACAACGAGATGGCACCAAGGCGGTCTAACAGGGGTAACTTTTTACGAGTAAGATAATGATGCGGGTTAAAATTTTCTAAAGTGACGTTGTTGGTGTCAGGGGAAGTGCTATTTTTATCACAGATTTCGACCAAATTGATATATTATTCTTCTCCGTTATACGAGGAATATAAACGTGTGATTTAAAAACGCGAAATTTGTGCCGTTTGGGTGAGAGATGGGGGGGGGGGGTAATAACTTTGATAAGAATTTGTTTAGTTGCCGATTACCACCAAACTTATATATAATCATCTCCATTATATAATGCATGCATGAGTCTAATAGACGTGGTTTAACTATGACTAAAATGGCGCGGTTTAATTCATGCATGAGGGGAGTTGCACCAAAGTTGATACAAATATATTTATCACTGATTCTACCAAATTTATGCACGTTTTTCTCTAATGATATGATGAATTAAATCACATTTGGGGTCGTTTGGGTCATGGATGGCGAGGTGAGATTCACTAGCATTTATAAGATTGTTCAATTCGCCGATATCCAACAAAGTTATATATAGTCATCTACCAGGCCATCTCCATGTCGTTCTAAGGAGTTTTTGGCATTCCAATTTCACAATCTCGACATATGGTGACCGAATTAAGTCACTTGAAAAATAGTGGTCACAGTGTGCAGTCAAATATGGTTACTTCTGAGATCAAGGAAAACGCAGTCCGTAGCACATGACTTTTCAGGATCCTCCAATATTGACATATGACAAGGGTATATCTGCCAGATACAGAGGATTTCTTTCATTTTTTAGAACAGACTCATCGCCTAACATAAACAACTCAAAATATCGCTGTGTCGGGCACATGTAGCTGCTATGCATGCATAACATCAATTCTTTTAAACTGAAAATGATTAGCCAGTATATAGCACCAGAACAGAGGAGCACATGGACATATCTTTAAAACATCTGTATCTTCATGAAGATATGATAAACTAGATTGATTGATTGATTGATTGATATATCTCTATGTAAAACACAATTGTCGTCTTTTATTTTTTCGAACTAATGTGTTTATGATGTTCATGTTTCATGCTATAACGTCTGAAGCATACGCAGTTGTAAATAAATAAATACTTCTTTACTGGTGGGACGGATTAAACGCGATAAACAAAATGATAATCGCTCCGACCTGACAATGTGAGCCACTACTTATATTCCATGTGTAAGAATCATGTTTTGTGCTGCCATTTGGATATACAATTTATGAGAATACGTGTACCACTTTGAGAGCAAGAGTATTCTCTATTCCCACCAAATATATCCACAGAGGGTTTCCTATCACTTTAACCTGGACAACGCCGGGTAACCCTGCTAGTATAGAATATATGCCATATTATATACCATTTGAAAGAGGAAGCTCCAAAGCACACGGCAGTGTATCATCCACTCATCCGGTGTAATAAACTGTGAACATGTTGTTTTTGTTGAGTTACCGGCGTGTTTTGATCTTAAGGTTCATCTGGATTGTAGTGCAAATTGTATTATTATCAATGGGGGTGAATAACTCTATATCTTAAAGATAGAGTCCCCACCCCCCTTCAATTGAAATGAATTATAGTATTGTAATCATATTCTGTGGCACAGATTGTTATTAAAAGCGTATATCAAGGCCCTATAAAAATAATCGGTGACTCGCGAATTAGGTGGGCCTTTAAAGATGCTTCTGATTTTAATCAAATCAGTTCAGATGTAATATGAAACAAAGAGGCCCAAGCGGCGAGTGAAATCAACCAACGTCACAGATTCTTCACATGAAGACGCAAATGGGCATCTATGAGGCCCCCACCCCACCCCCCATGGAATACGGAATACCACTTAACACAGATGGTGGAATACGGAATACCAGTTAACAGCCATATGGAATACATACAAATATATGAAAATTCCATTTTTTGGAAGGTCGGCGTACGAATACCTGTGTTTTTGGAATACCGAATACCTCCTAACAGAGGTGCCGGAATACGGCGTACCGCATAACAGGGCATGGAATACGGCGTACGAAAAGAGGGGGTGGGGGCCTCATCTATACTATTAGTTATCTTCGGCAACATCGTGGGGTACATGGAGATTTAATACCTGGATGTCGATTTTGAACCTCGAGGCGGAGCCGAGGGGTTCAAAAAGAGACATCCAGGTATTAAATCTCCATGTACCCCACGATGTTGCCGGAGATAACGATTTTGTCCCCACAACAATAACCATGTCTCCTTAATTTAAGTGTGTTTTTCATAGGTTATCCGATTAATTCACACCAATAAGAATAATTCAGTAGCCGACCTAAGGACCCGGCGTCAGGTGACGTCAAATTCGGCGTGCGAGAGCAACGTCACGATTGGTGGAAACTGCCAGTTCAAGGGTCATTCATATACCCCCGATGTTTCACGTGCTCATATACCCCCGATGTTTGGCGCACGTTTTCTTATACCCCGCCGTCAAGGGTGACGGGGGACATGGTGATTTAAACGTGGCGTTGTAGCCAATCAGATTGCTAGTTACAACCGGATGTGGGGACAAACCCGGATGAACCCTGAAGTAAATACCTGGGCGAAACCCTGGTGTGATTACCTGGGTGAACCCTGGTGTAAATACCTATGTGTAAATACCCGGGATAAACTGGATCTAAATACCCGGGTTATAACCCGGGTGTCTACACCTGGGTTGGACGCGGGTATGTTGTTTCAACGACAGGTCTGTAACACTATAAACATGTCTATTCTCTATGTAAAATAACACCCTAGCTGTTTACTGATATGGTTGATAAAACGATTTCACCCCAGATAACCTGGGTGTGACAGCGTCTTTCTAAATTATATCCATAAAAATCCTGGTAAACTAGGGTTTATGCCTATCAGATGAAGAAAACACCAGGGTAAATCTATACAAATCCCTTTTTACATGGGATTTACCTGAATGAACTGGGGTTTATCTGGGGTAAACACCCAGTTTTACCATGGTGCATTTTATATGGGTTCCTTCACCCCTCATCTTAAGCACTTTAATAGAAATTTTGTTTAAAAAGCACAAAGAAACAAAAAATTATTTGACATTCTTCTTGTACTGTTTTCGTCGCTGGAATCCAGACGAGGGGTGTTTACTCCCCCCCCCCCTGGAAGCACTGTGTGTTGGTGGTTGCTACAGTGCCCCAGCAGGTGCTGTTGCCTCGTCGGTGACGGTGATGGTGAACTCCGGCTAGGTGGTAGCCAGAGTCCGGGCTGACGTGATCATGTGCCAGTGTATCATCTTATATATGCGAGTCCCACATAAAGAGCCTCGCATATATAAGAGAATACACTGGCTTACATGGTATTGTTTGTTAGGCCAATGTATTCTCTTATATATGCTAGGCTCCCTGTGGAGACACGCATATAAAAGAAAATGCATTGGCACAGGGTTTTCAAAAAAAATCAGGAAGCTCCAGCGTTATAAACTATTTTTCGCAGAATTGACGACCATGATCCGTTTGTGAGAAAATAGCGCAGTTCAAACTTCTAGCAACTCGCACTAAGGTGATATCATTGTATTTTCCGGGATTATTTTGTACCAAACATTGGGATCACCGTTAGTGGTAGAAAACACGTTTTGGTCTCAGCCTATTTTATAATACATATTGAGAAAAATATCAAACATATACTTCAGTCTGAAATGTTCCCCTTCTCTAGTTCCAAGTATATATCATGCATATTTGAATTTTCGGCCATAAATCGCGGGGAGGTGTTAGACCTCACACAGCCTTTCACCAGACATCGAAGAGCAATTCTAACTATTTGAGATTGTTTCTTCATTACGCCAGCAGACAATATAAATGAAATCAAGATGGCATAGCATTGAAACCTACCCACAGTTGTTGTCGGAGCAGCCGTGGTTGGAGCAGGCGTTGTTGGAGCAGGCGTTGTAGGAGCAGCCGTTGTCGGAGCAGCCGTTGTTGGAGCAGCCGTTGTCGGAGCAGCCGTTGTCGGAGCAGGCGTTGTCGGAGCAGGCGTTGTTGGATCAGGCGTTGTTGGAGCAGCCGTTGTCGGAGCAGGCGTTGTCGGAGCAGGCGTTGTCGGAGCAGGCGTTGTCGGATCAGCCGTTGTCGGAGCAGGCGTTGTTGGAGCAGGCGTTGTTGGAGCAGGCGTTGTCGGAGCAGGCGTTGTCGGAGCCGGCGTTGTCGGAGCAGCCGTTGTCGGAGCAGGCGTTGTCGGAGCAGGCGTTGTTGGAGCAGCTGTTGTCGGAGCAGGCGTTGTTGGAGCAGTTGTTGTTGGGACAGGCGTAGTTGGAGCAGTCGTTGTTGGATCAGGCGTTGTCGGAGCAGCTGTTGTTGGAGCAGCCGTTGTCGGAGCAGGCGTTGTCGGAGCAGCCGTTGTTGGAGCAGGCGTTGTTGGAGCAGACGTTGTTGGAGCAGGCGTTGTTGAAGCAGCTGTTGTTGGGACAGGCGTAGTTGGAGCAGGCGTTGTTGGATCAGGCGTTGTCGGAGCAGCTGTTGTTGGAGTAGCCGTTGTCGGAGCAGGCGTTGTCGGAGCAGCCGTTGTTGGAGCAGGCGTTGTTGGAGCAGGCGTTGTCGGAGCCACTGGAGTAGTGGTTGTCAATGGGGTGCACGGATCCAACAACGTCCCACTAATTGACGGTCGACGTTTTCGATATTTGATCACGGTAAAGGTCACAACACGTCTATCACCCGGATTATATTGCACATTAATGTTGTTACTCAGCAAGAAATCTGCGGAACTCTGTGTTACAGTGGCATCTGTTGTCTGAAGATTAAAAAATTGGTTGATTGAAAGAACTTGTAATGTCCATAAACTTAAATCTTGAAGATATTAATAACCCCACATTTCCGTAACTCCTATGATCATAGTATTATTTCAAGTTCATGCCTGTAAGAGAAAAATCATTATCCAAAATGACACCCACTGCTTTGTAATTCAAATGTAATGCAAAAGCAATTGGGTTACATGTATTTTTCGTGAAGTAATGTTACTGGTAATCTCACATACTATGAATACTTAGGCTTCGCCTCATTATACGACCACGGGATCTCAAACTAGAAAGAACCATTATATACTCATTGGCATCCTCAACATTTATTAAATCGCATCTATTAGTTCTGTTGTTTTTTTTGTGTTGCCTCCCTTTTCATCAACCTGGGTATATCCTTCTCAGGGTCCATCAGTTGTAGTAGACTGGAAAACGAGCCACTTAGTCAGCACATTACCATGAAAACGATACTTTTTCTTTTTAGCTGTTCATTCTTTTTTTTTATTAGCATATTGAAACTATATTTCAGAATCCTAAGTCCGATATTCGCATTTATATAGTATACTAACTTATTCAGAGTGGTGACCTGGGCACCAAGTGCCGACTTGGACTCATATCACGACTGGGTTATAGGTCATTATTTGGTTGTACTTTTAATCCTAAGTTAATGTATAAGATGATCCATAATAGCACATGATATCTACACATCAGTTATAATCGGTTTTAATTAAATATAGTTTATTACATATAAAGTTTGGGCTTATAACTGACTCCAAATTTTCCCAAACATGGAGTTCCATCGCTTAGCGAGTTAATGGTAACAATGAACCTCAAATCTATTATTAATTAACGGTCCTCCCATTAAAAAAGAAGTAAAACTATAGTTTTTTTTATATCAATTGAGTACGATTCGCTACACAATTGCCATTATTATAAAAAAAGAGATACATTTCATCTAAAACTTTTATATTAACAATTTCTTCACTAAATAGTCGTTACCATGTAGTTCCCCTTAATGTATCTATCGTCTCTGAAAAAGATCTCCTGTTCGGCATCCCGCACCATAGTGAAGCAATAAATACGCGCATTTTCGAGACAGTCCATTCATTTATTTCCTCGACAGACCGCTTCTCATAAATGTTACCCTACCGCGAGACCATAGCCACTCCAAACAGCTACAGCATGCAACATCCACTTTAAGCACAAATTTTGAACCTATCACTAAATACGTTTATTAGCAGCCGAATGCCAGAGGAGAGGGGCTCTGATAAGTTCCGCAACTTGTGCTCCGATCCTCTGTGCCCACCAGGCTTGGGGCAATTTTATGAACTTTGCTAACTATCTTCAATGCTTTGGCATTCTTGACCGATGTTTTTGCCTACTGAAAGATCCTAGTATGTTGTTGATCACTTGCTGATGGTGCTTGTGTGACTGGATTCATAGACATCTTGACGCTTTCGCTATAAAATGAAAATAATAGAGTATTTTAGTGACACACATGTATCCATCATTTAATTATTAAGGGAATAAGACGATCTCAGTAAGTCAGACACACAGCCAGGCCAATTGAAAAGGACAATGAGATAATCAACACTCTGATTGTTAATTAGAGTCATAAACTTAATTAGCCTTTGTGGCCACCAGCTTACTGGTAACACTATGCCTACACTAGACAGTGCTAATTGGGGGATTATTGAGGCAGATATTTGTCCCCACTTTGTCATTCAGATGCAAATTAGAAGGGACAAGAAACAATGCATATACCAATACAACCATATGACTGAAGTTATATGTCAATTGAATTAAACAAAACTAATACATAGAAATGGAAACTTACCTTCAGATGTGTCACAAAATTGGAGGTAACTTTTTTGGAACTGGATATTGTAGTTGGGCAAAGTTTGCACTTCGCTTTCATAGGACACGATGTGTCTTTCTGCAAATTAAAATGCTGCCAGATTTTTTGTAGACATGTCGATAGCATTAGCAATGGTTGGTATGAATTTCTACCATAGCATATATACCATAACAGATATCGATGGAGATAATGAAACATGATCATAAGAGTGATATATTATAGTGATCTATTGTCAATTATTTGAAGTTTGTTTCTCATTATATTTATCAAAACAAGCCTTCTACCTCAAAGGTTAACCAACGCTTAAGCAAACAAACAGGAGGTGTCAACAGAATTCACCATTGAGACACAGTGGATGAAAACTCAGTGTTGTGACAACATAGTGATAGCCAGTCACCAGTCTTACACTTTGAAATTTGAAGAAAAAAACATTTGAAGAAACCATTGGATGAATCATGAAAGAGAAACTTTGAGAAGAAACAAGTACCTGTGATTTTGAAGTAATTGAAATTATACCCTAATTACAATTACAATTACATCCTAACCAATTACAATTGCAATTACATGTAATTGAGAATAAACTGAATTACCAATTACATGCAATTACTTGAAAAAATGTAATTAATTACAATCAATTACAATTACAAATTACAATTACCCCATCCCTGGTGCCCACACAACTATCTGTGTCTATAATAATATGTGTAATTTGTATATACATTTGTGGGTCATGCACAATAAATATGTTCAATCAAAAGAGTTCCCCTTGAACGTGTGCAGATAATAAGTTCTTATCTGAACATTTCCCAACCAATTAATAGAAATCCTTCTAAACTTGTGTTCTATGTTCGTCGATCTGTCGAAATTTTCCAACCTTAGGGGGATGTCAGGTCGTAATTTTCCAACACCTGGAGAGGTTGGTGCCAGTCTAGATGCTATAGGATTGTGCTGCTTTCAGGTTCAGATTTCAAATATTTAGCCCACTGCGCTGAGGGGGCCTGGTTCCTCCCAGATGGCCAGTCAAAAAATTGCTAATCAATTAAAGAAAGTCGACGCCTGAATTTGCCTGGAGTTAGATCTCGATGCTAGGAATTTTGCAGTTTTCAGGTTTAGATTTCAAAATTTTCTCACATTGCGGCCGAGGGGGCCTAGTCCCTCTCCCGTGGCCAATTGAAAACTGATAATCTATTTGTTTTTTAATTTACGTCTGAATTTGCCTGGAGTTAGATTTTTCAGTTTTCAGCTCCCTTCCCGGTGGCCTCTTAACACTGCCTTACCAATTAAAAGAACGAGGGCTGAATTTGCCTGGAGATGCAAGGATTTTGCAGTTTTTAGGTTCAGATTTTCAAAATGGCCCAGTGGGTTTTATTCCCTCCCAAGCCTTGAAATAGGGTGCCTGTCATTTGCAGAATGAGGTCCCCAGAGGGTGAATTTAGTGACGCTACCCCGCATAGCGGGCTAGCATCACTAAATTCACCCTCTGGGAACCTCATTCTGCTGAGGTGTAAGCAGAATGAGGTCCCCATATGGTGAATTTGGTGACGCTAGCCCGCTATGCGGGGTAGCATCACTAAATTCACCCTCTGGGGACCTCATTCTGCAAATGACAGGCTCACTATTTCAAGGCTTGTTCCCTCATCGGTAGTAGTTATAGTCAAAGACTAATATTAATTAAAATAAATTAAAATCAAGGCATGTGAGATGCCAGTTTGGAAATTTCAAGCCAAGGTGGGGGGAGGTGCAATTGGTATATTGTTATTACACAAACTTGGGAGTTTAGCCTGGTCCAGGGGGGGGGGGGCGGAGCAGTTTGAAATTCCCAAGGTGAATACCCCCGACGAAGACCCTCTAGCCACGTCCCTGTATGTATATAACCAACAGTTGCGGAGGTATACAAAACGGTTATATGTCAAAAATTTAACGTTAGTATTGTTTTAACTCTGTTTAATTGAAACTAATGTTTCGTCTTTCACGTGAATTTAAAGTACGGTGTGGCTGAAGAGCGATATACCACTCTTTAGCACTGAGGGCTAAAGAACGATATAACGCTCTTTAGCGATGAGAGCTAAAGAGCGGTATACCGCTCTTTATAGTCGGACACTAAATATCGAGCAGTACGGATGATAATGTAAGACCGTTCTTTACAGGACAATGTATAGCTAAATAGCGGCATATACCGGTGTACACCACTCTTGTGTGTATGACAGGTACACCGTTCTTTGGCGTTTGTCACTAAAATAGCAGTATACCGTTCTTTAGCACCAACGCTGAAGAGCGGTATACCGTTCTTTAGCACCAACCGTTACAGAGCGGTATACCGTTCTTTAGCGTATCAGGCCCATATAGCTAAAGAGTGGAATACCGTTCCTTTTTAGCATGTCAGGCCCATATAGCTAAAGAGCGGAATATCGCTGTTTAGCGTTTGGTACTAAAGAGCGGTATATCGCTGTTTAGCGTTTGGTACTAAAGAGCGGTATATCGCTGTTTAGCGTTTGGTACTAAAGAGCGGTATACCGCTCTTTAGCCACGGTCTTTAAAGTAACATTAACGACGTCTAGCCTCATCCACCTGTTGACTGTTCTCCATTTTGGCTTGTGGCAATCACAAATGGTGGTCCATTCTATGACTCAATTTGAAGGGTCCAACATTGGTAACTAAACCAATTAAACTACTACATGCCACTACATGATATATGCATAGTTTTAGTCATTTATATTGCTTTACAGTATGTGTCAATTAAAAAAAAACGTATTTAGATGTAAACGACTTGAGTATTATTTCTTTTTAGATGAGTATAAAACTTGTGTTTAACGGATGATGAACCACCAACCACCCCGGTCAACGTGTCTGTAATTTTAGTACCGCCCCTATTTGTATTGTTCGTCGTCAATGTTGCCATTAGGGGATATGAGAGCTAGACTTCAGTTTCATTGGTGGGGGAAAGACCGCACAGTTAAAACATAGCTAAAATTTTATCATTCGTAATTATTTTACCTGTACATCTAGCACGTTGTCGTTACTATTAAAGCTGAGTCTGACTTTCCAGACGTTGGTCGTTACAGTGAATGATATGGTGAGCTGATACTTGAACTCGTACCTTTTTGAACGAAGCTTGCGACTAGATAGGTAATCTGCAAAAGAAGAAATGTCATTAGTAGAGCAAAGAGTGTCAGGTTAGTATAGTTGTAGATTGTATAGGTACATACATGATTCATTCTGAGTTGGGACATTGGCAAGGCTTATTCTCACTTGCCGACGAGCCTGCTGAATTATGGCCGGTCGTGCCTATAGTCTGTATTAATTAAATAAAACAGTTTGCTCCCGATGCAGTGTTGTTTTAACATGCCGCCTGAATGCTTTTCAAATGAGTCGTCGTCAGATGAGTAATTTTCATGTTCACTCGGTGAAATAGTAGTAAACTGTTATTTTGCAACGGGATTTTTGGGGATCGGTCATTCACAATTCCATTATTCCGGAACCGTCTGTCAGATAACTGATCCATTTATACAATTTGATGAATTTAAATCTGGACTAAAGGCTCATATATTTGAAAGAGTTTTTAAACACTTAAATGTAACTGGGATTATCGACACCTCGTGCAGGCACCAACGGAAACAATAGCCGTCGGCAGATTGAGATGCTCCCATTGGTGTACCAAGATATACCCAGGGCAGAACCTTCAACCCAGGAAAGCAGACAATCTTCAGTTCGTAGGGGTTGCACGATTTACCATATATATCGGCACCCCTGTTAACTATATCGAGATACGATGTACGACACACAAACAACAGCTTAGACCACCCGAAGTAGAAAGCTAACGCAGCATGAAAGTTTAGAAGTACACAGCACAATTTACGGATAAGCGCGAGTAGCTATCATCGAGAAGATGACCATTGGAGTCTAATGCAGCACGCTATACGACAAAAGAAACATAGGGAAGACACAGAAGAAGGCCGCTCGCCTGATCACCCTAGGTACGCCCAGATTGATGTGCCGTGAAATACGCCCGGGGCTAACCTAATCCCCTCTGTATATAGATACAACGAATCTGATACTCGATACCCAGTTCTCAGCGAGCTACCAGAAGTTACCAACGACTCGCGACTCGCATGGCGCTGAGAAGGCAGCTAGGATCTCCAGCCGGAAACATGGGTAGGAATACAAGGTAAACATTACAATCTTGTATTTCTAACAACGCTACCCCGATGGACCAACGAAGAAGCGAAGCAGACGACAGGCCGACGAACTCAACCGGATATCAACCACGCAGACGACAGGAAGACACCATCAACTGATGAAGACGCGAACAGACCACGAAGCCCGTAGACGCCATTTTTTTTTTATTTATTAGGGGTTTTGGGGGATGAGCCCAGGGAAGATTTGGAAGGGGCGTAGCCCTCCCCTACAACCCATTTGTGAAATGATGAAGGGGTTATGATATGATATATCATATACATAACATGGATGAAGGTAGAAAAGATGATCTAGACATAGAGTTATTTTTTTCTTCTTGGGTTTCTTTTTTTTCCTTTGCTGAATTTCTGTTTGCTGTTGTTGTTGTGGCTGTTGGTGAATCGTTTCCGCTATTATTTCGTCAGCTTCTGCTCTTCGCCTGTCTTGTTCGCCCCATCTTTGTTGTTGCAACAACCGTTCTTTATACAACTTGGCACGGTTTTTTTTCCAAACTGGCATGGAAAGCATCGGCTTCTGCATGCTCTAGTTTTACTTCTGCGACTAGCTCTTCCACAGAGCGGATGGTGTCTGTGCTGATGTTGTTGTTGCTGGGGGATACCGGGATGAGATGAAATTCCGGTGTCCGAGGTGGCAAACTGTCCAGCTCCACCTCGAAGCTGGCGGCAGGAACAGCAGGGGTGGTATCCTGCTCCCTTTCTCCGCTCGTCTCGATGACGACAGCAGGGACCTCCGGCAGATCCACGGAGTCCCTGCTAGCTGGTACGATGTCGTCTGTCTCCACGCAGGTCGGGTCGTCTGGGCGTCTCTCAGACAATTCCGACCTGCCGGCTGTGACACTGGACGGCTGAACCACACGGGGAGGGGTGACCGGCAGATCAACGGTCACCCCCATCTTCTTCTTCCACTTCGCCCGTCTGGCGGCGTCCCTTCTCAATCGAGCTGGTGTCTTTCTCTTCGGATGCGCTGTCTTCATCTTCTTCATGTTACGGCAGGTCTCGGCGTTCCTGTCCCGGACAGAAGACCTCTGGATACCAGCATCCTCTGTCCGGAATTCAATGCAAAGAACCAGATAGCCCCTGTTAGCCTGGAGATTCCAGCTAACAGTTTCCACTATCTGACTTCTTTGCATTGCAGCTAACGCGGCGTCGGGGATTAGCTCCATAATCCGTCCTGAGCCTAATCCAAAACCGTCTCACTCAGGCCGGCATTAGCACGAGGGCGGCTGCTCACCGAAGGTCACAATCCCCACAACTCAATCGTGCTAACGTATGACCGAGAGGAACTAATACAGACACAGCAATTATGACTGCCTCGCTCCACTCCCTGCCGTAGACGCCAAGCAGACACGCCCAACTTATGAGGACGCGAGAAAACCCCAACCGAGCAGACGACAGGAAGACGAACACAAGGAGAAACCAGATGTCGACGATTGAATGCCATTGACTTTGTTGTAATTAAATAATCAAATCGTTTTGATTGTCTAAGCGTTATATGTACCCCGTATTGGCACACTTACCATTCGAAAACGCGCATCTGTGTTGCTAACCGCGCTTCTACGATGATAGCACTGTACATCTTCTAGTTTTATGTTGCAATCTGTATACTACGGAATCGACATAAATGGAGTCTTTTAATTTATTTTGACAGAATGGAACGGCAGGTATAGTAGCAGTTATATTCGCTCAATACCTCGACAATTGCCGGGTTGAATTCGATACAATTCTGTATATTTCGGCAAAGCAATGGGGTAGAAATAGGCTGCAGAAACAGCTGTTGAACTTATTATCTGAACATTTATTAAGGAATCTACTCGTCAATGAGTATTTAGTATAGAAAGGATTGAACTGTACTTTTGCTTCAATGATGTAGAAACTTGAGCATAACTATTGTCGATGTATGTAGAACATTTCCTAAGGGATATACTCATCAATGAGTATTTAGTATAGAAAGGATTGAACTGTACTTTTGCTTCAATGATATAGAAACTTATGCAATCTCGAGCTGGGACCACCTTCTAATGTGAAGTAGATTATTGAGGAACAAGTATTAACAAAGAAATGTATTCCCTGACCTGTTTGTTCAATGTTATAATGTTGTAAAGTTCCCTGTCACAACGGGTCAGAACATCAAAAAGTTCCCATGCAGGTTTTGTACTGGTGTAATATGATCTCTACGGGCGTAGCTATAGTAGAGATTCATGGCATCATCTAACTTGATGGGATATTATTTTAGCACCCGTGAATTGAACATTCTGGGTGCGTGCAGGTGCGAGAGCACCGATCTCTTGTGAAATACTGATCGTCAGCGGATGTCATTAAATGCGCGTATATATACTTATATGCCTTCAATGGTGTGTTTCTATTATGACTGGAAATTCTGGAATAGAATTATACATAAAACACGCAGAACCCCGGATAAATTGTCTACACCGGACCACACGGGACCGACCACATGGGGCGGTGTCCGTTCATTACGATGAGCTACGCTGAACTCAGTACCTGCGTTGCATTGTCCAGGACAAATGAATGGAATGATGTGGCCCAGAGTCGTTATTCCTTTGGAATATCAGAATAAGAAATTAGATACAACCAGATTACGGACCAAATTTGGTTGAAATCGGTCCAGGGGTCTGGGGAAAAAATTGCGAACAGACAAACATACAGGCAGCTAGACCGATACTATTATTAATTTAATCGATAACAAAATATTTTGCATGTGTTTTTTTTCAGTGGAGAAAACTTTCGCGGATTCTGATAACTAAAGCGTATTTTGAAGATATATTGTTGTTGTATCTAAGGACCGTCTGATCGGATTCGGTACCTTTATTTATTTAAATGGCTGCTTTGGTAACTATTTGCGCCCTGTGTGTAGTGAGAATGGCCGGGCCAATACATTTAAGCCCGATCATTCCATTCACTGCCCATCGTAATTAATGTAAGCGCCCCCCCCCCCCCGGTGTTAAGTTTGGATTCTTTCAGAATTAAATATATTTAAATAATTGAACCATATATAGTGTGTGTTATCCTGCACATAATATTCACACCATCCCCAAGTCCTAAAATAACTCATGCATCGCTCTCTATATTATATATCTGTATAATTTTGCTGTAATTATATATAATTACTTTGATGAAGAGTAATTAAAAATGCATAATCCGATTTAACACCCCATAATTACTATTTATTTGGGAGTAAACAATATTTTATTCGAGTAGAGGAATCCACCCACCCAAGCTCAGAGTTAGGGTACGTTCATACACTGGCAAGTTTGCAATGCATTTTTAGCAGGCATTTTCTCATAGAAAACCCTATGGTACCAGAATATGAACGGAAACGTGCATATAGCATCTTTATCAAAGGGAACGACATGAAAAGTAAGATTTCTGTAGTTCCACTTGTAACGGCGCTACTGGCATTTGCCTTCAAATACCTGTATGATTGATTCTTCAGAGATAATTGCATGCTATTTACAGGCAAATTCCGGTAGCATCGTTACAGGTGGAACTACAGAGATTTGAGTTCGTACGTAGTTATAGCTATGGTACAGGTGCATTCTATGTGCTTATTTCCGCTCATATTATAGCAACATATCGTTTTCTACGACGAAATGCCTGGAAACCATACCGTGAAAACTTGCCAACGTATGACCTTGAAGAGACCCTTATCAGATATCGATTTTTGAAATCTATTATTTTTCACCACCTGGAATATTTGACGGCCTGGCAAATATTCGACGAGCCGACTTATGCATACTCTGGATACCAAATTGGGTTGAACAAAATGTTGGTATATAACAAACTTTGTAAAAAAAAAATACCAGATTTGAGAGTGGTTAGCATTATTTTTTGGCAATTAACCGCTTCTGATAACTAAAGCCTCTTTTAAAGAAATGTTATTGTTGTTGGAATCTAATGATACGGGGACCATCGCATCGGATTGTGTACCTTTAAATTGAATTGTAGACACGATATGGTATATACCTTTTTGTTATTTTTTTATTGAAAACAAAGAGTAACAAAGGAGAAAAGACAAAATACACGCACGCGTTCATGCTCTCAATCCAGGACAAGGAAGACTCTACCATGAACTGGCCCACCTTCTCACAGGTGACATGTCTTTCGGAAATATTTAAAGGCACATATTGTGTTCGGACAAATTTTGCAAACACCGTTGAACTGAGCAGAAAGACGAAGCAGTGATACTAGTTTTATACCTTGACACATCTTTGCCCGAAAATTGACTATATCTTAGGGTGTCTTCGTCCATTTTGTGTGGAATCATTACGCGCGCCGCGTGTATACTAATGTAGAGATTCTTGTTTCGCCTGGACCCATGGGTGTTTTATTTATAGAATGGGAACGTTTGGGATGATTAATAGTCAAACTGCGAACCGGAGGCCGAGTCCGGTAAAAGGTGTAGTTGGGAATATCAATTTTGTTTATTGTCCTTTACATTATTATGTCAATAATGTTGATTTATGGTTTGTGACACGCTATGTCAATTACAAATAAGAAAAAATGAAAAAGATAATTTGGAAGTCTTATATTTAAACTTTTATAGACATTTTTCGTTCTGCAGCCCACTGGGGGTTGTGGTCGGAGACGGCGAGTCGGCCGCCGGTTCGTTAATTAGGTGCTGGTTGTTATTGTTATTTGAAGGGAATTCTGAGTTGGTCGTTCGCGAAACCATTATATTTTATATTCTATAATTACAATCATGGGTATATAATATATTATCCTGAGCGCGTTAACATTTCTGACATTGGTTTTCTTGTACGTACCTGGGATGATATCCGCACATCCGGTATCAGCACTGGAAACCCATGTCACGAGGTATGATAATCCAAGAAATAGGCTGATGGCTGCCCTTGGACTCCACTGAAAACATATATATATATAGTGCCGATTATGTATATATATTATCCCTTTCTATATTTACCGAATTTGATGCTTCCATTCAGCCATATATATAGAAGTATACAATGGAGCGGTTGATTATTCATTTAGAGGGGTGTTCATGTAATGAAAGCAGACGCCAGTTCAAAACCTGAAAACTTTTTGAAGATCTGACGGGGAACTTTATAGCATAAAAAAAACAACAACAGGTAAATATATTTCTTAGTCAATACTTGTTGCTTAAAGGGGGACTGTGTGTCTTCCTAAACATATGAGGCCGGGATTAAGGGCTAATTATGTGATAAATAAAGTTACCCGCCTCAGCTGTTAAAAGGTTTTGTACTGGTGGAATGTGATGTCTATGACAGCCGTATTCTCTACTTACGGACCTGCATGGTTACGGGACTCATACTAGGTCGATAGCTATATGAAATATATAATGTACGTCACTGTATTTGTAGGTGAACACGAAATTGGACGATTTAAGTGACACTGTTAGAGATTTTGCTTCACGTCGCTTACAGTAATGCACTATATCCCCCCCGGGTAATTAATTCAATGTTTATTGCGATATCGGCTCGCCAAAGTTACAAACGAATTTGTAATATCGAGCTGGGACCACCCACTAATGCGAAGTAGATTATTGAGGAACAATTATTATCAAAGAATATTTTCCATGCCTTGTTTGTTCAAGAAATCCAGCCTATATATTGTCATACTTAATTAATCGTACATGGCTCATTCGAGTTCAAACCTTTTTTCTACGTAATTTGGAAGGAGGTATAAAATAAGTAAAATACTTGCCATGTTCATCGGGGGGGGGGGGGGGGGGGGGGTCGAACAAAAATTCAGGCACGTATGCTGATTTTTTCCTTTCGACCCTTGTTTGGACCCACCCACCCCCGCGTCCAAATTATTTTCCTTTTTGGGCAGTTTTTTTCCGACCATTTTTGGACACCCACCCCATTTTAACACTAAACAAGAGATTTGCGCAGTGATTTGCGGGGGGGGGGGGGGGGGGGGGCCATACACTGTAAACAGCTGTATTTGAATTTTACCAAAAATAACAGAAAATTTAAGTTAAAAATACTTTTATAGCAATATGAAGCAACCATAAGTCAATGGAAATATCTAAACATAATGATACAATATCAAACAAAGCCCCATGCATGCAATTGTACCAGATGGCAGGACATAATGTCTGTTTAACAGACCTGCCATGCCAGTCTTTCACGGCAGTAACTCTAGTGTTGATGCCATCAGCCTCTCCCCAACTTGGGGTGGGGCTACACTCCCGATAGGGCTACTGGGTGCCGGAAGCTATCATGTCAACCATTGTCAGCTTTCCCCAATGAGGGGAGGGGGGGGGGGGGGGGCTAACATACCTCGAAATGTGTGGGGGCTTTAGACCCCCTGATGGTACATACTGCCCATGCATAATTCCCATGCAGATTTATCACTTTCTTTACTATCTACATACGGATCCAGGAGTTTCTTCTTTAAATATGTCCAACATGTCGCGATTATCGTTTGAAAATAAGAAAATATGAAATTAACAACTTATCATGGCGAGAAGTGAAATTTCGTAAAATTAAAATTTTTCTTATAGGAATCGCTGAACTAAATAGTTCCCCATATGCGACAGTGTTAACGTTTCGACCGAATTAGGCTATTCCAGTGGTGTTTACACAGATTGACACCAGTTGATCACGAAAATTCAAGAAAACTCATAGGTCATGTGTTTACTTGTTTTTAATAAATCCCCAAGTGTACGACAGGGCTATCCCACAGCCAAATTTTGTCTGGAAAAACCCAGAACTACAGCAGCTAGTTAAATCAATTTCCAACTCACAAAAATCCATTCCCCCATCAATTCACCAGTTTAAATTATTTAGATATGATGTACAAAGCAAATAAACACGATGTAATCCTTTAATAACATGTCACATGTATCAGGTGAAGGTCATTCTTCAGTTACCTTCACCTTTAGCATTCCACGGTGTATTCGCTCCCCGACTCTGGAACACATTTAACTCCCTGATTCCTATACGGTTTGTCTGATCACCATGAAATTTGTCATTTATGTTAATATTGACATATAGATGGGAACGAGTCATTTTGGGGTCATTCGGCCATCTTGGATTTTACTCTTTGCATGACTAATTCCTTTGGCACAGGCTACAGCTGGGACTGACACCCATTTGCAACAAAATACAACACGATAACTGCCTCCGTCAGTTTAGCAGTTAGAATTACATTAATTCTCTTATTCTAATGTGTTTTAAGCCAAACTCATTGCAAAAACAGTCAAAAAGACTTGCAGGAAAACAAATTTGAGTTGCGGAAAAAATTGTTTGTTGGTCCCATTGACCACCCACCCACCCGGCATACGTGCCCGGAAAATCCCCCCCTGTGGTCATAGCCATTTTCCATCTGTTTAAATTTTTCGCACGGAAATGAAGAAAAACAGACGCTCTCTATTTCTACCATATCAGGAATAGACTAACACAGAACGCTCTTTTCTGGTCCATGCCGTGCTCATGACTGTTATTTGTTTGGGACCCAAGCATCTATGGTTTGTACAAATACGTAAAATGTCGCTGTTTTCCGGTACCAAGAATCTGCAAAATAGTGCAAAAGTGCAGTTCATAATTATGCGTCCATGAAGCTATAAATGAAGATCATGGGAGGACATTAACTTAACTTGATTCAAGAAATTTCATAATTATTTTTTATTTATTATAAAGTTAGATAATTTTCGCAATAAATTGCTATCTCTTTTGGGGTTTCTCGAGAACAATTTCAAATAAAAGTCTCAAAGGCAGTAATTTGTGTGCGTGACCGTATGAAAGTTATTAAACAGGAATGTTAAAAAGTTAATAAGTACGACGAAGAAACTTGTGTGCGACCAATCGAAAAACCCTGAATGTTGGATAGCTACAGCAAGATGAATAACGTGCGGAATTTATCGACTAAAGGAAAGTCAGGCGAAAATAAGGTCGGAAGCTTTGTGTTCTGTCCTGTTTCCGGGTTAAAACTAACAAACTCCCATATCGACCATCAACGGATGTAATTATACACAGAGCGCTAAATCAAGCTGGTACATGTGATCCACTAATGGTCCAGACACAATAGGGTTCACAAGGGTTCACAACCAGGGAAAGCTGGGATTAATAAGAAGTTGTTTATGGACACCATGGCAAAAGTTCCCTAGTATCCGAGTTGGGTTTTTGAGATATCATGATTTTTCAGAATGGTTCAAATTCTGACGAAATTCCATCAGGCCATGTATATGCGAATGCAGTCAGATGTAGACTAATATACGGACTCATCTTCACTCATACCGTCTATCGCGGAGCAGGTGCCGCTAGATATATGCAATTGATGTCGGAGATACCAGTCATCGCTCCATTGCGGCCTCTGTTCTTGGTGACCATAAATAACCCGTCTGACATCGTGGTTAAATGGTGTATGCGGCCTTGTCTATAGATGACTGGATCCAAGGCCAATATATAGGGGCTTATGTGTAACGGCATGCCAGGCCTGACCCATGGCCTATGCATATCATACGTACATAGCCTATATGTGTTGGACATGCATGGGTAAATGGAATATGTGAACTCTGTCGATAAACACGAAAATGCGCAAAGAGAATGGCATATACTTTCGCTCAAGATATCACTTTGAATATTAATTTTTCCCGAATGGCGACTGACGTTCGCTGAAATAGAGTTACCGTTCTTCTTGATATTACTTGCGTATCACTGGCCGCTGAACAGTGTTATAAATTCCATACAAATTGACGTGAGGCACATGTATTCAGCGGAATCCCAGTCATTGAATACATTGTGTTGTATACCAAGCTCCATGCAGAGTTCAGTCCCCTACGCAGGACTTACCGCTGCCCGCACCAACACGTAATGTGAAGAAATGTCACATTTATTTATTTGAGAATTTTGTAGGTTACAATTCATTCTGCATTATTCTGAGAAACTGAACTGTCCATAATCATTTAAAAATGGTCTAGTTTTAGCCAGAACGAATTGTAACTGGCAAAACATTCAATAAAACATGTTAGATTTAATTAAAAAATACACGTGCCGGCAGCGTTCAGACATTGCTTAGCGAGGGGACTGAACTCTGTTTTGCTTGGTTGTATACCTCTACTGGAATGCCAAGCTGCAAAACGGAGTTCAGTCCCCTCTCTATGTCTTACCGCTGCTGTCATGTATATTTTCTTAATTAAAGGTGGATTATCTCTTTGTATACATGTATTATATAGTTACCGGGGTATCAAATATTAGATCTGAATCGAAGACTCCTGTCAGAAAATGCTTCTATCGATTAATATTCATTTAATTTCGAATATTTTCTGGTTTAAAAAGGTGTGGTTGTTTAGCTAACGAACAATAGTGGTTATACTGTTAACAGAGACCAGAAGTTTTATGGTGTAATTTTGTCACAAATAAACATTAAATATGCTCATTATCGCTTATAACTATGGAATAAAACAATACAACCAATCACTCTGGGACATTTGACGTTCGGTACGTAGCCATAGGAACAGCCTAATGCTCTCTATTGATATATGGTATCACCCGAATGGTCTGTTATAAAAATAGACAAATAAACGGTCCCAATAATATATTCGAAATAAAATCAATATTAATTGATAGAAGCCTTTCCGGACAGGGATCTTCAGTTCATATTTATTATTTAATACCCACGCAGCTATTTCAAATTTGTTATTTAAAGAGATAATCCATCTTTAAATCTAACATTTTTTATTGAAGTGTTTTGTCAGGTTTTCGAGACGCATGTGACACATATTTAATTTTTCTTTTGCACGGCTATCTGAAATTTTGGCTTAGGACATTTTGTCAACTTTGTTGTCAAATAGTACCGCACATCTTTAAAATGAAGCTTCGATAATTCTTTGATTACTAGCTGGTACTGTGGTATCGCGTTTTATTTTCAAAATAAATTAGACATGAACCTATACAACTATGTAAATACATGTGATAATGTAATGTCGAAGCTAAAGGGTTGACCCTATATAAATATGTACACATATGAAACAATTTAACAATTTCGCTACTACATGTAAATGGATGCTCACAAAAAGTGTACATAGGAATGGTCTATTTTTGATTTGCTGGGATGTACAGATAATATACAAGTACAGAAGGAATCATATTATTTGAGGGAAATGTTTAGATTATAAGTTCAACAAACGACCGGCTAATGGTAGTTCGTTGAACTTAGTATTTGAACATTTCTTATATATGGAATAATTTTCGATAACCAGTCATCAATGATCCTTTAGTATAGAAAGGAATAATGTCGGAGTTATGGGCGATTATCCTGTCTAGACTTATAGTGACATGTATTGCAAGAATTTACTACTCTGAATGGAATTCGGATAATCTACGCGTGCGTCTCTCTAAATATTTCCATGAATATACCTGCATAAAACATTGCTAGCATGATTTTGGGTAGGCATATAAACCAATACACCGATTAAGCGACCATGCCGCAATGAGTACCTCAGTACTAAGAGATTATCACCAAAGACGATACAAAGAGTTCAGTTTGAATGGTTACAACGATAAACCAAGTCTTCCTGTTAGAAAATATCGACACAATTTCTTCAGGAAAGTCTTCTACAGTATATTATCGACTTCGAGTTAATAAGTAAAATGCCTTGCAGGAGATATAATGAGCACATGAAGATTGAAAACAATCGTTTTCAAACTTCCGGCCCAGTACGGCGACATCTTAAGGGGAGGTTCTCTCCGGCGAAGGACTGTACATTCGTATTCTATCTTCGGACCCGGCAATGCGCGATTTCCCATGGGGCATTTTTGCCTCTCTAATCGAAATACTCTGTTTTTACCAGGCCTTATGCGTGACATACCAGACTCAGAGGCCGAAGAATGTTGCTTCTCACAATGGCTTCGTTTGTGACGATCACGTGTTGAGCATGTTCATATCTGAGTCGAGTATTCGGTGCGGATCAGAATGTTTGAAGAATAAGGGATGCCAGGCATTCGTACACAGTCAAAGGGGTACTGGGTCGTGTCGACTGTACTCACAGATACACAATAGTACCACAGCATGTACTGCCGAACCAGACGCCGTATACTTCACAACAACAGGTGAGCATTATTTCCACACAATCTATAATTATAAAGTTGCCACGGTTCTTCTAAATGTTGTTATTATTAAGTGATAAAATATAATTTTAATTAATAGTTACCAATTATATAATAGTATACTATACATATTAAAACAGTCATGCATCCAAATCACTATCTTGTATCTCCCTTCTACTGGGATTATTACAGCAGTTTCAGTGTGGTGTTAGCTGTGTCCAATTCAATTTTATTTTGCTCATCATGTAGATATACAGTAGCCAATGGGATGACAATTTTAGGCAAACCTCTCGGACCAAATTGCAAATGAAGATGGATAACTCTAAAAACAAGTTTTTTTTTGTGTGTGTTATTTTTTGGGCAATTAATCGATTCTGATATTTCCAAAAATGTTGTTGTTGTTGAAATTTGATGATATGGGACCATCGAATCGGATTGAGTACCTTCAAATCCTTGTTGATTGTTTTATAAATATAGGTCAGGTCATTGACTACTTCCTAGCAAGCCAGTGAAGTGTCTAATTGGACACAGCTACCACCACATTTGTAGAAGGGAGGTACACTGTGGCGGTTACTACGGGTTATATGCATGAGTGTATGATTTATTAATACTATATAATTGATATATATTAATAACTGGAAAGTTCTTACTATTTCAGGGGGGGGGGGGGGTCGGAAAAAAATTTCAGGCACGTATGGCATTTTTTCCCTTACGATCATTTTTTGTACCCACCCACCCCCACCACCAAATTTTTTTCCGTTTTCGGCAGTTTTTTCCGACCATTTTTTGACACCCACCCCCCCTTTTAACACTAAAACAGAGATTTTCGGGGGGAAATTCACTGTAAACAGCTGTATATGAATTTCTGTGCATATTATTTATGATGGATGTTAACATGGACATGTAAATAGGAATGAGTCATTTTGAGGTCATTCGGCCAAAAAAACATGGCTGCCAGCGGCCATCTTGGATTTCAAAATTTGCAACAAAATACAACACGATAACTGCCTGCAGTCAATTTACAGTTAGAATTACATTATTTCTCTCATTCAAAGTGGTTTTGAAGCCCAACTCATTGCCAAAACACTAAAAAACAAGCAGGAATTTTTGTTTTAGTTGCGGAACAAATTGCTTGTTGGTGGCTTTGACCACCCACCTACCCCGGCATACGTGCCGGAATTTTTTTTTCACCCCCCCCCCTGACTATTTCATGATATTTCCAACTGAAAAAGCATTTCTATGTTGGTATTTTTACTGAAATGTAATTGTAAGGAATAATCTTCATTCGTGATATAATTACACAGAAAATACATTGGTGCTGTTCACATTCGATTATAAATCGCGAATGTTTGCGATTCGGCCCAAATGTATTTACATGCACGATGAATTGAACCAGGAAATGAAGCTTATTCCTTGAATAAATACAACATCTAGAAGGACTGAGTTAGCATTTAAACCTTCCTGAAATTTTGCGAAACCCTGTGCCAACACATTCGCTTATATATGTGAGTCTCCCATAGGGACCCTCGCATGTATAAGATAATGCATTGGCCTATCAATATTTACCTTGATTTTGTAAGCCAGTGCATTCTCTTATATATGCCAGGCATCCTATGGGGGATTCGCATATATAAGAGCATGCCATGGCACAGGGTATTTAATGCTGCACCCGCGCAGCTCCCGTCGTGAACCTCATGAAATGGTTAAAATGTCAAGATGCTCCATCCGATTTGCCTGTAAATTAATCATTTATATTTCCTATATAACATTTCTCAATCGACGTCATTCGTAAATGGTCAGATTCACGATTTATAAACAATTCCTGATATTTCAAAATGTATTTTTTTTTATCTCAAAAACAGTGTTACACAGTATTTAAGAACTGTCAGCTCATTCGAAATTATCACCCCATTTACTATACTTTTCTGGCATGAATATCATGTAAATATGTATTTGTAATTTTGCTGTTTTCCCGTACCAAGTACATCTGTAATATAGAACTTTTTCAAAAGTGAAGTTCAAATATCCATGATATCATATCTGAAGATCGTGAGAGGAGACTTAATATTTCTTGATTCAAGAAATTAGATAATTATTTTCATGTAGAAAGACATCCATCACTAAATCCACCCATAAATCATTTTCTATATTTAAGAATTTTTCATTCCATGCCTGGTGATAAATTTTATTTCATATGTCCATATCCGAATCCCCAGCTGTCCAGGTACCTCTAATACTTTGGCCTATTTCCAGCTGATTGCTCCCTGTTTGGACTAGCCTGCACACCAACATTTGTTTTCATTGGGCTGAAATATTTTCAACGTCTCGAATGTATTAAACTCATTTCAATTCAATTCAATTCTTTATTATCTCCGTTCACTAATTTGTGGAACTGGAGGTAAACAGTTATATATTATCATACATAAAATGTCAACAAAACTATAAAAATAATAGAGATAAATAAAGTAGGAAAACTCACACACACAAAAAAACTCCATTGTTTTGTGTTCTCTTAATGATTGTTCAGATTGTGAAGATGAGGATATATGAAATTCTTTGTTGAAAATAATTATTTGCCTGCATTATGGATATATGAAATATGCGCACCTTCCCATTAAACCGACATTGCTCATTTGAACTTTCAAATTATGAAGACGTAATTTTTAAAGAGTTATAAGAAGGTTGGTAAATACACGAAATGCAGAAACAATTTTCATATACACTACTTAAAATAATTACTTAATAAGAAAACAATAACTTGAAACAAGAGCTATTAAGGAACATTTTTTTTTATTTTGAGAAAATATACCCCTCAATTCTGCTACGTTAAGAACATTTAAGAAAATCCCACTAGGCAAGAGATAGTTTTCTCAAATATGATAGATTTGATCTTGAAACAAGACACAATTAAGAAATAAATATTTCACTTGAGAGACCATTTTCTTACTAAGAAAATGATTTCTGAAATGAAAGATATATTTCTTGTTTTTTTATTGTTTCAACATTTTCTTTCTAAGTTAAGAAATACATTAAGAAATAATAGAAAATATTTCTAATGTCTTAGAAAATATTTCTAAAGGGTGAGAAAATATTTCTCCTATTATCTTGTTTTCTTATTAAGAAATTATTTCGATATTAAGGAAAGAAATGTGGCCTATTGTTTATAACTCTTTAGTAATTATATTTTGCATGTCAAAACCAGGTATTACTGCTATAGTGGAATAACTGTTAAAAGTCCAATGGGAGCAAAATGTTGATCAAAACTTTATGGTAAACATTGGCAAAGGTCCAACACGTTGATCAAATGTTCTGAAAATCATATTCAGACAAAAATATTTGAACTAATACTGCAGCTAGGATTTATTTTGACAAATCACTACATGTATAACAGTTTTATTTACATAATAATAGTTTCAACAGATGTAATTTTGTTATTGGAAAACTGTGAGTAAGTTTTATCTATTTCTCAATGTTCTTAGTGACGTTTAACTAATTTTATTAAATTATTTTTTTGCACAAACGTTAACGCTGGCCGGATAATTAATTTGGTTAATGTTTTTGCCATTCCTGAATTTTTTTGTTTGGCCATTTTTCAGAAACTTTGGCCAAATTGAAAAAAGAAATATGGGATCATTGAGAAACCAAAGCTACAAAATACAAAGAAACACCCCCAAAATTAACTGATAAATTTTGAGTTGGACAAAACTGATAACGGAAATGAGCTCGGATGGGAACCTTGAAACAACTGAAATAGGTCTCGTCGCTAATATGTATCATATAAACACAAATGAGCACTGATTCGCAGCATCTAATCGCATGCATTTTTTTGATAAGTATAAGCCTGTGTGACTTCGGATCTTTTCATAAATTGTTATTGATACTTATAAGTATAAGTAAATACTTATAAAACTAATATAGGCGAGCAAGTGCTGTTTACCTGCTAACGAATTGACCTTTTTATTCTCAAACGTTTTATACGCAAATGGTCATTCTTATCCATGCATGGATTATATTCATGCAGTGACATACTGTTTTTTTTAAGGATACATCACGATAAAACAATATAATGTCTGAAAAGATGAATCAGTATTGAGTGTTTATGTCTTGCAAACGTGGTTGAATGATATTTATATTAATTTATGTTGTTTTTGTCCTTCACACGATAAAAAAAGTTTGGCAACCAAAAACCTAAAATATGCAATGAAAAATGTTTGATTTATTTTCCCGCAGACACCGTAATGATTTTAGATGGTAGACTGATCGCGCGCACTAGTTGGTTCATATATAAGCAAATATTTCCTGTCAAACTCTCTATCGACTTACCTAAAAAAAAGCTGTCTTATTTTGTTTAAGCCACTTTGTACATACTTACAAAACATCTTTCATTGGTTATATATGATAATGATTTCCCTTCAAATTGATCGTTTGAAATTGAGCAGCACCAATTCAGCGTCTTTAAACCAATTAATTAGAATCATTGTAAATAAAATAGAGATGATTGTATATACATATGATGGAAATCGGCGAGAATGTTTTTTTTTTTATAGATTTTGGTACCCCCTCACCCTCCCCTCCCCCTGACTCGAACGGCAACACTTTGGCATCATTAAACCACACCATTGTAATCCGCATATGCACCTAATGCGCACGAGTGTAGACTATAAACGATATCTGATCATACGGAGGATAACATAGGTTTTGATATGCGATCTTGATCTGTTTTAGTGATTTTATATTAAGGGTAATAACTCTATAAAGAATGTACCTTTACTAAATAACGGCGATTTGTATGAGAAATTACAACACAACAATAGATCAACTTTGGTGAAATATAAGTCAAATTCTTCTATAGGGTGGGTGGGATTGGGGCAGGTTTGGGGTACGCTCTTTAAAACACTTTTCAAATATTTCCGTTATTTCGTCAAAAACACTTCTTCAAATATCTCCGTTATAATAATAAAAATATTTTCTTATTTTAGGATCACATATCAAAATGAGAGGATATGGTGATCCCCTTTTCATGGGATCACCATATCCTCTCATTTTTATATATGATCCTGCCTTCATTGAGCCACGAGTGACTCCTGAGACGAGGATCACATATTATATGATACCTTATCCTACGGAGGATCACATATTGTTTTATATCTACACCCGTGCGCATGGCCTGCATGGCATATCATACTCGGTCTGTTCCGGTCTGGTCCGATCTGGTCAGGGCTGTGGTTAGTCGCACCCAAACGACATACTGATATAAGCGTGTAAGAAATACTTATTTCGCTGTTTTCGAAGATTTTATGTTGCACACCGAACCGTAGAATGACAATTTCCGTTTTTCGATAAGTGATACCATGCATAGACGAGGTATTTGTTTAAATTTCATATGATTTCTGAACCGTAAAGAAGACACTAGGTATAACAACATACGAATATATCAAGGACCATATAATCCGGGTTATCCCTTTATATACTAAATGGATTACTCCCATACAGTCAGTTAAAGATGCATTGTCCCCACATCCGGTTGTAATTAGCAATCTGATTGGCTACAACACCACGTTTAAATCACCATGTCCCCCGTCACCCTTGACAGTGGGGTATAAGAGAACGTGCGCCAAACATCGGGGGTATATGATGAGCACGTGAAACATCGGGGGTATATGAATGACACTTGAACTGACAGTTTCCACCAATCGTGACGTTGCTCTCGCACGCCGAATTTGACGTCACCTGACGCCGGGTCCTTAGGTCAGCTACTGAATTATTCTTATTGGTGTGAATTAATCGGATAACCTATGAAAAACACACTTAAATTAAGGAGACATTGTTATTGTTGTGGGGACAAAATCGTTATCTCCGGCAACATCGTGGGGTACATGGAGATTTAATACCTGGATGTCTCTTTTTGAACCCCTCGGCTCCGCCTCGGGGTTCAAAACCGACATCCAGGTATTAAATCTCCATGTACCCCCGATGTTGCCGAAGATATTCAAGATAACTAATATTATCCGAATTAATGCTCCTAAATTACTATTTGGCTTCGGGGGTAAAAATATATAATTCGAATCGAGGAACCCACCCATCAAAGCTCAGAGTGATCAGGTATCGATTTTTGAAGTTAGTTATTTCTCGAGATGTACAATTATTTATGGCCCAGAAACACGTCGTCAAGCGGAGGTCTCGGTCAAAATTGCGGATGAAGATGGATAACTCTAAAAATAAGTGGTAATACGGCCAAATTTCGTGAATACTCAAGTGATAATACGCCATATTTCGTTGAACAAGATGTTGATAAATAACAAGAATTTGGGCAATTTGATACCATAGTTGACAGTGGTTAGCATTATTTTGTCGATTCTGATAACCAAAGCGTATTTTGAAGAAATGTTGTTGTTGTATCTTGATGATGTTAGGAACCTCTGATCGGATTGAGTATCTTTAACCCTTTGAGTGCCAGGGGCCGATCTCATCGGCCATAAACCTACAAAATAAGTCTGTTAAAGAATATAAGAATAAATTATTAAAATTGTAAAAAATTGTAAAAAAAAAAAAAAAAAAAAATGTTAGGCCAATGCATTCTCTTATATATGCGAGGCGACATATGGTCGACTCGCATATATAAGAGAATGCATTGGCACAGGGTATATGGGTTGATACACAAATCGACCTGGCACTCAAAGGGTTAAAACTGTTCATCGGAATGGTCCATTATTTATTTTCAGTGATATACAGGTTATATAAGTAGACGACAAAGAAATAAAAGTGTACAAAGAGACCTATATATTGAGGGAAATGTTTAGATAATAAGCTCAACAGACAGTCGTTTGTTGAACTTATTATCATAACTGTTCATTTGGGATACCTCAGTATAGAAAGGATAAATACCGGCGTTGTTCAACATCATAAACGCCTGCTACAAGTCTTATCGCATATGTGGTCGGTGAATATCCCATTAAAGTCATACGTATCAACTATCAAGAGAGATACACACATGCGTGATGTTTGTACTTTCTTTGATATCTGAGGTACCTATATTTCAGAATCCACACTGACGCGAAAATTCTGCTTTAGTTTCAATGAAGACTAGTACTGATCATTATAGTGGGTTATGTCTATACCACAACTTGTTGGTCTGGTCGTAGGAAATATCACAAAGCGCTGATAAACCAGATTTGCTGAAAACAGCAGAACCTTATCGTTTGCATGTGTTGGGGACGTACAATTTACACCGAGCATATTAAGCCAAACGGCGAGTTTGCAAGAATATGTACTAACTCGTCGATGTATACATGTATACCATATATATATAGTACAAAGGGGAGAGGAGATAGCTCCCTGTCGCAAATCAAATATAAGAATGGTGACAGATAACAGAAGCCGAAAGGGGTACTCTGATACTTATAGATATTGTTGGCAGTTTTGTTGAATTTCTAGTACCAGCCTTCGTCGAAATATATTATAAAATAGAGTTATCATATTTCTTGCACTGAATAACTGCATTTCAAGACATATATTTTTTCCATTATATTGACAGGGCAGGTGTGTTATCTATTCGAAAATGTCATTGAAAAATACTGTTCTGTAAAAGAATGGTTAATTTTCTATTGTTTGATAAATACCACAACAGTGTAACGAGGAGCATGCAATGTGCTCCTATTTATTGCAGTATAACCAAATGTTGTCTCCGGCTGGAAAGTTCGTATATAATTCAAGGTGTATAACTGTATGGTGGTTGAGGGTAAAATATATCCGCAACAACTTCATAGAAAATCATGGAAATGCATGAAGTTGTCCGTCTGGGGTGCAATATCAAGTTGATAATGGGTTAATTAGCTCGCATGTGCATATGTGACCCGCCATATCAAATCCAGTCGTAAGTCGGGATTTTTTTTTACCCTGTGCCAATGCATTCTCTTATATATGCGAGTCGACCATAGGTCGCCTCGCATATATAAGAGAATGCATTGGCCTAACAATTTTTTACAATTTTAATAATTTTTTCTTGTATTCTTTAACAATTTTATAATTTCACCCATACAGAGCCCCAGACAAACACGAGCAGACGACACTCTTCTATATGCTTCTATATAAACAAAACACAAAAAGTAAGTTCCCCCCTCATATAATGACCAATAATTCCAAATATTATGGGTGGATATTTGTGAAATTTCACACTTATTACAATGGTCCATTTACCAATATGATGCGCTTATTTGTGAACATATTCATAGCGACATGGTTTAATGAGCAGCAAGTAACCAAACAAGGGGTCAGTTTTAATTCTACAGAACATTTAATTCGTTGATTTCGGGTAAGGGAATTTGATTTTTGGAGTTCGTGACTGTTCAATATCTGGTGTAACTTCCGTGTCGATGCAGGAGGTGTTGACATCTTGCCCTCATGGTGTTCACAAGCTTTGCTACACGGTTTTGCGGAATTGCTGCCCATTCCTCTTGTAAAAGACGCCGCAGATCAACCATAGTGGTCCCCTCGTCAACTCGCCGGTAAACAACCCTCTTGAGTTGATCCCATAAGTGTTCGATGGGATTCAGATCGGGGGAATTTGCCGGCCATATCATTCGCTCGATCCCATTGGCAATCAGAAACTCGTTCACAACCCGGGCTCGGTGGGGGCGGGCATTGTCACCCGTAAGTACGAGCTGGTTACCAGCCACCTGAGCCTGTATGATGAAATGTGGTAGGAGCACATCGTCCCGGTACATCACACCGTTGAGGTTGCCGTTGATCGGGACCAGTTCTGTCTTGGTACCAGCGCGAATCCCTTCCCAAACCACGACGCTGCCGCCACCATAAGCCGTCACTGGTTGAACACAACAGTCCGCGTGCTGCTCCCCGCGACGGCGACAAACTCGTCTTCTGCCATCAACATGTCGCAGACAAACCCTCGTCTCGTCGGTGAACAAGACGTTTGCCCATTGTCGTCTTGTCCAGCGTGCGTGATGTCTGGCTCAAGCCAACCTTGCTGCCTTGTGTCGCATCACGAGGGCTGCCCTTTTCACCAACCGCCGTATCCGGGCCCGTATCTGGGCACCATGTAGCCGGTTCCGGATGGTCTGGCGGCTGAGTCTTCTGGCCCCTCTAACAGCGACTGTGTCCTGGTCTCGTATCTCTACAGCTGAACAACATGAGAATTACCATAATTGGTTGCGTTACGAAAAAAATAAAATGGATATGTTCGCCCATTTGAATAACGAAAATGTCCTTCGCACATGTAAGTGACTGATGCCGTCAATGGGATAAACCTGTCATCGCGTGGTGCACATGTTGTCACTTTTGGACGCCCGCTCTTTGATCGATCCTTCACCGAACCAGTTTGCTGAAATTTCGCCCGTAGTTTCCGAATGGCATTCGGCGACACACCCATTCTCCGCGCTACCTGCTTTACTGGAGTATTTGCTTCCAAAAGCCCAATGGCAATCGCAAGATCCTGTTCTGTAAGGTGCGGCATCGTTGTGTGCATGAGATCGCACAAATTGAACTGAATCTGTATCCAAAAAAGTGGGGTGACATCGATTCCGTGCAATGCATCGGCCGCACCGTGACTACAGGTCAAATAGGGGATTTTCCTAATCTGTCGTTATAGCGATACCACCCAAGAGATAAAGAACGCGAGGGTAACCCATTTTTCGTCGAAGCTATGGACCTCAGAATGGTGAAGTGCGATTTCGTAAAAACATCATTTTCATCTTCAATTGTTGACCAGTCGAGCATGCAATGGACCAGAACATTTAAATTTATGCTACACACTGGCAGAATGCTATAGAACATACATGTCAAATTACATCAATATCCGATCATTAATTCAGAAAATATCGGTCGTCATTTAGGGGGGAACTTACATTTTGTGCGGTGTTTATATGTGTGGGGCTCCCTGCAGGGTAATGGATGTTTTTTATTTTATGTCCTAAAAATTGTAAGAAACATTTATTTAAAAAAATTGTTAGGCCAATGCATTCTCTTATATATGCGAGGCGACCTATGGTCGACTCGCATATATAAGAGAATGCATTGGCACAGGGTAAAAAAATGCCGACTTACGACTGGATTTGATATGGCGGGTAGCATATGTCAGAACCGCGGCTAAGTCCAAATTGTCTGTGAATTTGGACGAACTGCAAAGTTTATCAAGAAAAGAAAAGGTCACTGTTGGTTATTTGAAGAACCATTCAATGTCGTCAAATGTATGCTAGATGTAACTACAGTAACTATAGGCAGAAAGCATTCTATTGTAACGCGATGATAACAACCATAAAATGTCAGTTTTCTTAATTGGTTGGTAAATATTATGGACCACGTGTCTGCTAAATTCCAGGTACATTACTCCTATTTAAATTCGCATAGTACTATTTTTTCGCGCACCGATGAACGACAACTAGTTCGACTCTTGAGTTAATACGAAATCACAGGGATAATCAGCTTTGTTATACATTACATACTGTTGGACTGAATATAGACAATTATATTGACATGCGTGCATGCATTCTCAACACCATTATTCATATGTAAATCATGGTAAAATCTTCGATCTTGCAATACTTGTAAGAAATACGCATATTCCCATACGACGGAACACGAAAACATATCTCCATATCTACCACCATGGAGTGACACCATGGTCATTGCAGTATATTTACATACACCTAATATCTCCTCCGATTTCCCCATAGTGTTACGGTAGACACGCCCCCGTATTCAATGCGTGCATAAACCTATGAACGCAACGTGACGTCACTTCCAATGTCGTTCATAGGTTTATGAACACATTGGTCCCGGAAATGACCGGAGATTGTCGGACATTGCCGACTGATTGAGTATCTATATAGTACGTCCGGATTTGGCAAGATTTTTTTTTTGGTCTATAATCATTGTTGTTGCCCGGTGTTACTGAACGTTGATGTTCAAAAATCCCGCTACTTAATAACGTTTTATCATTTTCCTTACCGCTACAAATATCCACCCGAACCTCACAAATATATCATTACTAGAAGGTGACCCGACTTCGTCCGGGCTTTGACCTTGAATTGACCATTTTGAAGGTCAAGGTCAGGTGGGGTAACGATTTGACCCGTCCAAAACACTGCCCGATCAAAAGTACCTGACAAACGTGCCCGTCGAAATCCATCCTGTTTTACCCGATTTGACCTTGAATTGATCATTTTGTAGGTCAAGGTCAGGTCGTGGTCACGATTTGACCTGTCCAAAACACTCAGTGGACAAAAGTAACCCTATGTATCAAATTTCGTGTAAATCCCATCAAAATTCGCGATTTGACCTTGAATTGACCCGATTTCAAGGTCAAGGTCTCGTCGGACGGGCAAATGAATAGGCTTATGAGACTCCCCATTCGAAAGTATCCATAGAAACTAATTTTTATCGAAACCCGTGATATTCGGGCATTTGACCTTGAAATGACCCGATTTCAAGGTCAAGGTCACGTCGCACGGGCAAATTAATAGGCCTATGCCACTCCCCGACCGAAAGTACCCCCACATACCTAGTTTCATCGAAATCCCGTGATATTCGGGCGTTTGACCTTGAAATGACCCAATTTCAAGGTCACGTCGCACGGGCAAATTAATAGGTTTATGCCACTCCCCGACCGAAAATACCCCCACTTACCAAGTTTCATCGAAATCGGCTCGGCCGTTTTCGAGTCCATCGATTACAGACAGACACACATACACACAGATCTTCCAAAATATATAATAGACTAGAAGGTGACCCGACTTCGTCCGGGGTTTGACCTTGAATTGTCTATTTTGAAGGCCAATGTCAAGTGGGGTCACGATTTGACCCGTCCAAAACACTGCCCGAACAAAAGTACCCGACCAAAGTACCCGTCGAAATCCATCCGGTTTTACCCGATTTGACCTTTTAACCCGATTTGATTTCCACTCAAGTATATAAACGCGCCTCATATACACACGCTCATTAATTATCAAGTTTCAACGTAAAGATAAATTACCATCGGTGCCCGAGATATCGCCAAGACGTCTGAAACAGTCAAATGCATCGGCCGGTTAAGCGTTAACGTGATCTAACGTTATGACCTCTAACGACGTCATAGAAGTTACGCATTGTTTTTATCCTGATGAAAGATAGTACCACTTCTTCTTGATAATTGAGGCAGATAACTAAAACGGATACATACGCATTATATATCGTTGGAAATAGGAAAACACGAAAGATTCTCACAGTGTCATTATTATGACTGGCATTTTAGTATTCGCGCTGTTTCGAATCGATTTGTAAGCACCGAACTCAAATGAAAGTCCCGTAACACAGCGTAAAAACAGATTTGACCTCGGCACGTGGAAAGTTGACATCGGATCTGAAAATCAATATGCCTATGCCACCCCCGGCCGAAAATACCCCCACATACCAAGTTTCATCGAAATCGGGTCGGCCGTTTTCGAGTTCATCGCGAACACACACACAGACCATACACAGATACACAGACAGATCTTCCAAAATATATAATAGACTAGCCGATGAGCCCGACGTTGTCCGGGCTATTCAAAAACCAAATTTCAAGTCGATAGCTCTACCCAGCCCGACGTTGTCCGGGCTATTCAAAAACCAAATTTCAAGTCGATAGCTCCACCCGTTTCCGAGATCTGGTCTGCGCATGCGCGAAGCTGGCGTCGCACGGGCTCGGCGACCCGATAAAATTCGTATCCGGGGCAATATACATTCACATACCAAATTTCAAGTCGATAGCTCCACCCGTTTCCGATATCTCGTCTGCGCACGCGCGAAGCTGGCGTCGCACGGGCTCGGCGACCCGATAAAATTCGTATCCGGGGCAAGATACATTCACATACCAAATTTCAAGTCGATAGCTCCACCCGTTTCCGAGATATCGTCTGCGCATGCGCGAAGCGGGCGCCGCACGGGCTCGCCAATACGACAACGTCCACCGCCTGGTCAAACTACACACACGTACCAAGTTTCGTCCCGATCGGTCGAGAATCGTAGATTTGTATAAATGACAAACATACAGACAAACATACAGACAAACATACAGACACAGGTCTTCAAAATATATATGAGACTAGAAGGTGACCCGACTTCGTCCGGGCTTTGACCTTGAATTGTCCATTTTGAAGGTCAAGTGGGGTCACGATTTGACCAGTCCAAAACACTGCCCGGACGAAAGTACCCGACAAACGTGCCCGTCGAAATCCATCCGGTTTTACCAGTTTTGACATTGAATTTATTATTTTGAAGGTCAAGGTCAGGTCGGGGGCACGATTTGACCCGTCCAAAACACTCAGTTGATAAAAGTACCCCCATGTATCAAATTTCGTCGAAATCCCATCAAAATTGGCGATTTGACATTGAATTGACCCGATTTCAAGGTCAAGGTCACGTCGCACGGGCAAATGAATATGCTTATGAGACTCCCCATACGAATGTACCCCCGCATACCAAGTTTCATTGAAATCCCGTAATATTTGGGCATTTGACCTTGAAATGACCCGATTTCAAGGTCAAGGTCACGTCGCACGGACAAATTAATAGGTTTATGCCACTCTCCGGCCGAAGATACCCACACATACCAAGTTTCATTGAAATCCCGTGACATTCGGGCGTTTGACCTTGAAGTTACCCGATTTCAAGGTCAAGGTCACGTCGCACAGGCACATTAATAGGCCCATGCCACCCCCCGGCCGAAAATACCCCCACATACCAAGTTTCATCGAAATCGGCTGGGCCGTTTTCGAGTTCATCGCGAACACACACACACACAGATACACACACACACACACACACACACACACAGATCTTCCAAAATATATAACAGATAGCCGATGAGCCCGACGTTGTCCGGGCTATTCAAAAACCAAATTTCAAGTCGATAGCTCCACCCGTTTCCGAGATCTGGTCTGCGCATGCGCGAAGCTGGCGTCGCACGGGCTCGGCGACCCGTTAAAATTCGTATCCGGGGCAAGATACATTCACATAGCAAATTTCAAGTCGATAGCTCCACCCGTTTCCGAGATCTCGTCTGCGCATGCGCGAAGCTGGCGTCGCACGGGCTCGGCGACCCGATAAAATTCGTATCCGGGGCAAGATACATTCACATAGCAAATTTCAAGTCGATAGCTCCACCCGTTTCCGAGATCTCGTCTGCGTATGCGCGAAGCGGGCGCCGCACGGGCTCGCCAATACGACAACGACGACCGCCTGGTAAAACTACACACACGTACCAAGTTTCGTCCCGATCGGTCGAGAATCGTAGATTTGTATTAATGACATACATACATACAGACAGACAGACAGACAGACAGAGGCCTTCAAAATATATATGAGATGGTAGAACGGCGTGTTGTCGATTTCTTATCCACAGTCGAAACTTAATTGTTAGTTTCAGTTATCATTCTTGAAATCAACACGTCTACATTAGTTACTAGCTAAACAAGACAGTTTGTCATATGTGTATACTAAACTGTGCAATAGCGTTTTTTTTTCGTTCTTCAAGAACGGATTCTCAAAATGTTTGGTTTTCCAAAAAAAACGAGGATTCGCACTTTCTGAACTGAACTCCATGCGTTCATTTAAATAGATGAATAAATAGTGGGAAAGACAGACAATCCTAGTTCATAATGAATTTAAGTATATAAATATAAATAATACACGGCGGATTCAACGTGGTCATGGGTTTTGACCGCGATAAAAAAATCAGCAAACTCCGTTTATATGCCCATGCCACCCCCCGGCCGAAAATACCCCCACATACCAAGTTTCATCGAAATCGGCTGGGCCGTTTTCGAGTTCATCGCGAACACACACACACACAGATACACACACACACACACACAGATCTTCCAAAATATATAACAGATAGCCGATGAGCCCGACGTTGTCCGGAACAGATATTTTTTCTCGCGGTCAAAATCCCATGACCACATTGAAACGGCCGTTTATTTCTTATCTGAATTAAATATGTCAACCCAACTAATTGAAATACTCGCAGCTACATGTTGATAGTCAGCCGTACTTTTACATGTACTTCCTTAAAGTTCATTCCATTGACGTACATAACTATTTGAATAACATAATGATTATTTTGAGCATATAATACAATCTTCTCAACAAAATGTTGATGCAGTTACAATTTACTCGATGATAGTTTTCGTCGTGGCGGTCATTAATACACGCAGTTATATATTTATCTACATTCAAGAACAATTCAGAGCTGAAACTGTCACCAGATATTGTCTTTTACGAAAATATTTTTGTCAGTTTTGAATTCGCGCAGCACGGTGCGCGTATTCAAAGGGGCAGCGGCTATTCGCCATCGGATGGCAAATAGCGATTCTACCGATATGCGCTATTTGCCATCCGATGGTATTTTAAAGAAAAGAAAACATATCATATCATCACAATACGCTATTATAATGATGATTCCTACCGCCTTCGTGATAATTAGGACCAGTTGACCGTCGGTTGACCACCTACATATATCCTGGGGGATGGCAAATAAGAAATCGACAATGTTGAAGGAAATTTCGTATAGTTTGAACATTTAGTGCCACAAGCTGTCGCTATATGGCCACATAATCACCATTTCTACCCGCCTTACTGAAAACCCGGACCAGTTGACCGTCGGTTGACCACCCACAGATATCCTGGGGGATGGCAAATAAGAAATCGATCAATTTTGAAGGAAATTTCGTATAGTTTGAACATTTAGTGGCACAAGCTGTCGCTATATGGCCACATAATCACCATTTCTACCCGCCTTACTGAAAACCCGGACCAGTTGACGGTCGGTTGATCACCCACAGATATCCTGGGGGATGGCAAATAAGAAATCGATCAATTTTGAAGGAAATTTCGTATAGTTTGAACATTTAGTGGCACAAGCTGTCGCTATATCGCCACATAATCACCATTTCTACCCGCCTTACTGAAAACACGGACCAGATGACCGTCGGTTGACCACCCACAGATATCCTGGGGGGATGGCAAATAAGAAATCGACCAATTTTGAAGGAAATTTCGTATAGTTTGAACATTTAGTGGCACAAGCTGTCGCTATATGGCCACATAATCACCATTTCTACCCGCCTTACTGAAAACCCGGACCAGTTGACCGTCGGTTAACCACCCACAGATATCCTGGGGGGATGGCAAATAAGAAATCGACCAATTTTGAAGGAAATTTCGTATAGTTTGAACATTTAGTCGCACAAGCTGTCGCTATATGGCCACATAATCACAATTTCTACCCGCCTTACTGAAAACCCGGACCAGTTGACCGTCGGTTGACCACCCACAGATATCCTGGGGGGATGGCAAATAAGAAATCGACCAACTTTGAAGGAAATTTCGTATAGTTTGAACATTTAGTGGCACAAGCTGTCGCTATATGGCCACATAATCACCATTTCTACCCGCCTTACTGAAAACCCGGACCAGTTGACCGTAGGTTGAAAACCCACAGATATCCTGGGGGAATGGCAAATAAGAAATCGACCAATTTTGAAGGAAATTTCATATAGTTTGAACATTTAGTGGCACAAGCTGTCGCTATATGGCCACATAATCACCATTTCTACCCGCCTTACTGAAAATCCGGACCAGCTGACCGTCGGTTGACCACCCACAGATATCCTGGGGGATGGCAAATAAGAAATCGACCAATTTTGAAGGAAATTTCGTATAGTTTGAACATTTAGTGGCACAAGCTGTCGCTATATCGCACATAATCACCATTTCTACCCGCCTTACTGAAAACCCGGACCAGTTGACCGTCGGTTGACCACCCACAGATATCTTGGGGGGGATGGCAAATAAGAAATCGACCAATTTTGAAGGAAATTTCGTATAGTTTGAACATTTAGTGGCACAAGCTGTCGCTATATGGCCACATACTCACCATTTCTACCCGCCTTACTGAAAACCCGGACCAGTTGACCGTCGGTTGACCACCCACAGATATCCTGGGGGGACGGCAAATAAGAAATCGACCAATTTTGAAGGAAATTTCGTATAGTTTGAACATTTAGTGGCACAAGCTGTCGCTATATGGCCACATAATCACCATTTCTACCCGCCTTACAGAAAACCCGGACCAGTTGACCGTCGGTTGACCACCCACAGATATCCTGGGGGGATGGCAAATCAGAAATCGACCAATTTTGAAGGAAATTTCGTATAGTTTGAACATTTAGTCGCACAAGCTGTCGCTATATGGCCACATAATCACAATTTCTACCCGCCTTACTGAAAACCCGGACCAGTTGACCGTCGGTTGACCACCCACAGATATCCTGGGGGATGGCAAATAAGAAATCGACCAATTTTGAAGGAAATTTCGTATAGTTTGAACATTTAGTGGGACAAGCTGTCGCTATATGGCCACATAATCACCATTTCTACCCGCCTTACTGAAAACCCGGACCAGTTGACCGTCGGTTGACCACCCACAGATATCCTGGGGGGATGGCAAATAAGAAATCGACCAATTTTGAAGGAAATTTCGTATAGTTTGAACATTTAGTGGCACAAGCTGTCGCTATATGGCCACATAATCACCATTTCTACCCGCCTTACTGAAAACCCGGACCAGCTGACCGTCGGTTGACCACCCACATATATCCTGGGGGGATGGCAAATAAGAAATCGACCAATTTTGAAGGAAATTTCGTATAGTTTGAACATTTAGTGGCACAAGCTGTCGCTATATGGCCACATAATCACCATTTCTACCCGCCTTACTGAAAACCCGGACCAGTTGACCGTCGGTTGACCACCCACAGATATCCTGGGGGGACGGCAAATAAGAAATCGACCAATTTTGAAGGAAATTTCGTATAGTTTGAACATTTAGTGGCACAAGCTGTCGCTATATGGCCACATAATCACCATTTCTACCCGCCTTACAGAAAACCCGGACCAGTTGACCGTCGGTTGACCACCCACAGATATCCTGGGGGGATGGCAAATAAGAAATCGACCAATTTTGAAGGAAATTTCGTATAGTTTGAACATTTAGTGGCACAAGCTGTCGCTATATGGCCACATAATCACCATTTCTACCCGCCTTACAGAAAACCCGGACCAGTTGACGGTCGGTTGATCACCCACAGATATCCTGGGGGATGGCAAATAAGAAATCGACCAATTTTGAAGGAAATTTCGTATAGTTTGAACATTTAGTGGCACAAGCTGTCGCTATATGGCCACATAATCACCATTTCTACCCGCCTTACTGAAAACACGGACCAGTTGACCGTCGGTTGACCACCCACAGATATCCTGGGGGGATGGCAAATAAGAAATCGACCAATTTTGAAGGAAATTTCGTATAGTTTGAACATTTAGTGGCACAAGCTGTCGCTATATGGCCACATAATCACCATTTCTACCCGCCTTACTGAAAACCCGGACCAGTTGACCGTCGGTTAACCACCCACAGATATCCTGGGGGGATGGCAAATAAGAAATCGACCAATTTTGAAGGAAATTTCGTATAGTTTGAACATTTAGTCGCACAAGCTGTCGCTATATGGCCACATAATCACAATTTCTACCCGCCTTACTGAAAACCCGGACCAGTTGACCGTCGGTTGACCACCCACAGATATCCTGGGGGGATGGCAAATAAGAAATCGACCAACTTTGAAGGAAATTTCGTATAGTTTGAACATTTAGTGGCACAAGCTGTCGCTATATGGCCAAATAATCACCATTTCTACCCGCCTTACTGAAAACCCGGACCAGCTGACCGTCGGTTGACCACCCACAGATATCCTGGGGGGATGGCAAATAAGAAATCGACCAATTTTGAAGGAAATTTCGTATAGTTTGAACATTTAGTGGCACAAGCTGTCGCTATATGGCCACATAATCACCATTTCTACCCGCCTTACTGAAAACCCGGACCAGCTGACCGTCGGTTGACCACCCACATATATCCTGGGGGGATGGCAAATAAGAAATCGACCAATTTTGAAGGAAATTTCGTATAGTTTGAACATTTAGTGGCACAAGCTGTCGCTATATCGCCACATAATCACCATTTCTACCCGCCTTACTGAAAACACGGACCAGTTGACCGTCGGTTGACCACCCACAGATATCCTGGAGGGATGGCAAATAAGAAATCGACCAATTTTGAAGGAAATTTCGTATAGTTTGAACATTTAGTGGCACAAGCTGTCGCTATATGGCCACATAATCACCATTTCTACCCGCCTTACTGAAAACCCGGACCAGTTGACCGTCGGTTAACCACCCACATATATCCTGGGGGGATGGCAAATAAGAAATCGACCAATTTTGAAGAAAATTTCGTATAGTTTGAACATTTAGTCGCAGAAGCTGTCGCTATATGGCCACATAATCACAATTTCTACCCGCCTTACTGAAAACCCGGACCAGTTGACCGTCGGTTGACCACCCACAGATATCCTGGGGGGATGGCAAATAAGAAATCGACCAACTTTGAAGGAAATTTCGTATAGTTTGAACATTTAGTGGCACAAGCTGTCGCTATATGGCCACATAATCACCATTTCTACCCGCCTTACTGAAAACCCGGACCAGTTGACCGTCGGTTGACAACCCACAGATATTCTGGGGGAATGGCAAATAAGAAATCGACCAATTTTGAAGGAAATTTCATATAGTTTGAACATTTAGTGGCACAAGCTGTCGCTATATGGCCACATAATCACCATTTCTACCCGCCTTACTGAAAATCCGGACCAGCTGACCGTCGGTTGACCACCCACAGATATCCTGGGGGACGGCAAATAAGAAATCGACCAATTTTGAAGGAAATTTCGTATAGTTTGAACATTTAGTGGCACAAGCTGTCGCTATATCGCCACATAATCACCATTTCTACCAGCCTTACTGAAAACCCAGACCAGTTGACCGTCGGTTGACCACCCACATATATCCTGGGGGGATGGCAAATAAGAAATCGACCAATTTTGAAGGAAATTTCGTATAGTTTGAACATTTAGTGGCACAAGCTGTCGCTATATGGCCACATAATCACCATTTCTACCCGCCTTACAGAAAACCCGGACCAGTTGACCGTCGGTTGACCACCCACAGATATCTTGGGGGGGATGGCAAATAAGAAATCGACCAATTTTGAAGGAAATTTCGTATAGTTTGAACATTTAGTGGCACAAGCTGTCGCTATATGGCCACATACTCACCATTTCTACCCGCCTTACTGAAAACCCGGACCAGTGGACCGTCGGTTGACCACCCACAGATATCCTGGGTTTTCAGTAAGGCGGGTAGAAATGGTGATTATGTGGCCATATAGCGACAGCTTGTGCCACTAAATGCTCAAACTATACGAAATTTCCTTCAAAATTGGTCGATTTCTTATTTGCCATCCCCCCAGGATATCTGTGGGTGGTCAACCGACGGTCAACTGGTCCGGGTTTTCAGTAAGGCAAGTAGAAATGGTGATTATGTGGCCATATAGCGACAGCTTGTGCCACCAAATGTTCAAACTATACGAAATTTCCTTCAAAATTGGTCGATTTCTTATTTGCCATCCCCCCAGGATATCTGTGGGTGGTCAACCGACGGTCAACTGGTCTGGGTTTTCAGTAAGGCGGGTAGAAATGGTGATTATGTGGCCATATAGCGACAGCTTGTGCCACTAAATGTTCAAACTATACGAAATTTCCTTCAAAATTGGTCGATTTCTTATTTGCCATCCCCCAGGATATCTGTGGGTGGTCAACCGACGGTCAACTGGTCCGGGTTTTCAGTAAGGCGGGTAGAAATGGTGATTATGTGGCCATATAGCGACAGCTTGTGCCACTAAATGTTCAAACTATACGAAATTTCCTTCAAAATTGGTCGATTTCTTATTTGCCATCCCCCCAGGATATCTGTGGGTGGTCAACCGACGGTCAACTGGTCCGGGTTTTCAGTAAGGCGGGTAGAAATGGTGATTATGTGGCCATATAGCGACAGCTTGTGCCACTAAATGTTCAAACTATACGAAATTTTCTTCAAAATTGGTCGATTTCTTATTTGCCATCCCCCCAGGATATATGTGGGTGGTCAACCGACGGTCAACTGGTCCGGGTTTTCAGTAAGGCGGGTCGAAATGGTGATTATGATAGCGTATTGTGATGATATGATATGTTTTCTTTTCTTTAAAATACCATCGGATGGCAAATAGCGCATATCGGTAGATTCGCTATTTGCCATCCGATGGCGAATAGACACTTCCCTTTGTCTATTCAAAGTGCGCGAATTCAAAACTGAGCGAAAATAGTATTGCGCGAATTTAAATACGATTACGGTAGCCCCATTTTCCTCGAAAGTGGGGGTCTACAGGGTGGTTATTATGACGAATGGGACATTCATGTAAGTTACCTGTGAAACCACATGCGTGCAATTTGAAAAGTAATCAGTCAACCCATAGGGTTTCGGAAGCTTTCTCTTGAACTTAGTGGTACATAATATCGCTTGCATATCGTTCAGCAGTTAGTCGGTACGCTGTTCGAAATTTTGGACATTTTGTTTCTCGATTTTGAATGTCAAGGACACATAAATAGGAATGACACCTTGGTTAAATTTTTTCAGCATACCTAAATTATGTCACCGGGGTTACCACCGTTCCGCGCAAATGCCGTTAAAGGTCTAATGTTGATTTACACTTTAAGAGCTTTTTGTTCGCCAAGACGCAATTGTTGCTCACAAAGTATTTATCTGATTTTATGGAAAATGACTTTTGCACCAGCGATGATTCACTGAGTTTTTGTGTAACTGCACACATGCGTAAGATAAGATGAGATAAGATGAGATAAGAATCATAAGATGCGTGGAGATATTTTCCTTTACTAAGTAGGATGTACTACAGCATTACACACATCACAAGCTCTCAAACAATTTTGATCGGCTTGCGTGAAATTACACAAGCTTTCAGAAGACGATTTTTTGTATAACACTCCTATGCGCGATTTCCATTGAAAACGCCGTTAACTAAAAATGGTAATGTCACTAGTGAATTATGTCATTTCTTGTTACGTCATTGACGTTACGCCGCTTACTGATCTTGACTGAAATTTAGCTGATTAATCTTTCTCCACTCGGGACTTTCATACATTAATTCTGTGTGTTTCAATCATATTTGGCGAACCAAATTGACGCAGAAGTGTAATAAATAGAGTAATCAATTAGTTCCGAAAATTACGTTATATAATTCACTCGAGGTGAGAGACGTTTGTCTAAGAAACTCGTGCGCTAACGCGCACTCGTTTCTTACCGACATCTCTCGCCTGTCGTGAATTATTTAACGTAATTCTCGGAACCAATTGATTACTCTCTATAAACAACATCGTGTGCCCCAACCTACGTCATAGAAAATAAGCATGTCGCATGTGCACCATTTTCCTGAAATTAGCATTTAAAAAGTTACCATGACGCAAGTGTTATATAATATATATAATATAAATATTATATGAGTCAAAGAAAACATATTCCTCAATGTTTTAGCATTATTTGCCTTTATTATTAATACCATATAATATGATGGAAGAATTTATTGATGCTCATGTATGTTTAGTATTGTTTGTATATATGTATATACGTTGTAGCATGTTGCAACTTCGATGTTGACTTTGCAAATAAACAATTAAATTAACCAACATCATATAGCAAATTAGCAGGATCGCTTTACAAGTGTTATACACTGGTTACCAACCAAACATTCTACAAGAAAAAAAACCCCACACATTTGAGCCGGCAAGGGGGCTTGTCGTGCTAATTTTGAATGTCTAATTGATCATGGCCTATTTGCGAACATATAGATACCACAATAAGTAGCACCTCAGGTGTTGGAATACCCCCACGGTGCCAAATATAAACATTGGCAGGACAGAACCCAAATTTAGAATAAACAAAGAATGATAACTCTATGACTGAAAATGAAACAACATCATTGGGCACTCATGCAGTCGTGATGGCAAACCTCCATACCAAACTGCATTCAGATCCGATAACCCATCGCTGAGATATCTGGGCGGACGTATAAAATAAAAAATAAAAAATTCCAGATACGCAAATAAAAATAACTCCAGAATGAAAAACGCGAACATCGTAATTGCCCCTCTTTTGAAAGCAGTAATTATGGAGAACACACCAAATTTCATTGAGATGTGATGGTAAATGGCTGATATCCGACCGGAGGGACAAGAAACAAGATTCCCAGATAAACACAGGATTACTCGAAAACCTCTCTAAAAACTCTGAAAATGGCAAGAACGTCATTTGTCCCTCTTTTTAAAGTAAAGTAAAGTTTCTTTTAAAATATGGGTGTGGGGGTAAATCACGGCATGTGATATTAAAATAATGATGTGCGTATGATTATTTTTTCAGAAGACAAATCATGTGAACAGAATGAACAAACAGTAGCATGTAATGGGAATTTCACAAGTTATTCAGTCGGAGACAGGCAGTTGTGCACCAAACAGGTGGATGAACGGCTCAGCTGGTTCGACGCAGAGGCTAACTGCAATCAGAGTGGCGCACACCTCTTCAGAATCGACAGTCCCGAGATACTAGATTGGTTCTTCGACAGGACTAAAGACCAATTTGGATGTAAGTGTACGCTGTATATATGTCAAGTTTTCGTGATATTTTTGCAGGCATCTCGTCATAGAAAACCATATGGTGCCAGAATATGAACATCAAAATGCGTATACAATGCAATGGAACTTTCCACAGTTGTCAATCAAATAATTATTAGCAGATATATTTCAACCAATCAGCGACTGAGCCGGTCGGTTACTGCAATGAAAATTCTTTGTTCACCCTAATTTTGATATCCGGGCATACTTTCAGTGTTAAATCGTCTATATTCAAACAACTTTTTTGTTGTCAAATCATCATGTACTGAAATTTATATTTACGCCATGATATTGGAAATTCATCCATGATTATAACACTGTTTTTCATTTTGAGAAATGTTTCACAATTAAAGGCGAAAAGAATGCATATAAGTAAAAGAATGGGATGTGTCTCGGGGAAAACTGAATTTGTTATATTATTTAGGCCATAACATTGCGGACGCGTCACGAAAAGTCCCCTGAAATCCGAGTTGAGCTTTCTGAGTTAAACCTTTTTTACACCTTTTTTTCCATATAAAAAAAAACTAAATATTTTATTTTTCACAATCATGGAAATAATTGGATGCTGTAGCACTTTTCTAGCCTATACGTATACAAAGGGCACTCGATATTGTCCAATACATAATTCTCGAACCAGAGATACCAATTTAAACTTGGACTTCGAATGTATTTCGCAGATATGGAAATGAAATAACATAATGACCCAAAAAAATTGCGATTTTTTCAGGCAAACTGTCGTATTTGATGTTGGATTTCTAGGGCCACCAGAATTGGTATGGTTCAACATGGGCTGTTCGGTGTCGTTTGGGGATGGGAAGTTAGGGGCCACCAGAACTGATAAATCCTTGTTCCTTTAAATTTATAGTAGGCATCACGTGATCCACGTAATCTAAAGGTGTGGTTTGAAGTGGCAAACTCTGAGCTTGGGGTGGAGGTTGTGCCTCGAAAATTGGAAAACAAAAAGAAAGAAATAGATAACAGAAAACAATATTAAACGCCCGGTTTAAAACGCCCGGTTTAAAACAAAACACGGGACGTATTATGCTATAGGTCAGTCCGCCTGTCCGTCCGTTCGCTTTTGGTTTCCGGATGATAACTTTAGAGAGTCTCAACTGAATGGAATTAAATTTGTTATGTGGGTTTACTGGCAAAAATACAGTTCAATTTCGAATTGGGGTTCCGTACGCCAATTTTCACCAGAGTTATGGCCATTTTTGTTGGAATTTGCACTCAATTTTCGTATCCGGGTGATAACTTTAGTAAGTATGTACTGAATGGAATTAAATTTTTTATGAGTTTACTGGCCCAGAATACAGGTGAAGTTCGAATTGGGTTGCCAGTGCTCAAGCTTTGTGTATAATGTGGAAAAATGTGGCAATAATCCACTTTTATCCAACCACGTTTATTATACCAAATAGAGAATAGCATATAGCGTCGGAACTACGCGCCATCGTCAATATTTACTTCTTAATTCGGGACGAATGAATCAGGATAAACAAACGACAATCATTATGAACGTAATACATGTATGGGAACGACGCTATATGATGCCCATTTGGAGAAAAAACAACATTGATCAAGAGTTCTCTTTGTTCGCATCAAATTTCTCCAGCGGTGTGTTACCACATCACTACACCGTAGACAACACAGGGTCACCCTACTAAGCCTTAGTAACACTTGCAAATAGGTCAATCTCCCCGATTGACACAGGTACGAAACTTAAATACAATTTACATACATAGGCGCTGATTATATCTAATGTATAAAGAATTAATTCTACCTCTAATGGACTACGGCGATGTAGTTTGGGGGGAAATGCACTCGATTACCTTCTCAGGAATTTAGACTAATGTATCAAGATACTGCTTGCACTGTATGTCACGAAGGTCTTATGCGTTCTGTTTCATATACTAGTGTACTCAATGAACATGTTTGGAGCACTTGATATCACTATTAAAGATACATAGTCCGAATTAACGCACCTAAATGACCATTTCTTCGGCTTCGGGGTTAAAAAAAATATTTTATTCGAGTCGAGGAACCCATCCATCAAAGCTCATTAACTAATGATACGATCGGGGTCATCGAATCTGATCTTTAAGGCGCCTGAATGCTTTATTTTCATAATTCAATTGAACATGGAGAAGCACATACACCAAATAACTTACTGTCTTGGATCTATGAGAGGAGGTTTTATTTTATCATAACGCTGCATGAGTTAAAATTTGTTAATTGCATAATACAACATCATTCCCACATATATTATAATGAAAAATAAAGCGGTCACAATTATTCCAGCTCAAATGTAACCATTGTGGGTATGTATATGCTAGTCCACACAAGCAGAGAGCAATCATCTGGAAAATGGGCTACAGTGTTAAGAGATATGGTGGTCAGTTTTAATTTTTTATGAATATATATGACACAGAACTCATCTTAGCCCAATTTTTTATTGACCAACAGGCCAGACAAGAGCATTCTCGAATATAGGAAATTATCCATGGGTAGTTAGTTGCCTTTCTAAATGAAACTAATCATTAAATTTCACGAATCAAGAATAATTAAGTCTCCTCGCAGCATGCTCTTCGAATATGATATCATGGATATATGAACAAAACTTTTAAAAACAATTTATTTTACAAAAGTTCTTGGTGCCTGAAAACAGTGAAATTTTTAATATTTTCCAAGCCATAAAAGTGAAGTAAATAAAGTAATACTTTCCAACAGGTTTATAGTTCTTAAATATTGTGTCACCATAATGCTTCCACCAAATTTCAAAAACAAATTCCTGATAGATTTTAAGAAAATCCATTTTGAAATACCACGAATTTATTTTTACAAAACGTGCGTCTGGCCCTTAACGTAATCATACGTGGACAATCGAATCGGATTGTGTACCTTTAATATTAGGTAATATTCCTTTTACCGGAAGTTATTCCGTTTTCGATTCCAGAATTGCAATGAATACAAATGTCGCAATATTTGATGAGGACCCGATCATCGTGTTCGTAATGAGGACCCGTTCATCGTGTTCGTAATGAGGACCCGATCACCGTGTTCGCAACGAGGACCCGATCATCGTGTTCGTAATGAGGACCCGATCATCGTGTTCGTAATGAGGACCCGATCATCGTGTTCGTAACGAGGACCCGATCACCGTGTTCGTAATGAGGACCCGATCATCGTGTTCGTAATGAGGACCCGATCATCGTGTTCGTAATGCATCTTTCTGGGACATATAATGCGTCTTCCTGTGACATATAATGCGTCTTTCTGGGACATATAATGCGTCTTTCTGGGACATATAATGCGTCTTTCTGGGACATATACTGTGTCTTTCTGGGACATATAATGTGTCTTCCTGGGACATATAATGTGTCTTTCTGTGACATATACTGTGTCTTTCTGGGACATATAATGTGTCTTCCTGGGACATATAATGTGTCTTTCTGTGACATATAATGTGTCTTTCTGGGACATATAATGCGTTTTTCTGGGACATATAATGTGTCTTTCTGGGACATATAATGCGTCTTTCTGGGACATATAATGCGTCTTTCTGGGACATATATTGTGTCTTCCTGTGACATATACTGTGTCTTTCTGGGACATATGTGTCTTTCTGGGACATATAATTCGTCTTTTTGGGACATATACTGCGTCTTTCTGGGACATATAATGCGTCTTTCTGGGACATATAATGTGTCTTTCTGGGACATATAATGTGTCTTTCTGTGACATATAATGTGTCTCATATAATGCGTCTTTCTGGGACACATACTGCGTCTTTCTGGGACATATAATGCGTCTTTCTGGGACATATAATGTGTCTTTCTGGGACATATAATGTGTCTTTCTGGGATATACTGCGTCTTTCTGGGACATATAATGCGTCTTTCTGTGACATATAATGCGTCTTTCTGGGACATATAATGTGTCTTTCTGGGACATATAATGTGTCTTCCTGGGACATATAATGTGTCTTTCTGTGACATATAATGTGTCTTTCTGGGACATATAATGCGTTTTTGCTGGGACATATAATGTGTCTTTCTGGGACATATAATGCGTCTTTCTGGGACATATAATGTGTCTTCCTGGGACATATATTGTGTCTTCCTGTGACATATACTGTGTATTTCTGGGACATATGTGTCTTTCTGGGACATATAATTCGTCTTTCTGGGACATATACTGCGTCTTTCTGGGACATATAATGCGTCTTTCTGGGACATATAATGTTTCTTTCTGGGACATATGTGTCTTTCTGGGACATATAATGTGTCTTCCTGTGACATATAATGTGTCTTTCTGTGACATATAATGTGTCTTTCTGGGACATATAATGCGTCTTTCTGAGACATATAATGTGTCTTTCTGGGACATATAATTCGTCTTTGTGGGGCATAATGTGTATTCCTGTGTCTTTCTGGGACATATAATGTGTTTTCCTGGCACATATAATGCGTTTTTCTGGGACATATAATGCGTCTTTCTGTGACATATAATGCGTCTTCCTGTGACATATGTGTCTTTCTGGGACATATAATGTGTCTTTCTGGGACATATACTGCGTCTTTCTGAGACATATAATGTGTCTTTCTGTGACATATAATGCGTCTTTCTGAGACATATAATGTGTCTTTCCGGGACATATAATGCGTCTTTCTGGGACATATAATGCGTCTTTCTGGGACATATAATGTGTCTTTCTGGGACATATAATGTGTCTTTTTGTGACATACATGTATAATGCATCTTTCTGGGACATATAATGCGTCTTTCTGGGACATATAATGTGTCTTTCTGGGACATATAATATGTCTTCCTGGGACATAATTGTCTTTCTGGGACATATAATTTGTCTTCCTGTGACATATGTGTCTTTCTGGGACATATAATGTGTCTTTCTGGGACATATAATGCGTCTTTCTGGGACATATCATGCGTCTTTCTGGGACATATAATGCGTCTTTCTGTGACATATAATGCGTCTTTCTGGGACATATAATGTGTCTTCCTGTGACATATAATGTGTCTTTCTGGGACATATAATGCGTCTTTCTGTGACATATAATGCTCATAGAAAGATAGTCTAGGTATTTGTCGACCTGTTGATACCGGGAACAAATAAAAAGCGAATATTATAACCAAGAAATCGCGGGAGTATCGATACCGTTCAATCCGAACTCCGTTGTATGTTACGAGTTCATCGAGTCATTTAACAAACCATAACAGCCCATATGATTACATAATCATCTGTTGCCATCAACAGTTTTCAGCAGCAACAACAACTAACCACAATTATATGAAACTAATTTATGTTTTAACTCGTTTCACCTCGAACAAACATAAATGATTTATAGAATAACAACTACGCATTATAGAAACGAATGTTTTAACCCTTTACCCAACAAACCGGCCAAACCCGGCCAAATAAAGCTTCAACAGCCTAAAATATCTTTGGTCTGTCTCAATAGAACCATACAAATATGGATATCATTGGAACCGGCTCATTGACCACATTGTGATGGTTACAGTTATGCCCTGTGCCAATGCATTATCTTATATATGCGAGTCGACCATAGGTCGCCTCGCATATATAAGAGAATGCATTGGCCTTTAACACTTTTTACCATTTGTTCTTACATTCTTTAACAATTTTATAATTTGTAATGTGTTAAGCCAATGCATTCTCTTATATATGCGAGGCGACCTATGGTCGACTCGCATATATAAGAGAATGCATTGGCACAGGGCCGTTCTGTTGGGTAAAGGGTTAATCTAGATATTCAGGTCAACGTCATTTGCTTCAAATAAATTGTGCACATCATCATGTATATATTGTTATCATTATTTTATCACAAAAAGACCTGTAATCCTATAAACATGTATCATACAATGAAACGAACTTTTGCAATATATAGTCGCATATGTATTGATGATCAACCTTTTCAAAAGCCAATATAATCGAATAATTATCTACTTTACTAAATTTGGGTGGGATGGTGGACCAACACACAGGTACATGTAAAAAATATTTTATTACTTAATATAAAAAGAAAGGTATGCCATTCTGGCGGCCATATTCAAATTTGGTTTGGCGCCTTGGCCGGTGGGGGTTAATCTGCACCCATTTAATTCGGGTAAACGGCTAATTATACAATAACTTACGTATACAAACAGGATAATGTACGACGACCACTTCATAAATTATGTTGCTTATATTCTTATTCCAATAAAAAGTGTAGTTGATACATTAGATGATTTTATATAAGTGACTAGACAATATTTTGTCCGTAATGTTCACAGTGAATTGTAGCTGTCAGCTGATTGGCTGAAATAAAAAATACTTCTTTATGTTTTTTCCGCATGTCACCTGACTTGTGTTTGTAAATAAGACGGCATGCTGTCAAAAATGGACGCTCGAAGTTGCATCCCGGAAATAAGTTCAAATTTCCCGCAAATAATCCACAAATAGCTCCGCCAATCGGTGAACATCAATAAATTCACTGCGGTCTCGCGATGTAATGCGAATGGATCCCCGATCAATCTACAATGTTTTGTCGTTGAAAACAGTTATTAATACCAAATATTGTCAAATTCAAAAAGCGAGGGCACAAGGTTGCACAATTCGCATATTAATCTGTTTGTTAGCGTAAGTCATCAAACATGTTGCCATTTATCCGAACAAAATTGGTGCACATTAACTCCTATACACGGCCGCATCAACAATGGCTACTCAATATCACCCCCACAGTGACCCACCTTCAGTGGTAATATTAATATAAAACAAAAATGTTGCAAGCACCTGTGGGCCAACCGTGCACCTAAGAAGGGCCCTGTGCCAATGCATTCTCTTATATATGCGAGTCGACCATAGGTCGCCTCGCATATATAAGAGAATGCATTGGCTTAACACATTAAAAATTATAAAATTGTTAAAGAATGTAAGAAAAAATGGTAAAAAGTGTTAAAAAAAGGATTTTTTTAGGCCAATGCATTCTCTTATATATGCGAGGCGACCTATGGTCGACTCGCATATATAAGAGAATGCATTGGCACAGGGCATAACTGTAACCATCACAATGTGGTCAAGGAGCCGGTTCCAATGATATCCATATTTGTATGGTTCTATTGAGACAGACCGAAGATATTTTAGGCTGTTGAAGCTTTATTTGGCCGGTTTTGGCCGGTTTGTTGGGTAAAGGGTTAAAGCACACTTTAGAACAATCGAGAAACCCGTGCTGAATCTATTCAATATAAATCAACGCTTATCAAGCGTGAACCACTGTCGCCAATCACCCAGATATGCCCCATCGATTTAACCCACGTCGATCTAATATTTTCCATTAACACCCTTATCTCCAAATAATTCTTCGTTGAACTTCAGTAAAGTAATTTCGAACGTGATGAGATATTATTATTTTCATAAGTATTTTCAAAAGTAAAATAGACACACATGATGGAAAAGAAGTTACATATCTCGCACCTATACATGTATATTAATTTAACATATAACTTATTAATAACAAGTCCCCGGTGACAAGAAATATGTTGGTTATATCTGAATCGATACAGGGAAAAGATACAACATCATTAGCGATATCTTATGTTCTATGCACACAATTACACAATGCCATTACCCGACATACTTGGACCCATCCCACCTCGCGGGAGCAATAAGCGGCTACGTGAAACGACAGTCATATGTGAATTAAAATGGGATGGATATATAAATGATTGCCGGAAACGACTCACAATCCCACACGCTTGATGTCGAATCCGGTTCAGGATGTACAAGAAAACCATAGTCAGAAATGGTAACACCACCAAGATCATATTATTAGCCATAAATATAAATTATAATATAAAATATATTGGTTACATGAATGCACCGCCTCAGAATTCCGTTAAAACAACTAATCCTTCAAATTATTACAAAAAACTACGGCTTATTACTGCAGGTTTCTCATTCACCACACCAGAAAACTTCTAAATGCGGATCAAAAATCGGAGGTATTATGTTCCCGCCAAGAGTGCATGGCGCAGCCATTGTTCATACCTAAACGTCGAAAGCAATTAACGCGGTCATAATGTTACATCCAGCGAATACAGACCCCACGAAAACCCGAAATATGTTGTCCTGCGAGATATCCCATCGCTTTAGCTCAATTTGCCTTCCTACAATATCCATAAACAAGATCATATAGTATATACCAACGATTTTAATTATAGAATATAAAATATATTGGTTTCGCGAATGACCAACTCAGAATTCCGTCAATAACAACCAGCACCTAATTAACGAACCGGCGGCCGACTCGGCCGTCTCGAACAACAACTATCAGTGAGCTGCAGAACGAAAAATATCTATAAAAGTTGAAATATAAGACTATCTTTTAAATATTTTTTTGGTAATTGACATAGCTTGTCACAAACCAAAAATCAACATTATTGACATAATAATGTAAAGGACAATAAACGAAATTGAAATTCACAACCAC